>CM051828.1:99077302-100327302 GCA_028451465.1 Erethizon dorsatum | reverse complement strand
AGGGAACTACAAAGGCAAAAGTCTATCCTTGTTATGGCTTATGTCTACATATTCCCCCAAAGCCTCATGTGGTCGTAAGTGAGGCTTTTCAGAGGTGGCAGGATCTAGAGTGCATAATGGTGGGATTAAGAATGTGATGCTGGTATTGATTCCTGGTGCAATGCTAGGATTAAGGGTGCCCCACACTAGGTGTGAGTGCTACCCACCCTAAGAGCAGGTAGCCTGGAGAGAATATAAGGGACAGAAAGAGGGATGCTGTTGTTGTTTGCTGTTTCCTTGCTACTCTGCTGCTTTCCTGCCTTCCTGCAATGAACTGTTTCTCCTTTGCGATGCCCTTGTGCCATGCCACCCTGCCTTAGAACCAGCCCACTATGAACTGAAACTTCAACAAACTGTGAGCTACAATAAATCTTTCCTCCTTTGACTTTGGGTGTCAATTATTTTGTCTCAGCAACAAGAAAAATAGCTAAGACAATCATAAACTTAAACATGGGGGGGCTTGTGTCTTTATAATGACTTTAAGAAGCAGGTATGATATTGCACACCTGTAATCCCAGCACTTGGGAGGCTGAAAGAGAAGGATCGGCATAAGTTCAAGGCCAGCCTGGGCTACATAGTGAGTTCAAGCCCAGCCTGAACTACATAGCAAGATCCTGTCTTAAAAAAAAAAAACAAAAGATAGATTGATAGATAGGACTTTCAAAATAGAAAAGCATATAATTGGTAAGTGGAAACTTTCAATTTTATTTTAACAATATCAGAAGTGTAAGGAAGAAATGAAGTTTCCCTAACTGCTTCTATATACAAACCCTTTTCTGACCCTTCAGATGACTCCCATTGAGGGAGAGGAGAGAAGGCAAGGATTTAGCACCATTCCACCCCACTTAATCAAAACAAAGGTTCCATAAAGTTGGAAACCAACTGACTTACTCCTCTCAAATCAGTGCAGTTGAATGCTATTTGTTACATGTGAGTATACTACCCACAAATAAAACCAAACATTTTGAGGGAACTGTCTGCCACTCGCTGTTCTTTTGAAATGGACGGATGGATATACATGGCCAACCCACAGCTCCTGTAGCAGTGCCCATCTTATTTTTTAACTCAACACTGGATCTTTTTCATTACCTATATGTAAGCATTCACCAAAAAACACCAGTGAACTAAGGTATTCTCTAGTTACTGCACAATGCTTCTTTCCTCCCTAAGAGGACACTTGGGGGTCAGTTTAAAAGACAAGGTCACTTATAAATGTGTGTTGGGCTGGGGGTATAGCTCAGTGGTAGAGTGCATTTTTAGCATATACAAGGTCCTGAGTTCAATTCCCAGCACCTACAAATAAGCAAACAAAAATATGGCATGTTGATGACATAATGAAGTGAGAGAGTTAACAAGCCTCTATAACTTACATATCTAAACAATTCATGTTTATGAAATATATCAACCAAGAACTTACTCTACTACTACTATTACACAAATATTTTTGCATTTTCTCCTTAGTAAATTCTTTCAGAATCCATTTTGGAAGTAATTAAGGAAAATTCACTGTGTTATTCTATTTAATTTATATTTTGAATCTATTATTTATTTTGATTATTTCATTTACTCATCACACTTGGGCTCTAAATGACAGCTGGCTGTTGCAAACATCGAAAATAACCTATAAAATAAAGACCTCCCACCACAGAAATTAGTCAAAAGCATGTGTGAAGGGCTAGTCTCCCCAAAAGAAGGATGCATAAAATGAGAATTTTATATGATCACTTTGAAAGAAACTGCACCTGTTTGGATCTGCTACTGCTGGCATCAAAAAAGAAAGAAATTCACACATTATATTTTTAAATATTGTACTTTGTAGTTGTAATTATTGCCATAACAGTTTTCATTTTCCATATATCAAAATGTTATTTTTCCTAAGTCTTCCTTTCATGAGAGGAATCAAAGCCAAGTCCTTTATAGAGACTCCATAGCCTTCTTCTCAGTAGACTGGCAGACTCTGTGACTTCCATGTATTGATGTACTCCCGCTTCACATAAACTTGCATTTAAAGTTCAGAGTCTCAGCCACCACATTGCCTAATTCTTCCACTATTCCAAATACTCTGAAGAAGCTTCCCAGAAATCCTTGTTTGGATCAGCAAACAATTTAGTGTCATCAGTCAATTTCACCATTTCCTCATGGAGTCATTAAAACACAAAACAAGTATGATCTTGATATCAAGCCTTGGGGTTCCTACCATGATCCTCTCTCCAGCTGAAGTCAAGCCATTCTCTGTTTCATTGTTGTTCCTATCATAAGATTCAGATGTGTTTATCTGCTAAAAGTTTAAATTTTGATGGCTATTTTTTAACTGAAAGTTGCAAAATGCATTATAAAAGGGAAGAGAAAAAAAATCCCAAAGGAATGGCCAAAGAAACCACTTAACAGAAACTGTAACTAGTTGAGTTATCTTGTCCAAGCACTCAAACCACCTCATATTCAACTGATTCTTAAAACTCAACAGTTTTGACCTTTCTTCTCCAATTATTTATTTCCATTATAATCACATGGGGGACCTTAAACACATTTGAAAACTCTGTATTAATTATAACCTGCAGGTCCAACTACTTTTTCTTCTCTTAATTACTTTTAAAGAGAGAAAGGCAAACACTCCTTACCCAGAAAGTAAAAAAGCAAACAGCTTCCTACCCAAACTGGTCTGTACTGGGAACAAGAGAAGTCACTCTTTCTTTCATTCAATTGCAAATCTATTTGAAGCTTTCATTCTGCTTTCCCAGCCTTCTCTCTGCAGCTGCATTAAAGATGAGATGTGGGAATAAAAGAAAACTAGGCTGAGGCCAAAAAGCAATACTGTCCATATGTAAACTCACTCACAGAGCAGCAAACTTTGTACATCCCTTCCCACTTTTTCCATTCTAGCAGATCCCTAGCAAAAGGAGGCAGTGCTGTACTATACCATGTCCAATCCTGTTTAAACAACTTCTCATGTGAAAATCAGGGAAGGGATAAGGTCACTGGACCCCCACCTCCCAGCCCCTATTTAGAGACTGATGTGTTCAGAGTCATCCTTTAGCTCTAAGCTGGTTGAAATGAAGCAGGATCAAGAGAGCAAACGGAGAGCCTCACAGGTCTCTTTAACATGCGTGTGCAATCAGAGGGTGGCAGAGGCATGCCGACGGTAAGCAGAATTCACTTCAGCTATCTTGCGCCCTGCAAAATCCTCCCCTTAAAAAGCCAAATCTGCTTTAGACTTTCCGGGTGTCTGACAGCCCATTTGCCTACATGTGAGGGTGTAATGTGACATTATAATCCCAGCAATCTACTTGCCACCAGTGAATCACACAAATGAAAAAGTTCACCACCTCAAAATCAAACTCTGCTGGGATCAGAAGGGTATTCTCAAGGGTTTTTGCTCAAATGTCATTATAACTCCATGTTATTTTTAATACTGTTCCTTGGATTTTGCCCCACACAGAATTTCCAAGTCACAGGAGGACCATGAACAATGTCCAGATGTATAAAACACAAAAATACTTCCCTACTTGTGGACTCCAAGATAAACACCACAAGAAGCACGTGTGACTAAACTCAGAGCTCATTCCAAATTAAATACAGCATCATGTGCACAGTGTAAGGTTTAAAAAACAAAACCCCACAAATATTCTACACGGTTCATAAGCCAGGCTTGGGCGAGCACATGACCACATTGTAAGAAGAAAACATGAATTGGAGACTAGGGGTAAAGGGTGAGAACAGTCTTAGTCAGTACCTTTCCCAGAAAACTGGTGTTATTTTCAGTAAACATTTGTATAATATGGAACACAGATGAAAGAGGAAACAGTAAATTTTCTGTTATTTTTTTCTACTGATGGATGACCCTTAACTCTAAAATAGGGAAACCCTACAAAGATTTCAAAATCCCCAGCTAAGTCAAGCACAAACATCATTGAATACAGATACACACATGCACGCACACACACACACACACACACACACACACACACACACACACACACACACACACTGGGGTAATGAATACTTAAATGTCTGGCTGGCTAGCCCAGACAGAATCCTTTTGACCTATTAGCTGGGTCTGGAGAGAGTATGTGGAAACTTGGAGGCAGAGAAAGAGAACAGTCAGTCCATGTGAAAAGACTTTTATATTAGTGATGCTGCATTTCAACAATTTAAGTTAAAAAATGGATGAATGTATAAAATAAAAAGACAGAAGACAGATAGTTTGACAAACTGGGTAAGTTCAGGTTTCTTCTCCCACAACTTAGGCAAAAACTTAGAAAAAATTTAGATTGAAAAATGTTTAATTGCTGAAATATCATGATTTTTTTAGATTTTGTAACATTTGATAGATGCAGAAGTATGTGTATACATACACACATATATGCTATGTAGGTTATAAAGCATTAATTATGGTATACCTATAAATATATCACTCAACTTATAAATTAGAATACTTCCCATATGTTATAGACTAAATCTTTGTATTCCCCCATAATTTCATATATTGAAGCCCTAATCTTCTGATGTAATGGTATTTGGACACGGATCTATACAAGAGCACACGCAATTTTTAAAGCCTGTATCCTAGAGCAATATGCCATATATCTCACAATGGATACATACAAGTACCTACAATAGATCTGATATTCCCTCTTTGTGCTCCCCTTTGTGTGTGTTTCTACACTGAAGTGGGGGAGGGCAAAGCCTTGATATCAATATATCAAAAAAGGACCTGCCTGTATATTGTCTCCTCCCAAACTTAAGTACCTCGAGACAAGGATTTATGTCTTGCCTGTTCTAATATCCTAGAGCAAGTACCTGAGTACTATGGGTCAAATCATTATTTTTCAACCAATCTCTCAAATTATAGCTCAAATGCCTTAAATGTTACACAGTTGAAACTGACCAACAACAAATATTGCTCCTTCAATCACCAGTTTTCTTACGTAACAGATCTCTTCCTGTTCCAAGGTCCAAGTTTGCCAATTATCTCTCTAGACTATGAGTCAGTATAATAGTCACCTCCTCATACACACTAGACAAAAATCTTAGGTGGCACTAAAACTGTCAAATAAGACTATTTCCTTAAGAGTCATACAAATTGACTCCTTCATCTAGGCAAGCACATTATTACACATGAAATTTTAATAATACTTAACCTACTCTTACCCACAGATGCCAACATGGCACTGAGACAAAAACTGTTTCCTACTCAAGGACAGCATCATCTGCAAAGCGGACTGCACACAAATCAGAAGTCCCTGCTACTTGACAGGAAGAAGTTTCACAACCACTTTAACACATCCTTATGTACTGAACACAAGTCTTTTGAGGACTGTATTCTAAAGGGTAAGCCTACACCCTCAGTTATGTCAGCATTATGCAATATTCTCATGATTAAAAATTTGTCCATCAGCTTAAAGAACAAAACTGACAGTTAATACCACTTCAGATTCAAAATAAAGTTGTATAACCTCCCCCAAAAGCAAGAGTGGCAGAAAACTTCTCTGACTCATCTCTTCATTCTGCTCAAAGCACAAGATTACGATCAAGAAGATCTAAAGTATCTTCCTGGGTGTGGAGAGGAGTCAGGAAAGAAAGTGCCTGAAGAATTTACGCCAGTCACAAGCATCGACCTAAAAGATCTTAAGGGACAACTTCATTGCTGGTCCATAAAGTTTAATGGTTACACTTTAGGAAGCAAAGTTTAGGAAATTGTTCACATAAATAAACTTTATCTATAGTCTGGAATTACTTTTCATATTATAAAAATGAAGATTTTTTGAATTTTTAAAGCATTGTAGCACATGCCAGGCTAATTAACAAAACCCATATCTTTTCATGTAACACAGATGAAAAACCTAGGTGAAGAATCCATGTTGATTTCCATAGATCATTCCAGGGAAAAACCTTGAAGAGGAAAATATCTTTCTTAGAAAGCTATTAGTGCTCTACTTGAAACACCTGAAGGGAAAAAAAAAAAATCACTCATATGTGCCTATAACTTGCAGATATGATCATTTCTTAGTGTATCTCAATCAAATTTAAAAATATTTTCATAATTGTCACTGCATTTAGACATCAAGATGATGTCTGGTAAGATGATGTGTGGTAAGGAGACTAAGAATGCCCTTGAATGGAATCCTGGGAGAGACCAGCCAACACTATGGGCAAGTGACCACAAATATCTCAACATTTCACTTCATGTCCATCAAAGCAGTCCACTTGCTCAGTTACTAACACGGAAGCATCTCCATGCATACTGTACCAAAGACATTCTCCACTTTCCCCACCTGTATTCTGCCCATATAAATGTAAGTCTTTGTTACTCTTATTTTACCTAAAGGAAAAGAAAGACAATAGCTTACAGCACTATGATATGACCAATTGTGAGCTCGTTTTTCTGATAGTGACTTGAAAAAGGTAGTACTTTTATTATCACTGCTAGAACAAGTATTTTCCTCATAGTTTTATTTTTCAGCTATATATCTAACAGTGTATCTTCCTTGAGCCACAAGAGAAGAAAACAACTATTGTTTCTTCACTATCCCAATCACTAGCATTTTTCTATTAGCTTGTAACACAAAGGATAACACAAAGACAGTAAGAAGAAGGTATGTTATGACCTAGAGTTCATTATGTTTCATTCTTAGTAGTTTTTGTTCTTTTTTGGCTTGCTATAATTTATTACATACTGATTAAAAGCACAGTCATCCCCTCATGGCAACCTGCCTGATAACAAGCAGACACTACAATACTGCTAAATCATCCTATTTCATCATGTTGTGTATACTGTTTTTATATGTATATAAAACACATTTCTACTTCAAAGAATACCATCAAGAAAGTAAAAAAAAAAAAAAAAGCAGAATGAGAAAAATTATTTGAAAATCAAATATCTGATAAAGAGCTTATATTCCACATATATGAGATTTACAACACCAATAAAAACAGACAACCAAATTAAAAATGGGCAAAATATTTAAATAGACACTCACTTCTCAAAAAAAGATATACAAATAGTCAAGAGCACATGAAAAGATTTTCAACATAATTATCCATTGGGGAAATGCAAATAAAAACCATAATGAGATAACCACTTCACACCCACTAATAGGATGATTTTAATTTTTTTAAAAAAATAATAAAAGACAATACTATATTTTCATGAAGACGTGGAGAAATTGAAACCCTTACTCATTGCTAGTGGGATTGTAAAATAATAAAGTCTCTTTGGAAAAGAGTTTGGCAGTTCCCTCAAAATGTTAAACACAGATTTACCATATGATCTAACAATTCTACTCCAGGGTATATAATCAAGAAAAATGAAAACATATGTCCATACAAAAACTTGTACATAGATCCTCCTAATTACATTGTTCAGAATAGCCAAAAAGTGAAAAAAAATCAAATGTCCACCAACTGATGAATGGATAAACAAAATAAAACACATTCATACAATGGCATATTATTTGGCAATGAAAGGGAATGAAGTTCTGATAACATATTACACATGGATGAATTTTAAAAACATTATGCTAAGTGAAAGAAGCTAGTAACAAAAGACAACATATTGTATGATTATTCCATTTTTATGAAATTTCCAAAATAGGCAAATCTATAGAGACAAAAATAATGCCTACTAGAGACTAGGGGAGGTAAAAATTGAAAATGACTGCTATTGAGTAGTTTCTTTTAGGAATAATGAAAATTTTGGAATTAGTGGTGATAGTTGTATAATATCTGAATGTGCTTTTTTAAAAAACCTAAATAATGTACTTTAAAGGGATGAATCATATGGTATGTGAATTGTATCTCAATCTGTTTTCAAAACTTTCTATTCTTTGATGATTTTTTTGTAATGTTTTCTTCAAGCACTTTAAGAACTGAAACGTTGCATATTTTATAAAATATATTTTTGAATATGAAAGTCCTAGTATTCAGCAGATAGATTTTGGTCTGTGGGTACTAACTTTTCTTTTAGTAGAATTCAGCTGTAGTGAAATCCCTTTCTGCTATATTTTACTCTTCTACTCAACCTTGACTCAATTCCATTGTTTAGCTTAGCAAGATGTCCTTAGCAGGCCCTACAGTCTCAAGTAGTAAATAATAGATGTCATAAATGCCTATTATTTTAGAATTAATAAGACTACAGCTGCATTATTTATCCAAAATGAAGCAACAGAATTTATGTTAAAATTTAAGAGTTGTATGTGCAGAACTGGAACTACAAATCCATCTGTCTTATGACCAATGTATCTTCTGGTTATTTTTAAACATGCACTCTGTCTTACATGTCAAAGCAACTGCCAACATCTTCTCACATATGTGGAAAAGTGAGAAAAAGGCAGCCTTTAATGGTATATCCAAAAATTGACCCATTCAGAAAAGATTCCTATCAAAGCCATCTTATACCAGCTACACTGTTACTAGTCAGATTCACTCATTCAACCAAAATGTATTGAGCACTCAACACCTAACAAACACAGGGATTGTATGAGTATAATTGAATTAGAAACAGACTCTACCATAAAAAGAATTCACGGGCTGGTGAGATAGCTCGGCGGCATAAGTGCCTGCCTAGCAAGCGCAAGGTCCTGAGTTCGACTCCCAGTACCCACATAAAGGAAAAAATGGGCCGGTGATATCGCTCAGCGGCACATGCGCTTACCGGCAAGTGCGAGGTCCTGAGGTCGACTCCCGGAACCCACATTAAAAAAAAAAAAAAAAAAAAAAAAAAACAGAAAAGAATTCACCACCATGGAAAAACCCACAATGCCTTGCAAACAGGCAACCATGGGGAATAGAGAATGCTATATAGAGGGAGTATGGGCTACCAAGAAAGTCTTCAAGGTGAGAAGTCAGAATTCTACAAAAAGCAGGAAGGTTAAAAACTAATCCAGGGGGGCCGGTGAGATGGCTCAGCGGCTTAAGCGCCTGCCCGGCAAGCGCGAGGGCCCGAGTTCGACTCCCGGAACCCACATACGAAAAAGGGGCCGGTGATATCGCTCAGCGGCACGGGCGCCTGCTGGCGCGCGAGGTCCTGAGGTCGACCCCCGGTACCCACAAAAAAAAAAAAAAACACCTAATCAGGGGCTGGTGAGATAGCTCAGCGGCATAAGCACCTGCCCGGCTAGCGCGAGGTCCTGAGTTCGACTCCTGGTACCCACATAAAGGAAAAAAAGGGCCGGTGATATCGCTCAGCGGCACAAGTGCTTTCTGGCAAGTGCAAGGTCCTGAGGTCGACTCCCGGTACCCACATTTAAAAAAAAAAAAAAAAAAACAGTAATCAGGAGATGCCCTACTGAGCTTCCCATATGATCACCTAATGCCACCATTCATCCAACACATTTATAGACATAAACATGCTACTCCTTTAATAGAAGCCAGGTATTGAGCCATACACTCCAGTCCTGAGCAATACACACTCCTGCCCTCTGGGAGATAGTTTTCCAAGTATGCCAACATCATATGTTTTTAATTTCAGAAAATCTTTCTCTAAGAGGGAAATGCAATGGTGAATATGAAACAAACCAAACTTCAAAAAAAAAAAAAAAAAGAGTATTCTTTCCAATATTACTTAACATACCCTACAAAAAAGGGTATCAGGATTTTAAGTACAGATATTTAAACTCTACCTATCAACTCCCAGAGGGTGGGAACAGCATTTTATTCACCATGGTATCCTAAACCACAGCTGCTGCCTCTTACACACGAGTGTCAAGTAAATAAACAAATGAATTAATGGTAAACAACAAATGCTACAGGTTATCATCTTCCTGAGGTGATTACTGCTGCTATGATATTCCTTCCTTCACAATATGCCCGTTTACTTTCTCCCTTTCTCTTCCCTTGCCCTCCTACTTCTTTCCTCTCCTTATATCTTTATTTCTTCCTCTTTCTTACTTGAAACCTGTGTTAGGTTTCAGAAATCGCCACCAGCTGCTGTCACTGGCAATTGCTCTGCTAAGTAGGCCACAATGATTCTAGCAGTAGCAGTGCAGGGCTTGCAGATTTCTAATTTAAAAGCGCCACCTAGTGGTTAAAGCTCCCTTTATCGGGAAGTTACTAGGAAACCTGAAGGTTAACTAAAAGCAGCATTCATGAATTCCAGTTCTGCTGTGCCAGTGTGGTCTTATGGCAACATCAGATACCCTGACCTATGTCCCTTCACATCAACAACCAAGATCTCAGAAGTTTCTGGTGTTGGTAGCTTACAAAGACTCATAGTCAAACACATATTCACTTTGTTTCTTACCCTAGACAAATAATATTACTTACAGTCTGCTAGGATTAAAGGCACAATTTCATAAAGACATTTTAAATGACACTTTAAACACTATAAAAGTCTGATGTCTTCCTCTATCAACAATAGTGTTTCCTAAATATACCCAATCATAATCTAAGAAGATGTTAAATGGAATTTGTCTTAGAAAAGAAAGAAATAAAGACTGCCGAGACCAAGAGGCAGTAAATGGCCAAAGCTGAGAACAGTATCAACATTTAAGTACAAATATCTTCCCCGAAGTTTGATAAGGAGTAATAAATTCACTTGTACATTCAGCCAACTCTCCCAAGGACAGAACTGGAAGGAAAGCAATGGAGAGCTTGGGAGTCTGGCCTCACAGGTTGGCATGATTAACTAAATGGGCATTTCAAGAGAACTGGACATACAAGTTAAGAAGTGGAGATGTCCACAAGGACACACTGGCAGCTTAATCCTTAAATCACCCAATTTATAGCAGGTTGGTCAAAAACACGATCACAACCTGTGCTTTCAACTGGCATCTGAAGCGAGGAGAGGGCAGTCTTGTGGGGACTGAACTCTCAATCTATGGGGCTATCTCCAGGTAGATAGTAGTAGAACTAAAGTGATTTGGAGGACATCCTACTGGTGTCCACTGAAAAATCTGCCAGAGAATTGCTTGGTATGTGGGGAAAACTCCTACATATGTGGTATCAGAAGTGTTGAGTGACTGCATTAGAGTAGAGAACACAGAATAAGAAAAGCAGTCTAGTTTTCCTATATCCTTACAAAGAGAAAACATAAGTCTAAGAAAGAAAACAGGAAAATCAAGAGTAAGAAGACTGAGTCTTGATAAAATCATTTGAGCCTTCTGGATCAAATCTCATTTAAGATTAGACTACTCCTGGACCCGTAAAGGAAGGGAAAAGCAAAAAAAAAAAAAAATATATATATATATATATATATATGATAGTTAAGATAGTTATACTAGGGCCGGTGAGATGGCTCAGTGGCATAAGCGCCTGCCTTGCAAGCGCGAGGGCCCGAGTTCGACTCCCGGATCCCACATACGGAAAAGGGGCCGGTGATATCGCTCAGCGGCACGGGTGCCTGTTGGCACGCGAGGTCCTGAGGTCGACCCCCTGGTACCCACAAAAAAATAAAAAATAAAAAAAAGATAGTTATACTACTAGTTTCTCTTAATTCATTGAAAAGAAAGGTTTGTGGTTTGTGCTAATATTGTTTGGACAATCTTGTACTCTGAGTAATTAAAGATAACAATTTGCAATGTAATTAACCATTGTTACCCTATTATCTTGTTTTGAAATTTTTTTTTCTCTTTAAAAAAAATACTTGAGGGCCGGTGAGATGGCTCAGTGGCGTAAGCGCTCTGCCTGGCAAGCGCGAGGGCCCGAGTTCGACTCCTGGATCCCACATACAAAAAAAGGGGCCAGCACGGGCGCCTGCTGGCGCGCGAGGTCCTGAGGTCAACCCCCGGTACCCACAAAAAAAAAAAAAAAAATACTTGAACAAATGAACAGACATTCCTTGATCTTGAATAGGATGACTCAATACAAAGTTATCAGTTCTTTCTGAATTAATTTATAAATATTATGCAATCCCAACAAAATACCAAGAACCTTCTTGGGAAACTAGACAATTTGGTACTAAACTCATATAAGAAAATAAACATGTAAAAATAGTCAAGAACTAAAACTAAAAATCAAAAGCTATTAGAGGAAACTGGAATAATCAGATTTAAAAATAAAATAAAATTTCTATAATTAAAACGTGGGGACCGGTGAGATGGCTCAGTGGCGTAAGCGCCTGCCTTGCAAGCGCGAGGGCCCGAGTTCGACTCCCGGATCCCACATATGAAAAAAAAAGGGGCCGGTGATATCGCTCAGCGGCACGGGTGCCTGTTGGCGCGCGAGGTCCTGAGGTCAACCCCCCGGTACCCACAAAAAAAAAAAAAAAAAAAATGTGGTATTAGTACATGAACAGCCAAATCATAGACTAGTTTTACATCTAAAACCAGATCTAAACTAGTAACAAAAGTGACATCTCAAATCACTGGTACAAAGATGGCTTCAAATAAATAAGTGGTACTGGGATAATAATCATTTGAAAAGAGATAAAAACTAAATCCATACCTCAAATTCTACATACAAATAAATCACAAATGGAACAGAGATCAAGATCAAAACCTTGATCTTATTACAATCGTATGGTTTACAACGTCTCCACAAAAACAGAAATCATAAATACTGAATCATTACTCCCAAAGGAAACACAGGATTAAATTTCCACAGGGTCTGGTAAGAATATTTTTATCAATTGATGAATACATAACTTGTTTTATATGGATTTCTGTTCAGACATTTATTTAATATACAATTGGTTCATTAACATTGAACTTACCGCCAACAGAGCTACAATCAATGCCCAGATGAAGCTTATGTAAATGTTTATTTTCTCTCTAGCCACAGCCTTCTTGTCCTTAGGAACACTTCACAGCATTCTGGCATTATTCTTGGGAACCATTTAAAAGTCCATTTTTGCTTCAAAGCTTAAATTTTATCATTAGTAATGCCAAACTTCTGTTTATGTTTTTGGAAAATTTTTGCCAAAGATAATAACCATAGTTCATCTACCATCCACTTTTTTTTTTTAATAAAAATGGTATCCTGTGAAAAAAGCAGCTATTTTAATTCAGAACTCTCCAGAAGTACTGCTTCTTGACACAACCATACTTGAGTATGCAGAAGTGCCTTATAAATATTTTATACAGTTATAGAATATTAATAAAATATACACTCAAGGTATAAGATTTAATGAAATTAATAATTTTAACTGATGCATTAAGGACATTCTTAAGCAAAAATGGATTATTTTCCAAGTGTGTGGCAGTAAATAATATATTTATTACTAATTTAGTTTCATTCCACAGCCTTAATTTCTATAAATACACAAGTTTTACCCATCACTGTTTCCTCACCATCAACACAAATGTCCACACAATGACAAAGGCAAACGATATCTTAGTATAACTATGAAAATAGTTCTGATTTTGCATATCCCTGATAAAGTCTCACAGTTACTCCAGTAATCCCCAGGTCACATATGAAAAGTACTGCCCTAGATAAGCGGTTCTCAAGTTTGATGTGCCTCAGAATCACCTGTGACCTCAAACTAATGGGTCAAAATCTCTTGCTACTTAGACTAAGCACCATTAGATAATTCTTAGGTCCATTAAAGGTTGGTAATCATTGACCTAGATCTGTGGTGGTGAACCTATGGCATGTATGCCAAAGTGGGCTGTTTGTATCACTGAAAGCTCTAAAAAGTTTGTCACCACTGACCTAGATGGTACAGTGACAGATAAAATGAGGGTGATAACAATAGAATGGATAGTAGGGAGTGATAGCAAGAACCCTATTGAGCAAGAACTAAAAGGAGACAGCCATGATTGTGCATGCCTATAATCGCACCACTGGGGAGGCTGAGGCAGGAGGATCACAAATTTGACACCCACCTGGGCTATATAGCAAGTTTGAGGAAAGCCTGAGCTACATACCAAGACCCTGTCTCCAAAAACAGACAAAAAGAAAAGAACTGAAAGTTTTATAGATTGATAAAATATAAAATTATGAAAAAAACAAAAAATTTGTCTTGATTACACAAAAACTGGTAATATGAAAAGAATGAGAAATGTCAGGAAAATATTAAAATATTAGAGGAGTAGAAGGGAAATGAATGATTTTTAATTGATTCTCTTGGTCAGAATTAATCACTTCTTCTCCTCTATGTTCTCACTAAATTGTGTAGCTTTTTAAAAATTTTACTTCACTTTTAAATTCTTCTCCATTTTGCAAGTGGGCTGTTTACCTGTCAGTATTCCACCCCAAATTTAAACCCCTCGAAGACCTGAATGAGCTTGGGGAGCACCATCCTGAATTCCTAACTACATGATTTTTCTAGGGTTATTTAATCTCTCTAGCTTCAATTTTATTATATCTAGAATGAGGATTAGAGATAAATTTTCACTGTACTTACCATAATGCCAAATGCATGGTAAACACTCAAAGAATAACAGGATAAAATCAATCAGCACAGTTGCATTTACTTTAAAAGTATTGCTTTTAACTAAGAACTTTCTGAATGAGTACAGACCTTTGGAAATTCTCACTGTAAAACACATCACAGACACAGTTCATTATCAATAGATTACAGAATGACAAGCTAATCTGTGAATTGAATCATCTAATTTAGCCTGCTTTATATGTATTAAGGCCTCTAGAATGATGGACAAACAATATAGTTTTAAAATATGTTTTGCTTTTTTTGGAATATGGCATCTAACTGTGCAAAGAGGAGAAGACAAGTTTTCAAAACTAGATTGCTGGTGGGTTTACTGTATTCATGCTATTTTTAGCCTTCATAAACATAGATTCAGCAGGGGAATGAAGTTCTTTTCTCTATTGATGTGACTGAAATGCACATCTGGTCTACAAGGCAGCAGTTTGCAAGAGTTGCTCTCCAGAGGTTAATGATTCTGGACAAAGGTGCAGTACAAAACACTCATCTAACTGAAACAGCAATGGAACTGGGGAGTCAGTAGGAAGCAGTATTCCTAAGGGAAGTAAAATCCAATTCTCAAAGCTGACTGAACCAGAACAGCTAAGCTCACATCTCCTGACTTGACAAAAGTAACAGTAGGTCTTTTTGACCACAAGTATAAGTACTATAGTTTTAGGTCTCATCTAAAAATAACTATTACAAAAATTCCAAAAGAACTATACATCAGCAAAGTGTGATGAAAAGCTTTTTAAAGTCTATATTATGATCCAATAACTTCTATTTCTGTTACATTAAGAATCCCTCCCCCCATATTTCTACGTACAGCGTGAATGGGGAAGACTGTAACTCCTCAAGGTTAAAAATGTAGAATACTATATCAGGATGCTTCTAGTTGCAAGTAAATAAAAATACAATCAATGTGGTTTAAAATAACACTTCTGAAGCTCCTGTGCTCATAGAAATCATTGGGGAGTCTGTCAAAATAGAGATCCTGATTGGTAGGACTAACAGGCCTGAAATTCCAAGACACTCCCAGGTGATGCCCATGCTGCCAGCCCATGGACTACAGTGTCAATCCCAAAAACTTACACCATAAGAAAATACAAAGATTCGGCACAAGCACCTGCCTGGCAAGCACAAGGTCCTGAGTTCGATTCCTGATACCCCAAAAAAAAAAAGAAGAAGAAAAGAAAAAACAAAGATTAACATATCTGCAAAGCAAGGACAAGACTGCTTGTTAATGTCGTCAAGGACTTAATAGTCATAAAAGCTACATGCTTCCTTGGTCATGTCCTGCAAACTGACTGGCAAAAGGGAAATCAGTTAATCCTTGGATCAATCAGACCCATTCCCAGACTGACAGTGGGATCAGCTTTCCTGATGCATATTGGTTACATGGAAATGGAAAGATACAGAAAACAATCATAAGTCCATTAGGAAGAAAGAAACAGCAGATGCTTGATAGGTTATCAACAATAAGTGATACATACATATTTTTCCTCCCTTCATTTCAGCAACGTCATCACGTACCTCTGAACTCACTGAATCACCTTTTCCTGATTTTGAAATCCCATTATGTCAGGATTTTAAAATCTTTCTGTATTCTGTAAGATAACTTTCTAAGGTTTTTCATCTATGAGATTCCGTATTAGAGAGTGCTGTGGATATATTTCAATGACAAAGCACTTGCTTGATATGCGCAAGGCCCCAACACTGTAATAATAATAATACATAGAATATAACTATAGAAATAATTTCAAAATATTTTGTCACTATAAAACATCAAAGATGTTAATTGCTTCAGAATACATAAAACTATAACATAAGAATAATAGTAGTAACTGGATTATAGCAGTCTAGAAGTTATGTAACAAATTTGTATTATAAGAATACAAATAAATAGGGCCGGTGAGATGGCTCAGCGGCGTAAGCGCCTGCCTTGCAAGCGCGAGGGCCCGAGTTCGACTCCCGGATCCCACATACGAAAAAGGGGCTGGTGATATCGCTCAGCGGCACGGGTGCCTGTTGGCGCACGAGGTCCTGAGGTCGACCCCCCGGTACCCACCAAAAAAAAAAAAAAAGAATACAAATAAATAAATGAATGAAGACCTGTGGCACTTGTTCTTAAATCTATTAATCTCTCCATGGAAGCAAAACTTCCTCCTAGGAAGAATTTTATGGTATGCAAATTACATTTCAATAAAGCTGAGTTTTGAAAAATTATTTTCCTCTAATAACAGAGACACAACCTGTGCGGAACAAAATCTCTAAGAGAGATTTGGTCACATATACTGCCAAACATCAACTATTTAGTTCAAACAAAAATCAGGGTCACATAAATTACAACAGAAACCCTTGAAAGGATAGCAAAACTATGGACTGTGTAATGTGTTTCCAAGTATTGTTCCACCTCACATAACTCCTAGACTCATGAAATGTAATGTTCTCCATTAAAAGCCTTCCTTGCCAATAAACAATAAATAAAGGCAAACATCACAGAGTCATAATTAACTAGCACATGAGGCATTTTTAAAAAACTGAAGACCAAAGGAATGTGAAGACAGGTTTTACAGGTTGGGCTTACTATTTCATAAGTATTCTTTAACCCAACACTAAAATCGTAAAAGTAGAACTATTATTTCAGAATAATGCATAATATAAATGTCTATACAAGGCTATCTCCAGACATGGATCTATGTTTTTCAACCTAAAATTTAATTGGTATCTAATCCACACCACTGTGCAAATATGGCATGACACTAATCTAAGGAAATGTAAACAATAATGGATAGCAACACTGACCATAAGAGTTGAAAAATGAGTAATAACAAAATATAAAGAATAGCAGCAATTTAGTTTCCTAAACTGTTTTGAAAATACAATTCACTTTTACTATCTACTCTATGCAACATGATTTTTGTTCAAATGTTTATAACTAAAACAGAAACAAGGGGCTGGTGAGATGGCTCAGCAGTGTAAGCGCCTGCCCGGCAAGCGCGAGGGCCCGAGTTCGACTCCCGGAACCCACATACGAAAAAAGGGCCGGTGATATCACTCAGCAGCATGGGTGCCTGCTGTTGCACGAGGTCCTGAGGTCGACCCCCAGTACCCACAAAAAAAAACAGAAACAAGAGAACTATGGTCAAAACCTAACAACTATCCTTCCTAAAGCAGTGTTACTACAAGGTAGCTTTTAATGTTAGCTGTATTTATATTCATGGATGCACAATGTCCACCATGGATATCTTAGCCTACAATCTCAAAATGAATCAAAACCTGAAATGATTTAAGGGAAAAAAGCTGCCGTAAAAATTATACTCACTGATTGAGCTTAAGTTTTACAGAAATAAGTATTTTTTTTCCAGTTCTGAAAATTAAACCCAGAGACGGCTGAGCTACATTACCAGCCCTTTTTTTTTTTTTTTTTTGAGACAGAGTATTACTGAATCTCCCAGGCCTTGAACTTGTGATTCTCCTGCCTTAGCATCCCAAATGATTGGAATTACAGGCATGCACCCCTTTACCTGGCAGAAATAATTATTTTTAACCGTAAACCTTAAGCCAAAGCCTGCCCAATTGAAGATAGAGAAAATCTTATTATGTATATTTTTCCACACTAAATATTCACCCACATCATTTTTAGTGGCTACACAGCACTCCAATGAATGAATGTAATAAATGTACTCAAATTCTTCTGATACTTAGATTTCTTATAAGTTCTTACCAATATTATAAACAAAACTATCAAGACTCATTCTTATTTATTTCTTTATGATAAATAGGGAAAAAGTCACAATAAATGTCCATTTTTGGAGTCTCTAATACATTGTGCCAAATTGCCCCATATACACACACACAGAAGGCTGGTACTAAGTTACATGATTATTAGCAATATCCATTTGCTCACACTCTAACTTATACTGGATCTTATCACTTTTTTCAGCTTTCAGTGTTAATGAATAAGCCTTTTCCTCCCCTTTTCTCTCGTTGTAACTCAAGTTTAAATTCTTATTACCTCATGCCTGGATTACTGTGATAAACTTTTGCTTCCCATGTATTTTCTCCTCTATTCTCTGAACCAGAAGTCCTCACACATTTTGGCTTCATAATTTTACATTCTTTAAATATTACTTAGAGGACTTCTGGAAGATGGCGGAGTGGTAAGCAGCAGAGAAAGAGCCTCTCTGACAGTTGCCATATGGACACTGGAATACAGCAATGCCAGGAAGAGAAGGAGGGAAGTGGGTTCCTGGACCCATCTGTTGGATTGATTTTTCATGGTCACTGGCTATTTTTGAGTCTTTCATTTGATGATCACTAAGCACAGTCCTATCTTCTAGATCTGATATTTTCTCTTCACATTGGTTGACTCTGCTGCATATACTTTCGATAGAATTTTTAATCTCCTGGATATCTGTTTGAATTCGTTTTATTCATTCCAGTTCTTTCCTCTGTTGGGCATTCATGGTTCCCATCACTTTCCTAATCTCCTCTATTTTTTATTTATATCTATTCTAGAGTCACTAACCATGTCCTTCATTATAATCATCATCTCTTTCTTAAACTGCAATTATTTCTGATTTGTTTTTTCTAGAGCCTCATTTATCTGCTTTGTCATGTCTGCTGTTACCATTTCAGAGAGTTCAGGTGGGTGGTTTTGATTTGTTCCACCTCACTGCCCCCTGAGTTTGCCCTTAGCAAGCTGGAGGACTGGGTTTGCATCTTGTTTCTGTGTCTTCTCATTTTCTAGTTTTTCAAAATCTACTTTCTGCACTGATGCTAGTAAACTGCTTATGGTAGGTAGTTTCATTACTAGTATTGAAAATTTCTTATGAAATGACTGCTATTCAGAGATATGTTCCAGGTGCAGCTGGCTTTTGGCTTTTGGCTTTTGAATCTGTCACAAGATCCTATCTCTTCAATTTACTAGGGATGAGAAGTTGCTGCCCTTTTGGTCTAGCCACTGGTTCTTTGGACTATAGTATTGTTTGTGACCCTCAGACAATCTCGGTCTTGGCATACAGCTTAGAAAATGACAAACTGTGGTAACTATTAATTTGCCACCTTTAACCATATGAACTATATTTGTGGTTATATAAAAACATCTAAAACCAGAAAATTATATACAGTAAATATCCCCTCAATTGAGCAATTTTACCCTCTGAGGATAAAATTAAAACGGGACAGAAAAAAAATAGAGAAATAGAAGAAGAGAGAGATTAGAAGCAAGGCTGAAGGACAAAGGAAGATTACCTAAATTTTTGGAGACTGGTGAAGAAGACAGGAGAGAAACAAATAAGGAAGAAACAAAAACAAGAACTAAACAAAACCAACAAACTAAAAACAATGCTCACACTCATGAAGAAACAAGAATATACATCAAAAATAAAGACAGAAAGAGAGATTTCTCTGTTATTTCAAGCCTGTGTTTCTCTTCCGGGGTCTACTGTTTTGTAGTGTCCACTTCAGGGCATGTCCCTCCTGTCACTGGTAGACAAAGGAGGAAGACAGAGCCCAGATCTGTATTGTATGATCCCAGCAGGCCTGCAGTAGGATTAGGGCAGGGTGCTGTACAATCCCAGCAGGCCTGCAGTAGGAATAGGGTAGTATGCGGATTCAACTCCTCAGAAGTTCAGGCTGATTCTGGTCTCTGGTTGGGAGCCTGTGACCCAAGTTGTTCAGTGCACTACACTACAGGTGTGTCTTGCTGGCTAGACCTCAGCTCCCCAAACCTAGATGTCTCCCCGGGCTACACCTCACCCAGACACTGGGAGCCCCGAGATGAAGCCAACCCATGGCTGCTCCAAATCCTGAGTTTAGCTGGCTCCATCCCAAAATGGCATCCAGTCAATCACCCACTCCTGGGGACCTTTGGACTGGATTCACTTACCAGCTGCTTCAGCCCACAGCATCCACTGCTCCACTCCACTGGAGGTCCTCCGCCATCAGTGCACCTGTGTAGGCTGGAGCCTCCTCTCTCATACCATGAGCCAGGAGTCAGTAAGAAAGTGCAGGGCCGGTGAGATGGCTCAGTGGCTTAAGCGCCTGCCCGGCAAGCGCGAGGGCCCGAGTTCGACTCCCGGAACCCACATACGAAAAAGGGGCCGGTGATATCGCTTAGCGGCGCGGGCGCCTGCTGGCGCGCGAGGTCCTGAGGTCGACCCCCCGGTACCCACAAAAAAAAAAAAAAAAAAAAGTGCAGTTTGCCACCTCCCTCTTCTGCATTAAGTTCCATCACCTCGCTCTCCCCATGAGCTCCAATTATCCCTTCAGACCTTCCCTGGGTCTCAGTGATCCACCCCTCTCCTTCTCTTCCCCAAGTTGCTATACCCCAGCACCTGGTCTCCTAATCTCAGAGAGGCTGATTTGTCACCACTCACCATTCCACCATCTTCCTGGAAGCCTCCCAGCATTGCACTTGAAACTGTTTATTTGAATATAATTTAAACAGTGTGCTGTAATAGGAGGACATCACCTTCCTCTTTAGAAAAACAGGGAGGCAGAGGTAGACCAGCAGCTTATCAGAAAGGAGACAGGGTGTGGCTCAGACTGGTTAGGAAGAGAGTTGCAGGAGCACAGCACTACCTCTCAGGACCCATACGTAGAAGTTCTTGAGGGTTTCCTCAGGATGTAGACTTCCTAAAAAGATACAGACGCCAAGAAGAGCTCACTATAGTAGCTTTGCTTATGACAGCCCGCCTTGTGTCCTCCAGGGTATATTTTTATCTTACTTTTTCTCTTCTTTTTGGCCTAAGCTCACTCTGAAAGCCAGTTTATCCCTCATTCTTCACTTTTACTTTTTCAGATAAACTTTTTCACCATTTTTGGCTCATTTCATTTAATTCTTTGTTCAAGATGAGAAGAACCTGGAATCCAACTCCAGAAGGAGACACAAGCACCACAAAACCCAGTAATGTTTATTTGGCAAGCCACTTTTAGAAGGAGACTACCTGGTAATACTTGCACAGATAAGACAAATAGGAATAGGTTAGAGTCAGGAAGAGGGGAATTCCTGAATATCATATGAGGAATTTAGATGATATCAGTCAACAAATAGTATTAATTAGAGACCTACTAAGTGTCATATACTGTTCTAGCTACAAAGGATACAATTCTGTGCTTACAGTCTAGCAGTCTTATTCTACAAATAACATGGTAGAAGCTATGATGCTTCTGAGCAGAGGAATATAATGAGAGATACACTTTCAGAAAATTATCTGTATAGGCAATTATCTACACAGAAAAGAAAGTAGATCAATTTTAAGATATAGCAATAAAAATCCAGGATAGAAGTGACAAATTATATTATTCAATTATCTAAATGATTTCTTGAGCAGTTTTAGATAAATCACCTCACTTCCCTGCATCCCTATTCTCACTGGAAAACTGAAGATTGCCACTTAGTCACAACCCTAAAATCTACAATCCGAAAACCCTACAGCATGTCAAGGCAGTGTATAATAAATGTAGAGTAATGCTAAAAATTAAGAGCTACAACCTGCTTTCATTTCTAACCTTTTCTTAGCAAAACAACTTTAGAATTATGCTGTGCTTTATCAGTTTAACCACCACCTATCTGTTTCCAAAAGAGCACTCTCTTTCTGAATAAGAATGGGACAGTAAGGGTCGAGGTTAGACATGATAAAGGGTTTAACTTAGACTATAAAGATCTGTGCTACTTCCCTTTATTTTTCTTCGTGTAATCTATAGTCCCAAGTAAAGAACAGAAAGGGAGGTACCAGGCTACTTACGTATCTCTTAGAAATAGAAAAAAGAACCATAGACAAGATACTTATTTTATTCTCCATTATAGCACAGACAGCTATTTGTCTCTACATTTAACTTATTTATAGAAGCCTAAAGGAAAAACACTATGTCTTATTCATCTTTATGACTTCATTGTGTCTAGTGCAGAGATTTAGACACAACTGCTGAGAGTGGAATTAAAAAGCAAAGAGGAAGAGACTCTGAGATCCAAAGAAGAAAGAATTAACCAGGGATAAGAGGATTCAGGCAATAATAGCAGCCCTAAAAAAAAAAAAAAAAAAGGAACACAACAGTGAATAAGACATGTTTTTTTTTTTTTTTCCTTTTGAGGTACTTGCAGCCTTATAAAAAAAATTTAGGAGGAGAAAGAAAATACACACTATATCCCCAGGGGACTGGGGATATAGCTCAGTGGCACAGCACCTGCCTGGCAAGTGAGAGGTCCTGAGTCTGATTCCCTGTACCAAAAAAAAAAAAAAAAAATTATATATATATATATACATACACACACACACACACACACACTAGGCATCTGGAATGGGGTAACTAGTACAATTAATAATTAATGGCTACTTTTTATAGAATGCACCAAACATTGTGTGAACAACATTACAGACATTATCTCATTAATACCCACACCCCCATGAGTCAGATATTATTATCCCTATTTTTCAAACAAAGGAACTAAGAGAGCTGAAATAAATAACTTACTCAGGGTCATAAAATTTGCAATAGTAGGGCTATAACTAAAATCAACATCTAACTCCAAAGCCTATACTATATATTCTTAACCACTAAGAAGCAGGGAGATAGGACTGAAGGTAGGAAGTAATCACATATATATATATATATATATATATATATATATATATATATATATATACATATTCAGTATATATATTCATGTATATATTCATGTATATACATTCATGACCTTGTGCTTGTCAGGCAGGTGCTGTACCGCTGAGCTATATCCCCAGCCCACTGAATATATGTTGAAAGAGGAGCAAAGCCAGGTGTGGTGGTGCATGCCTAAATCCTAAATCCCAATACTTCAGAGGCTGAGGCAGGAGGATCACCCCTCAAGGCCAGCCTGGGCTACATAGTGAGTTCAAGGCCAGTGTAAACTAGATAGCTTGACCCTCCTGGGTGTGGTGGCGCACATGTATAATCCCAGCACTCAGGAGGCTGAGGCAGGAGGAATTCCATGAGTTCGAGGCTACCCTGGGCTACATAAGCAAGTTTAAGGCCAGCCTGCACTACATAGTGAGACCCTTTCTCCAAAAAAAAAAAAAGGGAAAAAGGAAAGAGCCAAGAGGACTTGCTGAAAGAAGTAGCACAATCTTTGAACTGAAGAGGTACTGTATTAGATAACATCTTTAGGACCAGATGACTAGATAGAAGAGGGCCAGTGTACCAAAACTATGTCCCTTTCTCCAGCTAAAACCAATGTCATTTCTTTATGAGCTTCAGAGCCAACTTAAGCACATAAAAGCACCTGCCTTATCCTTTTTTTTTACTTCTTTTGAAATAATTTTTCATTTACCACAAAGTTACAAAAAGAATAGAGTTCTCATGTGTCTCTCAGCCTCCTAAATTACCATCTTACATACCACAGTACAATTATCAAAACAAATGAACTAAGGTTGATATGACATTATTAACTAAATCTTGCCAGTTTTGACCAAACTAAAAATGTAGCTATCATATCATCACTTTATACCCGATATACAAATTGTCAGTATATAATAAAGTTTAAATTTAAAACTATATATAAATAGTAAAATGTCCATAGATATTTTTAGATATCTATTAGTGCTCTTGTTATCAATGGTCCCCAAGATTACTCTCCGGCTTAGAAGATTTGTTGGAAGGACCCACAAGACTCAGAAAAGCTATTATACTCAGCTGACTTAACCCTTTCCTGTACAACCTGTGAATGTATCTTTGGGTGATCTCCCTCATTTTAACAACAGCATGGGGCCTGTGAGATGGCTCAGCAGCGTAAGCACCTGCCCGGCAAGCGCGAGGGCCCGAGTTCAACTCCCAGATCCCACATACGAAAAAAGGGCCGGTGATATCGCTCAGCGGCACGGGCGCCTGCTGGCGCACGAAGTCCTGAGGTTGACCCCCGGTACCCACAAAAAAAAAAAAAAAAAAACAGCATAATATGATTTTGTATGGATATACCAGAGCTAATTTAGCCGATATTCTCCTCATTAACCTTTTGATTATTTCTAGCTCTTTGCTTTACTCAACAATAAAGTTTCAGAAGCCATAAAGAGCTACACAAAAGAAAAAATAATTTTTCTAGAAGTATTATTACTAATTAATGAAATAAAGGATTAGTATGAGTTGCAGGCCCCTAGCTGAATAAAGGACAGCTTTAAACAATATGATTTAAAATGTGAATGAGCAAACAGAAGGCACTTACCATAAAGAAAAACACTGTAGAAAACTTTTCTTATCTCAAAAGTGCTAAAGTGTTTGCTTTCAGTAATTATTATGAAAGTAATGAGGGTAAACCAGAAATTGCATGATTTCTGGAAAAGTCATATAATACTGTTATACAGAGCAAAATATAACTGAAGAGTTTTAGTGTCATATGTACATATGGGGGTCTAGGATTCTTATTTTACAATCAGAGTAGCGACTTCATTAGGCTTTCAAAAATGTAAGTTCTAAATATCTGTTTGTGACAAGAACAAATGTCAAAATTGGGTACGTACACTCTTTTCCCTCATATCACAAATTAAACATAATATCATAGCTCTGTAATTAACAGAATCTTATATTAAATTAATTGGCTTACTTTCCTATTTTAAAATTTCTTCAATACATATTAATGTATAAAATATTATATAATCCTATAAGATTAAACCCACATTGCATGATGGGACTGCTAAAGGAAAGAGGAAAGAAAATCCTGGCTCATATGAAGTTTGCCATTAAATTGAGAGGAAAAAAAAACATTTTTATGCTTTTGTCAAATTACAATAAAAATTTTAATCTTATATTTCCCTCACTTAAAAACAAAAAGTTTCTTCTGATTAATGACTTTAAATCTTTGTCTTAAAAATAGCAAAGTGAAAAACATTTTAAAACATGTTTCTAAAGAGCTTTAAATATAAAAACAAACATTACTATTTCAAAAGAAACATAGATAAGCAATAAACTAAAGCAATGTGTATTCTCAAAAGGCACATGATCAAGAACACAGATGGGGCCGGTGAGATGGCTCAGCGGCATAAGCACCTGCCTTGCAAGCGCGAGGGCCCGAGTTCGACTCCCGGATCCCACATACGGAAAAGGGGCCGGTGATATCGCTCAGTGGCACGGGCGCCTGTTGGCGCGCGAGGTCCTGAGGTCGACCCCCCAGTACCCACAAAAAAAAAAAAAAAAAGAACACAGATGGCAACAACAGAAAAACTGGTATAATCATATCTTAGTAAAATAACTTGGATTTTAACAACTTTCAATAAAAATAAGGCTTTTCCTTCATAGGGAGATAAATAATGTATCCAAATTTTTCTTGACACAACACTTTTCTACCTGTGTCCCTGAAAAATAAGACCTAACCGAAAAATAATCAGCCTTGTAATCTACAGGTCAAAAATGACAGCCCCAGTCAGCCTATCCTTGCCTTACCTGCCTTACAAGGGAGCGACGAACAAGAGAATATGTACCATAGTGATGGCAGGTAAGGCAAGGATATTAAAATGAAAGAGGCAGAAGAAAACAGAAGGGAAGGTAACAACATTTAATATCACCCATACACCAACGACTGAAATTAGTTTGTTGAAGTCTCTGAAACAGTAAAAATTTAGATGTTGGCATTTTTTTCCATCTTTATTAGCATGTTCAAAAATACTAGTTGAAAGCATTTTCAAAGAACCATCCAAAAGTTAAAGTCCTACTGTCCGAGCAATGCATTTTCATTCTCCTTTATTGCAATAGCTAATAAAATTCTAGGATGGAAAACAAAGCAAAACAAATAAAAGGAACAAAAATGAACCAAGTATGCCTGTAATACCAGAATTTGGGAAGCTGAGGCAAGACGTGTGCAAGTGCAAAGCCAGCCTGAGCTACATAGCAAGGCCTTGAATCAAAAAAAAAAGCAAGAACTTCACCCATAAGCATAAAATATTCAAATTATGTTTAAAAAAGATCTCAAGTGGATAGGATATAAAATGATATAAATATGGTAAGTGTATTTTCATAAGCCTTAGCTGTAATTTTATTAGCTGTTGTAGATACTTTCTAAATACTACCTATTCACAGTTTTAGGAGCTAGAAATCATAGAAATAAAAGACACGATCTTGTCTTTAAGAAGTTTAACATCCACTATCATTCTGTCTCAGAAAAAAGATAGTTTTGCTGCAGAAAAAAGACTACAAATAGGCATCCTGATGACTTCGCATTCTACCCACTATTTGTCGTCTCCTACGCTGTGTCCTTGAACAAGTCAGGTCACTTCTTGGCCTCAGTGTCATCAGTGGAATGAAGGGGCTAATCTAAATTATCTTGAAAGTCCTTTCTAGAAAGCAAATCCTATTATTTTAATCTGATACATAATTTACAATATGCATAATTATTGTTCTGTACATGGTAGTTAGAAGTCAATAATAAAAGGCAATGTAACCATAACAACAATTTATTTAACACAGGCAATATTTAAATTCTTTTCTTAAATTGTTTACATCAAATATCTATAAACAGTTTTAGAACCTACTTTTTCCATTACTAGTGTGAACATGCTTTAAAAAGACAGAACTTCTGCCCCAATAATAGAGTGTCTTTTATACCTCCCTCATGAGCTTCGGGAAAAAAGATTCCACCAGACTTCTACAACTATGTTTCTCGAACTGCAGTATGAATATATTCAAAGGCCTATAAAATTCTGAGAATTATGGGCCGGTGAGATGGCTCAGCGGCTTAAGCGCCTGCCTTGCAAGCACGAGGGCCCGAGTTCGACTCCCGGAACCCACATACGAAAAAGGGGCCGGTGATATCGCTCAGTGGCACGGGTGCCTGTTGGCGCACGAGGTCCTGAGGTCGTCCCCCTGGTACCCACAAAAAAAAAAAAAAAAAAAAATTCTGAGAATTTTTTAATTTTATATTTTCATTTCAGAGATAGTCTCAAAATATTAATATAGATATTCTAGATTTTAAAACTTCCAGAAGATACTAATATAGCAGTGTTCAGTCATGTGGCATCAATCTCATTGTCACAGACTAATGGAGTAAAGAGCAATGGCAGACTTGAATTTTAATTGCATTAACGCTACACAAGGGCCAGATGATGTCACCTTTCCCAAACAGAAGAGGTTTCATAGTAGCTCAAATAGAGAAAAGAAGAGGGAAAATTGAGTCGTCATATAAACTACAGTAGGGCTATATATATTACATTCAAAAAAAGTGTGGTATAGGCTAATATATGTGTATAACAAGCAATAATTTAGTTTAACAAGTTACTATCTATAACATTAAATTAGCATAATTAATTTCAGCAGTATTATGTCACTTATAAATGTAATTCACAAATGGCTTTATAAGTATGATTTATTAGAAAGAATTATTAGCTAATCTTATAATCATATACATTTCTGAGATAATAACACTGAAATCAATCATGAATGTTCATGAGAATATTATTTGCCTTTAAAAGGGGTCAATGCCTTAAACTAAGGTGAGAAAACACTGCTCCTGCAGGCAGACTTCTATCCTTGCTCCTAATTCCTTAAGATATTAGGCTGTGGTAGCACTAGCCTTGGTCCTGAGTCTAGGAGAAGGGTCTATACCAGAGGTTGGCAAATTATGGCCCATGGGCCAAATCCAGCTCTCCACCTGTTTTTGTAAACAGAGTTTCATTAAACCACAACCATATTTGTTTATAAATTATCTGTAGCAAACCTTAGTTGCCACAGAAACCATATGGCCCACAAGTAAAATATTACTCCCTGGCCCCCTGCAGAAAAACTTTTCTGATCCCTGGCCCAGATAAGCTAATAGGGTTAAAATGAGATTGACCTCACTAGCATCTGAAAATCCTTGGAGAAACAGGTGGAATCAAAATATAACTGCTTCTGAAATTGAGTTAATAAAATTCTCTGTTATGTAAATTTTAAGTGTTACATATTAGAGAAAAGATATTTGATGTAAATTATAGCTATTTGTTAAGCTATATGTGAGGCTGATTATGAGTATATTTAATTCAAGAGGACAACCAATTTCCAGTATCAAAGAAATTCTCCCCCCCACTAAAAAATACCCTCTAACTTCTTTAAGGATCTATTGAGAAATGGGCACAATACCACTATTTGAAGGTGGGCATTATTATTGCCATTATTTTTATATATTAGGAAACTGGGAAACAGAAAAGTAAATAAACATAGTTTTACAGGTAATGAGTAGAAGAGTCGGAGTTCTAACCCATCGATCTATTTGATTCTAGGAGAAAATTCTAACACGAAACTCTTCAGAAAGTACTGTCTTTGAAGTAAATTTTCGTACAATAAGATTTTAAGAAACAGGTCTCCACTAGGATGGTGGTGCTGTCCTGTTTTTCTAGCACTTGACAGACTGAAGCAGGAGGATCAAAAGTTCAAGGCCGGCCTGGGCTATATAACAAGAACTTGTCTCCAACAACACAACCCCCCACCACCAAAAATAAAACTAGGTCTCCACTGACATAAAAATATGAGTTTTACTCACTTGCCTGAAATTCTGTGACCTAAAATAGTGGTTACCACTACTGATCACACACCAAAACAAAATTATCCTCAATGTAAGTAGATTTACTATTAAACCAATGAATATGCCAGATGTCCTAAAACATTCTAGGTAGACAGACACATACATAGATACATAGACAGACACACAGACACATAGATAGATATTTTAAAACTTACATTAAAAAATAGAAATTATAAGAGTATGGGGTAAAAAAATTGGAAGGGAGGAATACATAATTTTTCTTACCCTCATAAATTAGGACTGATTCCTTAACAAAAAACCAGATGAACAAGAGGACAGTCACGTTTATTAATGCATACACGGCACACTATACAAGAGAAAAAACAACTCCCTCAAAGTAATGGCTTGGAACACTGTCTTAATGTTTTAACGAAGAGCAGTAAACTTTAGAAGAGTGAAAAGACAAAGGAGAGGGCAGTTCCAGGCCTTAGCCCAAACGTGGGACGGCACTAAGGAATAAGTTCTGATGTAGATTCCTCTGGTGCACATTGGACTCATCTCTGAACTGACAGAATGTCTCCACTAAAGCAGAAGTGACATTGTCATCAGGAAGGAGAGTGAAGAGGGGGTAGAAAGACTGTTTGTCTTAGTAACTATCTGTCCTGCTTTTAGGCAAACAAAGGAAAGGTAGAGTCACCCTGTGTTTCAATTCTTGTCTTCAGCTTAACAATCCTCTAGTACTTTTGGGAGAAATATTTTTGTTTCATTCAAAGTGGATATTTCTAAAGTTTTATTCCTATACTCCATATGCCATCTGTCTACCATATGCATACCCCACTTAGATAACCAGTGTGATAAAAAAGACAATCCTTCCCCTTCAGCAAGTAGACATAAGAAGCCTGAAAGGCAAATGAACGAGAGACCTTGTTGTAATGGTACAAGTGACTTTTCTCTTGGTAGAGAAGGGCTATACTACAGGACTGCACAACAGTGGAGTATGTTGGAATCTGGGGAGTGCAACTGGCAGCAAAATTCCTCATCGGTGAGTCTGTCAAAGCTACCTATCTCTACCATACATTCTCTGGGCAACTGTTTCTGTCTCTCATAACAAAGTCAATGTGTATGTTTTTAAATCTGCCCATTATATACAAGTAAATGCTTGCTTATTTGAATACAATTAACAAAGCACAATTTTGCCCCATCAAATCTGCAAGCGTTTACCCATATTGAAGCAGTCTTTTGGATAAAATAAATAAGTAGAACAGGTAAAACATATCTAATATCTAGGAAAGATTTGGTGTCAAGGGACTAAAGATAAATATTATTCTCTATTACCTACAGTTTTAGAAGTCATGTATGTGAAGTCTCAAGAAATTAGGTAATTATGAAAACATTTCAATTAACTAGTAAAAATAGACCAAATGTCAGTTGAAAACTTGTTTCTGCTACCACTTTAAGACAGGAAAATGAAGTGAACCTTAAAATATATTGATATACTTCATGAGTGTGCCAAATGTGTTGAAAATAAAACACTCCACAAATATCATAGAAGGAAAAGCTGTATAAGTCCTTAGTGTGATCAATTAGAAAATATTCTAAAAAGTAAGTTAATATAATAAAATGTCAGAGAAAAACAGCCCCACCTTGTTCTCCTGTGTTTAAACATGTTCTGGATGTTCTTAATGTTTTAAGATGTTATTAAACTGAACATCTTGAAACTCGGAGAGGATTCAAGTCATCATGAGGACCCAATATCAGAACTTTAAGAATGTCAGGGACCCTAAAAGTCCCTAAAATTGAGAATTCTATGTGCTACATACTATTTCCTCATACACCCCCCCAACAAAAAAAAAAAAAGAATTAGTAAAGGGCATTCCCCATAAACTACTCCAAAGAGCTTTTTTCTAAATTTCCACACCATTAAAGTATCTCTGTCTGAATCTTGTCTGAGATCATAAATCTCGTTACACACCACTGATGAAGACAGAACAAAAGACCTTGAGAGATCGGTTTTTCTTCAACCCTGAGAGAGGACATTTGCTCTCACATGCTTACAAATAAACCATCTCCAGGAAGAAAGCATTAACTTAAAATACAAGTTTTTAGGGCTGCTGATACAGCTCAGTGATAGAATGCTTGCCTAGCACAGAGGCCCTGGTCAATCCCCAGCAGTGCAAAAATAAATTAAATTAAATTAAATTAAAAACAAGTTACTGGGCCAGTGATATAGCTCAGCGGCATAAGCGCCTGCCTGGCAAGCACAAGGTCCTGAGTTCGACTCCCGGTACCCGCATATTTAAAAAAAAAAAAAAAACAAGTTACTGATTTATCTTTTAAGGTTGAAACTATCTGGGCTGAAACCAAAATATTTCAGATATTTTAAATTTGCCTCAGTATTTTCATTAAGACCTACATTTCCAGCAGTCTCCAATGTGCTGGCAATCTTCACAAATTGCCCAAATATGATTAACACCATCAACAAAAAGATGGGTTATAAAAGAAAGAAAAAATCTCCAAGAAAGAAAACTTAACAAGAGACTAAGGAACTATTACACTGTTTCTTACTTATAAATCTTCAGCGATTTACTGCTTCTATAACTCAACCAGTAAAAAAACTGCAAAATTAATTTCAATATCTATTATAAAACAATATGGAATAAGGCTTCAATAGTTTGTCCTAGGAATTCTGAAGACAACAGCAAATTTTTTTAAAAAGAAGGCTGCTAGGCCAAAGCTTGAACTGTGCAAATAAAGCTCACTGATTAAGCAAACTTGGTAATTTTCCTTTTCTTGAAGTTACGAAAAGTTAAAACCAGAGAATTATAAAGAGACCCTAGCATTAACCCCCGAGCATTAACCTAGCCATCAGAAGTGTTACTGAAAAAGAGTGTTTAAATTTTTAAAACATTTATTACAGTAAAACACACACTGCCATTAATCCTCCCAAAATACTCCTCACATCAAACAAACTTATCCCATCACTCTTACACTTTCTGAAGCAGCTCTGGAAGTCCTTTCTCTAAGTATCCATAGTTGCACTGTTGTGCCTGCCTCAATGTGCTGAATTGATTCAAAAACGTTCATCTGCTATGATCATTTTGACTTTGAAGAAGAGCCACACATTACCTTGTGCCAGGTTTATAAAGTTTTTATAGCCTGCCTTTCCATTGGATGGCACTTGGCAGCGGCATTCACCGTATTTTGGACATCTCATAAAGATACAACAGAGGACTTCCAGAACTGCTTCAGAAAGTGGCATGAATGATGAGATAAGTGTGTTCAAAGTGAGGGGGACTATTTTGAGGGTGATCAGTGTCTTTCACTGAAATAACTGTTTTATTTAAATGCACATTGTATTTTTTGATCAGTCCTTGTACAGCAAACATAGTAGACTAAAATATATTGCTCAATTATGTGACCTCCATGTGATTTTTAAAGTCCATAAAAATAATTAAAAGCAAGTGATATTAGAGGATTTCTTTCAATTTTCCCTTGTGTGCAGGAATATTGCATCATATAAATATTAATTTCTTTACTCATTCATCAGTTGATGCATATTTGGGTTGTTTCCAGTGTCTGGCTAGATAAAGCTACTACTATACACAAAGCTACTACGTATATACATACAGATTTTTGTATGGGTATATATCATCATTTCTCTGGGCAAGTAAATACCTAGGAGAAAAATTCCTAGATCACATAGTAAGTATATGTTTCACCTTATGAGAAATGGCCAATGTTTTTCAAAATGGCTAAACAATCATGCATTTCCATCCATCAGTACATATGAAAATTAGAACTTCTCTATATCCTCAACAGGCTTTTTTTTTTTGAGCCATTCTAATAGATGTGTAGTGATATTTCATTGTGATTTTAAGTTACATTTCCCTAATGACTAATGGTTTTGAATATTATTTCATCTTTTCATTTACCATCTATATATCCTCTTTGCTAAAGTGTTTATTGAAATCATTGGCCCATTGTAAAAACTAGACAGTTCTATTACTGACATTGACTATTCTTTACATTTTGAGTTACCAAAATATAAAGGTAACATGTCTTCAAAGAACAGAAAGAACTGATTTTTATGGAGAGATATTTTGTGCCCTATCTGCAAAATCTTTGCCTAGCCCATAGCCACAAAGAGTTTTGCTTATGTTTTAGTCTACAAGTTTTAATAGTTTTAGACTTTATAATACATTGTCCATTTTGTGTTAGATTTATGTAATGGTGCAAGGAATTGGTCAAGGTTTTGTTTTGTGCATATGGATATACAGTTGTTCCAGCACCATTTGTTGAAAACTGTCCCTTTTCCATGTAATTACCTAAACATCTGTGTTGAAAATTAACTATAAACCTATGGGTTTATTTCTGGAATCTATTCTGTTCCATTGATCAAGGGGTCTATCCTATCACTTATACAACAGTCTTAATTACTGTGGCTTTACAATAATTCTTAACATCAGGCAGTTTGAGTCTTCCAGCTATACACTACTTTTCATAAATTTTTTTTGGTTAATGTCAATTTTCTGGTTTTCCATATAAATTCTATAGCTACCTTGACTTCTACCAAGAGCATACCGGGATTTTGATTCGAAATGGGTACTGAATACATACAGCAATTGGAGAGAACTGATATTTCGACAAATGGAAGTTTGATTGTTTGTTTTTTTGTTTGTTTGTTTGTTTTTGGTGCTAGGGACTGAACCCAGGGCTTCAGTAAGCTAAGCACATACTCTACCACTGAGCTATAGCCGCCAGCCCCACTACAGTCTCAAATCCATGAGCGCAGAGTAATTCTCCACAATGTATTTAGGTGTTCTTTAGCCAGGCATGGTGGCATGCACCTGTAATCCTGCTACTCAGAAGGCAAAGGCAGGAGGAAGATGAGTTCAAGGCCACTCTGTGAAACAATGAGCTCCCATTTCAAAAACAAACAAACAAAAAATTCTTCTTTGATCATTGTTTTGTAATTTTCAGCATAAAAATTTTACAGATATTATATTTATCCCTAAGTATTCCATGTTTTAGTGCTCTTATAAATGATACAGGCTTTCAATTTCCAACTATATGTCACTGTTCACATATAGAAAAAAAAACAACTGATTTCTATATATTGACTCTTGTATCCTTGAAGCAGAAGTGTTTGTTGGCATGTTTGAGGAATGGCAAGGAGGCACAACCTTTGCTAATTTGAAAAGTACAATGAACTTAAAAACAACACACTGTTTTTAAGAAATTTGGTTCCATATGAAGCCACTTATTCAAAGTATAACACAGAAGCTTAAAAGTTCATGATTTTCCACTTAAATGAGGTAATTAGGCTAGGAAAATTCTGACATTTCCTAAAAGAAGTATTTTCAAAGGCTTTTAAAACCAATACTTCCCTGTCACAAAGCCAATACCACACTATTATACAAGAACATAGTATATTCTGCATTCATCTTTAAACAGAGAAACAAGGAAAAAAACAGAGAAATGTGGAGATACCGAGTACCTATTCTTCTAGAAGGCTCTATTAAAAAAAGAGCAGAGTCCCTTTCTCAGAGAGATAAAGCATCTCAGAAAAAAAAATGAAAAGCATTAGCCTGCAATTACTATTTACTATTTCAAAGGGAGAGGGAATTTCATATTTTCCGTGGGCTTATGTCAAACAACCATATAAATTAATAAAATAAGCACAGATACTTAAATTTTCCCTTGATCAAGTATCTCTGTAAAATATTTTTAGATTCCCTTATTCTCCTTGAATAAGGGAAAACATGAATTCAAATTTATCATTTATCCAACTACAAGAAAATTTAGAAGATGAGTGTACACCACCCAAGATAAACTTTATACCACATGATTTTGAATTAAAATCATTAAAACATGTAGAACGTTTTGTATGCCATATTTTCTCCCTTGACTAATTCTTTGCAAAGATAATCTCTTTATCTTGCAAAGATCCAAGATTTTAATTTTCTTTTTTTAAATTCAGTTTATTGGTACAATTTAGATATAATGATCACATTCATTATAGAGAATATGTACATGTACATGATATATCTGGATTCCTTTCTTTCCCCATTACTCTCCCCTCCCTTCAACCCCTCTTCCCCTCCTTACTTACAAAGTTCTGTTTCCATTTTATCTTTTTCTCATTTTTTTTCTTTTCCCTTCCTTCCTTTCTCCCTCCCCCTCCCTTGTTCCCCTTCCTTTTTGAACAATTTCTTCCTATTTCACATCTATTATACATTTTGGTCCTTATTAACCCTTTTGGTTTCTCACACCAGAGAGACAATGTGATATTTACACATTATCCAATTCCAGTCCAATTTATTTCACTTAAGAGTATGGTCTCAAGGCACATGTATTTACCTAGAAATATCTCAAGCTTATCCTTCTTTACAGCAGAGTAGTACTCCATTGTATTAAAAAAAACCACATCTTCTTTAACCATTCATTGGTTAATGGGCATTTGGGCTGTTTCCAAGATTTAGCTATTGTAAACTGTGCTACTATAAACATAGGTGTGTACGTATCACTGTGGTATGACACTTTTAATTCTTTTAGGAAGATATCAAGAAGGGGAACAGCTGGGTCAAATGGACCTCAAGTTTTAGTTTGTTGAGGAATCTCCACACTGATTTCCACAGTGGCTGCACCAGACTACACCCCACCAACAGTAGAGAAGGGTTCCTTTCTCCCCACAGCCCCACCAGCATTTGTTATTGGCTGATTTCTTGATAGCAGCTATTCTTTCTGGGGTGAGATGGAATCTTAGCATTGCCTTAATTTGCATCTCTCGAATGACCAGTGATGTGGAACATTTTTTCGTATATTTATTTCCCGTTTGTACTTCTTCATCTGAGAAGTGTGTATTCATCTCAGATGCCCATTTTTGGATTGAGTCTTTAAATTTGGAGGGCCTGATTTTTTTTCAGTTCTTTATATGTTCTAGATATTAGTCCTTTGTCTGAGGAACAACTCACTAAAATTTTTTCCCACTCTGTGTGTTGTCTCTTCACTGTTGGTGGTTTCAAAAAGTCTTTGCCTACACCTGTGTCTTCAAGAGTTCTACCTATTCTCTCTTCCAGCAGATTTAGTGTTTCTGTTTTAATATTTAGGTCTTTCATCCATGTTGATTTTAGTGTAGCATATGGCGAGAGACATGGGTCTAGTTTTAGTCTTCAGCATGTGGAAAGCCAGTTTTTTCAGCACCATTTATTAAACAGGCTATCTTTCTTCCAGTGTACATGTTTGGCCCCTTTGTCAAAGATAAGGTAGCTGTGTTTGGAGTTGTTTCTGCATCTTCTAATCTGTTCCAGTAATCCTCAGGTCTGTTTTTTTGCCAGTACCATGCTGTTTTTATCACAGTTACTCTGCAGTATAATTTCAAGTCAGGGATTGTGGTGCCCTCTCCCTTGCCTTTGTTGCCCAGAATTGTTTTTGCCATTCTAGGTCTCTTGTGGTTCCAAATGAATTTTAGGAATGTTTCTCTAATTCTGTGAGATATGCTAACGGTATTTTGATTGGGATTGTGTTAAATCTGTATAACAATTTTGGGAGCACGGCCATTTTCACTATGTTGGTTCTTCCTACCCAAGAACAAGGGATATCTTTCCATTTCAAGATTGTAATTTTCGGGCCGGTGAGATGGCTCAGCGGCTTAAGCGCCTGCCCGGCAAGTGCGAGGGCCTGAGTTCGACTCCCGGAACCCACATACGAAAAAGGGGCCGGTGATATCGCTCAGCGGCACGGGCGCCTGCTGGCGTGCGAGGTCCTGAGGTCGAACCCCTGGTACCCACAAAAAAAAAAAAAAAAAAAAAACTGTAATTTTCTAAAAACAAATCTAAAAATTATAAAATCATAACCAAATTTTATCTCATGACTAAAATTGAAGAGCCTAATAATACTGAGTGTTGCTGAGGCTGTCAAACAAGTATGCTCTTCCACATGCCGTAATGGGAGTGTAACTGGGCACACACTTACATGTTGTAGTTTATTCACCACAAACCTTTCCAATATTCCCTCATCTTCCGATTTCCTACTCACAATTTCCACAACTGAAAGCCACACCAACAAGTGCCTAATGGCACTTTCATTACTAGTATCCCGACATCCATTAACGGTTGACCTCTTGCTATTTGAAGGAAACGAAATCTTACTGTGTATTAAACAGCACTGAACAAAATAACACAGAATTTCAACCCAAAATATTTATAAAACTGACAACTATTGCAATAAAAGAAACTTCAGCCAAGTGTAGTGTTGCAAGTTTGCAATCCCTGCTACAGGGGAGGCCAAGGCAGAAGAATCACAAATGCAAAACCAACCCAGGCAACTTAGTGAGGTCCTGTCTCAAAATAAAAAATAAGAAGGGCTACGGATGTAGCTCAGTGATACTGGATCCCCACTTCTGCAAAAAGAAAAGGAGAAAAAAGGAAAGAAAGATGGGTCGGAGGGAAGGAGAGAAGAAATGAAAAGAAGAAAAAAAAAAAACGGAAGAAAGAAACTCTATAGAAATAAACCTGCAAAATTTCATGGAGTTTTACTACTTTATAGATAACTCGGCATAACAAATTATATAAAACATACACAATGAGTAAATGACAAGATGGGGGAAAAAAAGGTGACTATAGAATCTTTTAAAGACATTTAACATTTAACTTTTAAAGACTTCCCTAGTGACAAATTATGAAGAGAGTAAACTAGAGTAGTGTATCTTAGTTCGTGAACTCAATTCTGTCCATGATTCTGGTCGCAAACTGAACTGGACGAGAACTGAATCAAATTTTCCCATAAGGTCAACGTTGAACCTAACTACTGACTTTGATTCAGTTCTTGTCCAACTTGGTTTGTGACCAAAATTGTGGAAAGAATCAGGTTCGCAAACCAAGGTACCACTATAATTCAGTACATAAACTAATTCAAGAAAATAGTGATACTTTCTATAGCAATTAAACCATGCTACTTTTTAAAGAAAACTCATCTGTTTCACATTTTCTGCTAATTTTACTACTAGACATTATAAGCCAGTGAACTTAATATAAAAGAAAGAAGAAAAAAGAAAAGAAAAGAAAAACTTACTGGGATTGAAAATTCCTCAGCCAAATACTTTAATAAGGATGCCCCTTTGGCCAAAAATTTATTTCTTTCTTTCATATTGCCTTGAAGTTGTGTATCAAATTCCTTTCTGACCACAGAAGCAATGGAGTCAATAATCACAACTTTAACTCTTTTTGAAATAATTTCTTCTTCCAAAGATTCAATCCTGTAACAGCATAATTTGTAAAACAGTAGACAAATTTAAAATTTTAAAATTCAGCATAACAAAGGTTAATCAACTTTAAAACAATAGCAAATTGTTCTTTCAAAGCAGGCTGAGCAATTTTGAAACAGAAATTCCCAAGCCACTCCCAGATACTCAACCATCAGAAATTATGAAAGATAATATATATTTGCTATTTTAAACTCATAATTGTGAGATAATTTGTTAATGGAACAATAGATAATTGATATACCACTTAGATAATAACCTGAAACTTTTATTCATTTACCATTTTTTCATTTCTCAAGAAATACTTCAAAAACTTTCAGCAAACCAAAAGGAAAACTGAAAGAATTACTCCCCATAACCCTAACATATAGGAATTTCTTCTATTCAGAAGCTAAAAATATAAAAGACAAAAAATAAGCTTTCAAAGCATTACTTAAATATTAAACTCTAAAACAGCATACCTTTGTAGAACTTCTTCACAGGTAAGTTCTCGGTAAACATGAACTTTGGTACTTGTCAAAAGTAATTTTTCTTCAGTGTTAAAATATCTAGGAAAACGGGATTCTGCTATCTCGATCAGTCTGTGCGGGAAAAACAGCACCAGAGAAAATAGTCAATGATATTTAAAGTCATATTGGTGAGCCTCTAATGAAGTTTTCTTGGGAAACACAAGCCTTAGCGACAGAGCAGATATAAGCAAAATGGCTTTAAATGCAAGTTTTCCTTTTTAAATAAACACTAACAGAGGTTGGCAGTAGAAGCATGAGACCAGCAAGGACTTTTGGGTATCATCTAATCTTAGCAAATGTCTGAGATTTTTCTGAGAGTAAATGTTTTCATAAATATTTTAGGCTATCATGACTTTCCTCACGATCGCCTGCCCCACTTCTCCAGGGAGTACTTTTATCTTGCTTTTTCCTCTTTTACTTAGCCCAAGCTCAGTCTGCAGAGCCAGTTTCTCCCTCACTCTTCACTTTTACTCCCTCACTTTTACTTTTCCAAATAAACTTTCCCACTGCTTTTAAAAAATAAATAAATATTTTATCTAGGAACTGTAAGATATATTATGAAATAATAAAAATGCTTTCATTTTCTTGAATGAACAATGTATTTTTGAAAAGTATAGCATATCAAAAAAAGTATAGTATATCATTACTCTAACAATAAGGTATTAGTAATAGTTCCATGTCTTATTCCAAAAAAATGTACTTTCTCAATTAAAACTTAATTCATACAAATAAATGCTACCCAACTGTTCCTTGGTAAAGAGAAAATTATCTAAACAAATGAATGCTATCCAGTTCTTTGTTAGTAAACAAACAAAAAAATCTAAACATTGAATTCTGGTCTCAAAGCTATATCTAATATATGGGTAGGTCAAGCACAAAAGAATGACAAGGTGAAAGAGACAACTATCATCATTAATAAAATATGACTAGAAATTACAAATATTTCAGATTCGAAGAGTTAGAAAAAATACAACTCTTTAAGTGTAATTGTCTTCCATTTAAAATGATACTTTATCAGCCCTACACTTAGCCATCCAATCAGACTGGAAGAGAGACTGTAAACACTAAAACCATCCTATATTTTATGTTCCATTTAGAGACACAAAAGTACAAAAGCACAGTGTTTTAATCTCTAAACAGTGGAAGAGGCTGAGTACTTTAAAGAGATAAAATAAGTCCCTTACATATGCTATAATCAGAAATGAAAGGGGAAAACCTAAAACAGGAAAAGGAGAAGAGAGAAATAAAAGAAAACTAGTCAACTATTTTATCAAAGTATATTTTGAACAAAATGGAAAAAACATAAAATAGGTTGACCATGAAGAGGAAAATACTTCAGGAGTAAGAATAATATCAAAAGAGATGCAGAGTAAGAACAAGGTGGGTCAGATGACCATTCAGAAGTGCTTTAGGGAGGCATAGGTGTTTAAATGGAAGAAGGGAATGAGGTAAGTGGTGAAAGCAAGAGAAAATGGTATTGCCTTGGCAAAAGTAGACAGGCAAATTCTGAGGATTTGGCAGAAATGTGCAAATTCTTCCACGAGGGCAGCTACTCGTTGAGTTTAGTGTTAGAGAAGTAAGCTTTAAAAAAAAAAAAAAAAAAAACCACCAATTTTGAATAGTATAGGTATGGCTTTGACTAGAAAATTCTACTAGAAACGTGGAAGTTTCTCAAAGTTTGGATACGTGGTTGATCAAGAATCAGACTGGGTGGGATCTCATGCTAATAAAAAGCTTTTGCACAGCAAAAGAAATTACCAATAGAGTGAAAAGACAACCCACAGTGGGAAAAAAAATCTTAGTTGTCCCTCAGACAAAGGACTTATATCTAGAACATATAAAGAATTGAAAAAAATCAACCCCCAAATTTAAAGACCCAATCCAAAAATGGGCATCTGAAATGAACACCCACTTCTCAGAGAAAAAAATACAAATGGCAAATATATGAAAAAATGTTCAACATCACTGGTCATTCGAGAGAGGCAAATTAAGATAACATTGAGATTCTATCTCACCCCAGAAAGAATGGCTATTATCAAGAAATCAACCAATAAGAAATGCTGGAGGGGCTGTGGGGAAAAAGGAAACCTGCACTGTTGGTGGGAGTGTAGACTGGTACGACCATTGTGCAAGTCAGTGTGGAGATTCCTCAAAAATCTAGGATGAGGGCTGGTGAGATGGCTCAGCGGCATAAGCGCCTGCCTTGCAAGCACGAAGGCCCGAGTTCGACTCCCGGAACCCACATACGAAAAAGGGGCCGGTGATATCGCTCAGCGGCACGGGTGCCTGTTGGCGCGCGAGGTCCTGAGGTCGTCCCCCCGGTACCCACAAAAAAAAAAAAAAAAAAAAAAAAAAATCTAGGATGGGAGATCCCATTTGATCCAGCCATTCCCCTTCTGGGTATCTTCCCAGAAGAATTAAAAACATCGCACCACAGCAATATATGTGCACCCATGTTTACAGCAGCACAGTTTGTAATAGCTAAATCTTGGAAACAACCCAAATGCCCATCAACCGAGGAATGGATAAAGATGTGGTTTTTTAATACAATGGAGTAATACTCATCTATAAAGAAGGATAAACTTGAGACATTTCTAAATAAGTGGATGCACCTTGAGAACATACTCTTAAGTGAAATAAATCAGACTCACATGTGTAAATGTCAAATCGTTTCTCTGATATAATACCGAATGTGTCAATAATGAGCAAAGTGGATAAAAGGTATTGTGAAAGGAAGAAATTGTTCAAAAGAAAGGGGAACAAGGGAGAGGAAAGGGGAGAAAGGAAGGGAAAAAAAAAAGAGTCCATACTCTTAAATGAAATAAATCAGACACACATGTTTAAATATCACATTATTTTTCTAGTGGGAGAAACTGAAAGGGTAAATAAGGACCAAAATGTATAACAGATACTGGGAAATAGCAAGAAAATATTAAAATGGGAAGGGGAACAAGGGATGGGGAGGGAGAAAGGAAGGAAGGGAAAAGAAAAAAAAGAACCGAAGGAAGAAAATGAAAACAAAGCTTTTGTAAATAAGGAGGGGAAGAGGGGTTGAAGGGAAGAGAGGGGTTCGGGGAAAAAAGAAGAATCAAGAAATACCATGTACAGGTACAAACTTCCCTAATGAATGTGATCATTATATCTAAAAGGTACCAATAAAATGAATTTTAAAAACCAGACAGGGAACAGCTGGTTCACTGGCAATAATGCCACAGCTGACAGGCAAAAATAATTTTCTGAACTCCAGCACTAGGTTGGATTTCAACTAGTGGCTTGAAAGTGGTCGGATGGCAGTCAGTGTATGGACATGAACTACGTTTATTCACATTTATCATGCTAAATAACTGTACTGAATGATTATTTATACACCAGTATGCTGCAGCTTTCTACGAGATTTTCCAAATAATTATTTTAGAAAAAACCTGAAAAAAATATAAATGTAGTATTCTATGTAGTATTCTATTTCACTCATATTAATCCCAGTAATTTCTTGTGACAACCTTCACCAAAACAATCTTTTTTCAAAGTAAAAGCCTATTTTTTTTCCAGATATTAAGTACATGAGTTTGAAAACAATGCCATCTAGTGGATATCTTTTTATAAAAAGTGTTCATCTCAAAGATGTATTTAAGATCCATCCATTCAACAAGTATTTATTGAGGATCTACTCTATGCCAGGAACTGTTCTAGGAGCTGAGTATATAGCAATACAACACCAAGAAAAAAAAGAAAAAAAAAATGAAAAGAGAAATGAAAATCCCTTCCCTCATGGAGCTTACATACTATGGAAGGAAATACATATATCTCCAGGTAATAAAGCTATAATAAAAATATTTTATGGCAGGAAAATGGAACAAGAATGTAACCAACAGAAGCAAATGCTATTATAGGGTGGTCTGGCAAATCCTCATTTATAAGGTGACATTTTAAGCAAAGGCCTCAAGGGCATGAGAAAATGAACCACTGTGTATCTCATAGTACAACCCAGATGTAAGAAGATACACTAGCATGTTTGAAGAAGAGTAAAGAAGATAATGTAGCTAGAACACAGGGAGCAAGAGGGAGAAAAATAGGAAATAAAGTAAAAGAGCTAACCAGAGGCCAAGGTCACATCAAATGTTTAATTCTGTAGTATTTATTCAGGTTTTATTTGGTAAAGTAGAAGCCTGAGAGCAGGACTGCTATGCTCTGCCTTTTTTAAAAAAATTGTTCTAGATGCTAAATGAGATCACTAAGGGGACAATGGTAAAAGAAAGGAGACCAGTTACTGCCACAGTCCACACAAGAGATGATGGTGACTTGACCTAGGGAAATGATAGTTCAGGTGATTAGAATAACTGATTCTAGATACAGTTGAAAAGAGAAGGTGAAAGAACTTGACTAATTGGATGAGCATCTGGAAGAAAGGAATTATCATTTATTGAAGTGGAGAATGCTGGGTTCAATCTCATTTTGTACTGATACAGTTTTATTTTTATGGGCGGGATCAAGAATACAGTTTCAGACATATCAAGACATCCACATAGGTTAGCAAAACAATGTTCCATATAAATAAGTAAATGTATATGAATCTGGAAGTCATAGGAGAGCTCAGATATTGGACATCAACTCAGGACTCATCAGCCTAAAAGAAGGTTTTTAAAATCATGAGACTGGATGATATCAGAGAATGAGTAGAGATGTAGGAGGAAAAGGTCCAAGGACTGAGTTCTGGGATCCTCCAAGGCTTAGAAGTTGAAAAGATGAGGAAGATCCAGAAAAAGAGACTGAGAAGAAATAACCAAGGAGATAATCAAGAGAAAGTGGATTCATGAAACTAAGTGAATAGTTTTTCAAGAAAAGAGGAGCGGGGCCGGGGATATAGCTCAGTGGCACAGCACCTGCCCGGCGAGCGCAAGGTCCTGAGTTTGATTCCCAGTACCAAAAAAAGAAAAGAAAAGAGGAGTGATCAACTCTAGTTAGGTACTTCATAATAATTAGGTTATTAGTGGACTGTACATACAAGGGTGATACCATAATGGAGCTGAAAAAGTCCTATTGCCCAGTAATGTCACAACCATCATAAATTCCCAGGCATTTGTGGTGCTGGTATAAACAAATCTATTATGCACCAGTCCTATGAAAGTATATAGCACATACAATTATGTACATAATGTTGACTATGCATAATGTTGATAATGTTAATAAATCTGTTTCTAGCTTATGAATTTACTATGTCATTATTTCAGAGTGTACATCTACTTATTTTTTTAAATAAGTCATTGAAAACAGCATGCTGATTTATGCCAGCAGCAGCCTCATACTGCTCATATTTATGATGTCTCTTGATTGCAAGGAGGTGGCACACTGAGTAATAGACATATATCACATAGATCTGCGTAAGTATACTTGACCATGGTCATACAACAAAATCACCTAACGATGCATTTCTCAGAACATGCCTCTATCTTTATGCAACACATGACAGCATTTCAAATACTACTAAGGTTTTAAAAGTCAATTTCAGTATAGGGCTTCAAACTAAGCCTGAGTAAAGTAAATTCAAGAGAAAATGAAAGGAGGGATTTCCACTTCTGCCCACAAAGGATTACCTGGCTTGGAATTACACAGCCATAATACACAACTACAAAACAGACAAAATATATGGGAAAAAAAAAAGTTTTTAGACACCGAACAATAGACAACTCAAAACTGTGATCCTTAAGAGAAGTAATAAAGTAAGATTGTCCCAGCTTGCTGCCAGATGCAGTTTCCAGGCTATAACACAGGAAAGGGAAACCAAACAGAGGCTAGTAAATAACTGGAGTTTATAAGATGGGGATCAGAGTTTGGGATCACAGTCACTAGAAGTCATGGAGCAGAGTCCCAGAGAGGATGATACTGCACACAGTGAGCACTGTGGAGAGCCACAGAGGAGTCCACTCAAGAACTAATCTGCACATATGTAAAAGAAAACTACCCAGGGAAGAACCAGGAGAAATCATTAGACTTAATCCCTAGCATTCACATACCGGTGAGAATAGCATATGTTCCCAAAAGAGCAAGGAATAGAGACCTTGTTATACACTAGGCAATGGCTGCAGTGTGCTTAGTTTCAGAGTAAAGACTACTTGGGACTTGCCATAACAAAATTCAAAAGCAAGCTTCAAAAGGCTCAAACTAATCTTAACTATACCTTAAAAAAAAAAAAAAAAAAAAAAACTAACACTCTTTAACTATACCTTAAAAAAAAAAAAAAAAGGGCCGGTGAGACGGCTCAGCGGCTTAAGCGCCTGCCTTGCAAGCGCGAAGGCCCGAGTTCGACTCCCGGAACCCACATACGAAAAAGGGGCCGGTGATATCGCTCAGCGGCACGGGTGCCTGTTGGCGCGCGAGGTCCTGAGGTCGTCCCCCCGGTACCCACAAAAAAAAAAAAAAAAAACTAACACTCTTTAAAGACATACATTAAAATCCAGCACCCAAAAACAAAATTCACAGTGTCTCACACACAATTTAAAAATCACCAAACATGTAAAGGAAGAAGAAAAGATCCATAGGTAGGAGAAAACTTAATCAATAAAAAACCAAAAATTACATAGATGTTGGGGCCAGTGAGATGGCTCAGTAGCGTAAGCGCCTGCCTGGCAAGCGTGAGGGCCCAAGTTCGACTCCTGGAACCCACATACGGAAAAAAGGACCGGTGATATGGCTCAGTGGCACGGGTGCCTGCTGGCGCGCGAGGTCCTGAGGTCGACCCCTGGCACCCACAAAAAAAAAAAAAAAATTACATAGATGCCATTAGTAGATATAGATCTTAAAACAACTATTATTAATCTTATAAATTTGCTCAAGAAAATAAATAAAATAGGGGTTATTAAACCATGCACTGAAGGTCAAACTCAGACCACTGCCTGTTCTTGTGAACAAAATCTTACTGGAACACAGGCACCCTTATTTGTTTATCTATTGGTATGGCTGATTTTGCACTGTACCAGCAGAATTGCACAGCTGCAAAATAAACAAAAGATTTATGGCCCAAAAGGTTTAAAATATTTACTATTGTGCATCCAGAACAACAGAACTTCAGAATACATGAAGTAAAAAACTCATAAAAGGAAGAAAAGACAAATTTACAATTGTACTTAGAAACTTCAACACTCCTTTCTCTAATAAGACAATTAGCCAAAGTAATCAGTAAGAATATATAAAACCTAAATAAGACTATCAACCCACTTGACTTAATCATATAAAATACTCAACAGCAGTACAATATATTTATATTCTGCTCAAATGTGACATATTCACAATAGACCAGACTCTGAGCTATAAAATAAGTCTCAATAAGTTTAACAAGACTGAAATCATAGATAATGTTATACGAATTAAATTAGAAATACTATAAAAACATTTGGAAATTCCCATGCGTATTCTAGTTTTCAAAAACACCTAAACACTTTCAAAGAACTAATCACAAGAGAAGTCAGAAAATATTTTGAAATAAATGAAAATTAAAAGGCAGCATATGAACATTGATAGGCGGCACCTTTTACTATCTATATGTGTCCCATAACACCATGTTGTATACCTTAAATATATTCAGTAAAATTATTTTTCAAAAACTCTGTAGGACACAGCTGAAATAGTATTTAGAGACAAAATTATAACATTAGGTGTTTATGCTGGAAAAGAAGAAAGATCCAGACTCAAAGACCAAGATTTTACCTAAAACAAATGAAACCTAAAGTAAGCAGAGAGAAACAAATACTGTAATAAAGAGAAATCAATGAAATAGAAGATAAAAGAACTACAAAGAACGATCTACAGTACCAAAAGCTGGTTCTTTAAAAAGATCAATAAAACTGACAAAGGGTATTATGGTTTTTATCTGGATGTACCCCAAAGCCTCATGGTGGGGCTTCTGAAGGGGAATGGATTATGGACGCTTCTAGCTGAGTCGCTGTTAGGAAGTACAGTCTGGTCAGAAGAGGCAGTTACGGTGGGTACGGTGTGGAAGGGTTTATCTCCCTTTCTGTTTCCTTGCTTCAGTCTCTCTGCTTCCCATCTGCCATTCTGTGAGCAGCATTCCTCTGCCATGTTCCTATGCCATGCCTTCCTGCCTTGGAGCCAGCTGACTATGGACCGAAATCTCTGTAAACTATGAGCCAAAGTAAACTTTTTTTTTTTTTGTGGGTACCGGGGGTTGAACTCAGGACCTCGTGCACCAGGAGGCACCTGTGCCGCTGAGTGATATCACCGGCCCTTTTTTCGTATGTGGGTTCCAGGAGTCGAACTCAGAACCTCGCGCTTGCCAGGCAGGCGCTTGTGCCGCTGAGCCATCTCACCGGCCCCAACTTCTCCTCTTTTAAATTGTGGGTGTCAGATATGTGTCCCAGTGACAAGAAAAGTGACTAAGACAGACTTTGGTACCAGAGAAGTGGGGTTGCTGCCAGGACTATACCCAACCACATGGTTCAGAAGTCTTTAGAACTGGCTTTTAGGAGGAGTTTGGAAAGGTTTGCAGATGCCAGTTAGAAAAGTCCTAGGATGTTGTAAGGTGAGCTAGCTGGGAGATTCTGGTTGGTCAGAGCTCAGAAAACCAGAAGGTTGATAAAAATAAAAAAATAAAAAGACAAAAAAACTAGGCTCAGGATATTTCAGTTAGGAACAAGGTCTCCATTGGCAGTTAGATTTCGGGCCATGTGTATATGTTCTGCCAGAAAATATGTCTACATTTTGCTCGTGTCCCAACACTTTGTGGGAGACTGAGATTAAAGGCAGTGGACTAATTAATCTGGCAGAGGAAATTTCAAGGCAGCCTAGCATTCAGGTTGTGGCATGAGTACTGTTGGGGGATTTCAGCCAGCTCTACATTGAGAATCAACAGCAAACACCACAACCAAGCGATTTTAAAAGTTTTCAGTTTTGCCAGAAAGAAAGCAGTCTCAAAGATGGAGCAGAGGAGAACATAGTTGCTGAAAAAATTAACATTAAAAAGAAACCATGTACAGTGACAGCTCGGTTATTGCACTCAAATTGTTCCAAATTCATGTTCAAACACCAAAAAGTTCAAGAACATATTTTTCCCATAAGAAATAATGGAAAACCAAATAATTGGTTTTTTTTTGTTTTTTTTTGTTTTTTTTTTTTGTGGATACCGGGGGTCGACCTCAGGACTTCGCGCACCAGCAGGCGCCTGTGCCACTGAGTGATATCACCAGCCCTTTTTTCGTATGTGGGTTCCGGGAGTCGAACTCGGGCCCTCGCGCTTGCCAGGCAGGCGCTTACACTGCTGAGCCATCTCACCGGCCCCAATAATTGGTTCTGAGACCCCAAAATTACACAAGCCGTATATGTTGTCTGGCAGATAGTGGTGCTTAGAGTGACACATCCATCACTCCTCTGTGACTAACTCTCAGCCTGTATAGGTTTTTTTCAAGTCTGATTTTCAGTTTGACTATCAAGCAAAGTTGCAAACACCAAGTTTTTTCTAACTTTGCTATTTGAGTAGTGGAAAGTTCGAGCTTGAAGCCATTTGACAACCGAAGAATACTGTATTTTACAACAGACAGGACAATCAGGTTTCCTTCCAGGCATGCGAGGAACCCTCAAGGCCCATCCTCCACAGGCTCAAAATTGCAAAAGTGAAAGACTTTGCTTTGAGAAGAGAGTCTCAGGGCACTGGGCTTAAAAATGGCCACCCATAGAATTTGTTCTCCTGGATTTCATTCACAGTGCTCAGCCATCCAGGCACTCACAGGCCCCTGCAGCCATGATGCAATAGGACCTGCCTACTGTCAGAGCCAGTGCCAGACCCTGGCATCATCTACATGGTGCTCATTTACAAGCATGCAGAATGCAAGAGTTATGGACTTATGGAAGCTTCCATCCAGATTTCAGGAAAAGGCCTGGGAAGCCAGGCAGTATACCCCTGAGAGGGCAGTGCATAAAGCTGTTAAAAATGAATCCAAAAGTCCCGTAGAGACCCTAAGAAGTTGGAGAAGTTGGAGAACATGAAATATCAGAGGAAAGCCATAAAGAGTGAGCAAAGTCACTCCAAGAGAAAAACCATGGGTGCTACAACCACAAGCAATGCCACAGAGGTGGGGCCTACAAAACTGAAGTTCACATCTTGCCACAATTTGCCCTAGGTGCTGGACATGGATTTAATGTTTGCCCTGCTAGTTTTCAGTCTTGCTTTGGTCCAATTTCTTTCCATCTGCCTAATTCTCCCTTTTGGCATGGGAATGTTTACCCTCAGCAGTGCTTAACTTTCTTTTTTATTTTTACAGGGGCTCACAGCAATGAGTTTGCTTTAAGTTTGAGAGGAGACTTTGAACTTAGATTTTTCAGCAATGCTGCAACTGTTAGGATTCTGGCAACTCTTAGCAATGGACTAAAAATATTTTGCATAAAGAGATGTACATGAATCAAACCCTGAAACAATATCCCTGAAAATGTACTAAAAGCTTTATTTCTAAAATTATTTCCTCCTCTGTGGATAAGTCATTTGCAGGTCAATTGCTAGTGAAGATATCCCGAAAGACAACACTACCAACTTCCCAAACTGCCCTTCCCTACCATCCAACTTAACCTCCTATATTCAATAATCCTACATCCACCCTCATGGTCCCATGCCCAGAGTCACTCATTCGTAATAGACAATAATGCTAACAATCAATTTTAAGTATTTGCTATGGTAGAAAGCCTCAGAAGAGGGCTAAAAGTGCTCCTCTTTTTGAGGTTCCAGACCACATTGCAGTTTTTCTTTCCCATTAAGTCTCACCTTGGAGGTGACTATGTCTTAATTTGGGCCTAAAAGGTACAATACATTCCAGTTCTAGAAAGAGTTATCTGTTTATGAATAAATAAACTTCTTTCCTAATCACTCCCTAAATCAAAAGGCATATGTCAATCAAGGAGCAAAAACCCTGTTCAATATTAGTTCCTCCTGTGATTTTACAGCTTTTATATAAAAGGAAAAAAAAGAGTTTTTCAATAGTGATCACATACCAACTTGAAATAAAACACATGACTAATGAAAAAAAAAAAAAAAAAACTTCCAAAACCCTAGTTGAAGTAGAGCACCATAAAAGTGTTGAAGTATAAGTTCATAGCTTCTTAAAAGTTCTTGTACATATGTACCATTTTCTGGATCATTCATTCAATACATATTACTAAATATAATAATGTGAATCTATAAGTCCCTTAAATTCCAGGAAATTCTAAAGTTTTGTTATTATATAACTACTTATAGCTAATTTCTACTTACTATCACAGAAATTTTTCAGAATCTCTTTGCCCCCTAATTTATCCAAATTCACAAATGATAAGGCAGCTGGATCTAGACTGAGGAAATCCTACCCAGACTAAGGAAATGCTACCCAGCCTCATAAAATCATCTCAAAAAATGGTAAGAGGGGCTTAATCTCCCCTATTGTTTTGTTCAGGAAACTATGACCTTCTGAATCAAAAATTATAGATTGATACCATTTAGCAAGTAGGTCAATGGTCCGAACACCACACTGATACTGCTATAAGAATCCCTCATGACTGGCCACTGCCACTACATGCCATGCTTTCATCTATATACAACTGGTTCAGAAAGAGTGACATTCTAGTTTGGTAGGAATTAGAGAGCACTATCTGTAGGGCACTTGGCACCTGGGAAGTAAGATGCATACCAAATATTGCAGCTCCTTCAGATTTAAGCTCAGCCATTACTTCTAAACAGTACCAACACAATATGTACATCTTTGTATTCTTAGTAGTAACCACTATAATTTTACATCTTGATAGGCAGGTAGTCATTAGCAGGCCCGAAGGACAAGAGAGTTCAAAATAGCATGCTTTACCAGTTATAGTTAAATGAAGAAACAAAGACCTTCGTGTATAAAAAACTTATGGTCATTTATTAGGTCTCAGACCCCAAGCGATCCCATAGAGCACAATGATATTTTAAGATTATACATTGTATACATTCATCATGACACAGCACTGTTTATTTCCAGAACAAAGCACACAGCATACCACATTGCCATAGCCTATGGCCCAATAATATCAGAAAAGGAAACAATCTTTAAGACCTTTGTGCCTTGGGTGGGACGTGATTAAGATTAGAACTTTTTCTTTCATAAATTTCTTTTTTAAGTTTCTTATATGACTAAGGCACCTGAGGGAAGACTGACCATCTAAAAAGAACAAGGAAGAGAATTTGCAAGTCCAAAATAATCTCTTTAAAAAGGTTTATAAGCAACATATCCACCGTAGTTCACTGAACCCCATGGGCAACTCTTGTGTGCATAAAAAGACATATAAATTCCTACTCAGTGCAGGTTCCTCTAAGGCTCTGCCATCCTTCTCTGAAGGCATAATCCTCTCTTTATCTACTTTAAAATAAACTGTGCCTGTATTTCTGCATGGCTGCCTAATGTGTCTCAAAGGGCAGAGAAGAGAGGGCTGGTTCCTTGAAGGACCTGGAATCCTGGTGACACATATTGGCAATTATTTGATTAATATCTTCCTCCTCCGCTGGACTATACCTTTTCTTTCCCATTTTCAAAGCTTCTCTGATTTCATTACAACTCAGGAATGTCCATTTTCCATCATGTTAAATTCCAGTCCTATATCCTACCTTCCAGGGTCCTTCGTCCCAACTCTTGCTTTGCCAGATCTTTCAGGTTTTCTGACACATTTATCAACTCCTTTTCATTCGCAGTTCTAAGAGACAGTTTTATTTTCCTTTATCCATTTTACTTCCCTTTACTATCTTAATCACTTTCGTTGCTGGGTTGAAATGCCTGACACCCACAATTTAAAGAAGATGTTTATTTTGGCTCATGGTTACAGTGCATGGTCAGCGAGCTCCAAGGCAGGAAGGCATGATGGGAGTGTCTGGTGGAGAAAAGTTACTGAGCTCATGGCAACCCCGAAACACAGAGTGAAAGGAGGAGCTGGGGGGGGGGCAGTATAACCATCTAGGTAACAACCCTGAGACAGGAAGGTAGGGTTTGGCAAAACTAGCTGGGGGAATAGGCATGACCTGTTAATTACAAAAATCCCAGGGTACATGCATAAAACAATTCTCTGGAACCTGTATGTGGACTTCTCACAAGAACCCTAGCAGGTTTTTGATAGGATAACCTGTGTGTGTGACATCAGCCAGGGAAAATATGAAAATGAATGAAAAGGAGAAAGTCACCATTAAAAGCTCGCTAACATGCCACCTCACATTAGCCCACCCTGTACCCTGGGGTATATTTTTATTTGTATTTTACAGTTTTATTTTGGTTTTTATCTTTCCTCTCTTTTACTTGGCCCAAACTTGCTCTGCAGAGGCAGCTTTTCTCTTATCCTTCATTTTTAATTTTTCCTACCACTTTTATTTTTCCTACCTCTAATAAATGTGAAACTTTGCCACCATTTTGTTTGTTTCACTCATTTCTTTGTTCGAGACATAAAGGACCTAGAAACTACCTCTAAGCAGAGACCTCAGCACCCCAGAACCCGGTAACACTCCCAGTGACCCACCTCTTCCAACCGCACTCCCCCAACAAGCCAGCTATACCTCCTCATAATCCGATCACTTCAAAACTCCCCACCTTTAGGCACATGAGGCTTTAGGGGAACATCTAGATATAAACCATAACACCCCCCCAAAGCTTTATTTCAAGAACTTCTATTACTATTTACTATCCATATTATCTTTCTTTTTACCTCTTAACCCCCAGTTCCATCTTTTTCTAATTATCTCTAACAGTGATAACATCTTATTTTTTCAATTCACATAGACTGGAATTCTCATGGTTGTCAAAATTCTGATAGCTAGCATATATGGAAATGGATCACTGAATCCATTTATTTATCCATATTCTCAAGGTTTATGCAAGCATATGATACCTAAGACTATATCAGATTTTAAGCAGAAGTCCAATAGATAAGACAAATAAAAACAGATCTTTTGTGGGGGGGACTGGAGATTGAGCCCATAGCCTTCACACTGAGCTACATCTCGGCATTTTTTTTATTTTGAGATATGACCTCACTAATTCACTAAATTGCCCAGGCTGGGCTACAACTTGTAGTCCTCCTAACTCAGCCTCCCAGAGTGCTGGGATTATAGATATGCATCACTACATCTGGCTAAAACAGACCTTAGCATTCTCTCCCCAAGGCATCCTGTGTATCTCAGGGATTAGGCTCAGAATATACTATTACCTAATTGTTAGAACAGTCTGGAAATACAATTGCAGTCTATAATAAATAAACATGGTTAGCATACTATTTTTTATCTTCTGAAAGACAATTTTTAAAAAAAGTAGTTAGTGCACTGTTTTCAAAATACGACTGATTTTTCCAAAGTGCTTTTAAGTACCTGATCTGCAGGTTTTTGTTTTTTCTTTTTATTTTTCTTAATGCTTTTTTGTTTTGTTTTGTTTTTTTGAGACAAGGTCTCCTTATGTAGCCCAGACTGGCCTTGAACTCACTTCGATCCTCTTGCCTCAGCCCCCTGAGTGCTGGGATTACAGGCGTGTGCCACCATGTCCAGCTCTTAATGCATGTTAAACTCAAGTATTTTTTATTTATTCTTCCTCTGTTTTCTACCCCAGCCCTTTTTTTCTTTCTTTTTTGATATTGGGGTTTGAACCCATTTCCTCCTTGATAAAAAGATATCTAGAAGTTGCCTTCCATTTTTATCACTTAACCTTAAATTCCCTATATGTGAATCCTTTAATCCTTCCTCATATTAACCCTTCAAACATTTTCTCATTTGTGCTGAACAGAAAGCTTACTTCATAAGTACAAAATGGAGATGATGCTATAAAACATACTGAGAGCTAAAACATATTCCTTTTTGAGTCTCATACTTCTCTATTCTACATCTTCTCCATGCCCAGAAACTATCTGAGCGATGGCAGGCATCTGTGAAGTACCAACCCAACATCCACTTCCACTTTGTCCTTGCTATGAGAGTCCCAATTTTATTCAGGCACAAGGCAGCTCATTATGATTTTTACAACAGTCTTTTCCCCTCACATTCCCATCTGCTCTTACACATATGGGTGGCACAATGAGAAATCCACAAAAGGACTGCAAAGGATTGAAGAGAATAGGAAGAAATGAAAATAGAACCACAAATCTGCAGGTGGAAAGAGGTGGATATTCTGAAAAAGAAAGTATGCTTTCCTTAGAAAAGGTATAACCGGCCCTTTGCCTCCCCACTGACTTTAGCGTAGAATGATTAAGGATGGCTGATAATGTACAGGTCATGGTTCTCTCTGTCATCACTGCACAGCTGAACCAGATCTTGTTATATGAAAAAAATTAAAATGTTTTTGTTTAAACCACTGTTCTTTGAGAGTTGTTACGTGTGGGAGAAAACTTGCCTACTTAGCCAAGCTTCTCTCTCTCTCTGATAACTCCAAATAAGGGTCAAACAGTCCTGTAACAGAATAAATTAAATGTGACCACACGCTATAGAGTCAGCTCCATTCTAAGGCCCACGCTACCTGACTCTAGAAGGGACCAATACCAAAAGCACTGGAACTTTTCACTCCAGCTGACCCTATCACCGGACCTCAATGCATTCTATGTGGAAGCCAAAAGACCCCACATTTCAAGCCTTTTTGGAGAACGAAACAAAAAACAATCACCCCATTCCCAAATGACTCTCATAAGAGCTCCTTGGAAATTATGTAACATAATTCCTTCAAGCAACTAAAATTTTACCTCTTCATTTTCCAACCTGAATCTGATGTAAGTACTAATCAGCACAAAGACAAGGAAAGATGAAAGAGAAATAAATAAATGTAAAGGATTGAAAAATAAGTATTGAAGCTGTATGCAAAGAAACACAAAAATCTCCACAAATCGATTTGGAAAATGCAAAAAACTAGTCACTTGTTAACTCTATTTATGCTGGATATCACCCAATTTTCTGATATGGCTTTTAAACTGCTCTGAACTATAATACTGATAACAATAGAATTATTCCACAGCTTATTCCTTAAAAAGATATCCTAAACGCAACTTCCTATGTGGCAAAAAGAAAATAGGGATCCATTACAGTAAACTGAACTGCTGTTATCAAAATAACCTTATCCTTGAATTCTTTAATCAAATTCCTCACAAGCAATTCTGTAAGAATTATCTGTACATTAGCTATTTATTACTTACTTGACTATTTAATACCTAGTGAATGTGTAGTACGTTAGTTGAAAGGTAGTCATTGGCTGTTTTTTTTTTTTTTTTTTTTGTGCTGGAGATTGAACGTATGACCTTTAATGCTAAACTACAAACCCAGTGTTTTATTTTCTTTTTTGGTACAGGGTCTTGCTAAGTCACTAAAATGCCCAGGCTGGACACAAACTTGTGCTCCTCCTGCTTCAGTCTCCAGAGCCACTGTGACAAGCACGCACCACACCACCCAACTAGTCATTGGCTTTTTTCTTTTTTCTTTTTTTGTCTTTTTGAGATGGGGTTTCACTATGCAGTTCAGGCTGGCCTTGAACTCACTTTGTAGCCCAGGCTGGCCTCAAACTCAGATCCTCCTGCCTCAGCCTCCTGAGTGCTGGGATTACAATTATGCACTACCACACCTGGCTAGTCACTGGCATTTTAAAGGGTACTTTTTGCTTGAAGAACTTGAGTAAAACAATGTCTTTATCTGCTCTCATGTCAAATATATTTCCATGTTCACATTTCTAGTGATCTCATGTATTTATGTTTCTGGGTTTTTTTAATTGATGGGGGGTTGTTGCTTTAGTTTTGTTTCGTTTTGGTTTGGTTAGTTTTGATTTTGTTTCTTTTCTGGCTCTTTATTTAGGTTAAAATCCAAATGAGTTGATTACATTGCAATCGATCAACACATCTTTTAAATCTGTTTTAATTCAAAGGTTCCTCCTCATATTACTCAATTTTCTCAGTGCTTGGACAAAACACCTACACCCACAACTTAAAGAAGGAAAAGTTTAATTTGGCCCACAGTTTCAAAGTTTTGAGTTCATGGTTGGCTGGCTCCAAGGCAAGAACATTATGGCAGAGGGGCATGCTCACTTCATGGTGGCCAGGACACAGAGCACAGGGGAAAAGCGCCCGAAAGAGATATACCCTCCAAAGGCACACTCCTAGGGACACACTTCAACTGGGCCCCACTTCCTCACTGCACAGTGAGCTATGAGTATCACTGCACTTATCCACTACTGAGTGTAACACAGCTCACCCATGAACCAATCACCCTCCCAGGATTTTCTTAATCCAGTCAAGCTGATGGCTTTAACCATCGCACTTTTTTTTTTTTTTTTAATTCTTATAACTTATTTGTTAAAGAAAGCAGGCTGTTCTGCCACTTTCTGCAGTTTGGATTTTACTGATGCATCCCTCCAGACAAGCTTAACAGGTTCCATTCTTCTTTACACATCTTGTAAAATGGTAGTTGGTTTACAGACCTGATCATATTCATGTTTGTTCTTTCACCACGAGGTACCACAAGGATGTTATCTTTGTGTGATTCTACCAGCCTTTGATGTTCAATGCCTAGATTCATTAGATTGTTAAGGTTTGTAATTTGGAGATATTCTGTTGTTCCTTCTTCATTTATTACTGGAATACTTCCATAAAGAGAATTGTTTGCTTAAAGAAGTTCATATACAGTAATACAATTTGTGAAGTTTGATGTGACATAAAGTTATGTTTGTTGAAAAATTCGTATAAAAGTTATACAAGTTGTAATTCTGATGTGTTAGGCCGAACTATGCGATGGCCATTAGGGCTCTAACTTATTGGGCTCTAACCTATTAGACTAAGTTTCTGTTACTCTGTCTCAGGGCAAATTCCTGGAAGTCATGTGACTTGGCTGGTTGCCAAGCCCGCGCGCGGGCTACATTCCCACGCCCGGGCTCCTTTGTCTCCTTTGTTAGCCTTTCCTCCAAACTGATTGGTTGCCCGTTTGCTAAGCTCCCCTATCTATAGGTTCCCCTAAGTAACCAATGAATGTATTAATTACCCTTTAACTCTTTGCGATTGGCTTCTGTAAAACTTCACTTGCCTATCCCTCATTACCATACCCAACCCTATAGAAACCCCTTGCTCCTGCCCTTCGTGGTCACCTTAGCACATTCACTGGGTGACCCTACGCTAGTGTAGCCTTTCAATAAACCCCGTGCCTTTTACATAAGAGCCTGTGTGGTTCTTGGAGCGTCTCCCTTCTCGGACCCCTCTTCCGCGGACGTTACAAATTCATATACAGTAGAAAAGAAAGGACTATGATTCAAAATCAATTTTCAAAATAACTTACTTCTCCAGAATTCCTCAATGGTAATCAGCTGGTTCTTTTTTCTCTCTTAATATCATTATAGACTCATGGATTTAAATATTTGTTTTAATCCACTGCATTACTGATGTTCAATTTGTTACACCTTTGGCAAGTGGAGACTTCATGTTGATTCCTAAGTATTTTTGACACTGAGTGGTTTGCAATGGCATTCTTGGTATCTGATATGACATTCCAGACTCTAAAACTTCTGCTCTATAGCTAAAGTCAGGCATTTCCCAAGAAATTCTCATTCCTTTTACTAGAAAATAGGATTCGGATTTCACAATCTAGGAGTAGCACCAGTCAGTTCACTTATTTATCATTTTCTGAGACATTAATTGTGGGGAGGCTGAAGCTGGAAATTGATCACAGGTGCGCTCCTGCTCCACCTCCCCCTGCCACTGGCGAGAAGGGCCAGCCAGAGAACAAAGAGCAGCCCAGGTGGACTACTTAAACAAGCTGCTCCACCCCAGAAAACACCTAGCCCCAAGGCATTCCAAGCAATGGGTTGCTTGGATAAGGGGTGTCATGTGACACCAACTTGCTAAATGTATAAATAAACGCATTGCTTTGGTTGAGCAGTTCCTTTCCTCCCATCAGGGAAGAGGGCTCCACCTGACCTCAGAAAAGCTCTTTTCTTTATTTTCTCCATCCTCTTGCCGTCCTTACCACCACCCCCAACTTTGAGAGCTGCTCAGGTCACGGCAATTAATATGTGTCAGTCACTGGATTTGGCTTTGAAGATAGAAAGATAGAAAACCCTAAGAGCTGCTGAACCAGTGGCATATTGCTCAGAAAGAATAGATACTCAAGAGATATAGAGTAAGGGAGGTAATAAGCTCTAGGCAAAATAATTCACTTGTAATTTACCTGGTAAGACCACTTTGATTTAAATAGTACTCTTCAGAAAGAAATAGGGGAGACATCTGACATGTAGTGACATGGTTAGAAAAAAAGTCATAGAACTACAATTATAATATATCTTGACTAAGAGAACAGAATTTAATCAATCACCAGACGCACAAGCCTCCCAACTTATGAATGTCCATTAATGAATATTTTACTTCCAGTTAGAAGTTACAAAGCAGGTTACCTTCTTTTCTCTTACTAGTCTTTCCTCTTCCCATTTTCCACTTACATTAACCCCCATGTTCTTTCTACCCAACTTTCTGCAAAGCACAGCATATCCAGAAATCCCACTTACACCAATAAGGAATAGAAAAGACAAAAAGAAACTGCTTCCCATGTCAATTTTATGAGGAAAATTCCTTTAAAAGCAGAACCTAGCTCAAAAAAAAAAAAAAAAAAAAAAGGTAAACATGAAGATTAAAAATGGCAGCGTAAAGGCCAGCTGCAAAATATAGTCTCTCTAGAACCCAGAACCAGAATCAAGATACCTGAAAAACAACAACTTAGTGAAGAGAGAAAGAAGAGCTCAGGGAATCAAAAGCAAGCAAACAGGAAAACTAGAAATCACAGAGACGCTGGAGACACTGAAGAGAACTCAGAGAAAAGAATGAAGCAGTCTGGAACACCAATCCCAGCTCCAGAGGAAGAGGTCGTGTCTCCGCAAATACAAGTTAAGCCTAAAGAGGGCTGGCAACCCCAGAGAGAAAATACAGACCAGGAGCAGTAGCCCCAAGAAAAGCCCATGTTATTGTAAGCTGCAAATACAGTGTGGGGTTGTTATGGCTTGTGACTACATGTGCCCTCAAAATCTCCTGCAGTCATAGGTGGGGCTTTTGGAGGTGGCTGGATCTAGAGTGTGTGATGTGGGGATTAAGTGTGTGACACTGGGATCAAGGGTGTGTGATTACTAAATTAGTCCACTGATTGGTTTGGCTTTTTCTACATCTATTGACATGATCATATGGTTTTTGTCCGTGGATCTGTTAATATGGTGTATTACATTCATTAATTTGCATATGTTGAACCATCCCTGCATCTCTAGGATGAATCCTACTTGGTCATGGTGTATTAATCTTCTTGATGATTTGCTGTGTTCTGTTTGCCAGTATCTTATTGAAGATTTTTGAGTCTATGTTCATTAAGGAGATTGACATATAGTTCTTTTTGGTTGGATCCTTCTCTGGTTTTGGTATCAGGGTAATGCTTGGTTCCAGGAATGAATGTGGGGGTACTGCTTCCCACTCAATTTCATTAAAGAATTTCAGAAGTAGTGGCATTAGGTCTTCTCTAAATATCTTGTAGAATTCAGCAGTGAATCCATCAGGGCCTAAGCTTTTCTTTGTTGGTAGATTTTTAATTGCATCCTCAATTTTATTGACTGATATTGGTTTATTTTGAATTTTTATAAAAAAATAAAATTAATATTATTATAAAAATAATTAATATTAATATAAAAATTAATATAAAAGCTTGATTCAGCTTTGGTAATTCATAAGTATCTAGGAATCTGTTCATTTCTTATGTACTTGCCATCTTATTAGAATACAGGTTCTCAAAGTACATATTGATGATCTTCTGGACTTCTGCAGGATCTGTTGTGATTTCACCCTTTTCATTCCTAATTGCCTGGATTTGAGTCTTTCCTTTCCTTTTTCTGATAAGGTTGGCTAAGGCTTTGTTAATTTAACTTAGTCTTTCAAAGAGACAACTCTTCAATTCATTGATTATATTGTTTTCTTAATCACCATTGCATTAATTCCTGCTCTGATCTTTATAATTTTCTCCCTTGCACAAGCTTTGGGCTTGACTTCCTCTACTTGTTCTAGAAGCTTGAGGTTCAACATTAGGTCATTTGAGCTTGCTCTGTTATTCTGATATGGGTATTCACCGCTATAAATTTCCCTCATAGGACTGCTTTCACTGTGTCCCATAAGTTCAGGTATGTTGTACTGGCATTATCATTTAATTGTAGAAACCGTCTAATTTCTTCTTTAATTTCATCTGTGACCCATTGGTTGTTCAGTAGGGTGTTATTTAATTTCCATGTGTTTAGCAAATTCTTGTGGTTTCTTTTGCCATTGATTTCCAATTTCATTGTACTATGATCTGATAATACCCACGGGATAATTTCAATTCCTTCACCCTTACTTATGCGTGTTCCATGAGTTAGTATATGGTCTATTTTAGAGAACGTCCCGTGTGCAGCTGAGAAGAATGTGTATTCTGATGTTGTAGGGTAGAACACTCTGTAGACATCTACTAAGTCCATTTGTTCAAGAGTTTGGTTCAGTTCTGATATTTCATTGTTGATTTTTTTGTCCAGTTGATCTATTTGTGACGGTGGGGTATGGAGGTCCCCCATTACAATTGTAGTAGTACTCATTTGATTTTTCATATCCATTAATATTTGTTTTATATAGTTGGGAGCACTGGTATTTGGTGCATATATATTTATGACTCTTTTCTTCCTGGATTGTTCCCTTTACAATGAGATAGTGACCTTCTTTGTCTCTCTTAATCAGTCTTGGCTTAAAATCCACTCTGTCTGCAAATAGAACAGCTACCCTTGCTTTCTTCCAGATTCCTGTCACATGGAGTATTGTTTTCCATGCTCTGACTTTCAGTCTATGAATTTCATTTTGAATTAAATGTGTTTCTTGTATGCAGCATATTGTTGGACCTTGCTTCTTGATCCACTGTGCCAGTCTGATTCTTTTGATTGGTGAATTAAGATCATTTACATTGATGGTTGAAACTAACATGTATTGACTTATCCTTGTCATGTTCTTTTCCTGTTGTTGGCTCCTCCTTTCCTTTTCCCCCCTCTGTTTAATCATTTGCCTTGCCTGGTAGATTCCTTCTGTTGAGGTGCATGGAGTTGTAGTCCTTGTTGTCTCTTTCTAGAATGTCCTTCAGAACATTTTGGAGTGCTGGTTTGGTGAGAATGAATTTGTTCAGGTGTTCTTTGTCATGGAAGTGTCTTATTTCTCCATCAATTTTGAAAGATAGTTTTGTGGTGTACATCAATCTGGGATGGAGATTGTTTTCTTTTAGTGTTTGAAATACTTCAAGTTCTCCTTCACTTGAGGGTTTGTGTTGAGAAGTCTGCTGTGATTCTGTTGGGCTTTCCTTTATAGGTGATTTGTTTCTTTTCTCTAACAGCTTTTAATATTTTGTTCTTGTGTTGAATTTGTGGGTTCTTGACCATTATAAGCCTTGGTATAGATTTTTTTTTTTTTTTTTTTTTTTTTTTTTTTTTTTGTGGGTACCGGGGGGTCGACCTCAGGACCTCGCGCGCCAGCAGGCGCCCGTGCCGCTGAGCGATATCACCGGCCCCTTTTTCGTATGTGGGTTCCGGGAGTCGAACTCGGGCCCTCGCGCTTGCCGGGCAGGCGCTTAAGCCGCTGAGCCATCTCACTGGCCCAAATTTTTTTTTGATCATGGCTAATTGGAATTCTATGTGCCTCACTTATCTGTATGTGAAATTCTTTTTCCCTGCTTGGGAAGTTTTCTGCCATTACCTCTGTGAACAAGTTTTTATGTCCATTACACTATTTCTTGCTTTTTCATTGACTCTAATCAAATCTTATCTTATTCTTCTTTGCATCACCTAGCAGCTGTTGGATTGATTTTTTTGTGGTCCCTTGCTATTTTTAAGAATTCTGGGCCGGTGAGATGGCTCAGCGGTGTAAGCACCTGCCTGGCAAGTGCGAGGGCCCGAGTTTGACTCCCGGAACCCACATATGAAAAAAGGGCCGGTGATATCGCTCAGTGGCATGGGCGCCTGCTGGCACGCAAGGTCCTGAGGTCGACCCCCGGTACCCACAAAAAAAAAAAAAAAGAATTCTTTCTTTTCCTGATCACTAACCACAGTCCTCTCTTCTAGATCTGATATTCTATCCTCACATTGGCTCGTTCTGCTGCATATACTTACAATGGAATTTTTAATATCCTGGATATCTGTTTAAATTTGTATCATGGAATCCATTTCTTCCCTATGTTGGGCATTCATGGTTTCCATCATTTTCCTAAGCTCCTCTTTTTTTTTTCTTTTTATCTGTATCTGCTCTAGAGTCACTAAGCCAGTTTTTCATTATGGTCACCATCTCTGTAGTTATCTGAAAAATTATTTCTGATTTGATTGTTTTCTAGAGCCTCATTCATCTGCTTTGGTACTTCCGCTGTTACCACTTCAGAGAGTCCAGGTGGGTGGATTTCAAATCTTCCACCACACTGCCCCAGGGTTTGTCTTTGGGAGCTGGAAGTCTGGGGTTTCATCTTGTTCAAGTGCCTTCTAATTTTCTTTTTCTTTTTTTTTTTTTTTTTAGTTTAATTCCTGGGTTGATGCTTATAAATTGCTTATGGCAAGTAGCTTTATTGCTAGTATTTAGAACCCTTAGAAATGACTATTTCTCAGAGATGCCTTCCAGGTGTAGCTGACTTTCAGGTACTGAGTCTGTTGCAAGGTCCTACCTCTTCAATTTATTCGGGATGAGAAGTAGCTGCCTACTTGGCCCAACCTTTCGTTCTTTAGCACTGGCCTACAGTATTGTTTATGACCCTTAGGCAATCTCAGTCTTAGCATACCAGGAAAAACAACTGATTAGAACAGTTATATCACTTTGGCTAAAGTAGTACAATCAGCAATAACAATAGCATCAAACATAGCCTAGAAAATGACAAACTGTGGTAACACTGTATACAGTAAATAAACCTCAACATGGTGATTTTACCCTCATGGGAGAAAACCTAAAGGGGGTTGGAGGAAAAATACAGAAATAGAAGAAGAGGAAGAGGAAGAGATTAGAAGCAAGGCTGGAGGGCAAAGGAAGACACACAAACTTTGGGAAACTGGTGAAGAAGACAGCAGGGAAAGAGAGAAGGAAGAAATAACAGAACAACAACAATAAAACTAGAAACCATGTTCACACTCATATAAAAACAAGCACGATCAAGAAAAAGCAAAACAAAAACAAGAAAAGCAAGAAAAAAAGAAAAAAAAGTTCACTTCAAGATGTGTCTCTGCTGTCACTGGTAGGCAACGTGGGCAGATAGAGTCCAGATCCGAGGTGATCAATCCCAGCAAGCCAGCCTTGGCTTTACAGCAGGCTAGTGGATAATCCCAGCAAGCCTGCACCTTCAGTTGCACTGAAGTTAAGGATGGTTTCTAGCTGTAAGGCTGGAACCCAATTTGTTCAGCCTGTAACACTCCCTGTGCCTCCTGCCAGCTTGAACTCGGCTCCCTGACCTCCTGCCAACTTGAACTTGGCAGCCTCACCCTGACACTGGGAGCTGCTAGATGAAGCCAGCATGCATCTGTTTGAGTCCAAACTCTGTTGGCCCCTCTCCAAGATGGAAACCACCCAATCAGCCTCTTCTTGGGGATGTCTGAACCTGAATAACTCACCAGACCCTGCAGTCCCCTGGGTCCAATGCTCTGTTCAAATGGTGCATTTCTCCTAGAGGCCTCTGAGGTCACCAGTAGTCATCATGTGTCTGCAGGTTCAAGCCACCCCTTCCATGCAGTGAGTCCAGGCTCAGGGAGAAAGTGCCACCTGACACCTCCTTCTTCACTGAAGTCTCTCTCTTCTCTTTCCCTGTAGGCTTCAATTCTCACTTCGGTCTTTCCTGGGTCCCAGGAACACAGCTCCCTCCTCTTCTCTTCCCCACGTTGCATCTGGACACCAAATCTTGGAGAGGCTCTTTCTCTGCTGCTCACCACTCAGTCATCTTCCCAGAACTCCCTTCTTTACCTTTTTATGTTTGTCTTTTTATGTTACTTTTGCATAATTCTATTAACTCTTATTCTTTAATTCTTTTTATCTCACTTTTCTGCCATCTTTCTCATCATCTTTTTCTTTTTTGAACTGTGCTTCTTTTATTTTCCCCTTCTCCCACACATTCCATGATCATTATTATTATTATTATTAAGCTTTACTGGGCCAGTGACATAGCTCAGTGGCACAGCACCTGCCTGGCAAGTGCGAGGTCCTGAGTTCAATTCCTGGTACCAAGAAAAAAAAAGCTTTACTAATTTTTAGCTATTTAGTTGACTGTATGCTGTTATTACTGAGTTCTTTTCTATTGATATAGTTGTTGCATTTAGCAGATATCTATGGTATGCCAATATTTGGTATGTCTTTGTTTCTATGTTATTATTGCAGATCTCTTTAATATTGTTAAGGATACTATACTATAGCTATTATTGGTGCTTATGGCATCTCAATGACTCATTGGTCTTTGACTCTATTACTGATAATATCTATTGTTAATGATACCACAGTTGTTGCTTTTAATTGGTTTTTACTGTATGCTTTTATCTGCTTTGTCACTATGTTGTCAACACTGCTGCCATTTGTTTTTCTCTTCTCTGAGTGGTCCTGGGGATCAAGCCCTAAGAAGAAGTTTGGACACTAAGAAGACCCTCAAATATTATGCTGAATAGGATGAAAAGGAATATAAACACCAAAACATAACCAAACCCAAGGACATATCACAGGGAGACAGAACCTAACCAAAGAGATCTCCACAGTAGTCACAGAGTTTCTCTACCCTAACTGATCTTAAACTCACAACACAAAAACAACAAAAACATAAGAAAGTAAGGTAACAAGATGCCTGAAAGCCAATCTCATAAATACTGAAGCAGAGGAAGATACAGTCAAAGAACTCAAAAACCAAATGGTCAAAGCATTTGAAGAGATAAAAGAAGAAACTTATAAGCAAATGCAAAAAATATTTAAGGAGGGCCCGTGAGATGGCTCAGCGGCATACGCGCCTGCCTGGCAAGCGCGAGGGCCCGAGTTCAACTCCCGGAACCCACATACGAAAAAGGTCCGGTGATATCGCTCAGCGGCACGGGCGCCTCCTGGTGCACGAGGTCCTGAGGTCGACCCCCGGTACCCACAAAAAAAAAAAAAAAAAATTTAAGGAGATCACAGAGGATTTCATAAAACAAATAAAGGATTTTGCTAATAAAATGTATGATGGGCTTAAAGAAGAAACAAACAATAAACTAATTGAGGTAAGCAAAATAATACAATACATGAATGACCACTTCAATAAAGAATTAGAAACTATGAAAAAGAAAATAGGCAGAAATAGATGATATAAAAATTCAATGGAATGCATAGGTAGCAGACTTGAACAATATGAGGATTTCTCAGCACAAACCTTAAAGGCCAAAAGAGCTTACAGCAAAGCTTTTCAAGCCCTAAAAGAAAATAATTACCAAACCAGACATTTATATCCTGCACAATTATCCTTTAAATTGGATGGAGAAGTAAAGACTTTCTTTACTTTCTTTTCCAAAGAAATCCTAAAGAAATATATGACCACTAATCCAATATTTCAGAAAATATTTAAGAGAATCCTCGACAAAAACAGGGAGACCTCCAGAATCAAAGAGCCCAAAGGAAAGTATATATCTAACTGCGAGAGTAGTCAAACAAACAAACAAAAAAGGAATCAGCACTGAAGAAATAATGCAATGACAGGATTCAATAAACAACTTACAATAATAACTCTTGATGTCAACAGTCTCAGCTCACCAATCAAAAGACACAGGCTGGCAGACTGGATAAAAAAATACAATGCAACAATATGTTGCCTACAGAAGACACACTCCAGGGCCGGTGAGATGGCTCAGCGGCTTAAGCGCCTGCCCGGCAAGTGCGAGGGCCTGAGTTCGACTCCCGGAACCCACATACGAAAAAGGGGCCGGTGATATCGCTCAGTGGCACGGGTGCCTGCTGGCGCACGAGGTCCTGAGGTCGACCCCCCGGTACCCACAAAAAAAAAAAAAAAAAAAAGAAGACACACTCCATCCAACAGGAAGCACATAGACTGAAAGGGAAAGGACAGAAAATGATACTCAGGGCTGGTGAGATAGCTCAGCGGCATAAGTGCCTGCCTGGCAAGCACAAGGTCCTGAGTTCGACTCCCAGAACCCACATATGAAAAAAGGGCCAGTGATATCACTCAGTGGCACGGGCGCCTCTTGGCACGCGAGGTCCTGAGTTGGACACCCGTTACCCACAAAAAACAAACAAACAAGAACAACAACAAAAAAAAAAAAAAAAAGAAAGAAAGAAAATGATACTCAATTTAACCACAGCCCAAAAACAAGGAAGAACAGTTACCTTATTTTCAGACACAGCAGATTTCAAGCCAAAATTGATCAGAAGAGACAGAGATGGATATTATATACTGGTAAAGGGAACAATTCAACAGGAAGAGATAACAGTTATTAATATCTATTCACTGAATGTCAGTACACTGAACTCCATAAAACGAAAACTATTAAACTTAAAAGGACAGATAATACCAATACAATAAATGCCCAACTTACAAACAAGTCAGAGCAGAAATTAATGAAATTTGCACAAGTTCCACATAAACAAGTTCTGTTCAGGGAGAACGTTTGTAAGTCAGATTCATTCGTAAGTCCAACAAAGTGAGTCTTACACACCTTTGACACAAATATACACAGTAAAGCGTATAAAAACTAAATGTGAGGTCTGTTAGTATCTGTGAAAGTTTGCAACTCAAATATTCATAAGTTGGGGACTTACTGTACAATCATAGTGGGGGACTTAAATATCACAGTCTCACAAATAGACAAGCCAGACAAAAAAACCAACAAAGAAACGTCAGAATTAAACTACATGGGCCGGTGAGATGGCTCAGCGGCGGACGCGGCTGCCTGGCAAGTGCAAGGGCCTGAGTTTGACTCCTGGAACCCACATACGAAAAAAGGGCCGGTGATATTGCTCAGCAGCACGGGCGCCTGCTGGCGTGTGAGGTCCTGAGGTCGACCCCCGGTACCCACAAAAAAAAAAAAAAAAAAAGAATTAAACTACACCATTGACTTAACAAATGGACTTAACAGGTATCTATACAGTGTTCCATCCAACAACAGAAAATATATATTTTTCTCAACAGCATTTGGAACAAGTTCCAAAATAGGTTAGATGTTAGGCCATAAAGCGTGCCTAAATATAAAAATTGAAGTAATCCTCTGCATACGCTCAGATCATAGCATAATAAAGATAGAAAGCAAAAGAAGCCACAGAAACTACACAAATACATGGAGATTAAATAATACATTACTGAATAATCAACAGATCACAGAAGAAATCACGGAAGAAAGAAAAAAGTTCCTAGAATCAAATGACAATGGAAGCACAACATACCAAAACCTTTGGGACATAATGAAACCATTTCTAAGATGGAAGTTTATAGCTATAAATGTACATATAAAAAGAATACCATGATCCCAAATAAATAACCTAATTATTCATTTCAATGTTCATACAAATCTGAAACTAATAGAAGGAAAGAAACTATAAAGATCAAAGCAGAAATTAATGAAATTTGTAAATGTTCCACACTGTATATATTATGAAAGTAACACATTATAATGGAAATAATAAAATATCCTACCTTTCAGCACTAAATGCTGACTCTGTGTCAATGTACACAGCAGCTCCTTCTAATCCTCCCATGTTGGTGGGCAACGTAGCCAATACACTCATCATTATACAAAACTGAGTTTTACCACAACCTGGTGGACCTGTAATCTAAAAAAAAAACTTTAATTGTTTGTATAAATATCACAAGCCAGTCAAAGTAAATCATTTCAAGAACTTGCAGCAAAAACAGTCTACCCTAGGAAAGAATTAAGCCCTACTGCCCTAAGACATCCACTGCATCTAATGAATTAATTTCTCTCCTACGCATCCAGAGCTATACTAGTAATATAGTATTCTTGGGAGAACAGAAAATATAGTTACTCAAATCCTCCTCTGTGTATTATAGTCGGATGAAAAATTTTAATTGAAACGTGCTGGAAGTTTCATTAATGCATTTATATATTCACATTGACAATGACATTGAGAAAGTAATACCAATGAACATTTTTTTTTTCCACTATGGGAAGAGAATAAAGAAAAAAGAAAAGAAAATCTCAGGCAGAGATGAAAACAGAGTCTGAGATGAAACTGAGAAATATACATGGTAAACAAAATACAATCTATTACTGGTTTATAATGTATACAACAATGACTTAGACTTTTAGAATAAATAATTACTGCTACCAATAAAAATAATTGCTTGCCTGATCATAAGTAATAAGTAGAGAGGTCTCCAAACTTCTTTGATTCCAACAAACAAAAAAATTTTATTGTGGTCCTCCAATAAGCACATGTTTATTAATATATACTATTTTATTAATATGTTCTAGATAGTATAAAACACACATAAAATAGAAATTAAAAACAAATATTACAAGCATTAAAAATTGTTTCATATCTTATTAATATTTCAAAAGATTACTTCATTATTCAGAAAAACTAACATTTTTAGTGGAACAATGATAAAAATGAAAATAATAAAAATGAAATTATAATAACCTTTAAAATACTGATTTAAATATTTTGTAATTTTATGACTGAACTGTTAGTGTTGCTTATCTTACCACTTAATTGTAATGGCTGCAGAGCCAAGAAAGGGATAAGTGCAAAGGTGAAAGGATAAAAATTAAAGAAATAGGGCTGGTGAGATGGCTCAGTAGCATAAGCGCCTGCCTGGCAAGCGCGAGGGCCCGAGTTCGACTCCCGGAACCCACATACAAAGAAAGAGCCAGTGATATTGCTCAGCAGCACGGGCACCTGCTGGTATGCGAGGTCCTGAGGTCGACCCCCGGTACCCACAAAAAAAAAAAAAAGAAAGAAAAAAAAGAAATATATCATTTGTTGGACTTAACTAAATCACTATTTTATTTTTAATGCCCTCCATTAATTATCAAAAATTTTTGTTGAACTTACACTAATAATTTCCATCTTTCCTCGGGTCAAACAATTGTTCTCCTAAACTAATCAGATGTTGCGTTTTAACATTTTTAACAACAGGCTGAAAAAACTGCTGAGGTTTTTGTTTTATTTTGGTTTCTATTTTCTTACATTTATTTATTTTTACTAAAGTTTAACAATCAACCAGAAAAGTATATAAATCATATACGATGACTAAAATGATGAATTTCTACCAAGACAGTCATGGGCCATTAGATATGCAGCAGTTTTTGTTTTTGATGTTTTTAATTGACAAAAATAATTGCATATATTTATGAGATACAATGTGATATACTTTGGCACGATTAAATCATGTTAATGTACATATCTATCACTTTATATACTTAACATTTTTATGGTAAGAAATTTAAAATCTACTCTTTTAACAATTTTGAAACACATAATACATTATTATTAACTATAATCTCCATGCCTCCCAATAAAAACACTAAAACTTTCTCCTCCTGTATAAATGAAACTTTATGCCCTTTGAACAACATTCTTCTTTCCCCATCACCCCTCCCCTATCCATCCACTAAAACTTTATTTGGAAGAATTTTCAAAAGTATAGAAAATATTGTCCCAAGTTTTTGGGGTTTTTTGTCTTTTTTTTTTTTAATTAGTGCAAATAGCACCAGGCAGGGTGGCACAAGTTCAAGCCCAGCCTGGACATCTTAGCAAGACCCTGTCTCAAACTTAATAAATTTTAAGGTGGAAGTTGGAGCTACAGATGTGGCTCAGAATAAAGGTACTGGGTTCAATGCACTGTATTAGGAAAAAAGGAAAGAGGAGGAGGAAGACAGGAAAGAGGAGGAAGGAGGAGGGGAAAGAGAAGGGGAAGAAAGAGAAGAAGGGGAAGAAGTAGTAGTTGTAGTACAGGAAGAGGAAGAAGAGGAGGAGGAAGAAGTAGTAGTCATAGTAGTAGTAGAGGAGGAAGAGGAAGAAGAGAAAGAAGGAGAGGAAGAAGAGAAAGAGGAAGGAGAGGAAGAAGAAGTCATAGTAGAGGAGGAAGAGGAAGAAAAGGAAGGAAGAAGAGGAATACAAATAGAATATTTTTCTTAAACATATTCATCTTTAATAACAAAAATCACATAAGATTTCCAAAGATTGATTTTTAAAACACTCTGTAATTTTTATTTCTGCCCTTAAAAAAAGGGCACTTACTTTCACACTCATTGTGAAAAGATTTTCCTTTAATTTAAAGAAATGGAGTGTTCCATTTTTATTTTTATCTATGTAGTTTATTTTTATTTTTATCTATGTAGTTTATTTTTAATCTATGTAGCATATTATATTGGCACTTTTTGTTCAAAAGGGGTAAGCAAATTTGACCTCCCTTTTTGTTTTTAAAAAAACCACTTCACTAATCTTTAAGTTCATAACTCTTACAATCTTTGCTGTTGATAACCAAACAAGCACTTGTAATGCAAATTATTTTCCCTGTCACTTCTCCCCTCCTTACAGAGTACAGTAGAGATTCTACACTTTACTGGTTATGGTTTAGATAGTTTGCTCATTCTCTAAATGTGCTTGGAACTTGGTCCTCAGTGTAATGGTGTTGAGTTGGAACTTTAACAGGTGGAGCCTAATGGAAGGTAATTAGGCTCCAGGAATGGGGGTGCACCATCTCAGAAGGGATTAATGTTTCTCTCATGGAGTAATTCCTTACAGAAATGGCTGTTACAAAGTGAGGCTACCTTGCCAGGTGTGATGGTGCATGCATGTAATCCCAGCGCTCGGAAGACTTAGGCAAGAGGATCGCCACGAGTTCAAGGCCAGCCTGGGATACACAGTGAGACCTTGTCTGAGGAAGGAAGGAAGGAAGGAAGGAAGGAAGGAAGGAAGGAAGGAAGAAAGGAAGGAAGGAAAAGAGAGAGAGAGAGGAAGGAAGGAGAAAGAAAGAGAAAGAAAGAAAGAAAGAAAGAAAGAAAGAAAGAAAGAAAGAAAGAAAGAAAGAAAGAAAGAAAGGAAGGAAGGAAGGAAGGAAGGAAGGAAGGAAGGAAAGAGAGAGAGAGAGAGAGAGAGGAAAGAAAGAAAGAAAGAAAGAAAGAAAGAAAGAAAGAAAGAAAGAAAGAAAGAGAAAGAAGAAAAAAGAGAAAAGGAAAGGAAGACAAGACAAGACAAGACAAGAAATGAGAAGAGAAGAGAAGAGAAGAGAAGAGAAGAGAAGAGAAGAGAAGAGAAGAGAAGAGAAGAGAAGAGAAGACAGGACAGGACAGGACAGGACAGGACAGGACAAGACAAGACAAGACAAGACAGTGAGACTACCTCATGAGCTCGGTTCTTTGTGCAAAAGACCATTTCCCTTCCTGCTTCTCCAGCCAGAGAGCCCTTCACCAAGATATCAGTACCATGCTGTTTGGACCTTCTGGCCACCGGAATTCTGAGCCAAATAAATCTCTTTACTTCATAAAGCATCTAGCCTCAGGTATTTTGTTGCAGCAACACTAAATGGACTAAGACAGACTTTTATAAAAATTTAAGTAAAATTTATACCATTCTAAAGTACTCTGCACATCTGACATCAACTTCTGTTTGCTATAGAGTACCTAAGAATAACGTAACAGAAAAGCTGAAATAAATTTACAGAAAATATTCATATATCCACCACATAGACACTATAATTACCACTTTTATTTCACTTATTTTATTATAATGTGTTATACTAATCTACTTACCTATCATCCCTCAATCCATTATCAATCCATTTTAAGTTGTCTTTCTTTAATGCACTTAAAAGCAAATCAAAGATATCAATATACTGTCCCTAATAGTTCAGCATGTGAATCATTAACTAGTTTAGTATGTACAATTTTTTTTTTTCCTTTTCAGGTAAATTTCACATATACAAATGCATTTGTTGAAATACACAAATCTTAAGTCTATGCTTTGATAAATTTCAACAAATGCATACATGTATACAACCCATGGATTTTTTGTTTGTTTGTTTGTTTTGTGGTTGCTGGAGATCAAACCTAGGGCCTTGCACATGACAGGCAGGCACTCTACCACTGAGCTATGCTCCCAACATCACATATGCTACTAAACTTCTATCAAGTAAAAATACTACTACTATTCCAACATTCCTTCATATACATTGTTTTATATTTAAGAAGTCTTATTTTAAGGAACATATCTTCCCTAGTAACATTTTTACCTCAGTGGTACATCCACACGAAAGTGATCATATATCATTGAGACAGAATATAGTTAATACAATAATCTAGGCAATGTTAGAAACATCTATACTGGGCCGGTGAGATGGCTCAGTGGCGTAAGCGCCTGCCTGGCAAGCATGAGGGTCCGAGTTCAACTCCCGGAACCCACATACGAAAAAAGGGCCGGTGATATCGCTCAGCGGCTCAGGCGCCTGCTGGCGCTTGAGGTCCTAAGGTTGACCCCTGGTACCCACAAAAAAAAAAAAAAAGTCTATACTGTAAATACATAGCATTCTCCCATGTTTAATAATTTGTTTTAATTCTTGAAACTTCATATCATCCGCAAGTGATTTCTGTACAGTTTCTGAGAGTATTTGTTCATAACATAATCCATTTAAGTTATTGCCATGTTGTTTCCTATATTTTATTTCATTTTATTGTGACAGGAAGAACAGGTATATTCCCAAAATTACTAATAATGTATTGCATTTGGTCTTTCATTGTTAGGAAAACTCAAAAGAGTTTATTTAAATATTTATCATTGATTTTAGTGAATTTTTATATAATTATGTATAACCTGACTTTAAAATGTCAAAGAAAAACTTGTGTAACTCTGTCTTTTGTCCTATGTGTTGACTAATTATAGAAGCTTCCTACTATCATTAGCCAGTATTTTGAGAGCCAAAATATAAAAGAGAATTTTTCATTGCTAACAATATGGATGAGACCACGCTACACATTCAACTGTCTTATTTATAATTTCAATTTTTGGATGCCTTCTCAGATGAGATTATATTATCATTGATTTTTACTTCATTTTTCATAGGAGAATCATTTCTGACACTTAGGTGTATGTTCACTTTTGCTCACATTATTAGTATAGTCCTAAAAAAAATTTATTCTAACAGTCTTGACTTGTTGCCTAGGCTGGCCTTGAACTCATGATCCTTCTGCGTCAGTTTCCCAAGTAGCTGGAATTACAGGTGTTCACCACTGCTCCCAGCATTCAGTCTACAATTTCCTTTTTTTTTTTTTTTTTTAATGTGGGCCCTGGGAGTCGACCTCAGGACCTCGCACTTGCCAGCAAGCACTTGTGCCGCTGAGCAATATCACCAGCCCTTTTTTCCTTTATGTGGGTTCCGGGAGTCGAACTCAGGACCTTGCGCTTGCCGGGCAGGCGCTTATGCCACTGAGCTATCTCACCAGCCCGAGTCTACAATTTCTTGGCAGGAATCTTTTTATGCTATTTATCTATTTTGTGAGATATGGTTAATTAAATACATAACTCCACCTAACTTGTTACATGTAGATCTATAATTCACTCAAACCTGTTGAAAATATAGGTATAAGCAAGGTGCTTCTGTCAGCCTTCTGTATCCTTTCCTCATGGGCTATGTAACTGATACATGATGGTCTGACACAAAGACTATCAATCTATAGATTAAATGTCAACTAAAGCTACTTTCATTTGTTTGAAATACCAATAAAAATTATAGTATTTTCTTCGCACAACCCAACAGCCTATTTCATATACCCTGTTTTGGATATTGCATGTTTAAAGAGTTCCAAACACTTATCATGGAGTTTTTATCATTATCAAGGACATCATGGATCAAACTAATCACCAGATATTACAGCGAGGAAAGTTCTGTCAGTAAAAGTTAAAAAATGAAGAAACGCTTATACTTCAGAGTACAAACTAAAGGAAGAACAGAGTACACATACTGTCTATGCACCAGGTTCTAGACATATTCTCAGATTTAATGAGCTTAAAACAACTAAATGCATTGTGATTTTAAATGCAAAGGTCAAACAAACCATCATTTTAATTAGGATGACATATGAAATTATTCAGCAAAGTATCCGGTACCAAGAAAATGTAAGGTATTAATTTACTGTTCCCTTCTTAAAGAAAACATGTTTTAAAAACCAGAAAAGCTAAACAAGTACAACTGGTATTTTCCTTATGCCATTATTTTTATGTACTGATTCAGAAAAGTCTTGGGGGAAGTAGAACATCATATGACTAATATTAAGATAGGTATCTGAATTTGTTTGGACTTTTTTTTAGTTTGTGTTAAGAGTCTGGATAACAACACTTACTTTAGACTATAACAAATTCTATAGATCCTCTTCATGTATTTTCCCTTCTTTTCCCAGCCTCAAAAAAAAAAAAAAAATGCAATTTTATGGACTAACTGGAGTTAAATTTCATTATTTCTTCATTTATTTAATGGATGAAAATATTTCAACATTAATAATTTTTAGCTTCAGACAGTTCTGAAGCTAAATTCTTACACCCAAACCACAAAATTTCAAATTGTACTCATTCCCAGCTTCAGTTCCAAGGTGGTTAGAAAGAGAAAACATTCCAAACCAGAGCAGTCTAAGTTATTTGCTTCTTGGAAACACAGAATGAGTACAACATTTACAAACAGAAAACACCAGTAAAATACAATTAGCTTCATATAGTTAGAGCTGAGGTTTCAACACACCTACATAAGAAATGTAAAAGAACTAAAAGAAAATCAACAGTGAAGATTACTCAAATATCAGCCAAGCATGGTGGCACATGCCTGTAATCCCAGCACTGGGAGGCTGAAGCAAGAGGATCCTGAGTTCAGTGACAGCCTAGGCTGCACAGAGAATTCAAGGCCAGCCTGAACTACATAGTGAGACCCTGACTAAAGAATAAAAAAACTTAAATTATGTAAATATACATCAGCATATAGGCAAATATTAAATGCATTGAAGAGGAAAAATAATTATTTCCAAGAAAAGAAAGTCTAATTGTACTAAAGAAAAAAAATAGCTGTGGTGATGCACACCTATAATCCAAGCACTTGGGAGGCTGAGGCAAGAGGACAGCTATGAGTTGGATGTCAGCCTGGGCTACATAATGAGTTCAAGGTCAGCCTCAACTACACAGGGCGATCCCGTCTCAAAAAAAAAAAAAAAAAAAAGCCTACTCATTCTAATCTTAAAGTAGATTACATGGTTGAGAGGACTGTGAAACCTTGACCTGTTAGGACCTGAAATCTTCCCAAATTAACTCTCCACATATTGAAAACGGGAAAAATTGTAATAATAAGATATGGCATTAGACAAACCAATACTTGACAGACGAAAATTTAAGAATTGCTTGGATCTGATTTGAGACAAGAAAGCTCATGGAAACTTCACATCATTTTTTAGTTGTCCCCCAGCACCTAACTACTTATCTCTATGTGCTCAACAATGACACAGAAATATGATTAGATCTTCAGACCTACAGAATTCATTTTAAAAATAACTAACTCTCTAATCCTGAAACCAAAAATAAAAAGCAAAGACTCTCAGAAAGGCCAGGTTGCACTTTTGCCTCATGAAAGAAATCTTGATCTTAACTTTATATCAGCATGTAGAAGAGTTTATGTCTTGGATTCTTTCCACCATTCCACCTTATCTCATATTGATAGCTGTCATTTTTTTTTTCAGTAAATGGGAAAGGAGAAAGAAAAGTTATTGAGAAAAGGGGGGAGGGGAGACATGGAAATGAAAGTACCCCAAGATGCAAAATTAACAAAACTCAGATAGTATCAAGTGAGAAAATCATTCATTTAACAGCATTTATCTGTACCATATGGAAGACCCAACTACAGTTGGATTTTTCTCCAACTATTATAGAAAAACTACTCCTTTATAAATCAAGGAGTGAAGAATTGAAAACAATTATCCAATCAACCACATATGCTAAACTCCCATAGTAGGAAAAAGCCTGATTATCTTGCCTTTCAAAACACTGGGCAGGATAAACAAATCATATCAGCAGACCAAACCCAATATAGATTTCCATCTGAAATCTCTTCCTAGTCTCCCAACACTTTTGCTGCCAGTAGAGCAGCCTGAACACCACCTTCACCAACTACAGACTCAAAAGCAAGAAAAATAAAAATTTGCTGCAGTTGTCAGCAACCAAAATAGACTTAAATCAGTCTTATACTTGACTATTTCATGCACTTCTACTACATGCCTTGCCCTTGTAAGTACTTGAGTTTACAACCCCTACCTGATTAACTCCTGTAATTGTTTAGGCCAGAGCTAATCTTACCAATGAGAAAGAAAAAGAACTGTAATATGAATTGTTCCAAGGAAAAATTAGGATGTTGCCAGGAGTGGTGGCACATGTTAGTAATGCCAGCACTTGGGATGTCAGGCAAGAGGACTACCAAATTCAAGACCAGACTGGGCTATGTAGTGAGTTGGAGGCTTGCCTGGGACTCAAAACAAAAACACAACAGAATGCTAAAACAGGACTCTGGCATCCTGCCTCTACCATCTTGGGATGGAAGGAAAATCTATTCCAAAGCAAAACTGCCCCACTGAAGAACAACACCTGGTCTCCTTAAATTATAAACAAACCATAAAAATGACTCAGGAAATACAAATAATGTAGAAATGTACTTTGTCATTTCTCTAGACGTAAAGCAAGGAACTGGGCAAATCATCACCCTTATATTGTAACTGTTTAGCAGTATTTCACAGGCTCACTCTCTTAGAGGGACTCTGGGACTAAGATATGCAGATGTTACATCTTTTTTGATTGACATAAATTTGGACCCATTCTTTCATACTGTAAGCTCTAAATTACAATACAAAAGTATCTTTTTGATGCTATCTTTAAATACGACTTTAATTTTACCTAGTCACAATAGCATCTATTGAATACATTCTCAGCAGAGGTGATAATGACAACAAAGGTGAAACTTGGTTTTGAGGAAGTAGAAGGGGATGCTTATTATTTTATGTATGAAGCACAGATATACATACAGTAACTATACAAATATACTGTATATCTGTAGTGTTAAAGTTTCACTAGGCAGTAGAGGCAGAGAAAGCATGGGGGGAAAAGTGTTAAAAAGGATCCTTAGGAGGTGATAATGAAAGAATGGTTGAAAAACACTGATGTATTTCATGTTAGAAGGCTATCAACTGGCTTGATCTCCACATAAAATATACCTTTAAAGATTAAGCTTCAAGCTTATCTTTAGTATTAATTCCATAAATAACAAACTTGATATTCTCAGGAAATAGGATAAAGCCCTGCAGCTTACTCCCTTGAGCAAACGAGTGGGAGTATTGATTCTCCCCTCTGCTTCTGCTTTCCACATGAATAGCGTTCTCAGGTACCACTTTCCATCTTGGTTCTGTAACTTAATATGTAAACATATTCAAATTCAGTTTAGTTCAAATAAGTCAAAATTGATGATAAATCAATGGGGACATTTTGAAGTTAAAGTCTGGAAAAAACAACCACAAAAATGACAGCAGACTGTTTCCAGTCTTACTCCCTCAATCATTTCCAGACTTCGATATTGACTTTTCAACCAGAAATAAATACAATAGACACCTCCACTAATACTTCCATTAGTTCTCTATTGCTGTGTAATAAATTACCACACATTTAGCAGTTTATTTCAACACCTATGCTGGGCATGCATGCTGGGAGGCTGAGGCAGGTATAGCAAGTTCAAACCCAGCCTGGGCAACTCAGCAGCTTAATGAGATCCTCTCTCCCCAGTGCTGGGATTACAGGTGTGCGCCACCATGCCTGGCAATATGCATCTTTTTACACAGTCATTATACATTGCTAGCTTTTAAATCGTTCCAATTTTAGTATATGTGCTGCCAGAGAAGAATGTAAGGGAGGACATAGAGAGGGTATATATGATCAAAACATATGCATTGAAACCCAATGTTTCATAAAATTAACAGGCATTAATAAAAAATAAGAATTCACTATATAGCTACATGAAAAAGAACAACAAAAACTGAAGCCAAAGTGGGTCATGGAAGTGTACCCGTGGGGACTTTGTCTTGTCCAAAGCCCCTTCCTCTCTGACTCTCTTGCCCTCTCTCTGCTTCTTGGCTACTTAAGCAGCCTCCCTCTGCTGTGCCCGTCTCCATGATGTTTCCCTTTCCACAGGCCTAAAAGTAATGGAGCCAGCATATCACGGACTGAAACCATGGGCCAAAATAAATCTTTGCTCCTCTAAGTTGATTTATGTCAGGTATTTTGTCACACTGACAGAAAGCTAACACACACACACAGGAGTTCATAACAGCATCATTCCTGATAGAAAAAAGCTAGAAAGAAACAAATGCCCATCAACTAATGAATGAGTAAACAAAATGTGCTATATCCATACAATGGAATACTACTCAACAATTACAAGGAACTAATTACTAATACACGCTGCAACATGTATTCACCTCAAAAAATCATGCTATGTCAAAGAAACCAAACATTTATATGAAATGTTTAGATAAAGTAAATTTACAGGGAAAAAAAGTAGACCAGTGGTTGCCTAGGGCTGAGGATGAAAGTCAGGAATAACTACAAATGGGTAAAAAGATGATAGAAATGTTCTGTACTTAATTGTAGTGATTAATGCACAATTATAAAGTTACAAAAATCATTGTATTGGGGCTGGTGAGATAGCTCAGCGGCATAAGTGCCTGCCTGGCAAGCACGAGGTCCTGAGTTCGACTCCCGGTATCCACACACGAAGAAAGGGCCGGTGATATCGCTCAGCAGCACAGGCGCCTGCTGGCACACAAGGTCCTGAGTTCAACCCCTGATACACCCCCCCAAAAAAAAAAAAAAAATATATATATATATATATATATATGTCATTGTATTATAGTTACAATGGCTGGATTTTATGATATTTAAATTATACCTTAATAAAGTCGTTTTTTAAAATATTCAAATGTGCCAGGTGTGGTGATGCACACCTGTAATCTCAGCACTTGGGAGGTTGAGGCAGGAGGATAATCATGAGTTCAAGGCCAGCCTAGGCCACATAAGTGAGTTCAAGACCAGCCTGAACAATATAACGAGACCTTGTCTCAAAAAATAATAATAATAAAAAATAAAATATCCAAATGCTTTCTGAAAGCTCATCAGTAATTAGGAAAATGAAAATTAAGGTCACAAAGATGAACAAAAGTCTGACAATACCAAGGCTAGAAGATATGGGGCAAGAAAGCTTGTGCACACAAATGGTATGAATATCAGTAGGCACAATTACTCTGAAAAACAACTTGTACTGATTCTGCAAAGTTACACATTTGTATCTGCTAGTCACCAAATCACTCTAAGGTAGATATAGGAGCCACATGGTAAATATTTTAGGTTTTGCACACCACACAGGCTGCCCCAACTAACTCAACTCCATTCTGTATCACAAAATAGCCACAGACAACAGGTAAACAAATAAGAAGAGCCATGTTACAATAAAACCTTATTTACAAAAATGGGTAGCAAACCAGATTTAACTAGTAGGTAGTACTTTGCCAATCCCTTCCTTAAAGAAACACTTGCATGTGTGATCCAGGAGACAAATACAAAAGTTGTCACAGGACTTGTTCATATTAGCAGTAAAAGAAACAACTCAATGTTCACTCACAAGAGAAGGAATAAAAAATTTGTGGCATATTTTCAAGATGGAGTAGGATACAGCAGTAAAAGTGAATTATATTCTTGCTACCTGCAACAACATGGAAAAATCTTAGGAATAACAAATGAGAAAAGCAAATTATAGAAGAAATACATGGCCCGGTGATATAGCTCAGCGGCAAAGCACCTGCCTGGCAAGCACGAGGTCCTGAGTTCGACTCCCAGTACCCGCATATTAAAAAAAAAAGAAGAGAAACATGATCTAATCACAGACATATAAAATAAAGTTCAAAAAAAGTACAGCAAAATAAAATGTTGTTATATCTGCTGTGGAAGTATATGGAAAGTATATGGAAGGTAAAAGATAACAATAGGGAATGATTAAAAATTCAGGATGGAGTTTACCTCCCAAAAGAAGGCCAACAACAGGATCAGGGATTAAAACCATTAGTTTGTTTTGTTTTGTTTTGTTTTGTTTTGTTTTGTTTTGTACTGGGAATCAAACTCAGGACTTCATGCGTGCTAGACAGGCACTGTGCCACTAAGCTATATTCCCGGCCCAACCATTAGATTTAATAGTTTCAGTATTGTCGTGGCTTTTACATTGGTACGCTGGCTCATAAAAGTTCATAATTTATATGTGTAAGATATATATTTGATTTTGTATACATAACGTATACATAAAAACTTTGTTTTTTGACATAGGGTCTCACTATGTAATCCAGGCTGTCCTTGAACTTGCTATGTACCCCAGGTTGGCCTTCAACTCATGACACTCCTGCCTCAGCCTCCCACATGCTGTGATTACAGTTGTGTACCACCACACCCAGCAAAACTTTTCTTAATAGAAGATTAACTGAGGTACTCCCTATATTCAGCTGAAAAACCCCAAAAAGACTGAAGAGACTGCCTGCAGTACAACAGAAAGTAGAAAACACGTAACTAGAAAACAGTCAAGGTATTGATATTCCAAGCCAAGAAAGTAGATCACAACAAAACACAAAAAAGATTTATAACTTCCACTTGGATTCAGAAAGATAAAAATTAAGTGAAAAAGCGTTGAAAATTATTCTAAAATTTAAAAATAAAAGCATGCATTGGTTAATCTTCCTTAAGTTCATTTCTTTTCTATTTAAATAAGTTTATAACTGTGGATCACTACTGTTACAAACTTTAATTGAGCAGGTAACTCAATCCCTGAATGATTATCAGGTACAGTACTGTATTATGATTCTGGCGCCATCTGGTGATAAATCAATGCAACAGCAGGGTTTTTAAACTAATAGGCATCTACTAGGCATAGTTTGCATACATCTTTAAATCACTTTTGGAAGACAGGAAATAAAATAAGGTATATTATCTAAAACAGAATATCTCAATGAAAAAAATCTACAGTTAAAGGATGACTATCAGAATATAAGAAAAGAGTCTGCTCTTATTTAGAAGTTTTCTGAACTATGTTTCTAGAACCTTCAGGTGGTAAGTCCTCAGGGATGTACCGGCAAACATAGCCTATCAAGTAACTACATCCATAAACACACAAATGTAGCTTTAAAGGAAAAGAACTGTCGTGATTTTAAAATGTCTTCTACTTCTTGACACTTCTTTCAAAGGTTAAAGCCTGAACGTGATGGGCTTAATGACTCATTTCTAATGAAAAGAATGTGGCAGAAGTAGTGGTGTGCAACTTCCAAAGCTAGATCATCTACAGCACCCCCATCCCTATCTTGCCTTCTTTAGGACCACTCTCCCTGGGGAAAGTCAGCCATCATGTCATGAGGAGACTGGAGCAACCCGTGGAAAGTCCACTTGCTTCATAATACTATTTCATAATACTCATCATTTTCTAAACGGATTCAAAGGAACAGGTACCTAAACAGATTCTGGTCAGTCCATAGGACTTTTTTTAATACCTTCGCCTGCAGAGCTATACTAGGTACTGAGTGCAGAACCGTACCCTTGAAGTACTTATAATTTAATTCAGATTAATGTTCATGAAATATTTTATGTTTTTAACTAAACTTTTTCTCTTGGCTCTGAAGATCAATAGAAGAAGATATGGAAACTTTTCCTTTACCTCTGTGAGGGATCCACAAGCGACACCACCATGTAGGGCTTCATCCAAAGCAGAGAGAGACGTAGATAAGAAAGCCGGTGAGAGACTGGCAGACCTTTGTGTCTTTATCCCATAAGCCTGAAGAAGAAATTGGTTAAATTCTTTACATCCTCCATATCGATTAAAAAACACGTCAACTCCTAACCTCTGAATTTTAGCAGCTGTGACCCCAATCCATCCTTTTTCCCTCTTATTTATTTGTTCAATATTCACTCCATGCCAGGGACTATGCTAAAGTATGGGGATGTGATATAACAGCCCTGCCTCCACAGGCTTATCCTCAACCAGAGACTATGAAACTAGGGCTAGAAACTCAGGGATCACAATATGACTAATAAGAGACATTGTGATAGGAAAAGTGGACATACACAGACAGTATACTTGGTTGGACCTTGTGATCTAGGAAGGCATCACTGAAGAGGTGGATATCTGAGCTAAAATCTGAAATAATTATTAGATAAGCAAAAGAAATATGAGTGTTCCTGCCAAAGAAGACAGAATATACAAAGAAAGGTCAAAAATCAAGAAAGAGAGGAAATGAAACTAATGAAAACTGCAAAAAATAAGCAGAGTGCATTTAGAAGGGCTGAAAGATGGAATGTGCAGCAAGTGATGAGGCTAGAACAGTGATGGCGAACCTTTAGAGCTCTCAATGATACAAACAGCCCGCTGCAGCACGAGTGCCATAGCTTCGCCACCACTGGACCACAGGATGAACCAGGGGCCTAATCATGAAGACCTCTGTGGAAGTTTGGAGTTTATGCTGAGAAACAAGAAGTGTCATGACCAAACTATCATTTCAAACTCAAGCTGGTGTGAGAAGAACAACTTGAAGGAAGTTGTGATAGGCTGAGAAACTGCCCCTAAAAGATATCCACATCAAAGTCCTAGAACCTCTCTGTGAATGTCACCTTAATGGGAAAAAGGGTCACTGAAGATGTAATTAAGTTAAAAACCTCATGATGAAGAGACAATCCTAGATTATCTGGGTGGATCCTAAATGCCATCACAATATACAGAGGAAAAGGTAATGTGAAGATGAAGCAGAGAGGGAATGGCCACCAGCCAAGGATGCCAAAGTTCCTGGTAAACTGGAAGAGGCAAGAAATGGACTCTCCACTAAAGCCTCTGGAGAGAATCCATCTCTGCCTCTACTTTGATTTCAGACCTCTGGTCTACAGAACTGTGAGAAAATAACTCTCTTGTTTGAAGCCACTAATGTAGTTTGTGTTTTCTATTAGAGTCGCTCCAAGTTTTTACCTGATTTTTTTTTTTTTTTTTTTTTTTTTTTTTTTGTGGGTACCGGGGGTCGACCTCAGGACCTTGTGTGCCAGCAGGCGCCCGTGCCACTGAGCGATATCACCGGCCCTTTTTTCGTATGTGGGTTCCGGGAGTCGAACTCGGGCCCTTGCGCTTGCCAGGCAGGCACTTACGCCGCTGAGCCATCTCACCAGCCCCTGATTTTTAAAAGATGTCAATTTTCTAATGTTCCTTTTATCTGAATTACCATTTCAAAGGTTTGGGTTAGAAAAAGAGCTCGAAGGTGAGTAATACTGGAAGCTGGGCCATCTGTCCGCAAGATATCACAACCATTCCATAGTAATAGTGGCTCAAGGAGGGTAAAAGAAGCAGGGATAAAAATCTGGTGTACTAGTCAATATATCTAAAGCAAAGTACAGTGTTTCTGGGCCGGTGAGACGGCTCCGCGGCTTAAGCGCCTGCCTTGCAAGCGCGAAGGCCCGAGTTCGACTCCCGGATCCCACATACGAAAAAGGGGCCGGTGATATCGCTCAGCGGCACGGGTGCCTGTTGGCGCGCGAGGTCCTGAGGTCGTCCCCCCGGTACCCACAAAAAAAAAAAAAAAAAAGTACAGTGTTTCTAAAATTTTTCTAATATAATAAAATTTTGAAATTCTTTTTTCATTTTCAAAATGGCATTAAAAAGTGAGTGTATTTACTCAGCTCTTAAAAAAATATATGGGTGAAGAGAATAATAACTCATGCTATATCGTGTTTAATGAATACGACAGAGAAAATTGGTCAAAGGAAAGCAGAAAAACTTTGTCTTGTAAGTCTTAGAACCCAACGGCTCCTTAAATCACCTGGAACCCCAGATAATCTTGATGTTGTATCTATGGTTAGAAATGTACATGATAGGAACTCCAAGGATCTTCCAAACCTTCCTTTACCACTGAGGTCAACTGTGGCTGCTGGAGACCACAAATTATAGATTGAATCTAGGGGACATCGAAGGCTGTCCTTGTCCTTTGAGCCAGATCGGACCACAGAAACTCCCTGCTCTTTTCTGGTCACAGCTGGAAGCTGTGTCCAGTAGCTAGGGCTACTGACTGCTGTGGCACCCACAGGGCAAGATAAGACCTGCTGAAGATAGGGCTCCTGGGGACACTAGTTTCCTTATCGCCCCCTTCTCATCCTTGTCCTTGCAAGAATGCTTTGTTCTTCTTACTAGCCCACCATAGTCACCATTACTGTTCCCGGAAACACCCACCGCCCTTCACCCATTGTCCTTGACTCAGATGTAATGAATAAATACCAAGGTTCTGGTTGTCTCATAGCCTTTTTTTTTTTTTTAATGTGGGTACCGGGAGTCGACCTCAGGACCTCGCGCTTGCCGGGCAAGTGCTTGTGCTGCTGAGCGATATCACCGGCCCTTTATTTCCTTTATGTGGGTTCTGGGAGTCGAACTCAGGACCTCGCACTTGCCGGGCAGGCACTTATGTCACTGAGCCATCTCACCAGCCCATCTCATAGCCTTTTGCTCCCCACAAACAACTGGTCATCCCAGATCCCTACCTGCACCACTATTTTGTCTCTTGCTCTTTCTTCCCATGCATTGTAACACTTGGCAGGAGACTGGGGACTCACGGCAGGGATCCCTGATAACTGATGCCGTGGAAAGGGTCTCCGATATGTGACCATAATGGAATACTCATGCTAAGTCATTCTCAGTACTAAGCAGTCCTCTGCATAGGCTCCTTTGTGTGTGCAAGGCAATAGTTCAAATCATGGCTCCTTGGCAATCCTTAGAGCCACTCAGTACTTCTGCCCTGCACTAGGGATATAGCTCAATGATGAGTACTTGCCTAACATTCATAAGACACTGAGCTTTAAGTTTTGACCTGATTTTTAAAAGATGTCAATTTTCTAATGTTCCTTTTATCTTTTGAGAGTTTTTGAGAAAACCTTCCAGTTGTAATGGTTTGGGGCTTTTTATTTTGTTTTGTTGTATTTCAGTTTAGTTTTGTTTCTCCTGGGTGAAACTATACAATTAAATCACTACCCTAGGATATGAAACTAATATTATATTATATTATATAATCTGAACTTTAAATATTGACATCACTTGAGAATCTGTCTTACGTACACTCATCTCCTCACTGTATCTGCTTTCTAGGTGATCACTCATGGCTTTTCACTAATGACATCCAACACATACTTTTAGTGCAGGCTTCTTCAAGGTCCAGGTCCACATAGGAATAGAACTGCCTTCGCAGCTCCTCCAAATGTTTCACAAGCGCCTTAAATTAGACAATAACTGAACTGAATTCACTGTCTGACCCCTGCTCCTCCTTCTAGTATTCCTTACCTCAGGTAATGGGACCACTCAGTTTCTCAAAACAAAAATCAGGGAATCATCTGACATTTTCCTGTACTTCTCTAACTTCCACAGCTAAACAATCACCACATCCTATTAATTCTACTTCTTAAATACCTCTTACACTAACCAACACTATATCCTCTGCTTTAACACCACACTAATCACTTTCTGTCTGGAATACAGTAATAGATACCTAAGTAGTCTTTTTATTTTCTCTATTTCAATCACTTATCTGTATTCAAGACCTATTTTTTAAAACACTTATGAGCCTATACATATTTATGAGCCTTTCCAGTACTCTTGGAGCAATGTCCACAATCCTAAATATGGTCTGCAAGGTCCTAATGATCTGACATCTGCTTACTTTTCACTGAAGTGTTGCCTCCTTGGGGGAGCCCTCCTGACCTCCAAACTAAGTAACATCCCTTGTGACAAAGTTCCAAAGCTCTTGTACGCTTCCTTCACAGCACTTAGCAATACTATAATTAACCAATTATTTCCATAGTATTCAAAGTCTAATTTTCCCACTAAACTGAGAATAGGAACTGTATCAATCTTACTAAGATAACCCCTGACAAAACACCTGACACAGGGTTGGGACTCAGTAGTTATTGCTTGAAAGAATGATTGAGCAAATAAATGAACAAAAAAATCTGTTTCGAAGTGATGAACTAAGCTAAACCAAAAATCTAGAACAGTACTCAAATACAAAGAATGTGACAAGAGTAGTTACAAATCTAAGGAGAAAGATGGCTTCATGAATTGTATTTGGAATAATACTGAAATTGCACCTGAAAGTGGTGACGAAATGGAAACCAAAATCAAATCTCTTGCCCAAGTTCTCTTAATTTGCTAATTAGAAATATGCCATAAATATTGATCAATTAAATAGATGTCAAATTAAAAGGTTTTTCTGGTACTTTACAACTTTCAAAATCATAAAATGTTAATTTGAATCTAGTCACAAACTGATCATGTACTATTTCAACTTTATTTTCCCATAAAAGAAAGAGAGCTCATTGTAGTTTGTATATTAAATATCCCCCAAAAGGCCTGTATACCAAAGACTTGATCAGTAGACTATGGCATTATTGGGGTAGGGGGTGGAACCTTTGGGAGGTAGGGTCAAGAAATCACCTGACATTTTCCTGTACTTCTCTAACTTCCACAGCTAAACAATCACCCAATCCTATTAATTCTACTTCTTAAATACCTCTTATACTAACCAACACTATACCCTCTGCTTTAAGAAGGTCTGGAGGAAGGAAGTTGGATCATTGTGGCTAGGCCCTGGAAGTAGACATTGGGAAGTTGGTCTCTTCTTCTTTCTCTCTCTGCCCCTCTACAACACTGAGGTGAGCAGCTTTGCTCCTCCATATTCTCCCTACCATTATTCAATTAGTAAGCAAGAATAAGTGCAATTATGTGTACATAATAATACAGAGTAACTAAAGGTCATTATCACAGACAAAAGGACATTCAAAAATTAAGAATATATTATAATTTAACCATAAGGCCCTCAAATCCTACCTGACAGAGAAAGATGACATTTTCAAATATCATTATTGCCTGTAGAAAAACATAAAAGCTTCCTGATGCTCCATAATTCCCACATTTTAGGAACTGTCTCTTATGAGCTTAAATACGTAAATTTTTCATAAATGCTTTCATTAAAGGACTAATTCTGTAGTAGGAAACTAAGTACTTTTGAGGTATTCATCCTACTTTTGCTTCATTCCAAAAAAGATTTTAAATGAGATAATCATTTCATAATCAAATCATAATAGAAATATATTCATATATATTTTATATATGTATATATATATATATATATATATATACCGTTTTCATCTGTGGGGCACAAGCCCTGCTGACCACACACAGAAGTTCATGAACACCTCGATAACTCAGGCCAGTCACCTTCATAAGTTCCAGTGGGGAAAGACATAAAAAGTCCTAAAGAGACATAAATAGAAAATTTTAAACATATGTGTATAACAAAGATATTGGAATTAAAAAGAAAAAGAAAATGCCCAATTAATATTGTCCATATCTAGATAAGTATAATTTATTGCAGATCAAAAAATTATGCTTCTTTGGGCCAGTGAGATAGCTCAGAGGCATAAGCGCCTGCCTGGCAAGCACGAGGTCCTGAGTTCGACTCCCGGTAGCCACATAAAGGAAAAAAAAGGGGCTGGTGATATCACTCAGCGGCAAAGTGCCTGCTGGCAAGCATGAGGTCCTGAGTTCGACTCCCGGTACTCACATAAAAAAAAGAAAAAGAATTATGCTTTTTTTTCAGTACTAGGAATTGAGCCCAGGTCCTCATGCTCAATTAAAATATGTTCATTAAATAAAATAAAAATATATGTTCATTAAAATATGAACATGAGGATTATTAAATGTATAACAGAGAAACCAAAGATATCTTTAACATGCCAAGCAAATCAAAAAGATTATAATATGCTCTGAAAATTTTTCTTTTTTTTTTCTTTTTTTCTTTTTTGGTACTGAGAATTGAACCCAGGGGCATGCACATGCTATGTAAGCATTCTACCACTGAGCTCCATCTTCAGTCCTTTTTGAGACAAAGTCTGGATAAATTGCCCAGGCTGGACTGGCACTTGCAATACTCCTGCTTCAGCCTCCCAAGTAATAGTGATTATTAAGGTCTCCACTGCTGCACCAGCTAAACATGTTTTATTAAGGATAAAATCCTAAAATAAAACCTTACCTTCCTACGAAGGATCTGCTTCACTATTGTGCTGAAAAATGCAACATGTGTTGTATGGATTTCTCAGGTCCCATCAGTAAGAAAATGGTTCTAAAACAACAGTCCTAAATATTAATTTCACTTCTGGGAGAAATTGTCCATGTTGAATACCATCTCCTCATCTGAGTCATATTTCTCATATAACTATAAAATTTCTTTTAAGTGAATAAAACTTCACTAGAACCCCAAGTAAGTGGGACAAGGGCACTTCACTGTACACCATGACCATTCTTCCCTAAAAATGCAAGCAAACTGAATTTCAATAAAAGAATTTAAGCGGCTTATTAAAAAGCACCATAGGGCCAGTGAGATAGCTCAGCAGCATAAGCACCTGCCTGGCAAGCGAGAGGTCCTGAGTTCGATTCCCAGTACCCACATACAAAAAAAGGGGCCGGTGGTACCGCTCAGCAGCACGGGTGCCTGCTGGCGTGCCAGGTCCTGAGTTCGACCCCTGGTACCCACATGGAAAAAAGAAAAAAAGCACCATTGTTTAACTTCGTTTGTTGTAAAACTTTTTATATTCCAGGTTTAAGAGTTATTAGGCTATACTTAAAGTTAATTAGTACCTAAAATTTCTTAGCAAAAAAATTAAATAAATTTTACCCGACAGGTAACAATCTGATGTCTGCTCAGACGGTCACACACTTCTTGTGATAAACCCACTCGTCTTAGTTTCTTGTTACTCATGACTCCAGATCCAGCAAAGACAAGAACCTTGAAAAAAATAATTAAATAACATACATGATAGCAAATGTGTTGTTATGGTTTGTGTCTAGATGTCCCCCCCAAAGCCTCATGCAGTCACAGAGCTTTTTCAGAGGTGGCTGAATCTAGAGTGTGTGATTGACTGGTGGTGCAATGCTGGGATTAAGGGTGCTGGGATTAAGGGTGGGTGATTGCTGGATCAGTCCACTGATTGGACAGGCACCACCCTAATCCCAGAAGCCTGCATAGAGTATAAAAGGGGCAGAAAGACACTGCTAAGGTTTGATTGTTGATTTTGCTGTCTTCTGCCACCATGAACTGTTGCCGATCTGCCATGTGCCACTCTGCTTTGGAGCCAGCCAATTATGGACTGAAACCTCTACAAACTGTGAGCTAAATAAACCTTTCCCCTATTTTCTTTGGCTGTTGGGTATTTTGTCTCAGCAACGAGAGAAAAGTCACTAAAACATGGCCTATCCAAAACACTCTACAAAATAAAAGTTCTTCAACCTTCTCCATGTACAAAATGAAACATAATACATAAATTACTCATAAAAACTATAGAATCTTTTTAAATGTTTTAAATAGAAGAGATCCCAGTTTATCACACAACACAAAAAAAAAGACCACTTCAGAATGTGCAATTCACACAACTCTTTGATATTCATTACACCAATATAACACCACTTCACCTTTATATAGTGTCTTAAAATTTTCAATATATTTATAAAATTTATTTGGGTATGTAATTAACCTTCAAGGCATATTTCTTTCCTTTTTTTAATGCTCCCCTAAATCTTTATTAAGCAAATATATGTCCAAAGTTACTCCCTAGTCTGTGACAGGACAGTTCGGTGAAAAATGGTCGGAAGAGGCCTTCCTTGCCTTTTGGTGGCACGCAGTGGCACGATGGCAGTACAGACTTCAAAGAGAAAGCTTCTCACTGATGGCATCTTCAAAGCTGAATGGAATGAGTTTCTAACCTAGGAGCTGGTTGAAGATCATTACTTTGGACTTGAGGTTCAAGTTATACCAACCAGGACAGAAATCATTATCTTACATAGCAGAATATAGTGTGTTCTTAGTGAGAATGATTGGAAGATCTTAGAATTGACTGCTGTAGTTCAGAGGTCTGGCTTCCCTAGGGGTAGTGTACAGCTTTGTACTGAAAAGGGGGCCACAACAGGTCTGTGTGCGATGACCAAGGCAGATCTGTCTGTTATACAGACAGACTCTGCATTACAAACTCTTAGGAGGCCTTGTTGTGTGAAGGATCTGGTATGGTGTGCTGCAGTTCACAATGAAGAGCGGGGCCGAGGGCCACTAGGTCCTGGTGTCTGGGAAACTCCCAGGATGGATGGTTTGATGATTCACAGTGGTTAACTACTACATTGACCGCCATGAGCTACGTGCTGCTCAGACAGGATGTGCTGGGCATCAAAGTAAAGATCATCCAAGAGGTAAGATTGGCTCCAAGAAGTCCCTGCCTGACCACGTGAGCATTACAGAACCCAAAGATGAGATCCTGCCCACCACCTCCATTTCAGAACAGAAGGGTGGGAGCCCAGAGCCGTCTACCGTGTACCAGCTGGTCCCTACAGCACAACAGGTTTTCCTTGGCAGTTGTATCTCAAAAATGGAAGCTGCTGTTTAAATATGTTTAATAAACCTTGTACAAAAACAAAAAAATGGTAAGGGGAGGTTGCCTCCTAGTTCTTGTCTTTATATGACCGAACCTAAAACCAAAGTACAAGATGTCCAAGGATGTGCCAAGCCAACAGGTTCTTCTGGGCCCAAGATTAACTGTTGTACAATCCAGTGCAGCCATACTGCCCATGCAGGAAGATCCAATGAGACCAAACGTGCTGCTCTGGCCTGACCTGGTGGCCCAGCTTGAGCACCAAAATTAGTTACTTCCACTCTTACAGTCTACTGAGGAGCCAGACTGAGATTGAAGCAGTTTTTCTTTCACAGTCCTCACTGATCTCCACGTGGAAAAAATAAAAGTTCCACAAGTACCAAGTTCTTCCTGAGACTGCAGCCCCACCAAGAATCTGGCAAGGGAAGGCAGGCAGAAGAGGAATGCACTAACCCCCAAGGCAGATAGGAGTATAACACAGTGTAGTACCCAGGACATAAGAGAGGATGAAGTCTGGCGTGGGGTTTTCAAAAACAGAAAATACGAACACAGTGCCAAGACGGACTAGCTTAGGTCTGTACGGCAGTCCCTCACGCCCGCCCTTACAAAGAGGAACAAATATAATGTGGGCCCAAAGTCACTGACAGCTGTAGAGTTCAGGTGACCTATCTGAACTCCAGAACATTACAGCACTCAGTGTTCATACCAGAAACCCAGAGATTTACTTTCTACCAACTCGAACAAAGACCTACAGTCTCAATAAAATGAAGGATTATCCTTCAAAATAGACTGTCAGACATCTGACTCATAAATTTGCTCATCTGTCCTTGTTGGACCTGTGCCTGGTGCTAGCAGTATGTTATCTGTCTATACACTGATGTGTAACGGAAATATGATTTTTTAAAATCCTTGAAGTTAGCCTTTACAGGCAAGATACAAGAGAAGATTGCGCAAAATTGAACACAAAATGTGTTGTCAAAATCATGTCTGGAGGCGGACTCAGTTTTGGGTACTTGTAAACAGAACCTATTTCATCCTGTAGACAAACACTAAATGTTTCGCTAGAATTGGTGTTCTGGATTAAATATCAGCAAATAATGGAATACAGTAGTTCGAATTTGGTGGCAGCAGTAGCATGTCCACTTTGTTGCAGTGCTGCTTCCTCTCACCTGAAGTAACAAAGTTTATCCCAGCCTGTTTTAGGACCGACAGCCTCCACTGAAGCACAGGCTTCCAGCTAGAAAGGGCACAGTTGGGTGACAAATTGTTATAGACCCAGTGGCTCCCCTCCTTTGAGGATTTTGACCATAACTACAAATATGAGCCAAGCAAATTCAGTCAGACAGGCAGGACCTCCTCAAGGAGATGGATAATCTGTATGCAATGAGACCCTGCAGCTCTCCAAGCACATGGCCCCAGAAAAGAGAGGTCAACCTTGACAGGAAGGACCTGCAATGGGCACTTCTGAGACCCTGAAAAGACTTCTATAAGTATTACTGTTTATTTGAGTGTGAAGTTCTAGGATAGTGATAGTCCTTTTGCAGAATTAGGAAATGGGAGAAACACTGTCCCCATATTAGTTAAAGCTTTGCTGTTCATGCCTCCCAAATGCAAGCAAATATCAAAGGAATATAACCTTCCCAGAGAAAAATTTTGAGCCAGTAAAAGAAATGGTAGCATTGCAAGCCTCTAAAGTCAGGTGGTTAGACTTGATCATAAAGTAGCCCCCCTCTATAGAGATGCCTAGTTCAGACTTCCTCAAATAGCTGTAAACCACCAGCCCTAGTTATGAACCACCATTCCCTCCTCCCCCACTGCAACTTTCCAAGTAAGTGTCTGTCAGGGCTGCCCCTCCGCACCAGGAGCAACATTCCTCTGCTCCTTAAATTCCTTCCTTCCTGAGGTTCCCACCTTCAGGCTGGCCCCAACCCTGAGTATACTCCCATAGCTTACCAATGTGAGTACTGTTCCTTTGCCCCCTTACAGAATGTGGGTCAAGACTCCTTTAATTCAGGAGAGTTGGGCCCACACAGTCTTGTAATCTGGACTTTGGTGGCTGTGGCCACAAATGGCCAGCCTTCTGAGCCTCAGGGGATGTCGTCTCTGGCCTCTAGTCAGTTTTCCTCTCAACCTTTCTCTCCTCAGCTATATCCAGCTCAGGCAGGCCACATAAAAAAACAAAGCTGCTGGGTGACTCTGGTGATAGTAGCCAGGACTCTCCGAATAAAGGTTAGTGTCCAGGACTCTGGCAGATAAACACCCATGAAGTAGACAGAGACCAGAGGAGGATATTCTAATGCCAGTGAGAGAACGGATGCCATTGCTGGAGAGCCACAATCACCAGAAACTTGGAGCATATGCAGAGCATGATGAGAAAAAACAGGCTCAGCTTGAAAGGAAGGGGCCACTCGGGCTCTTTCCAGTGAAGGTAGAGCTGTCCAACAACAGAGAGGCCTACAAAGAACCAGTAGCTGAAGTAGTTGATAAGCAGGAAAATATTCTCCACAATGAGGTAGATGCCGTAGTGCAACTAAACTATAAAGCAACAATAGGTGTAAAATGTTCAATGTAGATTATAGACAGAAGGTTTGGAAGACAGTCCTCATGGGAGCCCGCAAAGACAGATGCAGTGAGGCCACCAAAGCAAAACAGGCCAACGGCAACAGAGATGATCTAGCTGAACATGCCAAATGTCTGGCAAGCAAATGTCACAGCCACGGCATCACTGTTAAGGACATCCAAAATGCTCAGCATTGTGTAATACGCCATGTTGGTCAGGATGCAGGTAAGCATCACAATTGGCATAGAGATCCCAAAGGCCAAGACAAATTTCTTCCTAGCTTTTTTTATTTCTTCTGTTACAAAATTAAGGGTGTCCCAACCAGAGTAAGAGAAGAGGGTAGAGAAGAGGGCAAGAGAGAGATCTACCATGCCCAAGGAGAAACCGTCAAAGGCATCCTGAAAGTGCTCGAAGTATTCCTGGCAGTTCAACAAGGCCCTTGATAATGATAGGAATGAGCATAGGACCTTGGCATAAAGGAACATGTCCTGTACTCATTTACCCCACTTGACAGAGGCGCAGTTCACAAATGTCAGCAGACATATGCAAGCAGTAGCAGGAGACTGGAGGCCAGTTAGAAGGGATAACAGGTGAAGAGGAAGGCTGGATGATATAGTGGGCAAAGGTGATGGCGATACCTTGACTGATAGGTTCAACAATCAGCAGAGGCCCACAGGTGGATGAGGGCAACAAAGCCTCCAAAGACCTCTAGAATATAAGCATAGCTGGATCCTGACTTGGTGGTGGTGGTCCCCAGCTCATAACAAAGGACACCCACAAAGGAGGAGTCCACCAATGGCCCACACAACCAGTCACAACCCATAAGGGCTATGCCAGCAGCCCCTTAGTTGACACAAAGATCTCTGAGCTGATCATGTTGGCCATTCAGCAGGGAGATCTTCTTCAGCTGCACAGTTTCCAGGAACCCTCAAGATGGTAAGGTGACATCTTCCACCCTGGAGGCTGGCCTCACAGACAAAATAACAGTTGGGTTTTGGGTTCCCAATCTCCCTGTATTCTATGGCAAATAGTTCCTATACACCTGTGTTTACTGTGGCCTGTCAAAAAATAAGTGAAAATCACATTTTCACAACCTGCTTCATCACAAACAGGTCAGGTACGGAGAAGAAAATAAAGTCTCTACAGCAAGAGCTAATTCCACTTGTCTCTTTTGGTCATTTAATCTCTCCTGATGGCCAGGCACAGCCAGGATGCTCTCCCTTCAAGGAGTATTTCTAAATAGCACTCCTAGAAAGTCTTCACCATCACTGCACTGTAATAATAATAATTAAATTTATTAAGTACCTTCTGTACAGAAGGCACTGTTCCAAAGCTCAACCTTAATCATCACACTTTATATTCTCAAAAGGCCTGAGGAAAGTAAATTATTAGCCTCATTTTCATGTATAAGAAAACCAATCTGGAAACAGCTAGTCCACTGTCACCAGCAAAAGTAAACAATGGATCCAGAATTCGAACCCAGTCTAACTATGACACCTGGTCACTTAACCATTACATTCTACTTCAAGTCCATAATCATATTTAATCAGAACAAACCTGAGTCAAATGAGATTTTATTATTATGAGTGCTACTGATACACCAAAATTGTTTTGTTATACTCTCTTACATGCACTCTTGTTATACCTGGCTGGGGACAGGGTTTGTTTGTCTTTGGAGAGCTGTGATTTCTTTAACAATGCATGCAAAGTAAAGTCTGTGTGTCATTGAGATGGCAAAACATCCTCTGGGAAGAGTTGAAATGTGAACTTTTCATCCTTCCAGGAAATACAGCGATATAATTGTGAATTAAGATATTTGTTTATTTCCACATTTATATTTAATAACTAAATTCTCTAAATCAGATCAAATCTCTATCCCTGTCTCTCATAGACACACAAACACGCACATGCCCACATATACCTTCTAAAATGGGAATGTATTAGTATCAATTTGTTTCTCTAATAGAAAAATTTACCAAGTAATATCTATCTGCTATGTTATTACCTAGTGTCTTTAAATCAGGTAGTTTTAGGCAATAATACCATTTAAACTGATGAATTCAACCAATTTAAAAAAAAAGGCTCTGTAAACTGGAAAATACAGAGACTTTAACAAGAACAAATTCTGTTATCTGTGCCTGGGTGGGTCACTCCCATCATTTGCCTGGACTACAGCATACTACCTCTGGTCACTCTCTATTTTACAAACAAAAAAAGAAGAAGTAAAAGAAAATCCAACCTACTCGCCATTCATTTGTATTTGTTCCTTCCAAAAACACTTCTTAAGCACAGACTCTGCTAAGCTCTATAATACAAGAATCATTTTAGTATATTTCCTCCCCTTTGGGTACTCACACTTGAGAGATGAAAAGAGAGGTACACAAATAATCACAGCCATGCAGTAAGCGTGCTATTTAAATGTGCAACAGAAACAGGACAGAGCCCGAAATTAGCCTGAAAAGGTGAGGTCACTGTCACATTCTTACCAGAAGTAGCTCCCTAAAAAGTCACTTTCATCCTTTAAAATGTCCTCTGGGCCCACCAGACCACAGAATAAATTCCACACTTATTTTGAAAACTTTTAAAACTGGGTCTCTTACTTCATTCTCACTCATACATCAGATTGAAAGGCTCAGATCCTGGATTTCCTGGCATTTACTTCACCTCCTGGTACATTGGTTCCCTCATCTGTAAAACAATGGTGACTGTAATCTCTACTTCGTAGGATTATGGGAGGTAGTGCCTAGCACCATAGTGCTCAGGGTCGCCAATCATCATCATCAAAGCATTAAACAAACACCATTTGCTGCCCTTTACATAAACTGTTCTCCAGCCATGAAGGTATCAATAAGGTTACTCAAGCACCATTCTGCCTGACTTCCTTCCAGAAAACCTTCCCCACAGTGGCTCTCTTCCTCTCCAATGTTTCCATTTGCTGTGTACGTATTTGTACCATAATCTCACCAACGTGTCATGACGCCGTGTGTTTCTTCTGTGTATGCGTGTGAGCCTGCCTATGTGTTTTGAGGAGAGGGGAGTTAATTCAGCCCTGAAGAGTAAACTCTCTCCTCTCCGCCAGCAAGAAAAGAATATTCTTCATGGTGGAGACACTTCCCATTGCTTCGGATTTTTACCTCATTTTACAGATAAGCTACTGAAGCGCTGAGGTGAGAAATGCGCAGGGTCAAAGAGCCACCCCACAGTGGACCCGCGTTCGAATCCAGGGTTCTGACTAAAGATTCCGCTCTCTTCAACACCACTTCAAGTGGGACAGTCCCTAAATCTCTCCTACAGACACATCCCAAAGTTCCCGAAGTGGGAGAGGGGAATGAAGAGGCGAAAACATTACCCAGAATCTCCTTTACAAAGGCTTTCTCCAACAAAGTGCAGCTTCCAATCATCCCTCCCACACCAAAGAAGGCCAGAGACCCCCGAATCCCTACCGGCTTAAGGGGGCGTGCCCAGCACACAAGAGATTTCGCTACCCCGGTATCATTATTCACGGGCCAGGAAGCAGCAGGATTAATGAGCACACCCACTCCCCTACAACTTTTCCCACAGAAAACTTCCAGTACCGGGTCTGCAGGATCCAACTTTGAAAGTTTCCCCACCCCTTACACAGTTCCACGCGGAAAGTGCCGCAAAGCAACAACCGAAGCGTGGGTTGGTTGTCGCTCTGTCGATTTACCCAATCAGAGCTAGGCAGAGGCGCAGGTTGGCTCCGCAGCTTGCTGGGAATTGTAGTTTGCTCTCTTTAAACAGGCTTTGAGCGAGTATGCATCTGTTTTTCATTGTAGTGATTATCAAAAACTAGGGCAAGAACATCACCAAAGAGAGTGTGAAACAATGGAAACCTTGCTTGGAATTTTCTTTCTTGTCAGACTGCATTTAAAAATTGATTAGTGGGCACTCGGGAGGCTGAGGCAGGAGTATTTCGCAAGTTTGAGGCCAGCCTGGGTTACATAGCCAGACCCTGTCTCAAAAAAAAAAAAAAAAAAAAAAAAATGCCGAAAGGATGGATGTGGTGGTGCACACCTGTAATCCCAACACTCAGGAGGCTGAGGCAGGTGGCTAGCAAGTCGGAGGTCCGCCTGGACCACATAGCAAGACCACCCTGTCTCAAAAATAAGTCAGAAAAATGAGGCCCTAAATGAATGGAGTGAAGCAGAATACCGCAGAGTTCTGAGACTGTAAGAAGGCCGGAGTGGAACAACTATAGAGGAGGACCGAGCTCTCCTAGCCGGGGTATCCCCAGCCCCTGGCAAAGCACTATCACTGGTAGTAGCTAAGTAAATGTTGACTTCAAACGCTAGGGAGAAAGCGAAAGAAAACAAAACAACGAGCATAGCTATTCCCGCCGCCTGCTCAGAAGGCCAATACGGCACTGACGGTGTTGAGGGGAGGAGCCATCAAAATTGAGGAGGACGGTCCGCGGCGAGGCAGCTAGTTGGCTTAACTCTTTCTGAGCGTCTTAGCTTTCCTTAGTCAGGCGAGGTCTTGTCACGTGACTCAAACACATATGGCACCTAATTTGCATCTTCCCTTCATTGAGCCAATAGGAGTGGCGCTCTCGTTGGTCACCCCTGCCTCCACCACCACTGTTCACAGCGGACTCTGTCACCTGACCCGGCTCAAACATGGCTGCGCTGGAAATTTTATTGCTTTGGGCGTCCGGAACAGGTGAGCGTAAGCGCGGGGGAGATGGGGGCGCCCTCCAGGACCCCCGTAGGAAGCGTCTCTGGCCTTCACTCTCTCAACCCCACACTGCTCTTCTGACACAAATTTTCTCCTGAGCTTCAATCCTCTGCCTTAACAAGAAGGCTCAAAGGAAGAGTATTTCTGCTGAATCGACCACCTGGGGATTTGGAGCCAGCCTGGGCAAAAGGTTCCAGAGAGAATACTGATATAGAGTTACCGGTCTTAGCCCCAGCCAATACGGCGATTGCTATTGTTACATTTAGTATCTGCGTGGAGATGGGATCCACCCCTTGGAGAAACTGGCAGTTCTCCAGAAGAGATAGTAATGTGTCAAATTTAAAGCAATATTTATGAAAGTAAGTCCCGCCTTTCCCGGTCTGGTCCGTAGTTACTGGTTTTTTTAGCTTTGGTGTCTCTCTCGTGTGTTGTTTTTCTAGGAGGTACTCCACGAATGAGACCATTCAGAATGTGTTCTGCGTAACGCATCTCTTTCTACCTCCCTGCACTCTGCGCTGGGAAAATGAATCATCCGTTTGGAAAAGAGGAGACTGCTACCGAGAAGCAGCTTTTTGGATTTTTCTGTGAGTGCCTGCGGAGGGGAGAGTGGGAGCTGGCACAGGCATGTATCCCTCAGCTACACGAGGCACATGGGGATATCCCAAAGAGGGTGGAAGACATACTTCAGGCGCTGGTGCTGTGCCCAGATCAGCTGAGGTAAGGCATCTCCCATCCCGCTAGGGGGTCTCAGGGCCAGAGCCTCATGGTTCCTCGTATCCATGTGCCCCATTCAACTACCCTCTAAAGAATTAAAAGAAGCAGAGTGTATTTCATGTGCTCTGAAAATTTACCTGTAAAAGACATGCCCGTTAGTTTTTAATTTATTGGTTTTGGATTATCATCTGAAACTGGATTTAAACCTGGCCACCAAAGTGTACCTGAAACCATTTCTTGTTTATTATCCTTAAAGATAATGGTGTAGCTACATTGAAAAGTGTTTTGCCTCCAAAAAAGTAAACCCTAAAGCCAGATGTGGTGGCGCATGCCTGTAATCCCAGTACTCTGGGATGCTAAAACTACAGGATCAAGAGTTCGAGCCCAGCCTGGGCAATTTAGCAAAATCCTGTCTCAAAATAAAAAATACAATAAAAAGGATGGGAATGTAGTTCAGTGCAAAGGCCCTAGGTTCAATTGCTATTACCAAAAAAAAAAAAAGCAAACCCTGCTCTCCTCTTGCTTATGGAATTGAGACTGAAGATATTGTAACTCTAACAAAGGACTGAAAGTGAATTCACTTAAAACTTTTCATTATGAAATAAGCATAGACTCACAAGAAGTATAATAGCAGTCAGTGTACCTTTTCCCCGGCTTTTCCCAATTGTGACATCTCATTTAGCTGTAATACATCACAACCAGGAAACGGACATTGGTACGTTACTGTTCACTACACTATAAATCTTGCTTGGTTTGCACCAGTTTTTAAATCTGCATTCATGTTTTATTGCTAGCTCTATGTAATTTACTGATATGTTGATTCATGTAATCCCATGGTAATAAAGATAGAACTGTTGATTCACTACAAAAACTCCCTCCTCCTTGGTGCTACTCCTTGTATGTGCACTATGACCCCTCCTTGTCTCCTGGTAACCAGATTTCTCTGTCCTAGGTTTTTAATGAAGTTCTTCCTGGCAATGCTATTAAATGGTAGTAAATAGGAGCCAAATTCACTGTGTAGTCTTTCAGTTTAAGTATTGTATTAGTACATAAAGAATGGAGAAACAAGTGATTTTTTCTTTCCTTTTTCTTTTTTAGCTTAAATTTAGGTTCTAGCTAGTTCATATTTAAATTACTAACTTTAAAGAAAGACTTATGCATTCTTATAACTTTTTTCCACATGGATAAAAATAATTTTTATGACTTCCTTTTTTCTTTTTTATGTAGGTACCAGAAGTCAAACTCAGGACCTCACACTTTCCAGGCAGACGCTTGTGCCGCTGAGTGATATCACCAGCCCCCTTTTTTTCTTTTATATTTGATTCATTCTTTGTATACAAGATTATACTTTAGATAGCATTAGCTACTATGATTTTCTTTGTAATATTGTGTTTAAAAACAAGACTAGGGGCTGGTGATATGGCTCAGCGGCATAAGTGCCTGCCTGGCAAGCACGAGGTCCTGAGTTCGACTCCCGGTACCCATATAAAGGAAAAAAAGGGCCGGTGATATTACTCAGTGGCACAAGCGCCTGCTGGCAAGCACAAGGTCCTGAGTTTGACTCCCGGTACCCACATAAAAAAAAAAAAAAAAAAAAAAGACTAAACCAGGCAAAGTATCATGTGCCTGTAGTCCCAGCTACTCAGAAGGCTGGGGCAAAAGGATCGCCTGAACCCAGGAGTTCCAAGATCAATCTAAATAACGCAGCAAGACACCTCAAAAGGGCCGGTGAGATGGCTCAGTGGCATACATGCCTGCCTGGCAAGCGCGAGGGCCTGAGTTCAACTTCCGGATCCCACATACGAGAAAAGGGCCGGTGATATTGCTCAGTGGCACGGGTGCCTGCTGGCGTGCGAGGTCCTGAGGTCGACCCCCGGTACCCGCAAAAAAAAAAAAAAAGACACCTCAAAAAAAAATAAATAAAAAAGGAGGATATAAAGGTGGGATTGAGACTTTTTTTATGAAAGCTGCCAGATCTGTTCTGGGTCTGATATTTTACTGAGCTATCATATGCAATTGAAAATTTCTTATTAGAACTTGCCTATTAAGGTTTAAAATAGACTAGCAGTGAATTCTAAGTTTTGAATCACAAAAGAGAAAATATCTGTAGAAACTGCTTTCTTTTCACCTTTTTCAGATGTGGGCAGGACATCAGCCCCCAAAGATTAGCTTGGCTCTGGCTTCTTGTATTGGAAAAATGGTTGGCCCAGGAAAAGGTAAGAGGTGTTACATTTAAATTTTCCCAAGGCCAAGACAGAGAAGAACTTAAGAGTGGTTATGGGATTTCCCTTCTGTCTTTTACTTCCTTTATTGCAAAGTATTGTCATTAACTTTCTCAGTATTGACAATAACAATTGTTTAAATTTTTACTGTCTCCTTACATAAATTCACCATTAATTTACTAACATACATTGGCATTTAACACCATTTAAGGTGACACCGTTTTGTTAAATACTACTATAAGTCTGTACCTAAAAAGAACTTTGTAGAACTCAGTGAAAGTGACGAGATACCAAATAAAATATAAGCCCATAATATTTGGATCTATTCAGTACTAGGTTTATTGAGAATAGGCTGAACCAAAGCTTGGCTTCTCTTCTAAAAATCTTATTTTCACTAGTCCAACAGTGAAATATCTTATAGGTTGAAGTTCTATTATAGTAATTTGATAATTCACATGGATTGAAAAATTGCCAAATATGAAAACATGGTGAGCAAATTAATAGCAAGAGAAAACTGGTGAAGAAGTTTGTTTGTTTTGTTTTAAGGAAATATTCCACTAAAAGCTCTTTTACAGTGTTTATTATCAAAGATAAGATCCATTAAAAGAATTTCTGAGACAATTTCATACCGAAACTCAGATTTTAAGATTTAAGTTAGGAACCATCATTAGCCCAATGATATACTATAAAGTCAGTTGACAAAACTGGAGTTGAGGACCGGGGATATAGCTCAGTGCCACAGCACCTACCTGGCAACTGCAAGGTCCTGAGTTCGATTCCCAGTACCAAAAACAAAAAACAAAAAAATGAGCTGAAACCAAAATCTGAATCCCAGTCAGGAGTAGTTAATAAATGGAAGTATATCTATATGTGAAACACTGTGCTGGTGTTCAAAATTATATGATAAATAAATTTTCAGTGACATGAAAGGTTGTTCACACTTCATGAGGTGAAAAAAACAGTTTAGGAAAAAGTACATTTGGTATACATGCATAGAAAATGGCCTGAATAGGCTTAGGCTACATCATTAATAGTAGTTCTAGTTCGTTGGGAAGATATAGAACTATATATATTTTTTTAAGTTTACATATTTGTATATTCTTATTTTTTCCCATTGAACTTGCCTTGCCCTTACAGCAAGGAAATCTGTGCTTAGAAACATTAAGTAAATTCTTGACTGTTTTAGGAATGTTAGTCTTTTATGACCCTGAATATGCTTAAAGTAATTTCACCAGTAAAATAAATATAACCTAATTAGCCCTTAGGATTCTAGACAAAGTGTTAAAATCCTAACCAGATTGTAAGGGCCTGCTGTCTTAGATTTCTTACCTATTCTTTCCTCTTACTCCTCCATAGAAACACTATCCAGTAACCTTCAGCTTCTCAGCATGAATTTTCCCCACCAACTTGTAATCATTAGTATTATGTAAGCATTCACATGGCACTGGTGCACATAATAGGGAAGAGTGTGATAAGAATAGGATTTGGGGCCAAGAAGGCATTAGATCATCCACATGGATAAAGGAAATGTGATCTTGTTTGTAACTGGTACATGTATACACGCTACTTCAGGTGCTTCTTACTGTCCAATAAAACTCATCTTTGAGATGCTTTACCCGGAGGCCTGATTTACAAATGTCTCTGATTTACTGTTCATCAGGATTAGCCCCAGACTCTCATCTCAATTTTGTTTCTGGAGAGAGACTCTAATTTGTGTTTTAAGGAGTGGGTGAGGGAAGTTACTGTGAAGCAGGCAGGTGTAGGAAAGTCACAGGCTTTCTCTGTTTCTACATTAGACCATGCCGATGGCACGTCTACCTACCACTGGGTTCAGTTGTGTGGTGGTATCCATCTGTGGTCCCAGCTGCTTAGGATGGGGCAGCAGAAGTTCATTTAAGCTCATGAGTTGAAGACCAGCCTGGGCAAAAGAGTGAGACCTCATCTCGAAGAAATAAAAACAAGTTTTCTTTTGGGCTGGGGCTGTGGATTCGCAATAGAGTCCTTGCCTATCATGTGAGAGGCCCTGGGTTGAATCCCTAGCACTGCAAAAAAGTAGCAGTCACTTTTTCCTTTTCATGTTTGGAGTAATTGGAAAAGCTTTCTATTTCACCTAGTAAAGATAATTTTTAAACTATGTAAGTATGTGCCACAGGTTTATTTCATTCAGAAACTAAATGAAAAATAAAATTACATATGGTGCATGCTACTGGCATATAACTGTTTAGTAAATTTAGTTTAAATGTTTAGTAAACATTAGAAAATGTTAAATCCCACCCCCTTTACTTTTTTCTACAACTCATATGGAGAAGATAGTTAATACCAAAAATGGGTTTGGACCAAAAGAGTATTCTAGGAGCCATACCCTGTCAAGCTTACTTGTACCTTGGTTTTTTGGACACAACAAAAGAGATTTCCTGGGAGAAAAAAAAGCTCAAGTGATAAAGAAAAAGGTCACATGAAAAAACCATACAAATGTAATAATTAAATTGAAACATAAAAAAGCAAAATCTTAAAATCACATGAAATTAATAAACTTTGGAGTTTAAGGCTAATCAGTGTGGGCTTTACATACTAGTTTTTAAGAGAGGTTTGTGACCGAGTTTAACTTTGTTTATAAACTATCTGAAAACATATCAAGAAATTTAGTGGTTTGAAATGCTTTATCTTAGAGAAATAGAAGACATCGAGACTATTAGGAGAGACACATTTACTTATGATGTGTTAAAGCACGTGCCTAATCTCTATGCTTTCTTATGATTCTTTTAGAAGTTACTCCCAGCTGTTTACCGGAGAAAGCTTGAGTTTCTTTTTTTGTCAGAAGACCTCCAGAGTAACATTTCAGAGGACATCCTCAAGGTGAGAGAGAGCCCTTGGGCCACCTGTGCAACTTGTTGAATCAACAAGCTCAACTTTCTGGGACCCAGTAGAGACAGGCCTCCATGATGTCAGCTATATCTTGTTCTCAGACAAGGCCTGGTAGAGGCCCCTCTGAGGGGAATTAAGAGTTTGGGTAAACTTACCTGATTTTAGAATACTTGACGTAGATTGTCCAACACTACTGGCTATAAGCACCCAGGAAGCTAAACCAGGAGTTCGAGGCCAGCCTGGACTACATAGCAAGAACCTGTCTCAAAAAAAGTACTAAGTTTAGCTAGTGATTAAAGATTTTTTTTCATTTCACGTAGAAGTAATATGTCTTAGTTACTTTTCTCGTTGCTAAGACAAAATACCTGACACCCAAAGTTAAAAGAGGAAAGATTTATTTGCCTTTGTGTAGGTTTCAGTCCATAATGGCAGAGGGGCAACTGTTCATAGCAGCAGAAGACAGCAAAAGCAACAAGGGAGGGGCACAAGATTCTTTCTGTCCCTTATGTTGTACGCAGGCTACCCAGCCTAGGGTGGGTGTAGCACTCACACCCTTAATCCTAGCCAGAACTATGCCAAACCAATGAGTGGACTGATTTACCAGTCACACACCCTTAATCCCAGCATCACACACTCTAGATTCAGCCACCTCTGAAAAAGCCCTATGACCCCGTGAGGCTTGGGGAGAACATCTAGACATAAACCATAACAAATACTTCACTTGGATTTAATCTAAGGTGTTTGAATTTTTTACCAGTAGAGAATAAGAATATGAAGGGGAAAATAACTAATGTTTGGTGAATTATCTTTTCTATAACAGGTGCACTGAATGTGTTGTAGTTAATCCTCCAATTTCTAGGAACAGATTCAAACTAAGTATCAACTGTGCCTGTATAGCATATATCAGTTGCAACTTATAAAATACCTGAAGTATGCCCTAAGGCTCAATACTTATTTTTTTTCTTTCTTTTTCTGTACAGTAAGTCCCCGAATTACAAATGAGTTCCGTTCTGGGGCGGATGTTCATAAGTCGGACTTCTTCATAATCCCACAAAATCTTTTTTTTTTTTTTTTTTTTTTTTTGTGGGTACTGGGGGTCGACCTCAGGACCTCACGCGCCAGCAGGTGCCCGTGCCACTGAGCGATATCACCGGCCCTTTTTTCGTATGTGGGTTCCGGGACTCAAACTCGGGCCCTCGCGCTTGCCAGGCAGGTGCTTACGCCGCTGAGCCATCTCACCGACCCAATCCCACAAAATATTATACAATACACCTGAGAATCTTACACAGTACACCTGTGAAAATTCACAACTCAAATGTTTGTAAGTCAGGCACTTACTGTACTGAGAATTGAACCGAGGCCCTCACACATACTAGGCAAGTTCCCTACCACTGAACCATACCCTCAACCCAATATATATTTTCTTAATAACCCTGCCACTAGTTAAAGATATATTTATAGTAGGATTTAAAGTGGGGGAGCTGGGTGTGGTGGCACATGCCTGTAATCCCAGCACTTGGGAGGCTGAGGCAGGAGGATCACCTTGAGTTCAAAGCCAGCCTGGGCTACATATCAAGATCCTGTCTCAAAAAAAAAAAAAAAAAGGTGGGGACTTTCATTTCTATTAAGTGGAGGACTTACGATTTTTTTTTTTTTTTTTGGTGGGTACCAGGGGTCGAGCTCAGGACCTCGAGCTCCAGCAGGCGCCCGTGCCGCTGAGCGATATCACTGGCCCTTTTTTTTCCATATGTGGGTACCAGGAGTCGAACTCAGGACCTCGCACTTGCCAGGCAGGTGCTTATGCCGCTGAGCCATCTCACCAGCCCAGACTTATGATCTTGCAGTTAAAAAAAAACAGGTATCCCTGAATACCATCTATAGGCATGGGGCTAAAATATAGGTAATAACCTACTTCCCTGCCCCATTTCCTTCCTGTGCCTCACTCAGACAAGATATAAAGATGCTTGCTTTGAAGGGCTCACCACCTGGTTGGGAGGAAGAATAAAACACACCTGAGACTATTACGTAGTTAAACCATATGGTCCTACTTTTAATGACATTTAAGTCGTGTGAATTAGAAGCATTAGGGAAATGTCTTAGTCTGTTTTCTGTGGCTGTAACTGAATACCACTGACTGAGTTATTTATAAAGAGTAGAGTTTTATCTAGTTTGTGATTCTGGGGGCTGGGAAGAAAAGCGTGGCACTGGCATGTAGAATCATAATGTGGTTAGGCCATCATGTGGCAAAATGGAGCAGTGTGCTAGCCTGAGTCTCTCTTCCTCTTCTTAAAAAGCTGCTAGTATCATCATGAGGCCCCTCCCTTGTGACCTCATCTATTCATAATTATCTCCCAAAGGCCCTATCTCTAAATATCATTAACAAATGAATTTGAAGGTTAAGTTTCTTTTTTTTTTTTTTTTTTTTTTTTTTGGTGGGTACTGGGGGGTCGACCTCAGGACCTCGTGCGCCAACAGGCACCCGTGCCGCTGAGCGATATCACCGGCCCCTTTTTCGTATGTGGGATCCGGGAGTCGAACTCGGGCCCTCGCGCTTGCAAAGCAGGCGCTTATGCCTCTGAGCCATCTCACCGGCCCAAAGGTTAAGTTTCTAACATGTGAAATTTCAAGAGACACATTCAAACCATAGCAGGAAGGTTGCGTGAACGGATACAGAATGGACTATACCTTAAAACATGGCTAGGATTTAGAGCAGGAGTTTAAAACTGATATGTAATATCTTTTAAAAAGTAAATTTAAATGCTCTTAGATGCACATAATGCCTTACCTGTCTGGTCTGGGGATGGACAGTTCCCAGTATAGGTCACCAGTTCACATTTGACTAACTTGAGCATGGAGGGAGGCCTTGGGTCACTGAGTCAGTCTCTCTGAGTCTCAGTCTCCTCATTTGTGAAATGGAGTTGTAATAGTAGTTAAGTAGTTAATGTTGTAAGGGTTAATTTGATTCTTCTGTGTAAAATGCCTAGCTCAGGGCCAGCACATAATAAGTCTTACAGAAGTGTTTGCTACTGCATATAAGTAGTAACATGCTGGACATGGCTAACACCCCCACCCCCACTGCCTCCTCTCTTCATCTCTATTTAGGAGCTGTATGAGACTGTAGCACAAGGCACAGTATCCCCCGTGCCTGATGCAAGTCAGAGGCAGGAGAGCTGGACCCCTCGGCTCACCTCCGAAGCTGTCTCTGTGCTCTGGGATCTTCTGAGGCAGGCTCCCCAGCCAGCACAGGCGCTACTGGAGCTCCTGCTTGGGGAAGATGACGGCACTGGCCTCTGTAATTGGCCTCTGCAGAAGGCACTGGTGGACCTTATTCGAAAGGCGCTGCAGGCTCTGCAGGGGCCTGCCTCTGGGCCCCCTGGGGACACTGATGCCGTATACAGAGCGCTGCGGACTCTGCGTTGCCCTGCAGAGTCCCCTGGGGCTGAGTTGCGTGCCCTGTGTGAGGAACTCCTGGAGGCCTGCAGGACCGAGGGAAGTCCCCTAAAAGAGGAGCAGCTGCTTGGCTGCCTAGTGCACAAGGCCGGACGGGGCCTGTTGTCCCTTTATGGCCACACCTATGCAGAAAAAATCATGGAAAAGCCACCAAGGGCCACAACATCCGGGAAAGGTATGTTCCTTTTGCCATTTCTTTTTGTGTTTTGGTAATTCCAGTATTCCCAGCCTCTCTGAAGTTCCTCTAGACCAGTGATGGCGAACCTTTTAGAGCTTTCAATGTTAACAAATGGGCCACTGCAGCACACATGCCATAAGTTCACCACCACTGCTCTACACCAATGCTTAGTTGTTCAGGACACTAATAGGAGAGGCAAAGCAAAAATGGGTAAGATTGGGTAACACATCTTACCCAATACCCAAGACAGAAATGATGGGGGGAAAAGTAACAGCAATCACAGGAAAGAGCTTTGCAGAAGCTACTAAGAGAAGTAAAGTGCTTTAAGATAAAGCACAGGAAACTTGGTTTCAGTTTTTTAAACAACCTACTCTCACATCAGTTGATTTTTCAGATGGGCTCTGGCTTAGAAAAGAAGAGCTCATGATGTCCTAGTAACTGTTTCTGGTTTGTGTTCAGTCTCCCCAGATCATCCAGATCCCCAGCGGACAATGCTGACCTTGTTCTCCACCCCCAACCCAGCCCAGGCTTGGAAAGTGGCCTTTTTCTACTGCCTGAGCAACAGCAAGCACTTCCTCGAACAGATTCTGGTAAGTCAAGCTTAATTATTATATTCTCCATCACAGAAGGACCCTGACCTCTTCCTGGGCTTTTCCATTCCTCACCTCTCTGCCACTCATTTATTTGACGCAAGCACCCTAATTAGTGGCAGGTCACTGGTTCTGTCCATCCCACAATCCCATAGGAGAGGAGGCTCTGGGAATCAGTACCATTTATAATTACAGTTGTAGTCACTTTACGTTGGTCCTTTGGCAGACCAAGATGTCAGGTATGTGTCAGCTTTCTGAAAGGTGTAAGAGAGAAAACCATGGCAGCACTACATGACATAGCTGATGGGGGAATTACTATAAATTTTTCCTTTTTTTTTTCAAACTTTATTTATTTTTTTTAAAGACAACAAGTAAACATTCTCATGTATTAACAAACTCAAGCATTAGAGAATGTACAAATACCTTTTGGAGAAAAATATTACTCAGTATAAGATTAAGCCATGTAAAAGCTAGGTAAAAATAGAAGACTAAGGAATGGAATAGTCACAGTGAAATTGCATTTTCATACTAGGGAGACAATACGATGTTTACAAATGTGCATCCGGTTTATTTTGCTTGTGAGTATTTTCTCGAGTTGCATCCATTTACCTATAAAACTTTCCAGTTTATCTTTCTTTATGGCTGAGTAGTACTCCATTGTATAGAAATACCACATCTTTTTTATCCATTCCTCGGTTAATGGGCATTTGGGTTGTTTCCATGATCTAGCTATTACAAATTGTGTTGCTATAAACATGGATGCACATATATCACTGTGGTACGATGTTTTTAATTCTTCTGGGAAAATACCCAGAAGGGGAATAGCTGGGTCAAATGGGACCTCCAATCCCAGTTTTTCGAGGAGTCTCCACACAGATTTCCACAGTGGTTGCACCAGTCAACACTCCCACCAACAGTGGAGAAGGGTTCCTTTTTCCCCACAGCCCCTCCAGCATTTGTTATTGGTTGACTTCTTGATAACAGCCATTCTTTCTGGGGTGAGATGGAATCTCAGTGTTGTTTTCATTTGCATCTCTCGAATGACTAGTGATGTTGAACATTTTTTCATATATTTATTTGCCATTTGTATTTCTTCATCTGAGAAGTGTTTATTCATCTCAGATGCCCATTTTTGGATTGGGTCTTTAAATTTGGGAGGTCTAATTTTTTTGAGTTCTTCGTATGTTCTCGATAGTAATCCTTTGTCTGAGGAACAGCTGGCAAACATTTTTTCCCACGTTGTGGGTTGTCTTTTCACTCTGTTGGTGGTTTCTCTTGCTGTGCAAAATTTTTTTAATAAGGTGAGATCCCAGTTGTTGATTCTTTGTGATACTTCCTGTGCGATGGGGGTTTTCTTCATAAAGTCTTTGCCTACACCAATGTCTTCAAGAGTTTTACCTATTCTATTTTCCAGGAGATTTAATGTTTCTGTTTTAATATTAAGTTCTTTGATCCATTTTGAATTTAGATTAGTGCACGGTGAAAGATATGGGTCTAATTTTAATCTTTGGCATGTGTAGAGCCAATTTTTCCAGCACCATTTATTAAAGAGGCTATCTTTCTTCCAGTGAGTGTGTTTGGCACCTTTGTCAAAGATAAGGTGGCTTAGTATGTCTGGAGTTGTTTCTGCATCTTCTATTCTATTCCATTGATCTTCAGGTCTGTTTTTTTGCCAATACCACACTGTTTTTATCACAGTAGCTTTATAGTATAATTTCAAATCAGGGATTGTGATGCCCCCTGCCTTGCTTTTGTTGCCCAGAATTGCCTTTGCTATTCTAGGTCTCTTCTGGTTCCAGATGAATTTTAGGATTGTTTTCTCTAATTCTGTGAGATATGTTGTTGGAATTTTGATCGGAATTGCATTAAATCTGTATAACAGTTTTGGAAGTATGGCCATTTTCACTATATTGGTTCTTCTGACCCAAGAGCAAGGGATATCTTTCCATTTTCTGATATCCTCTTCAATCTCCTTTTTCAGAGTACTGTAGTTTTCAGTGTAGAGGTCTTTTACTTCCTTTGTGAGATTGATTCCTAGGTATTTCATTTTTTTAGATGTGATTGTGAAAGGTGTTGTTTCCCTAATTTCTCTCTCAGTGAGTTTGTTATTGGTGTACAGGAAGGCTATTGATTTTTGAGTGTTGACTTTGTATCCAGCTACACTACTGAATTTGCTTATTAAATCTAGCAATTTTTTAGTGGAGTTTTTGGGGTCTTCTACATAGAGTATCATGTCATCTGCAAATAATGATAATTTAACTTCTTCCTTTCCAATCATAATTCCTTTTATTTCTTTCTCTTGTCTAATAGCTCTGGCTAAAGTTTCCAGGACTATGTTGAATAAGAGTGGGGACAGTGGACATCCTTGTCTGGTTCCTGATTTTAGAGAGAAGGCTTTCAGTTTTTGTCCATTTAGTATGATATTGGCTGTTGGTTTGTCATAGATAGCTTTTATCAGATTGACATAAAGACCATCTATTCCAATTTTCTGTAGGGATTTTTTCATGAATGGGTGCTGGACTTTGTCAAAAGCTTTTTCTGCATCTATTGAGATGATCATATGATTTTTGTCCTTGGTTCTGTTAATATGGTGTATTACATTTATTGATTTACGTATGTTGAACCATCCCTGCATCCCTGGGATGAATCCTACTTGGTCATGCTGTATAATCTTCTTGATGATTTGCTGCATTCTGTTTGCCAGTATCTTATTGAGGATTTTTGCATCTATGTTCATTAGGGAGATTGGTCTATAGTTCTCTTTCTTAGTTGGGTCCTTCTCTGGTTTTGGTATGAGGGTAATGCTTGCTTCCAGGAATGAATTTGGGAGTATTGCTTCCCTTTCAATTTCATTAAAGAGTTTGAGAAGTAGTGGTGTTAGGTCTTCTCTAAATTTCTTGTAGAATTCGGCAGTGAATCCATCAGGGCCTGGGCTTTTCTTTGTTGGGAAGTTTTTAATTACATCTTCGATTTCATTGATTGTTATTGGTTTATTTAGGATTTTTATATCTTCTTGGTTGAGCTTTGGTAATTCATATGTATCTAGGAATCTGTCCATTTCTTCTGCATTTTCCATCTTATTAGAATACAAGTTTTCAAAGTAGGTATAGATGATCTTCTGGATTTCTGCAGGGTCCGTTGTGATATCACCCTTTTCGTTCTTAATTGCGTGGATTTGAGTACTTTCTTTCCTTTTTTTAATAAGGTTGGATAAGGGTTTGTCGATTTTTATTTAATCTTTCAAAGAACCAACTCTTTGATTCGTTGATTCTTTGTATTGTTTTTTTAGTCTCCAATATGTTAGTTTCTGCTCTGATCTTTATAATTTCCTCCCTTGTACAAGCTTTTGGCTTAGCCTGCTCTTCTTTTTCTAGAAGTTTGAGGTTCACCATTAGGTTGTTTATTTGCGCTTGCTCTGTTTTCCTGATATAGGAATTTAATGCTATAAATTTCCCTCTTAGGACTGCTTTCATTGTATCCCATAAGTTCCGGTATGTTGTACTGTCGTTATCATTCGGTTGCAGAAACTGTCTAATTTCTTCTTTAATTTCATCTGTGACCCATTGGTTGTTCAGTAGGGTGCTATTTAATTTCCATGTGTTTAGCAAATTCTTGTGGTTTCTTTTGCCATTGATTTCCAATTTCATTGCACTATGGTCTGATAATATACATGGGATAATTTCAATTCCTTTGCATTTACTTAAGCAGGTTCTATGAGCTAGTATGTGGTCTATTTTGGAGAATGTCCCATGTGCAGCTTAGAATTAAGTGTATTCTGATGTTGTGGGTTGGAACACTCTGTAGACATCTGCTAAGTCCATTTGTTCCAAAGTTTGGTTCAGTTCTAATATTTCATTGTTGATTTTTTTGTCTAGTTGATCTTTTTGTGACAGTGGAGTATTGAGATCCCCCAATACAATTGTATTAGTGGTTATTTGATTTTTCATGTCCATTAATATTTGTTTTATATAGTTGTGTGCACTGGTATTTGTTGCATATGTATTTATGATTGTTATCTCTTCCTCTTGGATTGTTCCCTTTACAAGGATGTAGTGACCTTCTTTATCTCTCTGAATCATTCTTGGTTTGAAATTCACTTTGTCTGTGAAAAGAATAGCTACCCCTGCTTTTTTCTGGGTTCCTGTTGCATGGAGTATTGTTTTCCATCCTTTGACTTTCAGTCTATGAATTTCTTTTTGAATTAAGTGTGTTTCTTGTATACAGCATATTGTTGGATCTTGCTTCTTGATCCAATTCGCCAGTCTGTGCCTTTTGATTGGTGAATTGAGACCATTAACATTAATGGTTAAAACTGATATGTATTGACTTATCCTTGTCATGTTATTTTCTTGTTGTTGGCTCTCCCTCTTTTAATTTTTGTTTTCCCTCCCTCTCTTTAATCATTTGCTCTGCCTGGTGGATTCCTTCTGTTGGGGTTTCTGGAGTTGTAGTCCTTGTTATCCCTTTCTAGAATGTCCTTCAAAACATTTTGGAGTGCTGGTTTGGTGGTTATAAATTATCTCAGATGTTCTTTGTCATGGAAGTATTTTACTTCTCCATCAGTTTTGAAAGATAGTTTTGCGGGGTACATCAATCTGGGTTGAAGATAATTTTCCTTTAGAACTTGAAATACATCATTCCAAGCTCTTCTTGACTTGAGGGTTTGTGCTGAAAAGTCCGCTGTGATTCTGATGGGCTTTCCTTTATAGGTGATTTGTTTCTTTTCTCTAACAGCTTTTAAGATTCTACTCTTATGTTGAATTTCTGGAATCTTGACTATGATATGCCTGGCTGAAGATTTTTTTGGATCGTGGCTAATTGGAGTTCTATAAGCCTCACTAATCTGAACATCAAATTCTTTTTCTCTACCAGGGAAATTTTCTGTGATAATGTCTGTGAACAGTGTTCTGATGTCATTTATGCTATCTCCTGCTTTTTCACTGACTCCAATGAATCTTAAGTTATTCTTCTTTGCATCATGTAGCAGCTGCTGGATTGATTTTTCATTGTCCCTTGCTGTTTTTAAGAATTCTTTCTTTTCATGATCACTAATTGCAAGTCTGTCTTCTATATCTGAGATCCTGTCCTCACATTGGCTTAATCTGCTACAAATACTTTCAATGGAATTTTTGTTCTCCTGGATATCTGCTTGAATCTGCTTTATGGAGTCCATTTCTTTCCTATGCTGAGCATTCATGGCTTCCATCATGTTCTTAAGCTCGTCTGTTTTTTTGTCTGTGTCTGCTCTAGCGTCCTTAAGCATGGTCTTCATTGTGGACATTATCTCTGCAGTTATCTGAGAAATTATTTCTGATTTAAATTTTTCCAGAGCCTCATTCAACTGCTTTGTTGTTACCACTTCAGAGATGTCAGGTGGGTGGCTTTCGGTTTGTCCCACCTCACTGCCCCATGGGTTTGCCTTTGGTGAACTGGATGTGTGGGGTTGCATCTTGTTTAAGTGTTGTCTCATTTTCTTTTCTTTCTTTAGTTTAATTCCTGGGTTGCTGTTTGTAAATTGCCTATGGTAGGTTGCTTTATTGCTAGTATTTCAAACTCTTAGGAGATTCTTGGAATCCCAGGAAGAAAAGCGCCAGTCAGTGCGTCCCTCTCGGCTGGTGCTTCTCTGTACCGCGGTGTCTCTCGTTGCTCCGTGGAGGTTCCCACTGGAGCCGTGGATGGAGTGGCGGCCGCCCTGAGTTCTGAGCTCAGCTGCTGCTCCCCCCACAATGGCGCCCGGATAGTGGCTCTCGCACGCCTGACGGTTGGGCGTCAGCACTCACCGCCAGTCAGTGTGTCCTTCACAGCTGCCGCTTCTCTGTACTGCAGCGTCTCGTGTTCCTCCGCAGAGGTCCTCGCTGGAACCGTGGATGGAGTGGCGGCCGCCCTGAGTTTCCTAAATTTTTCCTTTTAAGCTGGACATAGTAGCACACGCCTGTAATCCCAGAACTTGGGAAGCTGAGGCAGGAGGACTGCCGTCAGTTGAAGGCCAGCCTGGGTTACATAATGAGTTCAAAGCCAGCCTGAACTATATAGCGAGACTGTTTTAAAAAACAAAATTAAATAAATTTTTCCTTCCAGATTGCAACTGAACTTAATTCAGCAGATATTTCTGAATGTTGTCCTGTGTGTTATGTACTGTGCTAGGAGCTAAGATTACAACAGAAGTAATTCCTTGCCCATGAGAGTTTCCATTATTGTCTTGTGCTTCTGTGAACTTTTATTGTTTGTCACTGCCCACTTTCTGATTGTTAGAAATCTCCCCGCTATACTAAATAGTTTCTTTTGCTAATGAGCAGTGTGCTGGAACTCTCTGCTTCTAGTCCACATAGGGGCCTACAGTGGCCTTCTTTGGCTTACAGATGACAGCACTAACTCTGTTGAAAGAGGAAGACTTCCCAAGCCTTGGCTGCCTGCTGGATAGAGAGTTCAGGCCTCTCAGGCACCTGCTCGTGCTCCTAGGCTGGACACACTGCCAGAGCCTTGAGTCAGCAAAGAAGCTGCTCCAGACACTGCACCGAACACAGGTAACGCTCTCTCCTAACTCCGTGCTCTGGGTGCTCCATAAGTGAGTGCCATGAGGCTTTGGGATTCAGCAGAATGTGAGGTTGGTCACAGCCTCTGATGTCAGATACCTGAGTGAGCATCTTCTTCCCTGTCGACATAGGACCAAGGCTGCGATAAGCTTCTCAGGGATGCCTGTGATGGACTGTGGGCCCATCTGGAGGTCCTGGAGTGGTGTGTACAGCACAGCAGGTATGGGCCTGGATGGTCAGCCCCTTCCCACCATCTGGCACACCTGATCCTGTGCTCTGTGTGTGTGGCCATTTCAAGATTTCCACATAAATATTTTGAGTTGGTGATCTTGACCAGTCATGAATAATTGTTCTAGCGATTAAACTGGAAAAAAAAAAAAAACTTAAGTTAATGCTTATCTTCTCTAAGACCATCAGTCCATAATCAGAAGCAGTTTCAGGATGACAATAATAAAAACAACAATAGCTCGCATTTCCTAAGCACTTGCTATATGCCCGGCATTGCTCTAAGCCCTTTGCCTGGGTAATTAAGCTCACTACAACTCTATGAGGTAAATGCTAATATTATCTTTATTTGAAAGGTAGAACAACTGAAGCCTGGAGGTATTAAATAACTTGCCCAAAATTACATAGCAAGTAAGTGTCATCCATATTCTTAGTCATGTTTATCCTGGATCACACTTTTATCCAACAAATGCTCACTGAACTGTGTGTGAAGCCCTGCATTTCCCTGAAGACAGCCCAGCTCTGGGTTCCTGTCTTGTTCTTCGCCCACCTCACCAGCACTTTCTGAAGTAGAATAGGTGGAGGGGGAAGTGGTGAGGGGCCCTTCCTCAAAGTAATGCCAGCGAAGTTTATGTCAGTTCAAAGCTAGGGAGAGTGTAGAAATTAGGAAATCGAAACTGCAGGCCCTTTCTAGACCCTAGTTACCAGAAAGGCCCCTTCTACGTCCTTTCTAGACAAATAGAGCTGACTTAACAGATGTACCTCCCTGATGATAAATAAATGAGAGGCTTTATCCCAGACCTACTAAAATGTGGAGACTGAGGAAGTAAATCTGTGGTGTTATGGACCAGAGAAGAATGAAAGGAAATAAAGACCAATCTTTCTGCAGGACAATAATATAACCTGCCTCTCCTTCCATCCTCCCAACTTTCCCTTTCAGCAACCCCATACCAAGGAGAGATCTCTTGTGTCATTTACATGGTGGAGACAGCCACTCAGTGCTCTACTCTCTCCATCACCTTACCAACCTTCCAGCCCTCAGAGAGGAAGAGGTTCTCAAGCTCTTACAGAAAGTGCCAGCCAAGGACCTCCAACAAGAGCATGGTGAGGTGCTGATGGAATGATTTGGCCAGGATCCCCTCTTGCACATATTTATTCCAAAGTGAGATTTATCTAGATGTGATCGCTGGGCTATCAGGAAAGCGGTCCAGCAAGTGTCCTCCAAATTAGTGCTGTTAGATCATGGGATATAAGGCAATTCCTCCCTTTCTTGATGAGGTGTAGGGAATCCCAAGGTCACAGTCCCACATCCATTGTCCTGTGGAATCATCTCGGAAACCACTGGCATACCCTCATCCCAGTGAAACAAAATTAGGAACTGTCCTCTGCATTCACAGCGTTGTCCTTGGAAATTCTTGGTGAATGGTTTCCTGCCTCATAAGCTTTCCCACAGCACAAAAACACGCCCTCCTTCCTCTCCCCATATCGCCTTCATACTCAATTGAAACAGATCAAGAGGTATGGACAAAAGATTTATCTGAAACAATAACAAACTTCATTTTAACTTTTGATCTTTGCTTGAAATTCAAAACCCTATTTACAAGCTCGGTCTTTTTGTTGTCAAAATCACATCATACCATAGTCACAGCCTGCTATACAGACCAGGGATGCATACATTTGAGAGCAACAGTCTTTCTCATATGGCAATAGATATTTCCCAGCCTGGACATTGCTCTGCTTTCAAAAGGACCTACAACTGATTGCAAAATCACTGTTACCATATTCTGTATTTTTTTCCTGGAAAGATAAGCAACTTGTTTAAGAGATTTCCTAAAGGATCTAAAACTCTGGCTTTAACATACACATACAAAAGCCTTCCAAAGAAATATTTTAAGTCTGATCCCTGGTGACCTGTGGGGACACACTTAAAACTTGAACTTGAAAAGGGCAAAAGAGGAGCAATAATAGGGCTGCAACTAGGGTGAAAAACTTGACACCTGGGAAAAAATGGCGTGTAGAGGCATGAAACATGTAGGTTCATGGAGAAAAGGAAGCAAAGGGTACTAAAAGTCGATGTTGCCTAGAAGACCTGGAAGGGATGGAGATCAGATTCACAGAAAGGAGAGAGGGTAAGAGCCTACAGGTACAGCCTCTCTTTGCTTCAGCCACGCTGGCTGCTTATGCGTGAAGGAATTAACTCTGAAGTTCTGCCTGTTTCTCTCTATAATTCAGATTCTGCTGATGCCCTAGTTCCTGAGCACCTGAGCCAGTGTCAGAATCTGACACTCTACCAGGGCTTCTGTGCCATGAAATATGCCATCTATGCCCTCTGTGTGAACTCACACCAGTACTCCCAGTGCCAGGACTGCAAAGACAGCCCCTCTGAAGACCTGGCCTCGGCCACAGAGCCTGCAGAGGACTCTGTCCCCTCCCCAGGTACAGCACCCCCCACCCCATCCCTGGCACATTGCTGGCAAGGCCTGTCCCAGTGATTGCTTTGGGTGGCTACCCTTTCTCATCATGACTGAGATGGCCTTGATTTTATGGAGTTCAGTAATAATACCATCCATTTACCAGCTCGATGGAACAAGTGACTTGCTTATGAGCACTTAGAGCAGTGATGGCGAACCTTTTAGAGCATTCAATGATACAAACAGCCTGCTGCAACACGTGTGCCATAGGTTCGCCACCACTGTCCTACAGTGTTGTTTTCCAGATGCTTTCCTTTTCTTTAACTATGATCCACAGTGACAGTGGTATTTCACATCAAGGTTGTACCTAAGTATACAATTTGTGTGTTTATGTGTCCATATATGTGTGTGTGTGTGTGTGGTATATAAACAGTCTTAAGAAACAATATTTAGGGCCGGTGAGATGGCTCAGCGGCGTAAGCGCCTGCCTTGCAAGCGCGAGGGCCCGAGTTCGACTCCCGGATCCCACATACGAAAAAGGGGCCGGTGATATCGCTCAGCGGCACGGGTGCCTGTTGGCGCGCGAGGTCCTGAGGTCGACCCCCCGGTACCCACAAAAAAAAAAAAAAAAAGAAACAATATTTACTCTTCCAAATTGAACACACTTGAGATTATTTTTCTGTTTTCTCTTCTATTTCATTTTTTAAATGTAAGCCCCTAAGACAATTTTGTAGGTTACATTATCCAGTGTGGAGATACAAACCTAATGTCCTCTCCTCTCTCATTTTTTGCAACCTAAATTCCTTAACTTGCCTTTTATGACTACTGCTCAGTTCTTTTTTACTTCTAGCTTTGGGATAGACCTTTACCTCTGAGCATGGTCGTTTTTTGTGTGATAAGTGTTTCTTAAGAGATCTAGGCAGCCTGCCATCACCTTTAATTTAACAACAGATTAAAATAGAATAAGGAATAAGGAGTCTGCATGCTGCCTTCATTCCTGGAACTGAAATATGGACTATTTGTCAGAGATGAATGATATCACATTTAAAAAGCGAAAGCAAGTAATGAGCATTCAGGGAGCTCTACTTTTTAATTAAAGTAGCAGAATATTTCTGCCAATCATGAAGAGACATGGCTGAGTAATCACTCATATTTCTTTCTTCCCTCAGTTCCCTTAGTCATTAAAAATTAAATGAGTTAAAGCTGTGAGAAAGTTTTAAGTCTGGCAAGGAATGACTAATGTTTGTATTCTTTCCTTCTCTTCCCCTGCCTGTTCTCTTGCACATGTTTCTTTAGGTGCTTCACATCTCTTCTCAACTTACCTGGCCAGGTGTCAACAATATCTGTGCAGTATCCCTGACTCTTTGTGCCTGGAACTTCTAGAAAACATCTTCTCATTGCTCCTCATCACCTATACTGATCTTCACCCAGAGCCTCACCTGCCTGAGGACTATGCTGAGGATGATGACACGGAGGGGCAAGGCCCCTTGGCTTTGAGGTCTCCATCAGAAAGCCCTCAGCATGCAGCACAGCCTCAGACAAAGTCAGAACAGGGTTCCCTCGGAGCCCCCAGGAACCTGGCTCATACAATACCAAGCTGTCTAAAAGCACAGCCAAAAGACAGCTCCCCAGGGCCCCATGGCAATTTTTTGGATCTAAAGCACTTTACTAATGGTATCAATGGATTCCTGGCTGATGAATTTGCAATAGGGGCCTTCCTTGGGCTTCTTCAGGAGCAGCTGGATAGGATCAGCAGCCACAGCCTCCCTGATAAGGCAAAGCTTCTGGAAGGCCAGAGCTGCACAGGAAGCAAAGATGGACTGCAGAGCCACCTATATCGGTTTTCCAAGGTTCTTTCTGAGGCCCAGTGGAGATATAAGGTGGTAACAAGCAACCAGGGCTCAGGTGAGAGAAGAGAACAGAACTGGTAGGCCCAGAAAGCAGGGAGGGAGAAAAAATGAGGGAGAGAGGTAGAAGTGCTTAAGAGTCACACCCTAATTCAAGGCAAATCACCATAGCAAGAACCCTGGAGTAATACTCCATGTCTTGGACATCATTGCATGTCATCCCCTTCCTGCCTTCATAAGCAGAAGGTCACACCCAAGTTGATCACTCTCCTTATATTTACTATTTCAGAGGAGCCACTTTCCCGAAGGTACCAACCCACAAGGCACTCTAGCCTCCTCAGGGGTCGTCAGACAAGGAGCAGGGCAGGTAATCTGAACAGCTCTCTCCCCTTACCTTACTCTCTCTCATATGCCAGCCAAGTGTATATTGCCACTTGAGCTCTATCTTAAAGGATATTATCCAAGGTCAAACAAACAAAAGTGCTGTAAGAATATCCTAGTCCCACTCCCCTAAGTTAACTCTTTTGTTAATAGATTCTTATGTAATCTTCCAGAAATTCTCCAAGCAATACAAACATACTATATCCTTTCATATATGCAATCCGTGATGATGATGATAGATAGATAGATAGATAGAAATAGATAGATAATTGGTAACTTGCTTTTTTCAGTTATATCCAGTTATATATACAGATGTATCATGCTATATTGAAATTTTCTGCTTCTCACTTTAAAGGCTGCTTAGTATACCATGTCATATAATGTTCATATATATGTTCATGAACATTAATTTGTGTCCAGTTTTTTACTATTAAAAACAATGCTAGCCAGGCATGATGGCATGCTCCTGTAATCCCAGCTACTCAGGAGGCTAGGGCAGGAGAGTCAAAAATTCAAGGCCAGACTGGGCAATTTAACAAGACCCTGTGTCAAAATAAAATGACTGAAGCTATAGCTCCGCACTAGAGCACTTGCCTAGAATGTAGGAGGCCCTGTGTTCAATCCCCAGTACTGAAAAAAAATAAAGGAAAAAAGTAAAAAAGCTATAGAAAACAATCTTGGACATATCTGTGCATACTTATGTGAGTGTAGGACAAATTCCTAGCAGAATTGCTAGGTCAGTGGTGTTTTCACATTAAATACAGATCAATATTACCAAATTGCCTAAAAAATGTAAACTGATTTATATTTCTACCAGCTATATGTGATTTCCTATTTACACATATATTAGTCAATAATACCAGAATTTCAAGTCTTTACCAGTATAATTAATACAATAATGATGTTCGATAGTTTAATATTAACTTTTTGGTTTGATTGAGATCATTTTTTCAAACATTTATTAGCTATGTATATTTTTCTGTGAGTTGCCTTATCATAGGTAAGATCCATTTTTTTAGTGGGTTCATCATTTTTGTTGAACTATAGAAAGCTCTTTATGCATTAGGGAAATAGATTGCCATTATGTGCTATAACTTTTTCTCTATTTTGTCTTCTGACCAAAATTTTCTTTGAGAAATTTAATATAGTATCATTATGCAGGAGTGCTTTTTAAGTTTTTAGATAATCAAATTTCCATTCTGGCTTTTGGTGCTGATACTTTACACAATTAATAAAAGTTTCCTATGTGCTGAACAATAATACTCAGTATGTTGCCAAAGATGAATAAGGCATGAACAAAGCCTTTGCCTTCAAAGAATGTGTAAATCCCTTGAATAACCACTATAAATGAAAAACTAAACTGAGATACTACCTGGAAACAGAAGAAATCTCTTACAAGAGGACACCAGCCTACAAAAGCAGGGAAAGAGATTACATGGAATTGGTTCCTGAACTATGCTCCTAAAAAAATGAATACTCACAAGCAAAGTGGCAATAAGAAAGGTGAACATATTGGGTAGGGTAGAGGGTGCCATGAGAGAAACCTGGAAAAACTTTAAAGATTTAAAGATGGTTGCTAAGGCCCTGAAGCTGCTCAAGTAATTGGTTTGGGTCGGAAGGCAGAGTTTGCATTCACTTGACCTACCTTGCCCAAGAGTTGAAACCCATCATCTCTTTCTCGTAGCTGCCTACTCCCTCTAAAGGGCTGCCCAAACAGTGAGCCAAGGCAGCTCCCTTGCCTAGGTGATACAGCCCTCAAGGACCATACTAAGGGACAGTGAACCTCCATTGGCAAGCCCTAGCACCTCAGGAAAGCTAGCTGATGCAAACTTTTCTTCCGGGCCTTTGAATGTGATGGTCTTTGGCAGGCCAGACCTCATGCTTAGTTCCCTACCTTTTCAAGTCTGAGAATACCCTTTTCTTTATGTCAGAAAATGTTGGGACTCTTTACATCCTGTTGCTCCCTGGTTGTAAGAGTTGTGATTTTGTTTTTTTCAGATTATTGCCAGTGCTTATTGAGCAGATGGTGGACATTGACCCCTAGAAATAACTGGAAAGCTCCTAGGGCTATAAGACCCACAAGTTGAGACCACTGGTACAGGCTACAACCCAAATGAGCTCTGGGGCCATATTAAACTTATGCTTTGCCCTTGAAAGAACAGCATGAATACCCATTATCCTTTTACTCTATCTGGATGTTAACTTTCAGGCCAACTTGCACTTTCTGCACTGTAAGAAGTTGATTGAGTTTCTTTCTTCTTCCTTATACTTCTAGATGGCTGGGACAGAGACTCCAACCCATCCCTGGAAAGTATGAGTAGTGAACTGAGCACAAGTACTTCAGGTATATAGGTCCCAACTAGCTGCCAAATTCAAGCCTGTGTTTAAGAAAATTGGTGCTGCAGATGTTCAAACAGATTTCAGCTGCAAAAGGAACTGGGTTGTTTCACCCTCAGTTGAGAAACCCACCAGCAGAGAGAAACAAGTGTTTACCCAACAAAGGTGGTTAGTACTATACTTGTCTAGTATTCTGTGATGATAGCATAGGTTAGCCCTTCACTTCAGGAAAAATCAAGACCCGTTTACAGCTTTTAGAGAAGGAGTTTGAGAAGGCAAGAGTGTGGTTGGAGGTAGCAGTCGTATGGTCTTTCTTCAGTTTGTCTTGCTTCCCTGACCTCCATGTCCTTGTGTTCCAACAGAGAGCAGTCTGTGCGCTGCGTCTGGGCGGAATGAGCTGGATAGCCTATCGCAGCCCCATCCTCAAAGTTCATTCCTCCCCATGATGTTCTCCCCACCTGAGTCACTGCTGGCATCCTGTATCCTCCGGGGGAACTTTGCAGAAGCCCATCAGGTGAGGGGAGCCTCGGCTGCACCTTGTCCTAGTAAAGAATGCTAAGTCAGCCCCCAGTGGCTGTGACACACTGGGCCTAAAGGGAAGCTCTGTGCATGTGACACCGGAGCCACTCAGGAGCACTTGCAGAGCAACATTGAGAGGAGAAGCAGAAGGGAGTTTCCATGTGTTTAGATCCAGTCCTCAGCGTTGCAGAGTCAGAGACATTGAATTGTGTTCTTAACATGAACAGTATCTTAACAAGGTGAAAGAAAATATTTAACCATGATCTCCCCACTTCAAATCATTGAAATGATTTTGTTTCTTTCCTTGTGCCCTGTCTTGGAACATGTTCACATTTTCATGTAGTTTAAAAATCATCTTGGGCCGGTGAGATGGCTCAGCGGCTTAAGCGCCTGCCCGGCAAGCGCGAGGGCCCGAGTTCGACTCCCGGAACCCACATACGAAAAAAGGGCCGGTGATATCGCTCAGCGGCACGGGCGCCTGCTGGCGCGCGAGGTCCTGAGGTCGACCCCCGGTACCCACAAAAAAAAAAAAAAAAAAAAAATCATCTTGTGGACAATTTTCAGTAATAATGCCAGGCCAATATATGAGAAGTAGAGGGGTTAGCAGACTAGAATGTTGATGGTTCACTAGCACTAGAGCTGTAATCAGGCTCTTCTTGGGCAGGATGGCGCATATGTGTAATCCCAGCTACTTGGGAAACTGAGGCAGAAGGATGTCCAGTTGGAGGCTAATCTGGGCAACTTAGCAAGATCCTGTCTCAAAGGAAAAAAAAATTTTTAAGTGCCTCTTCTGATCATTTTAGATCTCCTGCCTTAATGGTAATGATAATTATGGTTCTTTGGGAAGATGGGACCTCCCCCAGCCTTTCTTTTTGTCATTCTGTTTTTGTGGTGCTATGGATGGAGCCCAGGGCCTGGCACATATCTGCAAGCACTCCACAACTTAACTACGTACCCAGTACTAAAATTTGGGTTTTTGGCTTTTGAGTTGTTGTTGTTGTTGTTGCTGCTGCTGCTGCTGCTGCTGGTTCCCAACCTTTCTTAAACCCAAACATAAGGAAATTGGCTGGGAGTCCCATGACACTTCTACCCGTCAATGCCTTCTACTTCTCCTTTCCTTCAGCCTTGACTTTTTTTTTTTTTTTTTTTTAATAAAAGCTTGATTTTCTTTTTTAACCTGGTTACAGAATAAGTTGTACATATTATAAGAAAATACAAAAAAATGTTAGCACGAAAATAAGGTTACTTTTAACCTTATTGTATGAAACAACCAACATTAAAGGCACTGGGTATTTTTGGCCGATATTTTTCCAAGATACATATGATTTTATATAGCCAAAATTATTTTGAATCTATATTTTACATTGTGCTTTTTATATTATACTATAAGCATTTACCTTGTAACTTTGAACTTAGTGACCTTATAATAGTATGATCAAGAAGCATTCACCATTTTTCTTTTTCCAACATGTAGATTCTTTTCAACTTTGTTATAGTCGTAATATACCAAGATGATCACCTTTAAGCATCAAGTCTTTTGGATTGATTCCTTTAAAAAGTCTCTCATGAAAAATTACTGCATCAAAAGACATTTTTAAAGCTTTATAGTTTTTTGGTAAACTACTTCTCAAAACAATTGTAATAGTTTCACTGTACACTACCCCCTGAGGATTCATTTTTGCACTTTGATATTGTTCTACATGCAAAATAGTCTAGTTACCTAAATTCCTGGCTTATTGGTAAGGGCAAATATTTTCCCATGTCTGTACCTAGTCATAAGTATTTCTTCTGAAGTTGTCTGCATCTTTTACTGGGTTCTGACGGGTTTACTTTACTGATCAATTAAGAATTATGAGTTATTTTCATGTTTGATCTACTTTTACAACATTCAGGGAATTTCTGACACTACAAAGCAGATAACTTAGAGCCATAGTCTTATGATTTAGCCAGACTTCCTCTCTCTCTACACATTCCCTGACTTGGCGGGCCCACCACAGCCATGCTCTTCCCTTTTCTGTGACAGGTGGTCTTCATGTTCAACCTAAAGTCCTCACCCAGTGCAGGGGAACTGATGTTTGTGGAGCGCTACCAGGAAGTGATCCAGGACCTGGCTCGAGTGGAGCACAAGATCGAAAACCAGAACTCAGATGGCACTAACAGCACCATTCGAAGAACTGGCAGTGGCCGTTCAACTCTACAGGCCATTGGCAATGCTGCAGCCGCAGGTCAGGCTTCTCTGCTGCCACCATAGGTGGTAGGGTAGCTAGCTGGGGGTGGGAGGTGTAAGGCAAGAAACCACTGAAATCACAGGCTCTTCATAATAGCAGGCAGAAATCCAAAGCAAGACATTTACCTTGGAAAACAGCAATCCTGACACATTCAGAGTACTCTTCTAGCTGCACCCAACCTCCCTGACCAGGTGTTCACATCCTTGCCACTTGAGCTGCTCCAGTAAGCTTGTCCTCTATGACTTATACTACAGAGCATGAGCCATTCCTACTATGCATTTTGTGGCCACTATCTCAGGCTTCACGAAGTAATTGGGAATTTATTTACTTCTCATGTAATTAATCAGGAATAAAACATGTTATTTTACTGTTCCTAAAGTGAGGAAGTTGTGCTCTGACGTTTATAGCCTGAGATCCACATGTCTCGAGTCTTAGCTGTGGCTGTACTGCCCAAAAGCTCATTTTTCAGTATTTCTTGGAAGTGGAATCTTGTCCTGTATTTTCACATATGTTATTGTTCCAGACTCTTTATATCGAGTTACCATCACATATTATTCCTTATATATCCTCCCAAGAGTTTTCCATGCCTATATAAAAAATATGGGCACATCCTTTTTATATTTGTTATAAATGGACTCTTGTAACAAATACTGTTGTCTTCCTTCCTTTCTTGGCAGTATATTTTAGAGATCTTTTCTGATCAGAATTTACAGATCCATTTCTTTCTCTCTCAGCCTGCTTTTACATGCAGTTTGGAAAAAGGACTCCTTCACCTTAACCATTCTGAGTTTCTCTTGCCTTTATTTTGATGCAATAAGAGTGGGCTATAATGGTGGTGCTAATATACATAGATCCTATGCAGAGGAACTACATTTTTAAAATAACTACTTCTCATAATAAAAATGATAGAGTCAGCTTAACTCCTTGCTTTTTACTCCATTGCTGGGTGTCCAGGGATGGTATTTTACTCCATCTCTGATGTGACTGACAAGCTGCTCAGCACCTCTAGAGACCCCATCCCCACACTCCAGGAGGACTTCTGGATCAGCACCACTCTGACAGAGCCCAGCACTCCCCTGAGAGAGGTTTTAGAAGACCTTAGCCCCCCTGCCATGGCTGCATTTGACCTAGCTTGCTCTCAGTGCCAGCTCTGGAAAACCTGCAAGCAGCTCTTGGAAACAGCTGAACGGCGTCTGAACAGTAGCCTGGAGAGCCGGGGTGAGTAGGCTGTGTTAGCCTTATACCTGCATTCTGAGCTGAGGAGCCAGCCTCCTGAGAGATGTGATAATCAGTATAAGAAAGTTGTTTTTAGGGAAAGGAGGACAAGGAAAAATTTTACTAGTTATATGCACTCATGTCTAATCTGATGTCATAAAGAGTCCGTTGAAAGTTCACATTTTTAGAAAGCACAGCAAGCTGTAGTCACTTGGGAAAATTCTTTTCTGGTTTATCATTAAATTCAAGGAAGCAATATACATTGAAAATTGGTAAAAGTGGGGGCCAGGTGTATAGCTTAGTGGTTGAGCATGTGCTTAGCATGTATGAGGACCTGGTTTCAATCCTTAGTACAAAAGCCTAAATAAACAAATCTACTTTTTTGACAAAAAGAAACAAATGGAATTTTGTCTTCAGGCTACATGCCCCCTCCTGGGTGAACCTACTTACCCAAAAACCTGAAACCATCATGAATCTGTAAACAAGGTGTAAGGGAAAACTCAGCGGGGCATAATTGGAAGGAAAATCATCCTTCAGGTTAACAATGTCCCAAAATGTGTATATGGATTTTTAGAGAAATCAGTATATGAAGATAGATTTAGGCAATTAGAGAAGAAAGATGTGATCCCAGTTCAAGTCCGTGGCTGAGGGTAGTATCAGGGTAAATCCATAAGAACTACCCATTTGGTCCGGGCAGCGATTCCTTAGGAGTGCCAGATTCGGAATCTGCTGCTGTTGATAGCCCAACCCAGGTTGTCACCCAAAATGGCACAATATGCATTTCACCCTTAATATTGGAGAAGGTAAATTGCAGAAGATATTAAAATATCTCACCAGTTACGGGCTGGTGAGATGGTTCAGCGGCGTAAGCGCCTGCCTTGCAAGCGCGAGGGCCCGAGTTCAACTCCCGAAACCCACACACGAAAAAAGGGCTGGTGATATCGCTCAGTGGCACGGGCACCTGCTGGAGCACGAGGTCCTGAGGTCGACCCCCAGTACCCACAAAAAAAAAAAAAAAAAAAAAAAATACTGAGTTTCAGTGCCTGGAAGCACCTCATATTTTCTGCATTCCCTCTTGTTTCATCTATTTCCAGGTCGGCGGCTAGACCAAGTACTTCCCAGTGCTGACGGCATTCGAGGGTTTCCAGTTGTTCTTCAGCAAATTAGCAAGATTCTTAATTACCCACTTATGTCAGCTGGACAAGCTAAATCAGGTAGGTTGCCCCTCCCTTTTTTTTCCTCCTTGACTTGGAACATTAGGTGGGCAACAGACTTGACTTTGTCTTTCTTGTCTGCTTTCCATAGAGACTGTAGAAGAAAAGGGAGGAGCCCCTCCCCGGTGCAGCATCACCGAGCTGCTTCAGGTGTGCTGGCCCAGCCTGACTGAGGACTATGTTGCCAGCCACACCACCCTCTCCCAGCAGCTGGAGCAGGTCCTTCAGTCATTGAGAGAGGCACTAGCGCTGCCAGGTACAGGGCTGTCTGCTCAGGGACAGACATGCAGATCAGGGCCGACCTGGGGAGAGGAAACAGCTGAGAGTGATGAGCACTTCAGAGTTGAGACTTAGAACTCCACACTGGGATCCTGCAGCCCTTTAGTTAGCCAGGGCATAGCTCAAAACTGGACTTCACCAGTGACCCCTCCTCTCTCAATTGAAAAGATGGCTAACACTCCACTAGCTGGTACATATTCTCATTCCTGTTGAGGAGTATGCCCAGCAGGTACTTAGTAAATACTGATCAGCCCTTCCCAAGAGATTACTGTGCTCTTCATAAAGCTGTTTCACCCTAGAGGCACCAGTGTGAAAACCCAGCTGTATGTCCTGATTTGTTCAGTCTCTTAAGTTCTTCCTGGCTGGGAATCGCTTGTCCAGATAACCAAATTAGGATTTTATGTCTCCCTTGCAAGTATAGTGTCCAAACTACGTGGTACCCTGTGCACTATATAATAGTCTTAGTTTTACATATTGGCTCAGAAATTGACCCGGTTCTGAATGTACAGACTAAAGCCTGTGTCCCTTCCCCTACCGTAATCCCTCTCAGAGCCCAGGCGTACTCCACTTTCTTCCCTGGTGGAGCAGGCATCCCAGAAAGCTCCTGATGCCGAGGCCCACCCTGTGTACATCCAGACTCAGCTCCTGCAGAAGAATCTGGGCAAACAGACCTCAGCAGGCAGCAGACAGACTGACTACGTGGGCACCTTCTTCAGTTACTGTAGCACCTTGGCTGCTGTTCTCCTTCAGAGTTTGAGCTCTGAGCCTGGTAAGTAACAAGAAAGAGGAAATAGAAGTCAGGACTGGCCTGTAAGTATATAGAGCATGGAAGAAGAATGGTGGACTATTAAGAGGTTCTGGGATTTAACAATAGCCAAGGATATCAGATTTGTAAGATTCCCTCTCTTACTCATCTCTGTCCATTTTATGCATTGTCATGCTAAGTACACATGTACAGCACATGGGAATGCTCAATAAAGTCTCATGGAATTAGTGACTCATATGTATCTCTGTCAGACCTTGGGTCCATTTCAGATTTGAGGACCCAATAGAAGAAAATCGAGTTTTTTTAAGTACCAGATTCTTATTTGAGTGCATAGAGCAAGTACAAGGCGAGCATCCATAATTTGAAAATCTGAAATTCTAAAAGCTCCAAAATCCAGACCTTTTTGCACACCAACCTGATGTCGTAAGTGGAACGTTGCACATTTGACAGCTTACAGTTAAAATACAGGTACACTACAGATGTTGCATAAAATTATCTTCAGGCCATGTGTATAAGATGTAAATGAAACTTAAAGGAGTTTCATGTTTAGACTTGGGTCCCCTCCTCATGATATATCATTATGTATATGCAAATATTCCCAAATCCAAAACACTTCTGGTTCCAAGCATTTTAGATGTGGGATACTCAACCTCATTCATATAGCATGCACCTTATTCAGGTTGAAGGGAGTAAGAGTAAGTTCCCTATGGCTGGACCTGCCCGCTAAGTTTGTCTAGGTTGGAAGCCTTTAAAACAGTGGTAAAGTGTAGATAAATTTGTGGTCAGGGCCATGTTGAGAATACCCTTTACCTAGCATGAATCATGTCAGAATACCCTTTACCTAGTTCTCCATGTCGTCTTCATGTACTTTTTTATCAGCCCTGGGAAACAGGGTTCTGAACTGCTACAGTCAGTGGTGTAAACAAAGGTCAATTTCTCTACCTTTACAGAGCACATGGAGGTCAAAGTAGGAAATCCCTTTATCCTCCTGCAACAGAGTCCTTCCCAACTTGTGTCGCATCTCCTGCTTGAGAGACAAGTTCCACCAGACAGGTAGGACGCACCCCCATGGGAGCTGGCAGATTGCTTCATCAACAAAACCTCACTGGGTTGTGCTTGGGGTCACTGCAGAGAGTGGAGATTTTTCCAGACTTTGCTTTTACTGTGCATTTATTCTATACAGTATGCTAAAATTCAGTATTTATTTTTCTTTCTTGCCACTGCTAACATGAGCATTGCAAAGATTAATGGATCAATCTTTATATATAGGCAAAAATGCAAAGGTTTGATAACAATAGTTGTATACACTGTAGGACAGTAAACATTCTCAGGGATAGCTGGTGGGTTATAAATTGGTATGACCTCTGTGGGGAGGCAATTTGTCAATATCAAGGTTACAAATTCATATTCCCTTTGACCTAGCAACCCATGTTGGGGAACTTATCCTTCAGCTTTATTATACATATGAAAAGTGAGGTATGTACAACAAATCAGAAGACCCTACTGTCCACTAATAGATAAGTTATGGTTAATGCACATAACGGAATGCTTAGTAGCTGTAAGAAATCATGAGGATCCTTTCTGTAGAGGGTAAGGACAGATCTCTCAGATATGTTATTAAGCATAGGGCAGAGTAGTATGTCTAATAAGCAAGTGTGTGTGTGTGTGTGTGTGTGTGTGTGTGTGTTAAAAAAAGAGACAGACCAGGCACGGTGGTGCACACCTGTAATCCCAGCACTTGGGAGGCTGACACAAGAGGATCGCCACAAGTTCAAGCCCAGACCAGGCTACATAGTGAATTCAAGTCCAGCCTGAACTATATAACAAGATCCTGTCTACAAAAAAAAAAAAAAAAAAAAAAAACTAACTTATTGCTGGGTGTGGTGGCACATACCTGTAATCCCAGCACTCAGGAGGCTGAGATGGGAGGATTGTGGCAAGTTTGAGGCCAGCCTGGGCTACATAAGGAGTTTAAGGCCAGCCTGAGGTATACAGTGAGACCCTGTCTCAAAAAAAAAGAAAGAGACAGCTGGAAATGCAGCTCAGGTAGGCTGGTTACTTAGCTTGTATGAGGCCCTGGGTTTAATCTCCAATGTTACCAGAAAAAAAGAAGTTGGGGGGCAATTTCTTTCATTTGCATTTGCTGTCTAAGCATAAAGACATTGTATGATTGGTTAATGATGTCCATGTATTCAGGTCCTGCGTGCCCTCTGCTCCTCTCCCTCCAGGCTGGCGGCCCTTCTGGCCCAAGAAGGTCTCAGCCTAAGTGTGCCACAGGTTATCATCGACTGCTGCTGTGAGCCCCTTACTCTTTGCTCCTCTCTGCAAAGCCAGCAGACATCATCCCTCCTGACCCAGCTGGGTGTCCTGGCCCAGCAGTACACCTCCTACTTCCTGGATGACGTTCCTCTTTCTGCACCAAGCTCCCCTAGGCCAACCGAGAATCCCACATCGGAGAAGAAGCACTGCTCCTACCCAAAGGACTCATCACCCCCAGCCCTCACCTCCTCTGCCTTGGCCTTCCTTAAATCCTGCTCAAAGCTACTGGCTACAGTGGCCTGCCTTGGGGCTTCCCAGGGGTCAAAGGTCAGCAAGCCCAGCTTGTCATGGAAGGAGCTTCGTGGACGCAGGGAGGTGCCTCTGACTGCAGGGCAGGTAGCCCAAGAGTGTGAGCACCTACTGGAACAGTTCCCTATGCTCAAGGCCTCCCTCTTGGCTGCCTGGGAGCCCCTCCGTGGCTCCTCTGAGCAGGGAAAGAGTCTGGCAGCCAGTCTGTGTGGTCAGGCCAATCTCTCTACTGTGCTTTTGGGTCTGCATTCTCCCCTTGCCCTGGACGTGCTCACCGAGGCCTTTGAGGAAGCCCTGGTGGCCAGAGATTGGCCACGGGCCCTTCAGCTCATCAGAGTGTACGGGCAAGATGTGGATGGTCTGAGCAATATAAGGGATGCAGTCCTGAGCTGTGCAGCGGCGTGTGGTGAGCAGAAAGCCATGCCTTTCTCTTTCACTGGTGGTAACAATAATATTTAGCATTCACTGTGAGTTTATCATTACATTTAATTCTTTTTTTTTTTTTTTTTTTTTTTTTGTGGGTACCGGGGGTCGACCTCAGGACCTCGCGCGCCAGCAGGCGCCCGTGCCGCTGAGCGATATCACCGGCCCCTTTTTCGTATGTGGGATCCAGGAGTCGAACTCGGGCCCTCGCGCTTGCCGGGCAGGCGCTTAAGCCGCTGAGCCATCTCACCGGCCCTACATTTAATTCTTATAGTTACTCTAGAGAAAAATGCTAGGTAATCTCATTTTACTGAGAGGAGACCAAGGCTTAGAGAGGTTAGAGAACTTGCCCAGAGTGCTAAGTGGTGGAGTAGAGCTTAGAACCCAAGTCTATCTGCCCTTAGAATAGGCATTCATAACAGTAACCAACATTCTCAATGCTGTATATCAGAATCATTCTAAAATTCCATAAACAACAAGTAATGTGGGTACCACCCTTAGAAGCCCAGGTTAGAGTTGAAGCTGGGGATCACTTTACAACAGGGGTCAGCCAACTCTGTAAAGTCTTTGTGCACTGCCATCTTTATTACAACCACTCACTTTGACCATTGTAGCTGAAAACAACCATAGTCGATACATGAAAGAGTGAACATAGCTGTATTCTAATGAAACTTCATTTACACAACAAACTGTGGGCCTGTGTGACAATCCTGCTTTAAAAGCTGCCCTGGAAGCCAGGAGGGAGGGTACATATTGTAATCCCAGCAGTCTGGAAGGCTGAAGCAAGAGATATCATAAGTTTGATCCCAGCCTGGCAACTTAGTGACTTAGTGAGACCCTGCCTCAAAATAAAAAAGGGCTAGGGATGTAGCTCAGTGTGAAGGCTCTGGGTTCAATTCCCAGTACCCACCCCATACATACAAAAGCTCCCAAGGAGATTTTGACATGTAAACAGAATGGAAAGCCAGTAACCTACAACCCTGCTTAAGGGAAAGCAAGAGTAGGGTGTGTTGTAGGGAATGGCTTATGTATCAGGCTCGACTGCCATTCAGCAAGTAGAAAATCCCTTCTGAAGAAGGTGGAGAAATCCACTGAAAGGCTGTAGTCATAATTGCTTGGAGTCTTTTTTTGTAACTCCAAGATTATATCAACAAAATGGGTATGAGAGGAGATCTACTGAGCAATAAAACAGCATATCCAGGGAAAGAAACTGTTTACCTGAAATAACTTTCAAGTAGTTATATGTGATGCAAAGTGGAAATTGCGGGGAAAACTAAAGTGCCATTGATAAATTTGAAAAAGTGCTATACATGCAGCATGCCAAACATGGAAGACTCCCTCCCTCCCTTCCTTCTTTTTCTCTCCTCTCCTTTGTCCTTCTCCCCTTCTTTCCCTTCTGAAGGTTCTGTGACTATGATCAGATTTATATAAAGGAACACATAGGATCTTTCCTTGTCATGTATTGGTTCCAAGTGTAAAAAGTAGTTAAGGTCATGTGGACTTTATTTATTTTTTTTTTTTTTTGTGGGTACCGGGGGGTCGACCTCAGGACCTCGCGTGCCAACAGGCACCCGTGCCGCTGAGCGATATCACCGGCCCCTTTTTCGTATGTGGGATCCAGGAGTCGAACTCGGGCCCTCGCGCTTGCAAGGCAGGCACTTACGCCGCTGAGCCATCTCACCGGCCCAGGTCATGTGGACTTTAAAGACCTCCCAAGCCCCTGTTTTTTGAGATCAAACAAAGCCCACTCTTAAGAAGTAACTTGGGGTTTTGAACTCCTCCCATGCCAGCTTTGCTGCCTCTGGGCATCTTTTTTGTCTTATAGACAAGGAAGGTTGGCAATACCTGTTTCCTGTGAGGGATGCATCTCTGAGAAGTCAGCTGGCCCTACGGTTTGTGGATCGGTGGCCCTTGGAGCCGTGCCTGGAGATCTTGGCCTACTGCATTTCAGACACAGCTGTCCAAAAAGGACTAAAGTCTGAGCTGCAGAGGAAGCAGGTGGAGCTTCAAATGTATCAGAAGGTATGGGCCCTATTATCAAGAGAAGGAAACAGGCTTTGCCCCCTGTGACAGACCTCAGCCTATTCTCATACGATAGAGTATTTTAAGAGGCAGAAAATGTTGGTGGTGCATTCTGGTAATCCCAGCACTCAGAGAGGCTGAGGCAAAAGGATTCCACATTTGAGGGCAGCCAGACCAATTTACCAACTAAATTTTAGCAAGATCCTGTCTTAAAAGTAAAAAAAAATTTAAAAAGGAAAGAAAAGCCAGATGTGGCACATGCCTACAATCCTAGTACTTGGGAGGCTGAGACAGGAGGATTGCTGCAAGTTTGAAGCAAAGCTACATAGTGAGTTCAAGGCCAACCTGAACCACGTAGCAAGATGCTGTCTCAAAAAGGAAAAAAGGACTCCATGTAAAGGCCTTGTGACCAATCCCCAATACCCTGCCCCCAAAAAAGAAAGAAAAGAAACAGAAATCTGGACCTGGCTTTTGCTGTGCATCAGGTTTCTATTTTTTTTTTGTTCATTTGTTTGTTTCTTTGTTTTTCTGAGACAGGGTCTCACAATGTACTTCAGGCTGGCCTTCAATTCACTATGTAGTCCAGGTTGGTCTTGAAATCATGACGATCCTCCTGCCTCAGCCTCCAAAGTGCTGGGAATACAGGTGTGCGCCACCACACCTGGCTCAGGCTTCTATTTTTACATGAACTAAAAAGGCCTCCTATCTGGCTTCTGTGTTATTTACTCTTATTATTTTAATTTGATAATAATAAATAATAATAACAAATTAATAAATTAATAATAATAACAAATAAGGATAATAATAACAAATAACACTTGCATCAAGCAAGGATAATAGTAACAAAATTAACATTGGAATGGTGTTCTACAGTCTTTAAATGTTTCACATGTATATTTGAGCTTCGTGTGTGTTTTATGTATATTATGTCTTAAAGACTTTTAAATTTAAGCTAAATTTTCAGAGTCATTTTGAAAGGATGCATGGCTGTGACAATTGCAAAAGTGAAAGATTCTTGTGAGACACAGGTTATATCCACGCTGAGGAGGCTCAGGTAGACAAATTCAGGAGGCTCAGCCACATGACGTGTATAATATATGTTCATTTCCCTGGGTCCTTGGAACAGAACAGTCTCAGGCCTCACCAGGGAAAATGAAAATGGCAGAGGAAAAGGCTTTTCTTTTCACACCTCTTCAGCAATTTTCATGCAAAGCTAAAATGCTGCAAGAAAAGTGATTCACAGACCATTCAAGCCAGAAGACTCTCATGGGTGGAGATGGACAAGCTTCAAGCCTGTGAGAACTCTCCTTACTAGTGAAAGGCCCTGATCCTGACCTCTCATTCAGCCTTTGCTCCCTGAGAAGTTCAGCTTCCTCATGAAGCAGTCTTTGCCCTGTTTGCTCTCTTCTTTCTCTTTCCTGGCAGGCAGCCTGATTTGGGGCAGTGATCCCTTGAAACATCAGAGACTTGCTCACGGAGGGAGAAGCAGCAGTGTGGTTTGATTGATTTTCCTGTCTTTCCTTAGATTCTAGGCTTGCAGGAACCTCCAGCATGGTGTGACTGGCAGACCCTAAGGAGCTGCTGTGTTTCGGACCCATCATCTGTCATGGGCATGATTCTAGAAGCACAGGTACCATTTCCCTTTTCATCCTCCTTCAGAGCTGCAACTCCTTAACTGGTTGTGTGGGCTCAGTATCAGTATCAGTATCCATATTTTTTATGGCTGTGCCACATTGTTTTTCCTTTTCCTTAATTGTGAAACTTGACAACGGTCTTGGTCAATTTTGTTGTTGCTGGGACAAAATACCCATCATCCACAACTTAAAGGAGGAAAGGTTTATTTTGGCTCATGGTTGCAGTCCATGGTCAGCTGAGTCCAGGGCAGAAATGGCATATGGGAAGGGCCTGGAGGAGGAAAGTGGCTCATATCCTGGCAGCCAGGAAGCAGAAAGAAAATACACGTTTCCAGGCTGGTGAGATGGCTCAGCGGCGTAAGCGCCTGCCTGGCAAGCGCGAGGGCCCGAGTTCGACTCCTGGAACCCACATACGAAAAGAAGGGCCGGTGATATCGCTCAGCGGCACGGGCGCCTGCTGGCGCGCAAGGTCCTGAGGTCGACCCCCGGTACTCACAAAAAAAATAAAAAAATAAATGAAAATACACGTTTCCATGTCACACTCCTGGTGAGTACTTCCTACCAGCACATAAACTGTGAATCCATCAGAGGAATAATCAGCCAGTGAGTGTAGCACCCCCATGATCCAGTCACCTTCCAAACACAGGCTTTGGGGGGACATTTCAGATCTAAACCGTAACACCAGCAGGTGGGTAAGTGTAGAGGATATTACAAATGCCACTTTTGTACTCTGACCCCTGCATTCATATGTGAGATTTTCTACACTGTACACTAGATACAGAATATATACCTAGAAGTGAGATTTCCTTGTCATCCTCACCTTTATACAGGTGATACCAGATCCCTCTTCAAATCAGTTCATTGTTCCTATTGCTGTATATCCTTGCCAACTTTTTATATTGTCCAACTTTTCACATTTTCCCCAAGGATGGTGTCCCATTGTTTCAATTTTCATGTTCATGATTAGAAATGAATGTGAATATCTGTCTTTTGTTTACTGGCCATTTGAGCATTAACTAAAATTTTGTCTACCTTTTTAGCAGCTGATATACCATAGTTCAAAATGGTAATGCTTGTTCACATGTTCATTCATTTAGTAAACATTTACTGAATGCAGCTGGTCACTGTGCCAGATGGTGGTAAGGCAAGGATAATTAATTTCACTTACTGCCCTGGAGAGACTCACATTTTAGAGGAATGTTGTAAGATACATCCTAAGGTGGTTGCAATGTAATATGTCAGATGACAGATCATGGGAGCTCAGGCAGGGCACCTGACACAGCCTGAGAAACAAGGAATCATCCAGAAGAAGGTAGCGCAGGCAGCAGTGTGGGAAGAGTATTGCACATACCACCATGTTGGAATATTTGGGCCAAGTCCTGGGAGTTCCATCCTCTGAGACTTTAACACAGAGTTCATGAGTTGGAGTTGGTGGAGTAGAAGGGAGACATGATGGGCTCTAACACCCCCATGTTTGCTCAGCTTATATAATGGTTGACAGAATTTTTATTTTTTCATATTGACTTCATTGATAAACTTTTAAAATAGGGAAATTTTTAAATTAAGACAATTTCTTTTTTCTTTTTGTGACACTAGGGATTGAATTCAGGGCCTTCACACCAACCTACATCCCTAGTCCTTTTTATCTTTTTTATTTTGAGATAGGGTCTTGCTATGCTACTAAGTTGCCCAACCTGGACTTGAAATTGTAGTCCTCCTGCCTCAGCCTCCAGAGTGTTGGGATTATAGGTTTGTGCCATCAGACCCAGGAACCGACCCATTTTTTTTTAATTTATTTAGGTATAGGAGATTGAATCCAGGGTCTTGTGCATACTAGGCAAGCACTCTGCCACTGGGCTACATCCCCAACCTCCCCCAACCCTTTTTAAAAATTTTATTTTGAGACAGGTTCTTACTAAATTGCCCAGGCTAGCCTGGACCTTACAATTCTTCTGCCTCAGCCTCTCAGAGTGCTAGGATTCCAGGTGTGCACCACCACCCCAGCTTCTTTTCAATCTGACGACACTAGGTTGTCACATTCTTGTTGCTACATTCAGAGCTGAGCAGGTGCTGTCTCCACAGAATAGAGTCTTATCAGTTTTTCCACCCCCTTAGTATTTCCCCAGGGCTGACACACAGTCACCATATGGCATCTGCTTCTCTTCCTTATAGTAGAGCAAAGAGGAAAATGAAATTAGCAGTCAACCTGCTTCAATCATTCTCATACCTTACCTGCTACTCTGGTCCTTTATTTATGATCTCACTGTAATCTCATCAGTACTGTATTTACCAGTGTTCTGGGGCTTAGTAGACTTAACACTGCTGAGAAAAGTCAGGCAGAAGTTGGAGAAGTGACAAGCTGGTAACTTGAAGGAGTTGAAGCCATGTGCATTTCTTTCCAGGAGTATGAGCTGTGTGAGGACTGGGGCTGCCTGTACCCCATTCCAAGGGAACATTTAATCAGCTTACATCAGAAGCATCTTCTCCACCTTTTAGAAAGAAGAGACTATGACAAGGCTCTGCAGGTAAGCCTCTGATTCTTCCCATTCTTCATCTGAGGAAGGACAAGAAGAATAGTCAAATCCAGCAGCTTTCTTCATGCTGAATCCCGTGTGAAGTATTTGCAATCACAGACCTGCTCCTTTGTGTCCTTGAGAATCAGTTATAGTCATCTTAAGCAGAAGCGGTTCAGCCTTGCATTAGGTGCTAGATAGAGCATCTGGATCTGGGATTCCACTCAACTGTGGTCCTACCAAAACCATCACTCCTTTCTGAAACTATGGAGTTGTCAATAAATGAATATAGAGAAAGGATTAGCCAAAATGAATAAACCTAAATATTCCTTTCTCAAACCAAACAAGGCTGGCCTGAGAGTTCAGGCCTCACCCTCCTCTACCCTTCTCCTGCAACAGCTCCTACAAAGAATTCCTGACCCCACCATGTGCCTTGAGGTCACAGAACAGTCCCTCGACCAGCATCCTAGCTTGGCCACCTCACACTTCTTGGCCAACTACCTCACCAGTCACTTCTATGGAGAACTGACTTCTGTTCGACACGGTGAAATCCAGGCACTGTACATGGGATCCAAGGTAAGGAGGAAAGTGGCTTTGGGGAAAGCATGCACGATGGGGATGCTGCTGACCCTCCTCCCACCTGCTCTTTCAATGACTTTTCTACCAGGTACCTGCTGTCCTTGGCCTGTGCTATTTATAAAATCTTAACAGCCTACTATATCCCAGTTGAATCTTCTAGGACTTGTCATATTCTTACTGCCCTGCCTCCAACGAGAATTTTACCTGGACTTCTCAAGTTGTCCTTACTTTTTCATGGTGCCTGCTTTGTTATGGCTTCTCAATCCTGATCATGTATTAGAGTCACTTGGACATCGGCAGGGGGTACAGTGAGACAGGGTCTCTCTTTGTAGTTCAGGCTGGACTTAACTCACTTTGTAACCCAGGCTGGCCTTGAACTCATGGCAATCCTCCTACCTCAGCCTCCTGCGTGCTGGGATGACAGTACATAGGCCACCATGCCCAGCCTTCACCTGGACTTTTAAAAATACCTGTAGTTGACCTCCACCCCAAACCAGTTAAAACTTATCTTGGGATAGGGACTGAATATCTTGCAAAGGGATTCTGGTGTGAGGATTTAAAACTACTGCTTGATAAACTAATCTGTGCTAATAAAAAAGGGTTATTTGTTTTGGTAATAATAGATGAACTAGTCAATCCTTAACTTTGCTATATAAACTGGGAAGCACTAATAAAAGAAACTACAAGCTAGAAAAAGTAATCCAGTGAAGGAGAGGTTAGAAAGAGGGGGGACCCTCTTTCACTCTTCTAATTATTCTAACTCACACTTGTATATACTGCCCCAAAACACAGATGGAACAAGTGCCGGGGAAGTCATGAATGTAAGCACTTGGCTGTAAGAAGATATACCCTTTAAAAAAATGTTTTTTAATGCACTGTACCTAAATTGGGGAACCCTTGAAAATTGCCAACGAGCAGAACAGAACCAGTGAACCTGTTTCAATCCTAGTGATCATTAGATTCATGATTTACTTATAGGACACTAGGTTTAGGCAGCCACTGGCATCACCTTGTATTGCTCATTCTGAGTAGCGCCTCACTTGGAAAGAATGATGGCATTAAGGGTCAGGCACAGTTCAACCATGCCGTGCCAAGGATGAGCAGATTACTGCCTGTTGGCCAAATCTAGTCTTCAGCATGCTTTTGTAAATCAAGTTTTCTTGGAACACAGGCATGTCTGTTCATTTCTATATTTGCCTGTTTTTGTTCTTGTACTACATTGGCAGAGTGTAATAGTTTTAGGAGTCCTAAAGCCTGAACTATTTACTATCTGACCTTTGATAGAAAAAGATTACCAACCCCTTGACTAGGTAAAGGTACTTGAGGTACGATTGCCATCTGCAGGATTTAGATGGGAGGGAATTCAGCCTTGCTTTCTAAAAGACTCCTAGCCAGTAGTAGCAGCACTATGGGCCTTTTGATCTCTGGCACCCTTCCCCTTCCCAGTTATTTGTGAACTATTTTCTTTACTCTGTGGATCTATTCCACAAATAGGTTCTGCTGACCCTGCCTGAGCAGCACCGGGCCAGCTATTCCCACCTGTCCGCCAACCCCCTGCTCATGTTGGAGCAGCTGCTGATGAACATGAAAGTGGATTGGGCCACTGTGGCCGTGCAGACCCTGCACCAGCTGCTGACTGGACAGGAGATTGGCTTCACCATGGATGATGTTGACTTGCTACTCTCCAGATATGCAGGGAAAGCCCTGGAACTCCCATACCCTCTGAGAGAGAAACGATCAGGTAACTGCCAGCATCCTAGATGGCTATTCTATATGGAGGGGAAAATACCATGCCACATTCTTAGTTTTAATTTTCTCCTTTTTTATTATTTTGGGTTGATCAAGAGTGAAAGGAGTATTCTTCAGGAGAGATAGTCCTTTCTTATACAGGAGATAGGCCTTTCTTATATATCTTGGTTTTGGAGGAAGTAGGAATCTAAACAGAATTAAAAGATGGCAGATAACCATTGTGCACATAACAGCATAAAGACTTGGGGAGCCAAATATGCTGGAAATGATCTCTGTCTAGCTTTGACATAGTGAGCTCTTAAGTGCCATCCTTTCTTATAGAGAGTGTGTTTTATTCCCAGAGTCACAGCAGTTAGCATTTATATGTGAGCTGACAGAGCCTCTTCTAGAATGAAAGAAATGAATAAGTATGGAAAGTGTCTTCCACTTTCCTCTGGCCACTTTTTTTTTTTTTTTTTTTTGGTGGGTACCGGGGGTCGACCTCAGGACCTCGTGCGCCACTGAGCGATATCACCGGCCCTTTTTTTCGTATGTGGGTTCTGGGAGTCGAACTCGGGCCCTCGCGCTTGCCAGGCAGGCGCTTATGCCGCTGAGCCATCTCACCGGCCCCCTCTGGCCATTTTTAGATTTATTTTGTAAAATCCTAGTGTCTACTCCATTATTTCACGTGCCTAACATAGCTTATATTTTTAGGAGTTTAAGAAACATGTATATTCTTAGCTTAGAAGTACCTCTGTCATTTTCTTTATGCCTGGTAAATTGGTGTGACAATCAGGAAAGTCAGCAGCACTTTGAACAAAATGGCTAGCACAGTGAATAAACATGCTTACAGTAGACAAATATTTTTTCAGCATTTTCCCTCTCAACAGATTCTGCGATTCACCTCCAGGAAATTGTTCATCAAGCTTCCAACCCTGAGACCATGTCTAGATCACCATCAGCAGAGTTTGCTGCTGCCGCTGCTCCTGGTAAGAACCAGTTCTGAGAATCACTCATCTTTAGTTAAATTTTGCTTTATTCCGATTTTGTGATTCTTTTGCTTCTTTCAGCATTTCTATTTACAATATTGTTACTGATTTTTTTGTCATGGTTCGTTCTAGCCTTGTATATCACATGAGATTCAACATATAATCAACTCTTATTAACTACAATGTATATGTAAAGTCTCTGCAAATACTAAATTAATCCCGAACCATTGATCCAAGGGGAAACACACACTCATATTTGACATTGGTTATATTTTTAAATCCTACAAATAACATCCTAGTAGATTCTGGTTTCTTTGTTTTACAAAAGAGAAGGAGGTTCAGAAGTGATTTATTTTTGGGGTGTCAGAATTGGGATTCTAACTCCATACTTGGCTCTAGAACCAGACCTTCTTATACTACCTACTCCTGCATCCTCTGGTCACTGTCACATGAGAGCTGAGATGAAACACAGTGGGCTCTTGAGTGCCATCTTTTCTTACAGAGAGTATTATTCCCAGAGTCACATCAGATAACGTTTATATGTGAGCTAACATGGCCTCTTGTAGAATGGAAGAAATGAAGTATGGAAAGTGTCTTCCATAGTGTCACCTTGTTCAGTTTCAAGTGAGACCTGAGTGTTGAGCAACTCAAAATTTTCACCACTATGGGCATGTCTATGAATGACCCTGAAACACTGCAAGTATTCACAGAGATTTTAGCAAACAGGGAAATTTACAAATATGGAAACTTGCAATGATGAAGACTGACTGTATTTAGCCTTCATGTGAATTCTCTTAACCTATATAAGAAACAAGCTCCTTAAAAGCTTCAGCCACATTTTGGTCCCCCTTTTCACCACCCTGCCTCTCCTGTCTCCAGCCCCTGCAAAATGGCTCACCCTCAGGAGTAGCCCAGCAGTCGTTCTGCCAGATGGTCGAGCCTGCAGGATTGGGGGTGGGGAGGCTTTTTTTCAGGGTACTATTAATAGTCACTTTGTTTTTCAGTTCTCTTTTTCTGTAACTAGCCAGAATTGGTCTGCTAGATGAAAAGAAATTTCCTTAGCTACCATAAAGCCAAGACTATGACATCTGGTGGCCATGCTTTGAGAATTAGCCATGCTTCGCGATAACCAGCAAACCTGAAGGGAGGACCCAGGCTTGCAGGTTATATGAGCAGCTTCATGCACTTGCATAAGACAGTCTGAGCAGCTTTGGCGTGTGTGTGTGTGTGTGTGTGTGTGTGTAACCTTTTTGTTAGGGAAAGTTTGAAAAGTACAAAAGAAAGAGTAGTATACTGAATCCTCACACACTAGTCACCCAGTTATAATAATTATCATCTCATGATAACTATTCTTGTTTCATCTATACCTGCATCCTTCTACGGGATTATCTTCCCACAAATCTCACATATAGCATTAATTTGTAAATGTTTCAGTATAAATGTCTAAATGTAAGGACTTTTATTTTTTTTAAATATCATTATCATACTTAAAAACAAATTAATAATGATTCCTCATTACTATGAAATATCCAGTCAGTATTCAAATTTCCCCAGTTGTCTCAAAAAGATTTTTTTTTATGATTGCTATTTCTAGAATGAAAATTTCAACAATGTGCACACATTGCATTTGGCTAAAATATCTCTTACATCTTTTTTAATCAGTAGATCACTCTACTTTTCTTTTTATTCTGCCCACCTTCTGCCCTGCCTACTTTCCTTATCTTTTTTTTTTTTGTGGGTACCGGGGGTCGACCTCAGGACCTCGCGCGCCAGCAGGCGCCCGTGCCACTGAGCGATATCACCGGCCCTTTTTTCATATGTGGGTTCCGGGAGTCGAACTCAGGCCCTCACGCTTGCCAGGCCGGCGCTTATGCCGCTGAGCCATCTCACCGGCCCCCTACTTTCCTTATCTTATGAAGGAAAGTAGGTTATTTGTCCTGTACAGCCTCCCACATGCCAGATTTTGCTGGTTGCCTTTTTTTTTTTTTTTTTTTTTTTTTGAGACAGGCTCTCACTACACCTGACTAAGGCTGGCCTTGAACTTGAGGTGATCCTCCTGTCTCAGCTTCGAAAGTGCTGGGATTACAGGCATACGCCACCAATGCCTGGCCACTGGTTGCCTCCTGCTGACAATCTGATGATCCCTGAATTTCTGGTACTGTACACTGCTAGTTAGATCTAGAAGCTTGCCTTAATTCAGGTTTCCTATTTTTCAGTAATTATATTTGATAGGTTTTATTGTACATTTCCAGCAAAAGGCACACAATGTCCCATTGCCTCTCTTGTGACAGAAGCAGCCACTGCTGATCATCGACTGGACCTGTTATTTCAGTAGGACTTTGTAAAGTGATGAGATTCTATCTTTCCCTCTTCATTCTAAGCTGGAATATTGATCACCCTTTGCTCTGACCCCTGGCTCCAAGGTGTCTCCGTTGCACATTCCCCCAGCCCGAGGGAGAGGAGCTTCCCTCACAGCCAGCCCCTGCTGGAATTTGTACCCCCAGCAACGCCTCCTGCCAGGTACCAGTGGGTGCCAGATGAGACCGAGAGCATCTGCATGGTCTGTCGCAAGGAGCACTTCAGTATGGTAAGTGGCAGTGGTCCTCAGATCACTACAGGAAAGGAAGGGGAAGCTCGGGGTCATGAGCCTGAGTTGATAGTCCCCTCCTGTTCCCCAGGGGATAACAGCATTTTTCAGAAGAAAAATGTTAAACCTAAGACTTTGGATTTACCTTTGACCTGACCAGAGTGTATTTTCTGGACTTAGTCAGGTGGTAGACATCCTCAAATAGCTTTAAAATTTAAAATCTCCCATTCTCATGACATATTGAGAAAAAATGGAGGAGGAAACACCAAGTGTCTGGGTCTTACTTCCAGTTCCTGTATCTTTCACAATAAGCTGGTAGTGTTTACGTGTGCTGGCTCAGGAGAAAGAAGACCTGTTTCCTAATCCTGGATCTGCCTCCAATAGTAATATGACTAAAAGTTTTTCAAGCTCATGTGCCCACTTACAAACTAGGGATGATAAATTAATTGGCTCATGGAGCTGTTAAGACTAAATACAGCTGAGTGTGGTAATGCACACCTGTAATCCCAGCACTCGGGAGGCTGAGAGGATTGCTGGGAGTTCAAGGTCAGCCTGGACTACACAGTGAGACCCTGTCTCAAAAAATAAATAAATAAATAAAAAGACTAAATACAGTAACAAATGTTACCATACTTAACAATGAAGTATGTTGTTAAGATCAGCTCAGTGCTGATGAAAACATTGGTGATGTGATTTTGTTATAGCTGTTTCTATAAAGGAAGTACATGAAGTCTATCAACCTCTTACAGTGAAATGAGGCAGTACTTATAAAAACATTTGGAAAAAGGATACTTTCTCGTCATCAATGTCATGTAGAAATGTGATCTTCATTGGCTCAGAAAGTCACTTCTTCCCCATTACTTTTTGCTATTTCAAACATTGCCGCCACACACAAGTAAGATTTGTCAGGAGCTGTTGATTGCAAAACTGTCCATGACTTGGAACCTTTGCCCACTAGCTGAGTGGTATTTTAAAACATCAGCTTTCTGAGGGCAGGGATGGGGGGGGTTCATTTTCAATAGAGGCCTGAGTACTGTACTTGGTGTTCTTAATAAGCCACAGGTGTTTAAAACCAAGTGTAAATGGCTAACAACAGTCTCATCTTCACTTCCTCCTCTTTTCAAACCCAACGGCATTCCTCAGTTTAACAGGCGTCATCATTGTCGCCGCTGTGGCCGGCTGGTGTGCAGTTCCTGCTCCGCTAAGAAAATGGTGGTGGAAGGCTGCGGAGAGAACCCTACTCGTGTGTGTGACCAGTGCTACAGTTACTACAACCAAGAGTGAGTGTCCTGCAGCAAGGCTGATGCTCTTTGTGGCCACCGCACCCTCCCCTGGGGTCTTACACTTCTGGGAGTCTCATTGTGGAAAATGTTTCGAAACTGGAACACTTCACAGAAATATTAACGTTCATTCTGCAGTGCCATTAACTGTACAGTGAAATGTTCGTAGGCTGACCCATGTTTCTGTGTTAGTTGGCTTTGCATTGCTGTAACCAAATATATGAGAAAATCGTGCGTTTATTTTGGCTTATTTTCAGTAGAGCTGAACAGGTTTCAGAGGTTTTGGTCCATGGTCACCTGGCTCCAGGGCAGAAACTTCATGGCAGATGGGCATGGTGATGAGAAGCTATTCATCTCGTGGCATCCAGGAAGCAGAAAAAAGGGAAAGAGCCAGAGAGGAAGGGGCCAGGGACTGTGTATAGTTCTCAACGTCATGTCCCCATGATCTACTCTCTTCCACGAGGCCCCACCTCCTGTGTCCAGCATCTCCCAATAATACCATCAAAGCATGATCTCATCAGTGTAATCCACTGGTAAAAGTCGGAGCCCTCATCCAATAGCATCCAAAAGCCCCACCTCTGAACTTCTGGGCTTTTGGGGGGGATGTGTTAGATCTAAACCATAAGTCACAGAAACTACTAAGAGGAAGTAGGGATAAGAGGAAGCAGTGTTCAGAATTCTTACATGCTGTATTATCCGAAATCAGGATGCAGTTCTTCACCCCTTCTCCAGTCTGAGGCCACAGATCTTTCTTCACCCCTTACTGATTTTCTAGCCACTCCTACTTCACACGGTCTCATCTGACTGAAAGGGACATGTCCACACCTGCTGGCTGTTTCGGCATCACTTGCATTAGCTCTAATCTGAGTAGTCATGCTGGCTTGTTACTACAATTAGACAAGCCCTCGTACTTTCCTACACATAATTCTCCTGCACACAGATTTCACCAACTGCTCATATCACTGGCAAGACAGATCAAGATCATGTTTACTGGCTCAGTCTTGCTAAACTTTTTCCATTTCTGGTACCAAACCAACATGAAGCTAAGACTCCTAAAGCACCTAGGAAGATGGACCAAAGCAGCTATTCAAAAGCAAAATTACTTTGAGTTCTCCATGTTTTATTTTATTTAATGGACTTAACTAGGTTTTACATTCAGGTCAATAGCATTTTTATGGGGTGTTTTGTTTTGCTTTTTGGGGGTACCAGGGGTCGACCTCAGGACCTCGCATGCCAGCAGGCACCCGTGCCACTGAGCGATATCACCGGCCCTTTTTTCATATGTGGGTACCAGGAGTTGAACTCAGGACCTCGCGCTTGCCAGGCAGGCGCTTATGGCACTGAGCTATCTCACCGGCCCTGTTTTGTTTTGTTTTGTTTTCTTTTCTTTTCTTTTCTTTTCCGGTACCAGGGATTGAACCCAGGGCCTCTACACTGTGCTATACCTCCAGCCCTTTTTTTATTTTTTATTTTGAGACAAGATCTCACCAAGTTATCCAGGCTGGAGTCAAACTTGCAATCCTCCTGCCTCAGCCTGCCAAAGTGCTGGGGTTACAGGTGTGTGCCATCACACCCACTGTGTTTATTTTAATATGAACGTTTTTGGTCATTATTTGCCATGATGATTGCAATGGCATAGGTAGGAAGACATACCATGCTTATTTTCCAGTTTCTGCGACTCTGGCATACCACTGCCCCCCTCCTGCAGGTGCAGGACAGAAATTACCCATACTGCTGCGGTTTGAAATGGGCATTTAATATAGGTGGGGGTTCTTTGACCCATAATCACTAAGCAATAATCATCTTCCTCTAACCGAGCCCGCATATTACTGGGGAGATGGCCAACAAACAGACCACAAGGTGATTAGATACGTGCATTAGTGCAGCACTCACAGCTTAGTCTTAGTGGTCAGGAGGGTTTCCCGGAGGTAACCCTTAAGAGGACGAGCTTTAGAGAACTAGGAGTTGGTCAGAAATACCAAAAGGAGCACATCCAGATGGGAATAACACCAAAGGCAGAGGCAGGAGAAAAATGTGGATATTTGGGGAACTGTAAATAGGTAGGTGAGAAGCTGAGGTTCTGGTCAGTGGACCCTGGATTTAACAACAGGTAGCTGAATTGGGAGGACTTAATCAATGGCACAAAAACTTTGGGCTTGCTCTCTGATGTCACTGGCTGGGGCTGACCAGGTGGTTCCTCATACAGGTGATAGACTGTGGCTCTGACTTGTGGCATTGGGACACAGTGCTTGGTAGCACCAACAGAGGTTGGCCAGGGCTGGTGGTGAAACAGAGAAGATTTTTATATCTTGAGCACAGGTCATGGGTGGCAGGACGTGGCCTCAGGAGTTTAGCCAGGCCAAATCAGGGCGTTGTCTACTGCGCTATGAATATGGAATATTTTTACCCTGAGAAGCTAGAAGCTACTGAATGATTTTAAGCAGGAGCAGAATGTGACCAGGTTTGCATTTTTAGAAACTTGCTATAGCTGCAAAGTAGAGAATAGGTGGACAGCATCAAGGAAACCAACAGGGAATCTATTACAGACTCCAGCAATAAATGATGAGGGCCCTCACTGAGGTAGGAACAAGAAAAGCAGTGTGTAAGAGATGGAATGGTGAGAGATTAGCTGTCACAGATGAGGAAGAGAAAGGAGTTATGGATGGTTCCCTGGAATCTTACTTCAGTGAATGTCAGTACCATACACTTAAAGAGGTAAAGGAAAGATTCAAGCATTTAATTTGTCTTTCTGTTTCCAGTACACCAGAGGAGAATCCAGGCCAACCAGAAGGTAAGACCTAATTCTTTGTTTATATGCTCAGAATTGGCTCTATCTTTGTATATCTGTTGATACACTGATTGGTAACTATCCAACTCGTTTGCCATAGAAAATTCTTGCCCTATCAACCTATTTCCCTTAAAGTTCATCACGTTAACCTATCACACAGGCCCATTAGCTAGTGGCCCACTACCTCCTGAGGCCATGTCCTGCCATCCGTGACCTGTGCTCAAGATATAAAAGTCTTCTCTGTTTTGCCACCAGCCCTGGCCAACTTCCACTGGTGCTGCCAAGCACTATGTCCCAATGCCACAAGTCAGAGCCAAAGTCTATCATCTGTATGAGGAACCACCTGGTCAGCCCCAGCCAGCATTGAAAAGGCAGCAATTTGGTCTTACCTTTAGTAGAATCTTTCTTCCCCTTCCTGCCCAGTCCCCCTTCACCACCATCCTACCACCCAATACCCCTTCCTTCCCCTTATGTAGTCACTGCTAGCATCTTGGCTATTGTCCTTCATCAGCAGGTTAGTTTTTAGAGTGTCCAGTGACTCAGCCAGCCACTTGAGAAGCATGCACCTTTCAGGGTCTCTTATGTGAAGCAACAGGATTGTGACGAACACCGTGATGTTTATCCCAGGTCTGTGTGTAGGGAAGGCTTGAGGTACCTAATGGGGTTTGCTAAGGGAAACAAAAAGGACCAAAAAAAGTTAAAAGACCCTCAGACAACAAACAATATCTGCCTGCAACTGACACCAGCTCACTGGATTGGCCAGACTGCACTGCCAGCCAGGGACTGACACTCAAATGACCATTCTCTTCTCAGCACCTGATAGCGTGAAGACTGAAAGCCTTCCATATTCAGCTGTGGTGAAAGTGCCCAAAGCAGCTGAGGTGGAATGGATTTTGAGTCTGAACAGGGAAGAAAATGAGTTGGTGCGGAGTGAATTTTACTATGAGCAGGTAATAGCAATAAAATGTCATGGTTATTTAAATTTCTTTATGATGTGGATAGCAGGAAATACAGAAGTAGGTGAACCCAGCCTGGCCCTCCCTTGCTTACTATGTAATAGCATGGGAACTAAGACCAGTAAACTAGTTACTGCCATCCAGGCAGAATATGAGGAGCATCTCAGGAAATGCACAAGAAGAGACTAGGAAAAGCTTCATGGAAGGGATGGCACCTGTAAGATGTCAGTGCAAATCACAACTCTTTATTGTACAGCATTAGCTTTAGGGTTGGTAGGAGTGAGAAGATGGCTAAGCTTCAGGATACAGTCCAAGAGTTATACCTAGTAGCTATGAGGATGTTAGGTCAGATACAGAAATCAATGATAAATGACTATTAAAAGGCCCTGAAGAAGCCAGGTGTAGTGGTGTGCACCTCTACTCCCTGCTACTTGGGAGGCCAAGAAGGGAGGATCATGAATTTGAGGCAAGCTGGGCAAAACCCAAAAAAGGACTAAAGATAGCCCAAGATAATTTTGGCCTTTGATCTCTCTATAATCACAATTTTCTAGTTAGCTAAACAGTCTGCAGGACCTTCAATATAGATGTGGTTTCTTCAGAGAATTTCACAAAGGTGACAATAGCAACCAATGCTTTGGCAGTGCCACCTAGGACATCCAAAATTTGTTTAGTTCCACTTTGGTTTTGCTGTGGAATTTTTGGCTCTGTCCTCCAGGGTTTTTCTACATTTTGAAATGGGGAGGAAAATTTATGCTGTACATCTGCATTGGAAGAATGCTTTTGTCCCTGAGTTCACTGTGTATTTCTCCCTTCTGCCACCTGGCCAGGCTCCCAGCGCCTCCTTGTGCATTGCCATCCTGAATCTGCACCGGGACAGTGTTGCCTGTGGTCACCAACTAATTGACCACTGCTGCAGGCTGTCCAAGGGCCTCACCAACCCAGAGGTGGATGCAGGGCTGCTCACAGACATTATGAAGCAGCTGCTCTTCAGTGCCAAGATGATGTTCGTCAAGGCTGGCCAGAGCCAGGACTTGGCTCTTTGTGACAGGTATATGAGTCTCCATCCTTTTACATGGTGGCAGCTGCTGCTTCTGACCCCACTATGATTTTTCATTTCCCCCCCATCCTCTAACAAGATACACTAAAATGTTTGCACCTCACGTTGATGCCGATGAAATACTACCCCTCCATCACAGGTGGTCTTCTTCATCCTCTCTTGTCCTGTGTTCTTCTCTTTCCCAGAGTGTAGCCTTAAAGCAGAGTTTCTCTAGTTATCCCTCATCAAAAAGAAAGTGAAGACTGGCTGGTTAATTTGTAATTAAAATCATTTAGGAAAGCACCTTTAGTGACCCTGGAGCTTTCTGGTTGTTAAAGGAAATGCATCCTCCCTGAATATCCAACTCCCTTGCATAGAGCTCCACCCAAGCGCTGGCTGTGACCTCTGGGAGCTCTGGATAATAGATCTGTAACAACACCTTGGAGAGTGATTGGTCCCTAGGTCATGCTAGGAATCTGAGCTATAAAGTGGAAGTGTCCATGGAAAAGGTGTGACTGGGCCTCCCTGAGGTTTCTGCACAAGCTGCCTTGACTCCACTCATGAACTTGAAAATGAAAACTAATTCCCTGCTCATCTACCCAGACTCATGACTCATGCTGAATGTTCCCAGCACCAGTCCTAACCAGATTTAGGAGTCGGGAACATAATTGTCTTTGAAATATAAATGCCACCCTCAGTCAGATCCTTGCTCAGAGAACTTGCTACAACTCCACCACCTCCCAGCTAACACCTCTGGGTCTGTTTCCTCCTATATAAAATGAGAATGATAAGAATACTTATCTCATAGTTCTGTTAGAAGAGTAAAATGAGACCATCTATGTCAAGAGCTAAGAAATAAACCCAGAGCATACCATGCACTCCAAAAATGTTAATAATTCTTTTTATTAACCAAAACCAGAAGATTGAGAAAAGCAGATGGAGATGGGACAAAAGTAGGAGGAAGGAACCAATTTCACTATTTTATAATGAGACAATGGGTCCTACATCATTTTTTAAATTGATAAATGAAAAAATAGGTATATATTAAATAAAGTTTTCAAAATAACTATGAAAAACCAGGCATATTTGCATGTGCCTGCAGTGTTAGCTGCCTGGGAGGCTGAGACAAGAGGATCACTTGAACCCAGAAATTTGAGGCCAGTATGGACAACATAGCAAGACCCATGTAAATAAGAAAATAAATAAACAAACAAACATGAAAGGCTGATGATAAGCTTATAGGTACAGCATGTGTTAAGCAATCCCTAGTACTCCCTCAAACAACAATAACTATGATGTTCAAATCTACCAAATTACTGGAATGGGATGGGAAGACAGGAAAAAAAAAAAAAAAAAAAAACCCAGAAACCTCTCAATATAGCAAAAAGCAGAAAACAAAAGAAACATGGAAGAAATGTTTAAGGCAAAAAAAAAAAAAACCTAAATATATCTCAAATATTAGTAACATAAATGAGATAACATCTATTTATTAAAAGAAAAGAAAAAAAAAGAAAAGAAAAGAAAAAGAGGGCTGTGGTAGAGCACATCTTAGCAGTGGGCACTTCTGTAGCATGTGCAAGGCCTAGGTTTGATGCCCAGCACAGCAAAAGAAAAACTCTGATGAGAGGAGGGGGCAAATTCAACATCAAGTTCTATATGTCTTTTAAAGTGTATAATAGATGGAGGAAATATTTCCTTTAGGCTGAGGGCAGCAGAAATAAAGGAAGCCCGTCAGTGGGATTCTCACCCACTCTAAGGTGTCATGGGCTTCCTTGACAATGTGGAGCTGTGGCTTCAAATTTCATGGTTTTTCTTCCCCAGCCTACATTCAGACATACTCCTTATGGAGAACTGTTGTCTTTCCACCACTTGACTGATGGATGGGAGAGAATTTATCTCTTGTGTGTGGGCATGCAAACCAATGAAGCACCCTTGGTTAGCAGAGTATTCTAGTGTTTTTAACTCATGCCCCTTTCTGGTAGACAAACAAATATGTGTTGACAAACAAAATTCCCATCATTTCAAATATTCTCGTTTTCCAGACATACAAATATATGATGGTTCCAAATCTGCATCTCTACACTTTGCAAAGTTAAGGTTAAGAATCACTGGTATATAGAATCCCTTTCCAGGGTAATTGGTGACCAATTAGGATCCACAGGATTTTTGGTATAATTATGATGCAAGATTCAGGAATGTGGGCTTTTTTCAGCAACACCAGACAGATAGAATAGTCTAGCCCTCTGAGCTCTGTCTTGATAAGGTTGTTGTAATCCTTAGGTGTCAGGAATAAGATGACAGAAGGCAAACCTAGTAGGCTGTAAGAAAGGCCCATACTTAGCCCAGAGAAAGGATATCAAATCCAGAAGATAAGACTAGAAGTGGCAGGACATAGTAGCAATGTGAGAATCTTTCCAAATTAGCAGGGTTCCAAAGGATCAAAAAGCAACTTGTAAGCCCCCAACATTCAATGGAAGGCCTTGACTCAAATAGAAACTCTGAACATCCCTACTCAAAAAATTAACATTTAGGGCCGGTGAGATGGCTCAGTGGCGTAAGCGCCTGCCTTGCAAGCGCGAGGGCCCGAGTTCGACTCCCGGATCCTACATACGGAAAAGGAGCCGGTGATATCGCTCAGTGACACGGGTGCCTGTTGGCGCGCGAGGTCCTGAGGTCAACCCCCTGGTACCCACAAAAAAAAAAAAAAAATTAACATTTAATAAGTGCTAAAAAAAAAAAAGTTACAGACACTATCCTAAGCTCTTTTACTTGGGGTATTCCATTTTATCCTGAAAACGCTCAGCTATTATATTCCTTTTACAGTTGAGTAAGTTGAGGCAGAAAGGTTAACTAAGCTGCCCCAGGACACAGAGCTGCTAAACAATGGCAGTGGGATTCAAGCCATCTGACTCCAGAGCTTTCACTCATAGTATCTATGAGGTCAGATCAAAAATAATGGTGAATGTTTAAATTTTTTTTTAAATTTATTACAGGAAAAGACACATTGCCATTAATTCCTCCTCAAAATATTCCCTCATACTTTGGACACACTCATTCCATCATTCTTGCCACTTTCCGAAGCAGTTCTAGGAGTCATCTTTCATGAATATCTTGAGTTGTGCTGTCATGGCTGCCTCAGTGTCCTAAATTGCTTCAAAATATTTACTTTTCATGGTCATTTTGATTTTGGGGAAGAGCCAGAAGTCACATGGTGCCAGATCCAACGAGTAAGGTGGACAGGGACACCCTGTAATGTTTTTACAAGCCTGCCTTTTTCCATTAGCTGGCACTTGGCAGTCATATTCACCATTATGTTGATCACACCTCATGAAGACACATGAAAGAGGACTTCTAGAACTGCTTCAGTAGGTGCAAGAACAATGAGATAAGTGTGCTTGCAGCAAGGGATAGTATTTTGAGGGGAATTTATGGCAATGAGTTTTTTCCTGTAATAAATTTTTTAGTATAAACGTTCCCTGTGTATTTTGATCACCCCTTATATGCTGTATACTTCTCAATTCTCATTATCACATTTCACGTTGAAAATGAAATAGAAAACTTTTAACAACAAGGAGTCTTAGTAAGACTCTATGTAACCTCATTACCCTGCCCTTTTCCTCCCTGTAGTTACATCAGCAAGTTGGATGTGCTGAATATTTTAGTTGCAGCTGCCTATCGCCATGTGCCATCTCTAGATCAGATCTTACAGCCTGCTGCAGTCACCAGGCTGAGGAACCAGCTTCTGGAAGCTGAGTACTACCACCTGGGAGTTGAGGTACTTCTACCCCACTGTAGTGAGGTGCCTTTGCTTAGCCTTGCAAACAGGTCTTGCCATGTTGCCATTGTCCTCACCACAGGGAAGTATTGAGGGCATGACCAGTTTGCCAGCTAGCATGGGAATGGTGGCGAGCGAGGTAGCAGGAGGTGGTTGGAAATGGAATCAGTTGTTGGGAGACTCAGGATGGGTGGTGGTAACTCTCACTAAAAGGGGTAATTTTTCTCCCAGGTCTCCACAAAGACTGGCCTTGATTCTACTGGGGCGTGGCATGCCTGGGGCATGGCCTGCCTCAAAGCCGGGAACCTCACTGCAGCCCGGGAGAAGTTCAGTCGCTGTCTGAAGCCCCCCTTCGACCTCAATCAGCTGAGTCATGGCTCGAGGCTGGTCCAGGATGTGGTTGAGTACCTGGAGTCCACAGTGAGGCCCCTCGTTTCCTTGGTAAGAGCAAAGTGGGCGGAGTGCCCGGCTGCGGGAGGGAAGCGAAGGAACACGCAGGTCTTGGGGAAGAGCATTGCCTTAAATTCAGCTGACAGTGCTAGTCCTGGCTCAGAGGTTGCCAGCTTGCTGTTTTGCCTTTTTTCCATTACATATAGTTAGGTAAGTAATTATAGGTGGTTAGATAAGAAATAAAGAGCCCCCCCCCGTTTTTTTTTTTTGAAAAAGCAAAATATAGAAAATCTTTTTTTTTTTTAATGAAAATCATATATAATCTCATACCCAAACTACTTAGTATTAATATTTTGGGTAGAGCCAGACATGGTGGTGCATGTCTGTAGTCAAAGCTACTCAGGAGATTGAGGCAGGATTTAAGGCCAACCTGGGCAACATAGCAGGACCCTATCTCAAAAAGAAAAAAGGTTTTGGTAAAGTTTGTTTGGTTTTATTTGTTTGTTTGTTTGTTTGGCAGTACTGGGGATTGAACTTAGGGCCTTCGCACTGAACTACGTCCCCAACCCCTTTTCTTTTTACTTTTCCTTTGAGACAGTGTCTCACTAAGTTGTCTAGGCTGGGATCGAACTTGTGATCCTCCTGCCTTAGCCTCCCAGAGTTCTAGAATTATATTCATGCACCACCATGCCCAGGTAATATATAGAATTTTGTATCTATGTATTTTTCTACTCTTAAAACTGGGATGTGAGCATTTTACCACCTTGTTAAATATCCTTTGGAGGTGCTTATTCAGTGGCTGCTGAGGACTTGTGGATCTCCATATTTCCTTCTCACTCTCTCCTTTTCTGTCAGCAAGACGATGATTACTTTGCCACCTTGAGGGAACTGGAAGCCACCCTTCGGACCCAGAGCCTCTCCCTGGAGGTGATTCCTGAGGGGAAGATCATGAACAACACCTACTACCAAGAATGCCTGTTCTACCTGCATAACTATAGCACCAACCTGGCCATCATCAGCTTCTACATGAGGCACAGCTGCCTCCGGGAAGCCCTGCTGCACCTCCTCAACAAGGTGTGACTCTGGGACACAGCCACAAAGGGCGGTGCCTGCCTCCCCCACATCTCTTGGACCCCCTCAGACTCAAAGCAGTATTGAGCAGTGAGATTAGCTCTGGCAGAGTCAGGTGGAAATGGAAGACTCTGCAAACACAGTCATTGTCCAATGAGTGTGTCACAACTCTTAAACTCAGATCCCGAATCACTCTCCTGATTGACAGTGGCTAATTCAATCCCATTTCCCAAAACGTGTAGTGGAATCAGAGCATGATCTCTAGAATGGGACGCCTAGTGAGAGTCTCGGGTGGCCTTGGGCACACTGCCGAACCTGTTCCGACCACCTCCCAGCTGGCCTGCACTGGTGTCTACTCAGAGTTGTCACCCGCAGCAGATCATGTACATCGTGAAAGGAGAATGTGCCCTGCTTGTTTTGTTTTCACGTCCTCTGCCCCCTTCCCACTGGAGGCAAAGGTGCTGCTGAAGTGTAGAATTTCTTTGGCACCACTGATAAGCAATCAGGACTCCATTTCACCATGACCATTTGGCCTTCCTTCTTTATCTAAATATTTCATAACTGAGAAATGGGTTACTTAGCAAATTTCATAGAAAATTAATAGAGTTCAAGGTAAATGTTAGTATCATTGGCTGCCCCGAATCAAACAGCCGCCAGTGAAAGTTTACAAATAGACATATCTTCTAGGATCACTCCCGGTGAAATCAACAGTTCACAGAATGTTGGTATTAGACCCCTTCAGGACAGTGGTAGGGAAATGTTTTCACCATGGCTTAGCTACTGACCAGGTCTCAAGAATCATGGGGAAGTCTTGTTATTTGGAATTGAATTGCTAACTTTTTCCCTTTTTCTGTTTCCAAATGAGTTGAGAGGTAAAGATGCTTCTAAGCACAACTAGAGAGTGGAAATCATCCCCTGGGCAAGCGTAGTCCAAAGAGTTAAGCTGTTTACATAATCAGCTTAGTGGCAGCTGATGACAGCATTTTCCGTACTTGATGTTTCTTGGAGCTAGGAAGAAGCCTTCTTTTAATCTGCTATAATCACAGTTACCCTTGAACTGAACCTTACCTTTATTCTTACTGAACCTTACCTTTATTCTCAAGCAGGTAAGAACTCAGAAAAATACACCGCAAAAGTGCCATCTAAGTGTGTAGGGTATGGAAGGTGATCTCTTTCTAGCCTGTTCCCTGTCTCTACTGCCCCTTTGCCCACACTGCCTTCTCAGATGAACTTCCTAAACTAACACTCATGTTATTCCCCTTCCTAATAGGCTTTCAGTGGATTCCACTCCACAGGATGAAGTCCAAGTTGTTTAACATGCTACAGGACCTACCAGAATCCAGCTCCTGTACTTCACTTCACCACAAATCCTATCTCTACCCCACATTCCAGACTCATCAAAATATTACTTAATACTTAAATAGTCCTGATTGTGTCGTGTACTAGATTATCTCCGCAAGTCTTAAAACAGGCATTAAACAGAAAAGAAGCAGGACTGGAATCTTGGTGGACAAGGGAGGAGACTGTTGCAGTAATCCAGGCAGATGCTGGTGATGGCCTGGATCAGTGTGTGCCGTGGAGGTAGTGAGAAGTGATCAGCATCTGGGTGTATTTTGAGAGGAGAGCCAGTAGGACTTGCTGATGAATTTGATGCTGGATTTTGGGGAGAAATAGGATTCTAAGGTTTTTGACCTGAACCACTGGAAGAATTACATTACCATCTGAGAAAAGGAAGACTAGGAGGAGTAGGTTTTGAGGAACAATAAGAATCGCAGTTTTTGATGTGTTAAAGTCCAGGACATGTTGAGAAAGCAATTGGCTATCAGTTGGGTATACAGTTCTGCAGTTCAGTGGGGATAAGCAAGCTGGGGATAGGGATTTAGGCATCATCAGCACATAGATGGTACTTCAAGCGTGAGACTAGATGAAGTCCCTGAGAGAAAGTGTGTAGATAGAAAAGAGAATAGTTTTCCCCTAAGCCCTGGGGAGACTGGGAGGAATCAGCAGAAGAAATTGAGAAGGAGGGGCCAAGGATATAGCTCAGTGGCACAGCGCCTGCCTGGCAAGCACAATTGTGGTCCTGAGTTCAATTCCTGGTACCAAAAAAAAAAAAAAAATTGAGAAGGAGTGACCAGAGATATAAAAAGAAAACCTAGAGAGCCGGTATCCTAGAGGCCAAATAAAGTTTTTCTCAATTAAAATTAAAATTTAAGCTGGGCATGGTAGTTTATGCCTGTAATCCCAGCTTTTGGGGAGCTCTGGCAGGAAGATTGCAAGTTCAGGGTCAGTCTGGGCAATTTAACAAGACCCTGTCTCAAAAAAATAAAGATTTGGGAATGTACCTTGGCACTCCCTGGGTTCAAATCCCAGTAACAGAAAATTAATTAATTAATTAATTGAAATAAAAATTGAAGAGTTTTCCAAGGAGGAGGAAGCCATCTTCTGCATTAAAAGCTGCTGCCAGGGCTGGAGGTACAGATCTGTGGTAGAGTGCGTCTTAGTACACTCTAGGTCCTGTCCCCAGCATGGGGAGGTGGGGAGGCAGATGCCCATAAATCAATTGGAAAGGGAGACCAAGGATTAACTGTTGTAATTAACATTTTAGGGGTCCCAAGGGACCTAAGTCACAGTTTCATCAGAGTTTGGGCACATAAGATTGAGCAGAGTGGGTTCAGGAGAAAATCCCAGGAAAGAAAGTAGAAACAGTGAGTATAGAAAACTCTGTCAAGGAGTTTTTCTGTAGAAGGAAGAAGAGAAGAAAAGCAGTCACTTAGAGTGGGATTCTCAGAGGTATCTGTGACACACAAAAGGTCAAGAAGCACTACCCTAGGAGGAAGCCGAAGGGACATGAGTGGGTGGAAATTCAGAGTGGATCCCAGACTGTGCCCTAACCAGGCTCCAGACCTCTGACTTCTCACCTTGCCCTGGTCCAGGACAGTCCTCCAGAAGTCTTCATAGAAGGGATTTTCCAGCCAAGCTACAAAAGTGGGAAGCTGCATACTTTGGAAAACTTGCTGGAATCCATTGATCCAACCTTAGAGACCTGGGGAACATATCTGATTGCCGCCTGCCAACATTTACAGAAGAAGAACTTCTACCACATTCTGTACGAGCTGCAGCAGTTTATGAAGGTACTGGCGGCCCCTCCTCCCCTCTGTGAAATATTCAATGCTGTTAAGAGGAAAGCCTTTGTGAACAGAGAATCAGAAATGTCCTTTTTTAGATAGCTTCAGTAGTGAAATGACGTCCAACTGAAGAGCTCAGCCCATCAGTTCGCGTTAGGATTTCTTTGAGTGAACGACGCCAAATATCAGTTCAGCTGGTGATAGAAGTAGATAATGTTGCTTAGCAAGGCAGAAGAGAGGAGCAGGAGAGAAAGATGGAGACATCTGCAGGGTCCAGATCGTGCAGCTCTGTTTCATGGGTGGGGCTCAGACCAGAATTCTCATCTCACTGCAACTCCCAACATCCCTGATCTCTCTTGATGTGAATATTTGTTTTCCTCTGCTAGGACCAAGTCCGGGCCGCCATGACCTGCATTCGGTTCTTCAGTCACAAAGCAAAGTCATATACAGAGCTGGGAGAGAAGCTCTCATGGCTGCTTAAGGCCAAGGACCACCTGAAGATCTACCTCCAAGAAACATCCCGCAGCTCAGGAAGGAAGAAATCCACCTTCTTCCGAAAGAAGATGACTGCGGCTGATGTGTCCAGGTAGCTCGAGGCCAGGGGGGATAATTAATGTAGGGCAGGAGGACTGGCTTGAGTGTCCATGGGCATAAAGCTACTGTCACCCATTCCCTGAACCCTGAAAAAACACATTTAAAAGGAATCATCCTTGCTTAACTGTGTCTGATACAAGCCTGGAAAGCCACAGAGGAATTTGTTGGGGAGTGGAGGGAGGATTAGGATTACATGCCACAACCAGATTAAACTTCACATGTCTAAAAACGGGAGGAAAAAAAATGGGTTCCATGTGATCTGGCCTCTGTGATCCGGTCTCCATCTCTATTACCTGCCCCTCTCTTCTTCTTTCCTAAGTGCCAGTCACTGGCATCCTGAGGGTTCCTCAGCACACCTGGTCCTTTCTGCTCTCTGCTTTCATGCTTGCTGGTCCCTGTGCTTAGAACACTAAGTCTAAAGCAAATGCTCTTCCACTCCCCATCATTGCCTTCAGTGGCTTCATCGCTAAATGAATTCTGGGTTTGGTTACTGTTCCTCTCTCCTCCAGCCTTGGAACTCTGCGAGGGCAGGGCTCATGCCACTCTAGACCTCAGTTGTTGTACCGGGCACATAGGCGCCCAGTAAATACTTGCTGATTCTATGATGGGCCTTTGTCCAGTTCCACGGAGCAGCTGAACCACTAGGTGTCTGTGTGGGGTACTAGGCTGCCCATTTTTGTCTTGTCGCTCAGAGAGTCTTTTGGGTCCCTTCCCTCTTTGTCATTCCTTTTGCCTTTTCCCTTGCCATCTTCTCATGCTTTCACAGTCACTGGACCCCAGGCATCTGACCCTCCTGAGGGTGGACCATGCATATCCTGTCCCCACAGGCACATGAATACGCTTCAGCTGCAGATGGAAGTGACCCGGTTCTTACATCGGTGTGAAAGTGCTGGGACTTCTCAGGTCACCTCCTTGCCTCTGCCAACGCTGTTTGGAAATAATCATATGAAAATGGATGTTGCCTGCAAGGTAGGTACAGTGCTTACCTCCAGCAGGCTGCCTCTGTCTTTCAGAGAACTTATCATAACCGTGATTCTCTGATTATTTCAGTTGTTTGTTTGGTGTCTGTTTCCCACTGAACCCACTGAAATGTGAGCCACAGATGGCTGAGGACCAAGTCTTTTGCTTTGCTTTGCTTTGCTTTGCTTTGCTCTGCTGTGCTCTGCTGTGCTCTGCTCTGCTATGTAATCCAGGCTGGCCTTGAACTCACAATCTTGCCTCAGCCTCCCACGTGCAGGAATTGCAGCCGTGTGTCACCACACAGAGTGATCAAGTCCATTTTGATCACTCTTGTGTCCCTAGTGCCTGGTGCTTAATCAGATCTCAACAAATATTTGTTGAATAGTCCAATAAGTGAGGGTCCTCATTCTTTTTTGAGGGGCTTTCCTAGTAAGTATTGCCTCCTTAAGCAAGTTTTCCTCTTTTTTTTTTTTTTTTTTTTAGGTCATGTTGGGAGGGAAAAATGTAGAGGATGGCTTTGGAATTGCATTCCGTGTTCTGCAGGTATGACTTGGATTATCTGAGATTATGCCGAAGGCAGTGAGCACCTGACCACATTTCCATGAGACAGTATTCTTTCGAAAGCTTTTATTCCAAGAAAAGCAGATTTACATGTACCTTAAGGACAAAATCAGGGTGGTGGCTATCATAGAACTGGTTCAAATGCAAGACTCTATATGACTTTGGCAAAAGCCAAGTAACCAATAAAGTTATCAAATCAGTACCTTTTTGGTACCGGGTCTAGGCCAGCTCCCCACAGCTGTTCCCCTGCAGAACCATTGCTCGCCTTCTATCTCTGTAGGAGCTGGCTCTAGAAGAGCACTTTCTGTTGCTTGTGATAAAAGGACACAGGTGGGGCTGTGGCACTGAAGCAGGGGATCCCAAGGGACAGTTTCTCCAGACCTGCCACCACCAGAGGGTTCCACACAGACATCCTTGGGAACAGATTGAGGATTGTCATTGCTCTGGTAGGCAGAGCATAGTGCACAGTGCGCATGTCCCAAGGATCAGTGTCAGTCAGGTGTCTTTCCTGCCAGCCATTTTCAGTGCTGGACAAAGCTCTCCACACACCAGTATCCCTGGTGGGCAGGCAGAGAGGCAGCTCCCCCACCCCCGGGCTCTGTGGTATAAGGGTTAACCCAGACCAGGTTGAAGGTGCTCATTGGTCTGGCAGTTTTCAGCAAACGAGTCTTTTGGTGAGTTGATCTGTTTTGACAGAGCACCAGGCATGCAGCACAGCCAGCACTAGCTCCCATACTGACCCCAGAGGGAGGTGACTCAGGAGAGAGAGAATGAACTAGTCTTGGGAATTTTAATGAGAAGCAAATGAGATGCACTGTTTTAGGTACTAAGTTTATAATTTTTATGGGTGCTCCCTAAATGTCTGCCTGACTCCAAAGAGGAACCTTTTGCTCATTTTTGGTTTGTTATGTTTGTTTTCTACTGTGACTTTATACAACATGGCTTACCTACAGCAAGCGTGGTTTTTTAATTATCACCTCCTTTGCCACTGTCAGTGTCTCCTCCCATCCTAAGCCCACCATCATGCCCTGTTCCAGGACTTCCAGCTGGATGCGGCTGCAACTTACTGCAGAGCTGCCCGACAGCTGGTGGAGAAGGAGAAATACAGTGAGATCCGACAACTGCTGAAATGTGTCAGTGAGTCAGGCATGGCAGCCAAAAGTGATGGGGACACCATCCTCCTCAACTGCCTGGATGCCTTCAAGAGAATCCCACCCCAGGTATGCTTACTCCTACCCTCTTCATTTCTGTGTTCCCTGTGATGCGCCAAGATCCTTTTATCTTTATGACCCCTCTGCAACAATGGCTTCACTCAAATCAACCCTTTTCTATAAAGAAAATTCATAGTGATGACCTTTGTACCCAGAAGGTGTCCCTCTACATCCCCATGTCTAATATTATGTGCACCTGGACATGTCTGTGGACTGACAGATAATCTGCATCCTGTGGTTTTAGAGGAGATCAGAGTGGGCCAGGAGATGGCCTTTGAAGCATGTTGCCTGTGAAACAGTTCCCGATGTGACTTCTTTGTGGGGTGAATAGAGCCACGTCCATTTGTGAAGGCCAAGGACTGGCCTCTTGGGAGATGTTCCTTCTTCCCAAATTCCTGACTTGGTGTTTTCATCGGCTTTCGTCTGTTGCTCTTATAGTTGGAGTAGAGTTTAAAAAGAAGAGTCAGGCAGGCATTTCCCACCCTGGAGTCACAATGGCTGGACTAAAGCTAGACTGGGCCCTGGCTCCCAGGCAGGGCCTCTTCTCCCTCTCATCACTGCTGTGTCTCTCTTCTGCACAGGAGCTGGAGGGCCTGATCCAGGCGATACACAACGATGACAACAAGGTGAGTAGAACTGATGCTGAACGCTGGTGATGCTGATGACTAGCTCTTGGGGCTTGCTTTGTCACCTTTTCCTTTGCTCCTCATAACAGTCCCATACTACCTTGTATCTCAACTTCTTCATTATCCAGAGGTGAAATTGGGACTTGATCAGGAGGGAATAGATAGGGAACAGGTGAATGTTGACTGCCTACCTTTGCCTTCCCAATTCTTTATCCCCGAGGTAAAAACATCCTAAGCTACTCTTAATCTCCATGTTATACTTAGGTTTCCTCTCAGGGAGCCCTACAAAATCCCTCACTTCTATCTGTAGGCTCGCTAATTAAATGAGCCTCCCAAGTGGGCAAATATGTCTTTACCTTGGAAGGAAAGGCCTGCAGTGAGCAACAGCTGAGGCAACCTTTTGGCTGGCAATGTCCCCTGGGATTTCATTCACCAGAACAGGCCTCTTCCCTGGGGCCAAAGGTGCTTTACACCACCTTTATGAGGGGTGCTAGCCAGAACAGAAGTATCACACACCTCTTTTGTTTCTGGCTAACTATGGGGTGGATCCTCTGCCATGTGCCGGAATGTCCCCAGGCCAAGAAGCCACTGAGAAAGCCAACCCAAACGGAGCTTTCCTGGCCATCAGCAGAGGAGTGTTCTGACAGCTGAATCCCTCATGATGAACTAGTTTCTGGCAAACAGTTTCTTACACAACCACAGAGCTGTTCTCCCTAGCAGTATTGCTGATCCCTGGGCTGAATTTGTGGGGCATTTTCTAGTCTAGGGTTTAATAAGAACATGTTTGAAACATTTTCTCACTATTTCTGCAACATCCTGTTGATATCCTTGGAAAGGATGAAATTCCAATGTTCTGAAACGTAGAGAATTCCTTTTTTAGAATCAGAATGAGAACCCAACAGCCAAGGCAGACACCCAGGTTCCCTGAGCCCCAATCTATGGTTCTTTCCTAAGTCTTTACTGAGCCTTCTTCTCCATAGGACAGAGGCTTTGTCCCTGTTAAAGATGTGTACTATTTCTAGACAGTTGTCACTACTTTTTCAGCCTTTTTTCTCTCATCAGCTGTTCTAATGTAAGTAAGTAATCCCAGGCCATAGGGTCTTGCCGAAAACCAGCTTGACCCAATTCCTATTCCAGACTCTGGCAAAATACCCTTCTTCTCTTGCTAAGGATTTTGCCTGCCAGCTTGTGATATTTTGCCTGTGTAGGAGCTGACGGGGGCTGAAGGCCTGGGGGAGCACTCACCCTAGGGCAGCATGCACATTCCAACAGCAAGACATGCCAAACCCCCTCTAGGGGCAGGAGACCATCTGCAGTTGAGCTCAGGGAAGACTTCAGTGACCAAGGGAAAAAAAAGGATCATTGTGCTTAGAAGAAGAGTCCCCTCCACTACGAGGACTGGTTGTTGTGGCAGAAAGGAGCTCATGAGGACCTCACTGTTCCCCAGCCCAGAGCACCTGCTAACCAGGGAGGGGCTGGTGAGAGCCGGACCAGTGAGGGAAGGTGCTCTCACCTCCACCAAGCTGCAGATTCATGAGACAGAAAACATGGGAAATGTACAACACAGCCCTCCGCTCAAAAGTGAGCTGCCTCTGATCCAAACAAGAGAAGCCAAGTTAGTCTAACTACTGGGGTTTTGGACCTTAATTGGATTTTTTCTAAGTGTGTGTATCCATTCCACTTCCCCATCTCCTAATTTCCTATTAAAAGATTTAAAATCATCAGGTTGAACACGAAGGAAGAGGGAAGGGGAATCAATGAGTCCATTGTAGGGGAAAAGTATGGTGATCTATTCATTCATTTTCTCATTCATTCATTCATGTAATGAATATTCATTTATGACTATGTGCTAGGCACCTGTATTTGAGGGGGTACTGGGAATCGAACTCAGGACCTTGTGCTTGTGAGGCAGGTGCTGTGCCACAGCTATATCCCCAGCCCAGCCCCCCCCCTTTTTTTGAGACAAGGTCTCACCAAGTTACTGAGGTGCCCAGGCTGGACTTGAACTTTTGATCCTTCTGCCTCTATCTTTTAAGTATAAAATAACGCAGTGTAATAGGTTAGTGTCCATACTATCTAACAAGTTGCTATAATACAGTAAAGGGCAAGAACCTAGCTATTTGATAGGTGAGACTTGATATCTGTCTGCCTGAGCTTCCTAATGCAGCTGCGTGTATTTGTTGATGATTCTCCAGTGACGATTTCCTTTCCACTGTCTCCTATATCCAATTGCCAGGTTCAGGCCTACCTGACATGTTGCAAACTGCGTTCTGCCTACCTGATTGCGGTGAAGCAAGAACACTCCCGGGCCACCAGCCTTGTGCAACAGGTGCAGCAGGCTGCCAAGAACAGCGGGGATGCAGTCGTGCAGGACATCTGTGCCCAGTGGCTTCTGACGAGCCACTCCCGCAGTTCCCATGGCTCAGACTCCAGAAAGTGACCCTGGGCAGCAGGGGTAGGAAAATGTAGCCTGAGCATTCTGGTGACAGGAGCCATTCCCTCCACCTCTTTCCCACTGTGGAGTGGGACTCATCTGGCTCTGCCCCAGGTCGGAAAGAGCTGGGTTGGACCCTTACTTGCCGGCTTGGGCAAGGACAGGACCTTTCACGCAAGTGCCATGTTTCTGTATGGTTGTGGACTTTGTGTGTGTTTATCTGGAGATGGCCAGTTCTTTCTACCTCAGAGTGAGTGTGTGTGCACACCGCACACACTTGTGCATGCTCCTGCACACTCATGTTTACGCCCCAAGCATTCTCTGAACAAATAACTCTCCTCCATTGAAATGAGGCACTTTACTTTAGACTTATGCCTGTCTGAAAACCTTCCCTGCGTTTTGGTTCTTAACCCGGGTTGTCCTGTTTCTACACAGTCCCTTCTGGGTGGACATACTTAAGTAGCTCTCTTAGCTAGAGGGATTTTATAGAGAATTGGAGAGCAACACCAAAAGGATTGCTTATTTTCCCTCCCCCAAATTCAGAGATGGCTTTGGGACAAGTACTATCTCTGGAATAAAACTGCTTTCCAGGTGTCTCTCACAAGCACAAGGAGTTGACATGAGTCTTTGGGAAGTAGAAGGAATAGAAGGCTTTCTGGGTACCAGCATCTGAATGCTCTGGCTGACACATGGGCCGGAGGGGTCCCCACCACATTCATCCAGGAGGTGAGGGGAAGGGAGGGCACTCCAAATGGGACAGGGGTGGTTGTCAAAAGCACAGAGCTGGGGCTTGTGAACAACCCTGCTGCCAAAATGATGGGTGAGGGAACATGGTTCCCTATTTGAGAGTCTGGAGAGAGAAACAGAAGTCAGCATCCTAGGACTGAATGTCTAGACTTTACTATTTGACTTCTACTCCTATTTGTGCCTCTTGCATTGGTTAGCAAACCTCTTCCCCTTGCCTCCTGCTGCCTTCAGTCTTTTGGAGACTACAGATGGGTATGCAGACGCCTGGGTCACTGAGACAGCGGTGCACTTGTTTTCCATCTTATCAGAGTCAGGGGCTGGGCTGTGGACAAGAGTCAGAATAAAAGACAATGCATAGGACACATACAGTTGGTAGAAAACTAGGTGAAGTACTTCTTTAATGTGCCTCAGCTTGTCTTCCCACCTGAGATGTGACAATATTTGAGAAAACATATGTCATACTCAGCAACTTGGGTCTGCAAATGAAGGCCTAAAGAAAAACTCTGCACCCCTCAGCCCCACCAGCTGGAGCTCAGCCTGTTGATCTCACCTTTGATGCTGAGACAAAGAGGAACTGGAAGCTGAAGCCACTATCTCTGGTGCTTAGAAATCCTGTGGAATTCCCTCTGAACCTAGTTTTCTAATAGTAAAATTAACAACTGTTATGGACATCTATCAGGTTGAAAGTGGTAGTCCCATTAGAGGAGAAAGGCTCTAAGGAAAATACCAGATCCCTTTGAGGTGATGTTTGACGGACGACCTTTCCTTCCTTGAGTCAGAATGCATCCAGCGCCCTGGAGAACATTGTTGCCTGGCGTCCACTTACCCTTCCGAGTCTGCCCTTTTTGCACTGAGCATAAGCACTTTACACAAGTGGATCACAAATCTTGAGGCCCTGAATTTGGGATGTTAAGACCAAATTTTCCTGACATTTCCCTCTAACTAGCTGAACCATAAGGTAAGCACCTACTGGTCAGACTGACATAAGATGAGGCTAACTGAGCACGATGCTGTGGTCTCCAGAAAAACAACACCAAAACCAGTGTACACATTGAGAGGTTGACTGTTTAACCATGAGCAAGCCACAATAAAATGTCTGAGTAGTTTCTTGGCTTCCTGACTTCTTTGTGCTGTCTTGCTCTTGCTCCTCCCATCCTTTTTCCTCGTGTTCTCAGTGGAAAGAAAAAGTGAATGGGAAAAGTCAGGTGGCCTTCAACTATTAAACTTTCTCTAAATGAGCCCCATGATGACTAATGGCCCTTTGGTTAGAATTTATCTCGTTTCCTATGTGTTTAAAAACAATTAGTGTACCTTTAATATCTCCAGAGCTACTTTCTACACAAACAAGCATTAATGACTAAAATATTTGTGGTGAAGATAATGCCTTAAGTAGTTTCTATTGATAGATGTTTTAGGTAGTTGCCATCTTTTGCCACAATAAATTATGCTGCAGTAAATTTTTTTGCCCAGAGTTGCTGGATCAGAGGACACGTGCATCTGCTAAATAAGGCCGGTCACCTTCCAAAAAGATTTTAAGTATTGACTCTCCACCAGCAGCATAGAGAGTTCCCGCTTTCCCATAGTCTTGCCAAAGCAGTTGTCACACGTTAGAGATCTTTTCCAATGTAAGGAGAAAAAAATGGTACTCTGAAGCCTTTTTTTATGCGATAATTTCAGTGTTTGTATGCTTCAAATAATTTTTTTTTAGTAGATATTCTAGAGAATAATAGGTTTCATTTTGGCATATTTGTACGTGCATGTAACATCCTTGGATCATATCCACCCCACTCTGAAACTTCAAGAAGCCATTTGTCATTTTAAAAGTCTACAATCCCCAGGCACTATAAAAATAAGTCGATAAACTATGTATTTTTAACATCAACCGAACTGAAATTTTGAATCCAGTTGTAAGGTCTTCGGGGAGAACAGAACTCAGCTGCTCACCACCTCTCTGGGCATGTTTGCAAGATGGTACTTGAGCCATGGCAGTAGCATTGCTAGCATTATCTCCTTTCCCCAGAAACACGATCTCATCTGTTTTCTCACTTAAAACGCTTTAAAAACAAACAATAATTATGAAAACAGACCTGAAAACATCTGGTGTAGACACGGTACAAAGATGGGTCACAACAAAGAAAACTAGAACACCCATTGTAAATGCAGGCTAGATGAGCACTAGGTTTAGAAACCTGAGACTTGCCAAAGTTGCCAGGTGTCTTTGGCTGGAGCTTAGGCAAAATAGATCAAAGGCTACTAGACTTTTAATACCCAAGCAACCAAATACTGTGTCAATAATTACAATAACCCCAAGGGAAATGGCCTTTTCTTGGTCTTCATCCTCTTCCATAGTGTAATATTGACCAACCCTTGGTTGAAACTTCAAGTTCTACAACAAGTTCATCCAATATCTGGTTACTGAATGGTTCCCTTGATGAAGTGTTTTCCTGCTCCCTAGTCCTACATGTCATTTCTGCTTGGAACCCTTCTTTCACCACCCCACAACCTCACCCTTCAGCCCACCACGGTCAAACTCTTCCTTGAAGCAGATACTGTGTCATCTCCTCTACAAGTCATGTGCTCTCTGGCTGTACTCTTCATTCTTCATTCCGTCTCAGGAAGCCTTGGATGGAATCATCTTGACTGGCTGAGCTCTGGATCAAATTTATCCCCTTAACTCTTTCTCCTGGAACTTACCTACATGGCTAAGCTACACCTAAAATAGTAACATATCCAAATGGAATGCATCCTATTCCACCCACAAATCTGTTTTTCTTCCTTCATGAGCATTAGTATTAATATTTTTACTATTGTGCATGCTGCCTGAGTTAGAAATATCTGTGCTGCTCTTTAAACATATTAAAGATACTTAAAATATTAAAGATCACCAAGAAAACAGGGAAAGTAAAAGTATTGAAAGTCTGCATTGTTGTTATATCATTGGTGTAAATTAAAATGCATGTACATTTTTAAAGTTTCTGGCAAGAATCACAAGAAACCCTTCACCATGGTTATCTTTTGGGAGTAAGATTAATGGAGAATGAGGAGGGAGATTTTCACACTGCATTTTGTGTTTTATTGACTGTATTTCTGCACCATGTGCATTTGACAACTTTGGTTGTGCACATATTGAAATATATATATATATCAACAAGGATTATCTAGGACTGTAAAATTATGTGGTGTTATCTATTTTGTATGATGCTGGAGATCAGATTCAGGGCCTTAACGCATGCTAGGCAAGAGCTCTATGAGTAAGCTTCGTTCCTAGTCCCTTTTTGTTTTTTTTTTTAAATGTATCTGTGGGGGTGAAGGTATATACTGAATATGACACTGTATTTGAGAGTAGAAGCCAGGGAGACAAAGAACAAGTATTCAGATTCCTGTCTTGCCAAGACCATGTGGCCTTGAAGGAATCACTTTATGTCTCTGTGCCTCAATTCCCTCACCTGAAAAATGAGGATAATAATGCTTATCTCACAAGGGAGCTAATAAATACAAAGTGCTTAGAGTACTCTGGAGTTTGGTAAACCTCAAAGGATGTCAGGTATTCTTAGCTAATCCTCCACTCCATTATTACTGTTTTATTTCATACATACACACCAACCCTATGAATACCTCAAAACCCATTTTCAAAGGGCATTTTGTTCAAAATCTTGTTTTTCTGGCTCCCACTTCTTCCTCTTCCCCTTCCTTCTCCTCTCTCCACTGAATGTGGGTCCTCACACTTTTAACCCTTGTGTTTCTTAAAGCTCTCATTTGCCCTCATTACATCAGATTAATTTGTCCTTAAGTCACTTCCTAGGCCATACACTCCCTGAAGGCAAGGCCCATCTCTTACTCACCTATGAATTATGCATTATTAACCAGTAGTAAAGATGTATTGAATTAAGTTTTGTTGACTGTAGCATGTCCCAAGTCAGAAATAATTGAGAAATTGAAACATTTTAAAGTTACTTAAGACTTTTTCTATCTCCAGACCACAAGCTCCCAGATGCGAAAGGACTGTTTTCTTATTCACATATGCCTGGGCCATGACTGACTCTCAGTAAACTGGCTGAACTGTTAAACTGAACTAAACCATTCTGAATAGCTTATTGAAGGAATCACCCAATATAGAAGTAATTTCCTTGGAGATAAAAAATTATTTCTACAGAAAATGGGCAAGACAGAACATAAGTGTTAAAACAAAAGCTGAAAAGATAGTCTTCATCTCTGTGTTGGTATTTTAAGAACCTTAGAGCTGAGGGGAATATCCAGTACTGCAGTTTCACAATTTAACAGAGATGTGAAATCTAAGAATGGAAACATAGCTCCATGGAATATAGCCCCATTGACTGCATGCCTTATTTTATTTTTTTCATTTGCTTATTTATTTAACAAATACTGACTAAGATTGTATTGTGCTGCATACTGGAAATATAAAAATGATCAAATACACAAAGTTCACATGCTCCTGGAGTTTACAGAGCAGTATCATATACAGAGCACTTGCTATAGTCCCGTATTTTAAATGTTACATGAGAAGAAGTCAGGGTGCTAATAAGAACTCATGGGAGGAGCCCTGTATGCAGACCTGAGGGAGCCCAGGAAAGGTTTCCCAGAAGATGTGATGCCTAGCATATAAGTATAGCAGTCCTATTTTATCCATAATTTCACTTTCCACATTTTCACTTACCCACAATCAACTGCAGTTTGACAATAGGAAGTGAAAAATTCCATACATAAATAATAAATTTCACTTGTGTGCCATTCTGAGTCGTGCGATGAAATCTTGTGCCATTCTGCTTCATCCTACCTGGGACATGAATCATCCCTTGTCCAGCCTATCCACAGCTGCCCACCAGGAAGCTGAGGGAGTGTATGTCTGATGCTTCTCTGTTCTCCTTAAGTCAGGAGAAATCACCTGCTAACACTTGAAGGAGAAAGATGGGTTTAGTGGCCTGAGGAAGGAGCGAGGATACAAACTATATGATATAACCTCAGAGGCAGTTTCACAACAAAGCTGTTGAAACTTGCGTGGCTCCTATGAGTGGAGTGAATTACTAGGGGTTTGTATTAGTTAGCTTTTCCACTGCGGGGCACAATACCCAACACCCACAACTTAAAGAAGGAAAGGTGTAAGCAGGCTCACATTTTAAGGGGAATCGGTCCATTGTCAGCTGGCTCCAAGGCAGAAATGGCGTAACAGAGGGCATGCTGGAGCAAAGACCCAATTTTGTGTGTCATTTTATTTTTATTTATGTTTGGTGCTGGAGAGTGAAACCTGGGCTTCACACATGCTAAGCACAACTGTACCCCTGAGCTATACCCCTAGTCCTCTATCAGTAATTTTATATTCTTCTTAAAGATGGTCCTATAAATTGTATAAGATTCACTGGAATCTATCTTTCAAAAAATTCCCAGTACTGGAGAATGAAACCAGGGCCTCATATAAACTAGACAAGTGCTCTACCACTGAGTTATACCACAAGCCCCTTTTAGTTTGTTTTGTTTTGTTTTGTTTTACTATGTAGGCCAGGCTAGTCTTGATCTTGCTACTGGTATGTAACCCAGGCTGATCTTTAACTCAAGATTCTCCTGCCTCAGCTTCCAGAATGCTGGGATTATAGCACACACCCACCTTGTCTGGTTTTAATTTTATTTTGAGACATGTTCTCACTAAATTGTCCAGGCTGGCTTGGAATTTATGATCCTCTGATCTTTGCCTCCAGAGTAGTTGGGATTACAGGTGTGAAATGCTCTTGCTGGAATTTATCCTTACAGTAGAGGACAGATAGCTCCAAAATCCAGTTGACATTGTTAATGTATGATTTGTAGTGGCTCCAATCTGTCTGTTCAATCCTTTTCTCCAGCATAGAAATCAGAGTTGGATTTCTCCGGGCTTGGCCTGTGCTGAGCAGGAGTGATAATAGAGAGAATGAACTGGCAAGAAAGCAAGCTGGAGAAATAGGACAGAGTGGTTATTAGATTGTGATGCTAGAGGGCAAAGTTTCTGAGGAGCAGGAATTTCACATGATTATAACATGCCAGGTCTACGTAGCAGAGGAGAAGATAAGTAATGAGGACAAAGTCAGGAAACAGAGTCTAAGTGAACATGTGTCACACTTTCAAATATTAGTGTTCCCAGGTAGAGGGTCTCATGGGGCTTCTTTCCATGTTCTTGGTGTGCCAAACAAATAACTGGACAATGCAATGAAAGTATACATTTATTGAAGGCAGAAAATAAGAACGCTTAGCAAAGTAAGAACGGGCAGTGAAAAGGCTCACAGCAGCCCCAAGGATAAGGAAAAGGGGTCTTTTTTTCTGGTCAAGACTCCAAGTGTCTCCCAAAGAGATGTCCTGAGTGTGTTTGGCAGCTCCTGCTGAATCATGTCCTCCATGTTAACTGTGTATGTCCTTTCCCATAATTCACTTTGTCACAATTGTATCCATGAGATGCAACCCATATGGACGAGACAGTAATGAGTTTATCTGTGGCCAAAAGTTACTTTTGGACACTTTGAGGTATTTTCTGCACTGGCACCTGACTTGAGGATTTTCCCAAGAACCTATTTCTAGGCTACTACTTTGACTGTGCCTATCATTTGGGAGTTAGAGAGATGGGTCCCTCAGGAGGACCAGGACCCCTAAACATTGATGGGGAGGTATTGCTTAGCACATGATTGATAGGAAGGCATTCCCTGCCTTATCCCCCCCAGGGACCTGGCCCCCCAAAAATCTTTATAGGGTGCTGAAGGAGGAGGATCAATCTTTCATAGCTGCTTCCCGCTGAATGGGGTATAGACCCTAGCTAGGCGGAGGCCATGGAACTCACCCTGACTGGTCCAGGGGGCAGAGGGAACTCTGAAAAAGAGGATTTAAACATGGTATGGATCTGTTGTAACTAGAAATCACAGGCAATCACCTGTCTGAGACGACCAACAGTGTCTCTTTGTGTAGCCTGAGTGTATGTCTGGGCCTAGACTAAGAAAGAGTTCTAATTTCAGGGGTAAGAAGTTTCTTCTTCTTTGGAGAGTTGTTGTCCATCTGCATCCAGGAGAGACAAGAAATGTTTACGAGTGGGGAGTTGCTGGTATTGTTAGAGGGCAAGAATGAAGAATATAGCTTGGAGCTTTGAGAAAATCTGGATTAGTTGGTTAAGTAGGCATGGGTCAAAAGTACACGGAAGGATTAAGAAGGCCAGCACAGGTTGAAAGTTCCTATAAGGCTCCAGATCCATCCCCTGAGGAATCTGAGAAGAGAACCCAGCCAGGTTTCTTGACAGATTATTATTGAGATTGTCATAGACTTTAATTAGATGTTTCAATTTGGTGACTGGTTCTACCTTTTGAGAGTTATTTATCCAAAAACAACAGGTCTCATTGAGCATCACGTAAATTCCCGTGTTTCAGCTGAAAGGAAGTCAGGTGCTTACCTTCTTTGCAAAACTACCTCAGCCAGGAAATTTAAACTTTCTTGTTGAGCCTGTAAGTCCTCAACTGTTGCCTCCTATGACTGTTGGATGCCAGGGGCAAATTTCAAATGGAGGCGTGAGCCACCCGAATGCCCATCTGCCAGAAGAGGTCTCAGAGGATGTCTCCACCCAGCCCCACATGTTCAAGATTGGATTTATTGGTCCACAAGACTCCAAATGTCTTGGGGAGATTCCGGGAGGTCCTTTGAAGGGTCTCTTCAATCTGACCCGACCTGGGTTAGGGATTGTTCTAGGAAAGAGCCCAGATTGGAGATTGACCCAGAAGTTGGAAAGTTAGACCAACACTGACCGCTGTACATCTCCCCTTCCAGGTAAAAGGTAAAGTATGATATAGGGAGTTCCCACAAAGGAAGTACAGATCAGTACCTAGAAGAGAAACAGCAGTGGACTTTCCTTGTAGCCAGGTGAATTCATAGGCTGATGGCAGTCCCATGTCAGACAGGGATATGCTAGGGTGCCATGGGCTTAGAGAAGCAGGCCTTGTCCCCAAGAACCCCTCATCTAATAAATGAGAGGGTCTTTGGTCATATGGGGCACTTGGGTGTTACCATGACAGGAGCTTGGAAAAGGAAATCTCCCAATCTACAGTTCAGCATGGGGTGGAGAAAACTGACTCGTTAACTCATTCAAATCAGTGTGGAGACTCCTCAGAAAACTAGGATTAGAGGTCCCATTTGACCCAGTATTCCCCCTCTGGGTATCTTCCCAGAAGAATTAAAAACATCGTACCACAGCGATATATGTGCAGCCATGTTTATAGCAGCACAATTTGTAATAGCTAAATCTTGGAAACAACCCAAATGCTCATCAACTGAGGAATGGATAAAAAAGATGTGTTATTTTTATATAATGAAGTACTACTCAGCTATAAAGAAGGATAAACTCAAGGCTTTTGTAGGTAAATGGATGCAACTAGAGACCATACTCCTAAGTGAAATAAATCAAACTCGCATGTGTAAACATTGCATTGTCTCCCTTGTGTAAGAAACAGAATGAGTAAATAAGATCCAAAATGTACAATAGATATTGTGAAAGGGGAAGAAACTGCTCAAAAGGAAAGAACAACTGGGATGGGGGAAAGGAGAAAAGCAGGAAGCAAAAAGAAAAAAAAAATGTATATATACACACAAGATAGCTAAAATAATTATACTACTAATTTCTTTTAGTTCATTGAAAAGCATGGTTTGTGCTTATATTGTTTGATCAATTTTTCACGCCTATATCTTATAATCTGAGCAACTACTTTGAAGATAACAATACACAATATATTAACCATTGTTAATTTCCTATTATCTTGTTTTGAAATTCTGTATCATTGTTTTTATTGTTTTTCTCTTTAAAATAAAAAAAAAAGAAAACTTATCTTCTATCAACCCTTCCCAGAGATGACCTCTCTGATATATTAGTTTTAGATATTTTTTTGTGCTTTTGATACTGAACAACATCGTTTGCCTTGGAGATGGTAGAAACAAGACCAGGACAAATATTGGAAGTACACACACTCCTGCATAAGCACAGCTGTGGTAACATGTGTGTGTGTGTGTGTGTGTGTGTGCTGAATTGGGGCTCCAAGCTGAAGTGAGCTAGCAAGTGGTCAAGAGAATGACAGAACAAAGACAGCAGCAAGTTTTTACTGATTTCTTAGGATTTCTTAGGGTAAAAGTCTAGTAATTTCCATTGGCCAGGGGCACAATTCCAAAAGATGTTCCTTTCTGTGATGGACTTGGGCCACTGAGTAGTCACAGTCAACTTGTCCTAGACAGTGTTGACTTTCTTGTATGTGCCACCATCACCCTGTGCAAAACATCCCAGCCTTGTGCCTAGTGGGCTATCTGGCAGTCAGCTGTGCTCACTAACGCCGACTTGGCCTTATGCGCGGCATCATCATCTTGTGTAACGGTCCTGGCCTTATGAAATCGCTGAAGGACTTTTGGTGGTTGAGCTGCTGTTGCTTCTGAAGAAGCACAAGGGTGGGGACGGAAAAAAAAGGGAGAGAGAAAGAAAAGGAAAACGCATCCAGCTCCCATGGGCAACAGGCCAAGTTACCCTTGGATTACAGCCCTGGACTAAATATTTAAGTTATCAACATGTCCATGTGCAGAGCTGAGTAGAATTTGACCCAGGGGTTAAGACAGCAAAGGGGACAGACACAATAAGAGGGTGGAGGCACCAGGCCTATTTTAGTCACCGCCAGATCTCTGGGCTCAAGTGAGGGTCACCGTTTCCAGCAAAAGCAGCCTTCAGGTCCCTAGGAAGTAACTAAGGCTGCTGTTATAACTCATACATCAGAGGCGTTATCCACTGCAAAGCTAGTGGCTTTAAGTTTAAAATTGATGACTTCGAGTTGACTAAAGCAAGTGATGGTAGAGAGCTTCTTTAAGTTTTTTCATAAGAACAATTTCTCATCTCATGTAAAAGTTCTACTTTCATGGTTTTATCAGGGTCACATGTCAGGTCTGTTAAAACATGCCCTGCCTGCTGCAAAATAGTTTATTGAGCACTGGGATTTTGTCACCTCAGCCTTCTCTCCCACCACCATCCCACCACAGCGGCCCCTAACTGTTCCACTTTCGCATATTTGCACATGTACCATAGAAAATATGTATCATTTTGAGTGTGTAATTTTTTATTTTTTTATGGTACTGGGGCTTGAACCCAGGGCCTTTGCATTGATCTACATCCCCAGTCCTTTTTATTTATTTTTTATTTTGAGACAGGTTCTCTCTAAGTTGTTAAATTGTCCAAGCTGGGCTTGAACCTGTGATCCTTCTACCTCAGCCTCTCAATACATATGTAATTTTTAAATATAAATCTTACCACACAGCTCACATTTATCATTCTGCAATAATCAACTTTCCCCACTATATATAATTATTTTTAAATATAATTATTTTTGAATAATTATTCCAAAAGTAAGTATAGTACTGCATTGTATAATCATACCAAAGATTATTAAGTTTTTTCCCAATTGACGGACTTATGAGGTTGTTTTCAATTTTTTGCTGATACAAACTGTTTCTTTATAATCATATACTAATGTTACTACAGATATTAAGAAGTGAAGGACAAATGAGGGAGAGAGCCAGGAGGGAAGAGAAGACAGAACTAAGAAAAGGAATTTGGGAAAATACAGGAAGGTGAAGGATGGGGCAAAAGAAAGAGAGGATGAGGAGAGCAAGAAAGAAAAAGAGGGTGGGACACAGTAGAGAATAGACAAAGTAGAAAGAGAGAAACCAGAAAGTATAAAAGCTTTGGAAAAAATCATTTCATCCCAAAGCATTCTGCAGTGTGAAGCAGTAAGACTGAACTAGGAAAAGGCCCTCTATTTTCTTAGAAAGAGGACACAGCCAGGAGGTGTAAGAGGAATGGCAGAGAATTTTCCCAAGACAGAGAAAGCCTGCAGCTTCTCAAATTGCCTCCATCCACCCCATGCTGGCTGAAGTGGTCACACCCTAGCCCCTGACTTTCTCACAAAGGGGTGAGTTACATCCAGGGCCAGAAGTCCAGGGCTGGGGAATGAGATTGTGGAGCTGGGTTTAGGCTACAGCTGGGGTGCCAGATGGGTAGAAGGTTGGCAAGGTATATTAGCTTTTCATTACTGAGTCGAAAATGCCTGACATAATTAACTTAAATAACTTAAAAGAGGAATTAACTTAAAAGAGGAAGGGTTTACTTTAGCTCACTGTCTCAGAGATTTCAGTCCATGGTCAGAGGCAGAAATGTCATGGAGGAAGGACAGGGTGTACAAAAGCTGCTAACCTCATGGCATCCAGGAAGCACAGCACAAGAGAAGACCAGAGAGAAAGGGGCCAGGAACCAGATATAGTCCACACGGTCATGGCCCCATGACCTCCCCAGACATACTCAGAAATGTGCCTTATTAATCTCCTGGGCAGCTCCCAAGCAAATCAAGTTGACAATCAAAATTAACCATCAAATTAAATAAAATTTTCACAAGGGTTAGAGAAAGGAAATCTTCTCTGGAGTGGGTGAGGGGACCTGATGCTGAGGAATGAGTCCTCTCTGGGGGGAGCCACTCCAAGGTCTTGTCTTGGGTGAGACTTGGCCTGGAAGGGGCCTAAGGGCCAGGAACTGCCAGCTTCCAGGATGCAAAATCACGACACCTGGGGCTTTCCAGCTTCCTTCTCTGGCCTCCTTGGCCTCTTCCTCAGGGCACACACTTGGTGCCACAAAAGAGAGACAGAATCATCTACAAATCAGATAAATCCTTCAAACTAGTTCCCTAACCCTTATACTCCAGCTGGATTTGGAGATATCTCCTAAATAAAAACTCTCCTAACTCTTGACAGATGAATCAACGACATCCATCCTACCCCCCCACCTCATGGGAAAAGAAAAAGCCCTGACCACAGGGCAGTGTGCAGGTACTCTGACCACTGCTGCACCCGTCCGCCTCAAGAGGGCCAAGAGGACCAAGACCACCCTAGGGTTTAAAAAAAAAAGGTGGAATTTCTGGGTAGAAGTGACGTCATCATTTCTTCTATTCACACCAGCAGTGTAGAAAAAGACACATTTTGGTCCATTTTTGCCAGTATTTGGTAAACTTTCTAATTTCGACAGCCTGATGCTTTTAAATGGTATTATGAGATATTGTTTTAATTCGCAGTTCTTTAACCACTAGTGAGGCTAGACGTATTCACTTATGTATAGATGTATGTGCATTTCTTCTGCAAATGTACTGTTTATATCTTTTGCAAAGTTCTCTGTTTATATCCTTTGTGACACTGAGTTTCATCTCCTTATTGAGAAGTAGCAGTTCTTTATGTAATAGGTAAAAATACTCCTTTGTACAAGATATCATATATCTATATCTACAGATATATATGTGCATATATCTATAGGGGTGTGTGTGTGTGTGTCTATATCAGACGCTGTAGTGTACCACTCGGATTTCCCCCTTCAGCAAAAAACATTCCCTGGGTCTTCTGGAAAGAAAAAAAAAGTTCCTCTCTTTTCATAATGATTTCTCTTTCTCTGATTTGAACAAACCAACGATAAAAGAATATTTGTGAGTTGAAAGGGAAATTTGAACTCTAAGTGTTAAATAATATTCTAGAATTATTTATTGTGTTAGGAGTAATATTGGTGACATTGTTTCACTTTTTTTAAAGATTTCTACTAAGAAACATACATTGAAGTATTTATGGGTGAATGATAGGATACCTGCCATGTGCTTTTACATAGCCCAGACCTACATCCCAAAAAATTCCCATAGGGTAAATAGATAAACACGTTCAAAACTTGATAACGTTGAAGTTGGACAATGTGTGCATGGGGATTCATGATACCATTTGTTCTACTTCTGCCTGTTCAAAAATTTTCACAACGTGGTCAGAAGGAAGGAGAGCTATAAAACTTAGGAAGAGAGATTGTCAGGACTTGGTTTATCTGCATCTATGTATCAAATTAAATGTAGTGCTACCTTTGATCTTAACCCATGGTGGGACTGAGCAGCTCTATATTTTAAGCTGCTCCATTCATTTCTCAGATAATGAAATGTTAGCACTGGAAGAAACAAGAAAATACCCAACTGGGTCATCTGATTTTGCCCCCAGATGCAATATTCTTAGAAAGTTATGAGTGGGTGGGTAAGGTAAGCTACTATTCTTCCCCTCTTTGCTCCATTTCTCCCTTAGAAAAATGAATAAGGCAATGAGATATATTCAAATTTTTATTTTCTCTAGAAATTGGGGTAAAGGGAACTTTTTAGGAGAAGAAACCATCTGCATGATGCGAAAGGGGAAGGCCCAGCTTCACACAGTGGCTCCAGGGTGTTCAAAGGAAGAAATCAAATTCGGCCAAGGTCAGCCAGTCTTCCTGAACTGGTCCAGAGTCCAGGGTTGGGATTAGCCTTTCAAAGGGGACAGAGGTCAGTCCAGAGTTCAAGGCAATGGACTCTGGAAATATTTGATGCTGATGCTCCTGTCACCTCAGCTGAGCACGCGTGCTGGTGTTTTTGGTGTTGGTGAGGAAATCGGCCCAATTTCCCAGGCTCTTCAACCCCTATTTCCAGCGTGGGCGGGGTCCGCCCAGTCCTCTTGTCCCAGAAGGTTGCCAACTCTCCAAGTTTTGAGAAGAAGGTTTGAGGCAGTCATGTCTTGTGCCATGAGCCAGCCTCACATGAGGGTTGGGTGTACAAAGATTTCCAGAAAGGTTAGTAGGACAATCCTTTAGGGCTGCCCTTCTCTTTGGTCCCCTTTCATCATGGCAAGGATTGGGTCTGATAAAGCCATGGCTTTTCCCCCAGCTACTCCCACTGGATTCCTAGAAGCTCACAGCTGACATTCCACAGACGCTCAGCTGTTTTCTTATTTCGGGCCCTTGGAGATACCCAGGTCCTCTTGCAGTCACTGGAGGGCAGATACAGAAGAGTGAGAACTGGCAGTCGGGCAAGTTGGTGGTCTCTTTCTCAGAATATATTTCTAAATGTATAAAATGTAATATACTGGATTCACAGAAACTATATTGAGATGCATTTTAAAAATATTTTTAAGATTAAGTTGTGATATAGTAACACATAGGCTTCTCTATTAATATATTCTGCAAGATCTAGCACCAGGACTAATATCCGGCAGATTTCAAACCAGTAGTGGGCAGAAGTGGCATGGCGAGATAGTTGCAACAAATCCAGTGTGATACGGAAATAGCTGTAATTCTATTGGCGACAAGGTCACAGGTATCACTACTACCACTGTGGTTCATTGCTTACATTCATATTTGAAGGAAATGCTAAGTCTCAGTTGGAGGTTTGTGAAATTAAAGATGAAATAATTTTCTCATTCAGGCTTACAGACCCCCATAAAGCGACAGGGCCACTTGTGTCCCCTAAGCCCTAGACTGCGTGCCCATTTTGCTTTGGAAAGAATGGGGGGGCAGACTGGGGACTAGCGAGATAGTAGAGTAGAGGGCGAACACAGTTCTCATAGTAGGCTTCTTTTTCCTGGTGGTGCTGGGGATTGAACTCAGGGCCTTGCACATGCTAGGCCAGTGCTCTACCACTGAGCTATATTGTCAGCTCTGGGCTCTTTTTTTATAAATATTTTTTCCTAATTATGAAAGTTCTATATGGCCTTTGGAAAACATAGTACTAACAAAAGAAGAAAAGCCTATCATTTACATATTGCTCTTCTTTATGCTCTTGTTTGCTTTGTCCATGTATAAATAGACACGCAGTATAGTCTGTGTCTTTCTTTTACACAGAACTAGGATCATACTGTATTTAGTTTAGGGAGGATATCTTTTCTTGTTAAAAATATTAGTGTTTGGGCCAGGGATATAGCTCAGAGGCTCAGCGCCTGCCTGGCAAGCGCAAGGTCCTGAGTTCGATTCCTGGTGACACACATACACACACAAAAAAAAAATGTGTTTTCCAGACACAGTGGTGTATGCCTATAATCCCAGCTACTTGGGAGGCTGAAGCAGGAGAATCACAAGTTCAAGGACAGCTTGGGCAACTTAGCAAGACCCTGTCTCGAAACAAAGACAAAAACAAAAAGGATGGAGCTCAGTCACAGAGAGCTTGCCTAATGTGTTTGAGGCCCTGGCTTCAATTCCCTATGTAGATAGGTAGATAGATAGATAATGATAGATAATGATAGATAATGATAGATAAATAGGTGATAGATAATGATAGATAGATGATAGGTGATAGATAGATGGTAGATAGATAATGATAGATAGACATTTTATTTTTTTTTTTTAAACGGGGTTTCACAGTGTAGTCCAGGGTGGCCTTGAACATATGATCCTCCAGCCAATACATCTGGCTTAATATTTTTTTAAATAATAAAGAAATATCTAGAATAAAAAGGTGTAGCCTTTCATTTTCCCTCATATTCTGCTTGACTCTCCCTCAAACTCTCCAGAAGTAACCACTGCTATTCGGTGCTAGGTATCCTTCCCAACTGTTTTCTATGTATCTACAATGAATACTTACACAGTTTTTTATTATACATTCTTTCTTACAATGTTACACAAACAACATTTTCCCATAAATTAAATATTATTTAATAATATTATATTTAATGACTATATAGTATTTTGTCACACCTTTAAGGCAGTAAATGCTCAGACCCTCTAGAGTAAATTAGTTCGACAGAAATATGATGCAAACCACAAAAGTATACGCAATTTAAACTTTTCTATTAGCCACATTTAAAAAGTAAAAGAGGGCCGGTGAGATGGCTCAGTGGCGTAAGTGCCTGCCTTGCAAGCGCGAGGGCCCGAGTTCGACTCCTGGATCCCACATACGAAAAAGGGGCCGGTGATATCGCTCAGCGGCACGGGCGCCTGGTCCTGAGGTCGACCCCCCAGTACCCACAAAAAAAAAAAAAGTAAAAGAAGTTGGTTAAATTAATTTTAGAAATATACTTATTTAATCTAATAGAGCCAAAACATTTGAGCATGTAGCAAATATAAAAAAATATTAATAGAACATTTTACATTTCTTTTTTCATACTGTGTCTTCAAAATTTGGTGGGCATTGTGCACTAACAGCACATCTTCATTTGGACTGGCCGCATTTCATGTGTTCGGTGTGGCCAATTCGTGTGGCGTGGCAACCACATTGAACAGCATCTCTGGCTGAGTCAGACTGCTTGACTATGAACCTCAGCTCTACCACTTACAAATTCTAAAAACTTGAGCAAGTTTCTTAATTATCCTATGCCTGAGTTTCATCTGTAAAATGGGCATACAATTACCCACCTCTCATAGTTTTGATGATTATATAAATTAATACACTTAAAAACTTAGAAGAGAGCCAAATACACTGTAAGAACTCAAGCAACATCATCAGCTAATGGTAATTAGCTGTTAGCGTTTATTCCTTCCCCTAGTGTTGGACACTGAGGTTATTTCCAGTGCTTCACTTCAGCGATGCTCTGATGAACAGCCTTGAACAAGGTGAGACAGCAGAGTGGCCTGGGCTGGATTAAGTCATGGAATGGGAAGGAGATTTAATCCTGGGCTTGCTTTATTCTCAAACTCTCTCTGCATGCTGAATTTGTGATAACAGTCAGTACCAAAATTTCTATGTCAGCAGATAAAGCCAATCTTGACAGCATTGGGACACAAAATTCACAGAGCAGAGACTTGGCCTTCCCCCCAGCACTTGCCATCAAGTACTATTAAAGAATTCACGAACCAAACCAGCAAAAGGCTTAAAGAAGGAGAAAAAAGATCCATGGCACAGCCCACTGGGACAGTCTCCAGCAGCTTTCAGAAAGCTACAAAGTCTATGTGGGAACATGGCACTCAGGTGGAAAATAGAGCCATGAAAGCAATTCTTTCTAACAAAAGTTTCTAATATAAATTTCCTTGGAAAAGGAATAGCAAGTGGTTTGCAGGCCCAACCCAAACCTGGATTCTATTGTCAGGCACAAGCTTGACTGCTTGGACGCAAGGCGTATGGGATCCTGTGCCGCACACAGGTGGTGGAGAGAACCCACACTGCTGCACCCACCTGAAGTACTTGCCGCTCAGGGGTTCCAGGCCCTCAGCCAGGGCACAGTGCAGGCTGGTCTGCGCCCCCTCCCACGTGGACTTGAGGAAGAGGGAGAAGAGCCGCCACAACAGACACAGAAGGAAGGAGTGCCGGATCAGCCCGGAGCTGACGACGCCTGGGTGCACTGCATAGGTGGTGACCCCCGTGCCTAGGGCAAAGAGGGCACAGTGAGACCAAGGGCATACTCCGAGCCCAGGAAAATAGCTCATCTCTGCAGCAAAATACGTAAGTGAGAAGAAGGGACTTAAGAAACCCAACACTAGGGCTCAGGATCTACCACCCCAGCCAGGCAGCAGTGGTCCAGGAATGAATTAACCTATTCCAGAAGGACCTATGGCCTTCTCAGCCTTCTACTCTCCAGAAGGTGAGCCTCCAAAAGTTCAAATTCCTTGTATTTTGATGTCACCTTTATACTGTGGCTTAAGTGCTGATAACAAAAACAACATGTATTAAGGAATATTATCAATCATTAGCAGGGTATCTCTGTTATTTCTATAGAAAGGGCTAGCAATCTAATGGGCAGGTGGTGGGGTAGGGCCTAGTTTTGAGCTGCATTGGCCTGGAAAGTATATCTAACGAGATTTAGGTTAGGGGGTGTTGACGGAAAGTAACCCATCCCCAAGACGCCCCTGGTACCACCTCTCAGACAGCACTTCCTATGTGCAAGGGCTGTTACGAGCTTCACTTAGACTGTCTTGTTTAATTCTTAAGGAGGCTTGTGAGGTAGGTAATAGTAAGACACCATTTACAGCTGAGGAAGCTGAGCCACAGGGAGATTAAATAAATTGCCTAAGGTCATATCTAGCAGGCTGCAGGGCCAACGTCTACACCAGTGGTGGCGAACCTACGGCACATGGGCCGCAGCGGGCTGTTTGTATCATTGAAAGCTCTAAAAGGTTCGCCATCACTTGGTTATATCCTAATGTAGGGTAAAGAGCATGGATTCCAGAGCAGACTGTCTGGATTTGAATCCTGGTTCTACTCAGAAACTTGATTAGGCAAATTTCTTAATATGTTTTGCCTGTCTCTTCATTTGTGGAGGGGAAGAATAATAGTATCCACCTTAAGAATGTTGTGAGGATTAAATGAGTTAAGACTATGGCGCATGAACACCTTAATGCTTTCAATTATCATTGTAATTATCATGTATTTTTACGGTTACCCTACTCTTCTGCTTTTGGTATTCCAATAAAGACCATTGTTCTCAAACTCTGATTTTCTGCTCAGTACAGTAAATAGGCCCTCAGATGTCAGAGCCACCAGCTCATCCAAAGCTCTAGGGCAGCATAGAATCATTGAGGATTAAGAGCCGGCCTCAACTCATTTTACAGCTGAAGGGACAAAATCAGAGCGGGTAATGGACATGCCCACGTACCCACAGGGCTAATACTCAGCAAAGTGTGAGCTTGGACTCAGGGTCCGGGAATCCAGCCCTGGTTCCCTCGCCCCAGGCAGGGGCAGCTCTGTAGCTCAGCTCACCAAGCCCCCCCACGGCCTCAGCAGAAGGCACATGGAGCAAGCAAGCACTTGGATGTAAAGCAGAGCACCCACGTTCTATTTCTGACTCCTCCACTGGCCATCTAATCTTGAGTTGGACATTTCCTTGGACCTCACTTATGACCTGTAAAATTGGAACAATAATACCTACCTGTTGCAAAAGGTTGTTATGAAAATCAAACGACATTAACAGATAAAATGGAACATAAATGTAGGGTAACTTTATGAGGCCCTTAAATCAGTTGAGTATTAAGCTTCCTGTGAGACAGAGATTCTGCTCTGTTGGCGACCTCGTTCTCTCTTAGAGTACAGAGCTACTACCTAAACGTGCGTGCTCGACAGCCTGACTCCAGGAGTTTCTGGGAACATCTAATCTGATGTTTTTATCATTTTAACCCTGGACTTTTCTCCAGACTTACCTTGAAGCCTCTTGGCCAACTCACGAGTAAAAAGCACATTGGCCAACTTGCTATGGCAATAGGCAAAACCACTGCAGTAATACTTCTCACCCTGGAGGTCGTGGAAGCGAATCTTGCCAGCATGGTGCACCAGTGATGACAGGTTCACCACCCGCGCGGGAGCAGATTCTTTCAGCCGCTCCAGGAGCAGGTGGGTGAGAAGGAAGTGGCCTATGAGGAGAGGCAGCAGGAGACTGAAGGGTAGAACAGCAGCCTCACCTCAGCATTAGCTCACTATTTTTCTGGGTATGGACAATTTTTGATAACAAGATTAACTCAGGGCTAATGGTCAGTTGGTTCCCAGTTAGTGGATTTCCCATAGCAAGGACCAGAGCCCAACTATAGTGAAGCAATTAAACTTAATCTATATTTTTTTGAACCTCTGCTCATTGCCCTAGCCAGGAAAAATTCCCACCTGCTGGCTTCCAGTTTCCCCTCTGGCCATGATTACACAACTGTTGGCCCAGGTACACTCATGCACTGAGAGTAAGTGGAATAGGGTCAGCTTTCTACAGAGAACATGTGGGTTGTGCCTCCCTTTCGAGTCACCCAAGGATACTTACCCAGGTGGTTGACCCCAATATGGGTTTCAAAGCCATCTGCTGTCTTGGAATATGGACACAACATCACTCCTGCATTATTGATCAGTATATGGAGCTTCTTTTCCTCTGTCAAGCACAATCAAGGGAATCCTGTAGTTAGCGAGGAGTCCGCTAGCTGCCTGTCATGGTCCTGAGTATCTGCCCCTTGCCCTTGTCTATGAACTCTGTGTTGGAGCAAGGTTATCATTCAGTGTGCTCCTATCTTCTAAAATAAGGTGTCCCTCAGCAGTCAGTAAACTATCACCCATTTGGACCGATCTCTGTGGTATTCAGTAAGTACTGCACTGGGTTTCTAAGTTGAGTTGCTCATATCGTCCTGTTTATCCATCTGTTCAGCAAGTGTCTACTGGCTACCAAACCTGGGGCAGGCCCACTCTGCTGGGCCCCCACAATCTAGTGGTAAAACAAGGCAGACCTTGTCCCTGCTCCTCATGGATTCTACAGGCAGTGGTAGAAGCCAGTAAATTTCTAAGATCCAGAAGAATCTTAGCAGTGGCTCCACCTCACCTAGTTCCTGTGGATACAAAAGGTTGATTTTCTGGATTGAAGAAGAACATGGCATCAGGGCCACACCTTAATGCCAAGGTACAAGCCCAGACAGAGAGCTGACACCCCCAACATTCCCATTGCTGAGCAGAAAGTCAGTGTGGATCCTGCCCAGCTTGTCTACCCACCATGCCCTTGCCAAATCACTGTCTTGCTGGTTCACATGGTAGAACCTGTCTAGTAAGATCATGATAGTTCTGATGTAAGAACCATAAGATGGTTCAGGGTGGAGCAGCCATTCTCATACTTGGTTTCTTGCTTTCCTTGCTACCCCCTAGGGCCTCACCTGCCAGAAAGCCCTCAGCAAAGGCTCGGATGGATTTGGTGTCAGATAGGTCTAGTTTCCGTACCAGCACCTGGGAGTTCTTTGTGTCTGCTCGGATTTCACTGGCAGCAGACTCCCCCTTCAGTACATCTCGGCAGGCAATGTATACTCGGGCTCCTGGGGCCAGAACAAAAATGCAATGTGTTCAGATAGTGGACTGAAGAAGAGGTAGAGTAAGTGACCTAGGGGCTGGTGAATACAGCATTCTCCTGGCCTCACCTAAAGCACTGCAGCACCATACTGCCAGTAGTAGCACTGATCTCTCTTCTACTGCCAGCTTAACCCCAGGCTGAGAACCTTGGTTTAACACTCCAGTTATATTATGGTTTATTTTGGTTTTTCTTTTTTTCTTTTTTCTTTTCTTTTTTTTTTTTTTTTTTTTTTTTTTTTGGTGATGCTGGGGATTGAACCCCAAAGAACTCAGGGCTTTTGCACTGGGCTATATCCCCAGGGTGTTTTTGTTTTTGTTTTTGTTTGAGACAGGGTCTCACTAAATTGCTAAGTTGCTCAGTCTAGGCTTGAACTTGTGAGGCTCCTGCCTCAGCCTCCAAGAGTGCTGGGATTACAGGTGTGCACCATGACACCCAACTACACTAATATTTAATGCTGCTTATCATCTCCTATTAGAATAACATACTTGACCAATATTATTATACACACTTATCATTAATTTCATTTCTTCATGTAATATGGAAGGAAAAGGGAGGTATGTTGAAAGCCAGAGAGCAAGTTAGAATCACACTGGACTTGAATCCCAAGTTCTGTGAGTCCCTGTCAGAGCCTCCAAGCCCAGGAGGAAAGACAAGGCAATTTGAGCAGAGTGCCCAATAAGGAGAGCGGGAAGCAAGGGTCTGCAGAGCCAAAGAGGAAGCACTCACCTCTGCGGGCAAGCTCTCTGGCTGTTTCCTTGCCAATGCCCGTGTTGGCCCCAGTGATCACCACTACCTTTCCAGGAAGCTGCACGTTGGTTCTACAAACCCCACCAGCAAAGTACTTCCTGTCACAAAGGGAAACAAAAGTATCACACACTATCCTTCCCAACCAACAGTGAGATGCATGAAATAAAATCCACCAGGCTCAAAGAATATCTCGATGTTGGAGTTAGGAGCCTCCAAAAAGCTAATCTGCATGGGACTTGTTTTTACTGGGAAAGGTAAGTTCCTAGGTGCAGAATGGAACACCATGTGCCCACAGACTACACATGATCCCCAGGGCAGCAAAATAAGTGCTCTTGAGCCAGGGCCGATGGAGATATTCTTTTTTATTTTTTAAATGTATTTGTTATTATTATTATTTTTTTTTTTTTGCATGTGTGTAGTGCTGGGGATCAAATCCAGGGCCTTGTGCATGCAAGGCAAGAGCTCTACCACTGAGCCACATCCCCAGCCCTGACATTCCTTTTTAGACAACAAAGATATCAAGCTCCTGTTGCTAGAGGTTCCCAGAGGTCAGCTTCCTCTTCCAACCAGCACCCAAAACATATGTGCGATGAACATTATGAAGTCAATTGTCCTGACCCTCGGTCTGCAGTAAGCATCACAGTGAGTAACTGATGAACAGCATCCTGGGGGGTGGCATACACAAAGACCACCCTTGATGGGAATGTCTACCTTCCCATTCTACTACTACAACCACTATGAAAACCAGAATGAAGTTTCCTCAAAATTTAAAACTAGAAATTCCATTTGACCCAGCTATTCCCCTTCTAGGTATCTTCCTGAAGGAGTTAAAGTCCTCGCATCACAGTGATCCATGCATCCCCATGTTTATAGCAGCATAACTCATTATAGCTAAATCTTAGAAGCAGCCTGTATGTCCATCAACAAATGAATGGATAAAGAAAATGTGGGGTACTATTCTGCCATAGAGAAGGATAAACTTTAGTCATTTGTGAGAAAATGGATGCACCTTGAGGCCATAATGTTAAGTGAAATAAATCAGACACACAAGCTTAAGTATCATGATTTCTCTTACATGAGAAACCCAAAATATAAATAAATTCAAGAGCAAAATAAAAGACAATAGGAAACAGGGAGATAGATCTTCACAAAAGGGAAGGGGACCAAGAGATGGAAGGAGTGGGGAGGGAGAGGGAAGGAAAGGGATTTAAAAAAACAAAATAATTCAGATGTGTTATGTATGTGTACCAATGCCCCACAATTTGTATAATCAATGTGTACCACAAACATGTGCTAATGAAAAACAAACAAAAAATAATAAACACACAAATAAAAAGACTACAGCTCCCTTCCCCAAATAAAACAAATGCTGAATATTAAAAAATAACAAATACCACCCTTAGGCTGCCTCTCCCATTTTAGTGAGCAGGGTACTCTGAGAGGCTTTGGGCCGTTATATTAGGAATTTTATTTTGCCCATCAGCACACATAGAGAAAACCTCCCTTGTTGATTTCTCAAACTCTAAACAAGAAGATCAGAATGGAGAGAACTAACATTTGCCAGGCATCTTCTGATTGCCAGGTGCCCAGCTAAGCACTTTACACACAGAATTTAAAGTTCTCGGCCACTCCGCCACTTTTCCTACATGGCAGTAGGGAAAATTGAGGCCCAGGAGTTCAAGTCACTTCTACTAGTGGCAGAACCGGAATTTGAATCCAGGTCTCTATGTCCAAATGAGGCTGTCAATTAACTGTCCCCATTTAACTTTCTTTATCATCAGTCATTTAAAAATTCTCCACCAGAACACACATTTCTTTGACCCCTCCAGAAATCCCACAGCTAATGAGCCATCCCAAAGCATTTATTGAGGGTAGTATCAAGGGGAAGAGAGTTTGCTTCCTTCCCAGAGTGCCTGGTACTTAAGAATGAGTCCCTCAGCAGTGACACCCCGCTCCATAAAAACCCAGCAGGGCTACCTTGCCTAGAGAAAGAGAAGAAGGGAAGACTGTTATAGAAGCCCAAGGGAACAGAGTGAAAGAGCAGGGACTGCCACCTAAATCAGCTACTGAGCTACTTAACAGTCATTCACTCCACCTTCTAAATCAGCCCCACCTCCACCTACCCCAGGTGCTTCCTTCTCACTTTCCACCATGGTATCAATGACCCTTCCTTCCTGCGTTTTCTACCCTACCTTTCTCTACCTTGGTCTCTTTCTGCAGCTGAGAACTGGCTCCCAGTGCAGAACTTTGCCTGCTACTAGGAGTTACTGAATTAAGACAAACCTGATGGATGGAGTTGTCATGTACAAAACCGAAAGTAAGCAGGTGAACAGTCCCAAAATAACCAGCATCTTTTCAGCTTCTTCAGTGATGCTGCTCCAGCTTTAATCCCAGGTCTGGCTCAGGCTCCTGGTCTGACTCCAACTCTAGTGTCTGCTTCTTCTTGGCTTGCTCCTCTCTCTCCAGGTCACTCAGCAACAGCCTGGCTCTAAGTAGAGCCCAGAATTCTATTTAAATCCAATAGCTGTCGGAGCACAGCCTCCTGGGAAATGTAGTCCTGGAGGGGAGGGATTACAGGAAAGAGCAGAGCCTTACTTTAACCGTCAAAGACAATTTGGGGAAACAGAAGTAACTCTGCCCTCTAGCTCTCCTACCTCCAATTATATCTTTTTTCTAGGGAATGTGTTCTCCCAGCTACAGCACCTCTACTCCTTCAAGACAGAATATTTTTTAACTTTAGCAACAAACTTCCTAAAAGCTGGGTATGGTAGCACATGCATATAGTCCCAGCTATTGAGGAGACTGGGGCAAGAGGATCACTTGAGCCCAAGAATTTGAGGCCAGCCTGGACAACAAAAATAAAACCCAGACATCATGATGCTTGAAATTCAAGTGTGATTAAAATATAAGGATATAAACTGGGCATGGTGGTACATGCCTGTAATCCCAGCACTCAGGAGGCTGAGGCAGGAGGATTTCCATGAGTTCGAGGCCAGCATGGGTATTAGGCTACGTAAGGCCAGCCTGAATTACATAGCAAGACCCTGTCTGAGAGAGAGAGAGAGAGAGACAGAGAGAGGAAAGAGGAGAGGGGAGAGAGGGGAGGAGAGAGGGGAGAGGGGAAAGGAGAAAGAAACTTTCAGAGGAGGAGAGAAGTGAGGAGAATGGGTCCTTGGTGAGGAAAGAGTAGTGACGGGAAGGATGATGGCCAGCACTCCTGGCTGTCCAACAGTGTTTGGTTCTTTGATCTAAGTGCTAGTACAGCTGCACTCACTGTTGTGAAAATGTGTTGAGTCACACACTTTTGATTTGTGCATTTTTCTGTGCATTACGTTATCCTTCAATTAAGTTAACACACTCATGTACATGCCAAGGAAAGAGTGAGGAGTTGAATACACGGATTCCAGAGCTGGTTTTCCTGGCTCAAATCCCAGCTCATCCACTTACAAGCTCTGTGACCTTGGGCAAGTCTCTGTTAACTCATTTTACTCACTTGTACAATGAGAATGTCCACTTGTTTTAAGTATTCAATTATTACATGAGTAGAAATTTTGACACACAAACTAGCACATACTAAACATGGGGTTTAATTGTACTGATTCATATCTCTTGCTAGTCCACTTCCCACTTGCTTTCTTCAAGGTGTGGTGTAAGCAGGGAGAGGTGACGAACAAGGGCGATGTTGCAACTAAATGCTGGTAAAGATGAGGGAAACAGGAAAAGAACAGCATCCACGCTCAGAGCCTCTGGATGTGTGTGAGGGGGTGGGAGGAGGTAAGTTGGGTTCATTGTCTTTGTTCACTCAGTGTTTTTCTCTTGGATCTGAAGGGAGGCAAGCAGAGAGGAAAGGACCCTGGAAATACTCAGGTCCTTCCCTTGAAGCCAGAGGAGCCCGCATGAGGACCTGTACATGAAAGAAGACACTTGTGGCAGACAGGTGTTCACACCCTTTCTCATCTTATTCAGTGCTTCTTGGCGCCAGGCACTGTGCCAAGTATGAGGAGGACACAGTTCCTGCCTCTTGGGAAACCCATGGACCTGACCAACAGAAAAAGGAGCGATCAGACGATTCCCAAAAGGAACATCTCTTGCTTGACTCAAATCCGAAATCCCCTGCACCTACAAAGATGGTACTCAGTTTATCTTGAGTTTGTCTAGGAGGCAGACAGCCATGAAGAACAGGATGCAGAACTCTGGAGGGACAATATTAGAAGGAATACAAAGCATCTAGAATTATGGGAATATACAAATAGTTTGCTAAAAACAAGTGTTAAATATCAGAACCCAAAACCTATGTCTAATTACATTATTTCTTATGTGAGATATTCACTCCCTACTCTTCAGCTTTGTCATGCTTTCTGAGAGGAACTAAGGAGTACCCAGGTATGACTGTATATCAGTTCACTTATTATTCTTTTTCTTATTGATGTGTAACAGTTCTCTATATACTAAGTAGATTCTTTCTCTGCAACACATGTTGTAAATATCCCACCCCCACCCCATTTCTCATTCTTGCCTTGTGTATAGTGTTTTATGTCATAAAGGTTTTGGTTAAAAGAGATACATTTTCTTTTTTTGTTTGAGTCTTCTGTCTTACTTGAAAGGTCTTACTGTTGCAGAATCTAGTACTGGACCAAAAGGAAGAGGCTCTTCACCAAGAGGTTGGAAGGAAACTTTTATTACTTCAGTGGGCTGGTGGCAACTATGGCTCAAATCACCAGCACTAGCTCAAAGTAAAACAGAACCTTATATACACTTTTGCCAGCAGGAAATATAAAGGTTGATCACGAGTCAGTTTATAATTGGTTACACAGGCTGAGTCATACATCGCTAAGCAGATTTGTTCTGGGCTAGTTAGATTGTTAAAATTTTAAAATTTTTATTACATTACCACTCCAAGATTATTTAAAAATTTATCCAGTGGTTTTTCTTAGTACTTTAACGGTTTCATTTTTCATGTTTGTATCTTCCATCTATTAGAATTCTGGTCTAAAGAGTAAAGGAAGGAGCAAGTTTAATTTTTCCTTGCTGGATTCCTGTGATACTTTATTTCACTATTTCTTTTTGTACTTTGTGAACCTATAGCCTATGACCTATTAGCAATTAAAGTTTTTGCCAAAAAGGCCTATGTCACTTTGAAATAACAGTTTTATTTTTGTCAAATGAACCACTTCCTCACAAAATAAAACTAGTTTTCAAACCAATATTGAGACAAACATGCTCTGCTATAGAGAGCCCTTCCCAGTCCTTGTCATAGTCTGGGAAGTTTATATTTGTAATCCCAAGAGAAAGTTATAGGAATTCTAGCAAGTTAATTCCAGTCTACCTCTTCCAGTGTAACCCATGGCATAAATAAAGACACAATTATATATCTGATATGGTGGGGAGCCAAGGGAATCCCAAGTCTAACTAGGGTGATGGCTAACTGGAACAAAAGCCTCGACCCAGGGCTGAACCCAGGTTTTATTAATCTGTGAAGAGGGGAGTGGCTTGGGGATGAGTGACTGTGAGAGTGGTGGGAAGTACGTGAGTGCCATGATCTGGGCTAGGTAGGAGCCCTGAAATCAACTCTGCAATATGCAGAGGAAAGGATATGCAGAAAGAGTAATCTGCGTAACACAATTCAAGATAGTATCTAATGTTTTGGTGTTGGTGCTTCAGCTCTGGTGTGTAATCTTTTATGCCCTGGGAAGTCATAGCCTCTTATCTTGAGGCTCCCAGCCCACAGCATGGAGTGTGGCTCTCCTGCCCAGCTCACACATGCTTCTTGGGAGCTATGGGGCAGGACAGCACTGACCTGTCATCTTGCTTCAAAGACTACACATCAGCACCTCAGCTAGACTGATTTACATTGCTTAAAGCCAATTGAGGGGATAAGGGAAAGTCCTAGCCAGCTCTGTACATATCAATACATGGAAATAGGGCCAGGTTTAGCTGAAATGGAGATAATTGCTCTTCTTTCAAGGAGAGTAGTCCAGGTGGTCCTCCGTACTCTGCCTCATTTCAAAGCCATGAACCAACCTGATACCTGCTTTTTAGGAACTTTCCATCAGAGAAAGACATAAATATAAGTCAGAGAGATGAAAACATCAGAGGAATCAGTTCTTGATGATATTCAGACCTGGCTGATATTCAGCCATGACAAAGCACTCATCGCTTACAACACCTTTGAGAAGAGCTCTCTGCTCACCTCACCTGAGTGAATCACAGGTCAGGTTTACAGGTCAGCCTTTCTCCCTGGGCAAAATAGAGGGATCTGAGCACCTTTGACCTCTAGAGACCCCCTAAGATACCTGTTGCACCTAATATCTCTCATGACAACCAAAAACATCTCCAGCCATTGCAAACTTGCCCTCATTTGGGATCCACTGCCCTACAGGTGTAGAGCCTACGGGAGATCACCAATATGTGTGTGTGTTTGTTTTGTTTTATTTTTTATTCCCTTTCTTTCTTTCTTTCTTTCTTTGGTGCTAGAGATTGAACCTAGGGACTCATGCACACTAAGTATGCACTCTACTACTGAGCTACACCCCCAGCCCTGGTATGTGTATCATTGAAAAGGATTAGAGCAAAATAATGTTTCACTTAGTATGCTGTGCCTTTGGCTTTGCTCCAGCCAAACTAATCTGCTTACTGTCCATACCAAGATATTAGTAACTCCTCGGGGTCTGGGATACTGGCCAATAATTTTGACCTTCATAACTTTTTCCTCCCTCAGCTTCATTCTGTCTACCTCTGATTACTCATTAGTCTACAACCCCTGAGATCTACATACACATCAAAAAATACCTCTTGTGAGTGGCCTCCTGAGGTTATGCGAATGTTCTGTTGTAGAAGAGGTTGGGGTTACATGCATCTGTGCACTTATCAAAATAGCAAATATGCACTTAAGACTTGTGCATTTCATTGTATGTATTTTTTCTTTTTTGAGACAGGGGTCTTACTATGTTGCCTGAATTGCCCAAGCTGGCCTTAAACTTGCAATTCTCCTTTCTCCTGCCTAGGCTTCCAGAGTACGTAGGATTACAGGCAGATGCTGCAACAACCAGGTTCACTGTATGTAAATCTTACATCTAAAGAAAAAAATTTGGAGTAAATGATTAGCTCTAATTAACGATATACATGCAGAAGTTTTTAGAGGGGAAATGTACTGATGTCTGCAATTTCCTTTCAAGTATATTAATAAAATAAGGTGGATTAATGGACATAGGGAAGTAAAACAGACATTTTACTGTACTTATTTTATATGTATGATAAAAATTGGTACTGTAGAATGTTAATGTAGAATCTACTTGATGGGAATATGGATGTTTGTGAAATTCTTTAAACTTTTATGAATGCTTGAAATTTTTCAGATTAAAATGCCACAAAAGCCAGGCTTGGTGATACTCAACTATAATTCCAGCTACTGGGGAGGCTGAGGCAGAAGAATTACAAGTTTAAGGCCAGGCTGGCAACTTAGGGAGACCCTGACTCAAAACACAACATAATAGGTAGGGTAGAGATGTAGCTCAGTGGTAGAGTATTAGACTAACATGCATGAGACACTGGGTTCAATCCCCAGTAAGATACATACACACACACACACACACACACACACACACACAGCTGCAAACACACATAAACACACACATAGAAAAGTTCTGCATGGAAAATCAAGAAGGTTAACATTTCAGAATGAAAAGTTGGAATGCACTGCCTTGTTCATGTTTTCTAACTTTCTAATATCATAGAAATTTTCTTCCCCTGAAAAAACTTTGATAATTTTTAGGTCCAACTTACATATATATCTTCTCTGAGGTGCACCCATTTTAATCAGTCATTCCCTTCTCTTGCTCCCATATACTGTATTTACCTCTTTGTAAGGCAGTCACAATAGTTTGAGTCACACTTTAGCTGTGTAAATTGTTTTGTCCCTCACTCAAAGACAGAAACAGGGTCCGTGTTTTTGTATTCTCCCAGTACCTAGAACTAAGACATACAATAAATATCTATGGTTGAGTTAACAATAATTTCATCCTGGTCGTGAAATTCTAGAATATTAATATCTTAATTTATTTCTTTGCAATTGTGAAAGTCATCAGAATAAAATTGGAGTTGCTCGTGCCAACTCTAACCAAAAAAAATAAAGTGGAGGCTTTGAAGGAGGCAGTCTCATGCATATATGTCTGATAACAAGAACTAGTCACAAGAGACTGCTGGACCCACAATACTGTACAAGGCCATCACAACTTTGCACAAAAAAATACTCCTCCGAGGACATCTGCCCAGCAACTGCCTGTTTAAACTCAGACTGCCATCACCCTTGTTATTACTACTTATAGTTAAAGATAACTTTTCAAAATATCTTATGTAACTCTTCTCATTTCACCTTTGATAGCTTGCTTCAACCTTCTTAAATATGTGTATAACAGGGCCGGTGAGATGGCTCAGCGGCTTAAGCGCCTGCCCGGCAAGCGCGAGGGCCCGAGTTCGACTCCCGGAACCCACATACGAAAAAGGGGCCGGTGATATCGCTCAGCGGCACGGGCGCCTGCTGGCGCGCGAGGTCCTGAGGTCGACCCCCCGGTACCCACAAAAAAAAAAAATATATGTGTATAACATTATAGTGTGCATATTCCTATTGCAATGCTATTTTATTTCCAAATAAAATAACTAATTCTTTTTTTTATGCTTCAACTACAGATTTAGTTTTAGATCAAGAAGAAAGGCCCACATTAAAAGAAAAAAAGAAGACCTGTTAAAAGCAAAAGTGATCTTAAAAGGAAATATAAAATTTTTTCATGAATTCAAACTAGGGAATGATTTTTTGAGCAATTCATGAAAGTACCAAGCATTAAAAACAATTGATTAATTTCACTGCATTATGTTAAAAATACATCAAAAGACATGATGAAGTTAATGAAGACATTACATTCTGGGTAGAAGATATTTTTCACAAATCACATGTAATCTTCAGAAAAATCACTATTTGAAATAAAGAAAGAAAAAAGTTAAAAGTAAACAAGTCAGTAAATATTAGCAAACACAATAAGCATTTTATAGAAGCATAATTAGGAATGCCCAATTATCAAGTTATTTTTAACTTCATTCCAAATCAGGAAAATGATAAAGTTGTAATGACATAGCATTTTACAAAATCTAGGATGGCAAAAATTAATGTATCAAGAGCTCGTGATCATGTAGATCAAACCAAACTCACAGACTGGTGTCATCCTGTAATTGGTGTAACTAATTTGTTTTCTGTCTTTTTTTTTTTTTTAATGTGGGTACCAGGAACCAAACTCAGGACCTCGCGCTTGCCAGCAGGTGCTTATGCCCCTGAACGATATCACTGGCCCCTTTTTTTCCTTTATGTGGGTTCCAGGAGTCGAACTCAGGACCTCCCGCTTGCCAGGCAGGAGCTTATGCTGCTGAGCTATCTCACCAGCCCATGGTGTAACTAATTTGGAAAACAGTTGGAAACTATCTCGTGAAGCCGTGTATGGTTATCCATATGCTTCAGCAACATCGCTTCTGGGATTATATATTCATACACAGATACATCAGGAGATAGATGTGAACATGCTCAGAGCTAATAGTAACCATCTTAGCGAATGATAGGAAATGACTCAAATTATTTTGAAAACAGAGTGTACATAATGGGACCTTCCTATACAACGGTGCAAAAGTCAGTGAGGAGTTACTGGCAAAACTTTGTGTGCATATAGAAAAAAATATCTAAAGTGAATTTTTTTCCTGAAGTTGACACATTACTATAAAAGTCATAAAATTTTTAAACAATATGTCTTTAGTGATTAGTATATACTGCATAACGGGTAGAGAAATTATATCTAAAATCATAAAAACTATTGTATTTGGCTATAGGGAAAGATACTAGGTGAAGCCATGATTGGTAACTGTGTTCTTAGGTGGGGATTTGAGGTTACTGATTTATATTTAGCAATTGATAACATATGTTACAACTTTATATATTGCAAGTATCACATTAAGATTTAGGGTAATTAAACTTTTTATATTTAAAAGTATTCCATAGTTGGATCTAGAACTAATTTGTTTTACAATAGACTTGCTAAAGGATGTACACAATAACAAGCTCTCTGAAGAAAGCTTCACTTCATCTTGAAAATAACTAACTCTTTAGACAATACTCTCGGATTGTTATTGAAGTTGACATAATTTTGTGAGTACTGGGAGATGTTGGTTCCAATAGTTGAACAATGAGTCACTCCTACAGTGGATAATTAGAAAAAGAACAGGGATCTGAGCATGGTGGCGCATGTAATCCCAGCCCTCGGGAGGCTGAGACAGGAAGACCACTGAGAGTTTGAGTCCAGCCTGGACTACATAGTGAGTTCAAGGTCAGCCTTGACTACATAGGGAGAAATTGTCTCAAACAAATGAACAAACAAACAACAAACAAAAAAGAACACGGGAGGTCGAGGCAGGAGGATGGAAAGTTTGAGCCCAGTGTGAGTAACTTAGTGACTTCGCAAGACCCTGTCTCAAAATTAAAAATTAAAAAAGGGCTGGGGATGTAGCTCAGTACAAAGCCCCTGGGTTTAATATCCAGTACTTCAAAAATAAATGACAATATAAATGAATGAATAAATAAATAAATACTTTAAAACTGTGCACCAAGGAAAGGAGCCAAATGTGAAGCAGGAAAGAATCTAAGGGGATTCTGCAATTAATTATTGGAGCTATTCTTTTAAATAAAGGATGGCCAATAAACCCAGGGCTTAGACCCACGCTGTGACAAGGTGCTAAAGGACACAGGAGGCAAAGTTGTCCAAAGCTTTTATGAACTCAAGTGCCCACAGCAGTTGGTGAAATTACAGATGTCAAACATTAGGATGGGGACAGATAAAGAAAACAATGCCTCCTGGACAACATAAAAATGTTTTATGATTTCCTGGGATGGGAACATGGCTCAGTGGTAAAGGGCTTGCCTAACGTGTGCAAGATCCTAGATTCAACGCTTAGCACTGAAAAATAAAAAATAAAAATGAAAAGCAAGGGCTCAAAATTGTCTTCCAAGAAAATTTCTCCACAAATAAAATGGAGAAAAGTATATGGAAAGATCCTCCTTAGTCATCAGGAAACGCAAATCAAAACAACAATTAGATAATGCTCCACACTGACAAGGAGAGCTAAAATCAGACAGACAACAAGTGTTGGCAATGATATAGAGAAATTTGGGGACACTCATACATTATTGGTGAGAACATATTATGGCATATCTGCTTTGGAAAATAATCTAGAAGTTCCTCAAAAGAAAAAAAAATTGAGACAATGTCTCACTATGTAGTTCAGGCTGGCCTCAGACTCATAGCAATCCTGCCTCAGCCTCCTGAGTGCCAGGATTACAGGTGTGCAACACCACAAATGGCTTCAAAATAATTAAACATAGAAATAACATACGACCTAGCAATTCCATTCCTAGGCATATATTCAAGATAAATGAAAATATATGTCCATCCCAAAACTTGTACTTGAATGTTTTTGACAGTGTTATTCATAATATCCAAAAAGTAGGGAAAAAAACAAATTGTACATCAACTAATGAGTGGATAAGCAAAATGTGCTCTATCCATACAGTGAAATATTACTTAGCCACAATAAAGGAATAAAGTGCTGATCATGTTTCAACATGGTGAATCTTGAGAACATGATGCTAAATAAAAGAAGCCAGATACAAAAGGTCACATATTGTATGATCTCACTTATATGAAGAGCCCGTAATAGGCAAATCAGAGAAAAAGAAGTCAATTAGTGGTTGCCAGTAGCTAGAGAAAGGGGAAAATAGGAAGTGACTAGTAAAGTGTATAGTGTTTCTTTTTGGGGTGATAAAACTCATGAAATCAATGGTAATGATGGTCCATCCTTAATGAATATACTTAAAAATATCTCTGAGACATGGCCTCGTTATGCAGTTCAGGCTGACCTTGAATTCACTATGTAGCTGAGGCTGGCCTCAAACTCGCAGCAATCCTCCTGCCTCAGCTCCCGAGTGCTGGGATTACACACGTGCGGCACCACGCCCAGCCTGCTTAATGAATATACTTAAACTACTGTATGGATATAGCACATTTTGTTTATCCACTCATCACTCAATTGTGCACTTTAAGCAGATGAATTTTACTCTGTTAATTATATTTCAAATAAAAGCTTGATAAAAAATGAATGGCCTCACTCATAATTACGATGAAATAATTTCAGTAATTTCAGAGAAAGATTGAAAGGCTAATTTCATTTGTGAATATCCTCCCAGATTTCTAGCAAGAACAGAACTGTGGTGGGTTAAAGATGGTATAAACTCTTGATCTCTTGGCTGTGGAGACATAAAGTCTATGTGTCCTCTCCCTTTGAAACTCAGAGAGCTCTGTGTAACCTCTGTGTGACTTCCTTGATGATTAACCTACATGGAAGGTACACTGTGCTTCCTCCCAGATCCGTACCTTAAAAGACTTCCTGTCTCTTAAATATCGCTTCTGGAACTTTAAGTCGCCATGGAAGAAGTCCAACAACACTACAGGAAAGGCCTCGGACTTGAGACTAATGCAGGGGGAGAATGGCCACAGCTTCCAGCCGTTCCCACCAAAGTTCAAGACATGAATGAGGCCTTCTTGGATCACTCAGGCTCACCCAGGCACCAGCTGGACCCCACACAGCCAACACATACTGACTCCACATGGAGCCAAAGAGGCATCTAGTCAAGACCTCCAGAATTCCTAACCCACAGATCATGACCATTGTTATGGTTTATATGAAGAACAGTCTCCTTGACCAGGAAAATGGTGGAGTGCTGAGTGACAACTCAGCCCCTCTGAGATTTGGTAAATAACAACTTAGAGAAGAAAAAGAGAGAGATTAATTCCTGGGAACCAAGAAGTATCTGACAGGAAAATTAAAACCTACAGAGAAATTGAATAGCCCAAACAGAAAGCGCAGAAGGAAAGGGACAGTCTGCGCTTTATCCTGGCTCCTAGCTCATGGCTTGCAGGAAAGGGAGACCAAACCTACAGAGCCAAAGGGAAAGTTGTGTCCTCCAGAGGCCTCAGGGAGAAATGTGGCAGCAGAACAGGCTGGTGGGTGCTGTGATCTGCAGACAGAGCTCGAGATTCTGCTCCCACATGAGTCCTTTGACAGCCAATAGCTGGTGAATATCTGCTGCCCAAGCACCCACAATATTCCTGGAAAAGTGCTTGGTCAGACACAATTCCAGGGAAGGCTCGATTGCTTGAATCTGTGACTCAGAGCAGGCCCAGGATGACTTCACTTAAGGGCTCCCAGTGTTATGTTCCCACTGTGACTGGGTGAGAGACAGCCACGGGAGACAGCCAAGGTCAGGAACCAGGCTGGAAAGAGACCCCCGTGAGGGGTCTGAGCTGAAGGATACAGGCCCCAAACTCATGACCAGAGGCCAGGCCCAGCTGAGATGTCTAGATTTAAAAGTCATGGCATTGGCACCCTTGCCTTACTACCACTGCCTGCTGGTGCCCGCATCCATCACAGACCTGGGTTCTGACTGCCTTCTTTATCTACTAGCATGAGCAGACACATCTTGTCTCAGACACTGCCCCCAAACTGTATATGCCAGAAGAAAACCACACATTCAAAATCACAGAGATCTTTTTCTTTCTTTCTTTTTCTTTCTTTCTTTTTCACTTTCTTTCTCTTTCTTTCTATATTTCTTTCTCACTTTCTCTCTTTCTCTTTCATACTGGGGATTGATCCCAGGGCCTTCACACTGAGCTCCATCCCAGCCCTTTTTTTTTTTTTTTTTTTTTTTGTTAAGACAGACTCTTGCTAAGTCATTAGTTGTCCAGGTTGGGCACAAACATGTGACTCACCTGCCTCAGCCTCCCAGAGTGCAGACATATGCCACTATGACAGACTGAATCTGTCTTTTAGATAAAAAGTTGGAAGAGAAACAATTACGCCATAGACCAGTACTTCCCATCCTGCACCCAGCATCTCGACTAGGCCATCTGCATGTTCTTTTATTTTCAAACAGACTTTCTGGTGAGCTCTTTCTTTTGCTTAGAACATCCTTGCCTGTGTGATGCTTGCTCATTCACTCCTGACTTCCCCTCTGGCCTCAGCTCAAACGTTACTTTCCCAAAGAAGCCCCTTTAGACCAGGAGAGGCCTCCTGCCATCAGCTCCCAAAGCTTTCTCTAGTTCCCCCTCTACCGCTCATCATGAATTATATACAGAGATTCCCTGTATAAGGTTTTCCCCGACAGTCTATAAGCTCTGGGAGGGCAGAGGTCACAGCTACCCGGCTCCCTGTGGGCCGCAGCACAGTGCCTCCTACACTGTAGGAATACTATAAATGTCGATAGAATGAGTGAATGAACAAAAAAGGAACAAAGCATATGAAAGGTTTTTAAAAACTTGTGACATTCACAATAAGTGACATAATTACGAGAATGTTACAAATGTCTGATGATTACTGGATAATTCAATATGAAATCAGTGGGAGTTTGTATTGTGTCCAGGGAACCTCCCCACTTGCTATAAAATATATTGGTTCAACTTGACCTTGGACCGTGGATTTTTCAATCAAAAGGAAATGAGTTATGCAAAAGAACCAGAAAATATTACTGTGTTCAGGCAGGGAGTGGACCTCAGATGAAAGAAACAATTGAGCAGGAAACTTGCCTGTTTCCAAAGAACATATTTGTGGCCTGAATTCCAGAGGGAATTAGAAACTGGCAAAATCCAACTGTGCCAATCTGGGAAATTGGTTGCTACACTGAGAATTAATACAGGTGACACAAGTCATCAGGAAAACTATATTTTATTATCAATAAACACGCCAGCAAACACTAGGAAAATTATGACAGCTACCATCATAACTCAAACTAGACACAAGAAAGTAACTCTCCAGGGAATGTCTTCAAGGACCAGTGGGTGTCCGCTCCACCGAATGAGGAATCCCTGAGGAGGCAGGATTCGCACTCACCCCGCCCCACCGTCAGAGTGCAAAGGCTCCTCTTCTGGGGAATCAGCCTCAGTCTTTCCAGACGCCCCCTTGGCCTCCAGCTGGAACAATGTGGTAACTGTTAACCGTGGTTGGAGAGAAACGGAACCAGAGGTGGGACTTGACCCCGGGAGCGTTATGGAGAACTGGGAGATTTCACAAGCACCGCTGGTGGCCAGAGGGCTGTGGGAGGGCCTTTTGGATGATCCCACAGACCCCCACCTGGACGTTTAGAGATTTACCACGCACCTCCGGGCAGCGCCCTCCCTGCGACCCCGCCCCTCGCCGCCAAGCCCGGGACTACGTTTCCCAGAGGGCTTTGCGCCGGGGCGTTGCCGTGGAAGCCGGGTGGGCGCATAAAGGGAAGCTGCTGAGCCGGCGCGTCTGCCTCCCCGGCGCTGCAGCTCGCAGAGATGTTTGGTCTTCTGATCCTCTTCCTTTTCTTCCTCTTCCTCCTGTACGTGGCTGCGCCCCGAATCAGGTCTGTGCAAATGTATTGCCTTCTACTGCGAAGTCTTTTCGGGGGGACACGAATCCTCACGGAAGCTCAGTTTTGCAAAAGAAAATGCCCCCGAGGGTCCCCAAGAGGGCCGAGACTCAAAGTTCAGCGGTTTGCAAATGAGGTCCGGGTGTCTTGGGGGTCGGGAAGGGACTGCGGTCCCGAGCATCCTGCTCTGCTACTCCTGGCCCCCTTTTCCGTCCAGCAGCACCTGCCCCCAGCTCCAGGGAAGCCCGAGCGCTACAGGTTGGCGTGTGTCAGCCCCCGTGTGGGATTCCCCACCCCCAAATCCACTGTTTCGCCCTTTGCTCTCACGCCTTGAACCAGCCCTGTCTAGCTTTTTATTTCCAGGCTTTGAAGTGAAAGGAACGATTCCATTTTTTTCTCTGCGAAACTGATGGGAAGAGTGACATCTGTAGTTCTCTGCATGCTCTCTTTTGCTGCTCTTCTCAGGGCAGATGTTGGGGACAGAAGTGAACGGGAGTTAGACGCCGGTGGGCGAGGAAGGGGATGCAGGGAAAATGGGGGGATGGGCTCTAGAGAATCGGCAGAGGGCGCCCAGCGGGCCGGCTGCTGATTGGTTCTGAGAAAGTCACCCGTAGTGAAAGTGGGCCAATGACTGAAGAGACACACTCGGTCCTCTTGGCGCGCGGTCGTAGTTCCAAGTCAACTTGAGCCAGATCCAACTGTCATTTCTTTATTGTAAGATTGGTCAGGAAGGACTGTGGATGTGGCTTAATTGTACTTTGCTCGCCTGGTATGCACAAGGCCCTGGGTTTGATCCTTAGCACCACAAAAGAAAAAAAGGAAATTAAGATTAGCCTGCTGGCCAGGCGTGGTGGCACATGCCTGTAATCCCAGCATCCCAGCACTCGGGAGGCTGAGACAGGAGGATCGCTACGAATTCGAGGCCAGCCTGGGCTACATAGTAAGCTCAGGGTCAGCCTGAACTACATAGTGAGACCCTGCAGGTAGCTTCAGTTGTTAGGAGGGTGCCTCTTGAATTACAAGTTCAATGAAAAAGCCCGAAATAGTTCAAGCCCGGCTTGGACTACATGATAAGATCCTGCCTCAAAAAACCAAAAGAAGGAAGGCAGGCAGGCAGGCAGGCAGGCAGGCAGGCAAGAAGGAAGGAAGATCTTTGCCAGGTGTGGTACTTGGGAGACTGAGGTATGAGGATCAGAAGTTCAAGGCCAGCCTGGGCAACGTAGTGAGCCCCTGTCTCAAGGTAGAAAAAGGTTGGGGATGTAGCTCAGTGGTAGAGTGTTCCTGGGTTCACTCCTCAGTGCTGTAAAAAGCAGACCAACAACGATAAACACAGTCAACACATCAGCAGATTCTTTTATTCCCAAGATTGTGGAGAAAAGAAAAATCTGAGGAGTGCTAATATGTGTTTGTACATTCATTCGGCATTTGGAAAGGTGTGTGGCATAGTGCTTAGGAACCACGACTCTAATTAGACAAACGACTTGAATCCCTCCTTTCCGTCATACTTATTTTTTTGCTCTGGTTTTTGTTTTGTTTTGTTTTGTTTTTGTCCTTTGGATGGAATCCAGGGCTCCATGTATGCTAAGCACTCATACTACAACTGAGCTACATCCCGTACCCTCGTCTTATTTTTAAGTATGTTATAGTGTGTAAGGATGGTTTTTTGGGGTTTTTTGTTTGTTGGTTTTGGATTTTTGGTTCTTTGGTTTTTTGTTTTTGTTTTTGTTTTTTTGTTTTTTGAGGCAGGGTCTGGCTATATAGTTCAGGCTGGCCTTGAACTCACTCTGTAGCCCAGGCAGGCCTCGAAAACATGGCAATCCTCCTGCCTCAGCCTCTCGAGTGCTGGGATTACAGGCGTGCGCCACCATACCTGGCTCTTATTTTGTTTTGTCCTAGATTCACAAGCTTTTGTAATTATAACTCTTTGAGTTGGATTAACCCAGTTTTCTAGACTATTAAATGCCAATTATGGGCAGATTGGCATATAGAGACCAGTTTTCTTCCTTTTTTTTGTTGAGTCTTGTGATTTCCAGAAATGCTTCATGGAGAGCTCAAACTGAAGTCAGGTGCCTGGCTAAGCCAATAGTCCTCCAGTTGTGGTGCTGCAGGAAGCGGTTCTAAACGTTGCCCTTGTAATGGAATCACCTTTGTCCTAAGAAAGATCAGAAAACTTCAGTCTTCTTTTCTCCAATGTTCCTTACATTTATTTTATGTATTTATTTTTGAGTTTTTTTGGAGGGTCTCACTATGTAGTTGAGGCCAGGCTTGAACTCATTACGTGGCCCAGGTTGGCTTTGAACTCACAGCAATCCTGTCGCCTCAGCTTCCCGAGTGCTGGGATCACGGGCGTGAGCCACCACACCTGGCCGTTCCTTAAATTTAGGAAAGGACAACAGCGAAGCCTGGTGTGACGCCGCACACCTATAATCCTATCACTCAGGAGACTGGGGTAGGAGGATCATGAGTTTGAGGCCAGCCTGGACCTCATAGTGAGTTCCAGGCCAGTCTGGGCGACACTGTGAGACCTGTCTCCAGAAAAAAGCAAAACAAAGTGGGAACCATGAAGAAAGCAAAACAAACCTCAGCCTCGGGCTCTGAAGACATCGGTGCTTCCAGAACCCTCCACTGAGAGGGGAAAATAAAGCACTGATGCGTTCCCTTCCTCTCCTCTGTCTGTAGGAAAATGCTGGTCTCTGGGGTGTGCACATCTACTGCCCAGCTTCCTGGGAAGGTCGCTATAGTCACTGGAGCTAACACGGGCATCGGAAAGGAGACGGCCAAAGAGCTGGCTCGGAGAGGCAAGTTCATCTGCTTTCAGTTCCTTCCCACTACTGTCGTTTTCCTCCTCACAGTGATGGTTGCTGTCACTGTTTACTCCCTAACTTAGAATTTAAGAACTCTCCGAGCAACTCATTGATTTGCAAGTCTAGTACAATGCTGTACATATAATGGGCACTTAAATCTTACTGATCTGTTCCTGATTTGCTTCAGGTGACTCTGTTGTAAAGTATGTGTAAAATTTCCTCTTTTAAACAAAACAAAACAAAACAGGTTCTAGGCTTAGTGGTAGGGCACCTGCCTAACATGTACAAGGCCCTGAGTTCAATTCCTAGCATGAAAAAGAAAAAAAACAAAACAACCAAGAGAAAATAATGGTTGACATCAGTTTTAGGTCTATAATACCCACTTAAAAATGGAGCTGACAGCCAGGAGTGGTGGCACACATGTCTAATCTAAGCACTCTAGGAGGCTGAGGCAGGAGGATTGTGGGTTTGAGTCCAGCTTAGGCTACTTAGCAACTTTGAGACCCTGTCTCAAAAAATAAAGGACTGGGGATGTAGCTCAGTGCAGAGGCCCTGGGTTCAATCACCGGTACCACAAAAGAAAGAAAAGGGAAAAAGCACTGACAGTTTCTCTTTCTTATGTTGGATGACAGGAGCCCGCGTATATTTAGCTTGCCGGGATGTGCAAAAAGGGGAATCAGCAGCCAGAGAGATCCAAGCCGTAACAGGGAACCAGCAGGTGTTGGTGCGGAAACTGGACCTGGCTGACGCTAAGTGTATTCGAGCCTTTGCTAAGGATTTCTTAGCAGGTAAGTAAAGAATGACAGACTATATTGTGGCTTTATGGTCAAGTTGGCACACTTGGATGAAAGAAAATGATCTCTCTCTAAAACACAGAAAGAGGAGGTAAAATATAGCCAAAAACTTTTGATGTAGAGCTGAAGTCATTTTCATCTTAGGGATGTGATTAACGCCAAGGGGATGTCCTCAGGAGGCAGAAACAAAGAGGGAACCCAAAAAGCCACGGCAGTGAGCAAGAGCTGAAGCTGAAAATCTCCCGGGAGCATCAGAACTCAGTATGGGCTTTTTAGGCCACAGTCGGCTGTTTGTTACTGAAAGCTCTGAAAGGTTCGCCATCCCTGGTCTAGAGTCTAAACATCCATACAGCGATAAGGGAGGAGACCTCAGGCCTTTGAGAGCTGGCGCTGTGTATATAAGGCTGAGATTCACTAAGGGACATCTGGTCCAGAATATAGGAGCTAAGAAAACAAAGTAAAACAGCCTGGGCACCAGCTCAGGGACGTGACAAAGAAGTTTACCATCTCTTTGGGTCATGGACAAATAATGAGTCATCTGTAATAAATTAGAAACCCAGGCTGGTATCCGTGGGGTCTGAAGCCATACTACCAAATGGGATAGGATCCTCTTATTTTGTTTATTTATTTTTGGGTGCAGGAATCTTGAGCTGAGGCATTAACATACAAACTCTTATACAATATTTCGTCAGGCATACCTCCTCATCACCTGTGGATCTTAGCCTGTCAGGGAAACAACTTCCACTGCTACGAATCTACCGCCATAAATGACAAACCACATAAGGAAATGAACCATTAGACTTGGCAGATTTCTTGTGGGAACTGAAGCCCAGAGGCAAAGGTTCATATAGAACATCTTTTTCTGTCTTGCTCTGGAGTCTTTCCAGTCAGCTTCAGAAATCTATTAGGAGAGACGGATGGAATAATTCTCAAAAGAAATAAGTAGCTCCAGAACTGGAAATATTGGGAAAGGTGTTCAGTGATATAAATGGAATTTTTCTCTCTCGTAAAAGTATGTAGGATTCAACTAAAGTCTTCCTGTAAGAAACAATACCAGCTGGGCATGGTGTTGCACGCCTGTAACCCCAGCACTCTGGAGGCTGAGGCAGGAAGATCACTGCAAGTTCGAGGCCAGTTTGGGCTACATAGTGAGTTCAAGGCCATCCTGAACTGCATAATGAGACCCTGTCTCAAAAAAGCAAAAAACAAAAACAAAATAACTATGAAGAGGAACCAGAAAAAAGATTAAAGTTCTGCATCCCCACATTTAAAGCCGGGTTGTGAAGCAGATTTCTAAGATGTAACAGCTGTGCCTGACCACGTGCCTGCTCCATCTTCTCCCTGCAGAGGAAAAGCACCTCCACATTTTGATCAACAATGCAGGAGTGATGATGTGTCCCTACTCCAGGACAGCAGATGGCTTTGAGATGCACCTGGGAGTGAACCACCTGGGTAAGAAATCTGGCTCATCACAAAGCTAGAGGGAAACTAAAGTTCTTGGAAAACGTAAAGGTCAGATTGAGCCTTCTTTGTGGCGTGATTGGAACCGAGAGCCATCGTAGACCACGTGTGAGTAATAAATAGTGTAGTCCTGCCTGAAAGCTGAGGCCTGCTCCAGACTCTCCCTTCTTTTTAATCTATGATTTAAATGTAGTTTACCTTGGAAGCGTTTTTGGTCTTTGTTTGGTTTTGGTCTTTTGAGATAGGGTCTCACTGTGTAGCCCAGGCTGGCCTCAAATTCCAGGCAATCCTCCTGCCTCAGCCTCCTGAGTGCTGGGATTACAGGCGTGTGTCACCACACCCAGCTAGGCCACCTGCTATTAAAGAGTAACTTTAACCCTTGTTGGAGTAAGATTGGACTTGCTATTCACATAGTCCAGATCTATCGATACCTCCTATAAGAGTATCGCATTCTTTGGCTGTTTCTATTTCCCTGACTCTCACTGCACTTGTCCTCCAGTCGATAATGAAAGTTGAAGCAAAAGACCTTACTCCTGCGTTCTCTGCCTCCCTTAGCTTAGCCTTGCTCACCACTACTCTTCTTATCCCATATTGGCCCTGAACTTTGTCAATCCTAGTTTTTCTCCACAGGTCACTTCCTCCTGACCCATCTGCTGCTAGAGAAACTGAAGGAATCAGCCCCATCAAGGGTAATAAACGTGTCCTCCTTGGGACATCACCTGGGAAGGATTCACTTCCATAACCTGCAGGGCGAGAAGTTCTACCATTCGGGACTGGCCTACTGCCACAGCAAGTTAGCCAACGTGCTCTTCACCCGGGAACTGGCGAGGAGGCTGCAAGGTGGGCTTGGCAAGGGAGCAGGGAGATGAGAGTCAGTGAGCGGTAGCTCAAGTCCCAAGGATGGAAACCATTTTCTGGAGCCCACACTGAATATTGCAGATCGCTGGCTGGGGACAGGGAAATTCTGACTGAAGGCTTCACTGATCGACTAGCTGCGTGACTGCAGCGCGTTACTTAACTTTTCAACCTTGTTTTCTCATAGGTAAAGGGAGATTGCTTTACAGGTTCTTGTCATAATTAATTCAGGTCTTGTGAGCAAGTCAAGATGTTCTTACTCAGAGTGAATCTGAAACGAAGGGAGGGACCTGAACTGGCACTAGATACAGCTGTAAAGACCGCGCATGTGGTGGTGGTGGTGGTGGCGTGTGTGTGGTGTGTGTGTGTGTGTGGTGTGTGCTCCCTGATAACAAAGGATCAGATAAGAGGGAAAGTACGCTTCAGAAGGGAAATCTGCAGGCACATGTAACCAGCGCTCCTTAGCATTGTCTACTCTCGATTTCCAATGAAGTGAAAGGACATCTGCGGTGGGCAGTGCTCGGGAGTTGAGGCAGACAGAATTTAGGCTCAAATAATCAGGCCCAGGAGCCCCACTGTTGGAACAGGATCATCATTCCTACCGTTCCGCAGACATGTGATCCATACCCATGGCATCCTGTGCCCTGGGTCGAGGACTGGGGAGGAGGTGGAGGAGAAGACAGGCACAGTCCCTTCCTTGATCTGGTTTATAGCTAATGGGTGAGCGCCAGCCAGTGTTTATCCAACTACCACATATTAGTCTAGTAACATTCTCACTGTAGAAAGTTATAACAGTATGGAAAGTGATGGAATTAAAGATGAGAAAACCCATCATGTATTTCTCTCCCCCTCGCACTTTTCTCCCTTCCAGTGACAACTGTCAACAGCTGTGTGTGCCTCTTCCCAGTCACTTTCCTTTGCATTTACATGTGTGCATGTTAGACACACACAATTGCAATTCTAACATGGTTTCCGTGTAGCACATACAGATTTACCCCCATTCATTTTGTTAGCCACGTGATACTTCATAGTGTAGCTGTGCCTTAACAATATCTAGATTACGTCCTTTCTGTTTGCTGTTTCATTATAATTGTGAGAAATGTTACGAAGGAGAAGTGCAAGGATCTCTCAGATGGATTTCGGGAGTGGGTAGAGACCTTATTCAGTCTGAGGGCTCAGGGAGGACTTGTCTGAGGCAGGGAGTTGCAAGCTGAGCTCTGAAGGATGTTGAGAAATTAAATGGGCAGATGGGGTGAGGAACACAGCGTATGATGGTATGGGCTTGGTTTAAGAAACAGGAGGGTGTAATGTTAGAATAGGGGGCTGAGTTTAGACAGAAGAGTAGGTGGAGGCCACAGAAAGGCTTTTAGTTTTAATTCTGAAAACCTCTGAAATGAAAACCTCTTAGCAATGGGCAGGAGTAGATGCAACAGGTGATTTCAGTGGTCAAGGTGGGAAATGAAAGTAGCTTGGACAAGTGTGGTGGAGATGGGGTTTAGTAAACACTCGTGAGAGATGTTTAGGATGTGGAAACCATAGAGCTGGTTGAAGGCTATGCACAATAAGGTAGGGAATTCCCAAGAGCTGCTCTTGTGGGCCTGGTTGGATGTGCAGGGGATACTGCAAGAACCGGGTTTGAGCTGGGCGTGGTAGCACACGCTTGTAATCGTAGCACTCGGGAGGCTGAGGCAGGAGGATCACAAGTTCTAGGCCAGCCTGAACTATCGTGAGACTCTGTCTCTTAAAATAGCAACAAAAAAAGAAAACTTGAAGAAGGAGGGGGTCAGTGATGTACAGTGCTGCTGAGAGGCCGAGTCCTGGCTCTGCTGCACTGAAACTGTTAATGACCTCTCTGGGTCTTTTTGATCTGTACAGTGGAGGTTTACATTACTGTGAGTAGTGCCTGTGATGTCACCATAGGCAGAGGGAATGCATAGGTGGGGGTCACGAGTTTATGCACATTCTTTGCTCTCTTTGGCTGTTCAATAAAATGAAGTCCCATCTTCCTCTCGCTACACGCCCCCACACCCACCCCAGGCTCTGGCGTTACGGCCTATTCTGTACACCCTGGCACAGTGAGCTCGGAGTTGGTTCGGCACTCGTCTTTCCTGAGATGCATGTGGTGGCTCTTCCCCAACTTCCTCAAGACTCCTCAGGAGGGAGCCCAGACCAGCCTGCACTGTGCCGTAACAGAAGGTCTTGAGGCTCTGAATGGGAATCATTTCAGGTATGAGTGTGTCTGTTTTTGAAATAATTTGAACTTGTCTGGTATGCTGTACCTTTTTAAAGAGTACATTGTCTACTGTTGCGTCTATCTGTTTTGTCTGTTATGTTTTTGTTTTATTTGTTCTGTTTTCTGCAGTATTTGGGATTGAACCCAGGGACTCAAGTAAGCTAGGCAAGTGCTCTGCCACTAAGCTACAGCCCCAGCTCTTTTTTTATTTTTATTTTGAGACCCTGTCTTGCTCCAGCTTGCAATCCTCGTGTCTCAGAAGGGTACCTGCGTGTCTGTACAGGCATGTGCCACGGTGCCCGGTAGCATCTGTCTTTTTTTGGTTTGTTGGTGGGTTTTTATTTTTTCGTTTTTTTGAGACACTGAGTGGTCCAAGCTGGTCCTGAATGTTCTATGCCTCGGCTTCCTGATACTGGGATTATCTAGCAGCTTCTGTCTTTTGATTCTAGGATTTTTATATTTTAATAGGGGAACTTGACCCTTTCATAGTTTTTATGGTACTTGCCAGGTTTGACTTGTTCATTGCATCTTTTATATGAATAATTATGATTTCCATCTATTTCTTACTGACTTTTTGTTATATTGGTCCAGTTTTTAAAATTTCATTTTGAAGTCCTAGTTTTGGGTTTTTTTTTCTTAACATTAAAAAATTTAATTCTGCATTCCTGTATTGTCTTTAGGGTTGAAATACTATCTATGATTTCCCTTCTTGAATAAACGTCCTCAAACTTTTTTTTGTTTTGTTTTGTTTTTTGTTTTTTTTTTTTTGTGGGTACCGGGGGGTCGACCTCAGGACCTCGTGCGCCAGCAGGCACCTGTGCCGCTGAGCGATATCACCGGCCCCTTTTTTCGTATGTGGGATCCGGGAGTCGAACCCGGGCCCTCGCACTTGCCAGGCAGGCGCGTACGCCGCTGAGCCATCTCACCGGCCCCGTCCTCAAACTTTTTACTAGAGAATTTTGAACATACACAGGAGTAGAATGATAAAGTATTGAGCCCACATACACCCATCATCTGCCTCAACTACCACTAACCTATGACCGATGCTACCCCATCCTCATCCTCTACCTCTTCCGATATTCTTCTTCTCCCATATTATTTTGAAGAAAATCCCAGACATCATCTAAGATCAAAATTTTAACATGTTTTTACCTCCACCCTTAAGACACCACTGAAAGAACCTGAAATTTTCAAGGGATTACAAATAGAATTAAGATTGGAAAGAAAGGTAAACATCATAAAAAGCCTATAGTGCCAGATTTATGGAGGAGCCACAGAAGTTGTCTCAGTACCAAAGGACAGAATCTAGTCTGTGCTGTAGAAAAATGTCATTTACTTCATGAATGAATAAGTAACCCAGTAAGAGCTAGAGTTCCTGATTTAGAGAAATGACAACTGGAATGACAAGGATGGTTGCGTAAGAGAAGCACTGAAGAGGCTTTTTACCACTGGATGACTAATTGAGTGTGGGGATGCAGGAGGATCTGGTAACCTGGGTTTCAAGACCAAGTGACTAGCAGGTTGATGATGACCTTTACTGAGATAGCGGACATGGAAAAATAATATATGTGTAGTAAGGGACAATGAACATATAGAACCAACACTGGCTTTGGTACCCGGAGGACATGTGATCTCAAGGTTGCTTTCTGTCATATTTCTTATCCCAAGCAGAGATTCTATTCTTTTTTTATTTATTCATTTGTTTGGCTGGTTTTCTTGAGACAGAGTCTCCCTGTGCAGTTCAGGCTGGCCTGGATCTCACTTTGTAGCCCAGGCTGGCCTCGAACTCAGAATGATCCTCCTGCCTCAGCCTCCCAAGTGCTGGGATTACAGGTGTGTGCCACCACACCTGGCCAGATTCCATTCTTAACCCTTTTCCTCAAGCCCGTCTCTTTCCCTTCCAGTGACTGCCAAGTGGCACGGGTCTCAGCCCAGGCTCGTAATGAGACGATAGCAAGGCGGCTATGGGACGTCAGCTGTGACCTGCTGGGCCTCCCAATGGATTGACAGGTGGTGGCAGTAGGACCCAAAAGAAGACTGCGGCAGCTGATAGAGTACTCCCTGCCAAAATGATTCTCCTTCAAAATGATTCTCTCCCTGCCAAAGAGAGCACAAAGAGCGAAGCCTTCCAGCCTGACCTGGTGGTGTTCAGTAGCATCCCGGCACACTGCCAGATTTGTCTCAACGCTGCATTTGTCTAGACCCTCTTTCTTCCTCCACTGCCGGAGTTTTCTGTCCCTATCATTGGATAAGATGACCTCATGTGACCTGCACAGCTCGTATTTTCCTTCTGAAACTTAGTCCTGTGTAGGAGAATCTGTGCTTCTGGCAGGGCTGACGTATGGGAAAGTGGGCTAGTTTTATCCTCTTGTTTTCACACTGTAGTTCCTCCCGACCGAAAAAATTCTTCCAGAGGGGGCCATGTTGCAACCTCGGCTGAACCTCACAAATCACAGTGGCTTGTTTTAAGAGCAGAGCTTCATGGCACCAACATCAGAATTCTTCAGGAAACTCCTCACTGAACCTGTGTTATGGCCTGGCCTTCGCTCCGACAACCTAGAGCCACTGCTGCTAAGACGTTTTCCCATGTCCGGACCACAGAGCAGCTACCTTTCCTAGGATGTTGTGGGATTTGGGGGAGGACAGAAATAAAAATCAAGTGAAACTGTCACGTTCCTGCCTTTTCTCAGATCTGTAAGGAGGTACTAAAAGGAGCACCATGACAAGATAGACCACCTGGCTTCAGTTACTGACTCTGTAGTCACGTGGAGGAGGCCTTTTCAGGCCTTGGGTTTTTTGTTTTCATTGTGGTGCTGGGGATCAAACCTAGGGCCTCACAAATGCTATGTAAGCTCTACCACTGAGCTACATCCTCGGTCCTTTTTTTAAAATTCTGAGACAAGTTCCCCAGGCTGGCCTTAAAACTTGCAATTCTCCTGCTGCCTCAGCCTCTCAAGTAGCTGGGATTACAGGTGTGCACCTCTGCACCCAGCTCTTAGACAATCAGAAGAGGACTGAGCATGGTGGTGCACACTTGTAATCCCAGCACTCAGGAGGCAGAGGCGGGAGGATCACGGGTTTGAGGCCAGCCTGGGCCGCACAGTGAGACCCTGTCTCAAAACAAACAAACAAAAAACAGAAGAGGAAAAGGAAAGCTTTCAGTTTTCAGTCATTGTCATTGCGTGTATTTGTGTTTCTTCTTGTGTATTCATGCAGTTGGGATTATTCTCACAAAATTTACAGTAGCTACTCTATCAGTGCTCACTAGAGAAACATTTAATGTAAAATACACACACACATATGGATTACAAGGTAGGCTTACAGTGGCCCCCCTGCAGGGTCCAATGTGGAAGAGTGCAAAAGAGTGCAAACGGGCTTTCTGCACACTGGAGATCCGAAGGAGCCAGTCGAAAGTTGAAGGCTTGGTGCTCAGTGTAATGTGCCATGTGAGTCTGTATGAGGAAGCTGAAGGGTCTGTGTGGGAAGCAGGAGACAGATGTCTAAGGCAAAGACAAGGACAGGTTCTTCGGAAGAAACAACTGAGCCGCCTTCTTGCCCCTTTTTATTCCATGAAAGGTCTACAAGCATATTGGTCAGTGCAACTCACACCCGGGGTGGGTCTTCCATCTTCAGTAAATCCATTCAGTCACACCCAGAACTATGCTGAGCCAATCAGTTGGGCATTTCTTACTCAAGATGACACAACAATTAATTCTCACAGCCACAAAGGAACAGTATTAAACCGACCCTAATGCAGGCTAACAATAGGAGATGGCGCAAACCAGTAAACCAGTGTCATCCCATTTTTGATATAAATGAGGACAGCTGCCAAATGAAACATTCTGTAGATGTTGGCGATTACCCACAAGAAGCACAGGAGTAGCAGGGAAGAAACTGAAGGAGAAAAATCCTGGGCAATAATGTGTGATAAGGGACTAATTAAGGATTAAAAAAAAAGTAATATACAGCTATAGAAGAACTGAGGATGAGCACCCTAATTAACAAGACTGATGAGGCTTTGTGTTAACCAATGAAGTGGCTGTAAAAACCCAAAAAAAAAAAAAACAAAAAAAAAAACCACCCTCCAATTCTATATTTAGAAAAATTATCTTAAGGACTGATAGTGATAATTGCAGTTGGTTTAATAATTTTTTTTTGTGTGTGTGTGGGTACCGGAGGTAGACCTCAGGACCTCGTACTTGCCAGGCAAGCACTTATGCCGGCGAGGGTTTAATAATTTATCGGGGCATTTCCTTATCATTTTTTTTTTTTTTTTTTTAGCCAAGGTTTCACTATGCAGTTCAGGCTGGCCTTGAACTCACTTTGTAGCTCAGGCTGGCCTCAACCTCACAGTGATCCTCCTGCCTCACCCTCATGAGTGCTGGGATTACAGGCGTGCACCACCATGCCTGGCCCTTACATTATTATTTTTTTTATTTTTATTATTTTATTTATTTATTTATTTATCTTTTTGGTACTGGGAATTGAACTCAGGATCTTGCACTTGCCAGGCAGGCACTGTTATCTTGACAGGATTAAAATGTCAAATTAGTAGCTGGTAGTGTAGCTCAGTGGCAGTGTTACCGGGTAGTCTCTTTCTAAAAGTGGCTCACCAAATAAACGTCACTGGGTTTCGTGGTGCTTGCATCTCTTTCTGGAGTTGGTTTCCAGGTTCTTCTCATCTCCAACAAAGAATTGGACAAAACGAGCAAAAAATGGTAGCAAAGTTTATTTGAAAAATAAAAGTGAAGAATGAGGGAGAAACTGGCTTTGCAGAGTGAGCTTGGGCTGAGTAAGAGAGGAAAAAGCAAGATAAAAGTACACACTGGAGGCTATAGGGCAGGATATCATGAGGAAGTCACACATGCAAGCTCTTTGTGCCATCTGTGTCCTTTTATGCCATCCAAATTTCGAGGAAACCTGCAAGAACTTCTACATATGGGTCCTGAGAGGCGCTGCTGGGAACCCATGCCTCAGGCTGAGGCCAGGCCTAGGCATCCTATTGAAAACCTGCTCGAATTCTCAGAAGTCCACGTGCAGCGCTTTGGGATCTGTTCTGTCCATGTGTTCTGGAGTCTTGGAATTAACAGGTCGGGCCTACTTCCCCAGCCAGCTTTGCCACGCCCTAGTCTCCTGTCGCATTAGAGCATGCATGAGGCTCTGGGTTCCATGCCTAGCACTGGGGAAAAAAAAGATAAAATGATCTCTATACTTTATTTGGCGAACTTTGATCTAACATAATGCTGCCAAAGGAAGTCTGAGGAATTGGTAATATTCCCACCCCTTATTTGGAGTATGTTATTCTAAGAGAGTTTGTGATTTTCTTGGACTGAATAGTACACTTTGGTAGGGAAAGTAGTTATAGGACCAATTTTCACTTCTCGTATTTGTAAATAATCTCCATTGGACCCGTTTTGGCCATTAAGCTATATTTTAAAGATAGTCATTTTATGGGAAAATTGGGAAATTTTAATAATAGTGCTGTTGAATAACTGACTATTTTACCCAATTTGTTGAGCTGTCAATGACAGTGTCTTTTTGATTATCATGGTTTTTTGTTTGTTTGGTACTGGGGATTGAACCTAGGGCCTTTGCATTGAGCTAGATCCCAGCCCTTCTGCCATTTTTTATTTTGAGACAAGGTCTTGCTAAGTCACTAAAATGCCCAGGCTGAGCTCACACTTGTGATTGTCCTGCCTCAGGCTCCCAGAGTGCTGGGATTACAGACACGAATTATCGTGCTTTTATTACTAGAATAAAAACTAAGAATTAAACTTTTTTTTGAGACAGGGTTCTGCTATGCAGTTCAGGTTGGCCTTGAACTCACTTTGTAGCCCAGGCTGGCCTCGGACGCAGTGATCCTCCTGTTTCAGCCTCCCGAGTGCTGGTATTACAGGTCCCGACCACGCCCGACCAGAATTAAATGTTTATAATCAAAAGACAAAAGCACTTTTTATTATTACAGCTGTGCAATGACAGTATTTCTCATTCTCATGGATAAATGTGCCCCAGAATCTAGCTACAGTACGATTGCAATTCACATGTCATTAATCTGGGTTATGTGATTATCCGACCATTTCCTATTTCTCTTTTATGACACTGTTCAGAGATCACTTTTTCTGTTTCTTGATCATCCCAAGCTGTTACATCTCTTTTTGTACCGCCTCTTTAGTTCTGTAACACAAGGCTGTGGGATTTACTACACTGCTGCTGACCTCAGACTCTGTCATCCCAGTGCTCAGGGATATTAAGAATTCAACAAAATCGCTATTTGTTGAATCAACGGTCAGTGAACTCAATCTAAAAAGGGCCCAACGGGGCCGGTGAGATGGCTCAGCGGCTTAAGCGCCTGCCCGGCAAGCGCAAGGGCCCGAGTTCGACTCCCGGATCCCACATACGAAAAAGGGGCCGGTGATATCGCTCAGCGGCACGGGCGCCTGCTGGCGCGCGAGGTCCTGAGGTCGACCCCCCGGTACCCACAAAAAAAAAAAAAAAGAAAAAAAAGAAAAGGGCCCAACGGATAAAAACCAAAGCATTTCCCCCTGCGCATTCCTGTATACATTCATTTCTTTTTCTCTTTTTGAGGTGCCGGCTATCAAACGATGGGCCTCATGCATGCTAGGCAAGTGCTCTATCACTGAGCTACAACCCCAGCCCCATGTACGTTTTAATATGTATGCCTTTTAATACGTGTGTCCAGTTTAAATATTAAGCTTCCAAGCAAACATTTCAGAATAGGCTTCTTAAGCAAACCATGTCATCAGTGTGCACAGGAATTTACACCCATGGAGTACAGGATTTTATCACTGTTAACACGTTACATTTTGCGGGAGATCGTACTTGATAAAGCCGTGTCCGCCTTCCTAACCAGATTATAAATTACCCAAGGCCACAGAGTAAATTCGTTTTGTTCATCAGTATACGCACAAAACCAAACCAAACATATGCTCAAATCCCTGTAGAATACCATTTCTTGAACACCTGTTGTAAGCGAATGCCCGAAGCCATCTAGTGCACTAGATGGCGGGCCGCTAGAGGCTGAGCTCGTATTTCGGGGTCACACAGCCTAGGATCCACTTCCAAAACCGTGTGACCCTGGGCCCTTGAACTCCTCAGTAACCGTACTCTATCGGCAGCCCGAGGGCAGGCGGGAGACTGGTGCGCCCATCTTTCTAGGGCTGAAAGCCAACGCTTAGGATACCAGCTGAAAAAGTCAGGTGGCAAAGCCAAATCCACGACAGCGACGATGACGTCTAGACACACGGGACACCGCCGCCGCGCACCTGACCAACCGCGCGTTGGGGCCTGACTACAACTCCCGGCATGCACTGCACGGCCCGCCCCTCGCCGGCCGGCGGGTCCCGGAGGCAGCGGCCGAGCTGCCCGTCTCGCGGGTCACCTCCGACCGTCCGCGGCGGCGCCTTCCCTACCCTGGGCCGCACATCTCCAAGGCCGCGCACTGCCGCTTTGCCCGGCGCTGCGTCGCCCCCGCCTCGGCGTCGCCCGGGCAGCATGGGCCACACGGCTTCGCGTCAGGCTTCCGCGTCAGGCTTCCGCGCCCGGCGCTCAGCGGGGACCGACTGCCGGGTGGGCGTTCCGCTCGGAGGACCCCGGCGCGACCCCGGAAGCGCCTCGTTCGCGGCGGCGCGGCGGTCGCCGTGATGGCTTCGGGCTTGGGCGGCTGAGCGCTGGGCGAGGAAGGGGCCCAGCGCCCAGAGTCTCGGCGGCTGCGCCATGGCCGCCTCCGCCGCCTCCTCCGAGCATTTCGAGAAGCTGCACGAGATCTTCCGCGGCCTCCACGAAGACCTACGGGGGGTGCCCGAGCGGCTGCTGGGGACCGCCGGGACCGGTGAGGCGGGGGTGGGACCGGCGGTGGGGAACTCGGCCCTGCGCGTGTGGGAGTGAGAGCCTCCATCTCCTGCACCCCGCTGCTCTTCCTCAGACGCGCCCGCGAGGACTGGCAGGGTCCCCGGGCCACGGTCCCCTTGCTGCCACTTAGGGTGGACCAGCGACGGGCCAAGGATGCAGGTCAGGTTGTCTTCTCCCTCGGATCCGCCCAGGCCCCCAATACACTCTTCTCCTGGCCTCCCCTACACTCCTGTGGCAGGAAGAGCACAGAGGGCTTTTAAATCTGCTGTCCTGTAGCTTGTTAGAATGGGTTTCTTGTATAGATCTGTATTTTGTTGTACTCGTTATCGTCAAGAGAGAGTCATCGTTTTCACCAGGCGCAGAAAGGATTTGTAGTACAAAAAAAAAAAAAAAAAAAAAAAAAAACCAAGAAGTAGAAAAAAAAATTTTTTTTTGAGTTTTTTTGAGACAGGGTTTAGTCCAACATGGTCTTGAACTCACTGTGTAGCACAGGCTGGCTTCAAACTCGCGTCGATCCTTCTGCCTCAGCCTCCCGATTGCTGGGATTACAGGTGTGTGCCACCATGCCCTTAAAGAATCATAGTTTTAGGGGCTGGAATGTAAGGGATTGAATGGGAGTTTGCTAGGCCGAGGAGAAATGGAAAGAGGCAAGGAAGGAATGAGAAATTGAAAATCGCCAACTATGGAATTTACAGTGTATACGGGAAAGTGAAACAGCTAGGTTGGGAAGGACCTGAATGTCACAGTAAGTAAGACATTTGGACTTGACAGGGAGGACCCTTAAAAGAATTCAAGCAGCTGATTAATACAGACTTTAATTCTAGGAGGGCTCTGATGGCTAGATAGAGGATACAAGAGTGGCTTTAGGGGACCATGTTGGGAGCCTTGGTGGTAGTATCTAAGAAACATGGGAATCTAGAGCATGAGTCTTTTATTTTATTTTGTTTACTTTATTTATTTTTGGAGACAGGGTCTCACTGTATAGTTCAGGTTGGCCTTGAGTTCACTATGTAGCCTAGGCTGGCCTCAAACTCACAGCAGTCCTCCTGCCTCAGCCTCCCGAGTGCTGGGATTACAGGCATGCACCACTATGCCCGGCAGCATGAGTTTTAGAAGTGATTCTGAAGCAGAAATTAACCAGTCTGCATATGAGGCATGAGGAAGAAAGAAGAATTAACTGCATCTTCTCACTTGGTCAATTGAGTGAACAATGAATTCAAATAAGAAATACAGCCCAGCCTGGGCTTCGTGAGACCCTGTCTCAAAATCAGAAATAAAAAGGGCTGGGGATGTATGTAGCTCAGTTATTGCCACAAAGAGACAGAGAGAGAAGCAATCTTATTTGGGTTTTGGATGAGAACATCACAGGTAGCTGTGAAACAGAGATTATGGTGTATGTCCATTCTAGCCTCACAAGGTAGTTTCTCTTACATTCAAAATAACATTTACAAAGAACATGTTAATATGAATTGAGAGGCACTGTAGTAATGCTGTAGTTAAAAGTAAGAAATCTCGGGCGGGTGAGATGGCTCAGCGGCACAAGCGCCTGCCTGGCAGGCGCGAGGTCCTGAGTTCAACTCCCGGAACCCACATAATGCAAAAAAGAGCCGGTGAGATGGCTCAGCGGCACAAGCGCTTGCCCGGCAAGCGCGAGGTCCTGAGGTCGACTCCCGGTACCCACATTAAAAAAAAAAAAGTAAGAAATCTAGAGGCAGACTGTTTGGGTTAGGTCCACTTCTTGGTAGTTGTGTGATCTTGTAAGTTTTTTTTTAAATAAGAATAAATATGAATGAATATTTAAGATAGATAAACTATGTAATTTCTTAACCAAATCCAGATATGATGAAATAAGAAATACATGAGCCCACAGCATTGAAAAAAAATTTTTTTTTGGTACCGGGAATCAAACTCAGGACCTCACACTCGCCAGGCAGGCGATATAGCTCAGTGTCACTGAGCTATATCCCTGGCCCCTGAGCCCACAGCATTTTAATCATTTCCAAGTTGTTTTGACCAAAATAATTTCCCCTGTGAAATGGGAGAAAAAAATCATAGCATCTAACTTCATAGTGTTCCTGCGAGAAATAAATGAGTAAATATATGGAAAACCCTTAGAATACCCCCCAAGCTGGGCATGGTGGCACACACCTGTAACCCCAGCACTCGGGAGGCTGAGGCAGGAGGATCGCAGAGTTCAAAGCCAGCCTGAGTTACAGAGTGAGACCTTGTCTCAAAAAAAACTTAGAATACTGCCTGACATTAGTGAGAGCTATAAGCCAGTGTTATTAATAAGTACATGAGAAATTTGATCTTTTATTTAATTGAAAAATAAGAATACCAGCACTGTAAACAACTGCTCTTACCTTATTTGACTTTTTTCCCCAGGGCAGTTATTTTCTAACATACTAAACAATTTACATGTTTCTGATAGTGTTTGTCTTCCTTTCAGCAGAACAGTAATTTCAAAGTGTGGGCCATAAACCAGCAGCGCCCTCACCACCTGGGAATTTGTAAGAAAGGCAGATTTTCGGGCCCCACCCCAGGCCTATAGAATCAGAAACTTTTGACTAGCAGCTTTTTTTTTTTTTTTTTTTTGTTACTGGTTTGAGGTACTGGGGATTGAACCAGGGCCTTTGCACTGAGCTGACATCCCCAGCCCTTTTACTTTTTATTGTGAGACAGAGCTTCATGCTAAGTCACTGAGTTACCCAGTCAAACTTCCTGTCCTCCTACCTCAGCCTCCTAGAGTACTGGGATTACAGGCATCCACCACCATGCCTGGCTACATTTTCAGCACTCTTAAAATTTATATATCTATTGAAGCAACAAAAACAAAAGAGAGATTTATTTCCCAAAAGTACAGTCTGCATTCAAGTTCTGCCTTTGCAGGATAGCAGACACAAAGTGTGCAATTTTAGGAAGTTTTGTGGCAGTGACAGTCCATTACCACACACTATATTAATCCACTGAATATTGCGTTAAGCACATGCACCATAATTTGCGATCGTGGTTTTGCACCATTGATGAGGTTTCTCAGATACCTCAGAGCACTTTAATTGCTTAATCTAACCAATGTTAAGCGTCCATGGTCGTGATTTCTAGTTTTCATTTTATAGTACTGGAAGATATTTTTCAGTATGTCAGAATGTGGTGTACGATAAAATTATTGAAAGTTTTCCATTTTAATTCACTTAAATTTCAGTATCTTTACATAAGACTCCATTATTTTGTGAGGCAGAAAAAAGTCATCACTGTGGAGTGTTGTATGCAGCAGGCTGGTAAGTAGCAATTACTCGAAGGCTGCAGAATTTTAATTATTCCAACTCTGTTTATACTCCTTTAATTTTGTTTTCGTTCCTGGGTCTTCCTACCTAAGGATTTGTTTTTGAAAACAGTGGTAGGGGGCTGAGGATAAAGCTTGGTGGTAGACTACTTGGTAGAGACGCTGGGTTCCATCCCCAGCATCACTTAAAAGCAAAAAATAATGGTAGTTCCTAGTTATTAAAACCTTATTAGGGCACCCCATTCGGGACTCCTCCTGTCTCCCAGGAGCTATTCCTATTCCCCATTTCCCATTCCTATTTCCCATTCCTTTTCTCCAATAAATTTTCCTTCTCTTAAAAAAAACCAAAAAACAAAACAAAAAAAACCTTATTACGCCTGGCACTTGTTAAGTGCTTATTTGTTTTATCTCTTTTAACCTTTCAAACACCCCTGTGAGGTCAGCACTGTTCCGTTCCCTGTTTACAGATTCGGAAACGGTTTCGAGGGATCCGCTGGTTTTAACTCCTGTGCAGAGGTGAGGTTGTTAGTGTACTGGTGGGGGCTGTTGGTCACAGGAGTGCCCACAGCGGGGCGCCCAAAGCAAATGAACCACAAGTCTCTAAGGTCCTGGTCTAACTGATGTCACTACAGTGCTCATGGACCCAGATTAGTCATTCTTGGGCTGGTAATTCAAACCCCCAAACGGAATCGAGCCCCGGCCTCCAGGGGCAATGTTGAGGTAGGCTTTCTCTAGCTCGTGTTTCCAAGCTGACTGTTTTCATCCTATTTCATGCCAGGGAAATTGTGCCACCACCACCCACCCACATTACCAAAGGGGATGGTCCCTGCAAGTCCCCCCAGTGGGAGAGAGTTGAGCAGGCGTGGGGTTTAGGGATGGTGGTTATGGAGTGTTTCATTCTTGTTTCTGGTGCCCATTGCATCCTAGGCAGTACTGCTGTTTTGTAGTTGATTGTTGCATTAATTCTAACTCAAAAAAAAAATTTTTTTTTGTTTTTTTTTGAAATACCAATTGCTAAAGGCTGTATGCTGGGAGTGCGAAAACTCCCCTCAGTTGTGTGTGGTGCACAGAAGCATTGAGAGTCAGGAGGCTTGCATACTAGGACTAGCATTGCAATACATTTACTGCTCGTTCGGCCTCGGGGGAACCACTGAGCTTTAGGCTCTAGTTTCTGCCCCTGCAGAACGAGAAGGTTAGACTAGATCAGTGGTGGCGAACCTACAGCACGCGTGCCGTAGCAGGCTGTTTGAATCATTGAAAGCTCTGAAAGGTTCACCGTCACTGGGCTAGATGATCTCTGTGGTTCCTCCCATCTCTAATGTTCCTTGGTTTCTAAGGATAGAGGGAGCTGTTGATCCCTTTCAGTTGGGTAGAGGTCAACCTCTTTGGTTTTATTTACTTATTTTTATTTTTGGTAGTGGGAATCGAACTCAGGACCTTGCGTTTGCCAGGCAGGCACTTGTGCTGCTGAGCTGTATCCCTGGCCCAATCTCTTTGGTGTTTTTTTGTTTTTTTGTTTTTTGTTTTTTTGTATAGGTCAGGCTGGCCTTGGACTCGTTATATAGCCCAGGCTGACCTCGAATTCAAACTCATGGTAGTCCTCCTGCCTCAGCCTCCAAAGTGCTGGGATTACAGGAATGTGCCACCCTGGGCTACGAGGTCAGCCTCTTTGGAACCTTGATAAATATTTGCCTTCCTGGTTTATCATCAGAAGGAATGATTTAAAGGCTGTTTTTTGATTTAACTCTTAAGAGCCCATAAGGATCTCATAAATGTGAACTTCTTCAAATTATTTTCAAAGAGCATATTCCTTTTAAAGGTATATAAGCTGTAGAGTATGTATAGAAGGAAGTGTGTGTGTGTGTGTGTGTGTGTGTGAGATCAGATAGAAGGTAGAATAATCCGACTCCAAAAAGACAATAAAATAATAATACGGGGAAGTCAGTGAAAGATACAGCTATTGTCCTTGAATCATTCTAGAATTTGCCTATTGAGAATGCAGATTCTTCATATTATTAACAAAGGAAGAATAAAGGAGGAGCCCTTAGAACTAGTAGTCGTAGAAAAATGTGAGCTAGGAAGGAAGGAAGTGTAAGCATTTGTACAGCACTGCTGCATACTGTCTGGCTTGGATCAGGAGTGGGTGTGCTTGAGTTTGGAGATGCACCGTGTCACAGGAATGATGACCCTGAGGACTTTTGTGACAGCTTATTATAAAATCGCAATACAGCTCTATAGAAGTAGCTGTAACATTTATAAGACGTGTGGAGGTCTAGAAGCTGTGGACAAAGTTTAAAAAAAGAAAGTAAACTTCCCTGTTCTGGAGGGGCTTGATCTCAAGTTGAGACCATAGAATTAACACATCCAGAATGATTGAGATCATTTGAAAAGCCGCAGACAACTGACATTACATCCTGTCGTGATGAACACAGTGTAAATCCATATAAAGGTTTGGCAACATTGCATCTTGCATAGGGTTAGGTTCAAAAGTTGGGGCTTAATATGAAAATCAGGGTAGGCACAATTATCCACAAATATCTTAGGACAGCTTGGGATGTAGCTCAGCGGTAGAGTACTTGCCTGGCACATATAAGGTCCTGGGTTCAACAAAAACAAAACAAAAAAACCTCAGGACAGCATATTGAACATACCACATGCCATGTCTCCATAAGCCCAGCTCATCTGTTTTCTTTGACATCAGAGAAGATTGCTCTTCTCTCAGATAGAAGTGCTGGCTTATAATTGGGAGCCACACTGAATGAAAACACATAGCTTTGAAAGACCCTGTTCCCATTTGTGCTACAGCGTGAGTGAACCTTTAAGACCTGCTAAGTGAAATCAGCCAAACACACAGGACAAATATGTGATCTTACTAGAGCAGTGAAATTCATAGAATGGGTAATGTATTTAATGGCTATGGAGTTTTCATTTTGAGGCAAACAAGTTCTGGAAATGAATCTCGGTGATGATTTCATAGCAGTGTGAATGTACTTAATGCCACTGAACTGTACTCTTTAAAACGGTTAAACTGGCAGATTTTATGTGTTCTTTGCCAAAATTAACAATAAAAACAGATAAAAGACTGTATCCCCAGACTGAAAGTAATTATGAAAGATGAGAGTTCCAAAAACACTGTAAACAATGGTAACTTGGTGGTGAAAAGTAGATTGTGTGTAGATTTCTAGAGATATTATTCATTCGAATGTGTATGTGTATATATATATATATTTTTTTTCTTTTTAATTAAGCTCCTTATAAATGGGTCTAATTTGTGCTTGTTAGATGTGAAGGGATGATCTTCTTACTACTGGCTCAGTTATAGCTGAGGAAGGAGGTCAGATCTCAAAAGCGATGAATTATCCACATTTTCATGTTGAGGCGGCCCAAGAACCTACCCCTCGGATAAGCTGGGTTCTCCCCTTACACAGCTGTGTTTTTTCCCCTATTATCTGTCTTTTATTTTGCTCTTTGTTTATATTTGGATTCTCATCTAAGAGAAACCATTTGATATATAAGCTTGCATGTCTGATTTATTTCATTTAACATTATGGTCTCAAGATGCATCCATTTTCCTACAGATAACTGGAGTTTATCCTTCTGTATAGCAGAGTAGTAGTACTCCATTGTGTGTAAATACATTTTCTTTATCCATTCATCCATCGATGGGCATATAGGCCACTTCCAAGATTTAGCTATTGTGAATTGTGCTGATACGCACATGAGTATGTGTGTATCACCGTAGTGGGATGTCTTTAACTCTTTTGGGAAGATACCTAGAAGGGAAATAGCCGGGTCTCGTACAGAAGTTTACGAGGTGACAGCATCAAAATGCCTTCATAACTTTTGCCACATTGAGTGCCATTTTTCCTGTGAATCATTTCTCTGTATCAATTTTTTCATGTAAAATACATTTACTTAATATATAAAGTTACTTGGAAACTTGGTATCATTATTTTAAGTAGAAAAACTCTGTATTCCAAATGATTAGAAAAAATACATCGAAGGCAAAATTTACTTCTTCAGTTAGATGTTTTTGGTTTGAGGCTAAAGCCTGTTCTGTTTTGTTAAAAGAGGAGATAAGTAATTTTTAGGTGTTAAACACGGCACCAAAATGCCATGGGAAGGGCTAAAAGAAAACCGAACGGGGAATGAGTCTAAGTGTGTGTGAGTCGTCACCCCCACCCCCACCAGGGAGAGACTGGCACCGCGCCAGCAAGCAGAGGCGGTGGATTTTGCGTTTGTTTGGCAGAAGGCAGTGATTGAGGGTTAAAATAGAAATGACTCACCATGGGGGCGAAAGTGGGAACAGAGATTTCAGAGAACCAGTGTTGGTAAATGTTCTTACTGATGCAAGTGTGCCTGGTTGGTCCCTCAGTTCGGATGAGGATGAGAAAAGGTTAGGAGTGACTAAGTGAGACCTGTGTTGTTTCTCGGTAGGGATACCGCTGGCTTCGGAAACAATTGTTCCACAGGACTCCCGAGCATGAGCGTGCTCGTTCCCCGGGTACTGGTAGCCAGTACGCGGTAATGCTCCCCTCCACAGTCACTGTCATAGCAAGGCCCTGTGCATTTCCAAGTGCCTTTTAGGGATTTTTACTGCCACTACAAGGAGGACTGTTATCCTAACCAGAGGGAATGGCCTCTATACACGCATGGAAGCAGTAATGAGCGGAGCTTGTCTATCTTTTGTAGAAGAGAAGAAGAAGTTGATCAGAGATTTTGATGAAAAACAACAGGAAGCAAATGAAACGGTAAGAACAAGGATCACATCCTTATTTCTTCTACTTGGCGTTGGTCTTTACAGAAGGAATGCTGTGACCTGATCACAGATTAACTATTCCTGACTGGTTCTTTTTGTTTTTGTCTTTCTCCCTATTCCTGACTGTTGATCTTGATTTTTTTGACTCTGTCTTACTAAATGAGGTTAGCTGATAGGGATGGGTGTTGAGGAAGTTTGACAAAAACAAATAAGTGATAGGTAAAGCTAGAAGAACTATATATTCTTTCTTTTTAAATTTCTACTACCAGTGTGTTTGCAGTACATAATGATTATATTCCTCGTGGGGAGTTGGTCCATGTACATAACACAGCTCAATTGGTCCCCTTCCCTGTTGTCCAAGATCTGTCTCCCTATTTCCTATGCTCTGTCTTTTATTTTGGTCCTTATTTATAGTTTGGGTTTTTCATAGAAGGGAAACCATGCGATAATTACGCTCGTGTGCCAGATAATATATTCTCGATGTATTAAGGACATTTTCTCCCACCTGTACCCAAGTGGTCTTTTTAAGTACTGGCCATTAAGATAGGTTACTGTTGTTTTATTGAACTTACTGTCATAGAAAATGTAGCTCAGAGGTGGTTCTAGCCATGTTCCTGTCTTAAAGAGCAGGGAAATGGCTGGACTTGGTTCCTTACGCAAGATATGCAAGAACAGGACAAATTGCCCTAGTTGGGACCCAAAGTCTATCAGAAGTCAGTTCTGGCTGATGAGCAATTGAAAAATGGCTTCTCTTTTTTCCTGTGGATTTTCTTGTCCAAAATGTTTTGGCTGTAACCCTTTGAAAGTAAGAGTCTCTTCTAGCTCTGTCTTGTGCTCTGGCTTCAGCAAACCCATGTAGCTTGGGGGCTGAAATCCAGGTCCTTGGTAATTCTCTGCAGAAATAATTGCACCTAGGTTTTGGTACCACAGAGCGAATTTGAGAAAAATTCCTTTTAGACAAGAGCAGTTCTTTCTTTGTTGAGGATCAACCTCACAGTATCCTAGTGAAGTTCTGAAACGTTAAGCTTGTCTGCATCCTTTTCTCACTTCTGTAGCTATTATTTTAAGGATGGCCAGGCCATTAAACTTTAGAAACTATCTCTTTTGTAATAGGAGTACTAGACCGTTTTCTTAATACCTTCATACAGCTGGGTGTATCCGTGCACGGGTTATGTGACCAGCCTTCTCTTTCAGTTAATGTCTTGGAAGCATTTTAAAGAAATCTAGCTACTACCAGTTTGTTTGGTATTTGTTCAGATACTTTGTTTTCCTGAATTTAGCAATAGCAGTCTACTCTGGCCATCCCAGGAAAATTAAAATTAATTTAGGGCCTCTTATGACATGTCTAGGTTTTTTTATTTTGTTCATCCCAGAACAGTGGAAGTCTGATTCCCCAAAGCAGGCTGGGAACGTCGTCTCTGATATGGAAGCAAATACAATCAATTTTCAAAAGAGGAGGAGGAAAAGACGAACCTCGGTGCCAGACTCCAACCATTTTTAGTAGAATAGACTTCAATGTGCTTTGTTTTTTCTTTTCTTTTTTTAAATTTTATTTTAAAGAGAAAAATAAAGTTTCAAAACAAGATCATAGGAGAGTGACAATGGATCCTGCATGGCATATTGTTATCTTTAAATTAGTTACTGAGAGTACAAGATATAGGCATTTAATTGTCCAAACAATATTAGCACAAACCTCTCTTTTCAATGAATTAAGAGAAACTAGTAGTGTAATGATCTTAACTGTCGTGTGTGTGTGTGTGTGTGTGTGTATTTTTTTTTTTTTTTTCGCTTTTCCCTTCCTTCTTTTCTCCTTCCTGTGATTTACTTCCTGTGCAATCAGGGTTTTTTTATTCATAAAGTCTTTGCATACACCAGTGTCTTCAAGAGTTTTACTTATTCTGTCTTCCAGCCGATTTAATGTTTCTGTTTTAATATTTAGATCTTTGATCCATTTCGAAAATAGTTTAGTGCATGGTGGAAGATATGGGTCCAATTTTAATCTTCGGCATGTGCAAAGCCAGTTTTTCCAGCACCATTTATTAAAGGGGCCTTCTTTCGGTGAATATGTTCGGCAACTTTGTCAAAGACAAGGTGGCTGAGTACATCTAAAGCATCTTCTAATCTGTTCCATTGATCCTCCGGTCTGTTTATGTATGTATTTATTTTTGTGGGTACTGGGGGTCGACCTCAGGACCTCATGCGCCAGCAGGCACCCGTGCCGCTGAGCGATATCGCCGGCCCTTTCTTCGTATGTGGGTTCCGGGAGTCGGACTCGGGCCGTTGCGCTTGCTAGGCAGGCGCTTACACCGCTGAGCCATCTCACCGGCCCGGTGTGTTTATTTTTTTGCCAGTACCACGCTGTTTTTATCACAGTAGCTTTGTAGTATAATTTCAAGTTGGGGATTGTGATGCCCCCTGCCTTGCTTTTGTTGCCCAGAATTGCCTTTGCTATTCTAGGTCTCTTCTGGTTCCAAATGAATTTTAGGATTGTTTTCTCTAATTCTGTGAGATATGCTGTTGCAATTTTGATCGGAATTGTATTAAATCTGTATAACAATTTTGGAAGTATGGCCATTTTCACTATATTGGTTCTTCCTACCCAAGAACAAGGCATATCTTTCCATTTTCTGATATCCTCTTCAATCTCCTTTTTCAGAGTACTGTAGTTTTCACTGTAGAGGTCTTTCGCATCCTTCGTTAGATTGAGTCCTAGGTATTTCATGGTTTTGGAGGCTATTGTGAAAGGTGTTGTTTCCCTAATTTCTCTCTCAGTGAGTTTTTTATTCGTGTACAGGAAGGCTATTGAGTGTTGATTTTGTATCCAGCTACACTCCTGAATTTGCTTATTAAATGTAGCAGTGTTTGAGTGGAGTTTGTGGGGTCTTCTATGTAGAGTATCATGTCATCTGCAAATAATGAATGATAATTTAACTTCTTCCTTTCCTATCATTATTCCTTTTATTTCTTTCTCTTGTCTAACTGCTCTGGCTAAAGTTTCCAGGACTGTGTTGAATAAGCGTGGAGACGGTGGACATCCTTGTCTCGTTCCTGATTTTAGTGTGAACGCTTTCTTTCAGTTTTTGTCCATTTAGTATGATGTTGGCTGTTGGTTTGTCATAGATGGCTTTTATCAGCTTGAGATAAAGACCATCTATTCCAATTTTCTGTAGGGTTTTTATCATGAATGGGTGCTGGACTTTGTCAAAAGCTTTTTCTGCATCTATTGAGATGATCATATGGTTTTTGTCCTTGGCTGTGTTAATATGGTGTATTACATGTATTGATTTACATATGTCAAACCATCCCTGCATCCCTGGGATGAATTCTAGTTGGTCATGGTGTATAATCTTGATGATTTGCTGCATTCTGTTTGCCAGTGTCTTACTGAGGATTTTTGCATCTATGTTCAGTAGGGAGATTGGCCTGTAGTTCTCTTTCTTAGTTGGGTCTTTCTGTGGTTTTGGTATCAGGGTAATTCTTGCTTGCAGGAATGAATTTGGGAGTATTGCTTCCTTTCAGTCTCATTAAAGAGTTTGAGAAATAGTGGTGTTAGGTCTTCTCTCAATTTCTCGTAGAGTTCAGCAGTGGGCTTTTCTTTGTTGGTAGGTATTATGGTTTCTGTCTAGATGTCCCCCCAAAGCCTCATGCAGTCATGGGGGGCGGGCTTCTAGAGTTTGTGATTGATTCATTGTCCAGTGCTGGGATTATGGGTGAGAGTGCTACACCCACCCTAAAGTGGGTAGCCTGCATGCAATATAAGGGAGGGAAAGAGGCTCGCTCTCTCGTGCGCACTCCTCCCTTTTTGCTCTTGTTGCTTTTGCTGTTTTCTGCCACCATGAACTGTTGCCCTCTGCCATGTGCCACTCTGCCTTGGAGCCAGCCGAGTATGGACTGAAACCTCCACAAACTGTGAGCTAAACAAACCTTTCCTCCCTTAATTTTGGGCGTGAGGTATTTTCTCTCAGCAATGAGAGAGAAGTAACCAACACAGAATTTGATACCAGAGAAGTGGGGTCCTTGCTGTGACTATACTTGACATGTGGCTCAAGAGCCTTTGGGAATGGCTTGTGGGAAGAGTTTGGAAAGGTTCAGAGATGTCACCTGAAAGAGTAGAGCTGGAATGCCTTAGGCTGTTCTGTATGGGAGATTCTGGTCAGAGCTTAGAAGACCAGAAGGCTGATAGAAATCCGGCAGGTAAAGACCAGGCTCGGGAGGTTTGCACTGGGAAGAAGGACTGCATTGGCTGCTGGACTCCAGACAATGTGTGTTACAGCTTGGCAGAAAGTTTGTGTGCATTTTGCTCCTGTCCAGACATTTTGCCTGAGACTGAGATTAAGGGTGGCGGACTAATTAATATGGCAGAAGAAATTTCAAGGCAGTGTAATGTTGGGGCAGTGGCGTGGCTACTGTTGGGGCCTTTTAGCCAGATTGATGTTGCGAATCAAGAGCAAAGATCCCAGCAGGATGATTTAAAATGTTTTGAGTTTGGCAAGAAGGGAAGCTCCAGTAAAGCTGTGGACTGCAAAGATAGAGCTGAGGAGATCTCCATTGCTGAGAAGGAAGGGGAGAATGTAAAAGATGGCCTGAGGGCATTACAAGAAGCAGCAAGTCTCCACCCTTTGCAGCATCAAAACTGCAAAGGTCAAAGACGTTGCTTCGAGGAGAAAGCTGCAGAGCTCCATGTTCCAGAATGGTGGCAGCCACACCATGTTCCAGAATGGTGGCAGAGGACACACCAGGTTCCAGAATGGCGGCAGCGGACACACCATGTTCCAGAATGGCGGCAGCATAGAGAATTTGTTCCTCAGAATCAGGTTCAGAGTGCTCAGCGATCCAGGCACTCAACCCCTACAGCCAAGAGAGAAGAAAGCCTGGCTACTGCTCCAGCTGGCAGCAGACCTTGGCATCATCCACGTGGCGCTGGTTTTAGGCACATGCAGAATGCAAGAGTTCTGAAGTTAAAAAGGCTTCCACCCAGATTTCACAAGAAGGGCTGGGAGGCCAGGCAGTGTGCCCCTGAGAGGGCAGTGTGTGAAGCTGTGAGTGCAAAGCCAGAGGTGCGGTGGAGACCCCAGAAGTTTGGAGAAGCCAGGAACGTGGATCATCTGCGGAAACCTGCAGGGAGGGAGCAGAGTGGGCCCACGAGAAAAGCTGTCGGAGCTACCACTAGCAGTACCGTAGAGGCAGAGCCAGCCAAGCTCTTTGGAGCGCAGAACTTGACACAGGTTGTGTTGGGTGTTCCACATGGAACTACGGGACTTCATGTTTGCCCTGCTGGATTTTGGACTTGCTTTGGTCCCATTCCTTTGTATCCCCCTGCTTGTAACTTTTGGAATGGAAATGTCTATCTTGTGCCATTGAATGTTGGAAGTGTTTAACTTTCTTTTCATTTGTACAGGGGCTCACAGCTAAGAGTTTGCCTTAAATCTCGGAGGAGACTTGGGATTTGGACTTTTCAACAATGCTGAAACTGTTAGGACTTCGGCAACTCTTAGAGATGGACTAAAATGGCTTTTGCATAAAGGGATGTGCATGAGTCTTTGGGGGGGCCAGGGGTAGAGTGTTATGGTTTGTGTGTAGATGTCCCTCCAAAGCCTCATGCAGTCGTGGGGGGCGGGCTTCTAGAGTTTGTGGTTGATTCATTGTCTAGTGCCGGGATTATGGGTGTGAGTGCTACACCCACCCTAGGGTTGGTAGCCTACGTACAATATAAGGGACAGAAAGAGTCTTCTCGCACGCTGCTCCTCCCTTTTTGCTCTTGCTGCTTTTGCTGTCTTCTGCCACCATGAACTGTTGCTCCTCTGCCACGGCACCCTGCCTTGGAGCCAGCTGATTATGGACTGAAACCTCCACAAACTGTGAGCTAAATAAACCTTTCCTTCCTTAATTTTGGGTGTCAGGTATTTTGTCTCAGCAACGGGAGAAAAGTTACCAACACAGTAGGTTTTTAATTACATCTTCAAGTCTCATTGATTGATACTGTTTTTTTCTAGGATTTTTATATCTTGATTCAGCTTTGGTAATTCATACGTATCTAGGAATCTGTCCATTTCTTCTGCATTTCCCATCTTACTAGAATACAAGTTTTCAAAGTAGGTATAGATGATCTTCTGGATATCTGCAGGGTCCGTTGTGATTTCACCCTTTGCATTCCTAATTGCGTGGATTTGAGTCTTTTCTTTCCTAGTTTTGGTAAGGTTGGCTCAGGGTTTATCGATTTTATGTAATCTTTCAAAGAACCAACTCTTTGCTTCATTGATGCTTTGTATTGTTTTTTTAGTCTCCAGTGCATTAATTTCTGGTCTAATCTTTATAACTTCCTCCCTTGTATGGGCTTTGGGCTTGGCCTGATGTTCTTTTTCTAGAAGTTTGAGGTTCAACATTAAGTTGTTTATTTGCGCTTGCTCTGTTTTCCTGATATGGGTATTCACTGCTATAAATTTCCCTCTTAGGACTGCTTTCATTGTGTCCCGTAAGTTCCGGTATGTTGTATCGTCATTATCATTCAGTTGTAGAAGCTATCTAATTTCTTCTTTAATTTCATCTGTGACCCATTGGTTGTTCAGGGGGGTGCTATTTAATTTCCATGTGTTTAGGAAGTTCTTGTGGTTTCTTCTGCCATTGATTTCCAATTTCATCGCACTATAGTCTGATAATATGCATGGGATAATTTCAGTTCCTTTGCATTTACTTAAGCAGGTTTTATGAGCTAGTGTATGGTCTATTTTGGAGAACGTCCCGTGTGCAGTTGAGAAGAATGTGTATTCTGATGTTGTGGGGTGGAACACTCCATAGACACCTACTAAGTCCATTTGTTCAAAAGTTTGGTTCAGTTCTAATATTTCATTGTTGATTTTTTTGTCTAGTTGATCTGTCTTTTTGTGACAGTGGGGTATTGAGATCCCCCAATACAGTGTATTAGTGCTTACTTGATTTTTCCTGTCCATTAATATTTGTTTTATATAGTTGGGTGCACTGGTATTTGTTGCATATGTATGATTGTTACCTCTTCCTCTTGGATTGTTCCCTTTGCAAGCTTGTAGTGACCTTCTTTATCTCTCTTAATTCAATCAGTTTTGGCTTGAAATTCACTTTGTCTGCAAATATAGAATAGCTACCCCTGCTTTTTTCTGGGTTCCTGTCACATGGAGTATTGTTTTCCATCCCTTGACTTTCAGTCTATGAATTTCCTTTTGAATTAAATGTGTTTCTTGTATGCGGCATATAGTTGGATCTTGCTTCTTGATGCACTCTGCCAGTCTGTGTTTTTTGATTGGTGAATTGAGACCATTAACATGGATGGTTAAAACTGATATGTATTGACTTATCCTTGTCGTGTTATTTTCGTGTTGTTGGCCCCCCCTCTTTTTCACCCCCCCCTCTGTTTAATTGTTGCCTTGCCTGGTAGATTCCTTCTGTTGGGGCTCATGGAGTTGTAGTCCTTGTTATGTCTTTCTAGAATGTCCTTCAGAACAGTTTGGAGTGCTGGTTTGGTGGTCATAAATTTCCTCAGATGTTCTTTGTCATGGAAGTATCTTATTTCTCCATCAGTTTTGAAAGATATTTTTGCGGGGTACATCACTCTGGGCTGGAAATTGTTCTCTTTTAGAGCTTGAAATACTTCACTCCAAGCTCTCCTCGATTTGAGGGTTTGTGCTGAGAAGTCAGCTGTGATTCTGACAGGCTTTCCTTTATAGGTGATTTGTTTCTTTTCCCTAACAGCTTTTAAGATTCTAATCTTGTGTTGAATTTCTGGAATCTTGACTATGATCTGCCTGGCTGAAGATGTTTTTTTGATCGTGGCTAATTGGAGTTTCATGTGCCTCACTTATCTGTATGTCAAATTCTTTTTCTCTACCAGGGAAGTTTTCTGCCATGACATCTGTGAACAGTCTTTTTGTATCATTTGTGCTATCTCCTGCTTTTTCATTGACTCCAGTCCATCTTTAAGTTATTCTTCTTTGCCTCATCTAGCAGCTGCTGGATTGATTTCTCATGGTCCCTTGCTGTTTTTAAGAAATCTTTCTTTCCATGATCGCTAACCACAAGCCTGTCTTGTATAGCTGAGATCCTGTCCTCACATTGGCTTAATCTGCTGGGGATACTTTCAGTGGAATTTTTATTCTCCTGGATAACTTGCTTGAATCTGCCTTATGCATTTCATTTCTTTCCTATGCTGAGCATTCATGGCTTCCATAATTTTCTTCAGCTCATCTATTTTTTTGTCTGTATCTGATGCAGATTCCCTAAGCATGGTTTTCATTGTGGACAGCGTCTCTGCAGTTATCTGAGAAATTATTTCTGATTCGATTTTCTCTAGAGCCTCATTCAATTGCTTTGCTGATACCACTTCAGAGAGGTCAGGTGGGTGAGTTTCAGAGTGTCCCACCCGATTGCCCCCCTGGGTTTGCCTTTGGTGAACTGGATGTCTGGGGTTGCATCTTGTTTAAGTGCCTTCTCACTTTCCTTCCTGTTTTTAGTTTAATTCCTGGGGTAATGCTTGTAAATTGCCTGTGGTGGGTTGGTGTTTTGCTGGTATTTAGAACCCTTAGGAAATGACTACTTGTCCGATGTAGTCTGCAGGTGTAGCTGATTTTTGGGTTTTGAGTCGGTTGCAAGATCCTATCTCTTCAATGTTTTGGGGATGAGAAGTTGCTGCCTGTGTGGCCCAGCCCCTGGTTCTTCGGCACTGTGCCAAAGTATTTTCTATGACCATTAGTCAAGCTCATTCTTGCAATACCAGGAAGAACAGCTGGTTAGAACAATTATCTCGCTTTTGGCCATAGTGGTACCATCAGGAATGACAAAAACATCAAACACAGCCTAGAAAATGACAGACTGAGCTAAGCATTAATTTGTCACCTTTAACCGTATGAACTAAATTTGTGGTTATATAAAAAATCTGAAACAAACCAGAAAATTATTTGTAGTATATCATTCCTTAATATGTGAATTTTACCCTCAGGGGTTAAAATTTAAAAGGGGTTAGGGAGAAAATAGAGAAGTGGAAGAAGGGGAAGAGGTTAGAAGTAAGCCTGGAGGGTAGAGGGGGATCACGCTAACTTGGGAAACTGGTGCAGAAGACTGGAAGGAAAGAGAGAAGCAAGAGATAAAAAGAAGAGAACAGAACCACAACCACAAAGGGGCTAGAAACCACATTCACACTCACACAAAAACAAGATCAAACAATGAAGGAGGAAAAACAAAAACAAAACCACCACCACCACCACAACAAACAAGGGAGAGGGTAAAAAAATCCACTTCCAGGTTTGTCTCTGCTGTCACTGGTAGACAGTGTATGGAGGCAGAGTCCCGATCCGTGTTGATTCATCCCAGCAAGCCAGCAGTAGCTTTTTGGCGGGGTAGTGGATAATCTCAGCGAGCCTCACCTTCTGGCTGAGACCAGACTCACTGGGCCTGCAGCCGTCAGCGCACCTTCTGCGGGCTGAGCTCAGCTGGGATCCGCTAGATGGAGCCGCAGCTGCTCTGAGTTCTGAGCTCAGCCGGGCCCCTCCAAGTTGGCTCCCAGCCAGTTGCTCTCTCCTGTGGGAGGACTGAGCCCTCAGCACTCACCACCAGCCAGCGCAGTCCCTCATGTCCACTGCTCCCCTCCACGGTCAGGTATCTCCGTGGAGGTCCCTGGGGTTGCTGACAGTCACTGTGTGTCCACAGGTTTGAACCGCTCCTGTCGTGCAGTGAGTTCCGACTCAGAAAGCGTCACAGGCTACCTCCTTCATTGAAACTTCTCTCTTCATTTTCTCTGTGGGCTTCAATTCATGCTTCACATCCTTCCTGGGTCCAGGGGACCCACTTCCCTCTTGTCTTCCTCACATTGCTATATTCCAGCGTCTGGATGGGGACTCTCACAGAGGCTCTTTCTCTGCTACTGACTGCTCCACCATCTTCCTACTGTCCTCAAAACTGTTGTCTTTTAAATAATTGTTTCAGAATGTAAATTTAAGGGAACAAAAACACAGAAACAAACCAGTAAATAGGAGAGATAAGCTAGTATAAACATAAGGATTTTTTTTTTTTTTTGGTAAAAAGAGTTCAAAAGAGAAGAGGGCTGTGGTAGGCAGGGAAGCCCATTTGATCAGAAAGCCTCCCCTAGAGCAGGGCAATACAGAAGGAGCCCAGGAGCCCTGGCTGCAACTGACACTGTGCCCCTGTCTTTTCTATCAAAGGATATAACAGGCGCCTCCATCTTAAACTCTAGTTCACCCTCGGCTGCCCTCTGCCACCTCTTACACCAGGGTTGCAGTTGTTACAGTTACGAGAAACGTCTCCTGGGCTTGGATTCAGGGAACACAGCCAAGGTCTTTTAGTTTCTTATGCCCCAAACTCCCCTCACCCCCTTTTAGCAACCATGCCCAGCAACCCCTCAGGCCCTCCTCTCACGCCACCTAAACTAGTTAATCACCACCTAAACTAGTTAATCGGGAGAGATTGTGAACCTTTGAACCAGCCCATGGGAGGTCGGTTGCTTCTCATGCATTAGGACATAAAAGGAGCCTGTTGGCACCTCTCTGTGTCCCTGCTGCCTCATTGCTGGGATGTACTCGCATCCCTCTGAAGAAGTAAACTTACCTTGTCGTGATTTCTTGGTGTCTGAGTGCTTTATTTCTGTACCAACAAATTGAGTCCAGGGCTTATTGCCAACAACTCTGAGGCCTGCTGTATAGGCAAATGGGGCCCAGGAAGAGCAAAGAAAAACTTTACTAATTTATTTGAAGAAGCACTGACCAGAGACATGAGTCATCTAAAAGTAAAGGAAGGCTAGTTATAATATGTTGATCATTGACTAAAGGCAAGCCCCATTTGTGAGCAATGCCTGACAGACTTCATCAAGACCTTAAATTACTTGGCTAAATGCAGATCTCAGTCTCACATTTGCAAGCAAGTAGCCTACTTTGCTTTCCGTCTGCAGAGTGGCTTTAGAAATTTTGTTGCCCAACAGGAAAAAGGCTCTTGCTGCCTTAAAGGCCCCAATTACTAGACAGTAGTTTCCAGGTTTCCTAGGGATTGCTGGGTTTGCCAAATATGATTCCCTAATTATGGACTGATCGTGTGCCCATTATATAAGGCCATAAAGGGTTTGAACTCTCACCCTTTAAGATGTACTGGTGATTGTGAGTAGGATGGCTGCTAAGACATTGGAGTCAGAGTTGATCCAGATGGAGGGGACTTCCCTCAACCAATTGTTCACTAATTCAGAAAGCTAGAATTGAAGTAGGAGAAGCACCCTCGTGATGATAAGAGATGAAGGGATTCTCAGCCTTAATCCATAAACTGTTATCCACTAAAGTGGTCATGTCTTTTCCTACCCATTCTTCCTGGCTAACAATATATGACATGCACCCTCCCCTTATCCCCCTACTCTTATTGTAAGGACCTGGTGCACTGTATCTGCAGAGGGGACGCTGGGATGTCTCCAAGGGTAAGCATGGCTGCTAACCCATGTTCTAGAGGGAAGAAATGTCCTAAAGCACAGGGAAAAAGTCTGAAAAAATACCATATGCATTACCTAGTTGGAAAACCACCAGACCTAATATAACCTACCCTGGCAATGCCTTTTAAAGCTAGTCCTATTTTTTATTAAAAGGCCAATCCGATTCTCTCCTCAGAGCTGGGCCCTCTTCAGCTCCTCTTCTTCTCTCCTTTCTCAGTTAAAGGTTTTGCCTGTAAATTCATACAGCTGCTTCAGTGTTGGACCAGTATCACTAAAGGGACTTGTCATGCATATTCTGTATGAGAATAAACCTTAAAAAGATGGCTTGTGCCCGTGTCTGAGAGCTGTAGCTGCCGTCCGTGATGTTTTACCTGATGCTGAAAAAAAAATTTACCTTGGACACCCCACCGGACACTGACTCTTACAGCAAAAATGTGCCTATTGACTAATAGCTAGAAGAATGGGCAGTTGTCAGGCTACAGTAAACTTTAGTTGACTACTACTTTAAATCATAATTACATAAAAATTGTGGACTTAGTCTGTTCTAGCAGACCTGACCTGCTAGATCAAGCACTGGAACAACTAGACCGGAAAATTTTCACCAATGGAAGCAGTTTCATGCGGCAAGAAGGATGTTGACATGTGCTGTGCTGTGATAACAACTGAACAGGTTACAGAGGTGAAACTTCTATTACCTAGAAGGTCAGCGCAGAAGGCAGAATTCATAGTACTGACAGGAGCACTACAACTGTCTGCCAGGAAGAAGGATTCTAGAATTCATCTTTCTGATCATTCATCAAGGTGTAAAATCTTCCATAAAGGATGAGTGTAGCTGGGCGTGGTGGTGCACGCCTGTAATCCCAGCACTTGGAAGGCTGAGGCAGGAGGATTGCTGTGATTTTGCAGACAGCCTGGGCTACATATTGAGTTCCAAGTCCAGCCTGAACTACATACATGGTAGGAGTTTACCCCCACACACACCCCATCCCCCTTAAGGAAAAGGCAACAGAAGTAGTCATGTAACTGGCACTTCAAAATGGAATGGTAAAAATGAGATTGTCTTCTTTTAGAGACAAGTGGCTTCTCCATAATTCCTCAGGCCTAGGGCATAAGCCATCAGCTCTGCCTCTCTTCAGCCGAGATAAAGGGACAAAACGCCAATGCTGGTGCCAGGAAGACAAGTCCAGTTAATTCCTTAGACAAGGAAGGAAGAGGTCTGGGTCCAGGAGGGATGAAAGAAGCATGAACATGTCTGTTGCCTCAGTGTGTCCCCTACCCGCCATGATTCCTTGCTATCAAAGACCCTAACACACCTGGACATGGTGAGATGGTGATTTGAGGTAAGTGAGCTCCTCCATCTCCTTGGAGGTAGCTTTGACTAAATCCTTTTTCCTTTTTATCAAAATAAATGGCTTCCTTTGATTTGGTCAGTGGTAAACAAATGAGCAAACAAACTGTATGAACCCGCAACAGTCAAGGGAACAGAAGTGGTCAAGAGTAACTATGTCTTACTAAAAGAGATATTTCCCCAATTTGAACTGCCATGTTTGATCTAGAGTTTTTTTTGTGCGTGTGTGTGGGTACCGGGGGTCGACCTCAGGACCTTGCACACCAGCAGGCGCCTGTGCTGCTGAGCGATATCACCGGCCCTTTTTTCATGTGTGGGCTCCGGGAGTCGAACTCGGGCCCTCGCGCTTGCCAGGCAGGCGCTTACACCACCGAGCCATCTCACCGGCCCATTTGATCTAGAGTTACCATGGATTGGCTTTCATTTAAACACAAATAACTTTTGCTAATTTTAAGGTGGTTCTCTAAAGTGGGATAAAATGATCTATTTAAAATTCTCTTCAGGAGGGCTGGTGAGATGGCTCAGCGGCATAAGCGCCTGCCTGGCAAGCGCGAGGTCCTGAGTTCGACTCCCAGTACCCACATACGAAAAAAGGGCCAGTGATATCGCTCAGTGGCATGGGCGCCTGCTGGCGCATGAGGTCCTGAGGTCGACCCCCCGGTACCCACAAAAAAAAAAAAAAAAAATTCTCTTCAGGAGTCTTTTCAGGCATCTGCAGTAAGTACTACAAGGAAAAAATCTTGTTAAATACGTTCAAATAGTGTGCTATTCGGGAGGCTGAGGCAGGAAGATTGCTGCAAGTTTGAGGCCAGCCTGGGCTAAATAGTGTGAGTTCAAGGCCAGCCTGGACTACATCGTGAGACCTTGTCTCCAAAAAAAAAAAAAAAGAGTTATGCAACTTGAAGAAAAGCCAGGGAATAAGTATGATCTTTAAATTTGAATTTTGAGCTGGGTGTGGTGGCACACCTGTAATCCCAGCACTTGGAAGGCTGGAGCAGGAAGATTGCAGTGAGTTTGAGGCCAGCCTGAACTACATAGCAAGACCTTGTCTCAAAAGACCAAAAAAAAATTTTTTTTTGCATTTTGGCCTTTACATTTTGATTAAATTGACTGAAGGTATTTGCTAGTTAAGACTACTTGACTGGGAATGGACACGGAAAAAAAAAATTAAGTTTAGGACAAGAGATTGGAGTATATTAAAACTGTGGATTAATAAAGAAATGGTAATTCAATATAACTACAAGGAGACTTAAATGTAATGGGGGATGATAGAAGTGATATATGTATATGTTTAAGAAATAGGTATGAAATTTTAAAAGCTTTTTTTTGTTATTTTTTCTTTGTTTTGTTATTTTCAAAAATGAAAGTTTTTAAAGTATTTTGTTATGGTTTATTTCACCAATGAGAGTGGGTTTTCATTACTAGCAGAATGTCTAGGATTAAAGAGAAACACATGTAATAACTTCTTGTAGCCCTCTTTAGGGAGTTTCCTGTGTACTTGGTAGCAATATCCCCTGGGAGATGCTAGAGATATTTTCTTCTAGGCTAAGGGAACAGCAAGATCAAAAGCCCTATGGCAGAAATGTATTTGTGCATCAGAGGGAGAGCAAGAAGGCCAGATGTGCAGAGCCAAGGCAGTAACTGTGAGGCAGGAGATTAGGGTGAGGCCAGCCAGCTGGGCAAGTGGGCATGACCTATCAGTCATGGAGATCCAGGACATACGTGCAGAAAAACAGTTCCTAAGCCCTGTACTTGGTACCAATCAGAAAATGCCATAGAGCAGCCTAGATCTGATGTAAGCCTGAGGAGGGGGGTAAAAAGACCTCTGCTAGTAAACTCATGATCACTGCAAGCTCTTTAGTGGCCCACTATGCAATCTGCAGTGTACCTCTATTCCTACTTTTTAATTGGCCAGCACTCACTCTGCAAGCATATTTCTTGGCCTACCTTTAGTAAATAAGTACCTCATTTCCTGCCCAATTCTTTGTTCAGGACAACAAGAAACTAGAAAGAATCTCTAGAAGGAGCCCACAGCACCCCCAAACACCAGTAACAACTGTGCTTGAGATATAGCTTAATTCATCCAAATGATCTCACACTCCCTGCGCTAAGTATTTTATGACAAAAGTGGAAAAATTTGCCACCAAATAGCTACAAAAATTCAAGTTCATCATGTCAGGTAATTCTACTCCATTGCCCCTTGTGTTGACCCCAGTCATCAGCGAGTAGCTAGATCTGAGACGTCAACCCAAATCCTACAAGACTGTGGAATGGATGTGTGACTTCGGGTGGGGAATTGAAGTAGAGCACTGATGTTTTTGTTCACTACCCTCAGTGTGGCAATCAGCAAGAGTGCCTCAGAGCAGCTACCATCTCCAGCCTGTCCTCGGTATAATATGTAACTCCATGTGGACAAACTAATCCGTGACAAGAATAGCCCAGGAAAATAATGATCTTTGTTCTTCAGATTTGCAGACCTGAGAAGCATAGCTGACTAAGCAGTTATGGTCAGATGGGAATCTTCTGGCCTGTCTGTTGTGAGGAGGCCACCACCAGTGCGTGAGTATTCATCTTCCCCTATGAGGAGGTACCCCCAGGGTAGGAACACCTATCCACCACCTATATAAACCACCTCTACTCAGGTCCCAGCAAGAGCCAGCTTTTCAAAAACATCACCTTCCTTGACTCAGTTGAGCTTTCATGGGGCAAGCAGCCAGATTTGGGTCAGGTAACAGTTCCAGTGTTATTTTAGGAACCAAGGACAAAAAGCCAAACATTTTAACAAAGGTGCTCTTATTGCTCTAGTCACACGACAAGGGTTAGAGGAACTATGAATCAGGAAAGAAAACCAAATAGCTGGGCACAGTAGTGCATACTTGTAATCCCAGCACTTTGGGAGGCTGAGGGAGGAGGATTTCAAATTTTAATTCTACCTGGGCAACTCAGTGAGAACTTATCTCAAAATTTAAAAAATTTTAAAAAGGACTAGGGATGTAGCTCTGTGCAAGGTCCTTAGTTCAATCCCTAGAACAAAAAATTAAATGAAAAAAGATAAGAAAGCCAAATATATTGTATATACTTGTATTATCACAGGCACTAATCCATTCATGAGTGCTGCACCCTCATAACCTAATCATCTGTCTTCCTTCAAGGAATGAGAAGTTTTTGCAGTAGCCCAATCTGCCAGTATCAGTTTCAGAAAACAGGGTAAAAAAAATTGGGTGTGATGATGGCCAAAAAAGGAGAGAAAGAAAGAAAAGTACCAAGCTCCATGTGATGGTGCATGCCTGCAGTCCCTGCTACTTGGGAGGCTGAGGCCGGAATTTTGCAAGTCTGGGACAAGTCAAATCAACTTAATGAGGTCCTGTCTCAAAATGAAATTTTAAAAAGGGATGGGGATGTAGCTCAGTGGTATAGTGCTTGCCTAGCATGCACAGAGCGCTGCAATCAATCCCCACTACTACAATTAAAAAAAAAAGTACCAAGGTAAATTAAACTCAGTGATTCCTTGAGAGCTTATTAAAGTACAGGTTGCTGCTACTATGTCACTGCCCAGGAAATTTGGGGGATAGAGCCCAAAATTTGCATCTCCATTAAGTGTCTGGACGATGTTGATGCTGATGGTATGGGACCTCACTTGGAGAACTACTCTTTATTGTTAACATTATGCTGATTTTCCGGACCTCAGAGAAGTCTTTGTTGAACCAGCAGGGGGAGACAAGTATACCAGGTAGACCCTAAAAATAAATTGCTTTATACTAAAGCTCCTTGGAGTTACAGTGTTGCCATAGTGACTTCTGAAATATTTTGGAGAGTGGAATGTAAATTGGCATCACGTTAAATTTCTTATATGGGGCCGGTGAGATGGCTCAGCGGCATAAGCACCTGCCTGGCAAGCGCGAGGGCCTGAGTTTGACTCCCGGAACCCACATACGAAAAAAGGGCCGGTGATAATCGCTCAGCGGCAGGGGCGCCTACTGGCCCGCGAGGTCCTGAGGTCGACCCCCGGTACCCACAAAAAAAAAAAAAAAATTCATATATGCCTTTTTTTTCCCCTTTGCACTCAAGTCCAGTTCTCCTACCCTTGAGTCCCTTTTTCCCTTCACCTTCTTTTTTTTTTTTTTTTTTTTTTGTGGGTACCAGGGGTTCGACCTCAGGACCTCGCGCGCCAGCAGGCGCCCGGGCCGCTGAGCGATATCACCGGCCCCTTTTTCGTATGTGGGATCCGGGAGTCGAACTCGGGCCCTCGCGCTTGCAAGGCAGGCGCTTATGCCGCTGAGCCATCTCACCGGCCCCCTTCACCTTCTTTTTGCCTTCGCCCCTCTCTTGGTTCCTGCTACTGTCCCTTGATCTTCAATAAATGTAGCTACTTACTACATACTACAAAAAAAAAAAATTCATACATGTATATAGAAGTTTATTTTGCTAGGAATAAGATCTAGATTCCTACATGTCCTAGTGTCATGGTTAAGAACATGGAATGTGGAGTTAGACAGCTGTCACTCAAAAGCTATGTGACTTTAAGAAGGCTATTTATCCTGTCCGATCCTGTGTCCTCATCTTTAAAGTAGGATCTAAATAGAATTCTATTTAAAATAGAATTGTTGGGGGCCGGTGAGATGGCTCAGCGGCATAAGCGCCTGCCTGGCAAGTGCGAGGTCCTGAGTTCGACTCCTGGAACCCACATACAGAAAAAGGGCCAGTGATGTCACTCAGTGGCACGGGCGCCTGCTGGTGCGCAAGGTCCTGAGGTCGACCCCCGGTACCCACAAAAAAAAAAAAAATATTGTTGGAGGGCTGAAGTTCTTAGAACTTTATTAGGTTATTAAAATATTATTAACTCTTAAAACTTGAAGTACTTACTTAGTATTTTTAGTTCTTTAGCCTCCCTCAAATTTAGAAATACCCCGAATATGTTAGTATATTTTGTTTTTAATAACCAATGCTCCTGTAGTTCAGGTAAAGAATTGAAAACAACTAGCATATAATTGTTGGTAAATCCTAACCTCTCCACCCGAAATACCTGGGTAGAGCATCTACTAACCTTTCCCGCCCAGAGGGCTCAAATATTTCCTAGCCTTGGGCGCCCAGAGGTGGGGTCGCACCACGGCCAGCACAGCCCAGTACCGTGCGGTAGTTAGCATCTGCCGGGCGCCCCTGTGTGAAGAGCAGAGAGCAGAGACACTTTATCCATCTGATTCGCTGCTTCCACCGAGGTCCTGAACTCTGCCAGAGCCAGGTGCTTCCTGGGAAAACACACCTGTCTGTCGCTCACACACCGCCCTTTCATTGGCCAGTCTTTGAGGCATCAGCGAAAGGGGCGTGTCCCTCGTGCAGGGTCCACTGACTGGTGGGGTGAGGTCATCGTAGGCGCGTCCCGGGCTTGCGGGGGCGGTGAGCGGGGCCTGTAGGGAAGGTGTGCCGGGGGCTGGTGGGGGCGGGGCCAGGGTGGGGTGACGTCACGGGCGGCAGTAGCTAAGCGCGGCCGCGCGCGCCGGGGCTCACTGGAAGCCGCGGGCTCTGCGCTGCCGATCATGTCTTTGAGGAACAGCTTCTCGCGTGTCCTCCGGACGCAAGTGCCTTCCGTACTGAAGAAATCCGTCCACTCCGTGGCCGTGATAGGAGCCCCTTTTTCTCGGGGGCAGGTGACAGCTGGGCCCCGGCACCGTGGGGCTGGATTGGGCTGTGGGGCGCCGCAGGCCGGGAGGCGAGAAGAGGATGGGGAGGAACGGAGGGAGCAAGGGGGGCTTCCCCCGAGGGACGGGGAGAGGAGAGGAAGGGAAGGTGGAGGGCATCCCGTATGGGGTGAGAGCAGTGGGCAGCGAGACGGCCGGTGCTGCGGCCTCCCCAGAGAGCGAGAGGTCGGTGCTACCGTTCGGGGTGATGGCACCAAAGGAGGAGCAGGACCCGGCCAGAATCCCTGGTGGGAAATCCACGAAGAGGAGGTTAAAGAGAGCGACCAGGCATCAAGGCTTCAGGATCTGTTCTTCCAAAAAGAGTATTAACAGGGAATGCATTTGTCCCTGGCTGATGTAGAGGAGGAGATGGGAGACACTTTGTTCTCTCTTCAATGAAAAGCCTGCAGTCGTGGAGGGCTTTGGCTCCAGCCAGCCCACCAGCTCCTAACCTAGCTCAGCACCGCCGCTGTCTTGGATCTTGCTGGCCCAACGCACAGCCAGGGGCTCGGAAGTTTGATTTGGATCTAGTGATGGAGTTTGTTTCCCCTTCTTTTCATGCAAGGATTTGAAGAAATGTCGGTGGAACTAATAGGTGGCAGGGATGATGATGTGGCAGGTCGGCAGAGGAATCTGTTAGCAAACAAGTGTAGTATTTGCAAATTTCTATATTTTTGTTAACTAAACGATTACACCCCCAATCTTTCCTCATGTGTGTGTGATTTACAGAGAAAAAAAGGAGTGGAATATGGTCCTGCTGCCATTAGAGAAGCTGGCTTGATGAAAAGGCTCTCCAGTTTGGGTAAGTAGCTGGATGTTAGATGTCTGCAGGACCTGTAACAGCCGTGTGGAATCTTATATCCTGGGCCTAGAATGTCAGCTGTGTACTTGGGAACAGTCTATCTCATCCCCCAGTCTCTAGGATGCCCTCTGCAGATTAAGATCAAGGAATCTTCTGGGAAAGTCCTGTTGCAGTAAAGAGTGTGTGTGGAAGACGAGGAGGCGGTGCAAGGCCTGGCTTGGAATAAACTGCTAGTGGATGGAAAGTAGGGCTGAGAATGCTAGCCCAGCTTTAACTTCACAGTCAGCGTTTCCCCCTAAAATTCCAGCTTTCCTAACTCAGCCTAGTGATGCTTATGAGTCATCAGTCCCGCCAGTTTCCCCCTCTTCAAATCATTCATTTTCTCTCTAGGGTGAACAGCTGTGTGTTACTGTAAGCAGGGTAACGGTTGTTTTTCAAACCTACCTGATTATGAAAGTCACCTGGGTTGTTAAACATATGTCTCCTATACTTCTCCAAGGAAGACTTTGGTTCAGAGGTGAGGCCTAGATATGCGTAGTTTTACAAGCACTCCAGAAGTTGCAGTCCTGTAATTAAGATACTACCTTAAGTTTTTAGGACCAGAAGAAATCCTACTGAAAGATAATGCCAGTTCTGTCTATAGTAATGAAAATCTCTTTTAGTACCACGGCACAAAATTTCAATCCCTTATATAGTAGGAAGGTTCTTCCCTATAATATCTAACCATGTTTCTAGCTACTGTTCAAGGTCATTTCCTCCATTTTTTTTTTTTAATGTGGGTACCGAGGGTCGAACTCAGGACCTTGTGCTTGCCAGCAGGTGCTTGTACTGGTGAACGATATCACTGGCCCTTTTTTCCTTTTTATGTGGGTACCGGGAGTCGAACTCAGGACCTCGCGCTTGCCAGGCAGGCGCTTATGCCGCTTAGCTATCTCACCGGCCCATTTCCTCCATTCTTGTTAGAACCATTTTGGATATCTTTTTCTGGTACTGTAAATGTAAAATGTGTGGCAGCAGGGAGATCTGGAGATAGGAACACTGAATCAGAGTGAACTACTCTTCTTCCGACACTTCTGCTGATCACGGGGCCATTCCAGGGGTCAGTTATCTCCTTCCAAAACAATCAAGAGTAATGAATTCACTGAAATCACCTGACGTCAATGGCTCCTTCTTATGTCTTCATCCATATTTGGGGATGGTAACTTAGATTGAATACGCAACCTTTTCTCTGTTCACTGATAGCCGTTCCGTCTTCAGTAGGGTCTCTTTCCTAGTCATTTTAATAACTTCAAGTTCACTGCTAAAAGTGAAAGATGAACTGCTAAGATTTGGTCATTATTTGGTGCTGAGAATCGAACCTCCAGCGGGCAAGACAAGTGCTCTGCCACTAAGCTACACCCCCAGCCATGCTTCTTTTAGTGTGTTAGGAGGTACCTGATGGAGGATTTTAATTCCTGCTTATTAATGAAGATCCTATTCCTTAAAATACCTTGTAGATAGCCTACCTTTTTAATGAAATCATTTTACACTGAAGACAACAATCTCTGATAATCACTATTTTTAAATACTGGATAAATCTCCGCAACCCATCTGATGAACTGGACCAATTCTGCCTTCAGAGATTCCTGCTGGGTGTGGTGGCATATGCCTGTAATCCCAGCACTGGGGAGGCTGAGGCAGGAGGATCACTGCTGGTTCGAGGCCAGCCTGAACTACACAGTGAGACCCTGTCTCAAAAACAAAAAGATTCCTGACAAGCAGTCTGAACTTTTTTTTTTTTTTTTTTTTTTTTTTTTTTGTGGGTACCGGGGGTCGACCTCAGGACTTCGCGCGCCAGCAGATGCCCATGCCGCTGAGTGAGATCACCGGCCCTTTTTTCGTATGTGGGTACCGGGAGTCGAATTCAGGACCTTGCGCCTGCCAGGCAAGCGCTTGTGCCGCTGAGCTATCTCACTGGCCCCTGAGCTTTAAGAGGCGATCTTAATAATAAACATGCAGCCCAGGCTGCAGGGGGAAGGGGAGGGGCATGCTTATAACAACTTCTCTTGCTCTTGATTTATAGAACTCCTGGCCTGTCACAGCTCTTGGTAATTTTCCAGTTAAACCCAGAGGAAGCCCTTCTCCTTGAAATATGATTCCCTCTACTTTTTTCTCTTTAAACTCCCAAGCTAAAGTGATGGTAAAGTTCCAGTTTATTGTGTGTTGCATTTTTTTCAAATATTTTTAGTTACTGTGTTCTTGTCCTGTAGCCTGCTATCACCAGCTGTCTGGAATAGAATCTCATTGCATATTAATAAGATTGTGGTGCTCAGCGGATTTCCAGCATGTGGTTTTGGCCGATCTCCTGGAATATGTTGGAGAACAGTACTGAGAGACGTTTGAATTGCTGTATTCCTGAAGAGTACCAAAATACCTAAGTGCTTTGAGCACTTTCAAATTAGCGTGGGTTAAATTTCATGGGCGAGAAGGCTTTGGATATGTAACTTTCAGGAATCCTTTTGTTCCTTGCCTTTTGCTCTGAAGTCACAGGCTGCCCATGTTACCCTGGCATCAGTTAAACTTCCCGTTTTCTTGGATAAGTGTATTTGACTTAGGGCCTGGACTTGTTTTTCCATTTCCCTGGACTTAGTAAGGACACTTCAGTGGGTCTCACAGGTAACTTAGTACATAAAAGGGGGCCTGACAAAAGTGAAGAGCCATTGCTCCAGCATGGCTCAGAAGCAGTCCATCTGCTCCTGATTCTAGTTAGCTCTGATAGTCATGGCCATTTGTCCTTTTCTCATTAGAAGTAGAATAAGTGTTCTGTGGGTAAAGATGGATGTGAGCCAGGATTAACACTGAGGCCTCTATTGTATTTATGATTGGTTGTTGTTATTTTTTCCTTCTGGTGCTGGGGATTGCACCCTTGCACTCTTAGCAGTGAACTATACCCCAACTCCTTTTTATTTTTTTTTTGAAACAGGGTCTTGCTATGTAGCTCAGGCTGGCCTCAAACTCATGGATCCTGCCTCAGCCTCCTGAGTGCTGGAGTACAGGTGTGCATCACTATATCTGGCTTTCCCCAACTCCTTTTTAAAATTTTGAGATAGAGTCTGGCTTAGTTGCCCAGGCTGGCCTCAAACTTAATGATCCTCCCGCCTCAGCCTCTTGTGTAGCTGGGATAAGAGGTATGCACCACAACCCAGGTGTAATTTTGGTAATTTGACTCAGCTGTAGTACTGAAGCACCCACAGTCACCAAGACAGCTGTCTAAATGAACTTGCCTCTGTGGCCAGGCCATAGATCCAGAAGTTCAGGAAACCATTTGGGAATTATTGTGGTTCCTCTCAACTGGGCTATTGAGCGCTTGGGAGGCTGAGGCAGGAGGACTGCACCTACCTGGGCAATTTAGCAAGACTGTGTCTCAAAAAAGGGCGAGGGATGTAGCTCAATGTGAAGGCCCTGGGTTTGATTCACAGTACTGCCAATAAAAAAAAATCAAGTGAGGGCTGGGGATATAGCTCAGAGTCACAGGCGCCTGCCTGGCAAGCACAAGGTCCTGAGTTCGATTCCCGGTACAAAAAAAAATTCAACTCAGCTAAAGACATTTATTCCTCCTGATCCACTTGGCAGGTGCAGATAGAATAGGAATCACTGATTGAAGCCAGGCAAGACCCAAGAATCTGGTTTGCCTTCAAAGGAACTTTTGATAGATGGGCTGAGATAGTTGTTTAAACATAAGGATCTTAACCTGAGAGCTGTTATTTGGAACTGATTGATGCGTGAGTTCAGGCATCTGTATTTGCCTTCCGTAGTTGGTAGAGAACATTAGGTCTTGTAAGTGGAGCGGTGTGATGGTGATGCTTTAGCCTGGCTTCCCTCCCGCTGTTCCACGGAACCTACCTTGAGCAAGCTCTCTGATTTATCAACCTTTATTTTGCTGACAGCTGACTGGTTTATTCCTGGAATCATCTCTGATGCCCAGCACTCCACTCTCGCCCAGCCGCCGGTCTCCACTGAATTGTCCTTCCCACATGCCTTGAGAGGGTGTCCTTTCCTTCCAGCCCTCAAACAGTCGTGCATCCAGGTTTTTCCTCCTTATGGATGCCCCGAGGACTGTTCTCCTCTCCCCATACTCTTACAGCTCTGCCCAACTCTGACCTTCTAGAACGCTTTGCTGAAAAAAAAAAAGCCTCTTACTCTCCCGCATCTCTCAAACCCATCATATTCAAAAGAAGTTTATTTTATCTTCTCCCTCAGACCTGCTTTTTCTGCTGTCTTTTCATTGTCTGTTTCACATTGTCACCTTTTCCTAACTCAAGACAATTCCAAGGCCATCACGGTTTTCTTGTTTTGTTCCTCATGTTGACCACTAAGTCTTGTCGACTGTACTTCCTGAATGACTGGAATTATTCTCATAATGCTACCACTCAGTGTTTATTCCTCTTCTCACACATGGTGTAACATTCAGTTGACATCACTTGAACTCTTTTTTTTTTTTTTTTTTTTTTTTTTTTTTTGGTGGGTACCGGGGGGTCGACCTCAGGACCTCGGGTGCCTGCGCGCCCGTGCCGCTGAGCGATATCACCGGCCCCTTTTTCGTATGTGGGTTCCGGGAGTCGAACTCGGGCCCTCGCGCTTGCCGCGCAGGCGCTTAAGCCGCTGAGCCATCTCACCGGCCCATCACTTGAACTCTTTTTGCCTTCAATTTACTTTCTTCATTACCACCACGGTGACCTTTCCAAGATTCTAATCTGTGTTTCTTCTTGGTTTGAAGTCTTCCCAAGGCCGGCTGGCTTCCCTTCTTTTCTTTTTTTGTGGTGATGCTAGGGATCAAACCCAGGATCTTACACATGCCCAACAAGTGCTCTACCACTGAGCTACAACTGCAGCCCCATGACTTTAAGTTTATCTGTGCTTCTCAAACTTGTCATTCATACACTATCTATCTACCATATGTATGTTCTGCTTGTATATATTTATTTTGGTTTTTTCCTTTATATTAACTTTACTTATCTATTTTTTGAGACAAAAAATAAAGGGTCTTGCTTCATAGTACAGACTGACCTTGAACTCACTATGTAATCCAGGTTTGCCTCAAACTCATGACAGTCCTCCTGCCTTAGCCTCCCGAGTGCTGGGATTACAGGCACAATGCTTTCTGCTGTTTTACAACAATATTATTTTTTATTTTGAGACAAGATCTTGCAGATGGACCTGAACTTTTGACCCTCCTGCCTCAACCTTCTGTGTGCTGGAATTATGGGTGTGTGCCACCACACCTAGCTCTTTTTGCTTTCTTTTTTTTCTTAGTACTTGATACAATCTTCTTGTAAATTAATGTACTCATTAGGTTAGTTCCTTTGATTTGTAATCTTAGTTCCTTTGCATTTTAGTAACTCCCTGTTCTCTGCTTTGATTTTTGAACCATTATAATCCTTACAGTGATTTCTAAAAAATAGCCTATCTGGAAGAAGAGTATTTCCGGGCAGGGCAATAAGTGCAAAGATCCTAAGGCAGAAAGGTACCTGGAATGTTCAGGGAACCATAGACCATTCCTGAGGCAGTACTGCCATCTGAAGGGGTGAATCTTCTATTCTCTTATCTCTGATTTTTTTCCCAAGAAATCTGCACTTTTATGGGACATCTGAGTTGTTTTAAAACACTAGATAGTAACATCAGTGAAAATGGTGGCATTGGGACAACCGAAAGTCTAAATACAAAAAATAAATTGGGGCCGGGCATGGTGGCACACACCTATAGTCGCAGCACTTGGGAGGCCTAGGCAGGAGGATTACTGCAAGCTTGAGACCACCCTGGGCTACATAGTGAGTTCAAGGCCAGCCTAAACTACATAGTGAGACCCTGTCTCAAAAAAACAAAAAGACACAAAAAAGTAGGATCCCTACCTTCATAGCATATCAAAATTAACTCAGGCCAGGGCTGGTGGCACATGTCTATAATCCCAGCCACTTGGGAGGCTGAGGCAGGAGGATCACAGGTTCAAGGCCAGATTGGACAATTTAGAGCCTATCACAAAATAAGAAAAAAACTCGAAGGACTGAGAATGTAGCTTAATAGTTAAGACCCTGGGTTCAATCCCCAGAACCATAAAAAACAAAACAATAATCAAAAATTCCAAAACTTAGAATGGACCAAAGTCCTAAACGTATTGCTAAATCTATAATGCTTTTAGAAGAAAACATAGGAGTGAATTTTTCGGACCTTGGTAGGCAAGAGTTTCTTAGCTATCACCCACGTCACCAAAATCACAACTGACCAAAAAATTAAAAAAAAAAAAATTGGATAAATTAGACTATATTAAAATTAAAAACATTTGTGTTTCAAAGGACAATATCAAAGTGAAGACACAGCTGACAGAATGGAAGAAAATATTTGCAAATGCTCTATCTGATGAAGTTGCTGTGTCCAGAACATACAGATAACTGTAACAACTGAACAATAAAAACAAATCAGTAAAAATTGGCAATAGATTCGACATTTCTCCAAAGAAGCACATTAGTGCACACTAATAAGCATATTAGTCATTTGGGAAATGCAAATAAAAACTACAGTGAAATACCATTTCATATCTACAAGCTTGCTGTAATAAAGACAGACAATAGTGTAGGTGAGGATGTAGAGATCGGAATTGTTCACTGCTGGGAATGTAAAATAATGCAGCCACTTTAGAAAACGGTTCGCCAGTTCCTCAAAAAGTGAAACATAGGGCTGGGGATATAGCTCAGTGGCACAGCACCTGCCTGGCAAGCGTGAGGTCCTGAGTTCGATTCCCAGTACCAAAAAAAAAAGTGAAACACAGTTACCATGTGATTGGACAATTCCATTCCCAACAGAATTGAGAACAGATGTCCACACAAAAAACCTATATACAGAAGGGTCATAGCAATATTATTTATACTAGTCCAGAGGTATAAACAGCTCATATGCCCCTCAACTGATGAATGGACAAGAAAAATGATATATTCAGCGGAGTATTCAGCCATAAAAAGAATAAAGTACTAAGCAATATGGATGAGGCTTAAAAACATACTGAGTGAGAGAAGGTGGACACAAACAGCCACATGTCTGACTCCACCTATCTGAAACATTTAGAATGGGCAAATCTATAGAGAAAATTAGTGGTTCCCGGGGTGAGGAGCATGGGGAGTGACTGCTTCCCACGGGTACAGGTTTCTTTTAGAGTTAGTGTTGATGGTTGTACATTTGTGAATGTATTAAAAACTACTGAACTGTAAATTGTAAGAGTGGATTTTATGATATGTAAATGTATCTCAATAACCAAAATATACAGACAATTGTGTTCAGTAAGAAATATGAGACTTCTCAGTTGCCAGTACTGGTCTGTTTTTGTAACTTGGATATTATAGTACGTCTGGTTTACAACAATTTGTTTTACTTTATACATGTTTTCTTCCACTGCAAAATAGAACGTACAAAAAAACTCTGTTGACTTTACAAATCATGGCTGTTGACAGATCTGGATCTTAGGCTAGTTTTCAGCCTCTAGTTTGAGGAATTGAGAAAAGACAGAACTAGCTTCTCTTAGATGCTATTTGTACAGCATTCTTATATCTTTGGGACAAAAATTGGTTGATAGGTTGGCTCAATAGCAAATATCAGTCTTTTTAAATTTTATTAGTACATGTTTATAGTACATATGATTGTTTATTACATGTACATAATACATCTGAATTCCTTTTTCACTCCCTTTCTATCTTGATCCTCCCACTTCATCTCTTGATCCCCTTCCCTTTTGCAAAAGATCTCCTTGTTTCATATTATCTGTCTTTTATTTTGCTCTTTATTTATATTTTGGGGTTCTCAATCTTGTTTTTGAAAGGACTGTAGGGGGTATATAACTGTCTTGGGTATGTTGTCTCAGCAATGAGAAAAGTAACTGACACCCACAAGTTAAAGGAGGAAAGGTTTATTTCAGCTCACAGTTTGAAGTGAAGAGGTTTCAGTCCATAGTCAGCTGGCTCCAAGGCAGGGCAGCATGGCAGAGAGGAATGGCAGAGGAGAAACAGCCCATAGCAGGGCAGGCAGGAGGCAGCAAGCCTCCTTTTCCCTTTTGGTTGTTGCCACCCACACCCAGAGTGGGCTTTCCCATTATCTATACCTAGAACTATGATAAACCAATTAGTGGGCTAACCCAGTACCACACACCCCTGATCCAGTCACCTCCCAAAAGCCTCACCTATGAGCACATGAGGCTTTGGGGGGACATCTAGATACAAGCTTTAACACAGCCCTACCTGGAATATTACTATTAATGACTTCTTTTTTGTCTGTATGGGTTGAGACAGGGTCTCACATTGTAGAGCAGGCTGGCCTTGAACTCACTATGTTGCCCAGGGGGCCTTGAACTCATGATTCTCCTGCCTCAGCCTCATGAGTGCTGGGATTATAGGCATGCACCACCATGCCTGGCAATGACCTATTTCTTTGGGTTCAACTTTGTGCTTTCCAGTCCTTAATATTGCAGATTTCTTTTAGAAGGTGAATATATTATCAGTAATTTGCTGATGCTATAGTAAAAGCTTGTATCACTAATGATGTACCTGCATATGGGTGAATGTATAATACACAGTATTGGGATTTGTTACATTTCTGTCTTTCCCATTTATGAAGGCAGCGAAGAATTTATTTACACTTCTTTTTTCAACATTGTTAGATATCTAACATTTACCAAGTTCTAAACATTATGCTAGCTATTTGCTGTTATCCCATTTCATAAAATTTATAAAAAGCAAATTATGACCGCCTCAAACCTATTAAGATGGCTACCATCAAAAACAAAACAAAACATCAAGAAGTGGTGAGACTATGGAGAAGTTGGAGTATGGTTTTGATCTGTAAAAAGCTGAGAAAGGACATAAAAGTAAAGTATGGCTTGTTTGTATTTTCTGTGAACTGGTAATTGGATCCTTGGCCAGATACAGGGTTTTGTTGTTGTTGTTTTTTGTTCTTTCTTTTGTTTTAAGCAATTCTGCTGTGTAAGTGACTTTGTACACTTCCATTCAAAGTGATACTAGCCACTGTTGCCTGAAACCAACCCAGTAACTTGTTCCTGTTTGTATTTTACCACCTCAGTGCAACACATCGAAAACAACTTCTCTGCCCTCTTTTCCACTTCCTTCCTTTTCCTCCTTTGTCTTTTATTTTTCTGAGATGGAGTCTCAATTGTGTTGCCCAGGCTTACTTTGAACTCATGGCCTCAAAGTAGCCGAGACTGCAAGTGTGCCAGTCTCATCTGAGTGGGTAGCAGAGCCAGAACACTGGTCTCCACTGCTGGAGTGCTGTATGTTCTCTCCCACTGCTTTATCTCCCCACACTCTGGTCCTGCCCATCCTCCACACTGCTGTCTGAATACTAGGTCTAAAATGTAGATTCGATTTGTCACTTCCTAACTTGAAGACCATGGCTCTCCATTGCATTTAGCATCTGAACCCTGCCCCCTCCTCCCTGCCTCAGTGCTCCCAGTTCTCCGCATGCACCCTGGGCCAGGGGGAAGTTGTGAATTGTTCTGTGGGCTGAAAGTATTGCATATCTTTCCATAAGTACTTTCTTCTCCCCTTTTATTCCTGGCCAACACTTTCAAGATTCAGATACTGCCTCTGTTGAGGTGTTCTCCTGGCTCATGGGTTCTCCACTGGTCTCTCTTCCCGCCACATCCTGTGCAAAGCTGTCCTAGCAGTTACACCTAGCCTGAACTGCCACTCTCGCTGCCTGTCTTCTCATCAGACTGTGACTGCTTGAAGGCTTACAACCCTTCTGAGTACCTGGGATTAGAGGTGTGTGACACCACACCTGACAGTTTTTTTTGTTTGTTTGAAGGATTTTTTTTTTTTTTTTTTTTTTGTGGGTACTGGGGGTCGACCTCAGAACCTCGCGCACCAGCAGGTGCCCGTGCCGCTGAGTGATATCACCGGCCCTTTTTTCGTATGTGGGTTCCGGGAGTCGAACTCGGGCCCTCGCGCTTGCCAGGCAGGTGCTTATGCTGCTGAGCCATCTCACCAGCCCATTTTAAGGATTTTTGACTCACTGTGTAGTCAGGCTGGTCTTAAATTCATTATGTAACCCAGACCGGCCTTGAACTCAAGGTGCTCCTCCTGCCTCAGCCTCCCGAGTGCCAGGATTATGGGCTTGTGCCACCACACCCAGTGGTTGAAATGTTTTTAAACCAGGACATGAGTAGGTAATGACAACGGTTTCCTTCCAGTAGGGCTGACTTCTGGTTAGACAGGTGGTGCTTTATTCCTTCAATATCCAATATAGCACAGTTCAGAGGCAGCACCAAAAGAACTGCAATGGCTAGCTTAAAAAGTTTAACCTTTTGGGCCGGTGAGACGGCTCAGCGGCTTAAGCGCCTGCCTTGCAAGCGCGAAGGCCCGAGTTCGACTCCCGGAACCCACATACGAAAAAGGGGCCGGTGATATCGCTCAGCGGCACGGGTGCCTGTTGGTGCGCGAGGTCCTGAGGTCGACCCCCGGTACCCACAAAAAAAAAAAAAAAAAAAAAAAGTTTAACCTTTTAATAAACTTACTCTTAATGACCAAACTCCTGATACTGAGGATGTATAAATTAGCTGTGACAGTACTTGGATTTGAAGAGAAGATGCTGTCTTCTGGCTTCCTCCCCCACTGCGAGAGAAGACAAGCTCTGAACTCCTTCCTGTGTGACCCGACATGTCACAGTAGGGTGTGACACTGTGGTAAGGGCTTTCAGAGAATTGATGTCCCAAGGGTTAATTTCCTTGCCTTTATAATATTTCATAGGGAATGTAGAAAGCTGGACTTTTTTTTTTTTTTTTTTTAATGTGGGTTCCAGGAGTCAAACTTGGGACCTCGCACTTGCCAGAAGGTGCTTACGCCGCTGAGCTATCTCACTGGCCTATCTGACTGGCCCAGAAAGCTGGACTTTTCAGTGAAAAACTAGTGGACCTGTGTTGTTCTCCACAAAAACCCTTTTTTATCAAAATGATGTGACAAACAGGTTTGGGGGAGTCTTAGGTTACCACGTCAGTTTTGAGGGAAAGAAAAAGGAAAGAGCAGGGAGAGAAACCACAGTGATGACTCTAGTTGTAACCTGTAAGCCCTAGTACACAGTTTTTTTTCCTTATCTCATTAACCCTTGTTATTCATTTAAATGATTATGTGATGCAGGACAGGTTTAAAAACTGAACTTGGCCTTCAGTCCATACTCTTAGGTGAAATAAATCAGACACACATACTGCATTCTCTAGCGTGAGAAACTGAAAGTATAAATAAGGACCAAAATGTGTAATAAAAAATGTTCAAATGGGGAGGGGAACAAGGGAGGGGAGGGAGAAAGGAAAGAAGGGAAAAGTAAAAAAAAAAAAAAAAGAAAACATGGAAACAAAGCTTCTGTAAATGGGGAGGGGAGGGGAATGGGGAAGAGTTATGTATAGGTACACATTCTCCATGATGAATGTGATCATTATGTGTATCTAAAATGTACCAATAAAATCTGATGGAAAACACAAAAACTGAACTTGGTTAGAAATCTTGACTCTTCTAGAAAGTGAGGGGACAGGGATTCTCTCTGCTGCATCCAGTGTAGCCCTTTAACTGAGGCCATTAGGTGTGGACTCTGCTTTCTGCCCGAGTGGCACGGAATGCGGTCTGTCTGGTTTGCGGCTCCTGGGCAGACTCCCCCGGACACTAGCTTGGGCTCTGGGGGCTGGAGCCACACACTGCTGCTGCTGACTCGCAAAGCTGTAGTCATCTGCCTGATTTGTCCCCTTCAGTCCTTTCTGAAACAAGATCAAGCATAAGAATTTTTAAGAATCACATGCTGTAAAGGGTGTACTTTTTATCCCCAGGGATTTTTGCTGTCTCTTCCTCTGGTTAGATACTGGGAAACCGAAGCGTTGTCAGTATGTTAACAGTGTTTTCAGAGAAGCCCAGCAGTCTTGTTCTGGATGATGGAAAGTGGTTATGTGACTTACAAAGCCAGAGCGACTTTCACCTCCACTGCTACCCTCAGTGGAACCAGGCTGCTGAGGTGTAGCCCGAGCCCATCGGAGAAAGCCTGAGCTGGCTGTCCCTGGAGACCGAGGTGATGAGAGGGTGGATGTGAGTTTGCTCAGGGGGACAGGTTATTATGCCTGATGCCATCTGTTCTCCTTAGGGAAGGACAGATGTAACCAGAGAGGCATTTAGCCAGAGACACACAAACCTATAGCTGGTGTTGCAGGTTATCTCAGTTACTATTTTTTTTTTTTTTTTTTTTTGTGGGTACCGGGGGTCGAACTCAGCACCTTGTGTGCCAGCGGGTGCCCGTGCCGCTGAGTGACATCACCGGCCCTTTTTTCATATGTGGGTTCTGGGAGTCGAACTCGGGGCCCTTGCACTTGCCAGGCAGGCGCTTAACACCGCTGAGCTGTCTCACTGGCCCTGAGCCAATTTTTCGAATATGACATATTTACGTAGTCAGAGATCCCATTTATACAAAGGCATGTATGTATCTGTTGATACATTGTTTGTATCATTGGATGCTGAGGCTCCCCTGATATATCGTAGATGTACCTATGAAATGACAGGTCTGGATTCCCAGGGTCACCTTCCATCCTGGAGCCCATAGTGCCACCAACCCTGACCTTGTCTTCCTCATCTGTGGTCGTCTCTGCCTTGGAGAATGCTTGCCTGGTGCCGAGGCCACAGAAGAGCAGATGGGGAGGGAGGAGATGGGGTGGGAGGCTGGTTGTGTAGTTTTCTCTGGGACTATGATGAAGTGAACCAGAACAGATGCCTACCTGTGTGATATTCTTTCCGTTCCTCCCTCCCTCCCTTTCTTTGTACTAGGAATTGAACTCGAGGCCTTGTGCATGCTAGGCCAGTACTCTACCACTGAGTTACAGCACCAACCCCCAAGCCCTTCTGTATTTTCTTTTGAGACAGTCTTGCTGTAAGTTGCTCGGACTGGCCTCGAACTTGCTGTCCTTCTGCCTCAGCCTCCCAGGTCACTAGGATTACAGGGATACACTACCACACCTGGCTGTCTGATATACTTTCTTGCCCTAATCTAATTTATTTTGGAGACTGGTCCAAGGAAGCCAAGAGCTGACAGATATCTGAAAACACGTGGCTCTTGGATTGTACAGCCTCTGGGAGCTAAATGCATCAGATGCAATTCAGATCTCTGCCTTTTATTAGTTTACCTTTCTCTTTAAAGGATTACTGAAATCACACTTTAGGGATAAGAGACATTCTGTTTACTCTGAACGGTCTGAATTAACCCTGGCAATTTAAAAAATTCTAGTTTATATCTTCAGTAACATTGCAACTTAGTGGTGGTTTTTGCTTCTTGAGACAGGGTCTTGCTATGTAGTTCAGGCTGGCCTTGAACTCATGGTTACCTTCCTGCCTCAGCCTCTTGAGTGCTGGGATTAGACATGTGTGCCACCACACCCAGCCTTGCAACTTTGTTTTCAATAAAGTGGCATTCTGGGTGCAGCTGAGAAGGCCTAAGACTTAGCAGGCACATCTCTTTAAAACACCAGGAATTTGTTTTGTCTGGGGCTCTGTCTCCCACATAGAATTTGTTTGTAATTTCCTGTCCTCTGAGTACCAAATGCAATAGGAGTATTTGGTTTTCTCCAGGTTTTACGGACTTGTGGTCCTGACAAGTCATGAACATTTCCATTCTCTTCAGGGGCAGTTTGAAAAAACTGCACAATAAGAGGCCTCCAGCTTTTCTCTCTTTCTGTCCTCCAGTGGGCTATGTGTGGCTTGGTGGACTTTCCCATGTGTCATTCTACTTTGAAGCCCATCCCTCTTGACTTGTGGGAAGCTCTGGAAGCACATGAATTCTCCGTTAAGGAGAAGAATGGATCTTTATGCTGTTTAAAAAAATACCTTACTCATAACATTGTCTTACATGAGTCTCCAACCTGACTTGCTCTGGAAGTTGGAACTATTCAGCCTCACTCAGTTTCTTCCTCTGCAGTGGGTAACGATGCCTGCAGAGGATGGAAGGATCAGTAGATCTCCGTAAAGCACCTAGCATGGTATGTGTGGGAGCTGACAACCACGTTCCATTTCCTTCTTTCCTGTCACTGGCTTCCCTTGGGGATTCACTCACTAGCCCTAAAATAGATGTGCTGGCCATAGATATGGCTAAGGGTCAGGTAAGGCTGTTATGACTTCCTCCTCACCGCTGATTGCATCACCCTGTTGTGTTCTTTTTCCGCTCTAATGCACTCTGGAGAGGATTTTCAAGGCCAGAGGTAATACTTGGGCCCGAAAGATCAGAGAACCCAGTAAATGCACCAGCACACAACAAAAGCCAAGAGGCTGTGCAGTGTATAAAAAGCAAGTGAAAAGGGAGAGCCCTTTCACATTGGTTCCAGATCTGTCTGAAGTGAGAGCTTCCTTGAAGTTTTGAGCTCATCCTGTCCTCCAGTGCCATCTTAGAAAAATAAGTAGCAATGAAACACTAAGTCTTACCGGACTGGACTTGCAGATGAGTTGCCTGAAGCATAGTGTTGGGGAAAGGGCAGTTCTTTAAGCATGGTAGGCAAATACTTCCATATTAGAATAGTTATCTGCCTGTCTGTGTGTCTTGTCTGCCTGTGTCTGTCCCTCTCTCTCCAGGGGCTTCCTATATAATAGAGATTAGTGTTGAACTTGCAGTGTTGCCTAGGATGGCCTAAACTTGTGCTTCTCTTGTTTCAGCCTCCCAAGAGCTGAGATTACAGGTGTAGACCACCATGTCTAGCTCTGCTCTATTACCAATAATTAATTACTGCTCTATAGTGTAAGTATTACTGCAAGATTCTTTAAAAATGAGAACATTCCTTATGCCCACTGAACTACCAGATTTTGCCAAAGCACTCTGATAAATAGCTTTAATATTACTCAGTTCATCTTGGTCTTACAAAAAATTTAAGTTCCTATCAGTCTCCACTCCTGTGGGTTACAATGCATGTTCTCTGCCACCTCGTATCACACTGCTGCAGTATTCAGACTTTTACTGTTATTACACTGGTCAGTTATTGTCAACAGCATGTATAGTTCTGATTTCTGGCCCCTGTTCACCCTTTAGAAACCAACTGTGGGTTCTACTCCTAGTTCCTTGGGTACCTTGATGTTCTTGGTGCAGTGGGCATCAGAGGAGAAAGCTTTCAAGAGGCTACCTCAGGATGGTGTATTTCTGATTCCATAATGAACTAGAATAATTGAAAACAATATAAATTGGTAATCACAGCAAAATACGCTTTAGTATTTTGAGTTCTTAATCACAAAGGTATGGCAGTAGAATTTTTTTAAAAAGTGATTCACTGTGGCAGAGATTATTAGTTGTCCACCATAATCCATGCTCACCTCCTGGATGCAAGTTAGACCTGCATTTGTTGGTCAGTGTCACCTGGCAAGAGTGATGTGCCACTTCTAAGCCAGGTCCTTTACAGAGCTGGTGCCTGCTCAGTGCTTTTCCCCTCCTGCTGCCTTCAATGTGGGGGGACCCAGCTTTAGCCACACAGATGGCAGAGTCCTACATATGGCACGACCACAAGCCAGGTCCTGCTCACCTGGAGTATCTACTCTGATGTTAAATGAGCAAGAAACAGACTGTATTTGGGCCACTATTTGGGGGGTGGGTTATGACTTCAGTGTAGCCTACTTTACCTAGTAATTTTTTTTTTCTTTTTACTTTTTTTTCAGTACTAGGGATTAAACCCAGGGGCTCACACATGCTAGACAAGTGCTCTACCACTGAACCATACCCCCAGACCCCTAATCCTGTTTAAAAGGATATTATGTATTATGTTTGTGTAAAGGATGCAATAATATGCTGTTCGGGTCTGAGGAGTACGATGGGGCACTCTACCATTATACACTTCCTTACTCACTTTTTTTTTTTTTTTTTTTATGTGGGTACCAGGAGTTGATCTCAGGACCTCGCGCTTGCTGGGCAAGCGCTTGTGCTACTGAGCAATATCACCGGCCCTTTTTTTCCTTTATGTGGGTTCCGGGAGTCGAACTCAGGACCTCGCACCTGCCAGGAAGGCGCTTATGCCGCTGAGCTATCTCACCGGCCCTCCTTATTCACTTTTACAAAGAATTTCCATGGCCAGTAAGGGAAGAGGGGGAAAAGACATAGCAGGAGAGTGCTGGTACGGATTTTACTTACAGGGATCCTTGCTTGACTGCCTCGATCCTCAGCATGCTTCCTCTGCCTCCTTCAGCACTGACTGTCCCTAGTCCTTACCTGGCACTTAAAGTTGGAAAGAGCAGGGTAAGATTGGGAGTTACAGAGGGTAGGTCATTCAGATGGGGGCTCTCAAGATCTTAATCCCTTCAGGGTTTGGCTTTGAGCTTTCTGGATCCAGAAACAAGCTTTGCTGTGTGCACAGCTCATCATGCTTTCAAACCGAGATGCATGCTGACCATGCTGGAGAAATCAAAATGTCCATGCGTGATTATGTGGAGTGATAGTCCTGCCAGTATGTGATGCATTTGGGAAACCAAGTGAGTAACCAGAAGGCTGTTTGGTGAGAAGGACTCTGTGTAGTTGGATAAATCAGGAGCATCTACCATCCAGGCTGTGCATCTGGTAAATGACCTCAGAGCAGAGTTACACATTCCACAACCAAAATCTTTTTATGAAATTCAGTCTCTCTTCCTTGGAAAGCATTGCAGTAAAACGAGAGTACTGCTGTTAAGATCTCCAAATTCTTTCTAAGGCTTGTGCAGCAGCTTTTTTCTGATTAGTAGATACAAGTGAGCAGAACACTGGTTTCTGTTACACTTATCTGAGTCCACATCCTGGTTTCCATGATTGGACTTGAATGTTCTCCAAGTTCTGTCACTTATCCACTGGAACTTTAATTTCTCTATATTAGTTACGTGATTGTTAGAGTTAAAAGTACCTGGCAAGAAGTTTAATGAGTTAAAGTTCTTGGCAAGAAGTTTTGTATGGTTAGTTAATATTAACATTATCATTACTTAATTAGAGTATAAAGTTTTTATCATCCACCTAATATTACAAAATACCAGGCACCTGTAGTGCACGTGTGTCCAACCTTTTGGCTGGCCTGGGCCTCAATGAGTGAAGAGGAATGGTCTTAGGGCACATATAAAATACATTATAGGTAATATACCTGAGTAACAAACTTTAAAACTTTTTAACTAATGAAATAACACACCAAGCCCAAGTCTGATAATTAAATAAGAAAACTTGCATTTCTGCTTAATAACAATAAATGCCTGTTTTCCGAGCACACATGTGAGTGGGTTAAAATACTATTCCCGTTAATTGCTGTGTTTGGCTTGCCAGGTTGCACAAGTGCATGTAACATCTGCTACACATGGGTTTTTATTTGCCTGTGATGGGAGCTGGAGGCAGTTACCCTGCACAGTTACCCTGCACCGTGCAGTCCCCTACACGACGTTCTACTGTCGAACATGCAGTCCATGTTCAAGCGCCATGCAATCAAGTTATGAAAAATATTGCTAACGTAATGTGGTAATGTTGAAAGCTTATGATCCTCTGGAGCTGCATGACTGGCTGTTCCGGGCCATTCGTGACCTGAGGGCCAGACACATCTGCTGTAGTGTCTTACATCTAGGAAGAACCTAATGCTTGATGTCGTTTAAGGAGGTTGCTAAAATAAAATATGGAAGCAGAAACACCTGAGAACAGGCACTGTCTTTCACAATCTGTCCAGTTAAGGACCGTGTTACCAACAGGGAAGAGCTGCAGTTGACTTGAAAATGAGTCAAAGCATAATTTCTCAAGTCTAAAGTGTCCTCCCCACATTTTGAGACTTGGTGACATCTTCTGACCTTTAAAAGACCTAGAGGCTGGAGGGTGTAGCTCAGTAGTACAGCACTTACCTAGCATGTATGAGCCCCTGGGTTCAAACCCCAGTACCCCCAAAATAAAATGATTTTCATTGATTTTTATTTGGTTATTTCTTTTCTTGGTTCCCCATGTCTTTGGCCTTTGTCATATTCTTCTACCTGCATTCCCTCTTCTTTCTTCTTAGTTGTCTGGATCTTCCCTGATTTGGGGCCTTTTATTTTTTAAAGTGCAATAACCAGTAGATACATACAGAATTCTAGCTGCAGGTATATCTTACCTTTAATTGAGAATAGAATAAGGCAGTGATGGTGAACCTTTTAGAGTGTTCAGTGATACAACCAGCCTGCTACAGCACGTAGCCATAGGTTTGCCACCTTTGGGATAAGGTTATCTGTTTTGCTTCCAATGTGCCTTTTGATGGTGATCCCTTGGGTGGCCTTATGGATTTAAGTTCTAGGTAAGTGCTTCTCAGATCTTTATACATTTCTCAAAACTTTGGCTTTAAGAGAAAAACCATACAATTAAACTCATGCTGGTCTCAATCCAGGTGTTTAACAAATCTCTGCAAGTAAAAAGATGTGTTTTGTGTCAGTCCTGTTAATTCCCCCACCACTACCCACCACCTGGACACCAGCTTGAGAAGCAGGGCCCCAAGGGTACAATCTGTGGTCAACATTCTGTTCTGATAGTTTAGATTCCTTTCTGACAGTTAGCCTCTCTCAATGTAGGTGGGAAGATATTCAAGTTGTCAGAAGACATATGTAGTTCTTGATGTGCTGGGAGGAAGAGGGATTCTTTGGGAGATAAACTGTGTAGTAAAGAATAGAAACATTGGGACCAGATGTCCTGATTCTGACACTCAGCAGTTGTGTGACCTGTCAAGGTGGCTTTTCCTTGTTTCCTCACCGATGGAATCAGCATCCTTGTATTTTAGTTGCCTAATAGGATTGTTTTAAATAACAATTTGTAGCCCAGAGTGGTGGTGCACGCCTGTAATCCCAGCACTTGGGAGGCTGAGGCAGGAGGATCCTTGCAAGTTCGAGACCAGCCTGGGCTACAAAGTGAGCTCAAGGCCAGCCTGAACTGCACAGCGAGAACCTGTCTCAAAAGACCAAAAAAAAAAAAAAAAATTGTGTTCTGTGGTTAGAGACAATGCTTGAGATGTTTTAAATAATAAATGTCAGCTATTTCTGTATGCTTTAGTTCCTCCAACTTTTTATTTTATAAAAAAAAATGTAGAATTTCTAGTGTACTTTTTTTGTCCTAAATTGACAGTACTTGATTTTCTTTGAATACTATTGGTTAGTCTTGGTATTCTACTTCCACTTCAACATTCCGGGGTACGTGAGGTCTCGCTGCTACCAATTTCCGTGACCGTAAGGGTATGAACGTCTCTTGGTTCCTACTTCCTGAAGCCCAGCTGCTTCCGCACATGGTGCTCAGGACAGGACTTCCCTCAGGGCTGCTGGGAGGACTGAAGTAGTTCTGCCAGTTGGGCTTTTCTGTGGTACTGGGGAGGAAACCTTGGGGTAGACCACTTAGCTACATCCCTAGTTCTTTTTAAATTTTATTTGGAGACATTGCTAGGTTGCCCAGCCTGGCTTTGAACTCGTGATCTCCTGCCTCAACCTCTAGAGTAGCTGAGATTATAGGTATGTGCTATTGCATCTGGCTACGTGTCTGATTTTACTGACAAAATGAATGTGATGTTATCACAAGTTATTATTTGTGGTCCAGGCCAGTGAGAGAATAGCACATGCAGTTCACCTTGTCATTCCCTCATTTCTTTCAGGCTACCGCCTAAAAGACTTTGGAGATTTGAGTTTTACTCCAGTTCTTAAAGATGAGCCCTTCAACAACCTGATAGTGAATCCACGTTCAGTGGGCCTCGCCAACCAGGAACTGACGGAGGTGGTTAGTAAAGCGGTGTCAGATGGCTACAGCTGTGTCACCGTGGGAGGAGACCACAGGTAAGCTAGGAGCTGGGGGACTGCATGACATGGTGCTTTGGGCATTTCACTTGGGTTTCCTTACCTGGAAAAAAATACCCTACAGAGCTGTTAGAGTATGATGTACGCGGCAGCATTTTAATATTTAAGATCATGAGCTGCCAAAGACACTGTGTGACTTGCTTTGTACAGTGCGCTGTATTGTAAGAGGATGTGTACCTTCAACAAGCAAGGCTAGAGGTAGACGGAGAAAGGTTTTTAGATAGTGTTTCATGCTTATTTCTTGGAAACTCTTCTTGAAATTATTTGTCATTTGGCTATTCGCAGAATTGGTAGAATCCATCAACAAGCCGAATGTAGGCATTTTTTGTTAGCATTTCTGCTAATAGATTTGTTAGAGACACCCTGCCCCCTGCATCAAGTCAATACATTTTTTAATCTCCACATTATGGACCCCAGGTGACTATTTTTTGTCTCTTAGCAAATCAGCAGGTACTTTACTAAAAACTGTACAAAGATTTTTTTCAGCAGTGCTAGGAAATACGGGAAACTTGTGATCTATTAGGACTAGATGAAATTAATGCACGTGGAGTGAAAATTTACAAATACTGAATTCTACAGAATCTCAGAGATGAGATCAGAGGTCAGTCTGGGCTACAGTAGTCAGATTTCACAAGAAAGTATGATACAAGCTAAGTAATAAAGGTTTTTGGTAGCAAGAGGCATCTGAAGTACCAGGAGTATGAACATTTCACACATATTTTCAGTTACTTCTCCTAAGGATGCCATGAGGTAGGTGTGATTTTATCTGAGTTTCTTCTGGAAGCACTGAGGCTAGATAATTTGGATATAAGGCCTTCAGTAAGGAAGTAGCAGAGCCTACGGTAGGATGCAAGTAGTGTGACCCCTAAGGCAATTAATTTCTTTTTTCCCACCAGTCTTGCAGTTTTCCCTGAGGTGCTCAGACAGCTTTTCAGATCACTAAATTTGGGGGTGGGGGAGTGCTGGGGATTAGACTCAGGACCTCTTCCCTGCTAGGCACATGAACTTCATCCCCAGCCCCAGAAGAGGCAGGCAGATTCCACGTTAGGAATAAAAATCCAGTAGGATACGAAAGTGGTCATACCCAACTTTCCTCCTGTGATGACTGAGACATTCAATTAAATCCCAGGGCAGGTTTCCTGCCTCCCAGCTCAGTGCTGACTCTGGAAGTTTAGTCTGTCTTCTGGTCAGTTCTCACTATTTGGGGACCTGATCAATGTGAATATCACAGTCTGGTTTTTCCTTTGCCTGTGGCTATCTACACTGCAGCCATCTTACTGCTTACCTATTCCTATTCAGCACTGAAACCTAGGCTCTGTAGATTCTAGCGAGGAAGGGATAAGTGTACAACTTGAACAGCTGCTGAACATTTTAAAATGGATGAGGCATTTTCAGATCACTCCTTTTATACAGTACAACTTATACTGTCACCTTAATCATTAAACCACCCCTGATTTAAACAGGCCAAGTATGATTAACCCTTTCTCTTTCTTTTTTTTTTTTTTTTGGTACTGGGAATCAAACTCACGACCTCACGCTTGCCAGGCATAACCCTTTCTATAGAGACGGAAACTAGAAATTAGATGAGTGGCTTCAGTCACAAAACTCTTCTTGGACTAAAACTCCCGTATTCTAGCCCATTTGCCATTAGCACTGGACTGCACTATCCCGACATGGTGGGAAGCCTATAAGGCTGTTTTATGCTATACTGACCAAGGTTGGCTGTCCCTAGTTCCTAAGATGCTTAAACTGCACTTCCCATGATAAATCCCTTGGTTGCTGGGAAGCTTGGCAGCTTTCCAGCCACAATCTCATTAGCTGTATTCTAGCAGCTGAGCTAGGGCAGGTGGCTGACATAAACAGAATCCAAGGACAAGGAAAGGCAAAATAGAGAAACACTTCAAAATATTTGAATGCTATGCAAATGTATGTAACATAACGGTCATGCTAATACCCTTTATTTTACTCAGTGGTATATGAGATCTTTAATTGGGGTTACCCTGTTAATTTAATGTTTAACAACTTCGACTTTTCAGGTTTTAGGAAGCATCACATACAAGCTTTCTAAAAAGCTGTAAGGCTTGCTAATTTTTTTCTTTTTTTTCTGGTGATGCTGGGGATTAAACCAGGACCGAAACATGCTCTACGGCTGAGCTACACCCACAGTCCTGCTAATTTTTATCCTTATAACTGATTCTCTGGATGTTAGCATTAGAGTTCCCAGGTCTCCCCCTTAGGTAGTATTAAGCAACATTTTTTGAGAGTTGTTTTATACAGCTCTCATCATTTAACTAGATTTCATTCACTGAACAGATCTTTGAGGTTCTTTTTTGGGCCAGGGCTGCTAGAGGATCATAATTATATGGATTTGGTGGGGGCGCAGAAATAGCTGTCAGTGTAAGGATAGTTGGTTGTCAGCACTGAATCTTTAGAGCTTTACATTTCTCCTGTCTAATCCACTCAGGGTTAATCTTTGGGAAGTACAACCCAGGGACTCTGGTCTTACCCAGCCAGCCTCAGTTCAGGCCCTGACTTTGCCCTGAGGACAGAGTGTAAACGGTGTTGGCTGAAGGTATTTGTTACTGGTGATGTTTACCAAGTAGAGGGCCTTGAAGATTATTATATTTGTTCTTCACAGCCTGGCAATTGGTACTATTAGTGGCCACGCCCGGCACTGCCCAGACCTTTGTGTCATTTGGGTTGATGCCCATGCTGACATCAATACGCCCCTCACCACTGTATCAGGAAATCTCCACGGACAGCCAGTTGCATTTCTCCTCAGAGAACTACAGGACAAGGTCAGTGGGCCAAAAGGAGAAGGTAATTGTCCTATAGGATTATCCTGGGGCTTCTGGGGTCTAGTTCACTAAGATCGAGGCGAAGGATCGGTTGAGTGTGGCTTACCACTCCTTCATTTGTTCATTACATACTATAATGGACCAGGTAGCCTGCTAGAGGCTAGGGATATAAAGATGCCTAGGACATGATCCCTGCTATTGTGGGGAGGGGCTCATAATCTGATAAGAGCAAAATGCTAGTGGGTAGTAAAGGTAGTGATGGGTATCCCACAGCCTGAGGGCTTCTTGGTTAGAGGCTCCCAGGCCACACACTCAGGTACACTGATCTAGAATATGATCTAGAATACCTTGATCACCTCTGGGTGTTGTCTTTCTGAACTGTTCAATAAGACATCAGAGTCCATATGAGGCATAGACTAGACTATATTCCTCCCCTCAGTGAGAAACCAAGTTAAACCAGGACAGTACAAAGATTATTCACTAGGCAGAAGTCATTTGGCTGTTGATAATTTAAGATGGCAACTGAGTTAAGTTTTTAGAAACCAATCTGTAAAGAGTCCAGTGATGTGCAAAGGGATGGAGAAGGGCTAATCGGCATATTCCTGTTACTTAGGTAAGTAAATGAAAAACCCAAAACTACCTTAGAAGAGATTGTTTTCATTCTTCTTGAGAAAGCTATACTGTTTTTCAGCTGCCCTGAAATATTTCCACTTGTAGATCAAGTGTGTTTTGTGTTGCTTTAAACACATCCTAAGGACAGGAGAAAGCAACTGTAAACCCTTGGAAGTGCACGCTGATGATGGGACACTAAGAATTTGTGATTAATCCTTCATTTTCTCTTCATAGATACCACCATTCCCAGGCTTTTCTTGGATCAAACCTTGTATCTCTTCCTCAAATATCGTGTATATTGGCCTAAGAGATGTGGACCCTCCGGAACAGTAAGTTGATGCATTAGGATTAAGCTGTGGGCCTATGCTGACCACTTAAGTTTTTTTTGTGTGTGTGGTGCTGGGGATCAAAGCCAGGGCCTTGGGCCGGTGAGATAGCTCAGCGGCATAAGCGCCTGCCTGGCAAGCGCGAGGTTCTGAGTTCGACTCTGGAACCCACGTATGAAAAAAGGGCCGGTGATATCGCTCAGTGGCACGGGTGCCTGCTGGCGTGCGAGGTCCTGAGTTCGACCCCTGGTACCCACAAAAAAAAAAAAAAAAAAACCCAGGGCCTTGCATATGGTAGGCCAGTGCTCTATCCCTAAGCTGTGTCACCAGCCCACTTGCATTCTTGCAAGTTGATGCTTGACTTAATCTGTTGTGGTAACTCCCTTAAATATACATCTGTGTTTTTTCCTTTATATTTCATCATGTTGTTTGACAATACAGGAGCCTTTGCACTGAACTATATCCCCATTCCTTTTTTAAAAAAATTTTTGAGACCATGTCTTGCTAAGTTGGGCAGGTAGGACTTGAACTTGTGACTCCCCTGTGCCTTACTCCCAGAGTGCTGGGGTTACAGGTGTGCCCCCGCACACCAGTCTTTTTTTTATTTTTTTGGAGACAGGGTCTTGCTATATAGTGTGCAAGCTAGCCTTGAACTTGCTTATGTAGCCCTGGCTAGCCTTGAACTCATGGAGATCCTCCTGCCTCAGCCTCCTAAGTACTGGGATTACAGGTGTGCGCTACCATGCTCAGTGACCACGCCAGTCTTAAAGGTGTTTTTTAAACTAAGAATTCCTTTATATCTCACCAGCTTTATTTTAAAGAACTATGATATTCAGTATTTTTCCATGAGAGATATTGATCGACTTGGTATCCAGAAGGTCATGGAACAGACATTTGATCTGCTGATTGGCAAGTAAGTAACTAAAATGTATGTCTACCTCTAGGCCTCAGAGGGGGATAGAGCAGCTCCAGTCTCTTGGGCATAATAACTTCACTTTTAAAACAAAAGCAAAACTCATACTACACTTTTGTGAAATACTTGAAATTTTTATGAGATGTAAGTATATTCTTTCTCAGGTGGGGAGGGGATTGCCTTGAAGTCACTGCCCAGATCCTGTGTCTGATGAACTTCTCTTTACCTCCATTTTAACACTTATCTTTTGAGATGAGAAGCATTCATTGTTCCAGTGGCCCATTCTTTCCAGCCTCATTATGGCATCATCTGCATTTTATATTAACCAAATCCTGGTAGTACACAAAGAAGGCAGATGAGTGTTAATCAAATGCTAATTTAAAGAGCATTTTCCTGCCGAGTGGAGTGGCACACAGTTGTAATCCCAGTTACTAGGTAGGCTTAGGCTGGAGGATCACAAGTTTGAGACCAGCCCAGACCACTTCATGAGACCTTGTCTGAAAAGGAAAAAAAAAGCATTTTCCCAATATCAAGCCTTTAATTCTGGGCAATCTGGGTGATTAATGTCACTTCCTAAGCTGTTAAGAAATATAATTATTTGGCATAAAAGGCGTTGGGCATTAGTTTCAGCCATTGGACACCCGCATTCAAGTTGGAATTGCAAGTTGTTAGGTTTGCAAACATAAAATTAGAATTAAGTCCAGCTGCTGTTAACACTCAGAATAACCAGAACTATAACCCTGATTAGGCTGACTTAAATTCAGTATATCAGAGGTCAGTCTCCTATGGAAACAAAGTGTTCATTATACTGACAGTTACTACTGTAAAGAGGCTCTAGTGCCCAGGCTAAGTCCAGAAACAGACTGGAATTAGTCCTGTGAGGCATGTAGAACAAATGGCAATATCATGAAGTAGTGTGTAGGAAACTAACATGTCAGTCTCAGTAACTCCCAGGAACAGGAAACCTGGAAATCTGCTGTATTAACAAAATACAGTGGTACCTCAGTTCACGAGCTTAATTCTTTCCGTTATTCTGGTCACAACCAGAATTAGTTTGTGAACTGAGGTACCACTGTACCAGAATCAACAGGAACAAAATCAAGGAGTTGCAATCACAGGAAGGAGTCTACAAGCACTACCAAAAGTGTATTCTCTTGTCCTTTTTCCAGAAGACAAAGACCAATTCACCTGAGTTTTGATATTGATGCATTTGACCCTACGCTGGCTCCAGCCACAGGAACCCCTGTGGTAGGGGGACTGACCTATCGAGAAGGCGTGTATATTGGTGAAGAAATACACAATACAGGTATGGAGTAACCAGGTCTGCAGCCTGTTAATTCCATATCTAAATATGCTGCTGACTCTTGCCTGCAGGCGATCTTTTCTATTCCATGTCACTGCAGACGATTTTTGCTTAAACTTTAATAGCTAAAAAACATGGCCAAACAATAAAGGAAATGGTCATTTAGAGGCATATCTGGATCTGGATTGTACCAAGATAAATGCTAAAGGTAATCATGAATAAGAAAATGTAACCACACGAAACATTTAAGAACAGACTGCCAAACTGATGTAGTTCCTTGTCTGTGAGCCATCGAAAGGCAGATTAAGAAGGCAAAGCCAAGTGGCCACAATTTTTACTCTAATCATAGAGGCTGTTGGTTTGTTGTGAATTGGGAATTCGGAGTTAAACCTGATCTCTTGAAGATTATTACAAGTTGGACAGTATCTTGGTCCTTTTTATCTAGGATATTTTGTCTCAGAGCTTGTTTGATAGGTGCTTTAATAAGGAGAAACACGGATGACTGGCTGACAGCAGGCTTGGATTATCGAGAGTGGCTATCAGTGCTTATTGTCTCAAAACTCATACTTGTTTGCTGACTGTTTCTATTTGTCAGAAAGCTTCTGGTTTTAAGGCCACTTTAAATGACGGTTCCTTCCAAAATCTAAAATACCACATGGTCCTGCTTCAGTAACCATTCTGAAACTGGGGTAGAGAAAGAAACATACAGACCCCAGGCTGAAAGGTCTACAGTTCTAGGGAACCCCTGACTAACGGATAGAAATGGGCACTAAGCCCTGTAGCCTCCTCAGACCTTAAGCAAGTACTGCCTCTTAAGGCTGACAGTGGCAAGTGTCTCATTCTCAGACCCATCAACTCGGATGCTGCCAAGGTGCGTGGGACAGTGGGGAGAGAACCTGGAGTTCAATCCTCTACTTTGCTTCCCAGTGACACCACTCCGGGGAGCAGTTGGTAACTTGCAGCACTTAGATGTGGCAGTGGTCATGGCTTGTGCCTCCTTCCCCTGCTGCAATATTATTTTATTCCAGAAGGTAGTAGGCTATGGTAGTGCATGTCTATAATTGCAGCACTTGGGCAGTAGCTGAGGCAGGAGGATTGCTGACAGTCTGAGGCCAGCCCTGGACTACATAGTGAGATCCTGTCCCAAAAACAAACAACAAAAAACAACCCCAAGACTGTATGACACTGCCAACTACACATACAGGAGCAGCTTGCTTAAACCTGAAGGGTGGCCAGAATCTGGACATATAGGTAATATATATTTTTAATAGTGCAAACCCTCTGGATTACTACTTTTTGGATATACTAAAGGTACAGGTTAAGCCAGTGGAATTTAGAGACATAATTTATCAAGGATACAAAAACATGTGCAATTTAAAAGACAGAAATGCTGTGGTAACATGCCACTGCAGTGTTGCACAGCGCACTCAACTATGCATTGCTAAGAAGGTAAGACACTGGGCCAGGGATACAGCTCAGCAGCACAAAGTGCCTGCCTGGCAAGCGCAAAGTCTTGAGTTCAATTTCTGGTACCAAAAAAAAAAAGGTAAGACACTGAATAGATCACTTACAATCATGTAATATCAAGAACGTGTTAGGTAAATTCACTCAGGATTCTAGACTTGCTAGCCACCTTAATATTCTCCAATATTGTACTCTTGAAAATTAGTTTGCTCAGGTGGCTCTTGAGGAGGTAGAGTAACTTCACTAATAACCAATTAAAAAGCTAAATTCTGTAGAGAAGTAGACCACGTATGAGGTGATGAGGATAGAGGGCAGATCTGAAAGGTTTGTCCCTTTCCCTGAGTTCACTGTGGGCCAAAGGAACTTGGGCACAAGTTCTCAAACCCTTACAGAAGGCAGCTGGGGTCCAAATTAAACAGTGACGATATGGCTGAGTCTTCCCTTGACCATTATACAAGATGCTGGGCCAGTGTGCTGGGAGATGGAAAACAGCATCAGACATGGAACCTGCTCTCAGCACTCACGCAAGAAGGGGCAGGAATAAAGTCTGTAGTGCTAACTACATTTCAGGGCAGGCGGTATGTACTTTAGGAGATAAAGGTGGGGCCCTTAGCTCCTTCCCCAGTGCTGCAAAAAAACAAAAACAGGTGATAGTGTCACAAAGCCTGACAGCTATGCCTATGATGTTAGTTGAGCAGGGATGATTTCATTACCTTAAAAGTTTCTTCCGGGCCGGTGAGATGGCTCAGTGGCGTAAGCGCCTGCCTTGCAAGCGCGAGGGCCCGAGTTCGACTCCCAGAACCCACATACGAAAAAGGGGCCGGTGATATCACTCAGCGGCACGGGTGCCAGTTGGCGCGCGAGGTCCTGAGGTCGACCCCCCGGTACCCACCAAAAAAAAACAAAAAACAAAACAAACAAAAAAAAAAAGTTTCTTCCAAGGGGCCGGGGATATAGCTCAGTGGCACAGCACCTGCCTGGCAAGCGCAAGGTCCTGAGTTAGATTCCCGGTACCAAAAAAAAAAGGGTAAAAAGTTTCTTTCAGTCCTCCTCTGGTATATCAGTGTGTTAAATTCATGGCCAAGAGGATGGAGCACAAGGGGCTTTCTGACAATAGTTTTATAGTAGAAAATGACTTTTACCTTGGCATGTTCTCTTTGTCCAGATAGGGTGACTCTCACTCAAAGTAGCAGCTAGGGACTTTTCTAAAGTTCTGTTTACCTTGTTCTTCCAGGGTTGCTGTCAGCACTGGATATGGTTGAGGTCAATCCTCACTTGGCCACTTCAGAGGAAGAAGCAAAGGCTACTGCTAGCCTTGCAGTGGACGTGATTGCTTCAAGTTTTGGTCAGACAAGGGAAGGAGGGCACATCATCTATGACCAACTTCCTACTCCCAGTTCACGAGAAGAGTCAGAAAACAAAGAATGTGTGAGAATTTAGGAAATACTGGGTGCTGGAATGTTTCACAATGGGCAGTCCAGAGCTGTGAGGCATTTTGAGGGGACAGAAATAAATAGGTGTCTGGGCCAATACTGCCTTAATGAGAACATCTGTGCATTCTCACAACTGTAAAGTTTCCCCTCTCTATTTTGGTGACCAACAATACTACTATAAATGTATTTGGTTTTTTGCAGTTCACAAGGTATTAATGTATTATGTAAATCTGAAGAAATCATAAACATTTATTACCTTGGTGTATCATACTGGTCTTGTCACTCTTCCTGCACATTTACACGGTTTTCTGTCTGGACCCCCTCTTCCCACAGTCTGGCTACACAGTGCCTCCTTGAGCTGTCAGCCCACAGCAGCAACATGCTTATTCCGCATCCTGCCTAACACCACTCGTCCACAGGGTCAAGGTTCCGGTCCACAGAGCCCTCCCTATAGGAGGTTCAGTGCTTGCGAAAGAACTTGTAATAAACCAGGCCTCCCAGGATGATGAGCTCCAGTAAGATGACGATGGAAAGCAGCAGCTTGTTGGTTGTCACTCTACACAGAAAAGTAGAAAAAGTAGTGGTCAGTAGTTTACATAACTGTTTCTCTTGCTGTTCTGAATACTTGGGATTTGACCCAAGGTCAATGATGGGTCACACTGTGAGGCAGACTGGCTTTTTTTTTGTCACAATTACAGCCACTAAAAAGTGCTCTTAATGTTCTTTGGCTGGTAAGTGACAACTCATAAAGTTGTCACTTAGAGAAATGTCTACTTCACAGAAATGTAGAAAACAGGTACAAAGCATAAAAATGGTTTCTTGACTCTAAAATGTCTTTAAATCATTATCTGAAACAGCGGAAATACAGTATCACTATCTAGCAATGTAAAGCCACGTCAGTTACATACTACAGGTGTGAATGTAGGTTGGGAGAAGGGATTGGGACAGACTCGTGTCAAAATCCAGCTCACAGATGGATCCTGCTTTTAGGATAAGTAACTAGAAGCCTGGGTATTGCCTTTCAACCTCTTGTAAATTTCTTCCTGATTGTTTTCTTTGTTCTGCTCTCCTATCCAGTCTCTTCACTCTGTTGGTGGTTTCTTTTGCTGTGCAAAATAAGATGAGATCACAGTTGTTGATTCTTTGTGATATTTCCCGTGTAACTGGAATTTTGTTCATGAAGTCTTTGCCTACACCAGTGTCTTCAAGAGTTCAACCTGTTCTCTCATCCAGGAGATTTAGTGTTTCTGTCTTAATATTAGATCTCTGATCCATTTCAATTTTAGTTTGGTGCATGGTGAAAGGTATGGGTCTAGTTTTAATCTTGGGCATGTGGAAAGCCAGTTTTTCTAGCACCATTTAAAGAGGCTGTCTTTCTTCCAGTGGAGGTGGCTTGGCTCCTTTGTCAAAGATAAGGTGGCTGAATGTGTTTGTGGAGTTGTTTCTGCATCTTCTTATCTCTTCCATTGATCCTTGTGTCTTTTTCTTTTTTTTTTTTTGCCAGTACCATGCTGTTTTTAATCAGTAGCTTTGTAGTATAATTTCAAGTCAGGGATTATGCCACCTCCTGCCTTGCCTTTGTTGCCCAGAATTGCTTTTGATATTCCTAGGTCTCTTCTGGTTCCAAATTAATTTTAGCATTACTTTCTCTAATTCTGTGAGATATGCTGTTGGTATTTTGGTTGGATTGCATTAAATCTGCATAACAATTTTGGAAGTATGGCCATTTTCACTATTGGTTCTTCCTACCGAAGAACAAGGCATATCTTTCCATTTTCTGATATCCTCTTCAATCTCCTTTTCCAGAGTACTGTAGTTTTCACTGTAGAGGTCTTTTGCATCCTTCATTAGATTGATTCCTAGGTATTTCATTGTTTTGGATGCTATAGTGAAAGGTGTTGTTTCCTTAATTTCTCCTTTCCTATCGTGATTCCTTTTCTCTAATTGCTGTAGCTAATGTTTTCAGAACTGTTGAGTAGGAGTGGTGACAGTAGACATCCTTGTCTTGTTCCTGATTTTGAGTAAAAACTTTCATTTTTATCCATTTAGTATAATGTTGGCTGTTGGTCTGTCATAGATGGCTTTTATCAGATTGAGATAAAGACCATCTATTCCAATTTTCTGTAGGGTTTTCATCATGAATGAGTGTTGGACTTTGTCAGATGTTTTTTCTGGGTCTGCAGAGATCATCATATAGTTTTCGTCCATGGCTCTGCTCATATGGTGTATCATGATTATTGATTTGCATATGTTGATCCATCCCTGCGATGAATCCTACTTGGTCATGGTATATAATCTTTTTAATGATTTCCTGCATTCTGTTTGCCAATATCTTGAGGATTTTTACGTCTATGTTCATTAGGGAGACTGGCTTATAGTTCTCCTTTTGTAGTTGGATCTTTCTGTTTTAGGTAGCAGGGTAATTCTTGCTTCCAGGAATGAATTTGGGAGTACTGTTTCCCTTTCAATTTCATTAAAGAGTTTTAGCGGCATTTGGTCTTCTCAGTTTCTTGTAGAATTCAGCAGTGAATGCATCAGGGCCTGGGCTTTTCTTTGTTGGTAGTTTTTTTTGTTTGTTTGGTCTTTTTGAGACAGGGTTTCACTATGCAGTTCAGGCTGGCCTTGAACTCACTTTGTAGCCCAGGCTGGCCTCAAATTTGTAGCAATCCTTCTGCCTCAGCCTCCTGAGTACTGGTATTACAGGTGTGTGCCACCATGCCCAGCTTGTTGGTAGGTTTTAAATTACATCTTAAACTTCACTGACTGATATTTAGAATTTTTCTATCATCTTGATTCAACTTTGGTAATTCATATGTATCCAGGATTCTGTCCATTTCTTGTTTTCCATCTTATTAGAATATAGGTTCTCGAAATAGGTACTGATGATCTTCTGGATTTCTGCAGGATCTGATATTTTGCCCTTTTCATTCCTAATTGGATGGATTTGAATCTTTTCTAGTTATCTGTGTTACTTTAAAAATTTACGATCTTTTGTTTATAGTAAGAACAAAAAATTCTGGTTCTCATATTCACTCTAGGCTTCTTCCTATTCCATGAAGAATTAACTCCTATTTAGGAAGACTACCCCTCCTGCTAGTTACATGACTGGGTTGTAGTTCTGTTTCATGCCAGGCCACATGTGCCAAAGGTCATCCAGACTACCCAACCACACCCCAAGTTCAGCCTCAGTGGCAATACTTACCTCAGGTTTTTTTTTTTTTTTTAAAGTTTTCTTGTTACAAGACAGGACTTCCAGAAAAGGGCCTGACTACCATGAACGGCAAGCACAGCCAAAAACATGCACTAAGTAATAGCAGTAAAAACTGCTTTATAATTAAGTTTTAAAAGTATTTCAGGGCCGGTGATACGGCTCAGCGGCACAAGCACCTGCCTGGAAAGCGTGAGGTCCTGAGTTCAACTCCCGGTACCCACATAAAAAAAATTTTTTTTCAAGAAATATGAAGCTGTATTATTCTCATGTGTCTTCTCTAAGGAATGCAAGCTGAGAGAGATTAAATGTCTTTTCAGTGGACAAACTTCTCTGCTTCAAGTCAGAGTAGTACACAGTTTTAACAAAGGATTTTATCCTGGGATATTTCACTATATAAAACTATATTCCTTGGCACATGCCTGTAATCCCAACACGGGAGGCTGAGGCAGAAGTACTGCCTCAAGTTCGAGGCCAGACTGGGCTACTTAGTGAGTTCAAAAAAGCCAGTGTGAATAGTGAGACCCTGTCTCAAAACAAAGAACAAAACACCTATACTCCTTTATTTCTACTTATCTGCTGGGTAAAACCAAGTATAGAACTATGTGGCTTCCCTTACTGGGATGATTCATTAGGAACTTTGTATATCACTGTTCTATGTTTTCTTGGTGGAAAGACATTAAGAGAAATAAATTATGCAACTCTTTTTAAAACTTACTTTCTGGACATTGAACGGAGAATCTTTCGACTTTTGCTCAAGTTTTCACTTGTGTTTACCAGCTGAGAAGAGAAAATACCAGTTAGTTCTCCCTTCTTTCAAAAGTACATACTGTACAGAACTTGAATATCCTTAAACAGTGGGCATTAAGATGAGGAATATATTAAAAATGCCAAGAAATCAAACCAATTTAAATGATGGCCTCTGAATACAAGTAGAAGGACCTAGAAAGGACAATATGCTTTGGTGCTCATCGAGGAGGCCTGGGATTCATCAGTTCCCAGGCTGTGCAGGACTGGACCTCTGGCTGAACAGGAAAGCTGCTCATCTACCAGGCCAGTGAGAGTCTGAAGCAACTTAAGAGCTGAATTTCATCATCCAGATTCCAGGACAGCCTCCTGAGTTGGTGTTCGTTTTTGTAGGCTGGTGGGTTACCATTTTGGAGATCTAGTTTTTTCTATCTTTACCTTCTGTGGCATTACTTGCCTGTGAATTCTGAAAGGATAGATTAGCTTACATGGACTTTTCCCTTTTGATTGCTTATTACTAATCTAGGAAGATATTTCTACAGAATATTCCCGTTCTGCAGTGCCATGGTAAACTGATCACTCAGCTTCTCGGTTCATCCTATGGCTTGTAAATTCAACCCATCCACCTGGTGTGTTAAAAAAAATCTAAAGTCATGCAATTTGTTAACAAGTGTCATTCTCCATAACTGGCCATGAATTTAGCACTTGTGAATTTTCACTGAAATGGGAAGAGTATCACTCTGACTTATTTTAAAAATTAAAAACTGCAGCTATTAAAATATGTAAGAAAATCTCAAATCCTCACAGTGAGCTAGTATTTTCCTGTCTCAATCTTGATCCCAGTATGTTTTTCAGTTTGGATTTCATCATGCTCCTAAGAATACAGCGTTCTAGCTGGCATGTAGCTCAGTGGTACAGCACTTGGCTAGCATAAGTGAGGCCTTGGGATCAACCCCCCACATCCAATAAACATACATGCCACTGACAATCTGCAGTTCTTAAAAAATTCCTATGGATATTAACTCATTTATAGAAAGGAAGGAATGAGTTATTTTTCAGAGTTTGGTAAAATGATAGAGACCCCCCAATAGAACCATTTGGTCTCTATATTTTTTCTCACAATGATCCAATTATTTTGGGTAACAGTAAAGAGGCACAGTCCAGGACTGACTATGATTTAAAAATCTACAAACTATTAGAGATACTTTTTTCTTTTTTGGCTATACTGGGGATTGAAATGCAGGGTCTGAGCTAGATTTTCAACACTTTTTTTTAATTTAGAGACAGAATTTCACTAAGTCACTAAGTCTGGCCTTTATCATCTATTTCTATCAGCATTCTGGTCTTCTGTGCTGACCAGAAACTCGCATCAAGCTTGACTGACAGAATTCTAGGGCTTCTCTTGCCTGGCATCTCCAAACCTTTCCAAACTTCTCCCTCGAACCAGTTCCAAAGGCTTCTAAACCACATGGTCTGGTACAGTCACAGCAATGACCCCACTGCCTCAGCCTCCCAGAGTGCTGGGATCACGTGCACACCCACCCTCAGCTCTGGAGGTATTGTTTTTGACATGTGGAAAACAGCCTTGGTTCTAAATGACAAGGTCTTAAAAGTACATGTTTTCATAACAATATTCCACTGATAAAAAAATCTCAGGTTGATGGCTTTGAATTGTTATGGGTCTTTTGACATATCTCTTGCCAAAGTGAAAGAACACAGGAATTAATAAGGATGGATGGTTGTAATCTTATAAATGCAAAAATCAGGTTCTTTCAGTCTTTAAATCAATTTTTTTCCCAATGACATCTAAATCTTAGGGATGATATTATTTTTAAGGGAGACTTCTTTCCACCAAGCAAACTAAAAATTGAGAAAAGCATTAAGAACCAAAAACTGGTTATTCCTCTGAATTCAGAACTGTGGTAGCTTCTGGCTGCAGTGTGGCCTGTGGGTGTAGCCCACCTACTTTCCCCACTTCTTGCCCCTTCCTTGTCTGCCCAGGCTTACTCTGCTCTTGGTGCGTTCCAGCTGGTCTCGCTGTTCCCCCAGCTCTTCTATGATTTCCGAGCCAATCTGGTCAGTCTCTGTGGCAATCCGATGAGACCGCTCAATACTCTGGGTGGCCCGGTTGAGGCTTTCAGTGCCTTGCAGAAGCAGTGCCCTCTGAGACTGTAGCCGATTCTGACAGGCGCATGGAAGGGAAATGTTAGATTTCGTCTACTGTGAGTTCATTGCCAGTGTGTTCCTTGTGACGTTTTGTTTAAAAAAGAACACACTGAGCAACCTTTTCATTACAGTGGTCCCTAGGTATCTGAAGGGGACTGGTTCTAGGACCCTTGCAGATACCACTATCCATGGATGCTCAACTCCCTTAAATAAAATGGTATAGTATTTGCATATAATCTATGCATTTCTTCCTCTATGCTTTCTTCCCTTCTTCACTTCTTCGTTCCTTCCTTCCTTCTCTCCTTCCCTCTTTCTCTCTCTCCCTCCCCCCCTCTTTCTTTTTCTTTCTCTGCTGTGTTGGTGATCAAACCCAGGGCCTCATACACGCTCTACCAGCCCTACCACATCTGTCTGTACCTTACTTATAACATCTAATGCAATGTAAGTGCTATATAAATACTAGTTATACTGCACTGTTAGGGAATAATGACAAGAAAAAAGTCTGTACACATTCCATACAGACATAGGGTTTTTTGTTTGTTTTTTACACTTTAAATCCAAGGTTGGTTGATAGAGGAGACACAAAACCTACGGCTCTAGAGGGCCAACTGTAGTTTTTAAGACAGAGCAAAACATGGTAATGAACCGTAAGATCCTGTTCAAGGTCACAGACTGAAGAAGAACCTGGAGTCCCATCAACAGGATCCGAGTATCTGCCAAGGCAGATATTGTCTGTTAAGCAAGGCGAGGGGAGGAGATTTTTAAGAACAGGCATTTTCCCCATGTGTACGGTGAACTTGAACTGCTCCACGTGCCTCTTGGACTAGCAGCTTCAGAGGCAGGTTGGGAGGTGCAGGAGCTACCTGAGAACACGGACAACTGAACTACAGGCAAACTACTAACTTCTGCAGCTCTGCAAAGACTAACTCACTGAGGACTGCCACCTGACTGCTTCTGAGGACTGAAGGACCATGAATAAGCTATTCTTTTTCAGCACATAAAGAAATCATTTAGAAATCTGAGACACACTCATGTTCTGGAAAAAAACATATGGCTACACTCCTGGTGAGCTCCCAAAAGAATTTCACCTCTGGCCAAACGCACGCACGCACGCGCGCGCACACACACACAGCTTTGAAGCTCCCACACTGCTGATTTGCCCTCAGAGAAGTCAGTAACTGGAACTTCAGTAAGTTTCTCCAACTGCCCCAATTTTCTAAATCTCCAGTGAAGTTTTATTCTACCCATAACTGTAAGTACAGAGAACAGAAGGACCAAAGTAGCCTTTGTCCGGTCAGAATTAACCACCATTTGCAAAAGCGGGTACAGCTCTAAGTTCTAAGCTATTCCAAGCACATACAATCAAAACGAGGCCCAGCTCACAAAGACTTATTACAAAGCAGGTGACTACTGGCAGCAGGACGTCAAGACACCACGAGACGTAACAGGACGCATTTCACTTAACAGATGGCACACAGACCAGTGGATGAGGTTCAAACAAACCCAGTTATGTTAGCTCAAAAGAAGTCAACAGAAGACTTTCTAAAAATACAATATGCACAGAATTTCATGATTAGGCTGAAGAAAGAGCAGGAAAAAACAATGATATCACATAAATCAACCTCAGACAGACCTGGAACAGTAATTCTACTGAAGGTGGAGTATGACGCCTAAAGAGTATGGAGCTGGGCAAGATGGTGTGGGCCTACAGTCCCAGCTCTCAGGATGTCTGCTTGAGCCCAGGAGTTCGGGGCTCAAAGAAATACAAAAACAAACAACAATGAAACTAATAAATTTTTTTTTTTTTTAGAATCTCAAATCTCATCTAATCGCTCACGCTGGCCTTGAATTCTTGAAGGTAGAAGCTAATAATTTTTTCCTTTCCCTTTTTTGGTCAAGTCACTTTTTTTTTTGAGACAGTGTCTTGCTATGTATTGCAGGCTGGCCTTGAACGTGCAGTAATTCTCCTGCCTCAGCCTCCCGAGTGCTGGGATTACAGGCATCTGCCACCATGCCCAGTGGTCAAGTTACTTTTACAACTCCTACCTAATAAGCTCCATCTACCTTTTTCCAGTCTCCCTTCACTCATGATCTCTTGTGAGATTCTGATCTGTAACAATCTTCTGTGTCCATTTGGGTTTTACATCATGTTCAAATCTGTTGTTTTGACATCAGCAACATCCAGCAAGTACCATTCTGAGTCTCTTAAACTACAATTAGGATGCATCATGAAACAGGATTTGTTGAGTTTTAATTACTACTAATGCCATTCTACAAAGTTCAATCTACCTTGGTGGGGCCCCCTTCTGTTTCTCTTACGCGACTTTGCCAGGCAGTTCTTATTGTATTTCCGGAACATAATCCAAATGCAGCACATTGAAGTTAATCTTTGGATTTCTTTGGTGGTACTGGGGATAGAAGCAAGGGGGTGCTCTTACCACCTGAGCTATATCCTAAGCCATTCATTCATTCATTCATTCATTTATGGAGAGGTTTATTTTGGCTCACAGTTTTTTACTTTTTGAGACAGGGTCTCACTAAGTTGCCTAGACTGGCATCATTCCGCCTGACTCGGCCTCCTAAGTAGATGGTATAATAGGGGTGCATCACCACACCAGGCATAATGTTTTATTTTATTCCTTTAATTATCCAACTTCTCTAGATGGTTCTAGGATATGGGTTTTTAATTAGCTGAATTTTGTAAATCTGAATCCTGAAGGCTAGAGAGTCAATCTAGCTCATTTTCCATTATAACAGAATAGGGAGGCAGGAAGCTGTCTCTCAAGAAGCACCCTGCATCTCTCCTGTATCAGTTACCAGGTCATTTGACATTAAGGTAAAGAAAAACTTGGAATAATTTTGTAATAATACTCTGATAAATTGAAAACCAAAAATTTTGGGGACATACTTGAAAAACTAATTCTAAAATTTATACAAAAGAATAAAAGCTCAAGAAGAAATTACGTCAACAGGTCAGAATACAGAGTCCAGATAAGAACAGCTAACATATATTGCAATATAAAGAACTCTCTATATAAACACATGTATATGTGTGTGTATATATCTCACACAAAAGACATGCATTAAAAAGAGCAGGTACCAAAGGAGTGAGAAGGGGAACTGGATACAGGTAGGAGGACAAGAGTAGGAAAAAAACCCAAGAATCCAGTATGCACTGATGTGAACTATATGCAAAACGTTTAATTCTTATACTACCGGCCCTTAAGGGAAAAACAAAAGGTGGACACATACCATATGCTCATTCTCCACAGCATATGTGCTGTACTTCATGTCTCCTCGGCCCCCAGGTACAACTGTCAAAGGTGTGCTTCTCACTTCCCGATGTAGTTTGGCCAGGTCCTTCCGGTAGTTTCGCAGCTTAGACATCATGGGGTTACGGAAAGCCAGGGGTGCATACCGTAGCTCCTCCTCCATCTCTGCCAGCTGCGAAGGCAGAAAGTAATAATTAGGTGGCTTGGTTTTCCCTCTCTCACTTGGGGATATACCTAGTTTGGCCTCATCAAACCAGGTACCCTAATTAACACTCAGCCACATGCTCCGTGAGGCAAAAGCCATGTTCACACCAAGTGCGAGGCATCGTGTCTTAGCAAGCACAGAGCAGGCATCAAAAAATACAGACGAGTGAATGAATAAACTAACAAAAGCTCCTTATAGCTAATGGAATGTTTTTATGTACATTCTATCATTTAATATCCATAACAAATCAGTACAACAGGAAATACTTTCTCTCTGTATGACTTAAATCTCAGGATACCATAATTCAAATTCTCAACTTCAACATAACAAGTTTTTAGCCTGCTATGGTTAAACATTGCTGTCAAGAAGCGCACTGGAGGCGCAGCACCAAGATGGCAGAGTGGTAAGCAGCAGAGGAAGAGCCTCTCTGAGAGTTGCCATCCAGATGCTGGAATATAGCAACTCAAAGACGACAAGAAGGAAGGAAGTGGGTCCCCTGGACCCAGGAAGGATCTGAAGCACGAATTGAAGCCCACAGAGAGAGTGAAGAGAGAAACTTCAATGAATAAGAAAGTGGCAGCCTGCAGTGCCCTGAGACGGGACTCGCTGCGTGAGAGCAGGGGTTCAAACCTGCAGATGCATGGTGACTGCTGGTGGCCCCAGAGGCCTCCATGGAGAGACGCAACAGTGGAGGGGAGCAGCGGACATGAAGGACTGCACTAGCTGGGGGTGAGTGCAGAGGGCTCAGTCTTCCCGCAGGAGAGAGCGACTGGCCGGGAGCCACCTAGAAGAGGGGCCGGCTGAGATCAAAACTCAGAGCAGCTGCAGGCTCCATCTAGCGGCTCCTGGCAGGGCTCAGGCCAGCAGAAGATGCGCTGACGGCTGCAGGCCGAATGAGTCTGGTCTCAGAATACAGCCTGGGGCCGGTGAGATGGCTCAGCGACTTAAGCGCCTGCCTGGCAAGCGCGAGGGCCTGAGTTCGACTCCCGGAACCCACATAAGAAAAAGGGGCCGGTGATATTGCTCAGCGGCATGGGCGCCTGCTGGCGCTCGAGGTCCTGAGGTCGACCCCCGGTACCCACAAAAAAAAAAAAAAAAAAAAGAATACAGCCTGAACTTCAGAGGAAATAAAGGTGCAGGCTCGCTGAGATTATCCACTAACCCCCCACAGAGCTACTGCTGGCTTGCTGGGATAAATCAACACGGATTGGGACTCTGCCTCCACATGCTGCCTACCAGTGACAGCAGAGACAAACCTGGAAGTGGACTTTTTTTTTTCCCTCTCTTCTCGTTTGTTTTTTGTTGTGGTTTTATTTTTGTTTCCTGTTTCTTTTTTCTCCTTCACTGTTTGACCTTGTTTTTATTTGAGTGTGAATGTGGTTTCTAGCCTCTTTGTGGTGGTTGTTCTGTTCTGTTCTTCCTTTTATCTCTTCCTTCTCTCTTTCCCTCCAGTCTTCTGAACCAGTTTCCCAAAGGTACCATGATCCTCCTTTGTGCTCCAGCCTTACTTCTAATCTCTTACTTCTCTTCTCTATTTTCTTCCTAACCCCTTTTAAATTTTAACCCCTGAGGGTAAAATTCACATATTAAGGAATGATATACTACAAATAATTTTCTGGTTTGTTTCAGATTTTTTATATAACCACAAATTTAGTTCATACGGTTAAAGGTGACAAATTAATGCTTAACTCAGTCTGTCATTTTCTAGGCTGTGTTTGATGTTTTTGTCATTCCTGATGGTACCACTATGGCCAAAAGCGAGATAATTGTTCTAACCAGCTGTTCTTCCTGGTATTGCAAGAATGAGCTTGACTAATGGTCATAGAAAATACTTTGGCACAGTGCCGAAGAACCAGGGGCTGGGCCACACAGGCAGCAACTTCTCATCCCCAAAACATTGAAGAGATAGGATCTTGCAACCGACTCAAAACCCAAAAATCAGCTACACCTGCAGACTACATCGGACAAGTAGTCATTTCCTAAGGGTTCTAAATACCAGCAAAACACCAACCCACCACAGGCAATTTACAAGCATTACCCCAGGAATTAAACTAAAAACAGGAAGGAAAGTGAGAAGGCACTTAAACAAGATGCAACCCCAGACATCCAGTTCACCAAAGGCAAACCCAGGGGGGCAATCGGGTGGGACACTCTGAAACTCACCCACCTGACCTCTCTGAAGTGGTATCAGCAAAGCAATTGAATGAGGCTCTAGAGAAAATCGAATCAGAAATAATTTCTCAGATAACTGCAGAGACGCTGTCCACAATGAAAACCATGCTTAGGGAATCTGCATCAGATACAGACAAAAAAATAGATGAGCTGAAGAAAATTATGGAAGCCATGAATGCTCAGCATAGGAAAGAAATGAAATGCATAAGGCAGATTCAAGCAAGTTATCCAGGAGAATAAAAATTCCACTGAAAGTATCCCCAGCAGATTAAGCCAATGTGAGGACAGGATCTCAGCTATACAAGACAGGCTTGTGGTTAGCGATCATGGAAAGAAAGATTTCTTAAAAACAGCAAGGGACCATGAGAAATCAATCCAGCAGCTGCTAGATGAGGCAAAGAAGAATAACTTAAAGATGGACTGGAGTCAATGAAAAAGCAGGAGATAGCACAAATGATACAAAAAGACTGTTCACAGATGTCATGGCAGAAAACTTCCCTGGTAGAGAAAAAGAATTTGACATACAGATAAGTGAGGCACATGAAACTCCAATTAGCCACGATCAAAAAAACATCTTCAGCCAGGCAGATCATAGTCAAGATTCCAGAAATTCAACACAAGATTAGAATCTTAAAAGCTGTTAGGGAAAAGAAACAAATCACCTATAAAGGAAAGCCTGTCAGAATCACAGCTGACTTCTCAGCACAAACCCTCAAATCGAGGAGAGCTTGGAGTGAAGTATTTCAAGCTCTAAAAGAGAACAATTTCCAGCCCAGAGTGATGTACCCCGCAAAAATATCTTTCAAAACTGATGGAGAAATAAGATACTTCCATGACAAAGAACATCTGAGGAAATTTATGACCACCAAACCAGCACTCCAAACTGTTCTGAAGGACATTCTAGAAAGACATAACAAGGACTACAACTCCATGAGCCCCAACAGAAGGAATCTACCAGGCAAGGCAACAATTAAACAGGGGGGGGGGGGAAGAGGGGGGGCCAACAACACGAAAATAACACGACAAGGATAAGTCAATACATATCAGTTTTAACCATCCATGTTAATGGTCTCAATTCACCAATCAAAAAACACAGACTGGCAGAGTGCATCAAGAAGCAAGATCCAACTATATGCCGCATACAAGAAACACATTTAATTCAAAAGGAAATTCATAGACTGAAAGTCAAGGGATGGAAAACAATACTCCATGTGACAGGAACCCAGAAAAAAGCAGGGGTAGCTATTCTATATTTGCAGACAAAGTGAATTTCAAGCCAAAACTGATTGAATTAAGAGAGATAAAGAAGGTCACTACAAGCTTGCAAAGGGAACAATCCAAGAGGAAGAGGTAACAATCATACATATGCAACAAATACCAGTGCACCCAACTATATAAAACAAATATTAATGGACAGGAAAAATCAAGTAAGCACTAATACACTGTATTGGGGGAACTCAATACCCCACTGTCACAAAAAGACAGATCAACTAGACAAAAAAATCAACAATGAAATATTAGAACTGAACCAAACTTTTGAACAAATGGACTTAGTAGGTGTCTATGGAGTGTTCCACCCCACAACATCAGAATACACATTCTTCTCAACTGCACACGGGACGTTCTCCAAAATAGACCATACACTAGCTCATAAAACCTGCTTAAGTAAATGCAAAGGAACTGAAATTATCCCATGCATATTATCAGACTATAGTGCGATGAAATTGGAAATCAATGGCAGAAGAAACCACAAGAACTTCCTAAACACATGGAAATTAAATAGCACCCCCCTGAACAACCAATGGGTCACAGATGAAATTAAAGAAGAAATTAGATAGCTTCTACAACTGAATGATAATGACGATACAACATACCGGAACTTACGGGACACAATGAAAGCAGTCCTAAGAGGGAAATTTATAGCAGTGAATACCCATATCAGGAAAACAGAGCAAGCGCAAATAAACAACTTAATGTTGAACCTCAAACTTCTAGAAAAAGAACATCAGGCCAAGCCCAAAGCCCATACAAGGGAGGAAGTTATAAAGATTAGACCAGAAATTAATGCACTGGAGACTAAAAAAACAATACAAAGCATCAATGAAGCAAAGAGTTGGTTCTTTGAAAGATTACATAAAATCGATAAACCCTGAGCCAACCTTACCAAAACTAGGAAAGAAAAGACTCAAATCCACGCAATTAGGAATGGAAAGGGTGAAATCACAACGGACCCTGCAGATATCCAGAAGATCATCTATACCTACTTTGAAAACTTGTATTCTAGTAAGATGGGAAATGCAGAAGAAATGGACAGATTCCTAGATACGTATGAATTACCAAAGCTGAATCAAGATATAAAAATCCTAGAAAAAAACAGTATCAATCAATGAGACTTGAAGATGTAATTAAAAACCTACTGTGTTGGTAACTTTTCTCCCGTTGCTGAGACAAAATACCTGACACCCAAAATTAAGGAAGGAAAGGTTTATTTAGCTCACAGTTTGTGGAGGTTTCAGTCCATAATCAGCTGGCTCCAAGGCAGGGTGCCGTGGCAGAGGAGCAACAGTTCATGGTGGCAGAAGACAGCAAAAGCAGCAAGAGCAAAAAGGGAGGAGCAGCGTGCGAGAAGACTCTTTCTGTCCCTTATATTGTACGTAGGCTACCAACCCTAGGGTGGGTGTAGCACTCACACCCATAATCCCGGCACTAGACAATGAATCAACCACAAACTCTAGAAGCCCGCCCCCCACGACTGCATGAGGCTTTGGAGGGACATCTACACACAAACCATAACACTCTACCCCTGGCCCCCCCAAAGACTCATGCACATCCCTTTATGCAAAAGCCATTTTAGTCCATCTCTAAGAGTTGCCGAAGTCCTAACAGTTTCAGCATTGTTGAAAAGTCCAAATCCCAAGTCTCCTCCGAGATTTAAGGCAAACTCTTAGCTGTGAGCCCCTGTACAAATGAAAAGAAAGTTAAACACTTCCAACATTCAATGGCACAAGATAGACATTTCCATTCCAAAAGTTACAAGCAGGGGGATACAAAGGAATGGGACCAAAGCAAGTCCAAAATCCAGCAGGGCAAACATGAAGTCCCGTAGTTCCATGTGGAACACCCAACACAACCTGTGTCAAGTTCTGCGCTCCAAAGAGCTTGGCTGGCTCTGCCTCTACGGTACTGCTAGTGGTAGCTCCGACAGCTTTTCTCGTGGGCCCACTCTGCTCCCTCCCTGCAGGTTTCCGCAGATGATCCACGTTCCTGGCTTCTCCAAACTTCTGGGGTCTCCACCGCACCTCTGGCTTTGCACTCACAGCTTCACACACTGCCCTCTCAGGGGCACACTGCCTGGCCTCCCAGCCCTTCTTGTGAAATCTGGGTGGAAGCCTTTTTAACTTCAGAACTCTTGCATTCTGCATGTGCCTAAAACCAGCGCCACGTGGATGATGCCAAGGTCTGCTGCCAGCTGGAGCAGTAGCCAGGCTTTCTTCTCTCTTGGCTGTAGGGGTTGAGTGCCTGGATCGCTGAGCACTCTGAACCTGATTCTGAGGAACAAATTCTCTATGCTGCCGCCATTCTGGAACATGGTGTGTCCGCTGCCGCCATTCTGGAACCTGGTGTGTCCTCTGCCACCATTCTGGAACATGGTGTGGCTGCCACCATTCTGGAACATGGAGCTCTGCAGCTTTCTCCTCGAAGCAACGTCTTTGACCTTTGCAGTTTTGATGCTGCAAAGGGTGGAGACTTGCTGCTTCTTGTAATGCCCTCAGGCCATCTTTTACATTCTCCCCTTCCTTCTCAGCAATGGAGATCTCCTCAGCTCTATCTTTGCAGTCCACAGCTTTACTGGAGCTTCCCTTCTTGCCAAACTCAAAACATTTTAAATCATCCTGCTGGGATCTTTGCTCTTGATTCGCAACATCAATCTGGCTAAAAGGCCCCAACAGTAGCCACGCCACTGCCCCAACATTACACTGCCTTGAAATTTCTTCTGCCATATTAATTAGTCCGCCACCCTTAATCTCAGTCTCAGGCAAAATGTCTGGACAGGAGCAAAATGCACACAAACTTTCTGCCAAGCTGTAACACACATTGTCTGGAGTCCAGCAGCCAATGCAGTCCTTCTTCCCAGTGCAAACCTCCCGAGCCTGGTCTTTACCTGCCGGATTTCTATCAGCCTTCTGGTCTTCTAAGCTCTGACCAGAATCTCCCATACAGAACAGCCTAAGGCATTCCAGCTCTACTCTTTCAGGTGACATCTCTGAACCTTTCCAAACTCTTCCCACAAGCCATTCCCAAAGGCTCTTGAGCCACATGTCAAGTATAGTCACAGCAAGGACCCCACTTCTCTGGTATCAAATTCTGTGTTGGTTACTTCTCTCTCATTGCTGAGAGAAAATACCTCACGCCCAAAATTAAGGGAGGAAAGGTTTGTTTAGCTCACAGTTTGTGGAGGTTTCAGTCCATACTCGGCTGGCTCCAAGGCAGAGTGGCACATGGCAGAGGGCAACAGTTCATGGTGGCAGAAAACAGCAAAAGCAACAAGAGCAAAAAGGGAGGAGTGCGCACGAGAGAGAGCGAGCCTCTTTCCCTCCCTTATATTGCATGCAGGCTACCCACTTTAGGGTGGGTGTAGCACTCTCACCCATAATCCCAGCACTGGACAATGAATCAATCACAAACTCTAGAAGCCCGCCCCCCATGACTGCATGAGGCTTTGGGGGGACATCTAGACAGAAACCATAATACCTACCAACAAAGAAAAGCCCACTGCTGAACTCTACGAGAAATTGAGAGAAGACCTAACACCACTATTTCTCAAACTCTTTAATGAGACTGAAAGGAAGCAATACTCCCAAATTCATTCCTGCAAGCAAGAATTACCCTGATACCAAAACCACAGAAAGACCCAACTAAGAAAGAGAACTACAGGCCAATCTCCCTACTGAACATAGATGCAAAAATCCTCAGTAAGACACTGGCAAACAGAATGCAGCAAATCATCAAGATTATACACCATGACCAACTAGAATTCATCCCAGGGATGCAGGGATGGTTTGACATATGTAAATCAATACATGTAATACACCATATTAACACAGCCAAGGACAAAAACCATATGATCATCTCAATAGATGCAGAAAAAGCTTTTGACAAAGTCCAGCACCCATTCATGATAAAAACCCTACAGAAAATTGGAATAGATGGTCTTTATCTCAAGCTGATAAAAGCCATCTATGACAAACCAACAGCCAACATCATACTAAATGGACAAAAACTGAAAGAAAGCGTTCACACTAAAATCAGGAACGAGACAAGGATGTCCACCGTCTCCACGCTTATTCAACACAGTCCTGGAAACTTTAGCCAGAGCAGTTAGACAAGAGAAAGAAATAAAAGGAATAATGATAGGAAAGGAAGAAGTTAAATTATCATTCATTATTTGCAGATGACATGATACTCTACATAGAAGACCCCACAAACTCCACTCAAACACTGCTACATTTAATAAGCAAATTCAGGAGTGTAGCTGGATACAAAATCAACACTCAATAGCCTTCCTGTACACGAATAAAAAACTCACTGAGAGAGAAATTAGGGAAACAACACCTTCCACAATAGCCTCCAAAACCATGAAATACCTAGGACTCAATCTAACGAAGGATGCGAAAGACCTCTACAGTGAAAACTACAGTACTCTGAAAAAGGAGATTGAAGAGGATATCAGAAAATGGAAAGATATGCCTTGTTCTTGGGTAGGAAGAACCAATATAGTGAAAATGGCCATACTTCCAAAATTGTTATACAGATTTAATACAATTCCGATCAAAATTGCAACAGCATATCTCACAGAATTAGAGAAAACAATCCTAAAATTCATTTGGAACCAGAAGAGACCTAGAATAGCAAAGGCAATTCTGGGCAACAAAAGCAAGGCAGGGGGCATCACAATCCCCAACTTGAAATTATACTACAAAGCTACTGTGATAAAAACAGCGTGGTACTGGCAAAAAAATAAACACACCGGGCCGGTGAGATGGCTCAGCGGTGTAAGCGCCTGCCTAGCAAGCGCGACGGCCCGAGTCCGACTCCCGGAACCCACATACGAAGAAAGGGCCGGCGATATCGCTCAGCGGCACGGGTGCCTGCTGGCGCATGAGGTCCTGAGGTCGACCCCCAGTACCCACAAAAATAAATACATACATAAACAGACCGGAGGATCAATGGAACAGATTAGAAGATGCTTTAGATGTACTCAGCCACCTTGTCTTTGACAAAGTTGCCGAACATATTCACCGAAAGAAGGCCCCTTTAATAAATGGTGCTGGAAAAACTGGCTTTGCACATGCCGAAGATTAAAATTGGACCCATATCTTCCACCATGCACTAAACTATTTTCGAAATGGATCAAAGATCTAAATATTAAAACAGAAACATTAAATCGGCTGGAAGACAGAATAAGTAAAACTCTTGAAGACACTGGTGTATGCAAAGACTTTATGAATAAAAAAACCCTGATTGCACAGGAAGTAAATCACAGGAAGGAGAAAAGAAGGAAGGGAAAAGCGAAAAAAAAAAAAAAAAAATACACACACACACACACACACACACACACACGACAGTTAAGATCATTACACTACTAGTTTCTCTTAATTCATTGAAAAGAGAGGTTTGTGCTAATATTGTTTGGACAATTAAATGCCTATATCTTGTACTCTCAGTAACTAATTTAAAGATAACAATATGCCATGCAGGATCCATTGTCACTCTCCTATGATCTTGTTTTGAAACTTTATTTTTCTCTTTAAAATAAAATTTAAAAAAAGAAAAGAAAAAACAAAGCACATTGAAGTCTATTCTACTAAAAATGGTTGGAGTCTGGCACCGAGGTTCGTCTTTTCCTCCTCCTCTTTTGAAAATTGATTGTATTTGCTTCCATATCAGAGACGACGTTCCCAGCCTGCTTTGGGGAATCAGACTTCCACTGTTCTGGGATGAACAAAATAAAAAAACCTAGACATGTCATAAGAGGCCCTAAATTAATTTTAATTTTCCTGGGATGGCCAGAGTAGACTGCTATTGCTAAATTCAGGAAAACAAAGTATCTGAACAAATACCAAACAAACTGGTAGTAGCTAGATTTCTTTAAAATGCTTCCAAGACATTAACTGAAAGAGAAGGCTGGTCACATAACCCGTGCACGGATACACCCAGCTGTATGAAGGTATTAAGAAAACGGTCTAGTACTCCTATTACAAAAGAGATAGTTTCTAAAGTTTAATGGCCTGGCCATCCTTAAAATAATAGCTACAGAAGTGAGAAAAGGATGCAGACAAGCTTAACGTTTCAGAACTTCACTAGGATACTGTGAGGTTGATCCTCAACAAAGAAAGAACTGCTCTTGTCTAAAAGGAATTTTTCTCAAATTCGCTCTGTGGTACCAAAACCTAGGTGCAATTATTTCTGCAGAGAATTACCAAGGACCTGGATTTCAGCCCCCAAGCTACATGGGTTTGCTGAAGCCAGAGCACAAGACAGAGCTAGAAGAGACTCTTACTTTCAAAGGGTTACAGCCAAAACATTTTGGACAAGAAAATCCACAGGAAAAAAGAGAAGCCATTTTTCAATTGCTCATCAGCCAGAACTGACTTCTGATAGACTTTGGGTCCCAACTAGGGCAATTTGTCCTGTTCTTGCATATCTTGCGTAAGGAACCAAGTCCAGCCATTTCCCTGCTCTTTAAGACAGGAACATGGCTAGAACCACCTCTGAGCTACATTTTCTATGACAGTAAGTTCAATAAAACAACAGTAACCTATCTTAATGGCCAGTACTTAAAAAGACCACTTGGGTAAAGGTGGGAGAAAATGTCCTTAATACATCGAGAATATATTATCTGGCACACGAGCGTAATTATCGCATGGTTTCCCTTCTATGAAAAACCCAAACTATAAATAAGGACCAAAATAAAAGACAGAGCATAGGAAATAGGGAGACAGATCTTGGACAACAGGGAAGGGGACCAATTGAGCTGTGTTATGTACATGGACCAACTCCCCACGAGGAATATAATCATTATGTACTGCAAACACACTGGTAGTAGAAATTTAAAAAGAAAGAATATATAGTTCTTCTAGCTTTACCTATCACTTATTTGTTTTTGTCAAACTTCCTCAACACCCATCCCTATCAGCTAACCTCATTTAGTAAGACAGAGTCAAAAAAATCAAGATCAACAGTCAGGAATAGGGAGAAAGACAAAAACAAAAAGAACCAGTCAGGAATAGTTAATCTGTGATCAGGTCACAGCATTCCTTCTGTAAAGACCAACGCCAAGTAGAAGAAATAAGGATGTGATCCTTGTTCTTACCGTTTCATTTGCTTCCTGTTGTTTTTCATCAAAATCTCTGATCAACTTCTTCTTCTCTTCTACAAAAGATAGACAAGCTCCGCTCATTACTGCTTCCATGCGTGTATAGAGGCCATTCCCTCTGGTTAGGATAACAGTCCTCCTTGTAGTGGCAGTAAAAATCCCTAAAAGGCACTTGGAAATGCACAGGGCCTTGCTATGACAGTGACTGTGGAGGGGAGCATTACCGCGTACTGGCTACCAGTACCCGGGGAACGAGCACGCTCATGCTCGGGAGTCCTGTGGAACAATTGTTTCCGAAGCCAGCGGTATCCCTACCGAGAAACAACACAGGTCTCACTTAGTCACTCCTAACCTTTTCTCATCCTCATCCGAACTGAGGGACCAACCAGGCACACTTGCATCAGTAAGAACATTTACCAACACTGGTTCTCTGAAATCTCTGTTCCCACTTTCGCCCCCATGGTGAGTCATTTCTATTTTAACCCTCAATCACTGCCTTCTGCCAAACAAACGCAAAATCCACCGCCTCTGCTTGCTGGCGCGGTGCCAGTCTCTCCCTGGTGGGGGTGGGGGTGACGACTCACACACACTTAGACTCATTCCCCGTTCGGTTTTCTTTTAGCCCTTCCCATGGCATTTTGGTGCCGTGTTTAACACCTAAAAATTACTTATCTCCTCTTTTAACAAAACAGAACAGGCTTTAGCCTCAAACCAAAAACATCTAACTGAAGAAGTAAATTTTGCCTTCGATGTATTTTTTCTAATCATTTGGAATACAGAGTTTTTCTACTTAAAATAATGATACCAAGTTTCCAAGTAACTTTATATATTAAGTAAATGTATTTTACATGAAAAAATTGATACAGAGAAATGATTCACAGGAAAAATGGCACTCAATGTGGCAAAAGTTATGAAGGCATTTTGATGCTGTCACCTCGTAAACTTCTGTACGAGACCCGGCTATTTCCCTTCTAGGTATCTTCCCAAAAGAGTTAAAGACATCCCACTACGGTGATACACACATACTCATGTGCGTATCAGCACAATTCACAATAGCTAAATCTTGGAAGTGGCCTATATGCCCATCGATGGATGAATGGATAAAGAAAATGTATTTACACACAATGGAGTACTACTACTCTGCTATACAGAAGGATAAACTCCAGTTATCTGTAGGAAAATGGATGCATCTTGAGACCATAATGTTAAATGAAATAAATCAGACATGCAAGCTTATATATCAAATGGTTTCTCTTAGATGAGAATCCAAATATAAACAAAGAGCAAAATAAAAGACAGATAATAGGGGAAAAAACACAGCTGTGTAAGGGGAGAACCCAGCTTATCCGAGGGGTAGGTTCTTGGGCCGCCTCAACATGAAAATGTGGATAATTCATCGCTTTTGAGATCTGACCTCCTTCCTCAGCTATAACTGAGCCAGTAGTAAGAAGATCATCCCTTCACATCTAACAAGCACAAATTAGACCCATTTATAAGGAGCTTAATTAAAAAGAAAAAAAAAAAATATATATATATATACACATACACATTCGAATGAATAATATCTCTAGAAATCTACACACAATCTACTTTTCACCACCAAGTTACCATTGTTTACAGTGTTTTTGGAACTCTCATCTTTCATAATTACTTTCAGTCTGGGGATACAGTCTTTTATCTGTTTTTATTGTTAATTTTGGCAAAGAACACATAAAATCTGCCAGTTTAACCGTTTTAAAGAGTACAGTTCAGTGGCATTAAGTACATTCACACTGCTATGAAATCATCTCCGAGATTCATTTCCAGAACTTGTTTGCCTCAAAATGAAAACTCCATAGCCATTAAATACATTACCCATTCTATGAATTTCACTGCTCTAGTAAGATCACATATTTGTCCTGTGTGTTTGGCTGATTTCACTTAGCAGGTCTTAAAGGTTCACTCACGCTGTAGCACAAATGGGAACAGGGTCTTTCAAAGCTATGTGTTTTCATTCAGTGTGGCTCCCAATTATAAGCCAGCACTTCTATCTGAGAGAAGAGCAATCTTCTCTGATGTCAAAGAAAACAGATGAGCTGGGCTTATGGAGACATGGCATGTGGTATGTTCAATATGCTGTCCTGAGGTTTTTTTGTTTTGTTTTTGTTGAACCCAGGACCTTATATGTGCCAGGCAAGTACTCTACCGCTGAGCTACATCCCAAGCTGTCCTAAGATATTTGTGGATAATTGTGCCTACCCTGATTTTCATATTAAGCCCCAACTTTTGAACCTAACCCTATGCAAGATGCAATGTTGCCAAACCTTTATATGGATTTACACTGTGTTCATCACGACAGGATGTAATGTCAGTTGTCTGCGGCTTTTCAAATGATCTCAATCATTCTGGATGTGTTAATTCTATGGTCTCAACTTGAGATCAAGCCCCTCCAGAACAGGGAAGTTTACTTTCTTTTTTTAAACTTTGTCCACAGCTTCTAGACCTCCACACGTCTTATAAATGTTACAGCTACTTCTATAGAGCTGTATCGCGATTTTATAATAAGCTGTCACAAAAGTCCTCAGGGTCATCATTCCTGTGACACGGTGCATCTCCAAACTCAAGCACACCCACTCCTGATCCAAGCCAGACAGTATGCAGCAGTGCTGTACAAATGCTTACACTTCCTTCCTTCCTAGCTCACATTTTTCTACGACTACTAGTTCTAAGGGCTCCTCCTTTATTCTTCCTTTGTTAATAATATGAAGAATCTGCATTCTCAATAGGCAAATTCTAGAATGATTCAAGGACAATAGCTGTATCTTTCACTGACTTCCCCGTATTATTATTTTATTGTCTTTTTGGAGTCGGATTATTCTACCTTCTATCTGATCTCACACACACACACACACACACACACACACACACACTTCCTTCTATACATACTCTACAGCTTATATACCTTTAAAAGGAATATGCTCTTTGAAAATAATTTGAAGAAGTTCACATTTATGAGATCCTTATGGGCTCTTAAGAGTTAAATCAAAAAACAGCCTTTAAATCATTCCTTCTGATGATAAACCAGGAAGGCAAATATTTATCAAGGTTCCAAAGAGGCTGACCTCGTAGCCCAGGGTGGCACATTCCTGTAATCCCAGCACTTTGGAGGCTGAGGCAGGAGGACTACCATGAGTTTGAATTCGAGGTCAGCCTGGGCTATATAACGAGTCCAAGGCCAGCTTGACCTATACAAAAAAACAAAAAACAAAAAAACAAAAAAACACCAAAGAGATTGGGCCAGGGATACAGCTCAGCAGCACAAGTGCCTGCCTGGCAAACGCAAGGTCCTGAGTTCGATTCCCACTACCAAAAATAAAAATAAGTAAATAAAACCAAAGAGGTTGACCTCTACCCAACTGAAAGGGATCAACAGCTCCCTCTATCCTTAGAAACCAAGGAACATTAGAGATGGGAGGAACCACAGAGATCATCTAGCCCAGTGACGGTGAACCTTTCAGAGCTTTCAATGATTCAAACAGCCTGCTACGGCACGCGTGCTGTAGGTTCGCCACCACTGATCTAGTCTAACCTTCTCGTTCTGCAGGGGCAGAAACTAGAGCCTAAAGCTCAGTGGTTCCCCCGAGGCCGAACGAGCAGTAAATGTATTGCAATGCTAGTCCTAGTATGCAAGCCTCCTGACTCTCAATGCTTCTGTGCACCACACACAACTGAGGGGAGTTTTCGCACTCCCAGCATACAGCCTTTAGCAATTGGTATTTCAAAAAAAAACAAAAAAAAATTTTTTTTTTGAGTTAGAATTAATGCAACAATCAACTACAAAACAGCAGTACTGCCTAGGATGGAATGGGCACCAGAAACAAGAATGAAACACTCCATAACCACCATCCCTAAACCCCACGCCTGCTCAACTCTCTCCCACTGGGGGGACTTGCAGGGACCATCCCCTTTGGTAATGTGGGTGGGTGGTGGTGGCACAATTTCCCTGGCATGAAATAGGATGAAAACAGTCAGCTTGGAAACACGAGCTAGAGAAAGCCTACCTCAACATTGCCCCTGGAGGCCGGGGCTCGATTCCGTTTGGGGGTTTGAATTACCAGCCCAAGAATGACTAATCTGGGTCCATGAGCACTGTAGTGACATCAGTTAGACCAGGACCTTAGAGACTTGTGGTTCATTTGCTTTGGGCGCCCCGCTGTGGGCACTCCTGTGACCAACAGCCCCCACCAGTACACTAACAACCTCACCTCTGCACAGGAGTTAAAACCAGCGGATCCCTCGAAACCGTTTCCGAATCTGTAAACAGGGAACGGAACAGTGCTGACCTCACAGGGGTGTTTGAAAGGTTAAAAGAGATAAAACAAATAAGCACTTAACAAGTGCCAGGCGTAATAAGGTTTTTTTTGTTTTGTTTTTTGGTTTTTTTTAAGAGAAGGAAAATTTATTGGAGAAAAGGAATGGGAAATAGGAATGGGAAATGGGGAATAGGAATAGCTCCTGGGAGACAGGAGGAGTCCCGAATGGGGTGCCCTAATAAGGTTTTAATAACTAGGAACTACCATTATTTTTTGCTTTTAAGTGATGCTGGGGATGGAACCCAGCGTCTCTACCAAGTAGTCTACCACCAAGCTTTATCCTCAGCCCCCTACCACTGTTTTCAAAAACAAATCCTTAGGTAGGAAGACCCAGGAACGAAAACAAAATTAAAGGAGTATAAACAGAGTTGGAATAATTAAAATTCTGCAGCCTTCGAGTAATTGCTACTTACCAGCCTGCTGCATACAACACTCCACAGTGATGACTTTTTTCTGCCTCACAAAATAATGGAGTCTTATGTAAAGATACTGAAATTTAAGTGAATTAAAATGGAAAACTTTCAATAATTTTATCGTACACCACATTCTGACATACTGAAAAATATCTTCCAGTACTATAAAATGAAAACTAGAAATCACGACCATGGACGCTTAACATTGGTTAGATTAAGCAATTAAAGTGCTCTGAGGTATCTGAGAAACCTCATCAATGGTGCAAAACCACGATCGCAAATTATGGTGCATGTGCTTAACGCAATATTCAGTGGATTAATATAGTGTGTGGTAATGGACTGTCACTGCCACAAAACTTCCTAAAATTGCACACTTTGTGTCTGCTATCCTGCAAAGGCAGAACTTGAATGCAGACTGTACTTTTGGGAAATAAATCTCTCTTTTGTTTTTGTTGCTTCAATAGATATATAAATTTTAAGAGTGCTGAAAATGTAGCCAGGCATGGTGGTGGATGCCTGTAATCCCAGTACTCTAGGAGGCTGAGGTAGGAGGACAGGAAGTTTGACTGGGTAACTCAGTGACTTAGCATGAAGCTCTGTCTCACAATAAAAAGTAAAAGGGCTGGGGATGTCAGCTCAGTGCAAAGGCCCTGGTTCAATCCCCAGTACCTCAAACCAGTAACAAAAAAAAAAAAAAAAAAAAAGCTGCTAGTCAAAAGTTTCTGATTCTATAGGCCTGGGGTGGGGCCCGAAAATCTGCCTTTCTTACAAATTCCCAGGTGGTGAGGGCGCTGCTGGTTTATGGCCCACACTTTGAAATTACTGTTCTGCTGAAAGGAAGACAAACACTATCAGAAACATGTAAATTGTTTAGTATGTTAGAAAATAACTGCCCTGGGGAAAAAAGTCAAATAAGGTAAGAGCAGTTGTTTACAGTGCTGGTATTCTTATTTTTCAATTAAATAAAAGATCAAATTTCTCATGTACTTATTAATAACACTGGCTTATAGCTCTCACTAATGTCAGGCAGTATTCTAAGTTTTTTTTGAGACAAGGTCTCACTCTGTAACTCAGGCTGGCTTTGAACTCTGCGATCCTCCTGCCTCAGCCTCCCGAGTGCTGGGGTTACAGGTGTGTGCCACCATGCCCAGCTTGGGGGGTATTCTAAGGGTTTTCCATATATTTACTCATTTATTTCTCGCAGGAACACTATGAAGTTAGATGCTATGATTTTTTCTCCCATTTCACAGGGGAAATTATTTTGGTCAAAACAACTTGGAAATGATTAAAATGCTGTGGGCTCAGGGGCCAGGGATATAGCTCAGTGACACTGAGCTATATCGCCTGCCTGGCGAGTGTGAGGTCCTGAGTTTGATTCCCGGTACCAAAAAAAAATTTTTTTTCAATGCTGTGGGCTCATGTATTTCTTATTTCATCATATCTGGATTTGGTTAAGAAATTACATAGTTTATCTATCTTAAATATTCATTCATATTTATTCTTATTTAAAAAAAAACTTACAAGATCACACAACTACCAAGAAGTGGACCTAACCCAAACAGTCTGCCTCTAGATTTCTTACTTTTTTTTTTTTAATGTGGGTACCGGGAGTCGACCTCAGGACCTCGCGCTTGCCGGGCAAGCGCTTGTGCCGCTGAGCCATCTCACCGGCTCTTTTTTGCATTATGTGGGTTCCGGGAGTTGAACTCAGGACCTCGCGCCTGCCAGGCAGGCGCTTGTGCCGCTGAGCCATCTCACCCGCCCGAGATTTCTTACTTTTAACTACAGCATTACTACAGTGCCTCTCAATTCATATTAACATGTTCTTCGTAAATGTTATTTTGAATGTAAGAGAAACTACCTTGTGAGGCTAGAATGGACATACACCATAATCTCTGTTTCACAGCTACCTGTGATGTTCTCATCCAAAACCCAAATAAGATTGCTTCTCTCTCTGTCTCTTTGTGGCAATAACTGAGCTACATACATCCCCAGCCCTTTTTATTTCTGATTTTGAGACAGGGTCTCACGAAGCCCAGGCTGGGCTGTATTTCTTATTTGAATTCATTGTTCACTCAATTGACCAAGTGAGAAGATGCAGTTAATTCTTCTTTCTTCCTCATGCCTCATATGCAGACTGGTTAATTTCTGCTTCAGAATCACTTCTAAAACTCATGCTGCCGGGCATAGTGGTGCATGCCTGTAATCCCAGCACTCGGGAGGCTGAGGCAGGAGGACTGCTGTGAGTTTGAGGCCAGCCTAGGCTACATAGTGAACTCAAGGCCAACCTGAACTATACAGTGAGACCCTGTCTCCAAAAATAAATAAAATAAACAAAATAAAATAAAAGACTCATGCTCTAGATTCCCATGTTTCTTAGATACTACCACCAAGGCTCCCAACATGGTCCCCTAAAGCCACTCTTGTATCCTCTATCTAGCCATCAGAGCCCTCCTAGAATTAAAGTCTGTATTAATCAGCTGCTTGAATTCTTTTAAGGGTCCTCCCTGTCAAGTCCAAATGTCTTACTTACTGTGACATTCAGGTCCTTCCCAACCTAGCTGTTTCACTTTCCCATATACACTGTAAATTCCATAGTTGGCGATTTTCAATTTCTCATTCCTTCCTTGCCTCTTTCCATTTCTCCTCGGCCTAGCAAACTCCCATTCAATCCCTTACATTCCAGCCCCTAAAACTATGATTCTTTAAGGGCATGGTGGCACACACCTGTAATCCCAGCAATCGGGAGGCTGAGGCAGAAGGATCGACGCGAGTTTGAAGCCATCCTGTGCTACACAGTGAGTTCAAGACCATGTTGGACTAAACCCTGTCTCAAAAAAACTCAAAAAAAATTTTTTTTTTCTACTTCTTGGTTTTTTTTTTTTTTTTTTTTTTGGTACTACAAATCCTTTCTGCGCCTGGTGAAAACGATGACTCTCTCTTGACGATAACGAGTACAACAAAATACAGATCTATACAAGAAACCCATTCTAACAAGCTACAGGACAGCAGATTTAAAAGCCCTCTGTGCTCTTCCTGCCACAGGAGTGCAGGGGAGGCCAGGAGAAGAGTGTATTGGGGGCCTGGGCGGATCCGAGGGAGAAGACAACCTGACCTGCATCCTTGGCCCGTCGCTGGTCCACCCTAAGTGGCAGCAAGGGGACCGTGGCCCGGGGACCCTGCCAGTCCTCGCGGGCGCGTCTGAGGAAGAGCAGCGGGGTGCAGGAGATGGAGGCTCTCACTCCCACACGCGCAGGGCCGAGTTCCCCACCGCCGGTCCCACCCCCGCCTCACCGGTCCCGGCGGTCCCCAGCAGCCGCTCGGGCACCCCCCGTAGGTCTTCGTGGAGGCCGCGGAAGATCTCGTGCAGCTTCTCGAAATGCTCGGAGGAGGCGGCGGAGGCGGCCATGGCGCAGCCGCCGAGACTCTGGGCGCTGGGCCCCTTCCTCGCCCAGCGCTCAGCCGCCCAAGCCCGAAGCCATCACGGCGACCGCCGCGCCGCCGCGAACGAGGCGCTTCCGGGGTCGCGCCGGGGTCCTCCGAGCGGAACGCCCACCCGGCAGTCGGTCCCCGCTGAGCGCCGGGCGCGGAAGCCTGACGCGAAAGCCTGACGCGAAGCCGTGTGGCCCATGCTGCCCGGGCGACGCCGAGGCGGGGGCGACGCAGCGCCGGGCAAAGCGGCAGTGCGCGGCCTTGGAGATGTGCGGCCCAGGGTAGGGAAGGCGCCGCCGCGGACGGTCGGAGGTGACCCGCGAGACGGGCAGCTCGGCCGCTGCCTCCGGGACCCGCCGGCCGGCGAGGGGCGGGCCGTGCAGTGCATGCCGGGAGTTGTAGTCAGGCCCCAACGCGCGGTTGGTCAGGTGCGCGGCGGCGGTGTCCCGTGTGTCTAGACGTCATCGTCGCTGTCGTGGATTTGGCTTTGCCACCTGACTTTTTCAGCTGGTATCCTAAGCGTTGGCTTTCAGCCCTAGAAAGATGGGCGCACCAGTCTCCCGCCTGCCCTCGGGCTGCCGATAGAGTACGGTTACTGAGGAGTTCAAGGGCCCAGGGTCACACGGTTTTGGAAGTGGATCCTAGGCTGTGTGACCCCGAAATACGAGCTCAGCCTCTAGCGGCCCGCCATCTACTGCACTAGATGGCTTCGGGCATTCGCTTACAACAGGTGTTCAAGAAATGGTATTCTACAGGGATTTGAGCATATGTTTGGTTTGGTTTTGTGCGTATATTGATGAACAAAACGAATTTACTCTGTGGCCTTGGGTAATTTATAATCTGGTTAGGAAGGCGGACACGGCTTTATCAAGTACGATCTCCCGCAAAATGTAACGTGTTAACAGTGATAAAATCCTGTACTCCATGGGTGTAAATTCCTGTGCACACTGATGACATGGTTTGCTTAAGAAGCCTATTCTGAAATGTTTGCTTGGAAGCTTAATATTTAAACTGGACACACGTATTAAAAGGCATACATATTAAAACGTACATGGGGCTGGGGTTGTAGCTCAGTGATAGAGCACTTGCCTAGCATGCATGAGGCCCATCGTTTGATAGCCGGCACCTCAAAAAGAGAAAAAGAAATGAATGTATACAGGAATGCGCAGGGGGAAATGCTTTGGTTTTTATCCGTTGGGCCCTTTTCTTTTTTTTTTTTTTTTTTTGTGGGTACCGGGGGGTCGACCTCAGGACCTCGCGCGCCAGCAGGCGCCCGTGCCGCTGAGCGATATCACCGGCCCCTTTTTCGTATGTGGGATCCGGGAGTCGAACTCGGGCCCTTGCGCTTGCCGGGCAGGCGCTTAAGCCGCTGAGCCATCTCACCGGCCCCGTTGGGCCCTTTTTAGATTGAGTTCACTGACCGTTGATTCAACAAATAGCGATTTTGTTGAATTCTTAATATCCCTGAGCACTGGGATGACAGAGTCTGAGGTCAGCAGCAGTGTAGTAAATCCCACAGCCTTGTGTTACAGAACTAAAGAGGCGGTACAAAAAGAGATGTAACAGCTTGGGATGATCAAGAAACAGAAAAAGTGATCTCTGAACAGTGTCATAAAAGAGAAATAGGAAATGGTCGGATAATCACATAACCCAGATTAATGACATGTGAATTGCAATCGTACTGTAGCTAGATTCTGGGGCACATTTATCCATGAGAATGAGAAATACTGTCATTGCACAGCTGTAATAATAAAAAGTGCTTTTGTCTTTTGATTATAAACATTTAATTCTGGTCGGGCGTGGTCGGGACCTGTAATACCAGCACTCGGGAGGCTGAAACAGGAGGATCACTGCGTCCGAGGCCAGCCTGGGCTACAAAGTGAGTTCAAGGCCAACCTGAACTGCATAGCAGAACCCTGTCTCAAAAAAAAGTTTAATTCTTAGTTTTTATTCTAGTAATAAAAGCACGATAATTCGTGTCTGTAATCCCAGCACTCTGGGAGCCTGAGGCAGGACAATCACAAGTGTGAGCTCAGCCTGGGCATTTTAGTGACTTAGCAAGACCTTGTCTCAAAATAAAAAATGGCAGAAGGGCTGGGATCTAGCTCAATGCAAAGGCCCTAGGTTCAATCCCCAGTACCAAACAAACAAAAAACCATGATAATCAAAAAGACACTGTCATTGACAGCTCAACAAATTGGGTAAAATAGTCAGTTATTCAACAGCACTATTATTAAAATTTCCCAATTTTCCCATAAAATGACTATCTTTAAAATATAGCTTAATGGCCAAAACGGGTCCAATGGAGATTATTTACAAATACGAGAAGTGAAAATTGGTCCTATAACTACTTTCCCTACCAAAGTGTACTATTCAGTCCAAGAAAATCACAAACTCTCTTAGAATAACATACTCCAAATAAGGGGTGGGAATATTACCAATTCCTCAGACTTCCTTTGGCAGCATTATGTTAGATCAAAGTTCGCCAAATAAAGTATAGAGATCATTTTATCTTTTTTTTCCCCAGTGCTAGGCATGGAACCCAGAGCCTCATGCATGCTCTAATGCGACAGGAGACTAGGGCGTGGCAAAGCTGGCTGGGGAAGTAGGCCCGACCTGTTAATTCCAAGACTCCAGAACACATGGACAGAACAGATCCCAAAGCGCTGCACGTGGACTTCTGAGAATTCGAGCAGGTTTTCAATAGGATGCCTAGGCCTGGCCTCAGCCTGAGGCATGGGTTCCCAGCAGCGCCTCTCAGGACCCATATGTAGAAGTTCTTGCAGGTTTCCTCGAAATTTGGATGGCATAAAAGGACACAGATGGCACAAAGAGCTTGCATGTGTGACTTCCTCATGATATCCTGCCCTATAGCCTCCAGTGTGTACTTTTATCTTGCTTTTTCCTCTCTTACTCAGCCCAAGCTCACTCTGCAAAGCCAGTTTCTCCCTCATTCTTCACTTTTATTTTTCAAATAAACTTTGCTACCATTTTTTGCTCGTTTTGTCCAATTCTTTGTTGGAGATGAGAAGAACCTGGAAACCAACTCCAGAAAGAGATGCAAGCACCACGAAACCCAGTGACGTTTATTTGGTGAGCCACTTTTAGAAAGAGACTACCCGGTAACACTGCCACTGAGCTACACTACCAGCTACTAATTTGACATTTTAATCCTGTCAAGATAACAGTGCCTGCCTGGCAAGTGCAAGATCCTGAGTTCAATTCCCAGTACCAAAAAGATAAATAAATAAATAAATAAAATAATAAAAATAAAAAAAATAATAATGTAAGGGCCAGGCATGGTGGTGCACGCCTGTAATCCCAGCACTCATGAGGGTGAGGCAGGAGGATCACTGTGAGGTTGAGGCCAGCCTGAGCTACAAAGTGAGTTCAAGGCCAGCCTGAACTGCATAGTGAAACCTTGGCTAAAAAAAAAAAAAAAAAAAATGATAAGGAAATGCCCCGATAAATTATTAAACCCTCGCCGGCATAAGTGCTTGCCTGGCAAGTACGAGGTCCTGAGGTCTACCTCCGGTACCCACACACACACACAAAAAAATTATTAAACCAACTGCAATTATCACTATCAGTCCTTAAGATAATTTTTCTAAATATAGAATTGGAGGGTGGTTTTTTTTTTTGTTTTTTTTTTTTTGGGTTTTTACAGCCACTTCATTGGTTAACACAAAGCCTCATCAGTCTTGTTAATTAGGGTGCTCATCCTCAGTTCTTCTATGGCTGTATATTACTTTTTTTTTAATCCTTAATTAGTCCCTTATCACACATTATTGCCCAGGATTTTTCTCCTTCAGTTTCTTCCTGCTACTCCTGTGCTTCTTGTGGGTAATCGCCAACATCTACAGAATGTTTCATTTGGCAGCTGTCCTCATTTATATCAAAAATGGGATGACACTGGTTTACTGGTTTGCGCCATCTCCTATTGTTAGCCTGCATTAGGGTCGGTTTAATACTGTTCCTTTGTGGCTGTGAGAATTAATTGTTGTGTCATCTTGAGTAAGAAATGCCCAACTGATTGGCTCAGCATAGTTCTGGGTGTGACTGAATGGATTTACTGAAGATGGAAGACCCACCCCGGGTGTGAGTTGCACTGACCAATATGCTTGTAGACCTTTCATGGAATAAAAAGGGGCAAGAAGGCGGCTCAGTTGTTTCTTCCGAAGAACCTGTCCTTGTCTTTGCCTTAGACATCTGTCTCCTGCTTCCCACACAGACCCTTCAGCTTCCTCATACAGACTCACATGGCACATTACACTGAGCACCAAGCCTTCAACTTTCGACTGGCTCCTTCGGATCTCCAGTGTGCAGAAAGCCCGTTTGCACTCTTTTGCACTCTTCCACATTGGACCCTGCAGGGGGGCCACTGTAAGCCTACCTTGTAATCCATATGTGTGTGTGTATTTTACATTAAATGTTTCTCTAGTGAGCACTGATAGAGTAGCTACTGTAAATTTTGTGAGAATAATCCCAACTGCATGAATACACAAGAAGAAACACAAATACACGCAATGACAATGACTGAAAACTGAAAGCTTTCCTTTTCCTCTTCTGTTTTTTGTTTGTTTGTTTTGAGACAGGGTCTCACTGTGCGGCCCAGGCTGGCCTCAAACCCGTGATCCTCCCGCCTCTGCCTCCTGAGTGCTGGGATTACAAGTGTGCACCACCATGCTCAGTCCTCTTCTGATTGTCTAAGAGCTGGGTGCAGAGGTGCACACCTGTAATCCCAGCTACTTGAGAGGCTGAGGCAGCAGGAGAATTGCAAGTTTTAAGGCCAGCCTGGGGAACTTGTCTCAGAATTTTAAAAAAAGGACCGAGGATGTAGCTCAGTGGTAGAGCTTACATAGCATTTGTGAGGCCCTAGGTTTGATCCCCAGCACCACAATGAAAACAAAAAACCCAAGGCCTGAAAAGGCCTCCTCCACGTGACTACAGAGTCAGTAACTGAAGCCAGGTGGTCTATCTTGTCATGGTGCTCCTTTTAGTACCTCCTTACAGATCTGAGAAAAGGCAGGAACGTGACAGTTTCACTTGATTTTTATTTCTGTCCTCCCCCAAATCCCACAACATCCTAGGAAAGGTAGCTGCTCTGTGGTCCGGACATGGGAAAACGTCTTAGCAGCAGTGGCTCTAGGTTGTCGGAGCGAAGGCCAGGCCATAACACAGGTTCAGTGAGGAGTTTCCTGAAGAATTCTGATGTTGGTGCCATGAAGCTCTGCTCTTAAAACAAGCCACTGTGATTTGTGAGGTTCAGCCGAGGTTGCAACATGGCCCCCTCTGGAAGAATTTTTTCGGTCGGGAGGAACTACAGTGTGAAAACAAGAGGATAAAACTAGCCCACTTTCCCATACGTCAGCCCTGCCAGAAGCACAGATTCTCCTACACAGGACTAAGTTTCAGAAGGAAAATACGAGCTGTGCAGGTCACATGAGGTCATCTTATCCAATGATAGGGACAGAAAACTCCGGCAGTGGAGGAAGAAAGAGGGTCTAGACAAATGCAGCGTTGAGACAAATCTGGCAGTGTGCCGGGATGCTACTGAACACCACCAGGTCAGGCTGGAAGGCTTCGCTCTTTGTGCTCTCTTTGGCAGGGAGAGAATCATTTTGAAGGAGAATCATTTTGGCAGGGAGTACTCTATCAGCTGCCGCAGTCTTCTTTTGGGTCCTACTGCCACCACCTGTCAATCCATTGGGAGGCCCAGCAGGTCACAGCTGACGTCCCATAGCCGTCTTGCTATCGTCTCATTACGAGCCTGGGCTGAGACCCGTGCCACTTGGCAGTCACTGGAAGGGAAAGAGACGGGCTTGAGGAAAAGGGTTAAGAATGGAATCTGGCCAGGTGTGGTGGCACACACCTGTAATCCCAGCACTTGGGAGGCTGAGGCAGGAGGATCATTCTGAGTTCGAGGCCAGCCTGGGCTACAAAGTGAGATCCAGGCCAGCCTGAACTGCACAGGGAGACTCTGTCTCAAGAAAACCAGCCAAGCCGGTGAGACGGCTCAGCGGCTTAAGCGCCTGCCTTGCAAGCGCGAAGGCCCGAGTTCGACTCCCGGAACCCACATACGAAAAAGGGGCCGGTGATATCGCTCAGCGGCACGGGTGCCTGTTGGCGCGTGAGGTCCTGAGGTCGTCCCCCCGGTACCCAAAAAAAAAAAAAAAAAAAAAAAAAGAAAACCAGCCAAACAAATGAATAAATAAAAAAAGAATAGAATCTCTGCTTGGGATAAGAAATATGACAGAAAGCAACCTTGAGATCACATGTCCTCCGGGTACCAAAGCCAGTGTTGGTTCTATATGTTCATTGTCCCTTACTACACATATATTATTTTTCCATGTCCGCTATCTCAGTAAAGGTCATCATCAACCTGCTAGTCACTTGGTCTTGAAACCCAGGTTACCAGATCCTCCTGCATCCCCACACTCAATTAGTCATCCAGTGGTAAAAAGCCTCTTCAGTGCTTCTCTTACGCAACCATCCTTGTCATTCCAGTTGTCATTTCTCTAAATCAGGAACTCTAGCTCTTACTGGGTTACTTATTCATTCATGAAGTAAATGACATTTTTCTACAGCACAGACTAGATTCTGTCCTTTGGTACTGAGACAACTTCTGTGGCTCCTCCATAAATCTGGCACTATAGGCTTTTTATGATGTTTACCTTTCTTTCCAATCTTAATTCTATTTGTAATCCCTTGAAAATTTCAGGTTCTTTCAGTGGTGTCTTAAGGGTGGAGGTAAAAACATGTTAAAATTTTGATCTTAGATGATGTCTGGGATTTTCTTCAAAATAATATGGGAGAAGAAGAATATCGGAAGAGGTAGAGGATGAGGATGGGGTAGCATCGGTCATAGGTTAGTGGTAGTTGAGGCAGATGATGGGTGTATGTGGGCTCAATACTTTATCATTCTACTCCTGTGTATGTTCAAAATTCTCTAGTAAAAAGGTTGAGGACGGGGCCGGTGAGATGGCTCAGCGGCATACGCGCCTGCCTGGCAAGTGCGAGGGCCCGAGTTCGACTCCCGGATCCCACATACGAAAAAAGGGGCCGGTGATATCGCTCAGCGGCACGGGTGCCTGCTGGCGCACGAGGTCCTGAGGTCGACCCCCCGGTACCCACAAAAAAAAAAAAACAAAAAACAAAACAAAACAAAAAAAAGTTTGAGGACGTTTATTCAAGAAGGGAAATCATAGATAGTATTTCAACCCTAAAGACAATACAGGAATGCAGAATTAAATTTTTTAATGTTAAGAAAAAAAAAACCCAAAACTAGGACTTCAAAATGAAATTTTAAAAACTGGACCAATATAACAAAAAGTCAGTAAGAAATAGATGGAAATCATAATTATTCATATAAAAGATGCAATGAACAAGTCAAACCTGGCAAGTACCATAAAAACTATGAAAGGGTCAAGTTCCCCTATTAAAATATAAAAATCCTAGAATCAAAAGACAGAAGCTGCTAGATAATCCCAGTATCAGGAAGCCGAGGCATAGAACATTCAGGACCAGCTTGGACCACTCAGTGTCTCAAAAAAACGAAAAAATAAAAACCCACCAACAAACCAAAAAAAGACAGATGCTACCGGGCACCGTGGCACATGCCTGTACAGACACGCAGGTACCCTTCTGAGACACGAGGATTGCAAGCTGGAGCAAGACAGGGTCTCAAAATAAAAATAAAAAAAGAGCTGGGGCTGTAGCTTAGTGGCAGAGCACTTGCCTAGCTTACTTGAGTCCCTGGGTTCAATCCCAAATACTGCAGAAAACAGAACAAATAAAACAAAAACATAACAGACAAAACAGATAGACGCAACAGTAGACAATGTACTCTTTAAAAAGGTACAGCATACCAGACAAGTTCAAATTATTTCAAAAACAGACACACTCATACCTGAAATGATTCCCATTCAGAGCCTCAAGACCTTCTGTTACGGCACAGTGCAGGCTGGTCTGGGCTCCCTCCTGAGGAGTCTTGAGGAAGTTGGGGAAGAGCCACCACATGCATCTCAGGAAAGACGAGTGCCGAACCAACTCCGAGCTCACTGTGCCAGGGTGTACAGAATAGGCCGTAACGCCAGAGCCTGGGGTGGGTGTGGGGGCGTGTAGCGAGAGGAAGATGGGACTTCATTTTATTGAACAGCCAAAGAGAGCAAAGAATGTGCATAAACTCGTGACCCCCACCTATGCATTCCCTCTGCCTATGGTGACATCACAGGCACTACTCACAGTAATGTAAACCTCCACTGTACAGATCAAAAAGACCCAGAGAGGTCATTAACAGTTTCAGTGCAGCAGAGCCAGGACTCGGCCTCTCAGCAGCACTGTACATCACTGACCCCCTCCTTCTTCAAGTTTTCTTTTTTTGTTGCTATTTTAAGAGACAGAGTCTCACGATAGTTCAGGCTGGCCTAGAACTTGTGATCCTCCTGCCTCAGCCTCCCGAGTGCTACGATTACAAGCGTGTGCTACCACGCCCAGCTCAAACCCGGTTCTTGCAGTATCCCCTGCACATCCAACCAGGCCCACAAGAGCAGCTCTTGGGAATTCCCTACCTTATTGTGCATAGCCTTCAACCAGCTCTATGGTTTCCACATCCTAAACATCTCTCACGAGTGTTTACTAAACCCCATCTCCACCACACTTGTCCAAGCTACTTTCATTTCCCACCTTGACCACTGAAATCACCTGTTGCATCTACTCCTGCCCATTGCTAAGAGGTTTTCATTTCAGAGGTTTTCAGAATTAAAACTAAAAGCCTTTCTGTGGCCTCCACCTACTCTTCTGTCTAAACTCAGCCCCCTATTCTAACATTACACCCTCCTGTTTCTTAAACCAAGCCCATACCATCATACGCTGTGTTCCTCACCCCATCTGCCCATTTAATTTCTCAACATCCTTCAGAGCTCAGCTTGCAACTCCCTGCCTCAGACAAGTCCTCCCTGAGCCCTCAGACTGAATAAGGTCTCTACCCACTCCCGAAATCCATCTGAGAGATCCTTGCACTTCTCCTTCGTAACATTTCTCACAATTATAATGAAACAGCAAACAGAAAGGACGTAATCTAGATATTGTTAAGGCACAGCTACACTATGAAGTATCACGTGGCTAACAAAATGAATGGGGGTAAATCTGTATGTGCTACACGGAAACCATGTTAGAATTGCAATTGTGTGTGTCTAACATGCACACATGTAAATGCAAAGGAAAGTGACTGGGAAGAGGCACACACAGCTGTTGACAGTTGTCACTGGAAGGGAGAAAAGTGCGAGGGGGAGAGAAATACATGATGGGTTTTCTCATCTTTAATTCCATCACTTTCCATACTGTTATAACTTTCTACAGTGAGAATGTTACTAGACTAATATGTGGTAGTTGGATAAACACTGGCTGGCGCTCACCCATTAGCTATAAACCAGATCAAGGAAGGGACTGTGCCTGTCTTCTCCTCCACCTCCTCCCCAGTCCTCGACCCAGGGCACAGGATGCCATGGGTATGGATCACATGTCTGCGGAACGGTAGGAATGATGATCCTGTTCCAACAGTGGGGCTCCTGGGCCTGATTATTTGAGCCTAAATTCTGTCTGCCTCAACTCCCGAGCACTGCCCACCGCAGATGTCCTTTCACTTCATTGGAAATCGAGAGTAGACAATGCTAAGGAGCGCTGGTTACATGTGCCTGCAGATTTCCCTTCTGAAGCGTACTTTCCCTCTTATCTGATCCTTTGTTATCAGGGAGCACACACCACACACACACACACACACCACACACACGCCACCACCACCACCACCACCACCACATGCGCGGTCTTTACAGCTGTATCTAGTGCCAGTTCAGGTCCCTCCCTTCGTTTCAGATTCACTCTGAGTAAGAACATCTTGACTTGCTCACAAGACCTGAATTAATTATGACAAGAACCTGTAAAGCAATCTCCCTTTACCTATGAGAAAACAAGGTTGAAAAGTTAAGTAACGCGCTGCAGTCACGCAGCTAGTCGATCAGTGAAGCCTTCAGTCAGAATTTCCCTGTCCCCAGCCAGCGATCTGCAATATTCAGTGTGGGCTCCAGAAAATGGTTTCCATCCTTGGGACTTGAGCTACCGCTCACTGACTCTCATCTCCCTGCTCCCTTGCCAAGCCCACCTTGCAGCCTCCTCGCCAGTTCCCGGGTGAAGAGCACGTTGGCTAACTTGCTGTGGCAGTAGGCCAGTCCCGAATGGTAGAACTTCTCGCCCTGCAGGTTATGGAAGTGAATCCTTCCCAGGTGATGTCCCAAGGAGGACACGTTTATTACCCTTGATGGGGCTGATTCCTTCAGTTTCTCTAGCAGCAGATGGGTCAGGAGGAAGTGACCTGTGGAGAAAAACTAGGATTGACAAAGTTCAGGGCCAATATGGGATAAGAAGAGTAGTGGTGAGCAAGGCTAAGCTAAGGGAGGCAGAGAACGCAGGAGTAAGGTCTTTTGCTTCAACTTTCATTATCGACTGGAGGACAAGTGCAGTGAGAGTCAGGGAAATAGAAACAGCCAAAGAATGCGATACTCTTATAGGAGGTATCGATAGATCTGGACTATGTGAATAGCAAGTCCAATCTTACTCCAACAAGGGTTAAAGTTACTCTTTAATAGCAGGTGGCCTAGCTGGGTGTGGTGACACACGCCTGTAATCCCAGCACTCAGGAGGCTGAGGCAGGAGGATTGCCTGGAATTTGAGGCCAGCCTGGGCTACACAGTGAGACCCTATCTCAAAAGACCAAAACCAAACAAAGACCAAAAACGCTTCCAAGGTAAACCACATTTAAATCATAGATTAAAAAGAAGGGAGAGTCTGGAGCAGGCCTCAGCTTTCAGGCAGGACTACACTATTTATTACTCACACGTGGTCTACGATGGCTCTCGGTTCCAATCACGCCACAAAGAAGGCTCAATCTGACCTTTACGTTTTCCAAGAACTTTAGTTTCCCTCTAGCTTTGTGATGAGCCAGATTTCTTACCCAGGTGGTTCACTCCCAGGTGCATCTCAAAGCCATCTGCTGTCCTGGAGTAGGGACACATCATCACTCCTGCATTGTTGATCAAAATGTGGAGGTGCTTTTCCTCTGCAGGGAGAAGATGGAGCAGGCACGTGGTCAGGCACAGCTGTTACATCTTAGAAATCTGCTTCACAACCCGGCTTTAAATGTGGGGATGCAGAACTTTAATCTTTTTTCTGGTTCCTCTTCATAGTTATTTTGTTTTTGTTTTTTGCTTTTTTGAGACAGGGTCTCATTATGCAGTTCAGGATGGCCTTGAACTCACTATGTAGCCCAAACTGGCCTCGAACTTGCAGTGATCTTCCTGCCTCAGCCTCCAGAGTGCTGGGGTTACAGGCGTGCAACACCATGCCCAGCTGGTATTGTTTCTTACAGGAAGACTTTAGTTGAATCCTACATACTTTTACGAGAGAGAAAAATTCCATTTATATCACTGAACACCTTTCCCAATATTTCCAGTTCTGGAGCTACTTATTTCTTTTGAGAATTATTCCATCCGTCTCTCCTAATAGATTTCTGAAGCTGACTGGAAAGACTCCAGAGCAAGACAGAAAAAGATGTTCTATATGAACCTTTGCCTCTGGGCTTCAGTTCCCACAAGAAATCTGCCAAGTCTAATGGTTCATTTCCTTATGTGGTTTGTCATTTATGGCGGTAGATTCGTAGCAGTGGAAGTTGTTTCCCTGACAGGCTAAGATCCACAGGTGATGAGGAGGTATGCCTGACGAAATATTGTATAAGAGTTTGTATGTTAATGCCTCAGCTCAAGATTCCTGCACCCAAAAATAAATAAACAAAATAAGAGGATCCTATCCCATTTGGTAGTATGGCTTCAGACCCCACGGATACCAGCCTGGGTTTCTAATTTATTACAGATGACTCATTATTTGTCCATGACCCAAAGAGATGGTAAACTTCTTTGTCACGTCCCTGAGCTGGTGCCCAGGCTGTTTTACTTTGTTTTCTTAGCTCCTATATTCTGGACCAGATGTCCCTTAGTGAATCTCAGCCTTATATACACAGCGCCAGCTCTCAAAGGCCTGAGGTCTCCTCCCTTATCGCTGTATGGATGTTTAGACTCTAGACCAGGGATGGCGAACCTTTCAGAGCTTTCAGTAACAAACAGCCGACTGTGGCCTAAAAAGCCCATACTGAGTTCTGATGCTCCCGGGAGATTTTCAGCTTCAGCTCTTGCTCACTGCCGTGGCTTTTTGGGTTCCCTCTTTGTTTCTGCCTCCTGAGGACATCCCCTTGGCGTTAATCACATCCCTAAGATGAAAATGACTTCAGCTCTACATCAAAAGTTTTTGGCTATATTTTACCTCCTCTTTCTGTGTTTTAGAGAGAGATCATTTTCTTTCATCCAAGTGTGCCAACTTGACCATAAAGCCACAATATAGTCTGTCATTCTTTACTTACCTGCTAAGAAATCCTTAGCAAAGGCTCGAATACACTTAGCGTCAGCCAGGTCCAGTTTCCGCACCAACACCTGCTGGTTCCCTGTTACGGCTTGGATCTCTCTGGCTGCTGATTCCCCTTTTTGCACATCCCGGCAAGCTAAATATACGCGGGCTCCTGTCATCCAACATAAGAAAGAGAAACTGTCAGTGCTTTTTCCCTTTTCTTTCTTTTGTGGTACCGGTGATTGAACCCAGGGCCTCTGCACTGAGCTACATCCCCAGTCCTTTATTTTTTGAGACAGGGTCTCAAAGTTGCTAAGTAGCCTAAGCTGGACTCAAACCCACAATCCTCCTGCCTCAGCCTCCTAGAGTGCTTAGATTAGACATGTGTGCCACCACTCCTGGCTGTCAGCTCCATTTTTAAGTGGGTATTATAGACCTAAAACTGATGTCAACCATTATTTTCTCTTGGTTGTTTTGTTTTTTTTCTTTTTCATGCTAGGAATTGAACTCAGGGCCTTGTACATGTTAGGCAGGTGCCCTACCACTAAGCCTAGAACCTGTTTTGTTTTGTTTTGTTTAAAAGAGGAAATTTTACACATACTTTACAACAGAGTCACCTGAAGCAAATCAGGAACAGATCAGTAAGATTTAAGTGCCCATTATATGTACAGCATTGTACTAGACTTGCAAATCAATGAGTTGCTCGGAGAGTTCTTAAATTCTAAGTTAGGGAGTAAACAGTGACAGCAACCATCACTGTGAGGAGGAAAACGACAGTAGTGGGAAGGAACTGAAAGCAGATGAACTTGCCTCTCCGAGCCAGCTCTTTGGCCGTCTCCTTTCCGATGCCCGTGTTAGCTCCAGTGACTATAGCGACCTTCCCAGGAAGCTGGGCAGTAGATGTGCACACCCCAGAGACCAGCATTTTCCTACAGACAGAGGAGAGGAAGGGAACGCATCAGTGCTTTATTTTCCCCTCTCAGTGGAGGGTTCTGGAAGCACCGATGTCTTCAGAGCCCGAGGCTGAGGTTTGTTTTGCTTTCTTCACGGTTCCCACTTTGTTTTGCTTTTTTCTGGAGACAGGTCTCACAGTGTCGCCCAGACTGGCCTGGAACTCACTATGAGGTCCAGGCTGGCCTCAAACTCATGATCCTCCTACCCCAGTCTCCTGAGTGATAGGATTATAGGTGTGCGGCGTCACACCAGGCTTCGCTGTTGTCCTTTCCTAAATTTAAGGAACGGCCAGGTGTGGTGGCTCACGCCCGTGATCCCAGCACTCGGGAAGCTGAGGCGACAGGATTGCTGTGAGTTCAAAGCCAACCTGGGCCACGTAATGAGTTCAAGCCTGGCCTCAACTACATAGTGAGACCCTCCAAAAAAACTCAAAAATAAATACATAAAATAAATGTAAGGAACATTGGAGAAAAGAAGACTGAAGTTTTCTGATCTTTCTTAGGACAAAGGTGATTCCATTACAAGGGCAACGTTTAGAACCGCTTCCTGCAGCACCACAACTGGAGGACTATTGGCTTAGCCAGGCACCTGACTTCAGTTTGAGCTCTCCATGAAGCATTTCTGGAAATCACAAGACTCAACAAAAAAAAGGAAGAAAACTGGTCTCTATATGCCAATCTGCCCATAATTGGCATTTAATAGTCTAGAAAACTGGGTTAATCCAACTCAAAGAGTTATAATTACAAAAGCTTGTGAATCTAGGACAAAACAAAATAAGAGCCAGGTATGGTGGCGCACGCCTGTAATCCCAGCACTCGAGAGGCTGAGGCAGGAGGATTGCCATGTTTTCGAAGCCTGCCTGGGCTACAGAGTGAGTTCAAGGCCAGCCTGAACTATATAGCCAGACCCTGCCTCAAAAAACAAAAAAACAAAAACAAAAACAAAAAACCAAAGAACCAAAAATCCAAAACCAACAAACAAAAAACCCCAAAAAACCATCCTTACACACTATAACATACTTAAAAATAAGACGAGGGTACGGGATGTAGCTCAGTTGTAGTATGAGTGCTTAGCATACATGGAGCCCTGGATTCCATCCAAAGGACAAAAACAAAACAAAACAAAACAAAAACCAGAGCAAAAAAATAAGTATGACGGAAAGGAGGGATTCAAGTCGTTTGTCTAATTAGAGTCGTGGTTCCTAAGCACTATGCCACACACCTTTCCAAATGCCGAATGAATGTACAAACACATATTAGCACTCCTCAGATTTTTCTTTTCTCCACAATCTTGGGAATAAAAGAATCTGCTGATGTGTTGACTGTGTTTATCGTTGTTGGTCTGCTTTTTACAGCACTGAGGAGTGAACCCAGGAACACTCTACCACTGAGCTACATCCCCAACCTTTTTCTACCTTGAGACAAGGGGCTCACTACGTTGCCCAGGCTGGCCTTGAACTTCTGATCCTCATACCTCAGTCTCCCAAGTACCACACCTGGCAAAGATCTTCCTTCCTTCTTGCCTGCCTGCCTGCCTGCCTGCCTGCCTGCCTGCCTTCCTGCCTTCCTTCTTTTGGTTTTTTGAGGCAGGATCTTATCATGTAGTCCAAGCCGGGCTTGAACTATTTCGGGCTTTTTCATTGAACTTGTAATTCAAGAGGCACCCTCCTAACAACTGAAGCTACCTGCAGGGTCTCACTATGTAGTTCAGGCTGACCCTGAGCTTACTATGTAGCCCAGGCTGGCCTCGAATTCGTAGCGATCCTCCTGTCTCAGCCTCCCGAGTGCTGGGATGCTGGGATTACAGGCGTGTGCCACCACGCCTGGCCAGCAGGCTAATCTTAATTTCCTTTTTTTCTTTTGTGGTGCTAAGGATCAAACCCAGGGCCTTGTGCATACCAGGCGAGCAAAGTACAATTAAGCCACATCCACAGTCCTTCCTGACCAATCTTACAATAAAGAAATGACAGTTGGATCTGGCTCAAGTTGACTTGGAACTACGACCGCGCGCCAAGAGGACCGAGTGTGTCTCTTCAGTCATTGGCCCACTTTCACTACGGGTGACTTTCTCAGAACCAATCAGCAGCCGGCCCGCTGGGCGCCCTCTGCCGATTCTCTAGAGCCCATCCCCCCATTTTCCCTGCATCCCCTTCCTCGCCCACCGGCGTCTAACTCCCGTTCACTTCTGTCCCCAACATCTGCCCTGAGAAGAGCAGCAAAAGAGAGCATGCAGAGAACTACAGATGTCACTCTTCCCATCAGTTTCGCAGAGAAAAAATGGAATCGTTCCTTTCACTTCAAAGCCTGGAAATAAAAAGCTAGACAGGGCTGGTTCAAGGCGTGAGAGTAAAGGGCGAAACAGTGGATTTGGGGGTGGGGATCCCACACGGGGGCTGACACACGCCAACCTGTAGCGCTCGGGCTTCCCTGGAGCTGGGGGCAGGTGCTGCTGGACGGAAAAGGGGGCCAGGAGTAGCAGAGCAGGATGCTCGGGACCGCAGTCCCTTCCCGACCCCCAAGACACCCGGACCTCATTTGCAAACCGCTGAACTTTGAGTCTCGGCCCTCTTGGGGACCCTCGGGGGCATTTTCTTTTGCAAAACTGAGCTTCCGTGAGGATTCGTGTCCCCCCGAAAAGACTTCGCAGTAGAAGGCAATACATTTGCACAGACCTGATTAGGGGCGCAGCCACGTACAGGAGGAAGAGGAAGAAAAGGAAGAGGATCAGAAGACCAAACATCTCTGCGAGCTGCAGCGCCGGGGAGGCAGACGCGCCGGCTCAGCAGCTTCCCTTTATGCGCCCACCCGGCTTCCACGGCAACGCCCCGGCGCAAAGCCCTCTGGGAAACGTAGTCCCGGGCTTGGCGGCGAGGGGCGGGGTCGCAGGGAGGTGCGTGGTAAATCTCTAAACGTCCAGGTGGGGGTCTGTGGGATCATCCAAAAGGCCCTCCCACAGCCCTCTGGCCACCAGCGGTGCTTGTGAAATCTCCCAGTTCTCCATAACGCCCCCGGGGTCAAGTCCCACCTCTGGTTCCGTTTCTCTCCAACCACGGTTAACAGTTACCACATTGTTCCAGCTGGAGGCCAAGGGGGCGTCTGGAAAGACTGAGGCTGATTCCCCAGGAGAGGAGCCTTTGCACTGTGACGGTGGGGCGGGGTGAGTGAGAATCCTGCCTCCTCAGGGATTCCTCATTCGGTGGAGCGGACACCCACTGGTCCTTGAAGACATTCCCTGGAGAGTTACTTTCTTGTGTCTAGTTTGAGTTATGATGGTAGCTGTCATAATTTTCCTAGTGTTTGCTGGCGTGTTTATTGATAATAAAATATAGTTTTCCTGATGACTTGTGTCACCTGTATTAATTCTCAGTGTAGCAACCAATTTCCCAGATTGGCACAGTTGGATTTTGCCAGTTTCTAATTCCCTCTGGAATTAAGGCCACAAATATGTTCTTTGGAAACAGGCAAGTTTCCTGCTCAATTGTTTCTTTCATCTGAGGTCCACTCCCTGCCTGAACACAGTAATATTTTCTGGTTCTTTTGCATAACTCATTTCCTTTTGATTGAAAAATCCACGGTCCAAGGTCAAGTTGAACCAATATATTTTATAGCAAGTGGGGAGGTTCCCTGGACACAATACAAACTCCCACTGATTTCATATTGAATTATCCAGTAATCATCAGACATTTGTAACATTCTCGTAATTATGTCACTTATTGTGAATGTCACAAGTTTTTAAAAACCTTTCATATGCTTTGTTCCTTTTTTGTTCATTCACTCATTCTATCGACATTTATAGTATTCCTACAGTGTAGGAGGCACTGTGCTGCGGCCCACAGGGAGCCGGGTAGCTTATAGACTGTCGGGGAAAACCTTATACAGGGAATCTCTGTATATAATTCATGATGAGCGGTAGAGGGGGAACTAGAGAAAGCTTTGGGAGCTGATGGCAGGAGGCCTCTCCTGGTCTAAAGGGGCTTCTTTGGGAAAGTAACATTTGAGCTGAGGCCAGAGGGGAAGTCAGGAGTGAATGAGCAAGCATCACACAGGCAAGGATGTTCTAAGCAAAAGAAAGAGCTCACCAGAAAGTCTGTTTGAAAATAAAAGAACATGCAGATGGCCTAGTCGAGATGCTGGGTGCAGGATGGGAAGTACTGGTCTATGGTGTAAGTGTTTCTCTTCCAACTTTTTATCTAAAAGACGGATTCAATCTGACATAGTGGCATATGTCTGCACTCTGGGAGGCTGAGGCAGGTGAGTCACATGTTTGTGCCCAACCTGGGCAACTTAAAGACTTAGCAAGAGTTTGTCTTAAAAAAAATAAGAAAAACATAAAATTAAATAAATAAATAAAAGGGCTGAGGATGTAGCTCAGTGTGAAGTCCCTGGGATCAATCTGGGGAAAGAAAGAGGGAAAGAGAGAAAGAAAGAGAAAAAGAAGGAAAGAAAGGGAGAAAGAAAGAAAGAAAGAAAGAGAGAGAGAGAGAGAGAGAGAGAGAGAGAGAGAGAAAGAAAGAAAGAAAGAAAGAAAAGAAAGAAAGAAAGAAAGAAAGAAAGAAAGAAAGAAAGAAAGAAAGAAAGAAAGAAAGAAAAGAGAGAAGTTTAGATGAGTCGGGCAAGGTGGCACATGCCTGTAATCTCAGTTACTTGGAAGCCTGGGGTGAAAGAATTGTGAGTTCAAGTCCAGCATTCCCGTCCAGGGCAATTCAGCAAGACTCCCTGCCCACAAAAATTAAAAAAACATAATTTCTTAGATAGTAAAAAAATTTTTATTTTTGGTTATCGGGGGTCAACCTCAGGACCTCGTGCGCCAGCACGCACCCGTGCCACTGAGAGATATCATCGGCCCTTTTTTTGTATGTGGGCACTGGGAGTCGAACTCAGGACCTCGTGCTTGCCAGGCAGGCGCTTACAGCGCTGAGCTATCTCACTGCCCTGTAAAAGTTTACTAGTAAGGTTATCTTCTTTCTACTGCATAAGGAATTTATTCGGCAAATACAAGTTTAGCTGGAGTTCTCTAGGGCAGTTCTTTTAAATCATGGTTTCAACTATCTATAGCTGTGTAACAGTTCACCTACTGTTACACTGGGATTAAATAGCATTTGTTTTACAATGGTTGCATTTGTCACCCCTCTCTTCCAAACTCACACACACAGCTTAAAGGAGAAAATATTTATTGTGGCTCACGGTTTCAGAGGTTTCAGTCCATGGTTGGCTGGCTCCAAGGCAGAAAGTAGCTTTGGCGGAGAAAAATTGCTCACTCATGACAGTCAGGAATCAAAGAACAGGGAAAGAACCAGAGAGAGATAAAAGGACCAGGGACAGGGTTATGTCCTTCAAAGGCTCATCCCCAGTGACTTACTCTCTCTGGCTGGGCCCTGCCTGCTATCAGAACGTGATCTAATCACCTTTCACCTCAACGCAAGAGTCTTTCTGGAGGAGAATATATATTTTTTACTAGCATCAGATTTATTTATTTTTTAAGTATTAAGTTAATTGTCATAAACATAGATTAACAGCCAGACTAACAGACCAAAAAACATATAAAACACAAAAAAATTATACTAACTCAATGTATACATTGGTCATACTGGATTACAATAACTTTTTTCTCTCTTTTATTTTTGGATTGTTTATCCTTTATTGTTGGGGTCATGAATTGAATGTTGGGGACCACAAATTTTAAATTAACATAGTATCTGTCCTAGGCTCTCCTTTCCCTGCCCACCTTGTGAGCTGGTTTTGGAATGCGGAAATCACCTTCTCAGTCAACAAGATTAGCACCCAGGTATGGGGATGGATCTTGGCTTATTTCCTTTATGATATTAAACTTGCCCATTCTACCACTGCCTCTCATTGTTCCAGCAAAAGCACCCTACCCACTCCCCTGCACTGGCTAATAAAATGGTAGCTAGCTAGAGATTCGGGGCCTTTTGTTTTTCGGAAGGAACTGGTGGTCCCAGATCCCTATTATGCACCCCTCTACTTTGTCTCTTGCTCTTTCTTTCCTTTCCCACCATGCTCTGTAACCTGGACAGGAGATTGGAGCCCACTGCAGGGAAGGGAAGGGTCACTAATACTTTATTTTGCACTTTATTTGTCTATTGAGTTTCTCATATAAGGAAAACCCTGTGATATTTAAGCTTGTGTGTCTGATTTACTCCACTTAACATTATGGTCTTAAGGTTCACCCATTTTCCTACACATGATTCAAGCTTATCCTTCTTGGCAGAATAGTACTCCATGGTGTATGAATACCACATTTGCTTTATCCATTCATCTTTTGATGGACATTTAGGCTGCTTCCAAGATTTAGCTATTATGAATTGTGCTGCTATAAATATGAATATACATGTACCATTGGAATAGGATGTCTTTAACTCTTTCAGGAAGATACCCAGAAGGAGAATATCTATGTCAAATGGAATTTACATTTTTAATTTTGGGGGGAATCTCCATAATGATTTTTTTTTTTTTTGTGGGCACCGGGGGGTCGACCTCAGGACCTCGCACGCCAGCAGGCGCCCGTGCCGCTGAGCGATATCACCGGCCCCTTTTTCGTATGTGGGTTCTGGGAGTCGAACTCGGGCTCTCGCGCTTGCCGGGCAGGCGCTTAAGCCGCTGAGCCATCTCACCGGCCCCCTCCATAATGATTTTCATAGTTGGTTTTAGCAGTTTATACTCTCACCAACAATGAACAATCAGCCTCTCCAGCATTTATTATTGCTATTTGATTTCTTGAAGATAGCCATTTTTTCTACAGTAAGATGGAATATCAGTGTTGTTTTAATTTGCATTTCTCAAATGGCCAGTGATGTTGAACATTTTTTCATGTATTTTTTGGCCATTTGTACTTCTTCATCTGAGAAGCGTCTATTCTTTTCATGTGCTTATTCATTGACTGGGTCTTTAAATCTGTAGGGGTCTAATTTTTTTGAGTTCTTTCTATATTCTAGATATTAGTCCTTTGTCAGAGGAACAGCTGGCCATTTTTTTGCCCATCCTATAGGTTGTCTCTTTGTTCTATTGGTGGTTTCCTTTGCAGCTGTGCAGAAGATTTTTAATGTCATGTGATTCCATCTGTTGATTCTTGGTATTATTTCTTGTACAATGAGGGTTCTGTTCAGAAAGTCTTTGCCTATGCCTATGTCTTCAAGAGTTTTACCTATTTTATCTGCCAGCAGATTGTTTCTGTTTTAATATTTAGATCTTTGATCTAATTTGATTTTAGTTTAGTGCATGGTGAGAGATATGGGTCTAGGTTCAATCTTTGGCATGTTGAAAGCCAGTTTTCTCAGCACCATTTTTCAAAGAGATTATCTTTACTCCAGTGAATATATTTGGTCCCTTTGTCAAAGATAAGGTAGGTAAGTGGGCCCGGAGTTGTTTGTGCATCCTCTATTCTGTTTCATTGATCCAGAAGTCTTTTTTTTTTGCAAATACCATGCTGTTTTTATCACTGTAGCCTCGTAGTATAACTTGAAGTCCAGGATTGTGATGTCCCTATCATGCCCTTGTTGCTGAAAATTGCCTTTGCTATTCTAGGTCTCTTCTGGTTCCATATGAATTTTAGGATTGGTTTCTCTAGTTCTGTGAGGAATGCTATTGGTATTTTGATTGGGATTGCATTAAATCTGTATATCAATTTTGGAAGTATGGCCGTTTTGACTATATGGGTTCTACCTATACAGTATTATTATTTTATTATTATTATTATTATTATTATTATTGGTTTTTTGAGACAGGGTGTCACTATGTAGTTCAGGCCTTGAACTCATTACATAGCCCAAGCTGGCCTCAAACTTGCAGCAGTCCTCCTGCCTGGACCTCCCGAGTGCTGGGATTGCAGGCGTGTGCCACCATGCCCAGCTGGTTCTACCTATACAGGGGATATCTTTCCATTTTCTCATTTCCTCTTCAATCTCCTTTTTCAGAGTAGTGTAGTTTTTATTGTAGAGGTCTTTCACTTCCTTGGTTAGGTTAATTCTTAAGTATTTCATTTTTTTTGATGCTACTAATTTTGGGGGGACTCTCCATAGTGGTTTTCATAGTTGGTTGTACCAGTTTACACTCCCACCAACAGTGAAGAAGGGTATTGTTTCTCTAATTTCTCTCTTGGTGAGTTTATCATTGGTGTACAGGAACGCTATTGAATTTTGAGTGTTGACTTTGTGTCCTGCTATGCTACTGAATTTATTTGTTTATTCTAGGAGTCTTTTGGTAGATTTTTTGGGGTCTTCTAAGTAGAGGGTCATGTCATCTGCAAATGATGATAATATAACTTCTTCCTTTCCTATCCATATCCCTTTTATTTCTTTCTCTTGTCTAATTGCTCTAGCTAATGTTTTGAGAACAAAGCTGATCTGGAGTGGTGATAGTGGAGGTCCTTGTTTTGTTCCTGATTTTAGAGGGAAAGCTTTCAGCTTCTCTCCATGTAATATGATGTTGACCATTGGTTTGTCATACATGATTTTTATCAGATTGAGATAAAGACCTTCTATACCTGTATTTTTATTTAGGGTTTTTTTTTTAATCAAATGCTTTTTCTGCATCTATTGAGATGATCATGTGATATTTGTCCTTGCTTCTATTTATGTGGTATATTACATATTTTGATTTGCATATGTTGAACAATCTTTGCATCCTTGGAATGAATCCTACTTGCTCATGATGTATGATCTTTTTGATAATTTGCTGCATTCTATTTGCCAGTATATTATTGGAGATATTTGCATATATGTTCATTAAACAGATTGGCCTGTCATTCTCTTTTGTGATTGGGTCCTTTTCTGATTTTGGAATCAGGGTAATGCTTGCTTCCAGGAATGAATTTGGAAGTACTGCTTCCCTTTTGATTTCATTAAGGAGTGTAAGGAGTATTGACAGATCTTCTCTGAAGTTTTACAGAATCTGGCAGTGAATTCATTAGAATCTGGGCTTTTCTTAGTTGGTAGTTTTATTAATCCTTCAATTTCATTGAAATCGAATTGTTCAGGGCTTTTATATCTTCTTGGTTCAGCTTTGGTAGTTCATATGTATCTAGGAATCTATCTATTTCTTCTGAATTTTCCATTTTATTAGAGTACAGATGCTCCAAGTAGTTACTAATGATCTTCTGGATTTCAGCAGCATCTATTGTGATTTTGCCTTTTTTATTTCTAGTTGCATGAATTTGTGTCTTCTCTTTTCTTATTTTGGTAAGATTGGCTAAGGGTTTGTCTATTTTGTTTATTAGTTCAAAGAACCAACTTGTTGGGTTGGTGAGATAGCTCAGCGGCATAAGCGCCTGCCTGGCAAGCGCGAGGGCCTGAGTTCAACTCCCGGAACCCACATACGAAAAAAGGGGCCGGTGATATTGCTCAGCGGCACAGGCGCCTGCTGGTGCGCGAGGTCCTGAGGTCGACCCCCAGTACCCACCAGGAAAAAAAAAAAAAAACTAACTTGTTGATGCATTGATTCTTTTTATTTTTTAGTTTCAATTTCATTAATTTCTGCTCTGATTTGCATTTGTACTAGATTTAGACTTTGATTGTTCTCGTTTTTCTAGGACCTTGAGGTGCATCATTAGGTTATTTATTTGAGTTTGCTCTGTGTTTTGTTTTGTTTTGTTTTAGACAGGGTCTTGCTGTGCAGTTCAGGCTGGACTTGAACTCACTATGTAGCCCAGGCTGGCCTCAAACTCAATGTGATCCTCCTGCCTTAGCCTCCTGAGTGTTGGGATTATAGGCATGTGCCACCACACCCAGCTCTGCTCTGTTTTCTTGATGTGGATATTCACCACTATAGGCTTCCCTCTTAGGACTACTTTCATTGTGTCCCACAGGTTCCAGTATGTCATACTGGTATTATTGTTTGATTGTAAGTACTGTCTAATTTCTTCCTTAATTTCATCTGTGACCCACTGATTATTCAAGTTGTTTAATTTTCATGTGTTTGCATGTTTTCTGTGGTTTCTTTTGCCATTGATTTCTAGTTTCATTGCACTATAATCTGATAATATGCATGAGATGATTTAGATTCTTTTGTGCTTACTTAAGCATACTTTATAGGCTAGTATGTTGTCTGTTTTGGAGAAAGTCCCATGTGTTGCTGAGAAGAATGTATATTCTGTTGTGGTTGGTGGAATACTCTCTAGATATCTATTAAGCCCATTTGTTTGAAGGTTTGGTTCAACTCTGATATTTCTTTGTTGATTTTTTGTCTCGTTAATCTGTCCATTTGTGACAGTGGGATACTGAGGACCCCTATTATAATTGTATTTTGCAATTATCTGATTTTTCATGTCTATGAGTGTTGTTTTATGAAGCAGGGTATGCCAGTATCTGGTACATATATGTTTATAATTGTTATCTCTTCCCATTCAATTGTTCCTTCAACCGATATGTAGTGACCTTCTTTATCTCTTCTGATCATTTTGGTTTGAAATCCACTTTGTTGGAAATTAAGATAGCTACTCCTGCTTTTTTCTGGGTTCCTATTGCATGGAATATTGTTTTGCATCCTTTGATTTTTAATCTGTGAATTTCTTTTTGAATTAAATGTGTCTCTTGTATACTGCATATCAATGAGTTTTGTTTCTTTATCCATCCTACCAATTTGTATCTTTTGTTGGGAAATTGAGGCCATTCACATTGAGAGTTATTACTTAGGTACTGACTTACTCTTCTCATTGCATTATTTTCCTGATTTTCTTATTTTTTTTTTTTTCCTTTTGCTTAGCTGCTTATCCCCACAAGCATATTCATTCTTTTCGAATTATGGGCATTCTTGGCTTCATTGTCTCTTTCTAGGATATCCTTGAGAATTTTTTGTAATGCTGTTTTGGTGATCATGTATTTCTTGGGGCTGGGGATATATCTCAGTGGCACAGTGCCTGCCTGGAAAGCACAAAGTCCTGAGTTTGAGTCCCAGTACCAAAAAAAAAAAAGAAGAGAGAAAAGAAAGAAGACCTTGATCATGAATTTCTTGAGGTGTTCCTTGCCATGAAAATACCTTATTTCGCTATCAATTTTGAAGGAAAGTTTTGCAAGATACATAATTTGGGGTTGGAAGTTGTTATCACTTAGGGTTGGAATTACTTCACTGCAAGCCCTCCTGGCCTTTAAAGTTTGCATTGAGAAGTCTGCTGTAATTCTAAGGGGTTTTCCTTTATATGTGATTTTTTTCCTTTTTTGAACGGCTTTTAATATTTTGTCCCTGTGATGGACTTCTGGCACCTTGAGTATAATGTGGCACAGAGTTCTCTTTTGGTCATAGCTATTTGGGGATCTGTATGCCTCACTTATCTGTATGTTTCTTTCTTTCCGTATGTTGGAGAAGTTTTCTGCCATTATTTTTGTAAACAGGTTTTTTATGTCATTAGTGTTATCTTCTGATTTTTCATTAATTCCAATTACTCTTAGATTAGTCTCTGTGTGTCATTTATCAGCTTTTGGATCCCTTTTTCATGTTCTCTTGTTGCTCTTAAGGTGTCTTCGAGTAGCTGTTCTTCGAAGGTATCACTGTCTCCTAGTTCTAAAATTCTATCCTCACACTGGTTGCTTCTGCTACCCATACTTTCGATATAAATTTTAATCTTTGGGAATTTTGATTGAAACCTTTTCATGGACTCTAATTCTTTGAGAAACTGCTCATTTGTGTTTTGTGTCATTTTGTTTAGCTCACTAGCTTTCTGTCGTGTCTTCTGAAAGCTCCTGAATGATTTTGGTTATTACTATCATAATCTGTTTAGTTATATATTCTGTGATCTCACTGAGTACTTCTTTGGTCTGTTTTCTAACCTCCTCTGTTATCTTTTCAAGGAATTTGGTTGTGTGGCTTTTGCTATTCTCCCCTTAAAATCCCCCTTGATTGGCTTTGGGAGATATTTGGGAGTTTTATGAGGCATTTTCTTGCTTTGTCTTCTCATGTTTCCATTGTTTTTGTTTGTTTTGTGCTGAGGTTTGTGGACACTTACTGTGTAAGGACTTTGTTGCTAGTATAGATACCTCTTTAGTCACTTTTCAGTGATGTATTTTGGGTGTGGCTAACTACAGTCCTTTGCCTCAGCTCCTAGATTTGACCGTCTTCCTTAAATTTGGGAGGGGGGAATGCAGTGTAATTGGCCCACCACCAAGATCTCTGGTGATGTATTCTAGTATTATTAATGTCACAAAAGTAATCTTGGTGTTGGTTTATGGAGAAAACCCATAAAAGCAACAATTATGCAACCTTGGTGATATCAAGCAAATCAACTATAGTAGTATCATTGAATACAAATTAAATAGCAACATAAGAATTAATTATATATTACCCTTAACCCTAGAAAAGAAATTCATAATTATGGTGTAAATATTAAGAAAACCCCGTTATTGACTTGCAGTTAATATGTACTAAATGCGACAACTCTACCTCTGCTAATGGCAGAAAAGAACTCAACAGTAATTTTGTATTAATCCTTAACTAGGTATTAATAAACCTTTATGGTTTGATATGGGTTGTGTCTAGATTTTCTCCCAAAGCCTCATGTGGCCGTATGTGGGGCTTTTTCAGAGGTGGCTGGATCTAAAGTATGTGATGCTGGGAATAAGGGTGTGTGATTACTAAATTAGTCCATCAATTGGCTTGGCAGAGTTCTGGGTATGGATAATGAAAAGGCCTACACTGTGTATGGATGCTACCTGCCCTAAGCCCGTGTACCCTGGATAGAATATAAGGGACAGAAAGAGGACTGCTGCCATTGCTTGCTGCTTCACTGCTTCTTCACTATTTCACTAATTCGCTGCCTCCTGCCACCATGAACTTTTTCTCCCCTGTCATGCTGCTCTGCCATACCTCCTTGCCTTGATGCCAGCCAACTATGCACTGAAACTCTTACAAAGGGTGAGCTACAATAAACCTTTCCTCCTTTAACTTTGGGTGTCAGATATTTTGTCTCAGCAACAAGAAAAGTAACTAAGACATGTTATACTGCTAAAGATATAGGGAGTTTGGAATGGGGGCATGGAAGAGGAAAAATTTGAAACCTTAAACTATATGATATGAGGAGAAAGACAAATGGGACAAAAGATCCTACTGGGGAATAGGAAGATGTTTATAGGATTAGGTAAAGGTCACAGAAAAAACTGATATGAAATAGAAGATAAAAGAAAAATAGGGAGAAAAACAAAATTATAGGAAGAGTAGAAATAAGAGAGAAAAATTTAAAGAATAAAGAATATGTGAGAAAAAGAAATAAAAAGCAAGGACGAAGGAAAATTCCCAAAACCTCAATAAAATGGTGAAGAAGAGGAAAGAAGAAAAAAAACCAAGAAAAATTCAAACAAAACCAAACCTAAAAAGCAAACAATGACACATACATGAGAGAAAGAAAGAAAAGAAAGAAAGAAAGAGAAAGAAAGAAAGAAAAAAAAGAGAAAAGTAAAGAAAGATCTCTGTGATTTTGAATGTGTACTTTTCTTCTGGAATATGCAGTTTTGGGGCAGTGTCTGAGACAAGATGTGTCTGCTCATGCTAGTAGATAAAGAAGGCAGTCAGAACCCGGGTCTGTGATGGATGCAGGCAACAGCAGGCAGTGGTAGTAAGGCAAGGGTGCCAATGCCATGACTTTTAAATCTAGACATCTCAGCTGGGCCTGGCCTCTGGTCAGGATTTGGGACCCGTGTCCTTCAGCTCAGACCCCTCATGGGGGTCTCTTTCCAGCCTGGTCCCAGACCTTGGCTGTCTCCCGTGGCTGTCTCTCACCCAGTCACAGTGGGAACATAACACTGGGAGCCTTTAAGTGAAGTCATCCTGGGCCTGCTCTGAGTCACAGATTCAAGCAATTGAGCCTTCCCTGGAATTGTGTCTGACCAACCACTTTTCCAGGAATATTGTGGGTGCTTGGGCAGGAGATATTCACCAGCTATTGGCTGTCAAAGGACTCATGTGGGAGCAGAATCTCGAGCTCTGTCTGCAGATCACAGCACCCACCAGCCTGTTCTGCTGCCACATTTCTCCCTGAGGCCTCTGGAGGACACAACTTTCACTTTCGCTCTGTAGGTTTGGTCTCCCTTTCCTGCAAGCCATGAACTAGGAGCCAGGATAAAGCGCAGACTGTCCCTTTCCTTCTGCGCTTCCTGTTTGGGCTATTCAATTTCTCTGTAGGTTTTAATTTTCCTGTCAGATACTTCTTGGTTCCCAGGAATTAATCTCTCTCTTTTTCTTCTCTAAGTTGTTATTTACCAAATCTCAGAGGGGCTGAGTTGTCACTCAGCACTCCACCATTTTCCTGGTCAAGGAGACTGTTCTTCATATAAACCATAACTATGGTCATGATCTGTGGGTTAGGAATTCTGGAGGTCTTGACTAGATGCCTCTTTGGCTCCATGTGGAGTCAGTATGTGTTGGCTGTGTGGGGTCCAGCTGGTGCCTGGGTGAGCCTGAGTGATCCAAGAAGGCCTCATTCATGTCTTGAACTTTGGTGGGAACGGCTGGAAGCTGTGGCCATTCTCCCCCTGCATTAGTCTCAAGTCCGAGGCCTTTCCTGTAGTGTTGTTGGACTTCTTCCACGGCGACTTAAAGTTCCAGAAGCGATATTTAAGAGACAGGAAGTCTTTTAAGGTATGGATCTGGGAGGAAGCACAGTGTACCTTCCATGTAGGTTAATCATCAAGGAAGTTACACAGAGCTCTCTGAGTTTCAAAGGGAGAGGACACATAGACTTTATGTCTCCACAGCCAAGAGATCAAGAGTTTATACCATCTTTAACCCACCACAGTTCTGTTCTTGCTAGAAATCTAGGAGGATATTCACAAATGAAATTAGCCTTTCAATCTTTCTCTGAAATTACTGAAATTATTTCATCGTAATTATGAGTGAGGCCATTCATTTTTTATCAAGCTTTTATTTGAAATATAATTAACAGAGTAAAATTCATCTGCTTAAAGTGTACAATTGAGTGATGAGTGGATAAACAAAATGTGCTATATCCATACAGTGGTTTTAAGTATATTCATTAAGCAGGCTGGGCGTGGTGCCGCACGTGTGTAATCCCAGCACTCGGGAGCTGAGGCAGGAGGATTGCTGCGAGTTTGAGGCCAGCCTCAGCTACACAGTGAATTCAAGGTCAGCCTGAACTGCATAACGAGGCCATGTCTCAGAGATATTTTTTAAGTATATTCATTAAGGATGGACCATCATTACCATTGATTTCATGAGTTTTATCACCCCAAAAAGAAACACTATACACTTTACTAGTCACTTCCTATTTTCCCCTTTCTCTAGCTACTGGCAACCACTAATTGACTTCTTTTTCTCTGATTTGCCTATTACGGGCTCTTCATATAAGTGAAATCATACAATATGTGACCTTTTGTATCTGGCTTCTTTTATTTAACATCATGTTCTCAAGATTCACCATGTTGAAACATGATCAGCACTTTATTCCTTTATTGTGGCTAAGTAATATTTCACTGTATGGATGGAGCACATTTTGCTTATCCACTCATTAGTTGATGTACAATTTGTTTTTTTCCCTACTTTTTGGATATTATGAATAACACTGTCAAAAACATTCAAGTACAAGTTTTGGGATGGACATATATTTTCATTTATCTTGAATATATACCTAGGAATGGAATTGCTAGGTTGTATGTTATTTCTATGTTTAATTATTTTGAAGCCAGTTGTGGTGTTGCACACCTGTAATCCTGGCACTCAGGAGGCTGAGGCAGGATTGCTATGAGTCTGAGGCCAGCCTGAACTACAAAGTGAGACATTGTCTCAATTTTTTTTTCTTTTGAGGAACTACTAGATTATTTTCCAAAGCAGATATGCCATGGTATGTTCTCACCAATAATGTATGAGGGTCCCTAAATTTCTCTATATCATTGCCAACACTTGTTGTCTACCTGATTTTAGCTCTCCTTGTCAGTGTGAAGCAGTATCTAATTGTAGTTTTGATTTGCGTTTCCTGATGACTAAGGAGGATCTTTCCATATACTTTTCTCCATTTTATTTGTGGAGAAATTTTCTTGGAAGACAACTTTGAGCCCTTGCTTTTCATTTTATTTTTTATTTTTCAGTGCTAAACATTGAATCTAGGATCTTGCACATGTTAGGCAAGCCCTTTACCACTGAACCATGTTTCCATCCCAGGAAATCATAAAACATTTTTATGTTGTCCAGGAGGCATTGTTTTCTTTATCTGTCCCCATCCTAATGTTTGACGTCTGTAATTTCACCAACTGCTGTGGGCACTTGAGTTCATAAAAGCTTTGGACAACTTTGCCTCCTGTGTCCTTTAGCATCTTGTCACAGTGTGGGTCTAAGCCCTGGGTTTATTGGCCATCCTTTATTTAAAAGAATAGCTCCAATATTTAATTGCAGAATCCCCTTAAGATTCTTTCCTGCTTCACATTTGGCTCCTTTCCTTGGTGCACAGTTTTAAAGTATTTATTTATTTATTTATTTATTCATTTATATAGTCATTTATTTTTGAAGTACTGGATATTAAACCCAGGGGCTTTGTACTGAGCTACATCCCCAGCCCTTTTTTGTGAAGTCACTAAGTTGCTCACACTGGACTCAAACTTTCCATCCTCCTGCCTCAACCTCCCGTGTTCTTTTTTGTTTGTTTGTTTGTTCATTTGTTTGAGACAATTTCTCCCTATGTAGCTATGGCTGGCCTTGAACTCACTATGTAGTCCAGGCTGGCCTCAAACTCTCAGTGATCTTCCTGCCTCAGCCTCCTGAGTGCTGGGATTACACGTGTGTGCCACCATGCTCAAATCAAAGGGAGCTTGGAGCATTTAGATTACTTCAAGCTCTAAAAGAAAACAATTTCCAACCCAGATTGATGTACCCTGCAAAAATACCTTTTAAAACTGATGGAGAAATAAGATACTTCCATGACAAAGAACACCTGAGGAAATTTGTTATCACCAAACCAGCACTCCAAAATGTTCTGAAGGACATTCTAGAAAGAGATAACAAGCACTGCAACTCCATGAACCCCAACAGAAGGACTCCACCAGGCAACGCAAACAATTAAACAGAGGGAGGGGGAAAAAAAGGAGGGGGAGCCAACAACAGGAAAATAACATGACAAAGATAAGTTAATACATATCAGTTTTAGCCATCCATGTTAATGGTATCGATTCACCAATCAAAAGACACAGACTGGTAGAATGGATCAAGAAATAAGATCCAACAATATGCTGCATACAAAAAACATATTTAATTCAAAAAAATTCATAGACAGAAAGTCTATGCAGGGGTAGCTATTCTATTTGCAGACAAAGCGACTTTCAAGGCAAGACTGATTAAGAGAGATAATGAAGGTCATTACGTGGTTGTAAAGGGAACAATCCAAGAGGAAGAGATAACAATCATAAATACATATGCACAAATACCAGTCCATCCAACTATATAAGACAACTACTAATGAACATAAAAAATCAAATAAGCACTAGTACCATTGTATTGGGGGATCTCAATACCCCACTGTCACAAAAAGACAGATCAACTAGACAAAAAATCAACAATGAAATATTAGAATTGAACCAAACTTTTGAACAAATGGACTTAGTAGATGTCTACAGAGTGTTCCACCCCACAACATCAGAATACACATTCTTCTCAGCTGCACATGGGACGTTCTCCAAAGTAGACCATACACTAGCTCATAGAACCTGCTTAAGTAAATGCAAAGGAATTGAAATTATCCCATGCATATTATGAGACCGTAGTGCAATGAAATTGGAAATCAGTGGCAGAAGAAACCACAAGAACTTCCTAAACACATGGAAATTAAATAGCACCCTCCTGAACAACCAATGGGTCACAGATGAAATTAAAGAAGAAATTAGACAGTTTCTACAACTGAATGATAATGACAGTACAACATACCGGAACTTATGGGATACAATGAAAGCAGTCCTAAGAGGGAAATTTATAGCATTAAATACCTATATCAGGAAAACAGAGCAAGTGCAAATAAACAACTTAATGGTGAACCTCAAACTTCTAGAAAAAGAAGAGCAGGCTAAGCCAAAAGCTACTATGAGGGAGGAAATTATAAAGAGCAGAGCAGAAATTAATGCATTGGAGACTAAAAAAACAATACAAAGCATCAATGAATCAAAGAGTTGGTTCTTTGAAAGATTAAATAAAACTGACAAACCCTTATCCAACCTTATTTAAAAAAGGAAAGAAAAGACTCAAATCCACACAATTGGTAATGAAAAGGGTGAAATCACAACAGACTCTGCAGAAATCCAGATCATCTACTCCTACTTTGAAAACTTGTATTCTAATAAGATGGGAAATGCAGAAGAAATGGACAGATTCCTAGATACATATGAATTACCAAAGCTGAGTCAAGAAGACATAAAAATGCTAAATTAACCAATATCCATTAGTGAAATTGAAGATGGAATTAAAAACCTACCAATAAAGAAAAGCCCAGGCCCTGACAGAGTCACTGCTGAATTCTACAATAAATTTAGAGAAGACCTAACACCACTACTTTTCAAAATCTTTAATGTAATTGCAAGGGAAGCAATACTTCCAAATTCATTCCTGGAAGCTAGCATTACTCTGATACCAAAACCGGAGAAGGACCCAACTAAGAAAGAGAACTACAGGCCAATCTCCCTAATGAACATAGAGGCAAAAATCCTCAGTAAGACACTGGCAAATAGAATGCAGCAAATCATTGAGAAGATTCTACACCATGACCAAGTAGGATTCATCCCAGGGATGCAGGGATGGTTCAACATACGTAAATCAATAAATGTAATACACCATATTAACAGAGCCAAGGACAAAAATCATGATCTTCTCAATAGATGCAGAAAAAGCTTTGACAAAGTTCAGCACCCATTCATGATAAAAATCCTACAGAAAATTAGAATAGATGGTATTCATCTCAATGTAATAAAAGCCATCTATAACAAACCAATAGCCAACATCATACTAAATGGACAAAAACTGAAAGCTTTCACTCTAAAATCAGGAATGAGACTAGGATATCCACAGTTTCCACTCTTATTCAACATAGTCCTAGAAACTTTAGCCAGAGCAGTTAGGCAAGAGAAAGAAATAAAAGGAATATCAATAGGAAAGGAAGTTAAATTATCATGATTTGCAGATGACATGATACTCTACATAGGAGACCCCAAAAACTCCACTAAAAAACTGCTAGATTTAATAAGCAAATTCAGTAGTGTAGCTAGATACAAAGTCAACACTCAAAAATCAATAGCCTTCCTGTACACAAATAAAAAACTCATTGAGAGAGAAATTAGGGAAACAACACCTTTCACAATAGCATCCAAATAATGAAATACCTAGGAATCAATCTAACAAAGGATACGAAAGACCTCCACATTGAAAACCACAGTGCTCTGAAAAAGGAGATTGAAGAGGATATCAGAAAATGGAAAGATATGCCTTGTTCTTAGGTAGGAAGAACCAATATAGTGAAAATGGCCATACTTCCAAAATTGTTATACAATTGTTGGCAAAATTTTGCTTCTATTCACAAACTCCACATAGGGTGATGAACATGACTGCGGGCATCTTCCTCACGTGAACATGAATGCAGCCGTCTTCTCCAGAATCATAGAAGGAATTAAGTTCATCAACCAAGGTTCCACTGTATATGAATTTACAAGGTAGGCTTACAATGGCCACCTGCAGGGTCAGGCATGGAAGAATGCAAAAGGGCCATCTGTGACTGGCAATCCAAAGGATCCAGTCAAAAGTCGAAGTCCTGGAGCTTACCGCAGAGTCCCATGGGAGTCTGTGTAAGGAAGCTGACGGGTCTGTGCTGGAAGGCTGAAGAGTCTCTGCTCTCATTCTGGCTGACAGCCCTACGATGTATTTAAACCTCCATTGAACAGTGTCTTAGAAAATACTGTTCTGCCCCAAAATGGAAGATCCCTGGCCAAACCGAGTGCTCTGTTGGATCTTAAAGAGAATAGACTCTCCTGCCTTACATTAATGTGGTGGAGAAGATGCAGCTCTAGTGGCCCCTTCATCATAGAATTCTAACATGTCCGGTTAGTATGCAGTTTCTAGACAGTACTGGACCCTGCTGTCCATCCTAGAATAAAGATAGCTATAAGAACAGAAAGATGAAAGAAACCAAAGCAAACCAAAACAAATGAATACTCAAAACAAACAAACCTAATGCTTAGAAAATTTTCTACTTCTGAATCTTTTCTCCACCAATCAGTGCCTCAAAACCACCTCAGCATGTCCATATGGCTACAAGTGCTAAAGGTGCTTACCTCACCCAAATAGCACTGCCAAGGTACCTAGGAGAAGGTTTAAATGGTGGAGACAAAGATCCTTGCAGTGTGCTTTCCAGTGAGAAACCAGGAAGAGCCCATCAGTGCCCCAAATAACCTTTTTCTTTTACCACCAAAAGTGTTTATAGGCAGCTGATGCCATGACCAGGAAAGGAGGGAGAATTCCCAGGTGCAGAAGCGTCCCTGGAAGCTGCTGTAACCATCCCTTTTCCCAAGTGCCTGTACCCTCACCAGTAGGAAACCCAGAGACACAAGCCTCTCAGGAGCAGGGATTTGCCTCCTGGTCGGCTCGCCAGAACTGTTACTGACCACTTAGGCCCATAAGCTCAGGTTTGTTTGCTCACGTCTGATCAAATCAAAGGCAGACATTCATTTTGGTAAAAAGGAAAAAGGATATATTCAAAGCCAGCTCCAAAGAGATGGAGGGGCTTCATCATCCAAATCACCATTTCACCAGGCACAGGAATTTAGGGTCTTTTATAGCAAGGAACAATAGGGGAGGGAACACAATGAGACAATAGACACATTCAGGCTTGTTTCATCCTCCTGGACCCAGACCTCTCCCTCCTTTGTCTAAGGAAATGAAAGTGGACTTTGACCTTCTGGTGCCAGCATCTGCATATTCTGTTCCTTCATCTGGGCAGAGAGAGGTGGGGGTGGCAGTTTATACCTTAAGTCAGAGGAAGTTTGGAGAAGCCACTTGTCTGTAAGGGGGAAAAACTGTTAAAGTTCCATTTTGTGGTGTTGGTTACAATATGATCTAACTGAATTTGTCAAACTTACGTTATCTACATTAGATTCATTTTTTTATTATTATTACTAAGGATTGAACCCAGGGTGTTCACACTAAGCACATCACCAACCTGTTTGTTTATTGACAGGTTTTCACTAAGTTGCTAAGTTGTCCAGGCTGGGCTCAAACTTGTGATCCTTCTGCCTCAGCCTCCTACATTCTGGGTTTACAGGTAAGCACTACCATGTCCATAGATCCATCTTTTTAACTAAACTTTCCAACAATTTGGTTTATTCCATTTAAAAATCTTTAGTGATGGCAAGGAGCAGTGGCACATGCCTGTGGCACATGCTATTTAGGAGGCTGAAGCAGGAGGATCTTAAGTTTACAGCAAGCTTGGGCAATTTAGTGAGACCCTGTCTCAAAAAAACAAAACAAAACAAAAAAACTCCAAAACAAGCAAGCTTTTAGTGAGGGCTGGGATGTAGTTCAGTGGTAGAACACTGGCTAGCATTTACAAGGTCTTGGGTTCAATTCTCAGCACCACAAAACAAACAAAACCTTTTTAATATACAAGTGTTACCAGATAGGGTCTGAGGAGTTCCTAAAAGAGAAAGTGAGGACCTCAACTCAGCCCATGGAGTAGGTTCTTTTTTTTTGAAACTGGGTCTTGCTATGTAGTTCGAGCTGGCCTTTAATTCACTATGTAGCCCAGGCTGGCCTCGAACTCATGGCAACCCTCCTGCTTCAGTCTCCCGAGTGCTGGGATTACAGGTGTGCGCCACCATGTCCAGCAAGGTTCTTGACTCTTGTCACAGAAAAATAATTTCAGCATCTCTCAGTGAGAGGCATAGAAAAGGTCAGGCAAAGTTAAAGAAGTATATACTCAGAGAAAATAGAGTGGGCCCCAAAGAGAGGCGCATTATGGTCTGGAGCTGGGAATATTTATATATATTGGGGGAATGGAAATCTGTGGAGTTTGCAAATCTATAAAAAGCGAGAGCTTAATTTACAGAAGAAAGATGATGGCCCACCCATAGGTAGCAAGGTCATGGCTCATTTTACAGGTAAAAGACCCATTTTACAGGAGAGAGGCAAGGGCTTAATCTATTACATTTTTTTAAGACTCAGGAATTTAGGAGTGAGCAGTCTCAAAGGGGAAAAACTTGTAACCTTGGGTAACATTGTGTCCTGAAGCTGCAGTTTCTTTTTTTTTTTTTTTTTTTTGTGGGTACCAGGGGGATGACCTCAGGACCTCGCGCGCCAACAGGCGCCTGTGCCGCTGAGCGATATCACCGGCCCCTTTTTCGTATGTGGGATCCGGGAGTCGAACTCGGGCCCTCGCGCTTGCAAGGCAGGTGCTTACGCCGCTGAGCCATCTCACCGGCCCAAGCTGCAGTTTCTTAAAAATGTAATTTTAAAGTTATGATTTTCCGGGGCCTGTGAGATGGCTCCGCGGTGTAAGCGCCTGCCTGGCAAGTGTGAGGGCCCAAAAAAAGGGCCGGTGATATCGCTCAGCGGCACGGGAGCCTGCTGGCGCGCGAGGTCCTGAGGTCGACCCCTGGTACCCACAAAAAAAAATAATAAAATAAAGTTACGATTTTCCTTGTCTTCTACTTATCTTTATTTCTTCTATCTTACCTCAGATCGTGAAGCATCCTGATATTACAAGGGGAGAGAAAACTGCCACACAAAAGCCAGGTATGTTCCTAGTCTTAAATTGAGACTATCAAGTGCCACTATTCTAGAACACCCCAAGATGGTGTGGCATGACTCTATAGAAAAGATCTCCAGGCTGGGGCTATAGCTCAGCGGCACAGTGCCTGCCTGTCAAGCACAAGGTCCTGAGTTTGATTCCTGGTACCAAAAAAAAAGAAGATCTCTGCTTTCTGTGCTAACTTGGTTCTGTAAGTTTCTATTTTTCCTTTCTGCTCTAGTTATTTTTTTTCCCACTGTCGCTTTTTCTTACTTAGAATAATACTAGCCTTCTTCACGGGGTAGGAAAACAACAGAGTAATAGTAAATGAATTATTAGATTAATGTAGGGGGAAAGAAATGTCTTCTTTCCATTGGGGGGGCATTGGCTGAGGCCCCAATAATAAAAGACATATTAACATAAGGAAACCACACAAATTGACTTAAGTTTTATGTGATGTAAGAGCCTTCCTAAAGAAATAAAGTCCCGAAGAAACAAGTAAACATGTGGATTCTTACGCAGAGGTTTGATGAATGGACAGTCATAGAAAAATACAGTTGGAGAACAAAGGGCAGTAAGTGGAGGTGAGGAGGATTTTAGCAAGGCCTGTTTGTTCAGCTCCTTCTGTCTCTGCATCTTCAGAGACAAGTATGTTCCTTTCCTGTGGAGAAAGGGAGGGTCCTGAGGAGGAGGCTAGGGTGTGAGTAAGACTAGCTGGAAAAGTAGGCGTGACCTGTTAGGTACAGAATCCCAGGGCACACGCACAGAACAGTGCCCAAAGCGCCGCACGTTCACTTCTTGCAAGAACTTGAGCAGATTTCTGATAGGACAGCAGAGATCTGACACCAGCCTCAGGAGTGGGGTATAGGAAAAAGGACAGCCGCCACCGAGTTCTCACTCCTGTGTCCCTTCACAGGCGCTCACTCTCATCCTGAGGAGTGTACTCATTTTTTTTCTTTTTTTTCTTTTCTACCTTTACTTGGCCCAAACTTGCTCTGCAGAGTCTGTTTATTTTCCTGCTTTTAATAAATGTAAATCCTTGCTACCATTTGCGCTTCTCTTGACCAATTCTTTGCTCAGGAACAAAAGAACCTAGAAACCACCTCTATAAGAAGACTCCAGCACCCCAGAACCTGGTAATAGCACTTTTCCCAGGAGGGTTCTCTGACTGCTTCAGGGGAGAAGGGCAGCAGTGGGAGGGGGTGGGAGTGATTTCCTTGTTGTTTTCTCAAAGGTCAAAGTGCCATATTTAGCGTAGTATGTCCTGAATTCCACCAGTAACATGATGGAATACTATGTAGCTATTTTAAATGATATTACACAGTCTGTAGAAATATGGAAACTTTGCCAAATTGTTAACTTCTAATTATAAAGTGGTGTAAGTCAGGGATCAGAACACAACATCCCAAAGTATGGTGCCTTGCTATGCTGAATACCTTGTACTGAAGGAGACTAAAAGAGCCCCAGAAGGAGGCTTTCTCCCATCCTCCTGTCTCCCACTCCTCTTTCTCCCTCAAAGGGAGTCACAGAAACTAGAATTCCTCTTCCCCAAGGCAGGCCATAGAAGGTAGACTTCCTCTTCCCAGGGCAAACCATAAAACCCAGAAAGGTCACTCTGATCTTGCACCCTCTGCTTGACAACCCTATGTGGCAGATGCGCTCTCCTACCGCTGGAGCAAAGCTATGCCACACACAGAAACACGGCCGGTTTCCCCCCAGTCTATTTCCATCAGACGAGACTCTTGTCGAGTCACATTTCTACACATCTGTCCATTCATCACTGAACCTAAGCATAAAAAGAGACAATTTTCCCTAGGTCTCAGTGTCTTCATTTCTGAAGCCTCCCATGCCATGTAAAACTCTTAATAAATTTGTTACATTTTTATCTTACCAACATGTCGGCCATGTCCCTTGTGATGAGTAATTGAGAGGGCATTACACCCTTCTCACCCCTATGGTATATGACAATGATTTTTAAAAAGTGCAAAAACTAGCTGGGCATGGTAGCCTGGACCAGCTACTTGGTAGGCTGAAGCAGAAGGATCGCTTAAGCCTAGGATTTCTGGATAAGACTAAATATGGTGAGAGCCCATTTTTTTTTTTAAAGTGCAAAAACTAAGAGACAAGGGTTGAAAAGTAATATGAAAAACGATTATGTTATACAGGCCAGGTGTGGTGGCACCTGCCTGTAATCACAGTACCCGGGATGCTAAGGAAAGAAGATGCAAGCTCAAGAGCAGCCTGGGCTACATAGAGAATTCAAGGCCAGCTTGGACTACAGAGCAAGATCCCATCTCAAAAAACATTTAGAAAAGCTGGACATGGAAGGCCGGTGAGATGGCTCAGTGGCATAAGCGCCTACCTGGCAAGCGCGAGGTCCTGAGTTTGACTCCCGGTACCCAAATAAAGAGGAAAAAAGGGCCGGTGGGATATTGCTCAGCAGCACAAGCGCCTGCTGGCAAGCGCGAGGTCCTGAATTCTACCCTCGGTACCCACATTAAAAAAAAAAAAAAAAAAAAAGCTGGGCATGGGGGTGTTTGCCTATAATCCGGCACTCTGAGAGGCTGAGGCAGGAGGATCACAAATTCAAGCCTAGCCTGAGCAATTTAGTGACTTATTGAGACCCGTTTCAAAATTTAAAAACAAAACAAGGGGCCGGTGAGATGGCTCAGCGGCCTAAGTGCCTGCCTGGCAAGTGTGAGGTCCTGATGTTCGACTCCCAGTACCCACGTATGAAAAAAAAAAAGGGCCAGTGATATCACTCAGCGGCACGGGCGCCTGCTGGTGCACGAGGTCCTGAGTTTGAACCCCGGTACCCACAAAAAAAAAAAAAAAAAAAAAAACACAAAGGGGCTGGGGATGTAGCTCAGTGGGAAAGCCCTGGGTTCAATCCTGAATACCATAAAATAAAATAAGAAAAAATAAAATAAACTCTGTATTTATTATATCATCTTTGAACAACAAAAATATTAAAATAAAAAGACCACTCAATACAAGGGTTTGAAAAAACAAAGCAAAAGCAAAGAAGAACACTAAAACAAGAAATAAAAATAACTAAATGAAACAAAAGGACTCAAAGGCTTTGAAAAATAAAAAGGCTTGTTTAGGTGACAGGCTCATGAATATATTTTCTTTTTTTTTTTTTTTTTTTTTGTGGGTACCGAGGGTCAACCTCAGGACCTTGTGCGCCAGCGGGCGCCCGTGCCGCTGAGCGATATCACCGGCCCTTTTTTCCTATGTGGGTTCCGGGAATCGAATTCGGGTCCTTGCTCTTGCCAGGCAGGCGCTTACACCGCTGAGCCATCTCACCAGCCCTATATTTTCTTTTTAAATTATTTTTTATTTTTATTTACTTCTGAAATACTGGGGATTTAATCCAAGGCCTTCACACTGACCTACATCCCCTGCATCTCCTTTCAAAAATTTTATGTTGAGACAAGGTCTAAGCTGCCCAGGCTAGGCACCAATTTTTGTTTGTTTGTTTGTTTTGTTTTTGTTGCTGCTGTTGTTGTTTTGAGACAGGATCTCACTATGTAGCCCAGGCTGGCCTCAAACTTGCAGCAATCCCCTTGCTTCAGCCCCCCGAGTGCTGGGATTACAGGCGTGTGCCACCATATCCTCCAACATATATTTTTTCTTTTATAAAATTTCAATTTGCTGTTGAATAATAAGGAACATATCTTATTTAAAAAGGGACATATAATACATATTTAATGTTATTTATGAAAATATTTTTTAAAACTTCAAATATTCAAAAATAAATTAATGAAACTGTTACGGCAAAATCACAAGATTCACTCACAGAGGCTGAGTGCGGACACAATGAGCTTTATTGGCCGGCCGGAGGATGTCCCAGCATTTAGCTAAGGCATCAATCGCCCAGTCTTTGTTCTCAGGGTTTTTTTTTAACATGCAGGTACTGGGAGTCGAACTCAGGACCTCACACTTGCCAGGCAGGCGCTTATGCCACTGAGCTATCTCACCGGCCCTCTCAGGGGTTTTTATACGTTACAAGTTCCCCATAAGTCCCCCCCACGACCATAGTAACCACATTACACCACATCGTCTTTCTGAATTTCACAGGAACATCACCAGGTTTATCATAGGCCCTCTCCAAACATCTGGTCTGTTTGCTGTAGCTGTTTGTTCCTCCTTTTATGGGTTTTATGGTTAACTGGGAAGGGGTCTGAGGAGTGAGTTTATCTATGGGTCAGTGCCTTAATATCTCACAGGGTTGGGAAGTGAGTGCATCTAGGGGTTAAGTGAAGACAAATTGGAGTCTAAAAAGAAAATGGAGTCACTTTAGCTATAACAAAACAAGTGCAGAATAACTGCCAAGCATTGCTGAGAGAAGCTGGAGAAGACTTAAGTAAACAGGGAGATGTACCAGGTTCATGAATTTGGAAAACAACAGTTAAAGTGTTAGTTCTTACTGAGTCATGTTTTTCTCCAAAAGGTATTTGCACATTCTCTAATGCTTGAGTTTGTTAATACAGGAGAATGTTTACTTGTTGTCTTTAAAAAATAAATAAATAAATAAAATAAAATAAATAATACAATAAATAAATAAATAAATAAATAAATAAATGAAGTGTTAGTTCTCCTACATCGATTGTTTATTGACAGATTCAGTGCACTCCAAGCAGGATTTCTGATGAAAACACAAAAAGCCTAAGGGGGGAGTGGTGGTGTAGGACTGTAATCCCAGCACACTGGGAGACTGAGACAGGAGGATTCCAGGTTTGATACTAGCCTGGGCAATTTAGTAACTTAGCTAGACTCTGTCTCAAAATAAAAAATAAAAGAGGGCTGGGAATGTAACTCAGAGTGAAGACCCTGGATTCAATTCCTATTACCAAATCAAAACAACAAAAAGGGTCTAGAACAACCGAACTAATTTTGAGGAAAAAGTACAAAGCTAGAAGACAGCACTATGAGAAATCAAGACCTACTATAAGGCTATAGTAATTGAGACATGTTGCTATTAGCACATGTTGTTGCTATTAGGAAAGACAAAATAAGACAATGGAACATAAGAGTCTGAAAACAAACCAACACATATACAGTAACTTGATTTATGACAAAGTAAATCCATGGAGAAGGAATGGTCTTTTCAACAAATGCTTCTGGCCAGGGAGGGGGGGAATGACCCTTAACCCTTACAAGCAAAAATTAATTCAGAATGGATCAGAAGCCCAAATATGAAAGATATAAATATTCCCATGATCTTGAGTTAGACAGAAGACGATAGAGGGTGAAGCTATAAAAAGGTGTGAAGAAATAATGGCTGAAATTTCCCAAATTTGGCAAGACATAAATTTATAATTCTAGAAGTTTAACTGGGCGTGGTGGCACACAGCTATAACCCCAGCACTTGGAAGGCTGAGGCAGGAGGATCACCACGAGTTTGAGGCCAGCCTGGGCTACACAGTTAGTTCAAGGCCAGCCTGAACTACGTAGTGAGACCCTGTCTCAAAAAAAAAAATAAGAAAAAGAGGAGGAGGAGGAGGAAGGGGAAGGGAAAAGGAAGAGGAGGAGGAGAGAGAGAGAGAAAGAAAGAAAGAGAGAGAAAGAAAGGAAGGAAGGAAGGAAGGAAGGAAGGAAGAAAAGAAAGAAAGAAAGAAAGAAAGAAAGAAAGAAAGAAAGAAAGAAAGAAAGAAAGAAAGAAAGAAAGAAAGAAAGAAAGAAAGAAAGAAAGAAAGAGGGCCGGTGAGATGGCTCAGCGGTGCCTGGCAAGCATGAGGTCCTGAGTTCAACTCCCAGTACCCACATAAAGGAAAAAAAAGGGGCTGGTGATATCGCTCAGTGGCACAAGCGCCTGCTGGCAAGCGTGAGGTTCTGAGTTCGACTCCCAGTACCCACATTAAAAAAAAAGAAAGAAAGAAAGAAAGAAAGAAAGAAAGAAAGAAAGAAGCCAACTCCAAAAAGTATAAACCCAATGGAATTCATACCACTGCATCATAGCCTTCTGAAAGCTAAAGAGAAAGAAAAAATGTTGAAAGCAGTGGTGGAAAAATGATACCTTCTCCATGGGGGGAGAGGATCATTCAAATGACAGCAGATTTCTCATAAGAAATCATGGAGGCCAGAATGAAGTAGCACCATATTTTGCAAGTGCTGAAAGAAAAGAATTGTCAACTCAGAATTCTATATCTGGTGAAAATATCCTTCTAGGAGGAAGGAGAAATCACCCACATATAGTGGCACAAACTGTAATCTCCACTATTTGGGAGGCTGAGGCAGGAGGGTCATAAGTACAAAGCTGGCCTGGGCAATTTAGCAAACTTAAAAAATAAAAAAAAGCTGAGGATGTAGCTTAGTGCTCCATGGGTACAACCCCACTACTGAGGAAGGAGTGATAAATGGGAAATCAAGATATTCTCAAATGAAGGAACACCAAGAGAATCTGTCACCAGCAGATCTGCCTTAAAATAGTACCTAGAAGAAGCTCTCTAAATAGAAATGATAAAAGAAGGAAGCTTGGAATACTGTCAAGGAAGAAAACAGTGGAAAAGGCAAAAAATGAGCAAACAATAGACTTTCCTTCTCCTCTTGAGTTTTCTAAATTATGCCTGATGATTGAAATGAAAATTATGCCACAGTCTGATGTGGTTCTTGATGAAGCAGAGGAAATATTTCTGACAATTATAAATTGGGAAAGGTAAAGGTGCACAGAAGGAAGTAAGGTTTCTACCCTTCACTCAAACTGGTAAAATGTCAGTATCAGTACACTGTGTTAAGTTGTGAATACATAATATAATATCTAGAGCAACCACTAAAGTAGCTGAACAAAGAAATACACTCACAGATATTACAGAGATTAATCAAAATGGACTTCTAAAGAAGAACAGATAAAAGGTGTCATATTTTTAAAAAATTCTTATTATATTAAAATTTCTTTTTTAACTATAGAGGCATTTACTTTTTCTTCCACTTTTAGTTACTTTTTCTCATTGCTGAGACAAAATACCCAGCACCCAAACTTAAAGGAGGAAAGGTTTATTTGGCTAAGTTTGTAGAGGTTTCAGTCCATAGTCAGCTGGCTCCAAGGCAGGGTGGCATGGCAGAGGAGCACTGCAGAGGAGAAACAGTCCACAGCAAGTAGGCAGGCATGAACTTGCCTTATACTTGCCCCTCTCCTTCCCTTATATTTTATGCAGGCTACCTGCCCTAGGACGGGTGTAGCACTCACACCCTTAATCCTAGCCAGAATTATGCCAAACCAATCAGTGGACTGATTTAGTAACCACACACCCTTGATCCCAGCACCACACACTCTAGATCCAGCCACCTCTGAAAATCCCCCCTATGACTGCATGAGACTTTGGGGGACATCTAGACACAAGCCATAACACTTGCCTATGGGTAAGTGGCCTTAACTAGGAGACCTATTCTCAGTTAATGCAGTTGCAGCAGTCATTAATACCATACCATAAGAAAATCAAATAGTGGAGCTACGTGCATGGCAGCTACTTAGGAGGCTGAGTCAAGAGGATCGCTTGAGCTCAGGAGTTGGAGACCAGCCTGGGCAACATGGCGAGGCCTCACCTCAAAATTTTTTTAACCAATTAGAATACAATATATGATATAAAATGGTATTCTTGGAACTACTATTTAATTTGTAAGTATAAACAAATACAAGAAGGAAGTCTCCAAAGAAAGGTTTTTAGAATCCCAGCATGAGCCCTTAAAATAAGAAGTTAACTGAATTATTTGATTGTATTCTCTTTACTATTTATAGAGACTGAGGTTCCAAGAATAACTCCAACAGTAAAAATAACTAACCATCATCAAAAGTAAGATTAATCCTATGTACTACCACCACAGTGCTCAACTCCCTCAAATATATTCCTCGTTTTTTTTTTTTAAAGAGATTTCTCTTCATTAGCGATGCCTGCTCTTTGGAGGTAAGAGGTAATGACACTCACGTGCTGGTTGTACTCTCACCCAGCTCCACACATGCAGGAGTGTAGACCCCTATGTTTTCATTTCCATTTGTCCCATTTCTGTTTAGACATAACTTAAAAGCCAGATCAGATCTTGTACTTTTTAATTATGTTATAGTAAAATACAATGAATGCAATGAGTTTCAAGGAAGCTTTTCAGATCCTAAGTGCTTCTTAAGAAATCACTGGCTTCAAAATAAAATAAACACCCACATTTAACTAAGGCATGCACTTTTGTGTATGGAGAAGGGGAATGGGTATCTTACTAAACTTCCCTGAAAAACCACGACTAATGAAAAAAGACAGGGTTTTGTTGTTGTTGGGTTGTTTTGTTTTGTTGTTTGGTACTGAGGATTCAACTCAGGGCCTTCACACTGAGCTACACCCTCAGCCCTTTTTATTTTGAGATAGTGTCTTGCTAGATCACTAAGTTGCCCAGGCTCCTCTCGAACTTGCTAGGGGTATACCTATGTGCCATCACACCCAGCTTACAGATTCACTTTTTAAGGGAAGTTTGCCTGGAAATTGGAAGGGTCAAAAGCCCACAAAACACGTACACAAAGCACACAAAAAACCCACTTCAACGTGAGGTAAAAAAACACTAAAATATCTGAGGGTAGTATATCATTTTAGAGTACCCATAAAACTTCAGGAACTGCCCACTTTCTTTGCATCAGCTGATGTGCGGCAAATGGTATTCCCATGGAAAGTGTTATAACCATCAGCCTTCTTCCCACAGGCCTTCTTTCCAAAGATGACTTCAGTGAGGATGTGAGGTCCACAGCCTCTAGGGTTAATGTCATCTGTTTAGGCAGCATGACCCTGACAAACCCTAGGGCTGTGTAGGCACACATCATGGTGAAGAACAATTTTAGAGGTCTGAAGAAAATACTTGAATTTTTGCCCCTAATTAGAATGAAAGCTCATGTTATCTTATCTGGTTTACATCAAGACCTAATTGGCTCATAATTCTGAGAAACTAACTTTCTTCCAGGTTAGGACATTTCATCATGAGGTTTGAGACACACTGGAAAGTTTCCTCAGTTTCTCATAGGTTCGAAGGCCCTGACGTCACAGTGCGATGAGGCCCCCTGGCGGCAGATGCGTCACCTGTTAACCAAAGCCACAGTTACAGGCCTTGGATAAGGAATCTGGTCACGTACTCCAACTTCAATCCTGGCTGTGTGTTCATCTGCACTGTTTAACTAGGTCTGTACCTGTGAGAGTTTTGTTTTTCTGGAACAGCATCTTGGCTTCATTTAGGATCCTCCGTTTTTCTTTGATGGAGTCTTCCATCTGCCCTGATATCACCTGCCATTTCTTTCAAAGCCTGAAAATGTGGTACTAGAAGCCAACTTCTTGTGTTGTTATCATCCTGTGTCAGTCCTGCCTTTCTCCAACCACAGAAGTGCTGTAGTCCCTGCTGGGCAAGGAAGAGGCAGTGCCAGGAGCTTTGCTCTACTCCCTGGTCCTTGCAGGCAGAACTTTGAAAAGTATAGCAAGACTGCCTTTGTGTTTAGCAAATCATTACTTTCTTCACTGAGCACTTTGATTGACCATGATTCCCAGCTTCCTTTGAAGTTAGACATAGCCATGTTGATAAGTAGCAGCCAATGGAATATGGATAGTTTGGCCATAAACCCACCCATTCTTTTTTTTTTTTTTTTTTTTTTGTGGGTACCGGGGGGTCGACCTCAGGACCTCGCGCGCCAACAGGCACCCGTGCCGCTGAGCGATATCACCGGCCCCTTTTTCGTATGTGGGATCCGGGAGTCGAACTCGGGCCTTCGCGCTTGCAAGGCAGGCGCTTACGCCGCTGAGCCATCTCACCGGCCCTTTTTTAACCCACCCATTCTTCATTCATTGCCCCTCATCTATTGATCAGATGCAGAGGATCCAATGGAGAGAGGATCATGAGGAGCCCCCAGAGGGTCATGAAGCCACTAGATGGGAGGAACTTGGGTCCCTGAATCACCACTCGACAAAAAAATTATGAGTGACCTGACCAGGAGAACACATGTGAAACTGTGGGCAGACAATAAACATTCATTGTGTTAAGCCACTGAAACTGTGAACTTCTTTTGTTACAGCAGTTTGCCTGCCTCGACAAATATAGGGTATACATGTTTCTCTTGCATCCTTGTCCGCAACTGAATTCACTAGGAAATTAGCTATGAGAGTCTTCTAATGATCCTTCAAAAAGATACGAAATCTTGAAGAAAACTGGCTAGGGCTAAATGTAAGGTCTTTCTACCACCTGCCCTTCCTTGCCAACACTTTCCATGGGACTCCTGAGTCTTGCGACTACTTTGAAGTCCATTGCTGAGAGTGAAAAGAATCACTCCTTGCTGTTTTTACAAGGTCATGATCAAGAGAATTTGTCACTTAATATCTCAGTTGGCATCGAGGTAAATGCCATATACACGTTTCACTTTCTATTGAAGTGCCAAACTCCGTAAGAGTTAAAATAATGCTGTGATCTGACAGAACAAAGCATTACCACATTACCCCTAATAATTATTTTTATTTTGAGACAGGGTCTCAGTAAGTCGCCCAGGCTGGCCTCCAACTTTCAACTGTCTTATCTCAGCCTCCTGAATAGCTGGGGAAACAGGTATTTGACAACAAACCTAGATACTTGTGAAATTTCTTATCCTATACAGGTTTTTAGTATTTTTTGTGCCATAGACCCTCTGTAAGACTGGTAAAGCTAATGGAGTTTGTCATAATAATGTTTGATAATAATGTATAAGTAAAATGCATAGGATTTCAAAGAAAACAAATCAAATTGAAATATATTTATCAAAATCTTTTGAAAATGTTACAGTAATATGTCCCTTTATTGACTCATTAAATAACAAGATCTAGTGGTACCTCTAATAATTTTTGTAATTTTGAAGTAGTAATGACTGGACATTACATTTTGAAATAACTATGATGATTATTATGAAATGAAAATATTTGTGATTTCTGTCAGTAACAAAAATCACAAGTACTGTTAATACTAATTGGTTTGTTGCCTACATTTCTAATCAGAGGAAATGTTACATTTCAATTAGAAGTTTATGAAACAGAATATGAAAGAAACCCTGATTCTTTCCAGGGAGCTAAAGTTAAGAATGCTGACACTAAGCCAAACTTGGTGGCGCATGCCTGTAATTCCAGGCTGGGGCAAGAGGATCGCTGCAAGTTTCAGGCCCACCTAGGCCACACAGTGAGTTCAAGGCCAGCCTGAACTACATAGTTAGACCCTGTCTCAAAACAAAACAAAACAAAACAAAACAAAAATGTCAGGACTAAAATTTCTCCCAAAACATTGATGGTGCTTCTATGTGTGAAAATATGGGTGGTTTAAAATTTTTTTCTTTTCTGTATTTTTCAGGTTTTCTACAATAAGAAAATACCACTTTTACAACTATAAAAGACATTATAGGGGCCGGTGAGATGGCTCAGCGGTTTAAGCGCCTGCCTTGCAAGCGCGAGGGCCCGAGTTCGACTCCCAGAACCCACATACAAAAAAGGGGCCGGTGATATCGCTCAGTGGCACGGGCGCCTGCTGGCGCGCGAGGTCCTGAGGTCGACGCCCCGGTACCCACAAAAAAAAAAAAAAAAAAAAAGACATTATATAAGGGGGATGTATTGGTTAGATTCAGGGTACAGAAATAAAATTGGAAAAACAAAAGAATGCTTGAAGGAAAATTTTCAGGGTGGGAGGGAGAGGGAGATAGAGAATATGAATATGAAGATGAAGAAATTGAGCCTGACTTTCACCTCAGAGACTTGATCTTTTTACACAAAGGAGTCATCTCTTTCATACCTGCTGCTGCCGCTGCTCAGGGCTGAAGGACTGCAACTGTTTCACCAGGCCACACAACCACTCTTGGGCCACATCTGAAATAAAAGGCTATTTATTATTCATAGGTTTAGTAATTTTGTTGTCCAGACCTTCTGCACCTCCCCTCCTGCTTGCCTACCTCACAGCCAGGACTTGTCTGCCTACTCCATGCTCCGGGCAGTAGACTGGGAGAGGGAATTCCCAGGCAGTGAAACCCAAACTCTACCAGGTGCTACAATCTCATCCTTATCTGCCTCCCCAACTCAAAACTCTACCCCACATACCAACCTCTCCGGCATTTGGGCTCCTTCAATAAGCCAAATTCGTTCCAGCAAACTCCTTCTCCAGCGCGCCCAGGGTAACACCTCGTCCAGGGTCTTCGGAGACCTTTCCTGGCTGCCTCGGGAAGTCCCAGTCCATCCCTGCCGGTCGGCACATTATTTAATGTTATTTCCATATCGTTTGTCCTACTGGGAAAAACAAAAACGAAAACCAACCAGAAGTACTTGAGGCAGAGACCTTGTCAATATCCTCGGCTCCTGGGCCAGGGATATAGCTCAGCGGCACAAGCGCCTGCCTGGCAAGCACAAGGTCCTGAGTTCGACTCGTAACAAAAAAATCAAATCAATCAATCCTCGGCTCACAAAACTACTTGGCACACGAATGCAGGAGTGGAACGAATGAACGCTAGTGGACCACCTCCTTGGCGCGCATCTGGTTTAGCAACAGAAATCAGTTTGTCAGTGAAAGCACGTTAACAGCAGCTTTCATCAGTCCGCAGTCGTTGGCTCCCTACAAATCTCTGCAAAGAGACAATTACAGACACGGTCTGAGCCGGGATTGGAAACACTCTGGTCCCCAAGCCCTACGCGCGGCTCTCGGTACGCAACTGCGGCTGCGCAGAGCGTAAGAAGGGGCGGGGCAGACTCACTTCCGGGCGCACGTCCGGAGCCGGCGAGAGCGCGCCTGTCCCTGGATGGGCTAGAGCGGCGAGCCGGGGATCGAGCTAGCGGCCATGGAGGACGAGAGGATCTTCTCGGACATCTGCGGCGGCCGCCTGGCGCTGCAGCGCCGCTACTACTCGCCTTTCTGCCGGGAGTTCTGCGTCAGCTGCCCTCGGCTCTCGTTGCGCTCGCTCACCGCCGTCACCTGCACCGTGTGGCTGGCGGCCTACGGACTCTTCACTCTGTGCGAGGTAACGGCCGGCCGGGCCCTGCCCGCGCTCGGAGGCGGCGGCTCGGCGGTGGGAGGGTGGAGCCCAGACCCCGCGTGCGACCCCGCAGTCGTGGGGCCCGAGGGCGGGGACTCCCTGGTTCTGGGGACCACTGTGCTGGACAGCTCTTTTCATTAGGTTTGGGGCTCTGTGGATCTTCCCAGCACAGCGTACATCTGTTCTTGCACAGCCTGAAAGCTTCGCTTCCACGAGCGCTGCGTAGCACAGGGGCACAGTACTTTAATCCCACGCGTTCAGACAGGTGTTAAGTGGAGCATCCTCGTCCACACACAAACTGTGTGCCCCTCCACAAGTAGGAGTGTGTGAACAGTTGTAGCGTTGCATTCTTCCTAGCCTGTCGTTTTCAAGGCAGTTTAATCCTCCCTTCTCCCAATCCCTTCCTCAATTTCAAGTGTGCTTTCTAAAGAATTATGAAATTTCAGACATGAGTAGTTTCTGTGCTCAGTTTCCAGCCTCATTCCTATTTTCTCTGAGCCTCAGATTTCACATCTCTAAAATAGAATTAGTATCTGCTTCAGAAAGGCTGTCATGGTGGCACACACCTGTAATCCCAGCACTCCGGAGGCTGAGGCAGGAGGACTGTAGCCAGTTCTAGGTCAGCCTGAGCTACATAGTGAGTTCAAGGCCAGCCTGGACTACATATGGAGACCCTGTCTCAAAATGAATAAAGAAAGAAAGAAAATAAAGAAAAAAGTCTACTTCAGAGTATTATGATGGTCAGGTGCAGTAACTTTGTGACAGTACTCAAATAAAAAGAATCATCTGAATTGTCCTTTTCAAGAGGAGTTCTAGTTTCTTATATAGTATGCTTAAATAATATATTATTCCAGGAGTGATTTGACCACAGCTAAGTACATCAGGTCTATTTATTTCTGTAATTTGCATATTGTTTCCATTACTGCATCCATTATCCTTTTTGTGATACCGTACTTTTCAGAGCTATTTCAGAGCATAGTAATTTAGCATAGAGGTAGACAAAGTAAGACTGCCTTAATCCCCCCTCCTTTTTTTTGAGACAGAGTCTTGCTATGTAGCCCAGGCTGGCCTTGAACATGTGATCCTCCTGCCTCAGTGCTGAGATTACAGGTGTGCCCCACCACTCTGGAACACTGCCTTAATTTGTACCAAATCGTGTCTGCAAGTTTCTTTGTAGGTCAGTTGAAATGATTAAACTGACTTAAAAGCCCCCTCCAATTTAATTTATAATATATTTGAACTTTGATACTAGCCTGAGGTCTAGTCATACAAGGAAGAGGAACCCACTGAGTGCCAAGCGCTATACTGAATTCCTTACTTCCACCTTAGAAGAAAACTAAGGCTCAGAAAGTGGTAACTTGCAAGTGACAGATCTGGGCTTCAAACCCAGGGCTGTCTGACTTTGAAACCTTTTTTTTTTTTTTTTAATTATAGCATTGTATAACTGATCTTAAGCAGAATTTTTAAATAGAAGTCTGTTTTTATGCCAGCTTCCTTCTTATACGTATCTCTCTCATCCTAATAATTACCCAATTATCCCCAAGTGCCTTGGAAGCAAATGACTTATCCTCTTTAATCTCTACTGCAGCACTACTTTAGGGCTCTGTGTTATACCGACATTTCTTATCTTTCCTCCTTTTCAGAATATCCATGAGGGTAATAAATATCTGAAGAAATCTGATTGAAGGGATTTACTCACATATGTATCTACCTTGTGTTGGGGATTGAATCTAGGGCCCTGCACATGCCAGGCGAGTGCTGTACTTCCAGTCCCAACCTTTCCTCTTTTGAAGTTGTTTGTCTCAGGTATTTTGTTACAGTAACAGAAAGCTGATTCACACAGCAAGCCAGGGTTATCATATACCAAGAGTGAGGGTTCTCTCAAACTAACTTGGCAAGATCCTTGCTATAGCTGTGCAATGCAGGTCTAACAAAGACAAATGCCAAGGTCATGGTGTAGAGTTACCCAAGGGGGCTGTCTAGACAGTACAAAGAATAATTAAATATTTCAAGGAATGCAGTCCAAAATTACTGAATTTCATTGATTCTAGGTCATGAATGACTTTTTCCTTTGCCAGCTTTCTCAATTATAGCTTCTGGGGAAAAATGAAAAAAGAAAGAAAAGTGTGGGGCCATGTATGGGGCCAGTGAGATGGCTCAGTGGTGTAAGCAACTGCCTGGCAAGCGTGAGGGCCCGAGTTCGACTCCCGGAACCCACATACGAAAAAAGGGCCGGTGATATCGCTCAGTGGCACAGGCACCTGCTGGCACACGAGGTCCTGAGGTCGACCCCCGGTACCCATGAAAAAAAAAAAAGAAAAATATGCCATGTGAAAAGAGAAATACACTAACAAAAATGTTCAACTTCTGAAATGTTAAAAGGTTGTAAATATGTCTTAGATCCGCAGGAATACATAACAGTTACTATCGTTTGAGCCATTAACACGTCACTTAGTCACATAATAATTCAGAACTGAGACTTCAAGGATAAGGACTTTTAATTAATTTAACACAAGAAGTCACGAGGTAGGAAGGGGCCAGAGTTTATGTGAGAGGTTCATTTAATTCTGACTCTTCACCTTCCTGCTCCTCCACCCTTGCTATACTCTACTAACCCTCAGCCCAGCTCTTCACTTTGTCTGGCAGGAGTTATAGTAGTTCTGGCCTCTAGACCTCTCAGTGAGAGGATCTTTCTTCCTTGCATCTCTTTATCAGATGGACTGTTCACCTTTCTGGTAGACCCCCTGCCCCCATCTCATTGGCCAGAGTTGTGTCACATGCTCCTTTCTGTGCCCATCATGATTCACTCCAGATTCTATTAGGAAGGATAAATGGCCATTATCAGGTGTAGTATCTGCTACTGTGCTTAGCACTTTACAGTTGTTCAGTCTATAATTTTGTGCTATATGTTCTACTGAGGGAGCACAAGAAGAAAAGATCTGGGCCCCTAAGTTACAATTTTGAAAGAAGAATTTCTGAGATGGATGTGATAGTGGATATTTTGCTAGAGGTTCTCCCCAGACCTATTCATTAGTAGTCTGGACTCACTTTACTGTATACTTTCACAACACTACCATTCCCAAATAAAAGCGATTTCATCTTCTTCCATACATATTCTCCTCATTGTTCACCTCACAGCCAGGCAAGGGCCTTTTACCCCATTGCATAGTTGACTTTTATAGCACAGATGCATGCAGAGGCCCATTTGGCAATCTTACTACCTGTGTCTGGCTCTCTCTTCAGAACAACATGATCCTCTCAGCTGCCATCTTCGTCACTCTCTTAGGCCTGCTTGGTTACCTCCATTTTGTGAAGATTGATCAGGAGACTCTGTTAATCATTGATTCTCTTGGCATCCAAATGACATCATCCTATGCTTCAGGCAAAGAAAACACTACCTTCATAGAGATGGGCAAAGTCAAGGACATTGTCATTAACGAGGCTATTTACATGGTAAGTGTTTAAGAGGTGAGTATCACAGTCCTCTCAGAGGGGAAGTCTGTTCCTGGATTGTTCCCAGGGCTTTCTGTAACTGAGCTACATCTCCAGCCCTTTTTTGTTTTATTTTGATACAAGGTCTCACTAGGTTGCCCAGGCCAGGCTTGAACTTGTGATCCTCCTGCCTCAGCCACCCAGAGTGCTGGGATTACAGGTGTTGCCCTATCACACCCAGCTTAAACTTGAGTCTTACTGCCTAAACTATTTGATGTTGCAGAATTAAACTTGAGGACCCTCTATTCTAGTACTTATAGTGTTTCCTTTCTTTGGCATGTATAAACCATAGAAGTGAAACTTACATTGAAAAGGTAAGTTCCTTTACAGTCATGCTTCATGTAGTGATGGACATGGTCTGAGAAATGCATTGTCAGTTTCCTCACTGCTCAGACATCATAGAGTGCACATACACAAGTGTAGGTGGACAGGTCACTCAGCCATGGCCTTGCAATGCAGTCGGGAGACAGTGGGAGATGTGTGAGGCTGTTGCCAGTGTAACCTGGCATACTGCCTTACAATGAACTTCTTTACTGTAGAGTTTCTCTCGTGAGCCATGTATACCATTAATATAGACTGACATGTTTGTCTCTCTCCACAGTGTCAGATTTTATTGGATATCAATAGTTCACAAGCTGGGCGTGGTGATGCATGCCTGTAATCCCAGCACTTGGGAGGCCGAGGCAGGAGGATTGCTGTGAGTTCGAGGCCAGCCTGGGCTACATAGTGAGTTCAAGACCAGCCTGAACTACATAGTGAAACCCTGTCTCAAAAAAAAAAAAAAGTTCGGGCCGGTGAGATGGCTCAGCGGCGTAAGCGCCTGCCTTGCAAGCGCGAGGGCCCGAGTTCGACTCCCGGAACCCACATACGAAAAAGGGGCCGGTGATATCGCTCAGTGGCACGGGTGCCTGTTGGCGCGCGAGGTCCTGAGGTCGTCCCCCTGGTACCCACAAAAAAAAAAAAAATAAAAAAAAAAAAAATAAATAAAAAAAAAGTTCACAAGCTGTGTCAGTGTCACTAGCTTCACTGAGTACTACAGATTTCACTTGGAATTGTGCCCATGGCGACTGCCAATGTTTTTGTTTCATTCCAATCTTTATTATTAATACCTAACACTTAACTATCTTAGCACTCAAATCACATATCACACAGAAAATGGTTGATACAGGGGAAATATAACTCTCAACCTGCTAGATGTCCAAAACGCTGAGTTCATGTTCTCTAAAATCAAGGAATGAATTCTAGGAACAGTGGAGGTTAAGAGTAGGAAGAATTTATTGAGAAAGAAAGCTTCTGTCTGAGAGGGACAGAAGGGGGCCCGGAAAGTGGGTTGCCCACCAACCCCACTTCTCAAGGGTGTTTATTGAGCAAAGCCACAAGGTGAGGCGGGTTCAAGGTGGGACAGAACTATAATCAATAAGATTACAAGTATAGTTGCTTAGGTAATACTGATCCAATGGGAAATCACAAGGTATGTATGAAGTGGGACAAGACTATGGTGAACCAATAAGGTTACAACAAGTACAGTAGCTTGGGTAATATTGATTAAATGGGGATCAAATTGGGAAGCAAGTCAGGTAGCAAGCACACATGGGAGGGACAAGGACTTTCCTGGAAGGGATGGGTTAAGGAGGTTTGGTTCTCCACCCCAAGGTGATTGATGTCTATTTGGAGTATCAATCACTGCTGTTCATCCCTAGGAGAAGTATATGGGTGAGTAGTTCTTCTTGAAGCCTGGCCTTCAGTGAATACACCTCTAGCCACAGTTGTCTTCTGCATTGACCTTTTGAGGGCCCAGCCCTGTCCGACTGCCTATAATATTTCTACCTAACTTGGCCACATATAATATGGTAATGTTTAGATTATAGAAACAAAAGAATAAAGAGGCCGTAGGATTTAAAGAGGCATGGAGAGAGCAAAGGCAAAAGTTGCTATGAATGCAAGAGTCACTGGAGATGGTGAGGTATTGGTCAGTAACTCAGTAGTGGAGCTGTCGAGGTGAAGGGTCTGGATAGCTTTGAAGTGAGCAGTGTCAAAGGGCAGGGAGGGACTGCCCTGAGCTGAGGCCATTTGGTGGTTCATGGCCCAGCAGTCCCCTGGGCAGAGGCCATGACGTGTATACCAAGCCATGGGTCAGTGCGCCATGTTATGTAGCTTAGGCCTCTTGGATTGAGATGGCTGCATCATTCGTTGGATAAACTGGCTGGCCTAGCATCTCTGATGTGATGCAATAAGCCCTGTGTCTATGTGTCTCAGATTTAACTTAGTAAGTTCACAAGTAGATTTTTTTTTTTTTTTTTTTTTTTTGGTACTAGGTATTGAACCCTAAGCCTTCACCCTGAGCTACATTCCCAGTCCTTTTTAATTTTTATTCTTCTTCTTCTTTTTTTTAATGTGGGTACCTGGGAGTCGAACTCAGGACCTCATGCTTGCCAGCAGGTACCCGTGCCACTGAGCGATATTACCGGCCCTTTTTTCGTATGTGGGTACCGGGAGTCGAACTCAGGACTTCGCGCTTGCCAGGCAGGCACTTATGCCGCTGAGCCATCTCACCAGCCCTAATTTTTATTCTTTTGAGACAGGGTCTCATGAAGCTACTAAGCTGCCCAGGTTGGGCTCAAACTTGGAATCTTTCTGCCTCGTCTTCCCAAAGTGCTGGGATTACAGGCATGTGTTACAATCAGTATTTTTTAAACAATTTTTTGACACAGGATCTTACTAGTATGTAGTCCAGGCTGGCTTTGAACTTGCTATGCAGCCCAGGCTGGCCTCCAGTTTGCAGTCCTCCTCCCATAGCCTCCCAAGTGCTGGCATTACATGCATGCGCCACCACCCGAGCTATTAATTTTTTATTAGCATGAGTCTGTGCCTTATGGTTATGCCGTGCAGATGGTGGTGCTCGTACAAGATGCAAGGTCATTGCATCTCAGCATTTGTACCCAGAATGTGGTAACTCAGGGCAAGCTGTGGCTGGAAAGCTGCTGCTCTGTATTCTAAAGTAACAATAATAAATACTACAGTATAGTAAATAACAAACCAGTAACTATTGTTTATTATCAATGAGCATATGTTCTATACATAATTAGATGACTGGCAGCACAATAGTTTGTCTATACCAACATCACCACAAACATGTAAGAAATACATGCACTGTGATGTTATGATGTCATTAGGCAGTAAGGATTTTGCTGTTCTCTTATCTTATAGGACCACTGTTGTATGTTGTTGACGAACATGTTATGCAGCATGACTATTTTCAGAGAGACACAGTAGATTTTCATGGATAGGAAGCTAGGATTTCAAATTTTTCTTCTAGCCTGGCATCAAAATCATCTCTATTCTTTTCTTTTCTTCTTTTTCTTCTTTTTTTAGGAGACAGGGTCTCACTCTGTTACCCAGGTTGGCCTCTAATGCCCAGGCTCAAGCAATCCTCCTGCCTCAGCCTCCTGAGTAGTAGGGACTACAGGTACATGCTGATATACACGGTCTTTTGGGGGGTGGTCAGATCATTTTATTGAGGGGCTTGGAGGTGGGGAGAAGGGGCTGAAGAGACAGTAAAGGAGACAATGAGATCTGACATCCTTGGCAGGGCCAGATCTCTCTGGTTTCACCATTGTGGTAAGGGACCTTTTAAATTTTTTGTTCTTTATAGAATTATACTTCTCCCCCACTTCAAAAGCTATCAAGTATTATACTACTTAGAGACAACCATTTCTAAAAAGTTTTTGAGTATTCCACTGAAGAAAAAAACAATACAAAATGAAACTGGGTGTGATGGTGCATGCCTGAAATCCTAGCACTCTGGGAGGCTGAGGCAGGGGATTCCAATTTGGAGCCCAGCCTGGGCAACTTCGTGACTTAGCAAGACCCTGTCTTAAAATGTAAAAAGGGATAGAGATGTAGCTCAGTGTAGAGGCCCTGGGTTCAGTCCACACACAAAAAAGTTTCACTTAGATCTCTTGTTATTTGGTTTATTTTCTTACAGCAGAAGGTGATTTACTACCTCTGCATTTTACTGAAGGATCCACTGGAACCACATAAGATATCTCAAGTAGTACCTGTCTTCCAGGTGAGCACAGAACAGTTTTCTTTCTCACTGAAATCCTGTCTTTTCCTCTTTCTGCATGTCCAGTGCCACTTACGTTCAGTAGGAACAGACTGTTCTCAGAATATCTGAAGATACCTGACAGCTCATTTTAGTGGGAATTAGGATTTTAGTTATTTCAGCCTATCTCTGAGGCAAGGATGGGCTTTTGAAAATACTAGGAATTTAGCTGGGTATGGTGGTATACACCTGTAATCTCTGCATTCTGGGAGGCTGAGGCAGGAAAATGGAAAGTTCAAGCCTTGGGCCAGGGATATAGCTCAGTGGCACAGCAGCTACCTGGCAAGCGCAAGGTCCTGAGTTCGATTCCCAGTTCAAAAAATAAAAATTTTAAAAAGTTCAAGCCTAATTTGGGCACTGTAGCAACTTAATGAGACTTTGTCTCAAAATTTAAAAAAATAAGGGCCAAGGACATAGTTCAGTGCACAGGCCCTGGGCTCAATCCAGGTACCACAATCAATCAATAAAATTAGGAATTCATGCAAATTTTAGAGAAAAAGTCAAACATTCAGCAACTTCTGCCTATAAATCAGTTTCTTTGTCTACAAAGCACCATTCATCTGCTTTGACTTTCTCAGTCTACCAGTGTACAACTTTACGTAGAAGTTAATGAGGTACATATGCTATTATACATTATTTTGTGTGTTGTGTTTTGTTTTGTTTTTGGTGGTACTGGGATTGACCCTAGGGCCTTAGCACTGAGCTATATTCCCAGCTCTTTTTTTTCTTGTTTTCGATTAAGTCTTGCTAAATTGCTAAGTTACCCAGGCTGGGCTTGAACTTGTGATCTACCTGCCTCAGCCTCTTAGAGCTCTGGGATTACAGGTGTGCACCACCATGCTTGGCTGTGTCTTACTTTTTAAATCACTAATATGCATCTTTTTACAAAGCCATTATACATTCCTAGCTTTTTAAATCGTTCCAATTTTAGTATATGTGCCGCCAAAGTGTGTACTAGCTTTTTAAATCATGTCCAGTTATTTTTCATTTTGCTCTTACAAAAACCATACAGATCGGGCCGGTGAGATGGCTCAGCGGCATAAGCGCCTGCCTGGCAAGCGCGAGGGCCCGAGTTCGACTCCCGGAACCCACATACAAAAAAAGGGCCAGTGATATCGCTCAGCGGTACGGGCGCCTACTGGCGCGCGAGGTCCTGAGGTTGACCCCCGGTACCCACCAAAAAAACAAAACAAAACAAAAAAACCATACAGATCTGCTTATAATAAATTACTTCATAGGTGATTATGTATTATTTATATGTATTTATATGTAGTTAACCCTACCGTACTGCCTTTTTTTTCACAAGTTTTAAGACAGCTGAACTAATTCTTCAGCATTACAATTAAGAATTATTTTATTAAACTCTACATTATTATAGAGTTTGTGTTTAAGACTGGACAGCTGGAATTTGTATGTGTTTTTCTGTGCTGTTTTCTATCTACATTCTATGCTGTGTAGATAAAAGGACATTTTATAATTATTAAATTGATATCTCTGTAAATGATAGGCTTTTCATATTTCCTTACAGGTATCACCTCTCATTTCCTCTTATTCTAAACTATCTCCTCTATTAGTCAAGTGGAATCTAGATATTGATGCATTTGTAACAATTCTTTGTATATTTTGAGTAGCAAACTTTTATTAAATATACTTTTCACACATAATTCTCCTATTCTGTGGCTTTTAATTTCAGTTGCATTACATTTCGTAGTACAAAATATTTTTCAGAATTTATATATTAAACTGCACTGTCTTGTCTCTGAGGTCAGCTTTATAACTTGGGGCACCTCTCGACAGCGTCCTTGTTACTCCTTTTGCTGTCATAAAATTTAGACAGATTAAAAAGCTATCTTTTGAGCTCCCCCTTTGCACAGTTCACAGGATGGGCTGTGGGCTTAGGTGCTGTGAGGCTTGAACTTCCTGCCGCTGAGCTCATGCTTATGCCGTTTAGACCCTGATGTGGGTGAGAGTGAGGGTGCACATGGATGCAGCACCACTAAGCTCTCTGCATTTCTCCCCTTTGGAATTCAGAGTGCCAAGCCCCGGCTGGACTGCTTGATTGAAGTGTACAAGAGCTGCCAGGAAGTTCTGGCACATCAGAAAGCCACATCAACAAGGCCATGAGTTCCCAGCGTTCAGGCCAGTACTGTCTTCCAGGGAGATGGCTCCTAGGCTCTAGTGGCTCGTTTGCTTCTACTGCAAACCACCAGGTGGACACAGTCCTGGGACCAAAATGGATGCAGTGGATCTCAGAAGGTGCCTGGAAATCTGATTCAAAATATTTCTGTACTATAATCTTCCTCTTGTAAGGTTTTGCCTACTCTACTAAACAAGGGACCACCTTAAGAATTTTGACACAATCTATCAAAAGTAACATTAGCCTTGCCAGGCATGGTGGTGCATGCCTGTAATCCCAGCACTCGGGAGGCTGAGGCAGGAGGATTGCTGCAAATTTGAGGCCAGCCTGGGCTACAAAGTGAGTTTAAGGCCAGCTTGAACTGCATTGTGAAATCTTGTCTCAAAAAGACACACACACACACACACACACCCAAAAAAAAAAGGTAACATCAGTTAAGAGCACTTTGTGCAATTCCTAAGAACATTCAGATTTACTTTGTGTTGAAAAGACATTGGAAAACCAGTATTAGATGTTAAGAGAAAGATATAATTTCCATCTGCATAGTACCCCTGTATAAAAGTTAAGGAAAAAAGAGTCAAGCTTTTCAGGTACAGGTTAGAAGGAATAAAGCCTACAAAAGACTAGTCTCTGTCTGCTTAGCGCCTGTGTTCCACACAGGTTAACCCTTCATGACTCTGTCAGTAAACAGAACTCATTCTGAAACGTTCACAGTAACTGCTAGGTTCACAGATGGCTGCTTTTTATTGACAAACGTGGTCAGGGCATTTCAGTCATGGGCATCAAGCACATTGATATTTTTCTGTTAACTCAGCATATTCTACTCTTTCAAGACACCTTTGCCAAGAGGGATGAGACAAAATATACGACAGGAATTTGACTTAGGTTTCCAGATGTGGGACCATCATGTTAGAGGAGGATATACAAGCAAACTGTGGAAGCTTTTATTTCTAAGGCAGTTACTTTTGTATAAAATTAATAAACTAAGAGAAGGTCCTGAAGGGTCAGGAAGGAGACATGGTGAAGGAAATAGTTTGACCCCAAGATTCAGTATGAACAGCTCCATTCTTACTGTTTGGAGCCCTATTTCTAAAAAATGTCCTAGGTAGACAATATACTTACTGGCCTAAGAGATGCTTGGGATACCCAACCAGAGCTGTAATCTCTGCCTTTTATCCCTGTAGCCTGTGATACTGGTGGTGTATGTCTTGTTCGAGGTAGAAATGTCCCAGCTAGACTCCCAAATCCTGCAGGGAAGGCAGGAAAAGAAATGGCTGTAAAGCCTCCTGCCTTGCAAAGCCAAGTTCACCTGTAAGAGGCAGAGGCTCCTGCCTCTTTTCATCGTGCTTGTCGGTTTAAAGGGCGAGAGAGGGAACATTTGCAGCAGCTGAGGTGTTCAGATGAGCTAGTTCCAACCTTGCAGATTTTGCAGTGTGCAATACACACACATTGTTGGGGTTAAAGACTTGGTTTTTGAGTGTCCCCACTAAACCCACAGTTTTCAGCACTTTATTAACTAATGGCAAGGCTGCCCTAGAGCTATGAAATAACTCAGGTTTCTTAGATGTTGGGAAATCAGAGTATGAACTCTTTCGTTTTGGGGTTTTTTGGGGGGTAAATGTGATGTCCCCCATACTCGATTAGACCTGAGTTGAGAGGCATTATGATGATCTCAAGCAGGCAAAAGGTGAAAAAAACTTTCTACTTCTTTCACGTGGTACTCTTAGGCTGTGGCCAATATCACACACACGCCCTGTGCATCCAACTGATTCCCAGCAGAAGTTCGCCAGAAGCCTCGAGCCGCATGCCTGGCCTCTGAATGAGGTGGGGTGAGGTCATCTTCTGTGTTCCTGACTCATCCTCATTGGCCTCACAGAGCAGCGGAGGGTATTTGCCTAGGCTTTGAGAGAGCCAGGAGACAGTGGCCACCCTGTCCTTCAGCAGTGGAACACAGCCTTTACTGAGCCCTGTCTGGGCATTAAAGTGAGACAGGGAGAGGTCAGATTGGACCTATCTGTCCTTGCTTGGACAGTGAGTGCTTCCAGGGTCAGCTTCCAGTCCAGTGTGAGGGAGAGAGCTTGAATCTGAGCAGGCATAGTGTGTTGTCCCTCAGGAATTGAAGCTGCTGCCCCCAAAGGCCACTGCAGGTGCCTACTCACCAATAAAGGAGAAAAATTATTCTGTCCCTTTTCTTCAACCCTGCCCACACCTTTCCCATGTGGGAAAAGAAATCCAGTTTTAGTGAGTTTTACACTTTTGTCAGAGTTGTCCTGTTCTGTACAGAGATATACAGGAAACTTCAAGTATAAATTCCCTCATAAGGACCATGTACAATATAAAAAATATTAGCTCCCCTGAGAGTATCAGTGCAGAAAGCCCCAAGTACAGCACTGCTGCCCTCAGTATCAGTGGACCATCCCTGTCTGTGTCTAGGATCAGGTAGCATCCAGAGTCAGTATTTTTGTTAAAAAAAAAAAAAAAAAAAAAAAAGGCAAAGTGGTTCTTACACTGGGTCTGAATCCGTAAAGGCTAGGCCCTTATACATTACACCGCCCTGAAGAGTAGAGCTTTTGCAGACACTGAAATGCACATGTCAGAGAACAGCTGGGTGGAGGTGGGAGGGCTGTTAGACCCATCACAGTAGTATGAAACCCCAGGATATAAATCTAATCCCAGAGGCACCAGTGCTGGTGGGGAAAAGGGTAACAAAAATATTCACAGCAATGTTGGCCCCTTGGTGGCACAAGAAACAGAAGCAAAGAACTGTCGTCCATCCAGCTCCCTTGGCGGGTGTGCTGCAGGCAGGTTGGTAGGTGAGCTCACAGTTGCAGAGCAGTGGTTCATGTAGCTGGCCATGATGAAGGTAGCTTCTGCAATCTGAGGAGGTCAGAGAATGAAGGAATTGAACTATCCTTTACTTGTTGGCTTGCTTTCTACTGTTATTCTGGGTACATAACCTTCCTGGGCTTTGGTTCTTTCTCAAACTATCCACCCGGGAGAAAATGTTCAAAGAGGATCATTGCTATGAGATTCAGGGGCCCAGTGAAATGAGCCCTGTTGGAGTCCTTCAAGATGAACAGGGCCCTCCCAAGAAATAGAAGGCCAATGTCCCTGCGGCCAGGCAAGAGTGCCTTGGAGAAGGGGTCCTATATCCTCTCCCTTGGCAAGGGTGGTATTAAGAGGAGGAGTATGGCAAACTCCAACTTCAGGAGTTGGAGAATAACATGGGTTCTGTTTCCTCTCAGAGGGAGTCCAGGAAAAGTCATAACTTATGTTTCTGAGCCTTGTAATTGTTATTTTTGCTGGTTAGTGTTTCTTGTACTTAGTGGGAACAACACCTTAAAGTGAAAGAGGTCTTTTGCTGTCTTCACCATAAGGAGGGAGGAGCACCATGGAGACTGACTAGTGTTGAGGCAGCAGAACCTGAGCATATGACGACAGCACCTTAAAGAGGACCCTGCCCTGCCCGGGAACTGCAGCAGGGAGGACAAGCAAGTGGGCACCGACTCAGGCCTGCATGGTACTGGGCTCTAGAGAATTACAAAAGAGCATAGTCGTGGCTGGACCAGAGTTAACGCCCTCCCTGCACCCTCTTTCCCTACCAGCTCAACAGTGACAATGAGATGCATCACTCCCTGAATCCTTTCGAATGCTGATTACACATAAGGCCAAAAACTGTACTGGGCCAGGGCTACTCTAGAGTCCTGTCGTAACCCGTTTCCTCTCTAAGCCCCACGCTCAACACCTCATATCACACCAGAGTAAAATAGCAGTGGTGACTCACCTTGGGAGCAGCCATTCTGAAGATCAACTTGTCAATGTGGCCTTTTCCAGAGTTCTGGTCTGGAATGGATCTAATCACAAGCATGAAGTCATCCCTGCAGCCACCAAAGGTGGTCACTGAAGAGTAGGGGTAAGTGACGTGCACTTGCTGTGGAAAGAAGCCAGTGAGTTCTAGGGAAACTGCACCTGTCTCTTCTAGGCATAGGTAGCCTTAACCCAGAAGGGAGAACCCCGAAGTGGTCATGATTTAGAGATCTGTATCTTAAATATCTATTGGCTGCATTTAGACTGGAGTTCAGCACTGCTTGGGCAGGAGGTGAAGTTGGGGAACCATGGTCACCTAGCTCAAGTCTTTGAGTCCAGGAAGAAGGCAAGACAGAGCTCGGAAGGAAGAAGGGTCGGAACCAGCCCTCCTCTCGCATACCATAGAGTGGTGGTCCAGGATGCTGACACCATCTTCGTTCACTGCAATCCACACCAGAGTGTTCTGCTTGGACGACAGCTGCGCAGGCTGCAGAAACAGAAGAATCCCATCAGACATCCACAGACTGCAGGTGCTTTTCTGAGGATGAAGGGACAGCCAGGGACCTGCTAAGCACTGACTTTCAACCACCTCATCTTGGAAGACACTGAAAATGGCACTGGGACAGCAAACAGAATGAATGGGCAAGGCTGCTGTGATAGAAGGCATCTGGCCTTGGAGCTCTAGCCACCTACTAACCATCCCAAAGGTGGAGGAGATCATGTCTTGTTGGGTGGAAAGCAAAGGGCTGCAGAATAGAGGCCGTCCCCCAGGACTTTGCTGTCTGCACAGGGAACAGGCTGTTTGCTTCTGGCTCTCACAAACAGTAGTTCACCCAGTCCTTCTTCCTAGGGGCTATGAATAAAATAAAAAGCAAAAATGCAACCTCATGGGCTTTGGGCTCTACCAGTAGTTTATGACTATATGGTGGAGCTTTCATGCATGTTTTTACTGCCAGGACTACAGGAGGGTAATTCAGAAGATCTCCCTCTCCAACCCAAAAGGCCAGAGGGGTTGTCACCTTTTTCAAAGCTTTTCCAACCTCCTAGACCAAGTGGGTCTCTATTATATGCCTTTATAACACCTCTGTACTTTACCTTCATAGTACTTGTGACCGCTTGTTAAAAAAAACTGATAAGTAGGTGGGTGGAGAGAAAGTATGTATATGATTATTTTATACCTCCCACCAGATGGGAAGCTTCCTGAAGGCTAGGACTGTGCGTGATCTGTCCACTTCTTACAACCTAAAACAACTACCACTAGACATAGGAGCTCAACAACTGTTTGTCAGATGAATGAGTGAATGTCCATTTTCTGATCCGTAGCTTCCGTGAATGTTCTAATATTCAGCTGTGATTACAGTGCCTGATTACAGGGTAACATCTGTGGTTACCTATAAAGTTCATGCACACCAGACACCTGGCGAGGAAAGTTCCTACTGAAATTACTATTGGCCTCCTGGCCTTCGTGCAGAGATGAAATTAACTGTTGCCCGAGTAGTTCTAATCTCCCTGCGTGCAGTGCTAAACCAGTAGAGATGTATGCGTTTAAGTTACACATTGTTCTTACAAACTTTACAAAAACAGCATTGGGGTATTATTTTCAGATCTGTGGGTGGATTAGTTGACCCTATTTCTTTCAGTAGTAGCAATGAGAAGTCAGTAAAGAAACAGAGATAAGCAATGAATCACACCTCTCCTGGGGTGTAGGCTAGGAATGGGTGGAGGGATGGTGACCCCTAGTGATGGTTAGTGTGGAGGTGCAGGCTGCAGGATGGGCTCAGAGGTGACCAGATGGGGAAGGCAACTCCAGGAAAAAAATCTACCTAGGGCACTCCTGAGGGTGCCGGCTGCTCCTTTCTCCAGCACTTACCTGAGCAGCAAAGAGCTTAGCACCAAACAAAGGCCATTTCCGGGCCACAGTCAGGTAGGTGCGGGTGTACTCAGCCAGGGAACGGCCTTGCAATGATGCCCACCTTGTGGCCAGCATATTTGCCAGGTGCCTGGTTTGGGGGGGTGGAGAGAAATAATGCCAGTCAAGGGCCAACATGTTTTCATCATGGCTCTAAGGTCTCCCTGCAGTGGCTCCCTGCAAGACCTCGCAGCCTACCTACCTCAGTTGTTCAGGAGGGGCACCAAGTCTGTAGTGTCTTGGGTAGAACCTGTCTAGGACCTGCTGGAGGAGATGCTGAGCCTTGGCAGGAGGTGTGCCCCCAGGGCCTGGGAGGATAGGCTTCTCCATGTCTCCATATTCTATCTGCAGTAGAAGCACATGAGAAGACATCAAGAGTCTGGAGGTGGATGGGGCCTGGTGTGCGCTGAGGTGAACTAAACCACTCATCATTTCACTGGTGGGGAATTAGTGGACAATGTGAAAACCCTGATTCCCAGTACCAAAAAAGAAAAAAAAAGTCAAAACATGGGCTACGGACTGAAGGTACTATGGATCTGATCCTACAGCCCTGCCATTTACTAGCTCAGTGAGCTTCGATTTCCTCATTTATGGGAGGGTGAGATACATGGGGGGATGTACATGGGATATACATCTAAAATGCTTAGCACAGGTTCTGCTGTGGAGTATTCATCTTGATGTTCATAGCTATAAAGATCAACAATTATTCCCCTTTCTGCTTCAGCATGTAGATCCAGGCTCTTTCTTATGGTAACCATGAAGGTATCCCAGATAACTCTGGCCAGATGGCCTCCTAAAGCTAAGGAAGTTACAGTCTGAATGTGTTTTTAACTCTCCTGATAACTTTGGATGGCTTATAAATTTTAGCACATATATCATGGGATATACATTAGCCAAGTATCACACTTAGTACAACACCGTGGCAGCAGCTAGGGAAGTGTTTTTCTTTTTGGGTGTACAGATGGCATACACAAGTGAAGTGACTTGACCAAGATCTCACATTGCAAAGCAGCAAGGACGCCAACCCATCTCCTGGATTCCCAGTACAGCCTTCTGCAGGTAGCCTGGATCTGCAGTGGGCGAGAAGCTGCGCTATGTAGTCTGCTGCTTTCCATACCACTGACCTCTCCCGGGTGCCTTAGATCCACAGAATGTCCTGTCTTCAGGCTGCACAGTGATTCCACCCAGCAGCCCCAAGGTGGCATCGTGACCCTCCTGCTTCCTTACCTGGGCCATCAGGCCAGCCATCTCAAGAGCCAGTTCCTTGCTGACTGGAAACCTCCCTGCCACTATCTCTCCATTGGTCTGATAGGCGAGCAGCAGCCGCTCTCGCTCTGTCTCCCCTTTGACTTGACTCCGAAAGTGCAGCCTATAGGGAACAGAGCAAGAAGCCAGATCTCAGCTGGGACCCCAATGAGGATGAAGCTTTCTCTGGATCTGTTTAACTCCCCCCCCCATTCCTCCTGCCCTCTCCATGGATCTGTTTATCTTGATTTCCAAAAAAGAAACTACTCTTCAGACCATTTGTAAGACTATTTTCTACTGCCCCAGAAAGTTGTAACCAAGTGTGACGCAGAGCAGATACAAGGCCATGTAGAGTGACGACTCACAGCAGCAGTGGTTACCTCTGAATACACCGTTAGACTTACTGGGTTTGGCAAGGGAAATGTAGTACATGGAATCAGATAAGTTAAGATTCCAAGAGACGGATGGAAAGGATTTTCCTGGAGACATACTGGAATGGAATTTTCTTAAATTGATAGAAAGTCAGGATGTCTACTTATGTATTTCCTGGAATTGGTAGCACAGCTATTTATTCTTCACCCTTAAATATCTGGTACTCACATAAAACTGCATTTCTATAATGTAACACTTGCAGCCATCCCATGAGGTTGGTGTGTTTTGCTGGCAAGTGTGTGTATGTGTGTGAGCGTGTGTACCTGTGCACATGCAGTGTGAAGGAAGCTGCCAGCCTGGGCCCCAGCTAATGGCCATCAGGCAGGGTTGCATCTGTGGGTCTCTGTCCTGAAAAGGCCACCCAGTTAGGGAGGTGATGAGCTGGCACCCAGTGGCAGTCCTCAAGTCCACCCACCCCCGGGCAGCACTCAGGACCTGTTCTTGTACATCAGCTTCACGATGCGTGTCCCCCCCTCAGACTTTCCAGGATGAAGCTCCTTCAGGGCTTGTTCCCACTTGGAGATGGCATCACAGACCTTGAAGAGGCAAAAGAGGAACATCAGAAAAGCCCCTTGTGAACACAAGAATGGCCAGCCAAGACTGCACTGAGGCAGAGCTTCAGGAGGTTCCTCCCAACAGGAGCTGCCCTGTAGGGCCTCACATTGCCAGCACCGGCAGTGCCGGTGACTCACCCACAAACAAGGAAGTGGAGGGTGGCCTGGGGATGGCGAGCAGCAAAGCAAGGAAAGCTCTCCCACCAGCCCTAACAGGCAAAGGACCTCCCTGGAGCTAGGCAGGCTCCAGTCAAAACCCATAGCTACCTAACTCTGGCTCCATTTCCATTTCACCAACTTCACTCTCCTCTTCAGGTACACCCAAAGGTCTGCCATGTAACAAAACCTTACAGGCGCCTGGACATTTATGAGGAAGATATGTGGCAGTTTTTTAGGCAATGATATAAGACTAGATGCCTTTATTCTGCTGCTATAAAGAAAGGAGCTGGAGCCAAATAATACGGACCAAGTGGTGTAGCACATTCCCACAAACCCTTAACACCACGGCACTTTTCCTACAGATGTACTGTCGTAAGGACCTACCTCCTTAAACGGATTGGACCTTTCAGCAAGGCAGAGGCCCTAGCAGACACGGTAGAAGTGGGGCCCTAGTGCACCACACATCATCCAGCGGGTCTAGGCCCAGAACTGTCCACCTGTAAGTGGGCAGGTATAACTGGCAACAGGTCTGATGGGGCCTCCCTGTCCCTACACCACGCTGAGAAGAGGCTCCTCCCCTGGATGTTATGTGGCCACTCAAGGGAGACAGGCTGTGGGGATTTTGTGTAAATGCAGCTTTTCTCTGCTTGTATAGCTATATCTGAGGATAGCACAGACATGCTAATTGTCCAACATTTGGGCTCAGCACCAAAGGGACTGCTGAACAGTGAGGACCCACTGGATGGGCTCCGTCCCCACCACCCAGATCCTTGAGCAGTGGGGAAGCTATCACCTTGACACTCCCCTGCAGGCAGTGCTCCAGGTCCCTCCCAGAGGGGTCATCTGTGAAGAGGGCGAAGCCAGAGTGGGATGACTTCCTCATGCCTGTCTCCTGGTTCAGCCGCTGGAGGAACTCATCAACTGTGGAGGAACCATCAAAACCAACCACCTGCAGGAGAGAGGCGTTCTCACCCAAAGCGAACTTCCCAGGGCGCTTACTGGGACTCGTGGAGGGGTCTGCATACTGCAGTTGGAAAGGAGCACAGGAGATTGAAAAGCCGTGGTGGGTTCCATATTCCTATGCAGAGTGTGTAAGGAGGTGTAAGGAGCTCAGCAGAGGCTTGGTCCCTCCACTGTCACTCTTTTGGGGACTTTGGCTCATGCCACTTTCTTGTTCAGTGTCTCAGCTTCCCCGTCTAAGCAATGAGTTTCAAAGATCTATTTCCAAGCACTTTGGTGATTTAAGCTCTTTGTCCCTATACATTGGCTCTAACTACCCTATTCCCATGCCAGATCTTAGGCCCACCCCTTTTGTTTGCCTACTAAGGAGGCTGAGCACCCACCTGGCCCAACAGTGTTCTCTAGAAAGAGATACACGAAGACTCAGGGCAGGAAGCGCGCCCAGCCCCCTCACCTGGTAAGTCCCGTTGGCAAAGTGCACAGGGATGCTGAAGGGCAAGGAGTGGTGGAAGGGGTTTCGCAGCAAGATAGACACCACTTCCATATGTGACGGCCTGGCCTCCCGCTCTCCTGTCTGTAGGGTCCGCTCCACTGCCCGCTGGCAGTAGGTGGCATACTGGCCGGTTTCATTTCTAAAAAGATAGGGAAAGGAAGAAGGGAACTAGAACTCTGCTCATCGCTAACTGTTTGGCATGTGGGATGCCTACCCAGACTTAGCCAGGACCAGAAGCGTAGCTGGGCAGATTGTGAGCAGAGCCCGAAGGCGCTGGTCTTGGGTGCTGTCAGTCAGGCCTGTCTGTGGCAGGTTACTGCAAGGTGTTTTCTTGTAGAAGCCACAAAAGTGTGGCAACAAAGCAAACATTTAGGGATAATTTGGGAGCAATGTGGCTCACATGAGACCCCCACAAACCACCCATGGACACAGACTGGTGTGCAGAGAAGCCTAGACATGCCCAGATCTCTAGATACCCATTTGTTTGTTTGGTACCAGGAATTGAACTCACAACCTCACGCTTGCCAGGCAGGTGCTGTGCCACTGAGCTATATCCCTGGCCCCCCGTTTGTTTTTACAGTAATGGGTAGAGCAACCCTAAGTGAATTTCAGAGGGGAGCAATAATCTGCTCCATCTAGTCCTCCTCCTCATCTCCCCTTTTTAAATCATGCCAGTCATCAGTGCTGGAGTGGCAGAGGAAATGTGGTCACTTACCTGGGATCCGCATGGCGCTGGAGCTGCTGTTTGACATACCACAGGAAGTGATGCTGAGGCAGGAAAAGTGGGGCACACAGAGCGAGGAGCTGCCAGCACTGCCAGGGGACACAGGGTGAGTGCTGGGTCTGCAGCACCCCTGCCCTAGTAGTCCTCGGCTACAGGACCTTCAGCATTCCTTCCCCACACCACGCCCCAACCTGTGAGTCCTGGACAAAGCCATCCCCACAATGGCGATCACACAGTGTGACAGTGTCCAGCCAGGCAGCCGTGCTGAGGCAGCCTGGAACGCAGAGGCCGGCCGCTGGCAGATACTCAGCTGTGCCACCCCGGGGGCTGCCCACCTGCATGAGGGAGTACTTCTGAGGTGGACGGCAGCTAGTCTGCTTCATGAGCTGACAGTAGATCTCGCTCTGCAGTTCAGGGTGAACGAGGCAGACCTGCAGCACCGTCTGTGCCAGGGACACGTGGTAATCCACCGAGGCGGCCTCCACAGGCACGTTGATGAAGAGCTGGCAGGACTGGGAGGGGAATGACATTGGGCACAGGCAGGGACAGCCCCTTGGTCCTGATGGTATAGTGACATCTCAGACCCCAAGCGGAGCCTCAAGGCAGGCTCAAGTTCACCAGCGGATGGCCCTTTCTAACAGGGAATGCTATTAATGTTTCCATAGCTTTTAACGGGCTACTTTCAGATAGAATCTTTCCATTACATAAGACATAAGCTTGTTTATATAAACAAATTCATTTTTTAAAAAATAGGAAATTCATATGGCACACAAAGAACATTCTCAAATAGGTCAGAATCTTTGCATCCCAAAAGCAATGGAACCCTGGCCTTTTCTGTTAACTACAGGAGGCAGGCAGCACCAAGGCAGCGGTTTTCCTGGCATTTCCTGACATCCCACAGTCTCCTCCCTCCCCATAGGAAGTTTATGGTCTTGCCATAAAGGAAGCCATAAGGAACCTGTGGGACTTTCTTTGCCTTCCTCTCTTGATCCCTCTGTGAGCAACTCCTAACCCCATGGGTGGTCTCCACCCACGTATTGCCATGGTGGGCTTAGGCTGCTCCAGGCAGAGCCTGGGCACGTGCTGTGGGCACCACTAGATAGTGGACCTGGGCTCCACTCCCACTTTACCTTGAAGAGCTTGAGGGCCTCTGTCTGCAGGGCCTCCGAGGGCAGGGTGGTGAGGGAGGTATACAGCCCATCTTTGCTGTAGCACAGAATGGGGTGCTTCCAGAGGGGGGAGTCTGCATAACAACAAAGAGCAGTGGTGGTTACCACATAAAGAACTCGCCTCCCACACCCCCATCCCAACTTTAATTTGTGGGGAGGCCAACGGTTGACAGCACATGCAGCTGTGCGGTGCGATTTGCACATTCACAAGCATGGCTGTACAGGAAGGCAGCCACCACTGTGCTATGGAGCTGCAGTGGGGTGAGTGAGCAAGGCTGTGGGTGTGTCTGAGTGCATACACACTGGAGAGGCCTCTTTACAGGGTCAGATCAGGCTGGAGAGCGTATGTACTGGGCTGAAACAGAAAAGCCTCCACTTCTGGAGCACGAGTAAAGGGATGTGTGTGGTATGGGCCACTGGTTTAGTTGCTGAAGGACCTGAGAATCAGTGGCAAAATGTAGATCTCCAAAAGCTTAGGTTAGCCTGATCCAAGCTTAGGCTTCACTTATTGATTAACAAACTAACTACAGATTAACCAGCTACCTACTTTCCTCAAGCCTCTGCCCAGCCAGCAAACTGCAGATTGAACAGAGCAAAACATTTACCCAGGTCACTGAGGAATCTGCTCCCAGACAGAATGGTTACCTCAGTTTGCTGCCAGAGACTGAGGGGCCCTGGAGGGTGCGGCGGGCTCTCCCCTTTCGTTTTGATGTGTTTAACATCACTTTGGGGTACAGTATGCATTTTGAGGGTTCTTGACCAATCAGTCAGCACCCAGCCACCACCCTCTAACCCCACAGTGATGGCCTCCCTCGCCTTACCTGGGTCTCCTCCCTCACCATCCATCAGTTTTCCAATGAGCTGCTCATAGGCAGTGCCCACCTTGGCACTGCTGCCACCTGCAGCCACCGTGAGATGGTAGAGCCACGTATCCTGGAAGAGGGTAGAAAGCTACTAGATGCAGGTAGTGTGGGAAGAGTGGAGGCAAGAGCTCCAAGGAGCGGCCCCATGATGGGGCTCAACTAGTTTGGTGGCATGAGTCAAGGCCACCGGTCTCTAAGGGGAAAGCCTCAGGATCACGTGACTCTGAACCTGGGACTCCAAGTCTGCAGTTCTATCTCATGGCCCCAGTGAAGAGGGGATGGTCACTGGGAATGAATTCAACAGAAAGGACAATTTCCATCCAGAGAATATTAATTGCTGAAGTGTCCAAGAGGGAAATAAACCTGAGTTTGGGGAAGCTCAGGAACAGGAGGAGGAAAGATCAGAATTAGAGGCCCAAGCGTGGCATGGAGGCCCAGCCCCTCCCTCACCTTCTCATGCTTGGTGCCAATGAGGAGGTAGGTGGGGCTGTGCTCTGCAGGGTGGATCACCAGCGTGCAGTGGGAGGAAAGCAACTGCCTGGTTCCTCCAGCCTCATAGTCCTCGTCTGAGTCACAGGACCGGTCTACTTCCTCTATGCGCGCGTCTCTCACAGGTAGACAGCCCAGGGGTCGCTGCAGACATGAGCCTTCCATGAATGGGAGAGCCAGGGATGGGAGAGCCTCTTCTCCCTGAAGCTCTAGGCTCTGGAGGGTTGGGAGTCATGGACGTGGACAGACGGCAGGGTGGGGAGGTGGCGCAGAAGGAGGCGCGCTTAGAGAAGCACCCACAGACCCACGGGCCACGTGCTCTGTGAGACCCAGCCAGCAGGCTCCTGTACTAATTGTGGGACTTGGCAGGGGTACAGAGTGACACTGGGCCCTGCCGTCAGGACACGGAGCCCAGTAATGTGGTCTGAGAGAAGGGGGAGCGGGTGCCGCGGGGAGGTCGAGGAGGTACCTTGTCCTCGTGGCTCCGGTAGTAGTAGAACGTTTTCCCCACGAGGGCACACCAGACCAGCTTGGAGTGGCCGTGCTTTACCTGTAAGACAGAAACAAATGAACTTTATTGGAACCAGGAGGTCTTGGAAATAAATTCAGGACTGGTCAAGAGAAGCCAGGGGAGGCAGTCAAACTCAGGTCCTTAGTGGAGATGCCATTCAGACTCCCTCCAGTAGAACCCCTTTCACAGCGAGGGTGCCATGGTGTGTGCCATGTGGCACCACTGCCACCCTTGGGCTACTCAGTGACCTATGGCCTGACCCCGAAGTGTGAACCAGGACAATCAGTGGTCTCCTCTAGCAATACAAACATGAGGAGAATGTGCTGGTTGGCGGAGACCAGAGTTGTCAGGGTACCACAAGGCAGGTGACGGCCGTGGCAGGCCGGAGCCCTCAGGAACCAGAGACCGTGAGGGAGCAGACACTACGCATAGGCAGAGGAGACTGACATAAGCAGACTGAAGGGGGATGCAGGGGCAGAGAGGGCAGGCCTGTGAGCACTCACTTGCCAAGCAGATGCTGCTTCAGTTCTGAGGACATTTGGTTTCCTTTCTTGGGGTTAATAAATGTTTCTCTGCTCTCTGCAGCCAGAAGAGCCCTAGCTAAAATGTCTTTTGGGCAGGTCCAGGATACTTTCTTTGAATGGCCAGCCATACCCCCCACCCCAGCCTCTTCTTCCCACTGTTAATCCCAAGACAGGGTGGGTGCATGGGGTAACCCCTAATGACCAGAGTGAGTAAAACATTCTTCCCTCAATCTTTTTTTTTTTTTTTAATTAAGTTTACTGGGGCCAGGCAGTACTTAGGAGGCTGAAGCAGGAGGATCACTGAGTTTGAGGCCGGCCTGGGCTACAAAGTGAGTTCAAGGCCAGCCTGAACTACATAGTGAAACCCTGTCTCAAAAAGATAAAAAAAAGAAAAAAAAAAGTTTAATGGTACATTTTGGGTATATGTAATGATCACATTCATCTTATCTTTCCCTCCAATCTTTTTTTTTTTTTTTTTTTGTGGGTACCGGGGGGTCGACCTCAGGACCTCATGCGCCAGCAGGTGCCCATGCCACTGAGCGATATCACCGGCCCCTTTTTCGTATGTGGGATCCAGGAGTCGAACTCGGGCCCTCGCGCTTGCAAGGCAGGCGCTTATGCCGCTGAGCCATCTCACCGGCCCCTTTCCCTCCAATCTTGAGAACAGTTGTTCTAACAAACCTGACCTCTGTTTCTGGGGAATCATCACCATCGCCTTTTCTGAGGGGCAACCAGTTAACCCCTACAGGGAAGCTCCTGGGGACAGCAGCCGAGGGTAGGTGGGGAGCCCAGCAGTCTGTGGCACTCCACACAAGCTCCCCTTACTCAGCAGCCCCCCTCCTCCCCACCCAGCCTGACCTTCTACCTTGGTCAGCCAGCCCTTCACAGCAGGCTTGGTGCCCCCTTGAGACAGGGCTGGTGGCCCCATGGCCTGCACCTTCAGCAGGCTCTGCAGGGCCCAGATCCACTCCTCCAGCAGGCTGGGCGAGTCGGCCATCAGGTAGTAGGTTTTCTTCTCAGAGATGAGCTATGGAGGGCGAGGCGCTGGAGTCAGCACGGCAAGATAGGCTCTGGGAGTGGCTCAGATTCCTGGGCCTTCCTTCTTTGTAGTCTATTACTACCTCCCTCTTTTCCTCCCAGTCTTTCCTACTTTCTTTTTTTTCCTGTCTCTCCTGCTTTCACTCCATTTCTCACATTCTGCTCCTTTCTTGTACCCAAAATCTAGGATCACATTCTAATGTTGATTTGAAGTCTTTCGTTCATGTTCATTTTGCCGTGCCTTTGTCTTAATCATGGTCATATCCAAAACAGGCACCTTATCTGTCTGAAAATCAGTCTAAAATACTAGCTGTGCTAGGTGTGGTGGCACAAGCCTGTAGCCTCGGCACTATGGGAGTTTGAGGCAGGAGGATCCTAAGTCTGAGCCTAGCTAGAACAACTTAGCAACTTAGTGAGACCGTGTCTCAAAATAAAGAAAGGGCTAGAGATGTAGCTCAATGCAAAGGCCCTGGGATCAATCCTCAGTACAAAACTAAACAAAGCAAAACCTAGCAGCTAGGAGCAGGCTCACCTGGAATGTCTGCATACCCTCCCCTCGAACAATTTGGCAATGAGAGTTCAGGTCCACCTGACCTTGAGGTTTCAAGAAAACATCATTCTGTAAAGAAAGGAACAGGGAAGAAATCACTGTAGAGGCTTCTCAGAGCACATTATTTACCCTTCATCTCTTACTCCAGGTCATAGGCCAAAAGGAAAGATTCCCATGCGTCCCAGGCTCTGTATAATGGGTAACTTATTCTAGATTCTGATTCTAGCTAAATGGAACCATAATTAGGATCATGGGTCCTTCTGACACAGGTCTCAAAAAGGATAGCATGAGCTTTTCAAGTTATGTCAAAGGCCACCAGGTTATTACTGACCTACAAGTCCTTAAATTCTTTCTACTAAGCAAGGCACATGCCTGCAGTCCCAGTTACTCAGGAGGCTGAGCCCAGGAGTTTAGGACCAGCCTAGGCAGCATAGTAAGACTCTCATTGCCATCTCAAAGAACAAGCAAACAATCTTTCTACTACATCCTTATATTAGGAATAGCAAATAAGTGGCTTTTATATGACCATTATTATCCTTTCTAGTGTTAGTATAGACATTACTAATCAATCAGTGTGCTTCTCATGGAGGAATATAGATCCAGAATCCTTAACATGGAGTTGGAAACAGCTGCTACCAACACAGCTGGAGTTGCACAAAAGATGAGGCCCTTTTTGCCTTCTTTACAACATTAAAATTGGCTCTCGGCTGGGCGTGGTGGTGCATGCCTATAACCCCAGCACTCAGGCAGCTGAGGCTGCAGGATCACAGCGAGTTCGAGGCCAGCCTGGGGTACACAGTGAGCTCAAGGACAGCTTGAACTACACAGCAGGACACTGTCTCAAAAAACCAAACAATAAATAAATAAATTAATTAATTAATTAAAAAATAAGAAAAGGGACTGGGGATGTAGCTCAACAGTAGAGTACCCTTGGGTGTGATCCCCAGGAAAGGAAAAAGGAAGGAGAGAAGGAGGGAGAGAGAGGAAGGAAGGAAGAGAGGGAGGGAAAGGGCGGGGAGGGAGCAAGAGGAAGACACATCAGCTTCTGAGAGAAGAAACTGCCAACTGACCCGGAGCTGCCTAGCCCGTCACACGGTCAGCAGGCGGGCAGCCTCGGGGCCCTGTTGCGCCGAGTCGCCTCTCCCCAGAGACCTCTGACTACTTCCTCACCTCCCCAAGCCCCTCTGACCCGTCTCAGTGGGGCTCTCACCGGGGACTTGTAGTACATAATCCGTCCCTGCCTCAGGACAAACCAGCGCCTCTTCCACGTCTTCACTCGGCTCCCCATTTTCAGCAGGTAACCCGACTTCTCCAGTGACTCCTGAGGGGTAAAGGGGCACACGAGAAGAGGGGGACAGGAGGGGGAATCACTTGGAGCGCCTGGACATCACACAGGCCAGCCTGACCTGAGTGTCTACTATGTGTATTTATTTTCTGGGCACTGCGCCCTGCTGAGGGTTCAGAGACAACTAAAGGCCTCAGAGGCCTGAGGGCTCCCATGGTGGCAGCAAAGACAATGACTGGCCGCCAGGAGGAGGTGGCAGCTGGGCTGCATGTGGGAAAGGCTGGCCGGGAGGAGCTACAGGAAAGAGCCGGCCCTCAAGTGGCCTTGGAAAGAGAGGAGTCTGAGGAGGCGCCATGGACGAGAGGGCACAGGCAGGTCTGTGAACAACTGGCACATCAGCCAGCCCAGAAGAAGGGCTCACGAAGCAGGCCGATAAAGACAGGGCAGTGGGGAGGTATGGAGCCAGATCTGAGTTCACTGCTGCCCTGGCGAGGGATGCACATCACCCTGCCTGAGGCTTCTCATGGGGCCTGTGTCTGCCTCTCTCTAGGGCCACCTCCATCGCTCCACCAACACCATGCATCCGGGCCCACCTGTGCTCCCTGCTCACCGTGCCCAGGCCCAGCTCCTCGGCAGAGTAGCAGGAGGTGCGCTGCATCTTGTGCTCAGGCTCTGAATAGTCGCTGTCCAGCGAGCAGGCGTCAGGGGGAATGGCGTAGTCACCCTCGGAGCTCAGTGAGGACATGGAGACCCCTGGCCAGAGGACAAGGAGTCAAGGTCCCTCCCCTCCCCCAACACCCACAGCCCAGAAGCTGCCAGGTCTTCATCCCCAAGCCTCAGGATCCCCGAGTCTGGGGCTAAGAATGGATCCGCTGGAGATGCTGGTAGCAGACGAAGCAGGCCCCCCTCGCTCCCCTTCTCGGTACCTCTCTTGATGGCCCGGGGACTGCCCAGTCCGCTGGTCTTCCTGCACTCAGAGCAGGGGACTGACATCCGGAAACTCGCCTGAGAGCTGCAGTCATCGTCAGAGCCGGAGGACTCATCCACGAAGGGCACGCTGCTGATCTGTGTGGCTTTCTGCAAGACAAGACCCCGCCTTGCTGCAGCTCAGGCTGCAGAACAATCCCCCCGCAGGTGCTCTGCCCCGTGGCCATCGCCCAGCTGGGGCACTGAACAGACCACAGTCCCAAATGGTATGAAGTCCTTCCTGCCTCACTCCTGGGTCCTTGCGTCCGTGCTGTTCCCTGGGCCTCCGCCCCCATACATCACCTCCTGTGGTCCCCCAAAAGCTGTTCCATCCAGACTGAATACCTGCCCACCGTGACCCTCACTCCCTACACTAGTGGGCCAGGGTGCAGGACAGGGGCTTTGCAAATGTTTATGTGAGGATATAGAAATAGGGAGGCATCTTCCTGAATCGCAAACATCTGAAAAGACTGATTATCTCAATGTTGGTGACAGTATGAGGAAATTTTGGGGAAGCATCCTGTAGTGTGGCAAAGTATTTTTATTTATTTATTCGCTTTTTAAAAATGTGTGTGTTCATGTGTAAGCATCGTATTGTCTCTCTAGTACGAGAAACTGAAAGAGTAAATAAGATCCAAAATGTACAAAAGACATGATGAATCAAAAAGAAACTGGTCAAAAGGAAAGAGAGACTGGAATAGGGAAAAGAAAGAAGGGAAAGGGAAAAAAAATTGTATATATATATAAGATGGTTAAGATAGATACACTACCAATTTTACTTAGTTCATTGAAGAGTAAGGTTTGTGCCAATAATGTTTGGACAATTGAATGTTAATGTCTGGTATCATGAATAACTAACTTAAAGATAATAATACGTAATGCATTAACCATTGTTACCCTCATATTATGTGTTTTTTTTCTTTTTTTTTTTTTTTTGGTGGGTACCGGGGGGTCGACCTCAGGACCTCACGCACCAGCAGGCGCCCGTGCCACTGAGCGATATCACCGGCCCCTTTTTCGTATGTGGGTTCCGGGAGTCGAACTCGGGCCCTCGCGCTTGCCGGGCAGGCGCTTAAGCCGCTGAGCCATCTCACCAGCCCATATTATGTTGTTTTGAAAAGTTGTTCTTTTTTTGATTTGTTTTGTTTTTTCTTCTCTTTAAAAAAAAAAAAAAAAAGAAAAGAAAAAAAAATGTGTGTGTTTTCACCTGTTGAACCTACTGCTTGGAAGGCTGAGGCAGGAGGATCACCATGAGTTCGAGGCCAGCCTGAGCTACATAGCGAGACCCTGTCTCAAAAAACAAACAAACAAAAAATAAAATAAAAGCAGAACAAAGAAAAAAAAATGTGTGTGTTTTGGCCAGGGGTGGTGGTGCATGTCTGTAATCTCAGCACTTTGGAGGCTGAGGCAAGAGGATTGCCACAAGTTCGAGGCTAGCCTGGGCTACATAACAAGACTCTGTGCCAAGGAAAAAAAAGAAAAAAAATAAAATATGAAGGACTGAGAGTATAGCTCAGTACAAAGGCTCTGGGTTCAATCCCCAGCACTACAAAAAAAAGAAAAGTATGCATTTTGTTTTGTTTGACTATTTGTATGTGTGGTGCTAGAAATCAAACACAGGGCCTCATGCACGTTAGGCAAGTACTCTACCACTAAGCTACACCCCAGCCCCCAAAGTGTTTCTGGAGAGTACTTTTGTAGTACGTGCCAAAATCTACAACCTCCGTGTAACTTCCCCAGAAATTCCACCCCTGGTGTCCTATAGAAATATGTATATGTAAGTGCACAAGGATGCATATGCACTATGATGTTCACTGCAACATTTATTTTAGAAAAGATAAGGACACAACCCTTTATAAATTAGTGGAGGAGCACTGAGGGCAGCTCCGGTGCATCCATCAAGAGGTCCTGCAGGGCAGCATGAGGAGGTCAAATGAGCAGACAGGGAGGGCACAGAATGGCCTGTAGAATATGATCCCCCTTTGCTTTCTGTGGTACTGGGGATTGAACCTAGGGCCCTTACACTGACCCACATCCCCAGACATTCATTTATTTAGAGACAAGGTCTTTATCACTAAGTTGCCCAGGCTGGCTCGAACTTACGACCCTTCTCAGCTTCCCAAAGTGCTGGGATTACAGATGTGTGATGCCATGCCTGGCATACGATGCCCGCTGTGTGTGTGTGACACACACACATGCACACTCACACATATGCATGAGAATGACAGAGAATGATGAGAGGGAAGGAGAAAAGGGGAAGTATAGAAAGCGCGTTTGTGTTGGTATGCACTCCTGCGCGCCCCCTTTTTGTAAATGCATCAGAAGGCCTTACAGAATAAACGCCAAACCATTCCTGACAGTTACCTCTAATGTTAGGAATCAGGGAAAAGCAATATGAGAAGAAATTTCACTTTTGGTCTCTTATTTTTCTATGACAAGTTTTGCCAAGTATTACTGTAAGGATTCAAAAACCAGTAACAAAAAGGCAAAAATATGTATGAAAACATGATGTGGCAGTTATATCTGATTTTTGTCTTAAAAAGTGTAGCAATGTTATGAGAATATGTGTCTAAACATAAACACTTCTGGAAGGAGCCCCCTGCCCTCCAGGGCCCGAGGAGTAGGACAGACCTGGGAAAGATGGGGAGTGGTGGAGGTGCAGGCTTAACCTGTAACTTCTTACTTTGCCCACGTTCATATGGACTCAAATTTTTGTAAATGCGTAATTTTATAACCAAAATGATAAATAATAAAACACTATGATGGGCTGAGCTCCCCCTTGACCCCTCAAGCCCTCCCCAGGCAGCGCAGGCTGAGACAGTGCCTCTCCTGACAGGGTGGCCCCATCTCTTGGCACAGCAGTTTCTTACCCCTTTCAGTGCTGTGTAGACAGGCACGGTGACATTCTTGTAGACAAGGCCAGAGAAAGACCCAGGGCACACAAGGGCAGGAGGGATTGAGACTGAAGAGAAAGGAGGGTGAGGGGAGCTCAGCTGGCATAAGCCAGCAGGGCATCTGGGCAGAGGAGGAGGACCAGGGCCTTTCTCATCTCTACTCCCTCCCTCACTGTGACATTGAGGGCCATGATCTCCTCACAGTAGAGCCCACCACAATGGAATCCCAAAGCCTTGCTATTTTCTCCCCAATCCACAAGGCTTGCGGTACGTCCTGTTCTTGCTAAGGGGAGTTACAAACCATGTGCCCTTGGGGGCCTGTTGCAGTGGGGCTGGCAAGAGACGGAGGAGCCAGTGGGCAGAACTCACTTGAATCAGGGCACTGGGTCCCTCCCACCACAGCCTTGCTACGGAGCGGAGCACCGGGGTAGCGCTCCCTCCCAGCACTGGGGTTGGTTCTCACCCTGGCTGCTTCCCCTCTGGGCCAGCTCTGCTGAGCCGAACCCTTGTAGCTTCCTCCCAGCACCCGGCAGCTCAGGCGGCAAAGCTCACTGCACCACTCCTGGTGGGGACACTGGGTGTTGTACAGTCTCCTCCTCCACGCTCACCCGCCCTGTTGCCAAGGGCCCCAAGGGTCCATGCGCCTTCCAGCCTCTCACAGACTCACCACAGCAAGCAGCATTGCTTCGGGGAGACACATCTGACACCTGCATGCCCGATGTCGCCAGAGCGTAGATGCGGCTCTCCTAGAAAGAGAGGTCCCAGGAGGTCAAAGCCAGGACTGTGCCCACTGCAGCCCCTCCAGGGAGTAGAGGAAAAGCCTGGCTCTGCAAGTGGGCACAGCTGGCTCCACACCCACAGTGGGCTGGGTACTGGCTGAGGACTCTCAGGCCAGTTTATTTCCAAACCTCACTTCCCTCAGCTCTAACACGGAATAACATTACTGACCTTCAGGAGGCTGTTGTGGAATCAAGTGAGAGTTAATGGCAACATTTAAGACCCGGATGTAATGCGTGCCCAACAGATATCCATTCCCTCTCCTGCCTCCATCCTCATCCTCAAGTTGAGAGGAGGCCGGGTCAGTAATCTGTTCCTCAGCATTTACCCATGCAGAGGCCTGTGGGACTCGGGCCCCACCCTGAGGTTGGTGGTGCTGACAATGAGAAAGTCAAAGTCCCGTGGTGACAGCAGGCTCTTTCACAAGCCAGCTACTGTATTTGGAACCTAGGACGCTGTGTCTTCCTACAGTAATAATGTAAAATCAGGGCTAGCCTATTTTGCCCAAGTGGGCTCAGGAACCCTGCACAGCACCCTGACCCCGAGGGTGTGCCCAGGTCTGAAGCAGCCCCCAGGCTGTTCTAGAGCTGCTCGTTCCATTCATCCTATAGGGAAAACAAAGGCCACTCAGGTGATGGTGAGTCAAGGGCTGACTAGAGAGTTTGCTGGCCTGCAGAGGAGGCAGCTGGGGGCAGTTGGGCTGGGGGCGGGGCAGGAAGGGGGGGTTGCATACTGTGATGTGGCCCCAGAGCTGGGCAGCAGCACTGGGGGAACTGGGGGACACAGGAGGAGCTGAAGATGGGTCAGGAGCGGGGAGGGGGTGCGGGGATGCCTGTGCTTCCGCAGGGCAGCTAGCTGGGGTGCACACGATAACATTGGGCATAGAAAAGATCATTTCTAAAAACTGCTAGATTTAATAAGCAAATTCAGTCATGTAGCTGGATACAAAGTCAATACTCAAAAGTCAATAGCCTTCCTGTACACAAACTTACTGAAAGAGAAATTAGGGAAACAACACCTTTCACAATAACATCCAAAAAAATGAAATACCTAGGAATCAACCTCACAAAGGATGTAAAAGACCTCTACACTGAAAACTACAGTACTCTGAAAAAGGAGATTGAAGAGGATATCAGAAAATGGAAAGATATCCCTTGCTCCTGGATAGGAAGAACCAATATAGTGAAAATGGCCATACTTCCAAAATTGTTATACAGATTTAATGCAATTCCTATCAAAATTCCAACAGCATATCTCACAGAATTAGAGAAAACAATCCTAAAATTCATTTGGAATCAGAAGAGACCTAGAATAGCAAAGGCAATTCTGGGCAACAAAGGCAAGGCAGGGGGCATCACAATCCCCGACTTGAAATTATACTATAAAGCTACTGTGATAAAAACAGTGTGGTACTGGCAAAAAAACAGACTTGAAGATCAATGGAACAGATTAGAAGATGCTGAAACAACCCCAGACATACTAAGCCACCTTATCTTTGACAAAGGTGCCAAACACATTCACTGGAAGAAAGATAGCCTCTTTAATAAATGGTGCTGGAAAAACTGGCTCTACACATGCCGAAGATTAAAACTAGACCCATATCTTTCACCATGCACTAAACTAAATTCAAAATGGATCAGAGATCTAAATATTAAAACAGAAACATTAAATCTGCTGGAAGGTAGGATAGGTAAAACCCTTGAAGACATTGGTGTAGGCAAAGACTTTATGAATAAAAACTCAACCGCACGGGAACTATCCCAAAGAATCAATAACTGGGATCTCATCTTATTAAAAAGCTTTTGCACAGCAAGAGAAACCACCAACAGAGTGAAAAGACAACCCACAACGTGGGAAAAAAATGTTTGCCAGCTGTTCCTCAGACAAAGGAATACTATCGAGAACATATAAAGAACTCAAAAAAATCAGACCTCCCAAATTTAAAGACCCACTCCAAAAATGGGCATCTGAGATGAATACACATTTCTCAGATGAAGAAATACTAATGGCAAATAAATATACAAAAAAATGTGCAACATCACTAGTCATTCGAGAGATGCAAATTAAAACAACACTCAGATACCATCTCACCCCAGAAAGAATGGCTACTATGAAGAAATCAACTAATAACAAATGCTGGAGGGGCTGTGGGGAAAAAGGAACCCTTCTTCACTGTTGGTGGGAGTGTCGACTGGTACAGCCACTGTGGAAGTCAGTGTGGAGATTCCTCAAAAAACTAGGGTTGGAGGTCCCATTTGACCCAGCTATTCCCCTTCTGGGCATCTTCCCAGAAGAATTAAAAACATCGTACCACAGCGATATATGTGCACCCATGTTTATAGCAGCACAATTTGTAATAGCCAGATCTTGGAAACAACCCAAATGCCCATCAACTGAGGAATGGATAAGAAAGATGTGGTATTTTTATACAATGGAGTACTATTCAGCCATAAAGAAGGATAAACTGGAGACTTTTATAGGTAAATGGATGCAACTCGAGAAATTACTCACAACTGAAATAAACCCGACACACATGTGTAAGCATCGTACTGTCTCTCTAGTATGAGAAACTGAAAGAGTAAATAAGATCCAAAATGTACAATAGACATGGTGAATCAAAAAAAAAAAAAAAAAACTGGTCAAAAGGAAAGAGAGACTGGAATAGGGAAAAGAAAGAAGGGAAAGGGAAAAAAAATGTATATATATATATAAGATGGTTAAGATAGATACACTACCAATTTTACTTAGTTCATTGAAGAGTAAGGTTTGTGCCAATAATGTTCGGACAATTGAATGCTAATGTCTGGTATCCTGAATAACTAACTTAAAGATAATAATACGTAATGCATTAACCATTGTTACCCTCATATTGTGGTGTTTTGAAAATTTGTTCTTTTTTTTAATTTGTTTTGTTTTTTCTTCTCTTTAAAATAAAAAAAGAAAAAAAAAAAAAAGAAAAGAAAAGATCATTTCTGCCCACAGTAGTCATGGAATTAAACAAAGGACAGGCCTCTGACTTCACAAAGGAAATGAAACTAGAGCTTGAAGGACTGAGGTTAAACAAAAGAAAGCACTTTTTGACCAAAGGTATCCAATGCCTACCTTGCAAGGCTGTTTTAAAGATCAAGAGAAAAAGGGCTCTGCAAACTCTAAGGGCAAATAACAGACCTGACACCTCTGAATTCCCAAGCCTTATTTTCCCCTGGGTTCCTGCCCAGGCTGGGCTCTCTAGCCACGGTGGCTTTGGTGACTTCCTAAGCTCACGTGGAAAGGAACGCCCCTACCTCAGGGGTCTCAGACAAGCTGGCACTGTGTTGTCGTTTCCCTCAGGAATGAGTTACAAAGGGACTGGAAACAGGAAACAGAGTCTCCTTACACTGCACCAGCTGACCCTTGAGAGAGGGAGCACTGAGGGAAGGACCTGATGTTGCCCCTGAACACTTACATCCCAGGAGTGTAGCTGATACTTATGTGGACAGTGTCATCTGAAGCGTTTTATTGTTTTTGCTTGTTTGTTTGGTTTCTGTTTGTTTTTCACTATGTTACACAGGCTGTCTTGAACTACTGGGCTCAAGTGACCCTCCTGCCTCAGCCTCCCAGGTATAGTCCATAGGTATACTGTGCCTGGCTGAAGCATTTTATATATATCCTCTCCTTCTTTTCCCTCTCCATTCTCACCCCTCCTCACATGTACATGCAGAAACAAGAGCCACTCTTAACCATCACAGGAGCTGGCAGTATCTTGGCAAAATGCCAGCTGTGAGGCCCACCTCTCTCCAGTAATGCCCGCTGAGCCCTCCTGCCACATCCCTTGCCCAGATGCTGCCTCACTGACCCCACCTCTGCTTTAGGGCTCCAGAGCAAGACAACAATAATCGAGAAGAGGCTCAGCAGCCAGGCGGGAAGGATGGCTGGCCAGGGACGGGCACTGCACCTTCCAGCTCCCGACCCTCGGGAGACCCTGACCTGACTCAGCTGTGAACCCCATCTTGCAGGTGCCTCAGAGCAGTCAGCACCTGGGTTGGTGCCTACCTAAACCAGGCCTTCAAGAAAAGCCCCTGGAAGGTGCAGATGAAAGTGGGGCTCTCCCAAACACTGGCATGGGGAGACAACCCTGCCACAGGCACCCCATCCCTTCTGCTGCCACAGTCAGTGCTGCCTCACACCACAGCAGCATCTGGTCTGATCACGAGCAGCAAACTCAGGTGCCTTTGCCTTGTACCATCCCATCGGCACTGGGCTCCAAAAGCAGCCTGGCCCATTGCTAACTTATACGCGACCTTGCGCAGGGACAGCAGTTTGTACTTATCACGGGAGTCCCAGTGCCTAACTCCTCACACAGGTGAGGCTCCTTCCCACTTGCTGGGCTCTGTGCCAAGCCCTTCAAACCCCTGGTCATCCTCACCACTGCCCTGTGAAGCATAATTAACACTCCACCCTGCCCCCTTTTCATTTTAAATTTTTATCACAGAAAATGTGGGATACAAAAACAGAAAAAACAGGGCCAGGGATAAAGCTCAGTGACACAGCGCCTGCCTGGCAAGCGCAAGGTTCTGAGTTCGATTCCCAGTACCAAAAAAAAAAAAAAAATAGAAAAAACAAGCCAGGTGTAGTGGTGCACACCTATGGTCCTTGTACTCTGGGAGGCTGAGGCAGGAGGACTGGAAATTCAAACCCAGCCTGGGCAACTTAGTAACTTACCAGGACCCTGTCTCTAAATAAAAAAGTGCTGGGGCTATAGCTCAATGTGAAGGCCCCAGGTTAGATCCCCTGTGCCATCAATTAAAGAAAGAAAAGAAAAAAAACAAAGTATGATCTCCTGTACCCACTGCCCAGTGCAACTGTGTACTGATGTCTTGTTCCACCTGTGTCCCCTACAGGACAGCAGACTATTTTATCCAATGTTACAAGGAGGCCGAGGCTCAGAAGCAAAAACGGCCAACACTTGCGTATCACTTACTACCTGGCAAGTTCCTCAGATACCAACACTTTTAATCCTCGTAGGAGCCCTACAAAGCAGTCACTATCATCCCCATTTTACAGAGAGGGAAACTGAGGCACTGGGGTTTAGAAGCCTACCCAGGGTCACACAGTTAACAGTCGAACCTTAGTGGCTTGATCCTGGGCCCTGTCTTTTAACCCCTACATACAGTAAGATCTCAAAGAGTCGCAACGATGAAATGAGGAAATGTGCACAAGGCACTGGCTCGGCGTGTGGCGCACAGCAAATGCTCAGGAACAGCCAGCACCAGCAGCATCGTTTCGGATTCTGGCTCTGCCCGCACTAGCTGGGTGGGCTGGGTGGGCTCCCTGGCACCAGCCTCCCAGCGCTGTTGTGAGAATGCCAGCCTCCGCTCATGCTTGGCGCATGTGCCTGTTCACTTTAGCTGTCAACTTGACTGGGTTAAGAGACACTGATGATCACAGCTGAATGTAGTGTTAGGAGGGGGCGCCCCGGTGGCAGCAGCAGGTCCCTGGGGTGAGGCTTTTGAGAACAGATCTCTCCTGGCATTTCCTCTACACTCTGTTTCCTGGCTGCTGTGAATGGAGCAGCTTTGTCCACTACACCCTTCTGCCACTAGGTTCCTGACTTGCAGCCAGCTGACCATGGACTGAAACCTCTGAAACCATGAGCAAAAATAAACCCTTCCTTCAAGTTGTGTGTCAGGTATTTGGTGCCACGATGAAAAGCTGACCGATACAGGGCACCCATCGCTGGCTCCACCCCCGGCCCAGCCCTGAGGCTGCCTCTTACCCAGGATGGAAACCTGCGCAAGGGTGGTGTGGGTGGTTTGTTCCCCAGCTTCACTTCCACCAGCTTAGTGCTGGGTGCCTTCAGGCTTTCCCTTTCCTCCTCCTTCCCGGCTGGAGGTAGCTCCCCCATCTCCATCTTCTCTGGTTCTTCACAGAAATCAGCACAGGTCTCCAGCTTGGAAAGGCCAGACGGGTGGAGGGTTGACAGGGCCCCAATCTCAACATTCACCACACGCTCAAAGTGCCTGGGTCCAACGTGGGGTTGGCTGTGGTGCCTTTTGGCCACATGGACGCTATCCTGGGGAGAGCTGGGAGCCCGCACCTTTGGAAGGGTCATGCTGCTGCCAGGGCCACATTCCCTGGCAGAGGTCTTGATACCAGGGAGTACCCTCTCCTGAGCAGTGACCAGGCCCTCCTGCCAGGAGGCTGACCCACGTCTGGGGTCGCCAGGCTTCGTGCACAGCTGGCTGGGAAAGTGCTTGCTTTCCAGATGAGGTTGAAGCACCTTGGCCTCTGCCATTTCCCCAGGATGGATTGGGCCGCAACTAGAATCTTCCACAGGGCTTCTGGCTTCAGACAGAAAGTCTTTGCTCTCGGGAGCATTGAGAGAAGGTGCAGGAGCAGCCACTTTCAAATCCAGGGCCTGGGAACCACTGTCCTGCCCTACAGACTGGGCTCCTGGCTCTGCAGGCACAGACTCCAGCTCTGGGGCTCCTTTGGGGGTCACCAGCAGCTTCCCCGAAGGCCCTGTCTGAAGGGCTGTGATTGGGACAAGAACAAGACCAGTGAGAGCTCTCTCTACTCCGCCCCACACCTGACACACACCCCCATCACACACCCCCATGCACAACCCCACCACCGCTACACACCCCCATGCACACACTGGCCTACCTTCTAGTGCGGCTTGAAGGGCGCCCACCTGCTCCATCAGGTACTGATTACAGCTTTTCAGGTGCTGATTCTCCATCTCAAGCTGGGGAAAAAAATGAAGATTTAGGGGGCTAGGGGTGTGGCTCATGCCCTTGCCCAGCTCTACAAAGGAAGAATGAAAGAAGCAAAAAAGGAAAAGAAGATTTAGAATACACAGCCCCTACATGTTCAGACATGTAACTCAAAATAAGATTAAAGCCCCAACCTTTGGAAAAGAGCACTTGGTGCCCTCCCAACCCAGTGCTGTCCTCCCGGGGAGCCCTCACCTTTTCCTTCTCCTGTGCCAGCTGGTTTGGACCGAGATAGAATTCTCCTTTGGCAGGCCTGCACTTCTCTTTTTCTATGGTTTTTTGTTTGGTTTGGTTGGTTTGGATTTTTCCTGTATGGGGGATTGAACCCAGGAAGCGCTGAGCTACATCCTAATCCCCTCCCCTTTTTTTTCAGACAGGAGTCTTGCTAAACTGTCCAGACTGGCCTCAAGCTTTCAATCCTCTTGTCTCAACCTCCAAAGCAGCTGGGATTACAGGTGTGCACCACCACGCCTGGTGTGGTGGATTGACATCTGGTGGTCAACTTGTGACACCCAACTGAACTGAATCAGTGTGGTGCTGGGTGTGGAGGGCCCACCTGAGGATTGTGGCCAACAACATAAAAAGGAGAACTGGAGAGGAAGAACTGGTGCTGTTGGTTCTCCTGGAGGAGCTTGTTGAGCTGGCTGTCCTGATATGAACTTGGCTGTTATCATCATCGGAGGAGTTTGGGTCCTTGCTGTCGCGGAGGATGGCTGCGGTTCTCCTTCGGGGAGCTCTGGTCCTTACCTTAAGCGTCACTTCTTGGCTCCAGTGCAGATCCTTCATCCCGCTGGTGCAGACCTTCTAGCTTCCACCACTGACCTTTGGGCCTTGCCAGTGTAAGTCCTTGGTACAGACTTGCATGAGACATTGTCATGGGCTCCAGGTCTTCACCTGGACTCGTGCAGGATATTACCGTGGGATCCAGGCCTTCAGCTGGATTCTCGGGGTCTCCGGTGCATGGACACATTTCCTGCACTCTTTTATATTTGACTCTTTGGGTGACTACTATAAAATAATCCTATAAATTATGTGTCCTGTATTAAATTGTTTCCCTTGCAAAGCCTGACTACAGCACCTGGCTTATTTTTAACCTTTTTAAAATTGTGAAATGTAACACATACACAGAAAGCTGCATCCTACATCAGTGGACAGCTTAACAAATGATTCTGAAACTACTACTTAACGACCACCACCCAGGTTAACGGATTAAAGTTGGAGCTGGGCACAGTGGTGCATGCCTGTAATCCCTGCACTCTGGGAGGTGGAGGCAGGAGGATCCCAGGTTTGAGCCCTGCCTGGGCAACTCAGCAACTTAGCAAGATTCTGTCTCAAAATAAAATTTTAGAAAAATTAAGAAAGGCTAGTGATGTAACTCAGTGTGAAGGCCATGTGTTCAATCCCCAATATCAAAAGTAATAATAACAAAGTAACAACAACAGCCGCGCGTGGTGGCAAACCCCTGTAATCTCAGCACTTGGAAGGCTGAGGCAGGAGAGCTGCCATGAGTTCAAGGCCAGCCTGGGCTACATAGTGAGTTCAAGGCCAGCCTGAACTACACAGTGAGGTCCTGTCTCAAAAACAAAACAAAAAAAAAAGTAATGATAATAATCGCCAGCACCCACACAGCTCACTGATGTGGCGCTTCACAATCACGCCTCCCCCTGCTAAAGGTAACGTCCTTCTGAGCACACCACATTCCCTTTCATACTTGCTGGGCTTCCCTGTTTCAGTAGACCGCCTGCATTAAATTGTGTCCTGTATTAAAGTGTTGTTATTACATACTGGTTTTGTTGTGTCCATTTCTAAACTCTGAATAAATCAAATTATCCAGTATGTACTTCAAGTCTGGTTTCTCTTGCTCCATCTACCACCTATGAAATCCACTCTCACGGTGACTGCATTTTCTTTTGAAATAAATGCAGCAGACTTACTGAGCATCTGTTACCAAGGGCCATCTGGGGCTGTGGGAGCACAGAGGCAAACCGGGCATCAGTTCTGTCCCCAGGAACCTGCAGCCCAGCAAGCAACCTGATATGTGCACCTGGAGGAGGGCAGGGGAGACACCACAAGCCCGGGCCCTCCTGCGGGAGTGAGCCACCCTCTCTGGAGGACAGAGCCAGAAGGGATGCGTGTCCATCCCTTTCCAAACTGCAAACCCCTTTCCTTTTGTTTAGGAGGAGGCTATTTTGTATTGTTTTGTTTTTGATTTTGTAGCACTGGGGACTTGAATCCAGGGCATCTGCACTGAGCTACATCCCTGGTCCGTTTTTATTTTTTATTTTGAGGCAAGGTTTCACTAAGTCACTGAGCTGCCTAGTCGGGACTGGAACTTGGGTTCCTCCTGTTTCAGCCTCCCAGGAATGCTGGGATCACAGGTGTGCGCCACCGTGCCCAGCCGTTTCTGGACAGCAGCACTGTAGCTTCTAGTCCAGAGTGTCTTAAATACAGCTGTAGCAACTTATCAACTACAGAAATAAATAAATGGAGAGGAAAAGAGAAATAGAGGCTACCAGGTACTGCTGCAGGTGGGGCACAGAACAGGGAGTCAGTGGTTGGTGGGTTTCGGAAGAGAATGAGAGATGAGAAGTTCTGGAAATAATGGTAATAGTTGCACAACATTGTGTGCTTTATAAAAACAGTACAGATGATAAATTTTATGTATATTTTGCCACAATTTTTTAAAAAGTTAAAAAGCCCCACCCAGGTGGATCGATACAGCAGTGCCAAAGGCACCTCAGTTGGCCTCGGATAGCCGGTCCCCCACATCCCCGTGGTGTCCCCCACTGAGTGCTGGGACCGAGGTCGGTGGGGTGTGGAGAACCCTTCATCCTGGGAAACAGGGTGTGGCTGGAAAGGAGGTGCCCTCTTGCCTGGCACCCGTCAGGGTCAGGGAAAGCATGTTAGTGGGGAAGCTGGCGCCAAGCCATTTGCAGAGGACCTGCTTCTGGGCTGGCATTTCCTATGCAGCGGAGCAACTCCCTCCCTGCAGTCTACTGAAGGTCAGCCCGCAAGGGCAGCAAACGCAAGGGTTTGTAAACAATTAAAATAGATGATTGAAGTGTAGGCAGAATAATTTAAAACAAAAATGAAAAATATAAAAGCACAAAGCTAAGAAGAATGGAGGAGGACACAGGAGAAAAGGGAGTGAGTGAACAGTGGTCTGAGTGGGCTTCTCAGGAGGAAACTGAGGGCCCTGGCCAGAAGTGACTCATTCTTTCTTTCCAAACTTACACCCAGCACAAAGCCAGTCAGGAACGCCAGGGAAAATGACTGAGGCAGAAGGGAAGTAAAGCCACACGTCCCTGTGTTTAAAATGAACGCAAGACAAGTGTTTGACATGAAGAAGGGCAGGCGAGGAACCTGACAGGAGGCAGGGAGCGCCGGGAAGGTGGGCGACCCAGCCCAGCCACATCTCTGGCCAGGACCCCAAGCCGAGTTTCTGACTCACCTCTGTTAACTTTAGCGCCACCCATTCCTTGATCTTTGCAGCTTTTTTTTGAACACTTTTTGCTTCCTCAGCTCTCATCTGCTTCTGCAAGAAAGGTAGGGACTTCAGTTAATCCCAATGTCACAGGCAGAGTGAATAAGTGGAGGTGGGAAACCAAAGGAAACATCAAGCGACTGAATGGGAATAGCCTAAAAGGAAAAAATAGCTATGTTCTTACAAATTCCTGGGCTGGTGAGATAGCTCAGCGGCATAAGCGCCTGCCTGGCAAGCGCGAGATCCTGAGTTCGACCCCTGGTACCCACAAAAAAAAAAAAAAAAAATTCCTAAACATAATACAAATCCTAGAAAGCCACAGAGGAAAAGATTACTAAATCTACATCATAACTATAAATTAGCATGTGACTGAAAATAGAAAATCCCTTAAACAAACTAAAAAGACCAGTTGGGAAGGATTTACAACACAAATTACAAACATACACAGGGCTATTTGAAATGAACAATCTAATAATCAGGGAAGGATATGAACAGAACATCAACAGAAAAATGAAGATTTTTAAAAAACCACACACATAAAAACCCATAGTTGAAAGCACTGCTAGGATTAGCTGGGACTTCACAGAGAACGCACACATAGAAAACGAGTCGTGGCTCCTACTGTGGGGTCCGTTGTTGGAAATGGATGGCGCTCTAGCCAGAGGGGAAAGCTGGACAGATGAAACAACGGCAGAAGGAAGGCACAGAACGGTGATGGAGTTCATGAGATGGTGGAGGGGAGGGGGCTACGCACAGCACCTGGCAGAAGGATGTTCCAAAAGTCCTCTCAGGTGGCCAGGCACAGAGCCACACACCTGTGACCTCTGCTCCGCAGGAGGCTTAGGCAGGAGGATTGCGGGGTTTGAGGTCAGCCTGGGCAACACAGGAGGCCATGTCTACACAAAAGGGACTCTGGGGAGCAAGAGTGTTGACTGTAGCTGTAGTGCTGGGCAGTGGCCTCTCCCAGGATCCCACACGCTCAGGGCAGAGGCCTCGATTTTCAGAGGAAGTGGCAACTTCGGCCTCTGCCTACTCAAGTTCATTGAGAGGCTTTGGCCAAACGGCCAACCATGGCTGACCATCAACCCTGTGCTGCTGTGGTCACAATATAGCCAAGTACCGTGCAGCGCATGTTGGCAAGACACAAGGCCAACACAGACAGGGAAGAGCTCTCTGTACCAAGCACTGACCCCACGTGTGATACTGCACAGACTACCTGGTTTAATTCTCCCCAGAGCCCTGTGAGGTGTTATAACCTCTATTTTATAAATGGAGAAAATGAGAACCAGTGACTTATTTTTGAGACAGGGTCTCACTCTGTAGTTCAGACTGGCCTTGAACTATGTAGCCCAGGCTGGCCTTGAACTATGTAGCCCAGGCTGGCCTTAAATGAGCTGCAATCCTCCTGCCTCAGCCTCCCCAGTGCTGGGATTACAGGCGTGTGCCACCATGCCTGCCTCGAGAGTAAGTGACTTAAGCAGTACACCCATGGTCAGAAAGCAACAGGTGCCGGAAGTAGGATTCACATCCAGAACAGTCTGTGCTCGCTTCAGCAGCACGTATACTAAAATCAGAACAGTCTGTCTGCAAGGTGTTTTTGCCTCTATATCTATATTGGATCTTCTGATAATTAAATCTCCATATAAAAGAACAGGTTGGCGAGGGAGTGAGTTCTCCATCGCTCCAGGGCTCCAGCAGAGGGGCTTGGCAGGCTGTGGACCAATGGTGCAGATGTTGAGGGGATTGGTGCCTTACCTGCTTCTCCAGCTGTGCCTCCAGCTGGCTGATGAGCTCCACTTTACCCTGCATGGCTTTCAGCAATTCTTGGTATTTCCGATGCAGGCTGCCTGAGGAGTCCACATTCCTAAGATTGGACAGTTTTACCTTCTCTTCCATCACACCCACCTGAAAAGTACCGATGACCTCATAGGGTTTCACACCACTCACACCATGTGTACAATGCCCAGTGACATGACTGCCAGCCAGAGCCCTTATCCACGACAGTTTGGGCCACTTAATGAAGTGACCCTGTTAGACTTTTATTTCAGCAAATGAAGGAACTGACAAGGGAGAAACTAATTTTGGCTATTCTGAAAAAAGCAGCGAGGTCTTGGGCCATCTAATTCATCTACTTAGCTGGAGCCATGGAATTTACCTCATCAGTGTGCTCAGAGTGGAAATGCTGCGTCATTTCTGGGCCAAAGTGCACACACCTTAGCCAGATCCCCGTCACGGCAGCCAAGAAGGTTGTGTGCAGTACAGCAAGACAGGAGGAAACCCCTTTGGTCCTGACCCAAGAGACCAGGGGAGCACACACACTGGCTAAGCCACGATAGATGGGCACCATGTGTGAGAAGCCACCGAGACTGCCCACAGTGCAGCGTGGCCTCTTTGGACTCATACGTCCACTCCTTGTGCTGACCTGACCCAAGGACTTCTGCATTCACACAGAAAGCTCCCTGTACTTGAATTTGTTCTGACACACTGTGGCTTTGTGTCCTTGTAAGGCTCTCATCAGTGTGGTGAGTGCGCCCATACGTGTCCATGAGAGGGGAGGGGCACTGCCCGCACCTCACACCAATCCCCTCGTTACCTGGGTCTCTGCCTTCTCCGCTCGCTCCTCAGCCTCCAGCAGCCTCTGCTCCAGTTCCTGCATCTGCTCAGTCAGAGAGGGAGGGAAGGAAGATTAAGTGCTGCCTCTAATCGCAGCATCAGGACCGAAGAGCAGAGCATGCAGACACCGCCTCACGTGGCTCAAGGGTGTTGGGGTAGAGATTCCCAGCAACGCCGCTCCCTGATTCTGAGTGTCTCAGCACAGATGAAGAGCTGCGGGCGCTGAGAAAGCAACAGCTGCCCTCTTGACCTTATGCAGGTGGTGGGAAGGGCCAGGTCCAGACACCGGCGTTCCCTCTCCTTTCCATCCTCTACAGAGTTTAAGAATCATGACTGACCCAGGTGTAGTGGCACATGCCTATCATGACAGCACTCGGGAGGCTGAGGCAGGAGGACAGATGCCAGTTCGAGGCCAGCCTGGGCTACATGGTGAGTTCAAGCCCAGCCTTGACTACCTAACAAGACCCTTTCTCAAAAAATAGTGAGAAGAATACAAGGAAACATTGAATGGAAAGGCCTGGGACTCTCAAGTTTCCTAGACTGACCTTCAGCTGAACATCTGCTCTGCAGCTCAAAAGACATGGGACTTCCACGAGAAATGGGAATTCATACTTGTGATTGTCTGCAACCATCATCCAACATTTTCTAATTTCATCCGAGGAAAAAACTTGTCTTCCTATTTTGAGATGGAGACCAAGGCAGACTGAAGAATAAATCTGAGTCTTACTTTCCAGCTGGCCATCTTCACTGAGGGCAAGAGTGGCCAATGACACTGGCCAGAAGCGGGAGTCACTGCTGCTGGCCTCTCCCTGCAGGCTTTCCCAACCACCTTTAGCAGTGTGGCCCTGTGAAGCAGAAGGGTGGGCACGGCGGGCATCTTCAGCGCCAGGCCTGAGCTCCAGCTGCTCCTCACTGCTGCCACCCTCCAGTCATTCTTGTCCTCCCGCCAAGGACAGCTGACACTCAGGCACGTTGTACTCACTTCTGCGCTGCAGGATATTTTTCTCTAGAACCAGTTCCTGAACACTGAAAATATTCTGAGTATCTACGACTGTTTTAGAAAAGCATAGTCAGCGTCTGTGTATCTACCGCCCTCGACAGTTAACGTTCTGCCGTCCTTGTTTGAAAAGTGTATGTTCAACCTCATTTTTATGAAAATTAATTCTCTACTGCTGCTGGAGTGCACCAAGATGTGTCCACTTTCCGAGTTTTCACACTTTCCTTTTTACCCCCAGCACGGACACCTGTCACTCGGGCAGATCCTTTAAAGGGCCCCACACGGACCTCTGACAAGTGGCACTATGGGTGGGCCACCCTCGTTTGCTTCCCTTGGACCCTGTCCTCAGCTGTCCTCCTCGTGGAGGGTCCGGGTGACATCAGCCAAGGAGGCATCGGGTTTAGGTGGCTGACAGGGCTCCACTTTCGCCAGCGCACCAAAGATTCCCAAGCTGCCTTAGAGCTGGCTGCGGCAACCTGATGAAATGTACTTTTCACCAGCCTGATGGTATTCAAGCCCCAAGCCCACAGCTCCTTGTCCCACGTGGCGGTGCTGTGATGAAAGGAACAACAAACTCTCCCCTGCATGGCCAGCCCAGGCCTGCTACGCCCAGCCGTGGCCTGAGCTGAGAGCCACCCTATCCTGGGTCTCAACTACTCCTATGAAAAGGGGGTTCAACACTCCCAGAGCAGGCCAGGCGTGGTGGCACACACCTCTGATCCCAGCACTCAAGAAGCTGAGGAGAGATGGCTCAGCGGCATATGCGCCTGCCTGGCAAGCGCGAGGGCCCGAGTTCGACTCCCGGAACCCACATACGAAAAAGGGGCCGGTGATATCGCTCAGCGGCACGGGCACCTGCTGGCGTGCGAGGTCCTGAGGTCGACCCCTGGTACCCACAAAAAAAAAAAAAAAAAGAAGCTGAGGCAGGAGGATTGCCACGAGTTTGAGGCCAGCCTGGGCTACATAGCGAGACCTTGTCTCAAAAAACCAACAACAAAACAAATAAATAGAACACCGAATTTTAAGCTGAGCACATAGTTACTCAGAATGAAGACCACATTTCCCAACCTTCCTTGCAACTGATACATCCATACAATTAATATCTGGCCGTCGGTGTGCGCAGAAGGAATGGTCATGTGCTTGGAGGGAAGGGGTGGGAATGGCGCTATCAGTGTGAAGCCTCTTCACACAAAGGACAGTGCCCTGGAGCTGGACTGCTTATCTTCCAGAAGGTTACCTGAGAAAGAAAGAAACATCTGTCTTTTAGCCCAGTGTTATTCCAGGTTCTTTCTTAGGGCAGCCAAACTATAATCTACCTAAAACAGAAGGCACTAATTTTTTAAAATTGATCCTATCTAGATTCACTCTGCTTTCTGAATCTTAGGCTTCACATCCTTCATCAAGACTAGAAACTTTCTAGCCATTGTCTCTTCAAGTGCGCCCCTCCTTCTCCACTCCGGAGTCTCATCTGGTGTGCACAGGGCCCCGTCATCCTATTGTCCATTCCTCAGCTCTGGATCTGTGTTTCTCTGTGCTGTACCTGAATGATTTCCTCAGGCCTGCCTTCCATTCTTTACATACATCTTTGACAGTACCTAATCTGATGCTGAATCAATCTATCCACTCAAAAGTTAATTTCACGCCAGGCGTGGTGGCACACACCTAGCACTTGGGAGGCTGAGGCAGGGAGTGTAATCCCAGCACTTGGGAGACTGAGGCAGGAGGATCACTGTGAGTTTGAGGCCAGCCCGGGCTACATGGTGTGCTCAAGGCCAGCCTGAACTACATAGTGAGACCCTGTCTCAAAAAAGAAAGAAAGAAGGAAGGAAGGAGGGACGGAAGGAAGGAAGGAAGGAAGGAAGGAAGGAAGGAAGGAAGGAAGGAAAGAAAGAAAGAAAGAAAGAAAGAAAGAAAGAAAGAAAGAAAGAAAGAAAGAAAGAAAGAAAGAAAGAAAGAAAGGAAAAGAAAAGAAAAGAAAAGAAAAGAAAAGAAAAAAAAGAGAGAGAGAAAAAGGAAGAAAGAAAATTTCAGTGAAAACACCTTCTCTTCTAGAAGTTCTATTTGGTTTTCAAGTTTACTTGCTCTTTTTGGATACTGTCTTGTTGTCTCATGGTTTCATTTTCTTCCTATGTCTCCAACAGTTTTGAACACACTTATTTCATGGTCTCCTGTCAGCAGCTGTATCACCAGAAGTGCAGCTGTTGCTGGGGACTGTGGCTTGCTGTAGACTCCTCCCCCGAGCAGGCCGTCATTCTGGATTACAGATCCATCTTCACCAAGGCTCTTTTCTGTGTGGATCCTGTGAGATCTGGATTGAGGACTCTCCACAGAGGTTCTGTGTCTATTCCTAGAAGGTTTCCCAGGGCCACTGGCCCAGAATTTAGGTTTCCTAAACTGCACAGGTGGTATAAATCCTAATGTGAAACCATTATTAGTGTCAAGTTCTGGAAGACTTCTCTTCTTCTTTGCTTTTGCTTTTCTTTACCCTGAGCCTTAACTAAGCATGAAAGGCTGCTGCCATCCCCTCGTTCAGGTGAGTAAATGTTTCCCACATTCACCTTTTTATTCAGGGTGCACTGCGATAACTACCACTTTACCTGGAAGGCTCAATTTCAGCTCCAGCCTCCAGGCAGCCAATCCCACCTCTGCCACTACAGATGGACAGACGCAAACCCAACAGCGTGTCACTACCGGAAGGCCAGCCACCTTCCCCGACCCACTCGGCTTCGCGCTGAGCAGCTCTTGGCATTTTCCCTCTTCATTTTGCTCTTACTTTCCTCAGTGGTCAGCTCTCTAGATGTTTCATAGTGGTTTTTGTTTCATTTAGGACTCTGGTGTTTTTTGAGGCAGTGTCTTGTTATGTTGTCCAGGCTAGTCTCTAACTCCTAAGCTCAAGCTGTCCTGCCTCAGCTTTCCGAGTAGCTGGGATAACAGGTGCATACCACTGCACCTGGGTTGTTTATTTGTGCTTTTTAAGTTATTTCTGTTGTCCTTATTACTTACTAGTGACAGAAGTTTCTTCTCCCTGAGTAGATACCTCCTTATCCTTTCCTACCCTCACACCTACCCCCAATATCGTAGCCTAAGGCAAGCTTCTCCAACTTTACAGAGTACAAACCATGTCCTGGGAGCTTGGTAAATACATAAAGCATTAGCAGCACCCTGAGGACGTGGGCCAAGAGGACTGAGCTGGGGCCCAGGAACACACCTGCTTAGCTAGCAAGCACTCTGGGCGGTTCTGACCACACTGCAAGAACCACCATCTAGGACCGGTGAGATAGCTCAGCAGCATAAGCACCTGCCTGCCAAGCGCAAGGTCCTGAGTTCAACTCCTGGAACCCACATAAAGGAAAAAAGGGCCAGTGATATCGCTCAGCAGCACAAGTGCTTGCTGGCAAGCGCGAGGTCCTGAGGTCGACTCCTGGTACCCACATTAAAAAAAAAAAAAAAAAAAAAAAACCACCGTCTAAGGTCGGCTGCCCTTTTCCTGAGGGGGCTGAATTCTTTTCAGGACAGTATCTGGCAGCACCCACAGGAACCTGTGGGCATCTGTCTTGCACAGTCTGAATCAAGAGACAACAAAGCCAACAGAGGCAAGGTCCAAGAGTTCTAGTACAGGTTGGCTGGGCGCGGCGGCGCACAAGCCTGTAATCTCAGCACTCGGGAGGCTGAGGCAGGAGGATCACCATGAATTCCAGGCCAGCCTGGGCTACACAGTGAGTTCAAGGCCAGCCTGAACTGCCTAGCAAACCCTGTCTCAGGAAAACAAAAAACCACCAAAAAAAAGTTCTAGTACAGGCTGGTCCAGAGCCACTGGCCTGGCCATGGAAATGCAGAGGCGATGCCACCAACTTGCCTTCCTGGTTCCAGGTTGCAGGATGGTCAATAAAACCGGTCATTTATTCTGGCTTAACCAGTCAGGACTGTGATAGTACTTGGAAACAGGATTTTACCTCTGTACTATGAAAGAAGGGTTTGCTAAGCAGATGAGTCAAAACTATAGAGATTGGATGATTTAATCTACACACACTTATGTTTTCAAGTGCAGGTCTCCATTCTCTAGATGAGTCATGCTCCAAAATGCCCCTAAAAGTCAGCTGTTTAGTTTTGTTCCTGGTTTTTTTTGACAGGGTCTCGCCAAGCAGTTCAGGCTGACTTTGAACTCTATGTAGTCCAGAACTTGTGGCGATTCTTCTGCTTCAGCCTCCCGAGTGCTAGGATTACAGGCGTGCACCACCACACCCAGCCAAACCAGCTGTTTAGAGTGTATCTCCCCACAGTAATGCCATGAGAGGTGGTGGGTTTCCTAGAGCAGCCACCCAGTCCTGGAAAGACAGCTGTTCCCATTTTAGATGGATTCTGTGCCAGGAGCATATGTGATTTGAAATAATTCTTGAAATAACTCTGAGAGGTAGACATGTGTGTCCCTGCCTTTGAGGTGAAGGGTCCAGGGTTACACAGCTAACAAGTAGCAGAGTCAGGCAGGTCTGGCTCTAAACCCTGTGTCATGGTCCCAGGAAACCAGGCAGCCTTCGGTAGCTCGGGTGCTTACGATGGAGTGAACAGTAGGGTGGAGACCTGCATTCTTCTCTCCCAAACACCTGCTGCGGCACACTGTAAAGAAACATGAAGGGGATAACAGAGCCTCCACTGGAGCCTCCAGTGACTCACGAGATGACAGAGGACCGAGGTTCCTATCGCCTCTCTGGTGTGCCATACACAGAGGCGGCATGGGAAGGAACCAGATGACAGGGTAATAAAATGCTGAGCTTGGTCTTGAAACGAACAAAACTACCACAGGTTTCGCTTCGCACGTGTGGAAAAGCATGTAATTGAAAGTTTAACTCTGGCCTTCTCTGCCGAGGCCCCGAAGTGCCAGGGAGCCCCCAGCCCTCAGACTCACCTTGTCAGCCAGCAGCTCCCTGATCTTGCTGGCCTGGAGGCGGAATCGGAAAAGCTGTGTTTCCAGGGTCAGGCAGCGCTTCTGCCAGTCTACACTGGCCTGGGTGTCCACCTGGAGTTCTGCCATGGTGAACTCAACTTCTGGATATTCCTGGGAGCTCTAAGAACCAGCACAGAGAGAGGAAAGGGTAAGGGTGTGAGGAGTGTGGTGTGGGGAAAGGAGGAGGAGCCAGGGAGGACAGAGAAGACAGGGCTGGGGAAGGGAGTGGTCATCGCTCTCGGTCACACTCCCAGCTTAGCTCGCTGGATCCCCTGTAGCAGAACTTAGGTGACAACCTCAGGAAGTCACAATACCTTAAGGAGAACATGGTCTTCTTTTTAAGGCAGTGAAAAGTAGGGCTCACTTTTCATTCAGTTAGCCATTCAACAGCTGTTTATATGCTAGACACTGTTCTAGGTCCAGGTGTACAAAAGCAAATAAAAGAAGCCCCTGGTCTTTGAGTTTTTCAAGGAACTCTACACTCAAAATTAAAATGTGAGTCGGGTGTAACAGTGCACACCTGTAATCTCTACTACTACTACTCAGAAGGCTGAGGTGAGAAGACTGCAAGTTCAAGTCCAGCCTGGGCAACTTAGCAAGATCCACTCAAAATAATAAAAAGGGCTAGGGGTGTAGCTCAGCCCTTCCTGGTTTCGATCCCCAGTATCACAAAATAATAATAACAATAATGTGGTCACAATTGCCAGTTGATATGTGGATAAATGGGAGTAGTGGTTACGGTATTTAGGAAAGGCTTAAAAAATGGGTAACAGATTTGTCCAAGTTCACATAGCTAGTTGGAGGCAGAATCCTGAGTTCCAGAGTTCTTTTTTTTTTTTTTTTAAGAGTAGGAAAATTTATTGGAGAAAAGGAATGGGGAATGGGAATAGCTCCTGAGAGACAGGAGGGGTCCCAAATGGGTTGCAGAGTGTTCTGATTCTACTTAAACCTAGGTGGACATTAGATGGGGAAAGTGAAAAGGAAATAGGCTTTGAACTTCCTTAATAATTATCTACTTAGGTAGGACTCTGCCAATTGTCACAAATCATCCTACCTCAGAACAGATTCTCATCCTCTCCTCCCCTTCAAGTTACAAGACGCAAACCAGAAAATTGCTGGATATTTTGCTGTGGCCCCCAGAGTAGGGCACAAGTCTTTGGAAAAAACTTAGTACAAATTCAGAACCAATTAAGTAGACACCTCTAATATCTCCAGCCACGGGAATTTCCTCAGATGCCTCCTGGATGTATTTTAGAAAAAAACTAGGTCAAGGATGAGAGAAGGGCCCGGTGAGATGGCTCAGCGGCGTAAGCGCCTGCCTTGCAAGCGCGAGGGCCCGAGTTCAACTCCCGGATCCCACATACGAAAAAGGGGCCGGTGATATCGCTCAGCGGCACGGGTGCCTGTTGGCGCGCGAGGTCCTGAGGTCGACCCCCCGGTACCCACAAAAAAAAAAAAAAAAAAAGGATGAGAGAAGGAAGAAGCAGGTAAGAGGGTGATGAAGAAGAGATAGAGGCACAGTGTTTTTAAATCCTTTTCCTTTCACAGGAGCCACATGGCCTCAGGAAACTCAGCCGCCTCCTGTGCTGTTGCCAAATACCATCTCCAAGCAACAGGGAGCCTCTCCTTGGTGGCTGGTCACCAGTACTGTTTTCCCTCACATCTGACCTTCGCTGCTATCTTTCTCCCCCGTGCACTATCAACAGCCATCATTCACTGAGTCCCCACTGTATGCCAGGCGCGTGCAACTTCAAGACAACCTGGAGAGCACAGGTGTGCACTCGTGTCCACTCACAGAGGCTAAGGAGCTACTACACATAGCTCCACAGTGGGGCTGGGATCTGGTTCTAAACTTTTTTAGCCACTGTGCTCTTAACCCATCAGGAAAGGCTAGGAATGGAGCTCGGTGGTAGAGCGTTTGCCTGACATGTGATTTCAAAAAGAGTGAGGTACATGGTTAAGAGTGAGATGAACCGTTTATAAAATCTTCCAGAAGTCTTAGCACTAAGGCGAAACTGTATCCTGATTTTCCCAGGCATCTGGGCTCAATCATAATCTCCACAGGCACAGACGCTTAGCATGCGCCCTGACTTTTCCTTTAAAATACAGGGGCAGTAGAGCTGCTGAGAAAAGCCCAGCAGTTAAACGCTGATAACCGGTATCTGATTTTCTTGGTTCTGGGCTGCTCAGGACACTGGACACATGACCTCAGCTGGGCTCGCCCAGAACTGTCATCCCAAACAATTCCCACACTGTAGCCTCCCAGCCGTCCCCGCCTCAAAACACTGGGGCCAACTGGAACGGGCAGGAAGACAAAGGACAAAACAAAACACGACCTTCTCTGAGCTAAGATCACAGCTGAAAAGACAAAACAGAGCCCTGCAGGGCCTGCAGAGAGGCTGAGAGGCTTTATGTTTGATTTCCTTTGTCCTTTAGGGGGATTTTGCTTTTCCTCCTATAAACAGAAAATATGGCACATGTGAGACTAGGACCTGGGAGTTTTGCAATCTAACCCAGGGCTAAGAATTACCAATAAAAGCACTCAAGTAAGACCAAAAGGGCAGGGAAAGAAACAAACATTTGTGTAGTTAAGAGTTTGATTAATTTTAATTCACTCTTACTGATCGTCAAAACTGTTGCCCAGATTCCACGGGGAGAGGGGAAACCCAAATTATCACAATCTCTGGGACTCCGGAAATAAAATCCCACACACTGTATTTAATGTCATAGCCCTGACATAGCTCTGCTATACCTAGAGTTTCGGGAGTGCTTTCTCCAACCAAGTACCTTCATGACATCACGGTCCTGGACTGATCAAGTGGTCTGGTTAATCCTCTCACTGCCTGGGGGATGCTGGCGAGTCCAGAGGAGGCTGGGACTCATGCTAGACCTGCCTCAGCATGCGAGGAGAGTTAAGAGGTTTGGAAACAGATCTGGTGCAAGGTACCTGCTGCCAAGACAAGGCCTGGAGGCTCTTCTGGCAGAAGCAGGTGGTCCAAGCAACAGCAATAAAATAAGGGATGTTTAGGGAAGATGCCAGTTGAGTGGAGCCTCACCTGCTAAGTCACCTTGAACTTGTACCTCCCATAAAGAAATGCAAGGACGAGCCAAAATGAACACCTGACATTTATAGAATGACTCCTGCTGGGGATGTAGCTCAGCAGCATGGCACCTGCCTGGCAAGCACAAGGTCCTGAGTTCAATTCCCAGTACCAAAAAAAAAAGTTCTGACAGAATGACTCTTAACTTTTCAAAACATGTGACTTATGTGTTCACTCATTACCCCTGAGATAGAGGGCAAGTGCAATTATTCACAGTGGACAGATAACTCATCATATCTGTGGCTAGCTTAGAGACACAGAGCTAAGGGGTAGCAGAGCTGAGCCAGGAATCCTGATTTCCCAAGAACTAGGAAAGCCCTCTCGCCATGATGCTTCAGTTGTGGCAGCAGGCATCTCGTGCTACCAGGCTTGCCTAACACAAATACATCACTAATGGCAAAAACACATGCAAGGGCTGGGGGTGCAGCTCAGTGGCAGACCACTTGCCTAGCACACCTGAGGCCTTAGTTTGATCCCCAGCACCACCACCAGAACAAAAAGGGATGGGGTGAAGCAGGAAGTAAGCTGGGAACAAAACCCAGCTCAATTGTTTTGTTTGTTTGTTTGTTTTTTATGTTGGAAAGCTGCAAAACACAAAAGTAGGAGCAGTACAATTAATCCCTATGTGCCCCCATCCAGCAACAATTATCCTCAACTGATGGCCACTCTTGAAAAACCCAGTTCTCCTGATCCTCCGGTACCCAGAATGCTAAACCACTGGGCAGGTGTCAAAGGACACCTGTGGCCCTGAAGCTTTGGAGCCCCTCAAACCCTCCAGCACCCTGCTTATGTAGCCAACACTGGCCTCAAACTTGTGGTGATCCTCCTGCCCCAGCCTCCGAGCGCTGGGATTACAGGCGTGCACCACCACGCCCTGCACCCTCCAGCACACTGGATGAACCGAGAAAATGCCACAGGAGTCAGGCTCTGCCTCAGAGGCAGGGCCTGAGGATAGGGCTGGTGATGGAAAAGAGCTTTGCTGACCTCAGACTCAAGCCTCTGTCAGAGAAAAACACAAACATGACCTGAGACTTTGGGGATTTGACCAAAAATTGACAAAATGTTGAGATTAAATTTAATTCAACCAACTTTTTTTTTTTTTTTTTTTTGGCAGTACTAGGGAACTTAGGCCTATCCTCTATCCTTTTTATTCATTTATTTGTATTTTGAGCCAAGGTCTTCCTAATTTGCCCAGATGGGACTCAAACTTGCGATCTTCCTGCCTCAGCGTCCCAGAGTGCTGGGATTACAGATGTGCACGTGTCCAGCTCGATCATGTGCAAGGCTGAAGACATAAAGAGGAATAATGATCCTCTGGTTGATGAGTCTCGATATCCTGATGTCTCCCATCAAAGGGCATCAATCAATGCAAAGCCTTTTAGAAAGAGATGAGAGGTCACTGCAGGCCCAGGAGAGCCTGTTGCTTCCAGGGATGGGGTAGGCATAGGAAGGTAATGGGGACCCTGGTTTGGTTTTTGTTTTTTGTACTACTGGGGATTGAACCAAGGACTCCTGAACTACATCCCAGACTTTACTTTAGCAGGGTCTCACAAAGTTACTCAGGCTGGCCTTGAATCACCATCCTCCTGCCTCAGCCTCCCAAGTAGCTGGGATCACAGGCATGCACCACCATTTCTGGCTTTTGTGTTTTTTTCAGAGATATCCACAGTATGTGCAAGCATTCATATACTTCTTGCATACACATGCGCACAGGCACATGGGGCACACTGCACACTGTAATGAGCAACGTAAGTAAAAGACCTTCCTGTATCGATACACATCTCTGCCACAGTTTCCCTCCATGCTTTCAACAGCTTTAATGTATTCTGCAGTATGGCTATTACATGATCTTATTTAAGGATCCCTTATTGATAGACATTTGGGTTGTTGCCGACCTTTTGCTAAAATAATGCTGCAATGAATATTCAATGAATATGCATCATTTCATAAATATCAGGTATACCTGAAGGACGGTCCTGGAAATGGAATGGTAGGGTTAAGTGATTCGCCTTTTAAATTGCCAGACAGTCCGAAGCTTCTTCCCTGGAGGCTATCCTAATTCGTGTATATACTCCGGCCAGCACTAAGTGCCTGTTTCCCCGTTGCAGAGGTCAGTTTTGAACAAGCTTTTGATAGAAGGGCAAGATGGCTAAGCGGGGCTACCCAGGGAATGCAGGATGGTGGCTCAGCACCATCTGAGAAGTCACCCAAAACAAGGGTGAGAGAATCCTGTCACCTTAACATCCTCACGTACAAAGCATTCTCTAAGAAGCACATAGCAGAGTCCGGCACACGATACACAGCCTTGCAGGGCCTGGAAGAACAGCCTAGCATGCGGGAGATCTTGGCTTCGATCCCAGGGAGAGGGGGTGTGGTAGTGTAGTAAAGAGGAAGGCACCACTGGCGGTGGAACACAAGAGGAAGGACACACTTCTGTCCTGCAGTTGGTGACTTCTAAAGAGGGCAGAAAAGGCACCACGTGTTTTCAGCTCAGGTGTTAGCTGCGACGAGTTTGGGATCACAAGGTGCACCCCATCACAATCCAGCTCTCAGCAGGTCCCCTCTGCACCCTGGGGGACAGCAATGGTCTAATCCCCACATTTGGAATCTATAAGGCTTGACTCTTGGACTCTTTAGCTATATGACCTTGGGCAAGTCATTTTTCTAGTCCTGGTTTCCTCCTTTATAAAAATGGTGGTAATAGGCAGGAACGCGGCAGTAGTCGGTCTATAAAGACCTACTCTACACAGCGTCTGGCACACGGAAGTCTGAAGCTAGAACGGATGCCTTTTCTATTCAAAGGTTGCTCGATGATCGATTTTCGCAGCGTTCTCCCGGAACCAAGACAATGTGGGCAAGTTTTACCAGGTGGAGTCATAGCAAAAGCTTAAGGAGGAGATATTCTGGCAGGGAGCAATCCAACGGGGAGAGGGTTACACTTCCACATGAGGGTCCTCGCCACCTCTGCCACCCTGTGAAGGCGCCTGGTCCCTGGGGACCGATTCCTGGGACACGAAGCCCCTGGCTGTCATCCGGCGCCCAACCTGTTTTCCTTTCGGATTGGCGGACCCGTCCCTGGGAGTCGAGCCTGACCCCTAAGGATCTCTTCGAGAAACACCCAGAAATGCCAGAAGAAATAACCGAAGATGAGGTCGGGAGGGGAGAGGCGAAAATGAGCGCGCACCGGCGGGGTAGAAACCTGGCCGTCCGTCCCGAGCCCTTCCCGGGAGCAACTGGATCGAGCCAGTCCCACACCACAGGTCCTCCCGGGAAGGCCAGCCCCGTCCCGTCGCGCGGGGCTCCAGGGCTCCCCACCGCCCCCGCCGCCGGAAGCCCGCAGCCAGGTGGGGAGGCACCTGCTCCGGAGTCGCCCTCGGGCCGCGGGGAGCCGGTCCCCTGCGCCCAGCCGAGCGCCCTCCCCGCCCGCACACGCCCAGCCCAACCCGGCCCGGACAGGAGCGCGGGGCCGCTCACCTTCGTCCCCGCCGCGCACGGGACCCACGGGCGCCCCCCGCACGCCGCCGCCCCCGCCGTCCTCGCGCGGCTTTCGCCCTCGTCCCGCGCGCTCGCCGGGTCTCCGCCGCCCGGCAGCAGGGGTCGCGGTGGGCGGGGCGGGGCGCGGGGAGGGGGCTCCGCTGGCTGCGCGCACAAAGCCCCGCGCGGCGGCGCTGCTTCCCATCCACCGCGCCGCCCGGCTCCCTCCGCCGCGCGCTCCTCCAGCTCCTCTGAGGCGGATCACGGCTCCGCTCAGCCGGCGGCTCGCGGACAGGCACAGGAAATGACCTCAGCGGGCTGCAGCCTCCCACCTCTCCGTACCGCTGCGCTCGTGGGACGCGCGCGGGATGGGGGACACTACCCGATCCTCCCCCTGAAGGAGGTTCCAGCTTTGGTCTGGCCACCTGTAAGAATGCAGCGCCCGGATATTGAGAGCAGAAGTCCTTATTTCTTTTTTTTTTTTTTTTTTTTTTTTTTTTGTGGGTACCGGGGGGACGACCTCAGGACCTCGCGCACCAACAGGCACCCGTGCCGCTGAGCGATATCACCGGCCCCTTTTTCGTATGTGGGTTCCGGGAGTCGAACTCGGGCCTTCGCGCTTGCAAGGCAGGCGCTTACGCCGCTGAGCCATCTCACCGGCCCAGAAGTCCTTATTTCAAACGAGTGTCCCGCTGATTTGTGGTTTGGGGGAGAACGGGGGAGGGGGTGTCAAGCACAATCCATAGAGTAATTTGCTTGCTTATGTGCGTATTTTTTTATTTTAGAAGAGAAAGCCAGGGAGCCAGAAAGGCAAGCAGGACACTCGTCAGCGAGCCCTTGTAGTTCAGGCATTCGCCATCCCTCAGCTCATCCGAGGGATAGGTTAGGTTGGGGATCGGTTAGGTTGGTGTGGGGTAGGACGTTGCAAATAAACGACTGCGGGGACGGAGCTTTCCTGGCTAAGGTGTAGCTCAGTGGTTGAGTGTGTCAGTAGCTTGCACTAAGCCTTGAGTACGAGCCCCAGCACCAACAAAACAAGAATGAGGAGGAGGAACACAGTGCGTTCTTCCCCACTCCAATCTTTCAGTCGAGTCCTAAACAAAAGTAAACCAGCACCAGGGCCTGTTTCTCCAAGAGGGTGTTGGAAGACTCACTCAGATACCCGAGAAGAGTCCCTGGCCCCACCCCAGGTTCGAATCTGAACCTCTGGGGGTGGTGCTGGGAACTTGCCCTTTGAACCAGCTCCCCAGGTGGGTTCTGTTTCACTAAGGAAAGCTGTCACCCTGGGCCAATGGGACTCCAAAGGCTGAACTTGAACTTATAAATGGCTTTATAGCTTCAAGGACATTGAGATTGATCGGTCCCATTCTGTGGAACCCTGGCCTGTGCTGTCGCCTTCAACAGTCCAGAAGTTGCCCAAGGAAACCCAAAAGCAAGTCCTCTGGATTTTCCAAAGAGGAGATTAATTCATTCATTCACTCTGAACCATGCACGTGGTATAAATTTCAATAATACACCAAACTAACACTGCCCCTTTGTCCCCAGATCACCCATGTCAAACACAACTACTGTTAAAATTTTGCGTGTGTATCTTTTCAAGGTGTTTTAGGCATACATAAGAATTCATATATTCAAGGTATATGAATATATACCCATTTGTGTGCATGTATTCACTTCCACCTTTTAACACATGCTTTATTTCTCTTTATTGTCTCTAAGTTGGCATATTAAGCACATCTAGAGTTGCCTTAACTTTTTAATGGTTTCTTAATATTTGTAATAATGAACATTTAAGATGTTTACAACCTTTGCCTCTTATATATCTGACTACAATGAATGCCTTTGTACATATTTCTTGGTCCATATGTGCGACTGTCCATATGATTTAATACTTTAAAACAGATCACTGAGCCAGTCATGGTGGCCCACACATATAATTCCAGCACTCTAGGAAGCTGAGGCAGGAAGTCACAAGTTTGAGCCCAGCATGGGCAATTTAGTGGCTTACTGAGACCCTGTTTCAAAACTTAAAAAGGGTTTGGACATAGTTCAGTGCACAGGACTTGGGTTCAATCCCCATTACTGAAGAAAAAAAAAAAGACACACACACACACACACACACGCACACACACACACACACATATGCACGCACACGGCAAAGAAAAGAGATTGCTATCTCCAAGCACAATGCAAATTTTAATTTCAAAAGCCGGTGCAAAATGGCCCTCAAAGGAAGCTGTACCAACCTAACTTGTATTAATATATCCAGTGCCCCTTCCTTCCCTTCGACCTGGGCCAGTGGCATGATGTATCTCCAAATACAAATTTTTTAAAAGGAAAAACTAAACAAACTAGCGTGTGTAAGGATTTTATTCTATTCTATTCTATTCTATTCTATTTATTTATTTATTTATTTATTTATTTTTGCAGTACTGGGAATTGAACCCAGGGCCTTCTCACCGAGCTACATCCCCAGCCTTTTTAAATTCTTTTTTATTTTGAGACAGGTTCTCTGTAGATTGCTAAATTGCCCACACTGGGTTTGAACTTGTAATCCTCCTACCTCAGCTTCCCAGAATACTGGGATTACAGGCATGTCAAGCATGTGTCACCATACCTAGCTATGTTTATAAAGATTTTTAAAAACTTTTAGGGAAAACTAAGAACGCCACTCAGGAGGCTGAAGCAGGAGGATCGCCATGAGTTCAAAACCAGCCTGAACTGCTACTGAAACCCTATCTCAAAAACAAACAAACAAGCCAAACCCAACCCAACCACTATTATCTCAGAGAGAAAGTATTATTGTGACTTCCATGTGACCTCCCCCTTGCTTTGGGATCTCTTTTAATCCCAGTTGTGTAACTTGAGCAAATTCCTTAACCACTCTGAGATTTAGTATTTTTAACTTTTCAGTTTCCTTATCTTCTTCCTTTCTTTTTTTCTTTTTCTTTTTGGTAGTGAGAGTGTAATTTTTTGTTTGTTTTCAGTCAGGGTCTCGTGTTGCCCAGGCTGACCCCAAACTCTCAATCCTCCTGTCTCAGCCTCCTGAGTTCTTGGATAACAGGCATGTACCGGCCAGTTTCCTTATCTTTAATGTGAGAATCATAATGACTCTCTGAGGTTAGTTTGAAGATTAAATCAAATAGCTGGGCGTGGTGGCGCACGCCTGTAATCCTAGCACTCAAGAGGCTGAGGCAAGGGGATTGAAGTGAATGTGAAGCCAGCCTGGGCTACATAATGAGTTCAAGGCTAGCCTGAACTGCATAGAGAGATCCTGTCTAAAACAAAACAAAACAAAACAAAACAAGATTAAATCAAATAATAGAATTACAAATCTTGGGATCCAATAAATGATACCAATTTTTCTTCCCCTAACTTTTTTTTTTTTTTTTGGTATTGAGGATTGAACATAGGGCTTTTCACATACTAAGTAAGCATTCTACCCCTGAGCTATATCCCCAGCTTTTTAAAACTTTTACTTTGAGACAAGGTCTCATTAAGTTGCCCAGGTTGGCCTCAAAGTTATGATTGTCCCGCCTCAGTTTCCCAAGTAGCTAAAATGACCGGCATGCACCACCATGCCCTGCTTCTCCATTTTATTTTGAAATCTGCAAACTTAACAGAAGTTGAAAAAAATAGTATATTAAATACTGACGCACTCATATACTCATTAGGATTTACCAGCTGTTAACATTTTGCCACATTTACTTTTACTATTATGTGAGCCACATTCAAATTTCTCCAGTGGCCACAGTGTCTTTCATAGCTGTGTTTTGTAGCTCTTCTGTTTATCATTACCGATCCTTACCTTGTACTCACCAGAGTGAATGATGGCTCCCTCCTGGCTCCTACAGCCTGAGCCTGCAGGAGCTAGGCCAGCAGGGTCCACTGAGGGCAGAAGAGTTTCCTAGCTTACACTTGGGGTCCTCTCATCAGCCTTCTTTGCTGAAGTTGTTTCCTCTGCCTGACTCCAGCCACCCCACAGGGCATCCTGGAAAAGTCCTTCCTGCCTGCCCTGCCTCCCTCCCAAGGGTCCTTTCACTGGGTCCCTGGTCAGCAGGGGCTACTGTTCTGACATTAGGGAAGCCTAGATCCGGGGCACCCTCAGCCACAGCCCCTCGCACTGCCCTGAGGCAGGAAGTAGCTGAGGAAAAGGGTAGAGAAAGAAGGGAGGGCATACCCTGAAGCCCGATTTCCAGACTAGACCCAACTTCTCTTCTAAGGGGCTTTTTTTTTGTGGGTACCGGGGGTTGACCTCAGGACCTTGCGCGCCAGCAGGCGCCCGTGCCGCTGAGCGATATCACCGGCCCTAAGGGGCATTTTTTTTTTGGTGTTTTGTTTTTTCTTTTTTGGTATCAGGAATCGAACTCAGGCCCTCGCACTTGCCAGGCCGGTGCTGCACTGCTGAGCTACATCCCCAGCCCTCCAACGTCTCCTTTGCATTAAGCATTAACCCAGGACCAGGATATCCAGGTCTGAACACAATGGAGAAATTGACCAGGTAACCCAGCTTATACGCAGTAAGTCCCTGGGTACGTGCCCAGCATTCTTCAGCAACCCCGGGCGTGCCAGCCCCAGCCCTAACTCCCATGTCATTGCCTATGCAGTCTGACCACCCCCCAACCCACCCTGGCCCCCTATGGACTTCAGACCCCATGACAGTTCCTCCAAGGGCCATGAAAGGGGCAGAGCCAAGCCACTCATAGGCAGAGGAGCCAGACCAACCCCTCAATCCCACCCTAAGGCTAATAAAACCTTCAGCACCCAGCCTCCTTGGGGCATGAGCTCTTCTCACGGCCCCTCCCACCTGGTGGAGTACACTTTCACTTTCAGTGTCTTTGATCTTGGCTGGTCCTTTGGGTGTTCCGCTCAATTGTTCAGAACATCAAGAACTTGGATGACCCCGCCTCCCCCACTCCACCCCCATCTAGTAACAATCCCACCCCAGAAATGAATCCCTGTTGGCCTCTAAGCTGCCCTGCTTCTAATTTAACCCTGAGATGAAGAGAAACTTGTCTATGACCCAGTCTTTCTGGCTGAAGGCACATTTTGTGTAAGCTTTCTTTGGTGGAACTGAGGCTGAGGATCAAGCTCTGGCTGCAGGCCAGATTCAGACAATAACATCAGCTGACACCTCTCTTCTTCCCTTCCTCTCTCCCTTTCATTCACTCACTTACAGTAGCTGACTTGGAAGTTGTTTCAGGCACTCGGTAAGATGCCCCTGACTGTAAGCTGGGAAAAGCCACATCCTCGCTCCCCATCTCAGTTTGCTGTAAAATGAGAAAATTATTTACTAGCACAGTTACCCTTGAGTTTAAAATATTTGCGAGTTGGAGGACCAGGAAGGATTTTGAGGAAATTACGACCGCAGAGAGAGATTCTGCAAAGCTGAAATGAAGAAAAAGACCATCTTGGGTACCATCTCTGGCTAGTGCTGAGGTGGGAGGGGGCGAGCAGGAAGGGCTGGGATGGGAACTGGAGGACACAGGAGCCTGCTGGAACGACCCCCAGAACCCTCCGAGGAGCCGCGGGGAAATGGCACTCAGCACAACGCCCAAAGTTCATTGCTGTTGGATGTAGCTTATTATTTCCAGATAACTGAGAAAGGAGGGTGGAACAGAGGAGGGTAGAATGCCACCATGTGCTCTGGGTTGGAGGGGCACTTTTGTGGGAGGGAGATGAGGCACCCATTGCCAACGAGTCCAAGCCAGTTTTTGCTTTGGTGATGGTTGGGTTCTTCTATTAACAACTCTTAAGACCCACAAGGTGAGTACTTAGAGGCCGTTTATCTTCTCCTCTGCAACCTCTTACAGATGGGCTATCAAAAATGGCTAAGGCCAGGGCCAGCCTTGGTGACACATGCCTGTGATCCCATCACTCGAGTACTGAGGCACGACGATTGCTGTGAGTTCAAGGCCAGCCTGAACTACATTGTGAGACCCTGTCTGATAAAACAAAAACAAAAAAAGGGCTAAGGCCAAATTCTGCCAGATACACATATATTGCCGAGCAGACACAGAACACCTAACCTACTTCCAGGAAGGCGGGCAGTTGGCCTGGTCTGGTTTTTACCATTCATTCATTTATCAAGGGCAGTAGGGCCCAGCTAATCTTCCTGGCTGACTCCATATTGTGAAAACCACTTATTTCACCAATGAAAGATTATTTCTAGTCTCTCTCAAGTGATCAAGCCCTTGGGTGTAGATCTGGATGGTCTTTGAAGTGCTTATGTAACTGAGCTCTGGAGTGCAGATTCCTGATTAGACCACTTCAGATGCTAACTCCCTGTTCTGGGGTTAGAGGAGGAGTCATTTTACATACACACACCACGAGGTTTAAACTCAATGTTTAAAAAATAAACTCCTACTAGAGATGATATAACATTATCCTAGTACTAACCACTATTTATTAATCAGGTGAAATGAGGAGATGCCGGCCAAGGGGACTGGGGAGAGGGAGGAACTGCTCTGTTGGGACTCGGCTGTGCCTGGCCAGTTCAAGACTCTGCTAGCAGACACTTAGGGGACTGCTGGGTGATAGCACTGGGCTGCAGAAAAGAAAGGGAACCTGGAAACGGGCCAGAACACAGTTCAAATTCTGGCATTACCACTTAGGCGGTGATGTGGTCTTTGAGGCAGTTAAATTTTTTGAGTTAATTCTTTATTTATAAAATAGCGATAGTAATCATTCTTGTCACTTAGGGTTGTTGAAAGAATTCAGTGAGATAGTATGGTATCTGTCATGTGATTTACGAATAGTAGCTTTTTGTATAACCAGTCTTTGAACAAATATTTGCTGAAGATCTAATGACCTAGTAGAGCAGGTACCATCTACCAGATGGGGATATAAAGATGCTCGGGCAGCCTCTTTGTTGTAAGACTGTAACAGGCAGAGGCTGGAGAGACAGGAGTAACTTTAGGAGAACTGGTGAAATGTTTGACAATTCATCATCCCATAGAAACTCCACTTTCCAGGCCTACTTGTTTTCTCTGAGCAGGGCTCTGGGCTTTGAGGAGACCCCTCCTGCTTCACCCAAACCCTCACATATCAAAGCAGCCCTTTTTCTGTTGGAAAAGAAGAAAGGGGAGGGGTGGGAGTATGAAAAGGAAGAAGAGAGAGGTCTCAGGTACCCAGGAGTTCTTGGGCTAGTTATTTATTTATTTCTTTAGATAGAGTCTCACTATGTAGCCCAGGCAGGCCTCAAACTCACTGCGATACTCCTGCCTCAGCCTCCCAAGTACTGGGATTACGGGCATGCACCAACAAGCCCGGCAGTGGGGTAGTTAATGGTTCACCAATCAAGAGTTTTCCATGTTCTTCTTGCTTCGGACAAAGAATAGGATGAGACAAGCCAATAACAGTGCCAAAAAATTTATTTGAAAATGTGAGGTAAATGGGTATGGGAGAAACCAGCTCTGCAGAGCTAACTTGGGCTGAACAAAGAGGAAAAGAGGGCAAAAGCAAAAATGGAAGTACGTGTCTCGTCTGAGAAATGTGCTGCGGGCTGCTGTGCAAACTCACACATGATAGCAGCCATTCTTTTTTGTGCCAACCACGTGGGAGCACATGAGAAGTCCTACATACGGGGTCCTGGCATTGCCCTGGGATCTTGTAATTGACAGGTCCTGCTCATTTCCCCCAGCCAGCTTTGGCACACCCTATCTCTTACAGCACTCCTGCCTCCGCCTCCCAAATGCTGGGATTACAGGTGTGTGCCACCTTTGGTGGAACCTTTGGGTTAGTTCTGGTCCAGCCTCTGCCTCAGGAGCCAGGGGCAGAACTTAGTAGCCTTGTGTCACAGAGAAATCCTCAGGAGGTTATTTACTGTTGAATCTCTGAGAGCAGCTGGGTGACCATGGGTTGGGTCAGAGAATCTTAGGATCACTATGCAAGCAGGGCCAAGAGGGCAATGATTAGACTTGCAGCGAAGAGCAGAGGAGGCAGGAAATGAGATGGTCGGGGCAGAATCTGTGTGCATGTGTTTGTGTGTTTTAACTTTGAACATGTGGTCGTCTTCCATTTATTCATTCAGTTACTCACAAACTTACTTACTGAGCACTTGCTATTTTCCAGGCTGTGCTAAGAAGCAAAGTATGACAAATATGACCCAATGAACTCAGGGCCAAGGCGCTAGAGCTGGCTGTGCCTGCCCTGGTTTCTTGGCTCTTCCCAGCCAAAACGTAGAGTGAAACTCATGCAGTGAGGACATTGCTGTGAATGAGCTGCCGGCACAGCTGGGGAGCCAGAGAGCCAGGCAGGGGAGGTGGAGGGCAAGGAGTTTCCTCTGTAGACAAGAGTCAGCGTTCCTCCCTAAAGAAGGTGGCTACGAGGTGGAGATAGGGCTGGAAATGTAGCTCAGGGAGAGAGTGTACAGGGCCCTGGTTCAATCCCCAGCACTGCAATAATTAAATAAATAAATAGTGGAGATAAAGTGGAGATAAAATAAATGCCAGTGCCTGGCATAGACACCCCTTATTAAACTATTATTAAACAAGGAGAATCTTGAAGGTATAAAAACATAAACAGCAACCCAAAGACTAGGGACTTACAAACTAATACAGAAAGCAGGTGGGTGAAGAAGGAAGGCCTGGTGGAGAAGGATTTTGATGAGGATGTAGACAGCGATTCCAAATGCAACCTCATCTCATAAAATCCTGAGGGCATTGATTGAAAATACAGACTCCAGGCCCTGGCCTGGCCACTTGGGTCAGCAGGCCTAGGACCTGCAGGGTGTCATACTTACCTCACATTCCGACACTTCAGTGATCTCCGAGGCAACAGCTCCAGAGAAGAGCACGAGGTAGAACTGATGTCACAACAACATGGATCAATGCAGGGATCTGTCCAGTGCAGCTGTGGGTCTGCGAGCGAGACAGCCAGGCGGAGAGCGGCCCAGAGGGATGGGAGCTGAGAGGGAGGGATAAAAGGAGGCTGAGCTGGGAGCTGTAAGGCTCAGGGAAATAAAGCCCTAAATCCAGACATTCCGCTGGAATTCTAGATCATTTTAGAACTTGCAATATCTGGGCTGGTGAGATGGCTCAGCAGTGTAAGCGCCTGCCTGGCAAGCGTGAGGGCCCGAGTTCGACTCCTGGAACCCACGTACGAAAAGAGGGCCAGTGATATCGCTCAGCGGCAAGGGCGCCTGCTGGCGTGCGAGGTCCTGAGGTCGACCCCCGGTACCCACAAAAAAAAAAAAAAAAAGAAGAACTTGCAATATCATGGTTTTATACCAGCTGTCTTCTCCATCAGCTTTCATCAAAGATGAAAACAACGGCTGCTCACATCCACTGGTGAGGGAGGAGCTGGGCAAGGACAGTTCCAAGTAGGTGCAAGTTCTCAAGCAGCCTGTAGGCTCCGTATGGGGAGACACAGGTTCTAAGAAGCCAAGGAAACTCAGACCAGTCAGGGTACTGCTGCTTGTGGCCCCTGTCTCCTCCTTGTGGCACATATATGGCAGCTTCAAACACACAGGTTTTCAAGGTGACAGTGGGTGGCCTCTGCGGTCCCACTTCCAGAGTTCAGAGTACATTCTGGCACTTCGCTCAATTCTGGGCCCTTAGGAAGAGCAGTACTCAGTGTATTCCGCCCATTGTTATTGTCTCTTCCACCCGTGACAGACCCCTGCTGAGAGAAGAAAAGTTTTCCCACCCTGACCTCATCCCCGAACTTGACTCCTCATTTGAGCTCCCACCAGCTCATGTCACAGGTCTTGGAGGTAACATTCTGCTTTCCTACCGTCAACACACATTTGTCGCAGACCCTCTGTGGGCCAGGATGCAGGAGAGGGACATCATGGAGAAGAGAGGCTCATCCATGGTGGCTTGGCCTGCAAGGGCTTTCCTTTTCCCGAGAGGCCTCTTTCCCTCATAGGAAGAGGCCTGTGATCTGGGTGGGGGGCTTGACACAGGGCTGGAAGGGCCAGTTCTTGCTCAGCCACTATTTTGCAATTTGAGGATGGTCTCCGCAGGTCCTTATGCCTTTGCGTGTTCAGCTATGCAACAGGAGCAGGGTCTTCATGGCTGCCTGTGCATCCAGAGTAGATGGACGCTTCCTGAGGACCATGATCTGGGAGAAGGGGTGGTCCTGCTTGCAAAGCACGTTGTTGGTTGGTGTGACCATTGCTAGATGGGAATAGAAGCAGCGTCACCAAACATCCCTGGGCCACAACTGGCCATTCCACCGAGAACAAGTGGAATCTGTCTAATTTCAGTGAAAAACAAAACGTTTAAAGCCGATATTTATTGAGGGCTCACTAATGTTCCAGGCACCTGCTACATGTTTTAAGAGAAATTAGAAAGAAAAAAATAAGATGAGAGATCTTAACACTCTGGACGGAGGCTGAAGGAGGAGGAGGTTCATGAGCTGAAGGCCAGCATGGCCTGTGTTGTGAAACCCTCTTCTTTTTTTTTTTTTTTTTGTGGGTACTGGGGGTCGACCTCAGGACCTCGCGCGCCAGCAGGCGCCCATGCCGCTGAGCGATATCACCGGCCCCTTTTTTCGTATGTGGGATCCGGGAGTTGAACTCGGGCCCTCGCGCTTGCCAGGCAGGCGCTTAAGACGCTGAGCCATCTCACCGGCCCAATGAAACCCTGTCTTAAAAGAGAAAAAGAAAAAGAAGACTAAAAAGGAAAAGAAAAAAATTTTATAAGGAATGATCTCGCATGAATGATCTTAATTCTCACTGTTCTCTGGGCCTGGAATTATTTTTATCTTCCTTTTCTAAATGAGTAAACTGAGGCTCTCCGAGGCCCAGTGGCCTGGCCAAGCTTTTATTCTGTGCTTTGGGCCGAGGCACGGGCCCTTGCAGGGCGCCTTCCAGCCCAGTGGCTGCAGTGATGAGCGAAGTACCCCAGCACTCACAGGAAAGGCCCAGCAGCCTCCCCCTCCCGCCAGTAACAGCCTGGAACCAGTAGGTCGTAGACTCCTGTGACCCACCAGGACTTCGCATTGTTGTGCTTCCCGTCCATCGCACTCAGGCTCAGAGGAGCGGCAGGGTTCACCCTCTTCAGGGTGCTTTCTTTGCCAGCTCCCTTTGTGAAAGGGGATTAGTTCAGGTAATTTAACCCGTCCTCCCTCTTCAAGTCCTGGCGGGAGGCAGGAGGCTAGCTCTCAGCGCCATCTAGTGGTGAGGATGCCTGTTTGTTTTCTTGAAGGACTCAGACCAGTTGCATCTAGGGCCACTGTTTGCTTTGGTCACCCCAAAACGTAGTGGTTAATGAGGATGTAAGCTCTACAAGACTTGTTCCTGTTTAACTTCGTATAGTTTTAGGTAAGAGCTGACGTAGAAGGATCTCGAGTTCAAGGACAAGCTTGGGCAATTTAGCAAAAAGCTAAACCCTGTCTCAAAATTTTAAAAAGGGTGGGGCCAGGAGTGGTGGAGCTTGCATGTAAAACCAACACTCGGGAGGCTGAGACAGGAGGATCACCACAAGTTTGAGGCCAGCCTGGGCTACGTAGTGAGTTCAAGGCCAGCCTAAACTGCATAGCGAGACCCTGTCTCAAAAAATAAAAAAATAAATAAATAAGGGTGGGGATGCAGCTCAGTGCAAAGGCCCTGGGTTCAACCCCTAGTACCCCTGCCCTTCCAAACTAAAAAGACTAGGTTGAAGCAGGGAAAAATGAAAAGAACATTCTACCCCCTTAGTCCAGACACCTAGCTTGAAAAATGTGTGCCTTCTCCTTCTGTGCAAAGCACAAGACCTAAAACACCATGCACAGCCATCAGCTGGACATTTTCCAGGCAGACCTGTCATGCAACTGTGTGACACAGGCAGGGGACAGGAAGACAGTTTTCTGCATAAAGTCCATACTGAGGCTGGGCACCACCATGCCCTATAATCCTAGCACTGGGGAGGCTGAGGCAAGAGGATCACCTTGAGTTTGAGGCCAGCTTGGGCTACACAGTGAGTTCAAGGCCAGCCTGGAATACGTAGCAAGACCCTGTCTCAAAAGCAAAAAAACCCAAGCTTCAGGTGAAGCATCGTTTTGGCTCTGCCATGGATAAGCGACGGACCCCTGAGCTGGAACCAGACTGCTGGCCTCTGTACTGTGTCTGCGTCAGGGGCTTTGCTCAAGTAGAAGTGAGGTTTGGAGTTTTCAAAGGGCTGGTGTGGGCTATGCATCTTTTTAAAAGGAATTTCTGCGTTTCTAGCTTCTAAACTCCTTGGTCTAGGTCCAGAAGAAGAACACTAATCTGCTTCCCTTTTCAGAGTGGGCCCTCCCAGAGGAGTGAGGTAAAGGTGACAGACAGGTCTCTTATACAAGAAGGGGTGAGCAGAGACACTGGACCTCTGAGAGACACCACTCTGGAGCGACACAGGCAGTTGCTCCTTCCGCACATGACACATTTCCACACTGGCCGCAGGGGAAGCTCTCAGCTGGTTTCTGGAGTGGTCCGATTGTGACTGCGTCAATTTCTTGGGCACAGGAGATGAAACTTGGGTGGACCCACAATCTCTGGAACAAAAGATTCTCCTGAGAAAAATGTGGGCCTCATGGGAAGCAAAATTGTAAGGGTTTCAATAAATGCACTGCAATATTTAAAATAAGTTTTCCCAAATATATTTGCCACTCAAGACAGTGGTAACACGTATGCCTTTTATAGAGGTGAGGCTCATTGAAAATGTCTTCATTCGTGTGTGTTTGTGATACAGAATAGTGACGTTCACTTTGGGGGATTGGAACATGCATACATCATATCTTGATTATTTTCAATCCCTTTACCCTCCCCTCCCTTGTCTTCCCCTCCCCTTGACCCCCTTCCCTGTCTTCAAGACTATCCCTTATAGCTTCCTATAATTTCTCCTTTATTTTATTCTTTTATTTATTAAAAGAAATATGGAATGCGTCACAAATTCGCATGTCATCCTTGTGCAGGGGCCACGCTAATCTTCGTATGGTTCCACTTTTAGTATATGTGATGCCGAAGCAAGCACACCAAACTTTCTCTACGGTCTTCTTCACTCCAAATTCCTACTTCCTCTCATGGCATTTTGTGATTTTGTGTCCTTTCTTGAGCTGTGTCACTGAATATTTCTCATAAGTGATGTTAGGGAAAAGATGAGTGGTACCTCCAATATATATAGCAGCAGTAATGGCAAAATAAAGGGCAAAAAGGATACAACCCAAGTGGCTGTCCACTGGGACCTAGTTAGTAAGGTATTATGCATTACATAATGCATAGAATTTAAGATGAAGAATTATATTTATTGACATGGAAAGATATTCATTATTTAACATCAAATGAAACAGTTCTAGAAAAGTATGTTAGAGTATTATTTATTTTATATAAAATATAAACATTAACTATATATGTAAATATAGGTAGGGTTTTTTCCCCAAAAAAACATTAGAAGTTTTTATTTTTGGGTATAGAAATTTGATACAATGTTTTTACTTTCTGCTTTGTTCTTTTCCACATTATGTAAACATTTTACAAGGAGTATGAATCATTTTTCTAATAAAGCTATTAAAGTGTTTTGAAAGTATTGATCTCATGAGTAAGGAAGAAAGCTGAGATTTGGGGACATCGACAAGTGACTCAATAAAGCTACAATCTTTGTCAGTTCAAAAACCAGAATGTGCCCCCGTAACCACCGACCCTTCAAGATTCGTGGCAACTCTTTAAGCCCTGCCTCTAGCTGGTTAAGATACTGGGGATGGATGTGGAGAAGTGGGGATCAATGTTCAGACTGGAGGAGACTCACCTGCTTCTTATACCGTGTGGATCCCTATTATCTCTTCAAAGCAATTAAGCTGTGACCACAAGAGCATTACCGGCTTCCCATTATTCAGTGTGCTCTTGCGGTCTGGCAGTTGTCCAGGTCTTGAAGGAGCAGACACACGTCTGGGGACAGAGTTAAGTTGAGCCCTAACTTCTGATGCAAGCCCACTTCACATCCTACTGGGAAATGACATTTTCACCAATTCTTTCCACTTGAGGAAAGAAAGAACATGAAGCTAGTTGGGTATAGTCCAGAGGCCTGATGGCGTGAGGTTCTGGGTGGGAACAGCGTAGCCACTGATTTCAAGCATATAGTCCCAAGCCTGTCTTCCTTCCCTCTACCCTTCGCAGCCTCCATAGCTACGTGTCCCCCCACGCTCCCAACTGCAGCAAAGACTCTCAGAACCCTTCCTCTGATGATCTTAGAGCTCTGGGCCACCATCAGCTCCTCATCAAGGCAGGGGGTCGGGGCCTACGGGGCCCATTGTCTTCCTATAACATGAATTTGGACTTAAACAGTAAAAGCCCAAGGAGGAGACAGAGTATTAATTTCCCATCATACAACTATGGGGAATTTACAGGGTCAAGATGGGTGCCTGAGCAACCAGCTCCCTTCTTAGCCTCTCTGCCCTGAACATAGACCTGCAGATCCAGAACAAGGGCCCATGCCCACTGCACTCTTCTTTGTGTTACTGAAACCCAACCTTCTTCCCTCTCTGACCCGGGATCCTCTACTGTATTCCCCCAGGAGACCACCGTTCCATATACCTGATATTATTGCCCATGGATGTGAAACACATCCTACCAAAGATGTCACTGCCCCTTCCCCACATCTGTGCTTGGCTGAAGGCGAAGAGAAAGCTGACCTTGACCTGAGCTGTGGGCATGAAAGAGAGGCAGGAGTCTTGACCGAAAGAAGTCTGTGAGGGGCCGGTGAGATGGCTCAGTGGCGTAAGCGCCTGCCTGGCAAGCGCGAGGGCCCGAGTTTGACTCCCGGAACCCATATACAAAAAAAGGGCCGGTGATATCGCTCAGCGGCACGGGCACCTGCTGGCACGTGAGGTCTTGAGGTCGACCCCAGTACCCATGGGAAAAAGAAAAAAAAAAATAAGTCTGTGAATTTACAAATACTCAATCTTGAGCCAAAGCTGGAGTGTTTACAAATGAAGTGTAGTAGAGATAGACCTCACTGTGGAATCAGCCCCACTGTAGAACACAAATAATCACAAACCTTCCACTTCCTGCAAAGCAAAGAATTTAAAGCAGTCACTTGAGAGCCAGGGATAACCAGTGGTAGAGTGGTTATCTAGCATGCACAAGGTGCTGGCTTTGATTCTCAGCACTACAAAATAAACAGAGCAGTCACTTGGCACGTGAATAACGCTGTTACAGACAGTCCTGTGGTGTCCTCATCTTCCATACATGTGGGTCTCAATCCTTCTTACCTGTGGGACCCTACTCCTTAGCATAGTGCGTAGTACATTAATGGTTGTTGAAAGGAACAAATTCCTTGAAACCAGGTACCTGGCTCTCAAAATAGCACAGCACTAGGTATAACACACTAAATATGCATTTGCTAATTAATTAATAGGTGTTGGAGACTAACGGAACACCTCACTGAACAAATTCCCCAGGCAAGATGGCATCCCTGGAGTCATCAACCCCTCCAGTTTATGCAGAGTTCTTGCCTGAAGGTGGCAGAGTTCTATAAGAGCCAGGACACGGAGGGTACAGAGAGGAGAGACAGGTTTTACCCTATCTCCTGTGATGAAGTTTGCACCCCAGTGGCCCCAGCTAGGCCACCTCTCAGCCAGCTCCGATGGGAGATGTCTTTTGGCTCAGATCTACAGAAAGAAAGATTTTTCTACTTGACTCCATCCCAAGACCTAGGGGACTAGGGATTGGTGCTTGGAAGAGATGTTGTGATAGAAATTCTTAACCTATGTTGCCAAGGCCCAAGATACCCTCCTGCAATTGCTGTGTAGGGCTGAAATTTCTCTTTGAACTGTTATGATGAAGTTGGGACAGGCTCACAGTGTCCTCCCGGGGGGGTGGGTGGAGAATGGCTTAGATAGCAGCACAAAAGCTTTAGTTGCAAAGCCTTCTCATAACCAGGCTAGCCTTAACAATGTTCCTTTGTCCTTCCTCAGACGATTAAGCTCCTCGTATCCTGGCAAAGGGAGGCACAGAGGGGATGTGACCAGCTTGGAGTGTGGTTTATAATCTCCAGGGCAAAAATTCTTTTAAATATGCCCGGCACCTGGCCTGACTGCTGAGCCGGAAATGAGAGCAGCTGAGTGAGGGTGGTGAGTGAGGTGGGTGGGTAGAATGGGGCTCTCCCCATGATTCCCAAGTTTCCTACTCAACCCTATCCCCCAAAAGATTTATGACCTCCATGCTTTTCACCCCACACTTTTTACCCCACACTTCAAGGTCGCAGTGTGGCTTCGGTGTGTGTTCATATTCTGACTTTGATTTTATTAGCTTTGGCCCTTTCCTGTCTTAATTCACTGCTAGTCTTATGAACCTGCACTAATTTTCAGGGCTGCTGTAGTACACACACATCAGTGTGTTAATGCTTTACGGATGAATTCTCATTATCACAGAATCGTAAGTTCTTTATGTTCAGACTCAGGGTGTTCGTGAGTACTGCACAGTCTTTTATCCATGGCATTTTCTTTTTGATGATGGAAAGAGAAAGAGGACATGACTTTTAAATAACCCCTAAGTAGGGCTGGGATGTAATTCAATAGTGTAACTCGTGCTCAGTGCCCCAGAGTAGGAGAACATATAATTTTGAGAACTCTGTGAGAGTATATATCCCTTTCCCACGTGGAATAGACAGCAAATCCTCTGATAAACCAACAACCAACTTGATCATTTCCCCTGGGCTTAATACCTCCTTGCAATTCTTCTGTGACATTTTATAAAGATTCAAAAACATTCTTAATAATCTTTTGCATTTGCTTCCCCATCACAATTCACCCACTCTATAGCTGTGCAAAGTTCACCAAAAGTCTGATTTGTAATGTAATTTATGGACTTTCCCTAATGTAAATTATGGACTTTGGATGATAATAATGTCACCCAGCTCTGTACCAATCCTGGCAAGAGAAGCAATTTTTATTGTTCTGCATCTATGTCTTCAAAGCCTCCTGCTGCTTTCTTGAAACATATGTTTCTCCCTTCACCTTCTCTCACGGCTCAGAATCTTACAAAAACAAAAAACAATGAGATACTGCTACACACTTAAAATGGCCGGAAGCCAGAACTCTGACAACGCCAAATGCTGGTGAGGATGTGAGCAACAGGAACTCTCATTCACTGCTAGGGGAATGCAAAACTGGTGCGCCCGCTTTGGAAGATGGTTTGGAAATTTCAAAACTAAACATACTGTCATGTGATCCAGCAATCATATGCCCTAGTACTTACCCAAAGAAGTCGAAAACTTATACCCACACCAAAACCTACACACAGTTTATGGTAGCTTTATTCATCTTTTTTTGGTACTGGGGCTCAAACCCAGGACCTCATGCATGCTGGGCAAATGCTCTACCACTAGGCTACACCCCAGCCAGCACCTTTGTTCTTAATTGCCATAACTTGGAAACAGTTGCCATGTCTTTCAATAATGAATAGATAAACTGGTAAAAGCTGGGCATGATGATGCATCCCTGTAATTTCAGCACTTGGGAGGCTGAAGCAGGGGGGATGCAAGTTCAAGTCCTGCCTGAGTAACTTGGTGAGATCCTGTCTCAAAATTAAATTTTAAAAATTTGAAAAAATGAAAAGGCTAGGTATCTAGTGCAATCCTGGAATCAGTGTTCAGTATTGCATAATCAAACAAACAAAATTCTGGACAGTGGAATATTATTCAGTGCTAAATATAAATGAGCTATCAAACCATAAAACAACCTGGAGGAAACTTAAATGTATATTGTAAATAAAAGAAGCCAATCTGATGAAAAGGGTACATGTTGTCTGATTCCAACTATATGACATTCTGGAACAGGCAGAGCTACAGAGACAGTGAAAAGATCAATGGCTAGTGGGGAGGGAGCGGTGAGCACGTGGAGCACGTGGGATGTGTAGAGCAGTGAAGATATCCCGTGTGATACTGTGAGGGTGGGCACATGTCATTCTACATCTGTCCAAACCCATAAAACGCACAACACCAAGAGTGAGCCCGAACACATACTATGGATTTCGGTGATAACGATGTGTCAGCGTAGGTTCATGAATTGTAACAAATGTATCACTCTGGTTCATGAATTGATAGTGGGGAATGTTATGCATGTACGGAATCTGGGTGTGTATGGGAAATCGGCTCAGTTTTGCTGTGAAACTAAAACTGCTTTAAAAAAATAATCTAGGCTGGGAGTAGTGCCACAAACTTGTAGTCCCAGCTACTCAGGAGACTGAGGAAGGAGACTTGCAAGTTCGAGGCCAGACAGGACAACTCAGCGAAACCCTGCCTTTAAAAAAGAGTCTAATGAAAAATTTTTTTAATTTACAAAAAAGAACAAAAGGCCCTGAGTCAGGTATAAATTCCCTATGTGGCGTATTTCTGCCTCTCATGGACATTTGCTGTTTGGGGCCACTTAGCAGCCTTTCCCCTCCTTTTTGGTAGCAGTCCCTTGATTTCTGTTTCACTGGTCACCTCGAACTCACAACGTCTGATGCTGTAGGGCTAACACGAGGGGATCCTGCTCAACCAATAGGGAAGATGGATGCACAACTCAACTTGGGAAAAGTTGACTTTACATTTGATAAAAAGATAGGAAGCTAATTTTTCTGGCAGTAGAAAGCCTTGTGGAAACTCTAAGTTACTTCCCATGACCAGGACTCTCAAAGTTAGTGCTAGTCCTTTTTTTTCCTCCAGCACGGAGGATTGAACCCAAGGCTTTCGAACTGAGCTAAATCCCCATCCATTTTTTTTTTTTTTTGTGGGTACCGGGGGGTCGACCTCAGGACCTCGCGCGCCAGCAGGCGCCCGTGCCTCTGAGCGATATCACCGGTCCCTTTTTCGTATGTGGGATCCGGGAGTCGAACTCGGGCCCTCGCACTTGCCGGGCAGGCGCTTAAGCCGCTGAGCCATCTCACCGGCCCTCCCCATCCATTTTTTAATTTTTATTTTGAGACAGGGTCTTACGAGGTCACTAAGTTGCACAAAATGGCTCAAACTCACCATCCTCCTGCCTCAGCTTCCAGAGTGCTGGAATTACAAAGTATGTGCCACCATTCCAGGCCAGACCTGGCCAGGTCCTAGTCTCTTCAAGCTTGTTTTTGTCAGCATCCCCTTCAGATCTGAGCCACCTGATCATACACTGCCAATAAATTCCTTTTAGACTTATGATAGCTAAAGTCAGTTTCAGTGGTTTGTGGTAAAAAAAAAAAAAAAAAAATTCCTAAATGATCACATTCCCAGCCTTAACCTCTTTGTAACCCCTTCCCTACCTATTTTGAGAAGGAACTATCCCTCTACATTCAAACTAAGCATCTTACTAAGATGGCACCATATACCCATCTCCCTGCTTTTCTTTCAGCTTGTTTTCCTGTAAAGTGGATCCAACTGATTCCAAACCCAAGATTGCCTGCGGCACTGATATTTCCTCTGTTTCTGGTGCCCTTCTTTCTCATTGCAATATGTGTAACGGACTGTACATGACCCTCCCCTGACCTCCAGTTCCCATGCTCCTTCCCGGACCCTTTCTCTTTGGGCTGTGGGCCAGTCTGTCCCCTGACATTATTCTCCTGAGCCACATTTCTCCTGACTTTCAGTCAGAGGGCAACCCCTGGAAAACCAAGCCCAACAAGCATTAAGAACTCTTTCTGATTCCCTTCAAAAGTTATCAAGAACATTCCTCATGGTAGAGACAAGAGCAAGCCCTTTATGGGTGGTTTGTTCTGGAGGCAAGACAGAAAAGTTCTTGTCCTTCAGAAAATGGCCTAAAAATCTAACATATTCAAGGCACTTTAGAAACTACGAAGATACTTGCAAGACTCTTCAGTTTACTGCCCAGTAGTAGAATGGAGATGTGAAGACAGCTACCACTAACTGCATACTGTGGTGGGGACTTTCCAGGACAGTGTGGAGCTACTGCCACTGATTACCTAGGTACTCCGTGCCTGGCACTAATGCAAAGCACCTTATAGGTATCATCTTATTCTTACTGCGGCCCTAGGGGTGGGTGTTATTGCTACCTCTGTTTTTGCAGATGAGGAAATAGGTTGAGAAATGTTAAGTGAACCATCTTAAGACACCCAGTAGGATGTAGAGCCTGAACTCAAATTCAAGTCTGGGGAACACTCGTTCTATGAAATAGAATGAAGTGTTGCCTGATTTTAGAATTCCAATAAAAGCCAATTAAGATCTTTTAAGCCAGGCCATAATGGCACATGCCTGTAATCCTAGGATTCAGGAGGCTGAAGCAGGAAGATGGCAAGTTTGAGGTCAGCCTGAGCAAGACCCTGTCTTAAATATAGATAGAAAGATAAATAGATGATAGATAGCTAGACTGATTGATTCCAGGTCTGCCTGTGTAAAATGTATGTCTGCTGGTCCACTACACTGTTCCACTTGCTTTGATAAGACAAGAAGGAAAAGAGGGCAAGGCATTCTCTGGTGGGTATTAGTGCAGGGGCTTAGTTTGTCCCAGGAACCATCTTTTTTTTTTTTTTTTGGTTCTTTGAAAGAGGGTCTCACTATGTACCTCAAGCTGATCTTGAACTCACTATGTAGCTCAGGCTGGCCTGGAGCTCACAGTGATCCTCCTGCCTCAGCCTCCTGAGCACTGGGATCACAGGTGTGCGCCACCACGCCCAGCTTGGGACCCTCTATTTTCAATCTGTACCTAAGTCTCTACAGCCATGATCGTTGTGCCTCTGTTCACCTGGGGCCACCCTCCTGCCTCTTCCCGCAACTCTGCATGAAGGTCTCAGCATTCTTGGGGTGAAAAGCCGGGGGACCCACTCATTGCCACAGACGCTATTTTGAGGTCCTCTGCTGTAGCAGACTTCTCTGCCCTGTACATGCCTGATTTTATTTGAAATCTTCTTGGTGCAGATGGGAAGGACCTTGGATGGGGTGCTGAAAGCCCTCAGTTTGAACTGCATTCTAAACTTGACCAAACCACACAGCCTCTCTGAGCCTTGATTTCCTCATTTACATAATGCCCTACTCAAAGAAAGAAGAGATGAGCCAGGCACGGTGATACCTTCCTATAACCCCAGCACTCAGGAGGATCGCTGCGAGTTTGAGACCAGCCCGGGCTACATAGCCAGGCCCTGACTGAAACTCCCCCCTCAAAAAATAAATAAACAAATAAATAAAAGAAAAAAAGAAGGTAAGAAAGAAAGAAGAGATGTCCATTGTAAGGCACTATATAAATTGTTATAAGGAAGAAATGATCCATGATGCAGGGATGAGGAAAATCCTGATTCATGTTATTAAGGCCAGGGGAGAGGTGGTTAAAGACTGGCTAATCCTTGTGCCTTAGTTCCTAACTCTTCCTTCTTTCTGTTTCTGTAACTGGTAACTTGGCCTCTTTACTAAGAATGAAATATTGATATTATATATGAGAACATTTTCTTTGACCTCAAGGTTTATTTTTTGCCTCTGATTTTAAGAAAAATTCCTTTCTGTGGGCCCCTAAAAATATTGTTGGCACTAGACACCCTGCCTGCCTACTGTGTCTAATAGCTAAGTTGCCGGGAATTCAGACCTTGCTGCCTTTCCAGGCCATTACACCTTCCTCTAAGCAATGCTGCCTCCCAGAGCCAGAGAGGAGCTGAGCGGGCTGCCAAACAATGAGAGACAGAGTGGGAGCGCTACGCCTTCATGACAAGGGGTGCACAGGACGCCCCTCTTGCTCAGCAGGACCTTAATGAAGCCCCTTCTCTCCAGAGTATGTGCGGTGGGGGCAGCTGTCTCCTATCTCCCTGACAACGTGGTAGGCACAGCCCATGTGGCCCTGAACCCTTTTCCCTTTCTCCCGGTCTTTCCCCCAGCAGAAAATAGTTTCGTGTTGCTGAAAACCCACTGTGTACTGAGGACTTTTCATGTACGATGTCATTGAGCCATCACAGTATATTTATGAAGCCAGCAATCTGGAGAGATCCATTATACACAGGAGGATAATGAAGGTCAATGGCTATCTCCTTCCTATACAGGTGTGTGAAACCCAATATAACTCCCTCTGTCCCTGTCAGAAATCCAGTGTTTTCCTTAGGGAAGATTGCGTTGACCACCCGAAGAACAGGGTGTGCAGAGAGATGGGTTTAGAGCTCCTGGACTCCATCGCCCAATCCCAGTTTCGGGATGCACCCTAGCTGATCTTTGAATACCCTGACCAGGGACAAGAGGTTCTTGGAAGACCCATGGGCCCATCAGACAATTAGGGGGAAGACACAGTACCAGATCAGGTTTACAAAATAGGGAAGCAGCCCAGCTTCATGCCCAGAGTGGGGCAAGACCAGCTGGATGAACCTCAGGTTCTTTTCAAGACCAGATGGGTGAACCTCAGCTTTCTTAGAAGACTCCATGCTGCCCTGGACTTCCGAGAGCTCTTTGTCCCCGTGGGTAAGGGCTGCAGTAGTACTCGTTTAATTTTTTCGGCATAAACTAAATTGTGGACTTGGGAAGTTCAGGCCTTGCTTTAGGCAAATCAGTTCCTTAAACTTCCAAAGGCCTCTGTTTCTCCGTCTTGGAAATGTGAATAATAAACCGATACGGCTGTTTGAGTGGACAATATGCACACAATGCTGGTGTCACAGTGGCTTTGCAACACCAAGTGGCCCTCAGGTAGCCTGGGCCTGCACAGTACCCACAGTGGATGCGGCACACGCGGTCCCACAACCTCAAATGCAGGAGGAGTGGGGTGGGGGTGCAGAAAGGCCGAAGACCCCCGCACCGCCAGGGCTGGGAGCACTCCTAGGTGTCTGGGGCAGGGCTGGGTCGGCGCTGGCCACGGGCCGGCGGGCGCGCAGGAGTTAAGCAGGGCGAGGGCAGCGCCTGTCAGACGCGAGCATGTGCAGTTTGCACCGCATCCGTACTATGGGTGAGTGCCGCCGCCGCCGCCGCCGCCGCCGCCGCCGCCGCGGGCTCGTTTCCTCCCGGGCAGCGGCGGCTGCAGCCCCCCGGCCCCGGCGCCGCCACGGCGAGCGCCGACCCGCGATGCGGGCGTAGGCGCGGGCGGGCGGGCGGCGGCGAGGGAGGCACTGGCGGCCGGGGAGGGGGGGGCGCCGGCGTGGGGGCGGGGAGCGGGCGGCGCAGGAGAGCGCCCCGAGTCCGCGCGGAGGAGGAGCGGGAGCCGCGGGGAGACTGCGCTCCGGGCCGCACCTGCGCCCGGCCCGCGGCCGGCCCTGCCCGGTCCTGCCCTGCCCGCGGCCCCGCACCGGTAGGTGCCCCCGATGCCCGCAGAGAGGCCTTTCCGCCGATGCCGGAGGTGGCCGAGTGCGGCGGGCAGCGCGCAGCGCTGGGGGCGCGGGCGGTGGGTGCGGTGATGGGGAAGACGCGGACGGCAGGCGTGGGGACGCCGCCGGATCCCGCTTCCTCTTTGCTTTCGGTTTCGCGGTGGCTGCCCCGGCTACAGCGCCAGCCGCAGAGGAGCTGGTGCGCCGGGGCTTGGGCTCCTTGCGGGGGATGGGCGCGCAGGGGGGCGTGTTGGGGAAAGGGGTGCGCGTTGGCAACTTTCCCCGCCTGAAACAAAGGGGTGCCACGGGTAGGCGAGGAGGAAGGGTCCGCCTGGGATCTTGGGCAACGGAGGGCTGACACCTCTTCCCCTGAGCGGAGAGCACCCCGGAGGCCCCCTCGGGAGGACAGAGGGGGGCGCCAGTCTGGGTCGAATCTGGGGAACGAGGGCTTGGGAGTGGGAACCATGGATCCTCCTGAGTTTGAGATAGAAGACTTTGCTGAAGGAGAGGGAACCGCTTCCAAACCACCCTACTGCTTTCTCCCCGGGGTGCATGAATACACTGGGTGGTGGTGGCTGCACACCTAGGTGTTCTCCTCTGCCCAGGTCCGTGCCCAGCCCCGATCCGGGCACGATCCTGTCCCTGGCTGCCAGCTCTTCCTTTGGCCTCCCTGATCCCTGGTCCGTGGTGGGAGACGCTGGACTGGGATGGGGAGCTGGGGACGTTGGCGTCTTTTGCAGGTGTCTTCCTTCCTCTCCTTCTCTGGCCAGTCCAAACCTGACCCCACTCCTTTTTTGCCCTGACTCTGTTGCCTGTCTTTCTCCAGGGTTTCTGGGGGTATGTTTGGTTGCCTCAGGTATAGAGCTTGTCTTGGCCGGTTGTTCGGAGGCTGCTTCCAGTCTCTTCCCAGAAGACAAGAGCAGGACCCTGGGGAGGGGTCTCCAGTATAACCTTGGGGGCTCTGCTGGCCCATGCTGTGTGTTTTCAGCCACCCCAGTAGCAAATGGACCATTACTCTGGCCTTCAGACTTGGGTCACAGGAAAGCCTAGGATTCTCCTTAATGTACCAGGGACTGAATAGCCCGCCCTGGGTGGTACAGTGTCTTTCTCTAGAAAACAAACGGGCCAAGCTCCAGGTCCCCAGACCCTGACCTTGTGTCTCCAGGAATGATGTACCTCCAGCTCCCAGCTGGCTCCCATCCTGGGGCAGGACAGCCCTTTGGGAGTTCAGGTTTTTTTCCCTGGTCAGAAGGCAGAGCTACATCTGCTTGCCTGCAGAGACAGATGGCACTGGAGGGCTACGGACCTCAGCTGGGTTCTCCCGCCTCTCCCGTGAGTGAGCTTGTGATCTAGGTGGTTGGGCCGGGGTGGGCCAGCACACTTCTGTCTGGAGCCACGAAAGGGTGGGCTGAGAAGGGGCTATTCTTCCTGGAGGGTCTATGTTTGGAGACAGAGATTTGGGGGAAGGGGTCATCATTGGAGAGAAATGACATAATGTTTAGTATTGACTCAAGGCACCTAAAAGTACAGAGGCAGCTGGGAGTAGAGGCCCATGCCTGCAATGTCAGGTACTCAGGAGGCCAAGGTTGGAGGATTGCAAATTCAAGGCCAGCCTGGGCAACTTAGCAAGACCTTATCTCAAAATAAAAAAGACTGGGCACGTAACTCAGCACTAGCCTGCCTGCCTAGCATTCGTGAGGCCCTGGGTTCAATCCCTACTACAAAAAAAAAAAAAAAAAAAAAAAAAAAAAAAAACAACACAGACACACACAAACAAAACCAGGTACTGGAGTGAGAGGGTGGATGTTCCAAGACCAATAAGGGTAGCAGGAGCAAGTAAAAAGCCCTGGGTTTTAGAGCTGTGTCCCTGGAACTTATGGCAAAGTCAGGCACAGGCTCTAGACAGAGCCCAGCCAGCGCCACTCCTATGGACTTTCCCCTCTGTAACTGGGCAGGGTTGATTATTGCTAATCCCCTGTTGGGTTTATCGCAAGCTGTTTATTCATAGCTGCAGATAATATGGAAGCCGGCGGACCTCCCCAGCCCCAGTAGTGATAAAGTGGGCTTTTCCAGGGACTCACTGTTCCTCAGACTGTAAGCTGGGAAAATGATACTCCCCTGACTCCCTCTTTGAAAGTGATGAGGTATGAAATTTTACATTTATAAAGTTACTTAAGAGCCTTGAGTCCTTGAATGAAAGATGGCAAATGAGTTAGTGAGCCTTATACTGTGTTCATTTCAGTTGTTTCTAAAGGGAAAGGTGTCATTTTACAGGAAAGGGCTAAATTACAGCTTCTGTGATAGGGAATGCTCAGTGTTGGTTTTAAAAGCATAGTTTTACCAGAAAAGCTGTTGCTACAGTGCACAAGCATCGGGTGTTTTTTCTGTTTGCCTCGGTTCCAGGGTGTCTTGGAGCTCCTCCCAGGGGCGATTTTTCCCAGGAGGGGTCCAGGACGCTGGCGACATTCAAGGTGGGAGAAGAGTCTCTGATGTTGTTGGGGCCTCCGAGGTCTTAGGGAGAGCCCTGGGTCAGGGCAGTAAAGTGAGGCAGGCTGGCTTTATCAGCAGCCGGATCAGATCTGGCTGTCCTTGAGGGAGGAAAGGGATACCAAGCCCTGCCCTAGCCCAACTGCTCTCAAATTTGTACCCCTCTACTCCCCCCTCCCTGCTCTCACCACCCTCAAATTACATGCAAGGTGGTTTTGGGTTTTGGTTTTTTATTTCAGGAACATGCTTCTTAAGGTATGGATAATTTCTGCTTTGGCAAACTCTCAATTCCCTTTGCAGCAATATCTGGCCAAAGAGGGAATATGGGAAGAGATTCTGATGTTCTGGTAGGAAGAAATCCAGCCTTTCTGGCTAAATGTTCTTCTTGTCTGCCCACCCTCCACCCCTTTCTCAGAAATCAGAGGGTTTGTGTTTGAAAAGTAAAGTACAGGCCGATTTGGGGGGAAGGGGCAGGAGGGGTCATTTTTGGCTACGGTTTCCCTTTAGGGAAACTGAGTCACTCTTCGAGTCAGCACACTGACGTGTGTGTGTGTGTGTGTGTGTGTGTGCGTGTGTGTTGGGAGAATTTGTCTTTCCTACCGCCAGGTATACTTTTCCATTATGAGATAAAGATTCACAGAGAGATTTCAGGTACCTGTATGTTTGGTTCAAGGGTACGTTTGCCTCAGACTTCAAGCTGTGGGACGCGCCACGCTTCTGTGATTCATAGGAGAGGAAGTGGTTGCTGCACCTGGCACACACGTCCATAGGTGGACCTGAGACCGAGTAATAACCTGCACACGCCCAAAGTAAAAAGGAAAGTCTTCTGCGCTTGGCTCACATACCTCAGCCTGCAGTGCTGACGCCCTCCTCTGCTCTGAGGCCGGACTCCACGTTCACGTTAACATCGGTCAGCTCCCCTGTGTATACCTTTAGCGGGGTCAAGGTCACAGATGATATTGAGGATACTGCTCCTTCAGAGGATGGTCCAGAAAGGAAACTTTCCATCCTCCTCTGATGTTGACACTTCTGCATTAGGGTCAGTCACAATTCACTCTGGCAGTTTGAACAATAACTACAGTCATCACCATTTCCCATTTTTGAACATCCAGCCCCCCCCATTATCCTTTACTCTGTGGGCTCCCAGGGAATTTGAGATCCTTTCAGGGCTCCTGGCTCCCACCGTGGCTGGTATTGTGGAAGGAGGCAGTGGCATTGAAATTCGGGCAAAGCATCTACGTGGGCAAGACTTGCGTCTTCAGAGTGCTTCCTCTGGAAGCATGGCATTGTACAATATTTCACCTGCCAGCTAATACAGGGAGGTCTGGTAGATACGAGAATATAGCTGGAAAGTCACTTTCTGCCAATCCTCTCCTCTCCTTTCCAGAAGCCCCGCATTCAGAACATACCGGATCATCCACTTCCGATGGCTTTCGAAGTTGGACGTGAATGATGAATGCCTTCTAGCTGGTTCATTCATTCATTGTTTCAGTTTTTAAGAGGCACCCCTGTCACATGAGCCTCTGGACTGGTTCATTTCCACCAGAAAGGTCACTCACCCTGAGTTTTAGTGAGGCCTCGACACCAGCCCTGAGGAGCTAGGGGTGCCAGCCAAGGAGACTGAAGAGCCACAAAGAGAGGATTCTTTTCTGGGCTTCTGAAGGATAATTCATGCTTTGAGATAAAATGTGCTTCCTGGGGCTCTGGTTTTGCTGCTTGCACAGTCAGTGGAGAGTCAGGCCTTGGTGCAGTAAGAAGCCCACTGTAGAGACCATAACTGCCATTCTTTGGGGTGCCGACAGGGACCTGGTGGTATTAGCCCACTGGCCATCCCCATTGCTTTTACCCTCAGCCAAACTCCATCTTCGTCCCTGGTCCTTAGGATCTCCCTTCCTCTTGTTCCAACCGAAAACCTTTCCAAGGCAGTAATGAGGCAACCAGGACATTGGTGTTACTTTTATCCACCCTCTTAAAACAAGCAGGGACAAAAAATAGCGTTACCACTGGGCACCACCAGCAGCGGTTCTACATCTTGGTCCTGTATTCATTTTTTGCTTGCCGTAAGCAATGAGGTGATCTGCTACTGACCTGCGGATGCCTTCAAGCTCTCATGCCTGCATGGTTCCTAGCACATGTGAGTGCTCATTAAATCACCAGCTCTGGTACTTTGATGTGATCAGAGACCCAGATTTTTAGGACGTTGGGCAACGCTGCTGTTTGTATGGGAGCTAACAATGGGCAAACGTTTCAGGAACCGGGAAATCTGGGCTCCCTCTCTGACTCACTCACTTGAGTGACCTTGGATAGCTCATTTTAGACCTCTGAGATTTAGTTCCACAAGTGGAGTTGCAGTGGCTTCAGTCATCATAGCTGAATAACAGCCGACAGCCACCATTTATTGAATATTTACTATGTGTCAGGCATGAGGCTAAGCACTTTACATCACTGTCCTCTCAGTACAGTGAGATAGCTGCTATTAATTATCCCCATTTTGAGCTGGGTGTGGTGGTGTATGCCTGTAATTCCAGCACCTGGGTGGCTGAGGCAGGAGGATCTTGAGTCTGAAACCAGCCTGTAAGTTCAAGGCCAGCTGCAATATATTTTTAAAAATTACCTCTTTTTTAGTTGGAAAAACTAAACCTCTATAAGATAAAGTGATTGGACATATTATGCAGTTATTCAGCATCCAATCTGGGATTTGAACTGAGACCCATTTGATTCTATTTTGTTCTATAGCCTTGGGTTGGATGAAGGAATAAATGTGGGGGAGAGAGCAAAAGTGGAGATAGTTAACATATAAGGAGAACTGATGTGGATTAAACAGCTAGTTCAGGGAGTTTGGACGTACAGATTCCTTTTTTTTTTTTTTTTGGTACCGAGAATCGAACTCAAGATCTTGAACTTGCCAGGCAGGTGCCATGCCACTGAGCTACATCCCCAGCCAGATTCTTATTTGAAGCCAGCATTCTGATGAATGTTCGGGGAGGAGGGAGAGGTCTGTACCCTGCAGTGGGGAAGTAGACCAGATGGCCTGGGAGTTACTGTAGGGGAGCAGGCTTTCTGCTTGGCACAGGAGTGTTCCCCGTAAATCCCATTTCATTTTGTTGCCCCAAAATTTCCTCTTGCTTAACAGGTTCTTGGGCAGCATTTGTTTGTTTGTTACCCAACTGCCACTAGTTATAGCAGCTTATCTTTACAGATTCCCCTCCACCTCTTCCTCCTCCTTCTCCTTCTTTTCAGCTTTCGAGACAGGGTCTCACTGTGAAGCTCAGACTAGCCCAGAACTCACCGTCTTCCTCCCTCAACCTCCCAAGTGCTGGAATTAGAACCACGCACTGCTATACCCAACTCTTTGCAGACTCTTCTGTTTGTTTGTTTGTTTGTTTGTTTGAGACAAGGTCTCGCTGTATGTAGTCCAGGCTGAGACTTGAACTCACTAGGTAGCCCAGGCTGGCCTTGAACTCCCAGCAATCCTCCTGCCTCAGCCTCCCAAGTGCTGGGTTTACAGGCATGCACCACCACGCCCTCCTGGAGATTCCTGACTGCAATCTTCATCCTCTGGTTTCTGCGCCTTCTCCTGTCCATCATTATATTGCAGCTGGGAGGCCTGTTTATGACTTGGGTCCCAGGTACTCTCTGCAAAGTACAAGAAGCATTAGACTACCCCATTCTTCTGAGAAAGTATTTATGGCCACTGATTACTCCATTCAAACTAACCAGCTAGTTCACTGTTTATTCCAGGCAAGTTAGCTCTAGGCCTCTCCTACCTCTCCTACCTCTGAGATATTTGTGGAAGAGGAGTGAGGGTTGGAGTGGTGGCCTAGGGGAGGTGAGCTCATCCCTCTTAGGGTTAGTATGATGTTGTGTAATGCAGCAGTGTGCTGGGGGCCAGGACACTTGGGTTCTTGGTTTGGTGACTCTGGGCATGTGACGTGAGTTCTTTGGCTTTTGGTTTCCTTACCAATGAAACAAGAATGTTGGACAGGATGTTCGGTAACCTTCCGTCTAGTAGTTATGCCAGATGATGCAGTAGACTCTGGATGATTGTGGCCTTCCTCAGGGAATAACACAGCTGGTCTGGAAGTGTGGAAAATCAGAGCTGAGAGGGAGAGGTGGAGTTGAAGGAGAAAGAATCCACACTGGGGCCGGGGAGGTAGCTCAGCGGTACAGCACTTGCCTAGCAAGCACAAGGCCCTGGGTTCGATTCCTGGTATGAAAAAGAAAGAAAGAAAGAAGCCACATTGGAAATTAAGGGACAGAATCAGAGCTGTAGCGAGAGCCTTCTTAGGAAAGGAGGCTTGGTCCAGTCATTCCTCCTTTGACTGGTTCAGTGGGACAGCTGAGAGGTGGCATTTGTGTACCCTTCTGCTCACCATTTCTTATGACACAGGAAGCACCCCCTGTATTTTATTTTAAAACGTGAACTTCACCGTCCCTTCATCCTGTCACCATCCTTGGGGGAAAAGCTTCAAGTAAAAGTAGCAGTAAAGTTGTGTGTTTGGTATATTTTTCACATTTTGTACACTCGGCCCAGGATTCTACCTCCCCTGATACTACCCATGTATCCAGGACTTGAGGACTTTGGTTGGTGACTTTGGGGTGACCTGATGTTGGTGAGAACATGCCTCCTTTTCTACCCTATCCCTACCCAAAAGGGCAAGGCCAAACCCTAAACTCAGCCCAAGAACCCAAAGGTCATGCTCCTTTGTTTATGGAATTGGGCTGTCTTGAGTTCTCTTTGAACAAAGCCACTTGTTAAGGACCCTTGGATTCTCTCATTCATTGATAGAAATCTTCCATTTTCATTCAGCCAAATTCAAGGTTAAAGAGCAAACACATTTCCACTGACACCACCAAACCAATCATTTCTGTCCCTGCCCATCTTACCTTTTTTCCCAGCTCCATATTGTGGTGGACCAGTTGTCTCTAATGGTGATTGCCATACTACTGGGGATATGGGAAATGGTTTTAGTTGGTCCAGGGACAAACATTCTATTTGAATAGCTATGTTTCTGAGTATAAAGACACATGATTCCTTGGGAAGCAACTTAATTGTGTTCCACTGTCCTTTTATGTTTATTCAGTGGGTTGAGTTCTTCCCTGTCCTGGGATGAAAGCTCAGTGAGGCTTTATAACTTTTTCTGGTCATTCACAGGCAGTAGTAGGTCTTGTGGTCACTTTAAATCACAAACATGGTCTCAGTTCAGTCCTTTGTACCTCCGTTCCTGTGTCCCTGGACTGAAAGGGGAAGATGTTCGGGCAGCGCTGCTGTCTGCTGGCTTCCAGTTTCCTGGGCCAGGCATATATTTTTTGATGAATCTGTCTCTCGTGGCCATGTCCGTGCTTTTCTCAGAGACCCTTCCTCCCACGACTACTGGGATCTTCACTCCCGATTGCCTTGAAAAGAGCAAATTATCCTCTATTCTAGATCGCTGCTCCTCCTCAGCCCTGAAATCTAACCGTTTATCTCTAGCCTCTTTCTACTAAGGTCCTTCATTCTGTCCCAGCAGCCCTGTTGGACAGGGCCAGCCAGCCTCTTGCGTGTGGTCCACCTTCATCCCGAGAACCAGCCGCATTTCCTGTGGTGCAGTAAACCTGGGAATGCAGGCTGACCCTGTGCTCAGCGGGCTCCCTTGCTCCTCCAGCAGCCGGTGGCCGGTCTGTCAGCTTCTGGATGTCTCAGGTGGTGGCCGGACACCAGTCCACCCGGTCTTCCCCAGCAGGGAACAGACCTCGAGTCTGCAGGTTGGTCCTGCTGCAGCCCCACACCAGCCTGCTCTTGAGGCAGATTCTCCGTGGAGGTAGAGTGAAACCAGAGCCCACCGACTGCATCCCCCAAATTCTGCAAAGATGCTCCCCCAGGTTCTGCCCATTCAGACTCTTGCTGTTCTTGGTATGAGAAAGGAGCTTGCACATCTTCTGGTATCACACTGGGGAGCACTACGTCATTGTATCCCCGCACCTTAGGTAGGATTTTTGACTTAAAATCTTGTTATATGTGTGTCACCAAAACCATCAGTGTCACATTAAGTCCATGATGTCATAGCTGTTAGTGCTTGGGATAAGGCTACAGTACATATTTGACTAACAATCTGACCTAAGTAGAGAGGTTAATGAGAACAACTAACATTTACTGAGTTCTTATGTAGTCAGCCCTCTGTGCCTGTGAGTTTTGAATCTGTGGATTCAACCAACCACAGATTGAAAATATTGAGGAAAAAGATTGGGTTCTTCCTGAACATGTATAGACGTTTTTCTTGTCATTATTCCCTCAACAATATAGTATAACCACTATTTACATAGCATGTACATTGTATTGGATATTATAAGTAATTCAGAGGTGATTTAAAACACATGGGAAGATGTGCCTAGGTTATGTGCAGGTGCCCCATTTTATATAAGAGACTCAAGGAGCTACAAATTTCATTATCCATGGGGTCTCCTGAACCAGTGCCCTACAGAGTCCCAGGGACGACTGTGCTGCCAGGTACTGCCTTTAGTACACAAACATGGTCTCTTTTTGAATCCTCATGAGGGAGCGTTTGAATTATCTTTGTTTCACAAATGAGTACACCAAGGCACAGAGAGGTTGGGCAGCTTGTCTGAGGTCACACAGTTGGTATCACAGCTCAGGCTCAAATGGAAGCGATCTGACCCCAAAGTGTGTACTTCTAAACCACCACATTCTATCACTTCCCATCAGGGCGGTGGGCAGCCATGCCAGGTCGTGAAGGTGGCACACAAGTGATTGGGAAATCCTGCCTTAGGAGGGGATTGTAGGTTCTTTTTGTTTGCTTGCTTGTGTGTTTGTTTGAGCCAGGGTTTAGCTGTGTAGCTCAAACTGGCTTTGAACTCACGATCCTCCTGCCTCAGCCTCTTGAGTGCTGGGATTAGAGGAGTGTTGGGCAATTGTAGGTTCTTCGATCTAGTAGGCTGTTTCAGCCTCCCAAGTGCTGGGATTACAGGTGCATGCCACCAAGCCTGGCTTTACCTGCTTTTCCAAACTTATCTTCCCTTGTCCCCTAACTCCTTACCAGAGTTGAATCCACCCATACAGGAAATCTGCCATCCACATCCCCACCCTGCCTCACTTTGTCACCCTGCCTGAAGGGCCCTCATCTGCCTCTTTGCATAATGACTTGACTCCTTTCTAAATTTTTTAAGTCAGAGCTCATCCCTGCTGCAAAGGTGTATTTGACTAACACCCCTTCCGCTAGGACTTTTAAGTCCTCTCATCATTTCATCACTAAATTGTATTTATTACATACGCTTTTGCAAAGGCCAGCAAATGTGCAGCTCATTACACCAACTGCCCATTGGTAATTTATGCAAAGCCATTGGCCTCTCTGAACCTAGGCTTCATCATTTTTAAAATGTGAATGTAGGCCAGGTGTGCTGGTGCACACCTATAATCCCAGCACTTGGGAGGCTGAGGCAGGAGGATCTCCACAAATTTGAGGCCAGCCAGGGCCATAGGGTGAGTTCAAGGCCAGTGTAATCTACATAGTGAGACCCTGTCTCAAAAAACAAAAAACAAAATACACACACACAAAAAAAAAAAGAAAGAAAAAAAAAAAACTTTTTGTTGTTGTTTGGTTTTTGAGACAGGGTCTCAACCGTGTAGTTCCGGCTTGACTCCAACTCACAGCGACCCTCCTGCCTCAGCCTCAACCACACCTGGCTCAGATTAAAAAAAAAAAAAAAAACTTTCAAGGTCTAATCTGCCACCTTTTCCCTCTGAGACTGATGTAATGTTAATAAGGCCCTTTATTGGCAGTGTCAAAAGTCAAAATCTGAAGAATTCTAAAACCCAAAGCTTTTCTTTAACTAGGTACCAAGAGCTGGACATGGCCCTAACAAGACCATTGCTGATCTGTTCCCACAGCAGGTCTGAGCATGCGTAGGCTTCACTGCAGAAATGTTAGGATGTTTGACGAGGGGGGTCCTGCCAACCCTGCCATAGAGATTATATAATTTACAATATGTGCTCTTTTAAGAAACCTAAAACATTCTAAATTCCAAGGGTTTGGACTACGGGCTTGTAGTACTGTATGTTTCTTGGCAGAGCCGCTGTTGGTACCGGAATGGGACAGGTCTTCTGACCCATCAGACACCACAGAACCTCACAGGGGACCCCACCTCAAGGGTTTCACCCTAATCCTGGCCCTGGTTCCAATACAGCTACAGTCCTCAGCCATGGTTTGCTGCTTTGATTTTTTAACATATTGCATTAAAATATCGTTTCTCTTGACTGCTAAATTTTTTGGCACCCTTTAAAAGTTTGTACTTGAAGCGAGAGCCTTTCTTGCCCTACCTGGTTCTGGTATGCTCAATCCCTGCATGGCTCTGAAATCAAGAAGGGCCCTGGCCCTGGGATGAAGTCATGCATGCTTCAGAAGCCTTCTGAGGATGAAGGCACATCCCTCAACAGGGATGGAGGATGGAAAAAAAAATGTGCCACTCCTCCCACCCCAATAACCAACCCTTTCAGTCTGAGCTGTAAATATTTCTGGCTCTGCCACTGTAGCCCATCAGAGGTCCTTCAGGATGCTCACTTCTCAAGCCTTATTCCTGTCCGTGATTCCTCATGACATGGCCTTTTTCCATAAATATCCGGAAGCATCCTGTTACAGACTGTTTACTCATTTTCTCATCCAGTAAGGAAGAGATTCCGCAGACCAAGCCTGGCGCCTGTTTCTTCGACTTCCTCTGCACACATTTCTGCCTCCGGACGGGGAGCCATAGCTCCTTACCTCCTCCTTCCCAGGACGTGTGATCTTCTTCCTTTTGTCATTACTCTGGAAAATACCAAGATATAGCTAATAAAAATAAAATAAAGAATGAGAAATGGGTGTGTGGGGGGGTGTTGCTCAGTGAGAAGGTCTTGGCTTCAGTCTCCACCCAGTGTCACAAAATAAATAAAATAAAAAACATAAAGTAAAATGACATGCTGTCCTGCCTGGCCTGGGCCGGTGGCTCGCTGTGCTCCCCTCCCTCAACCTCTGGACAGCGCGGGGCAGCCGTGTGGACCCTGCCCACAGGCCCTCGCTGTGATTTCTTCTTAGCACTTAGGCATCCATGGATCTGTCTGTCTGTCCGTCTCCCCTCCCCTCCCAGAGATCAAATCCAGGGCTTCATACAGCCGAGGCAACCTCTATACCACTGAGCTACATCTCCAGCCTCTCTTTTATCTTGAAAGAAAGGAAGAGAGAGAGAAAGAGAAAGAAAAGGAGAGAGCAGAGCTCCCCCAGGTCTACTTCTCCTCTCCTTCCCAGCACGAGCTACTTTCTGCATTCCCACACCCTCCTCAGTTACTTCCCTTGGTAGCTGCTGCTCCTTAAAACGTCACCAGAGGCAGTGCTCTTGTCCTTTCAGTCCCTGTGCAGCATGCCCCTGGAATTGATCGTGACCTCTGGGGTTCTCCTGCCTCTGCTTCCCAGATGTCCCAGAGCCCTCTTCTGGGTGTCCCCCTACCTTCAAGTCCTTTCCCACCATTGCCTACTCCGCCAGCCCAGGGTCCTCCCCCCACAGCATGCGTCTCCTGTGTGGCGCTCTGTCCCCAAACCCGGCTCCACCCTCGGTTGGCCAGGATGTACAGAATGTCAGCTGCTTTGGGCCTGGGCTGGGCTCTCTGACTGTGTGGTCCTTGCATTTACCTGGTGATACAAAATAGGTATTGTGTCCTTGTTTAATGAATGTGTGAGTGATGCATGAATAGTAAGATAGACTTTTTTTTTTTTTTTTGTGGGTACCGGGGCGTCAACCTCAGGACCTCGCGTGCCAACAGGCACCCGTGCTGCTGAGCGATATCACCGGCCCCTTTTTCGTATGTGGGATCTGGGAGTCGAACTCGGGCCCTTGCGCTTGCAAGGCAGGCGCTTATGCCGCTGAGCCATCTCACCGGCCCAGTAAGATAGACTTGAAAGGCCGTGTGTCAGTAAAATGCACTATAAGAATGTAAGTTTTGAGTTTTCTGCTATTTGATGTTACAGTACAATTCCCAAAATTTTATCAGCAACTTTTCTTTTTTCGCAGTGCTCACGATTGAACCCGAGACATTGTGCATGCAAAGCGTGCTGCTCTACCCCTGAGCTGTATCCCCAGCTCTGCAATATTTATATTTCCAGTGTTTTAAAAGCACCAGCCCCGCTGTTGTGCTTCAGCGCTCAGGTGCCAACCAACGTGGCATATGAGGATTTCCGAATTAATAAATAAATTAACCTATACAATAGGTGGCTTACTTGACTCCTTTTAGCCCTAAGTGTGTCTTTATTTTTTTGTTTTGTTTTTGAGATGGGATCTCACTAGGTAGTCCAGGCTGGCTTTGAACTCTCAGCAATCCTCCTGCTGCAGCCTCCCAAGTGCTGGGATTACAGGCATGAGCCACCACACCCGGCCTCAGTAGGTCACTTTAAAGACGCTTGCTGGGCACTGTGGGACAAGCCTGTAATCCCAGCACTGAGGGAGACTGAGGGAGGATGATTGCAAGTTTGAGTCCTGCCTGGGTAACTTAGCAAAACCCTGTCTCAAGATCAAAAGTTAAAAGGGGGAGGGTGCCTGGTTTCTATCCCAGTACCAGGAGAGAGAGAGAAAAAAAAAAAAAAAAGACTTTTTTTCAGCTGTCTGGCTATGCATTATTTAACTTGGCCACAAACAACTGGGACAGTGAACCTGAGAAGACAGCGCCAGTGTCCAGGGGTGTTTATTTAGGAATTAGGTGATGGGGTGTTGGTAATGGCATCTGCCTCAGAAGGCCTGTGTGAGATCTCAGAGGGAAGACTATGACCTGACAGCCAAAAGCAGTCTGAGTAGGACTAGCAACAAAATTTTATGCGGAAATGAAATACCATATAAACTCAGAAGCTGTGGTTTAACAAGTATAGCCTGACTCATTACCATGGGCTTGCGGACAGAACACCTCCAGGAAACTTTAACTACCAGTAGAAATAGACCCAGTTTAACCCTTTTCTGGCATTAGGATGGAGGTGTCTTGGAAGGTTTTATCCTGCAAAGAGGAAGGATTAAAACGACACAGAGAGAAAATGTGTCCATGGGGGACATTTTAGCAGTAGAAACCCTAGAACTGGACATTTTGTGCCCAGTGAAGATGTCTTATGACCACTGTCCCCCCTGATTTGTCCTTCATGGTTGCTCCACTCCTGCCCCAACCACCCTCTTGGGGTTTGCAAGTATCTCTGAGCAGCCCAAGGAGGCAGAGTTCAAACTGTGTAGGACTAGATGGTCGTCTTGGGCATCGCGCATGCGGAAGAGCCTGCTGTGCTGAGCCCAGCCCTGTGGCATCACCACATCTCCATGGTGGTTTTTCTTTTCCCACTCCCACCAGAATCAGAAGTTCATTCATCACTCACCCAACTGACAGAGAAGGGTGTTAGTTCGAGAGCTGCTCAGCTTTCTTGGGCACAATGGGGTATGAGAAAAGCCTAGGTCCTCCCTGTGTCTTCAGAGCGGCTATGATAGAGGTGGGGAGAAAAGACTCAGACTCCCTGAAAGGTGGAGGGCGTGTAAGTTGTCAGTACTGTGACTCCATCGGAGAGAGCAACCAGGCCCCCGACCCTGGAGAATTAGATGCCTTAGGAGTCTGGAGGAGGAGGGATTGTGGTCGGTTAAGTAGGCTACAGCAAGATTTCGCTAGAGTCCTCCTCTCCCTCCACTCCTCCCTTCCTTCCCTCCTCTCCTCCCTCTCCCCCTCCCCTTTCCCCTCCTCCTCCCCCGACCCCCCGATCTCCTCTCACTTTTCCTTCCCCTCCTCCTCCCTCTTTGGTTTGTGTTTGGGAGGATAACCTTTGGGCATTGAAGGACAGGCAAATATGAGAGAACAAAGAGGAAAGACCAGTGCAATCCAGCTGTGTGTTGCAGGGCGAGATTCTGTGATCAGAGGCCCAGAGGCGAGAGCATGTGCTGGGGGGACAGCAGCTTACAAACCAACCTTGGTAGAGCCGAGGGTTGGCGCTTTGTGAAGTAGTTTGTTCAAAATCTTATTGAGCATGTTTCATGCTAAACATTTTTTAAAAAATCCTCCTGTGTTTGGCCTCCAGCTAAAAGATAAAACACATACATACATACTTTCTAATTTTCAGAGTAATACATGTTCAGTATAGGACATCTACTTTCTTCATGTCTAGGGTCTTTAACTTTTTTTTTTTTCCTTTTTCAACCTGGATTCTGCAGCCCCTCTTATTCTATTAATAATACTTCTTTTTTCTTGGTTTTTCGAGGCAGGGTCTCATGATATAGTGCAGCCTGGCCTTGGGCTCACTGTGTAGCCCAGGCTGGTCTTGAACACATGGTGATCCACCTGCCTCAGCTTCCCAAGTGCTGGGCTCACAGGTGTGTGCCACCATGCCAGGCTGGTAATTTTTAATGTATTTCATTCTGTTGCTCTACTCATTTTGTTTTCCGGCTTGAACTTCTGTCATGGTCTCCATTTCTGTCCAGGGTCGGGTGAACCCCATGTTCAGCTCTGTCTTGCGGCTTTCTGTCACCTCTCTATGAAGGCTGATTCTGCGCATTGGAGCCAGAGCCACCACTGGTTGTGGACAGGAGGGTGGGAGGTGCCTGCTGGGCAGAGGCAGGGGCTGTCTCAGTCTCCCTGTGCCCCTCTGTCCCAGTGGCCAGGGCACAGCTGTGGTGGTAAGATGGTGGCCAGGACTGGCCTGGCTGCTCCAAGTCCACTGATCAGCATCTCAGGACCCTCCCCAGGCCCTGGTCTGCTGGCTCCAGACCTGTGGCCCCAGCGGGGCGCAGAGTCCACACCACACTGCTGGGGTTCCCATCTCGGCCGTGGCCCTCACAAGCACTGCAGCCATTAAAAAGTGCGTAACTACTTGGAGCCTTATTTAAACAGTGGGGGTGATCATAGTCTCTATCTCAAATGATTTTTGTGAGAGGTAAGTGAAATAAGGTATGGCAAGTTCTTAGAACAATGTCTGTCGCCTGTAGGTGCTATATGAGTGTTGGCTGTTATTGTTGTTTCATGGATTTATTTTCTACCAATAAATCCTTTGATTGGGTAGTGGTTTTTCTACCAATTTATTCCCATCTGCCTTCTGTCTTTGGGGAGCCCATATAATTCCTTCTCGTTTCCTGGTGCTGTAATGGATTTATCTTGCCTGAAAGTATCTTTTCTGTCATTTCTCCAAGGGGGAGGCAGATGTATGCCCTTGGCCTCCACCTAACACAGTTCTGCCTTGGCCTCAAACTGTTTTCTCAGCATGTGTGTGTGTGTGTGCGTGTGTGCGTGTGTGGTTATCATCTGTAATAGGCTCATACACCAAGGTGCACCTTGTCGCATGCGTCTGCTCACCCACAAGCCTGGCGGGGCGGGACTCGCCTTCTGGTCTAAGTCACCCGATGACACTGTGTCCCGTGCAAGACTGGAGGTGGCAAGTTCTTGTCTAGGTCTTCCTCGGGCTGGTTTGAGACTGTCCTAATGAATGTAATGGGTCCTCTGTTTCCTTTGTCAAAAGGAATGTTAATTATTTTCAGCAGTCTAATTACATGGCTAATGAGAGACGGAGGGAGATAACATTCCCTTTAATTACTCTTGCCTAACTGCTGTTGGGAGCCATGATTTGAGCATGTTGCAAGGCCAGGTCCTTTCCCAGTAGTTGGAGTGGTCTAGCAAGAGCCCCAGCGGGGAGCCAGGCAGCTGGGCATCAGGCTTCTGGTGGGAGAGCCTGGTGTAGCTGGAATCAGTGCTCAGCCAGGCATGTGCCCACCTTTCCCGTGGGCCGATGCTAGGAAAAAGGCACAGTCAGGATTGGGTCAAATGAGCGCAAACCACAACCTGGGCAGCTTCCCCAGATCAGCCATCAGAGCTGTCTTTCCCCCATGCACTGCCCACCAGGCTTCTTTTGGCCAGGCCCCCTAGTTCTTGAAGGACCCACACCCTTCCTTTCCCCGCCAGGGTGCAGGTGGATATTCTATGTCAAGTGTAATCCAGGACATGATGATGCAAAGAGGAGCTTATGGTCCAGACAGCTTTCTAAAATAAATTTTAGGTCATGCCTCTCCCTTTTTCACCAAGAAGTACCCCATGTCTGTGTTCTGACCCCTCCCGCTTCCCTAGGTCTGTCTTCTGTGCTGCGGTCTCCCAACAGTTCTCATGCGGAGTGTTTCGAGAACTGGGCCTTCGTGAGCAGACCCTTGGGGGAGGCTCTCCCACGACTGTGGGTGGTGTTATGGTTTAAATCTGTGGTGTCCCCCAAAAGTCTCCTGTTCGGAGATGGGGCCTAGCCAGAAGGGGCAGGTCACTGGGAGCATGACCTGGAAGGGTGCATTCTTGTTCCCTGCGTCTCCTTTCTCACTCTCTGCTTCCTGGCTGCCATGGGGTGATCAACTTTCCTCCGCCATGTCCTTCCACCATGCCATTTCTGCCTTGGAGCCCACTGACTGAAGACGAAACTGTGAGCCAAATTAAACCTCTCCTCTTTCAAGTTGTGGGTGTTGGGTATTTTGTCCCAGACATGGGAAAGCTGACTAATATAGGTGGACTCAAGTAGGCTGTAAGGGGGACTCACATGAGAATGTCTTCCGTGTGACTCATCTGCAGGTAGCCCACAGCTATAGGCAAATCAAGTTCTCCGAGTTCCTGTCCCCACATCTCCATCTCTCGTGCATGGTGTAAGGGAAAAAGCACTGGTAGAGATCTCCTATTTTCTAGCCGTGGCCTTAAACAAATCTTTTAACTTCTTTGAGTTTTGCTTGCCTCCAGAGTAAATTGGGGTCAACCTTGTCTCATACACTTGTGGAGGACTGAAGAGATGGCCTGTTGGAGGCTGCCCGGCACATGGAAAGCCAGCAATAAATGTGGCATTGCTAAACACGCCAAGCAGCGCCTCCTAGTCTGAGCGTATGCCAAAGATTTAAGGACTGGTCCTTATTCACCGCGATTGCCATGGCCCGCTTCTGCCTCTTGGATCTAAATCAGTCTTCAGACAGTGGACAGTTACCTTCCTGGAACAAAGGAGCACCCTGCACTCTTATCTCATAATGGCAGATTTTGTTTAATGAAGCTGGGGGCGGGAGTGCAGGCATCGTGCCTTGTGCAACTGAGGAACTGATTTTTTTTATTTTATTCACTTTTACTTAACATCGAAGTTTCAATAGCTACATGAGGCTAGTGGCTATCCAGCTGGACAGTGTGGCTTGGGAGTTTATAGATAAAGAAATCCATTTGTGCACTGCCTATAATTTGAGTTTGTGCCTTTTCTCTGGTCTTCAGGAGTCCTGTTTGCAAGAGATGGTCAAGTTGTGCTGCTGACAAAGGTGAGGTGTGTCATCCTCTCTTCCACTCAAGGGAGAATGACAAATTCTGGACAGTGACCTGAAGGGAGATTTGGAGCCCCGTGCGATAGCCATCTTGCTCAGGCTGACCCACCTGCTAGGAGTCTCTCTCACTCTCGGTTCTTCTCCCTGCAAGGGACTAAGCCACCGGTTTATACAGCAGCAGAGGTGGACAAGGGGTGATGGTCATGCCAACTAGGTAATTTCAAATGGGGAAGTCACTTGTCTCCTGAAAGTCCTAAAAAGTTAGGATTTTCTTGATTACAAGTGACAGAAAACCTATCAAAGTAGCCCGAGTAAAAAGGAATGTTCACTTGCTCATTAAACTGAAAATCTAAGTTAGGATGTAATATTCTGGGGCTTGGTAAAGTTAGTTTAATTCTTTCGATCATAAGCAGATGGAAATTTGGGCCATCAGTCAAAGTATTTCGTTTTGTCTTTCCTTAATAAACATGTTGTTAAACTATGGCCACAGTTTCCAGCACCTGCCTGCAGGAGCATTTTCAGCTGACTGATACTCACTTAGCAGGTGGGGCTTTGCTTTGACTTAGCTGGCACTTTGGTGAACATCAGGTGACTTTTCCATGAGGGGCAGGAGTTGTCTGACCCTTCAGTTATTGTCCTGGGGGCAGAGAAATTTGAGATCTATGGTGATATGAAGTTATGTCTTTTCTTTGATTAATTTGAGATGCAAAGGGATCTCTCTCTCTCTCTCTCTGTCTCTCTGTTTTTTTGTTTTTTGAGACAGGGTCTCGCTCTGTTGTTCAAGCTGGCCTTGAACTTGTAGTGATCCTCCTAAGTGCTGGGATTATAGGCATGCGCCACCATGCCCAGCCTCACCCTATCTTAATTACAGAAGCCTCCATCAAAACAGCAAGCAAATAGGATTCTAACAAAAGGTGTTGTGTGAGTTCCTTCTTTAGTACAGATATATGGCCTATCTTTTTGAATGTAGGTTGGTAATGCCTTGATTGAAAATAGCAGTCAATGTCTATTCAATTTTAGGTGGTTCCTGGAGATCTGGTTGGGGAATATATTCCAAACTCTTGGTGTAATCCTCCTGATAGTCAAAAGAGTAGTCTTCCAGAGAGCAAGAGAGAGAAAGAGAGAGGGAGTTCCTGGTATGCTGCTTTTTCCTTGCTGAGATAGAATACCACCCGCAAGTTAAAGGAAGAAATGGTTTATTTGGCTTATGGTTTCAGAGATTTCAGTCCCTGGTTGGCTGGCTCCAAAGCAGAAACTTTGTGGCAGGAGTGTGTGGTAGAGCAAAGCTGCTTACTTCATGGTGGCCAGAAAGGACATGGGAGTAGAGCACCAGTGAGAGACAAACCTTCCAAAGGCACAGCTCAGTGGCCCCCTCCAACCAGGTGCCACCTCCTTTTTTCTGTTAGTACATGTTTGCAGTACATAATGATTACATTCATCCTGGGGAATTGGTACATGTATATAACACATCTTAATTCTTTTTTTGTTCCCATCCCCCCTGCCCCTTCTAACTCTGGCTCCCTATCCCATTTGCAAAATCTCTATTTCTATTTTTTCCTTTTATTTCATTTTTTTCTATCTCCTGTCCCTTCCTCCATCCCACTCCCTCGATTTCTTGTTCCCCTTCCCGTTTGTAAAAGGTCTCTCTACTTCCTGTTCTCTATTTTTTATTTTGCTCTTTATTTATATTTTGGGTTTCTCATACAAGAGAAACCATGCTATATTTAAGCTTGTGTACCTGATTTATTTCACTTAATATTATGGTCTCCAGGTGCATCCCTTTACCTACAAATGCCTCAAGTTTGTCTTTCTTTATGGCAGAGTAGTACTCCATTGTGTATAAATACCACATTTTCTTTATCCACTCATCTGTCACATTGAGGGCTATATAGCCTGCTTCCAAGATTCAGCTCTTAGGAATTGTGCTGCTATAAACATGGGTATGTATGTATCCTTGTAATGTGATAACTTTAACTCCTTCAGGAAGTTACTTCGAAGGGAAATAGCTGGATCAAATGGAATTTCTATTTTTACTTTTTTGAGGAATCTCCATAGTGATTTCCATAGTGGTTGTAATAGTTTACATTCCCACCAAAGATATAGAAATTTCCCCCACCCACCCACCCCACAGCCACATGCAGCTATGGACATCGGATTAATTGGCTCATGATCCAGTCACCTCTTCAGATTTCTTTAATTCAGTCAAATTGACAAGGTTAACCATCACACTGGACCTGTTTTAAGAAGTCTTTTGTTTTTGGATTTTTGGTACTGGGGATTGAACCCAGGGCCTTTACACTGAGCTACATTTTTTTTTTTTGAACCCAGGGCCTTTACACTGAGCTATATTTGTTATTTTTGAGACAGGGTCTTGTTAAGTCACTAAGTTGCCCAAGCTGAACTCAAAATTTTGATCTTCCTGCCTCAGCCTCCTAGAGTGCTGAGATTATAGGCGCTCTCCAGCACTTCTGGCTCCTAGCCTTTTTGTTCTGTTTTGCTTTGCTTTTTATAGCCCTTTTTATCTTTAGAGAGGGTGTCACTAAATCACCAATTTGCCTAGGCTGGGCTTAAACTAGTGATCCTCCTGCCTCAGCCTCCCAGAGTGCTAGAATTGTAGTCATATGCCCCCCCACCTGGCTTCTGCCTTAATTCCTGTTAAGAAGCAAAAGAAGTGAAGTAAAATCACCCAAGTTTAACTAATCAGTTACATTGCTGTTGTTTTTTCTCCTTCTCCCTGCTTAGTAGGAAGGTAACCGTGTTAGAGCACTTGCCTAACACACACAAGACTCTGACCAATCTGCTTTCGTTCCTTTGTTCCTACTGCCTTCAACCTTTGTCAAACCTTCAGTCTTATAAAACCGACCTCTGCTTGGCTCATTGGAATCCTTATTGTATTTTATGGAATGAAGTCTAGAATTAAAACCAAAGTCAATTTAGATCATTCTTAAAAATAATAATAATAATTGGGAGGACCAGGCATGGTGGCTCACACCTGTAATCCTAGCGGTCTGGGAAGCTGAAGAATAAGAAGCAAATTGGTCACACATACATACACACCCCCACTGGTCATTTCAAAGCCACTTTCCCTGTAGGGTGGTGATAGAACAGTAGAAAACAAATTGATGAATTAACATTGGGTATTTCAGGTGACTTCTTTTGTGTAACTTCATTATCATGCCTGTTTGAGAAATTTGGTTTTTATCACTTTGATCTTGATTTCTCAGGGCAGGATAAGTTTGAACTTGGTGGGGAGCTTAAGGGAGAGTGACTCCACTGTGGCCTTCAGCCTGCTGTATTGGAACCTGGTGCAGGGCTTAGTTCACAACCCTAGCTCCTGTGATTCACGTTTAATGCTTTTTGCTGGTTATTCCAACAAAGGCCCCAGGAGCAGCCCTGATTGGATCAGCCCTGATTGGAGCAGGCCCATCCCTGGGCCAGTCACTAAGTCTCAGAAATGTGGCCTGTGCCTGGCGAGGCTGGTCCGGTGCGCATATTCCACCCACACTGGCCACTCCAGCCTATTTCTTTCTTTCCTTTATAATCTTGGAGATTGAACCCAGGGCCTCACACATTCTGTATAAACACTCTGCCTCTGAGCTGCTTGCTCTTGCTATTTTTCAAACTGTTTAGCTGTTGCCTAATCCCAGGTCTCTTCACTTACTGTTCCTCTGCCTGCTGTCCCCAAAGCATGGCTTCTTCTCGTCTTTCTGGTCTACCCCCAAAAGCTACCTCCTTAAGATGTTTAACACTTGCCCTAGAGGGGAGTGCAGCTTCTTTCTGTCTCCCATTGCACCCTTCCCCCTTTTTGGTGGCATAATATTAGAAATTCTATATGTGTTAGATGGCAATTTTTTTGGTCTCCACAGCCTGTGAGCGCCAGGGAGCAGGAACATTGTCTTATTCACACTTAGTACAGCACCTGGCGTTCAGAGAGTACTACTGAAATTCTATACCTTGTATAAACAGGACTTCTTGCACAAGGTTCCTTGGTTGTTTGGAAATCTCTGGGGCAGCTTGGCTGTAGAAGGCGGTGAGAAGCAGCGCTCTGGTGTCACATTGTGGGCCAATCCAGACCTGACCTCTGAAAGATTCTCTGGGCTTCCTGCCTGCACTGCTGAGGCAACCTAGGGCAGCATCCCTGTTGCTCCTGAAGGCGTGGTGTACTGAGGTAACCGTGGGGCCCTATGGTGAGAAGCCACATACCTTCCACTTTGTGGCTGACAGGAGGAGGCTTGCTGGTCTCATGGGGTGAGGATTCTAGGGCCCCTGGCTATAGCCCAATGGGATCTGCACAGGGGATTACTGATGGAGGGAGGTGCGGCAGCTCCTTACAGTAACACATGCCTGACTCTGGGACCGCAGCCAGGTGGCTAATTAGAGAGCCCAGCAGCTGTCCAGCCTTTCAGGCAGCAAGCAGGAGCTACCCAGTGCCGGGGAGTGGGATGGAGGGAAAGGAAAGCGGCAGGGCAGAGACCACCCTCCGGGGTGTAGGAGTCAGAGTTCTCTCAGAGAGAGAGAGAGAGAGAAAGAGAGAGAGAGAGGGTCATTGGAAAGGGTATGGAAGGCAGAATAGGCTAGACAGGAAGAAGGTAACAGAGCAGAGTGACAAGACAGGGTGGCCTCCAAGTGAAACAGAAGATAGAGGTGAGATGTCAGGCAGCCTGGGAAATCCAGAGTGCAAGCCCAGCACAAGGGCATGGAATGGAAGGACAGAGCCAAGTGCAGGGGGGGCCCAGCTGCCATCCCTGCCACCCCCCATGCCTCCTTGCTTCCCAGGGGACCTGGCCGGACACAGCCTTTCTCCTGGTGGGGGGCAGATGTAGAACACTCAGCATTTGTAGCTGAGTGTGGTTACTCCTTGGTTTGGGGAGTTGCCAAATTCACTAGTGTTCTGGGCTGGTCATTCCACCAGATAAGGAAAAGCAGTCATTCTGGGTCACGTGGGGAGAACTAGGGTAGGGGTGGCTTTGAATAATCAGGGGGCTCCTTAATGGGACTTTGCTAATGAAGTGCTTAGGCTGGGACCCCTAGTTAGCTTTAGGATAGGACCAATCACCAAAAGAGCAAGTGATCAGGAGATTACAAGTTTGGAACTTATATCCCCATCCACCAACCAAAAGGTCAGAGGTGAGGAGGCTGGAGATCGAGCTCTATAAAAACTCTTGAGGGCTGAGAATATAGCTCAGCAGCACAAGCGCCTGCCCAGCAAGAGCAAAGTCCAGAGTTCGAGTCCCGGTACCAAAAAAAAAAACAAGTCTTGAACAAGATTTGATGAATTCTCAGATGCCAAACACACAAGTTACTTTGAGTGTGGTGGTAAGCAACCCCCACACCCATACCTTGCCCTAGCTATGTCTGCATCTGGCTGTCCCAGTAAAGACACTTGTTGCTGAGTTCTGAGAGCCATCCTAGCAAATTAATCAGACCCAAGAAAGGGTGCTGTGAACCCTGGTTTGTAGCCAGTCAGAAGTGCAGGTGATAACCGACTGCTTGTGGTTAGCATCCATAGTGGGGACAGTCTCGTGAGCCTGAGTCCTCAAAATACAGGATCCGCCATTATCTCCAGGCAGATAGACTCTGAGTTAAAACGAATCTCAGAATACACGGTTGGTGTCCGCTGGAGAACCGCTGGGTGTGCGTGAGAGGAAATTGCACACATCAGGTCAAGAAGTATTGTGCGTTGAATGTGAGAATATTTTGTTTTTTCCTTTACTGGGAAACGTGGGGAGGGTTAAGGCTGAGGAGAGTGGGAAAGGAAAGGGGATGGTGTTTGCCTGCACACTTCCTGGCTCCAGTCTTTAGTTCCAGGGGGTGGGAGGATTTGGTTTCTGGTCAGAGAAGCAGAGACTCAATCCTGCAAACCCAGCTTACCCCAGTTTACCCCAGTTATAGAGGGAAAGAAAATGATGCAGGGGGAATTTTCTACCAGCAGCTGCTGGTTAAACCTCTTTGGGAAGTGAAACTTCCTGTGTGAAAACTGGCTGTGCCTTTTGAGAGTGCCTATGATGTAGAAGTGACAGAATAGGCATTGTTATTCTCTGACCTGAACCCACCTGGCCCCCATCCACATAGGAGCCGCAGTGTCTCCTGGGATGCTTGGGATGTCTGTCTCTGCCCCAGCCCTCCTTGTGTGATACTGGACAGGGTCTTCTGTAGTATCCAGACCCAAGCCACCTGCTCTTGTTTCCTTCACCTCTCAGTCCATGGGATGGTGCTTGGAGGTGGGAGAAAGGAGCTTGAGCACCCCTTTTGTCCCCTTCATCTGTCTGGACCCATGTAGGCCCACATTTATGCGGCTTAATGGAAGAGAGTCCTTTCCCTAGAAATTAGAAATAGACACCAGACATTACTGAAATAGTTAATTTTGTGTAAACCCAAGTGCTTTGTCTCCCAAAATTGAAGAATACGTTTGAGGACAAAAGCAGAAATTTAGGGGCATGTTTATTAGAAAGAAAAAGGGAAAAAGCTCTTGGAGGATATTCTGAATAGAATTCATTGTGCTTTCTTTGTTTTGGCCTTATATATGGGACTTGTTTTAAATAGGTGGATTTGTGGATTTAGGATTTAAAAGGAATTTATTTAACTGGTTCACAGGAAACTGAGTTCAAAGGAAACTGGTTATTCTGCATTTCTAATGTTTTCTGAGTCTGGTTGAAGTCTGGTTGAAGTCCCGTGGAAATCCGGTCCTCAGGAGGTAGGGAGGAACTATCAACTAATTTAGCACATCTTCTTCCTGGGAGGAAAGGTCCTTATCTCCCTCTTTATTGTAGTTTTTATCCTTCTTCTTGTGTTTACCTTTGCATCTCTAAATTTGACTTAGCTGCTTGATTAAGCTCTTTTTATCTTTTTATCATTAGGCTGCATAACTGCCTATTTATAATAACTAGACTACACCACTGCATTACTAGGCTTGGTTAATACACTGGATGACTTCATCACCCAAGAAGTTAGCTGGATACTTCTCCAACTTGCTTGTCCATCTGTCCAACAGAAATAGTGTGGTCTCCAGGAATTCACCATGTGGTGAGGGAAACAGACACACATGAAATAATGTTCATGTGGGACAACATGTGTCAGTGGAACAGGGTCACAGTCCCCAGAGCAACAGTGAAGTGATAACCCGAGGCTGCGTGTGGCCTCACAAAGGAGGGAAGGTGAAAGCAGTGCCTGGGAGGGGCGGAAGTGGGTGGACTGCAGGGGAGGGCAGGAGGTGACAGGTGGGAAACCGCCCATGGTCCCTGCTCCTTCAGGCTCCCAGGAGCCCCTTAGGCATGTTGATGGAGATGCTGGATGGAAAACCTCAGCTCTGTATTTACAAAATAAGTGGCTCACAGGATGCATCGGGTGGATCACGCCCACATGTATGCCTTCAGGATGAGGTTTAGATGGAAGGCATGCTGTTTTGGGGTGACTGGGACTTGCATCAAATGTGTGGATCTGGCCAAATCTTGTAATGTCCTGAATCTCAGTGTTTCTGTCCCTAGGATGGAGGTGGTCCCTTCTGCTTTCATGCCCTCCGTGGAGAATCGTGAGAGTGGTAGACTTGAGAAACCCTAAATTCTGTGCACATGTAAATTGCTGTGAGGGTTCTCCACATTCATATGCTCCAGTCACGCAGTCCACAAAGGAGCTTCAGGGCCTCTGTCCCCTTGGGGTTCAGGGAGTGTCTGAGGAAGCTGAGGACAGCTTGTGCACTTATAGGAAGAAGCCCTATGCCTGCCACATCACTTCTCCACCCTCTGGGGGGCGCGTGGGGCATGCACGGCCCTTGCAGACTGGGGAGCAGGAGGTGTCCAGCCAGAGGCCGGCTGCAGGAGGGGCCTGCTCTGACCTCTGCAGCTTCATCTGCCAGGCTGCGCCTCAGCTGGCCGGCAGCTTCCAGGGCTGACTGCAGACTGCAGAATCTCTGGCAGGATGTGGTCTTTGGTTTCTGTTTCTCTTTTGACTTCTGCTATTGCTGCTGCGTGAGGAGCGCCCAGGGAAGGGGAAGTGCCCATGGGGGAAATTGAACTCCCCAGGCCATGCGTCATGGTGTGCTGGTGGCGGGGGGTATTGGACGGGCACTTAAGGCTCTTTCCTCTGGGTGACAGGTACGTTCCAGGGTGACCGCTGCCCCCCATCAGGCGGCTGGGAGAGGAGGTAGAGGAGGATGAACGGTTGGGGAGGGGTGAAGGTCCCTGTTTGTAGATGAGCCGGGAGGGACAAGCCAGGCTGAGCCCAGCAGCCTCACACCTGCTCTCACTTTTCTCTGTGCAGAGGCCCTGGGGGAGACCTGGGGTCCCCCACAGAAGTACACTTGCACAGGTTGCATCTCAGGTGCCCCCCCATTCCCCACCCTTACACTTCTCAGCTCCTCTGCTGGCTCACAGGGGCCCAAAGGGAGAGGATTCGCTTGGGGGAGGTGAGAGAGGGGAGGAAGGTTGAGGCTGGTACCTCTATGGACCAGTCGACTAGGGTGGTCCAACCATGGAGCGATGGTGCCACCTTCCACCCCAGTCACACACTTCTCAGCTTCAAGCAGCCACGGTGCTGGCTGAAGCCCGGTCCTTGGGCTGCGCAGATGGTTCTGAGCGGGGGAGTTTCCACGGAAGCTGCTACAGCTTCATATTAGAGCAAAATGTGTCCAGTCTCAGGGAAATTATCAAAAACATGTACATAGGAAAGGGCTTTATAAAGTAAGATTTAAGCCGGGCTTGGTAGCACACGCCTATAATTCCAGCACTTGGGGGGCTAAGGCAGGAGGATCACTGCAAGTTCAAGGCCAGCCTGGACTATATAGCAAGACCCTGTCTCAAACAAACAAACAAACAAACAAAAGACAAAAACAAAAAAGTAAGATTTATATGCGCTTATAGCCAGTTGTCAAAGTTAAGAGGAAGGGCCTCAATAATGATAATAGTAAATTAAAAAATGAGACAAATATTAGGATGGTAGACTGCAGGTAGAGGGCTTTAGTACACATTGTGTTTATTTGGTTTTCTGTGTTGGTTGTACGTAACCCTCAAAATGTTAACACAAATGTCCAGCATTGTCTGCCTTCTGTGAGATTCTCAACTGCCCTTCAAAACTGTGGGGTGAAGGTGAAAGCATTCATTCAGTCATAGTACAAGAAGCCCCAAGTCCTAACCCAACTTGTGGATTTCTGGTAACTGTCCCAGGCCTTCCTGGATTAACATGACCAGAGCAGACAGGATGCAGAGAGGAAGTGGCAGGCTGCAGGAGAGGGGCCTTGGTGGTCCTGCTTTGGTTCTGCCTTTCCAGCTGGCCTGGTAGTCCAGAGCTGGGGGTGGATTAAGCTAATGAAGGCCTCCTCTTTTATTGCCAGGGACACATGGAAACCACCCCCCACCAGCCAAGGATCAGCTGAATCCTGGAGCTGATGCTTGCCCACATTGCTGAGAATGGTACCGAGGCCCAGTCTGGCACCAGGACGGAGGTTAAGCTGGGACACTCCTGCACAGGGATCCTGATGTCTATTCTGAGCCACAAACTCAAAGCTGTGATAAGTGAGTATGTTTTAGGCACCTAGGGATGCCTGCCTTGTACCCCACCCTCATGGGCTTGGGCCTGGGGCTCTAGTATTGAGCCTGCCTCCTGTCCAAGGGTGCAGCAAGGCTACAGTTAAGGAATGGGAGGGGGTGTTACGTATTTTCAGGCTATGTCATTGTGGGAGCCACATCTTAGAGCCACGTGGCCTCTAGAAGTTATCATTGTGGAAACAGGAAATACCCGCTCTCTTTGTTGACCATCTCGGTTAAATGAACTATAGTTTTCCACTTGGTGGAATATTAGGCATTAAAATAATGAGAACACAGGCTATATAGCAACGTGGAAAGACAGTTATGATGAAGTAAGTGAAAATGGCAGGTTAGAGTAAGTACATTATAGTAACTTATAAAATACACATAGGGAAGGCCATGAGGGGAGAAATGATCATGCTGTTAGTTTGGTGTCATTATCCACGCTTTTCCTTTCTACAATGCATGGATTGGCTTCTTTTAAAACAATTTAATCTGGGTGACTAGAGAACATTCCATTAATAGTAACTTTCTCTAAGATGTGGGATTAGGGGAGGCTTTTGCTTGCTAAGTCATTTCTTTCTATAATGTTTACACTTCACCTGTGAGCATATGTTACTTTAGTAATTGGAAAAACAATAAAGGTATTGTAAGAAGAGGGGAGGAGAAAGGCTGAGCTAGCTGTTTAATACCTACTGTAATAGTCAGCTTTTCATCACTATGACAAATACTTGAGAAAAACAATTGAGAGGAGGAAAGAGTTATTCTGGCTCATGGTATTAGAGGTTTCAGTCCATGGTCAGCTGACTCCAAGGTAGAAACATCATGGAGGAAGGGTGTGGTGTAAGAAAACTTCTCACCTCCTGGCAACCAAGAAGCACACAGAGAAGGAAAGATCTAGAGAGCAAGGGGTCAGAGGCCAGATGTCATCCCCAAGGTCATGCCCCCATGACCCACTTCCTTCAACAGGCCTCGTCTCCTGTTTCCATTACCTCCCAACAGTGCCATCAAATTATAATCTCACCAGTGGATTAACCCAGGGGTGAAATTAGAACCTTTGTGATACGATCACCTTCCCAAAGTCCTTCTTCTGAACACATGAGCATGTGGGGGAACATTTTAGATCTAAAGCATGACACCTGCCCTTGTCACTGGGCACATCCCTCCCTCCCTCCATCTCACAGATATTATTAGGTGCTATTACCAGGCACTGTTCTAAACATTGGTTGCCCAGCAAGCAAGTGACTAAAACAAAGCCCCAGCCTTCCTGGATCTTTCATTCTAATTGGAGAGAGAAAGACTATAAACAATCAGCAAAATATTATTAGAAACTGAAAATGCCATGAAGAAAATAAGATGGAGTGATGTGGGTGAACAGGGAGACTATTTTGGATTGGGGGGACCAGACAAGGTCTCAGAGAGGTGACAGCTGAGCTGAGACCTGAATGACAATGGAGAGGCAGCCAGATGAAGGTCTGAGAAGGACATATCAGGCAATGCAGAAGATTCCCAGCCTGGGCTCCCCACCTACAGCCGCTTGTGCCTCCCTGCTGGGACTTGCTTAGCATCTGAATCCCCCTTAAGCCCTCTGTGTGGAATGGTTGTCTCTGACACTCTGGCTGCTGCCACTTTGGGCAGATGGCTCCCCTGGCCTGCTCTTGGCTGGCATCACCGTAGCACAGCTGGGCCATCTGAGATTTACAGACCAGGGTGGGTGGGCAGTAAAAGAGGCTGTGGATGATGTGTCCTAGTGAGGGGTCTCTGAATAGCCATTGAGGCCCTGAGGGGTAGCACTGCTGTGGTCCTGTGAAGGTCAGCTTTGACCCTAGAGGACTTTTGTGTGGATCCTGCCAGAATTTGGCTTGAGGGATAGGCTGGGAGCCCTGACAGTGCTAACGTTCAGTTCTGAGCCTCACTGATGATCCTCCTAGAAGTACGCATCCTTCTTACTTCCAGCTGTTTCTCCAGATGCCATCCATTCCAGACTGCCAGGAACAGAAACTTGGAAAATGGTAGAGGAACCTTAGCCTCCAGGGCGGTGCAGCATGCTGATGAGGGGTGAAGACTCTGGAGCCAGACTTGTGGTGTTTGAATCTCAGCTTTGCCTTTTATACTTGCAAGAACATAAGCTAATTGTTTAGCCTGTCTCTGCCTCACTTTCCCTATCTGTAAAACGGGCTTGAAGGTGATCTAATTTAACACATGGAAAGTGCTGAGAACAGTGTGGTTGTTATTATTATTATGACTTGGGAGGTAGGGGGAGGGCCCCTGAAGGCTTTCAGCATCATGGATCCCGGGGACTGATCCTGAGGGGTGCCCGCAGCAAAAGGGGTGAAACTCAGTGGCATCTGAGTCAGCCAGTGGCCATAGGTATTTCCCTCGACATATTTTCCTCAGGCCCTGAAGGAAGTCTGTGTTTTCCTCCCCTCCACTTGATGTCCACTTGGGAAGCTCGGGACCACTTCAGACCATGTAACTCACCCCACATGTAGATCAGCTGCTCCCCCTCATTGACTCTGCTGACCCCCAGCACTGAATCTGTCTGGGGCCTGCACTCAGGCTCTTCTAAGCTGCCCCTCACTGCCTGCCTCTAGGGGCCTTCTAGAAGGGCTGTGTACCTCCCAGAGCAAGGAACTGTAGTGATTTAGGTGTCTGAGGATGAGGACGGAAGCTTGGGAGGTGAATGGGGTGAAAGAAGGCTTCCCAGTCTGGCTGCGTGGTAAGAGGTTCTTGATCTTCCAGCAAGACGCTTCTCTGGACAAAAAGTCCCCGAGTCATTGTGTTATGGTGCCATACTTCCTGGAATGAGAGTTTCTGGCAAAACCAAGGGCAGTCATTCCATCTGGCTTTGCCTGCAGGCTGATTTAGACTCATGGTTTCACCCCATCCACTGCCCACTCTGTCCTTAGCCACCCTGTGAAGAGCTCAGCAGGCTTTGAGGGCAGCAGGTGAGATGCTCATGGGGGCAGGACACTGAAAGCCAGCTCCCCCTCCTCGGCACCTGTTCCCTTGGAGGGTCACACTCTGCCCTGACAAGTCACTTTGAGTTCTGTCCCTTACAAGGACACCGTGTTCCCCAGCTCTTTATCAACGAGCACGAGGACTCTTACAATTGAGTGCTCTTTCCCAAAACCCAGCTTGTGAAACCATCTACTGCTCTCCAAATGTTTTTCTCATGTTTCCAATCCTACCTGCACTCTCCTCTCTACTCTACCTTGAATTTTCTTTCCTAAACAGTCCAGGCTTCGTGTCACGGTCCTCATGATAGTTGTGTTGTCACTAGGAGAAAGAGGCCGACATCTGCGAGCTGCCGGTTCTTGCTGCCACGGGCTTTCTCATGGCTCTCACTCCAGGGCTGAGCAAGCAGGTATTTGGAAGGAGCCCGGGGATAAAGAGGGTCAAGCGGGGGAGGTAGCCAGGGCAGGGAATAGGGGCCTACTGGGCTCAGCAGAGGGTGGGCGAGCCGGTCCTAGCTCAAAGTTACACAGCTCCTGTGATTATTAGAAATGGGGTTGAGGAGCGGAGTTCTTATTATGTACGCAAGCCAAAGGCCCTGCCTCTAACCTTAACATCTCCCACCGCTCTGAGCTACATTCCAGCCAAGGACTCTGTGTCATTCTTTTATCTGTACCATCTCCTGCCCCCAGCGAGTCCTGCAGTTGGCCCCATTTTTCTGTCTGGTGCAGACCTGTTGTGCTTTCCTAGCACAGCCCACGGGACAAGGTGTGACTTTCTTTAGGTGTGTTTCCCACCACCTGCCAGAAACAGAGTCCAGGCCTGAAGCTCCCGCATCCTCTCCTTCCACCTCTCTTTCAGCTGGGGTTCCTCTCTCCCTTTGATGGCTGCTCCTTTCATCTCACTTCTGCTGGTAGGGCTTCGGGGTCCAGCTCTTTTCTCCTGGGAAAGGCTGGAGTCTCTGGCTTGTTATCTACTGGGAAATCATTGTTGGCCGCCCAGGCATATTAGATCAGAGGGAAGGGGCTCAGGGTTTAAAGTCAGCTGGGGCCTGGCCTGAGCCAGGCTGCTGTAGGAAGACGCTTCTGAGTGGGAGCCGCTGCCCCCTGCCCAGGGAGAGCCAAGGTCTTATGTGTGCAGGCCAGCGGCCTGACCATCGTGCAGCAGGGCCTGCACTGGGCCGGGAGGCCGAATGGTCTCCGAATTGCGGTGCCTGGGCCTCCTGCCTCAGTATCTCTCAGTCCCTCCTGAGTCCCTGAAGCCAGAGTCTGTTCTCCTTCACCTGGGGAAGGAAGGTTCTGGATAAAATGCAGGAGCGAGAGGCTGTGCTGGGAATGCTCATCTTCTCACTGTACTCTCTTTTCCAGCCTGACCCTCAGGGGGCTGGTTCTGAGGCCTGTCCTCTTGAACTTGGCCTCCTCGGCCTAGGGAAGCTGGCTGCTCGCATTTGTTCTCTAGGCTGTATGGGGGGGTGCCCCCACAAGAGTGCTGTATGTACCCACAGCGTTTCCATGCTCAGGAGGTGGCCTGCTTAGCAGAAGGCTGCCCCAAGGCTGGGAAGGGCAGGGGCCCATGACCCAGCCCAGGGAGGAGGCGGCCCTCAAAGCAGGAGGGTCTGTCCAGAGCCCAGAAAGAGCGGCCTCCCTTTCTGGAGGGTTTGCGATATTCAGGTAATAAGTGTCCACGAGCTCATTCGTCCTCACAGTAGCTGTGGGGGTTACTCTGACTGCCCTCACTTTACCTATAAGGAAACTGAGGCATGGAGCAATCAGGTTGTTGGTCTTTTTTTTTTTTTTTTCTTTGCAGCACTGGAGATGGAACCCAGTGGTATTCCACCTCTGTGCTGCGTATTTTGAGGCAGGGTCACACTAAGTTGCCCAGGTGAACTCAAACATGGAATCCTCCTGCTTCAGCCTCCCAGAGTGCTGGGATTATAGTTGTGCACAACCACACCCCACTAACAAACTTTTTTTTTTTGCTGTGCTAGGGATCAAACTCAGGGCCTACCACTGAGCTTCACTCCCATCCCAAAACAAGCATTTTTAATATTTTTACAACAGTTACACTTGGTTGATAGGAAGAATTTTAGAGTACACAGAAAAATATATATAAGACTCATGTATAAGTAAGAAGATCATTGGTCATTTTCTTGCATATTTACATGGATGGATGGTGTTTATGCAAAATCAAAATCATATTAAATACTCGGTTTTGAATCCTGCCTTTTTCTCTTAATATTGTATGAAATTTTCCTTAAGTGGTTGCTAGTGGTGGCTGTAGATGAAGCATAGCAAAGCTGAATACTAACTGTTGCTGTGCAGGGGTGGCAGATTGGGCAGCAAACAGCTGTGAAGTCTTACAGGAGGATTTGGTGTTTGTGGTCCATGGTGGGGTATGGAGGAAGCAAAGATGGCAGGTAGGAAGGGCATCCCAGGGAGCAAAGACAGTGATGTGGAGGTTCAGAAGATAGGCTCCGGGGCAGAGTGGGACGTACAGGGCTTTGCCCGCCATCCCTAGGGAATGTAGGTGTTGAAGATACACCAGTGGGCTTTAAGTGGAGAGAAACATCAGGTTGGCATAGAAAGATTGCTCTTTTGGGGGCCAGGAGGGGCAGGAAGTTTGAGACAGGGTCTCCCTACGTAGTCCAACTTGGCTTTAAACCCACATAGTCCACGCTGGCTTTGAACGCGCAATCCTCCTGCCTCAGCTTCCTGAGTGCTGAGATTACTGATGTCCACCACTGCAGTCAGCTGAAAGATTGCTCTTTCCATACAACTCGTGTCGTGTGATTTGAACTGGAAGAGAGCAAGGTGAGGCTAGGTGTTATCTAGGTGAGACATGATGAGGGCTTGAGCCAGAGTAGCGGTAGTGAGAAGAAAGGAATGAAGAGATAGATTTCGAAGAGATGTAAGAGGTAGAAAGGGCAGGAATGTGTGCTTTGCTGTGTGATTTGGTTTGGCCCGTGAGCTGTTAGTGAGCATGTCTTAACTAGAGCCTTTTGAAAAATGGGGTTGTCATTTTCCTGCCTCAGCCTCCTGAATGTGTTATTGAGATTTAAAAAAAAATTAATATTTTAAAAATATTTAACTGATTTGTGGTAATTGTACATATGTATGGGGTACAGTGTCACATTTCGATACGTGTACACGGTGTGTGATAATGAGATTGGGGTAATTGGTGTATACATTTCCTTAAGCATTTATCATTTCTTGGATTGCACTTAAAATCCTCTCTACTATTTTGAAATGTACAACTAGCTGTGGTTAAACATAGTTAACCTAATAAACTATGGAATATTAGAAGTTATTTGTTGTTCCTCCTATCCAGCTGCAACCCTGTACCCACCAATCACCCTCTCTCCCTTCCCTGGCCAGGCTTGGAAAGCACCCGTGCAGCGGGGCTTGCCTGCTCTCGTGCCATCGCCCTCACCGTGAGAACACAGTGTCCAGCACCAGTCTGCTGGGCAGGGTGGAGGATGAGAGAATGGTGGAACAGAGCTGCCCCAGCCCACCTTCCCCAGCCCAGCACAGAGCAGAGCACTTGTGACTCACAGCCTCACGATCAAGGGCAACCGGTATCTGCCAACCCACAGGCAAGGGAGCTGCAAGAGTAGATGACAGGCGATTTAGGCCACCGGGTTTGGGGATGTTTGTTAGGGGGCAATTGTGAACTGACTGAGAAATGACCTTGCTCTTATGTTGAAAGTTAACTATGTGCTGGGCACTAGGCCAGGCCCTGGGGATACCGTGCTGAACCAGACAGACTGGTCCTTACCCTTGGGAGCTCAGGTTCAAGTGGGGATGTGGCTCAGGGCCTCTGGCTTGTGACTGGGTGCATGGTAGTACCATTAGTCAGGGCGGAGTCAGAGGAGGCAAACAGGTCTGGGTGAAAGATAATGAGTTTGGTTTAGGAAAGGAGTTTGAGGTACCTGTGGGACGTTTAGGGGAGGTGTCCAGGAAAGAGCAGTATATATAGGTGTGGAACAGAGGAGAGAGATCTGGCTCTGTACTGAAAGTTATCGACATGATATAACAAAATAACCTGTGGAGATTCAGAAGCGAGAATTAGTGGCTGGGAGAGGAAAGATTTTGTCCTGAAGATCACCATGCGCTGGATTTGTTCTTGTGGAAGAGTCACCAAAGAGGGAGAATAGGATCTGCAAAGTATGGAGGTGAGACAGGGAGCTGGATGGTGAGAAGGTGGCTGAAAAAGTGAACTGGGGAGAGATCACAAAGAGTCTTGAATGCCAGAGCAAAGATGGGGTGGTATTTCATTAGGAAAAGAGGAGCCATTGAATGTGTGAGTGGGAGGGTGACTGGAGGGACATGTGTCTAGGAGATGGGCAATAGTGGGATGAATTTTGAAGTAGCAATCAAGGAGAAGTTGGTTCTTGTCTGAGGGCTTCCATTTACTGGCCCTGGGATAATGTGCAAATGATGTCCCCTCTCTGAGACCCATCTGTCTCACCTATAATGTGGGAGCAAAGCTGGGTGTGTTGGCTCACACCTGTAATACCAGCTCTCTGGGAGGCTGAGGCAAGAGGATTGCAATCCTGCAATTTAGCAAGACCCTGTTTCAATATTTTAAAAGGGTTAGGGATGTAGCTCATTGCAAAGGTCCTGGATTCAATCCCCAGGACTGGAAAAAAAAAAAAAAAAAAAAAGGTGAGAGTAAAACTACTTGCCCTTCAAATGAATCCCAGTTAAGAACCAGTGAGACTGAAATGCTGGGAAGAATACAGAGCCATGCCCGGGGTGGGCAGTGGGCAGTGGGCAGGTGTTATTGCCATGTGGCCAGTATTGGCTGAAAGATGACACCAGACAGTAGGTGAACTGCCGCTTTCATCTCATTAACCTCTGTTCCCTGTCCCACTTGGAGAGGTAATTGACAGATGTCAAGCCAGGTGTCCCCTGCAGCTGGCAGAGCTTCCCATTCTTCATGCCACCTGAACTCCTCCCCTACTGCACTTTGTACAAACAGGACATGTCGTGAGAGAGGCCTCTGCCAGGGACTGCAACACAGAGCTGTAGTACAGCCTCTGCCCTCGGGGAGTTGCCAGGCTGGTCATGTCATGGGGACATAAATCAAAAAGTGAATAGGGTGGCATCTGAAGTGGGCGACGTGAGTGGTCCAGCCCCTCTCTGGAGGGTAAGAAGGGGGAAGGGAGTGTGAAAGAGAGAAAGGGAAGGGCCGGTGAGATGGCTTAGTGGCTTACGCGCCTGCCTGGCAAGCGCAAGGGCCCGAGTTCGACTCCCGGAACCCACATATGAAAAAAGGGCCAGTGATATCGCTCAGCGGCACAGGCGCCTGCTGGCATGCGAGGTTCTGAGGTCGACCCCCGGTACCCACAAAAAAAAAAAAAGAGAGAGAAAGGGAAGGAGCACTCTGCTCTCTCAGCCCACTGGTTCCCTTCAACGTGAACTCCATTTAACGTGGCCGTTGAAGACCAACATGGCTACAGTGACGTGCTGCTTTAGGTGTCTCCTCAGGACGGCCATTATTGAGAAAATAGAAAACATGAACATTGGCAAGGACGTGGAGCAACTGGAACCCTGTGCGTTGCAGCTGGGAATGTAAAATGTGATCAGTGTGGCCGTTCTTCAAAAAGTTAACCATAGAAATTCCACAGAAGTCATTCCACTTCCGGGTATAGACACAAAGGAATAGGAAGCAGGGTCTCAAAGAGGTGCTGTGCGCCCATATTCACGGCAGCCTTATTCATCCACAAGAGTGGAACGGTGGAAACAAGCCGGGCGTCTCTGAGCAGAGGAGTGGCAACCACATGTGTTCCGTACGTGTGGTGGGATTTATTCATCCACAGAGAGGGAGGGCATTCAGACCCATGCTGCAGCATGGATGAACCCTGAGAACATTAAGTGAGACACAAAAGAACAAATACTGTAATTCTCCTTACTTGGGGTGCCCAGAGTAGTCAAGTTTATGGAGACAAAAAGAATGGTTACCAGGAGCTGGGGGAAGGAGGAATGAGGTGCTACCTTCTGTTTCCGTTTGGGACGATTGGAAGGTTCTGGAGGTGGAAGGTGCTCATGGTCACGCAACACTGTGAATATTCTAATGCCCCTGAAGTGTACACTTAAAATGGTTAAAGTGGTATTTGTTGTGTATACGTCACCATACAGAGAGGCAAAGGTGCTGGGTTGCTTGGATCGCAGAAATAAGAGAGACATGGAACTGTTTGAGAAGACATGGGTGAGAGATGGGGTCCCCAGGGGATGGACCTGGTGAGAAATCAGCTGGTCGTTTAGGAGTGGGGTGACTGGTGACCCAGCACAACCTACTCCAGTTGACCACAGATAATTGAAAAGAGCTATTGGGTGTAGTAGACATCCCAAGAAGAAAGGTAGAGGAGGTTGCAGACCCCTCCAGTCAGGGCTGGGTGAAGACCATGCAGGGGCTCCCCTGTCCCTCACCTGCTCATCCTTTTTGTCCCCAGCAGCAGGCCCCAGCCAGCGCCATGGCTTCCGCCGAGCCCCTGACAGCGCTGTCCCGCTGGTACCTATACGCCATCCATGGCTACTTCTGTGAGGTGATGTTTACAGCGGCCTGGGAGTTTGTGGTGAACTTTAACTGGAAGTTCCCGGGCGTCACGAGCGTGTGGGCCCTCTTCATCTACGGCACCTCCATCCTCATCGTGGAGCGCATGTACCTGCGCCTGCGGGGCCGCTGCCCGCTCCTGCTGCGCTGCCTCATCTACACGCTGTGGACCTACCTGTGGGAGTTCACCACTGGCTTCATCCTGCGCCAGTTCAACGCCTGCCCCTGGGATTACTCCCAGTTCGACTTCGACTTCATGGGCCTCATCACCCTGGAGTACGCTGTGCCCTGGTTCTGCGGGGCCCTCATCGTGGAGCAGTTCATCATCCGCAACACTCTTCGCCTCCGCTTTGACAAGGACGCCGAGCCCGGTGGCCCGGTGGCCCTGGCCAATGGACATGTCAAGACTGACTGAGTAGGGAATGGGTGGGGGAGGGCTGGGGGTCTCTCATGGAACCCACGGACAAAGAGACCAAGCTGGCAGCATTGCCCCTTCTATTTAGCACAAGCCCTGCCCCAGTAGGGCACACACAGCCCCATACCCTCCATGGGGGAATGATGTTGGGGGCCCAGGTATCGAGGCAACAGAAGGACACTGGGAAGGGTCCCTGGATCTCCATCAGCCCAGGGGCTGGTGGCAGGAGCCATGTGGCTGGGCAGTGGCTGGACTGAATGATGACTTAGGAGGCGACAGGTCCTGTCCTGACTAGGGGATATTGCAAATGCGGCTGAAGGTGAGAGGCAAGGTCTGCCAAGGCTTTGGGCTGCTGCTGCGGCCCCCTCCCTCCCTCTCACCCGGACTTAGCTGGGCTTTGGCTGGTTCCATTAGGCAATATTCAGGTGCTTGCTTGCAACCAATACCTCCCCGGGGGCCTGCTGAGCTGCAGCCTAAGAAAGACCCTGCAGCCACCAAGCTGCTTGGCAGCAGTGCTGGTCTGCAGGCGCTGGGAACCTTCCCCTGGCTCCTCTCCCCTCCCCCAGGGCCCCACGCTGCTCCCTAGGCCTTCTGGGGGCCCCTGTGGTGCTGGAATTCCCACCAACCTTGGGCTTTTGGAGGTTTCAGTCCCTGTGTGTTCGGTGGTGTTTCCCCCTTTCTCTTGTTTTCAAGGTCTTTACCACTAGCAGCCCTTTTATCCATGTCGGTCACCACACCTGCCCCCGTTTCCAGCTCCCTAGCCAACACGGCAGCAGCCAGGGGTCAAACCCTGAGACAGACCCCTCCTGCCTTCTTGTAGACTCCTCTCCTCCCACTGGTCTGATGACCGCGAGGTCCTGAGTTCTGCCTCCTTAGCTCTGGTCTGGTGGGCAGCTTATTGTCCCCTCCCTTCAAGGACCCTGCTCAAAGCAAATAGTAGCCCCCAGAGCACAGTTGGCCCAAGAGACAAATCAGTACAGTGGGGGAAGAGGCAGAGCTCTAGGTCCTATTTGCCTGTACTGGTTTATTTTCAAGCCAGTGGGGCAAAGTAGCTTTCTAGGGGATGGAGGAGCACGTATCCAGTGTTGGAGATCCATGGAGGATGAGAAAGAAAAAAAGGGGACCACGGAAGGCTCTTTGGAGCCTTCCTCATTGGAAGAAGGGATCCGTTCTGGTTCTACCATGGCCCCAGCTCTGCAGCTAAACCTCAGGGCTGCCCCTCCCCATGCCCATCCTGGCAAGGCTGACCCTTTGAGCTTGCTCCTCAGATAGTGTTACCCCTGCCACACTCGTGGTCACTGTCATCTTGGTCTCCCTTTTCCCCATGACAGATCCATTGCTGGCAGTGGACAGATAACATCCTCACTCCAGCCCCTTCTGGCTCTATCCCCTACCCTCCATGGGGAGGGATCCATCAAAAAGTGGACCGCCCTGTGGGTTTGGTCCACACTCGACCACACTAGGACTGAGGTAGAAATTAGCCTTCCCTTTCTTGTAGATCATTAAAAAGTGACCGTACCACCTGTGGAGCGATCTGATCGCCTCTTCCTTGTTGGCTGCTACACCTGGAGTGGATGGGCAGCACCAGCCAGGGTGGGTAACTGGTGTGACCTGAGACAGGAGAAAGGTTTAGACACCCAGCCTCTAGTGGCATTTTCCTGCCGTTCACCCTGTCAGGGAAGGAGGCACGGTGTTTCACCAGCCTGTTTCCCAAGCAGGCTTCTCCCGTGGCAAACACCGGTCTGTGGCGGCTCACCCCACCCACGCTAGGTTTGTTAAGGCCTCAATCACAGGGCTTTGAGGACTACAGAGTGTCAGGGGGTGGATTGCTTTCCGTCTATAGGTGGGAGGATTCCCTCTTCCTGCTGGGCAATCAGTTCGTTGGTAGCTTCCCCCAGCTCCATGTTGCCACAGTCTCCTGTGCCCTGACACCCCTCCAGGTCACCCACCTCCACATCCCCTTTCTACAACAGAACCTAGTCGCCAGCTTGCTGAGGTCGCCCAGAGTGAGACCTCCTTAACTCTCAGCCACAGTGTGGCCTTCGATGGCTTGCCTGGTTGCGCCACTGTCGATGTTGCCTTTGTGGGCATTCCCAGGCACCATTTCCTCTCTGGGCCCTGCTAGTCCCAAGTGCAAGAGTTCCTGGAGTAATGCATGCCTGGCAACATTCTGCATTGTGGTCTTGCTTTGTCTAGATGCCCTGTTGCCCCTATGGCCCCTCATAGGGCACAGAGCCCCCGGCTCGGGGAGGCTACAGCCCATGACCTGACCACAGGATCTGTAGGTTCAGATCTCATGAGAGGAAGCCCAGACTTCAAACTCTTGTTTTTTGTGGTATCTGCAGAGCCCTGATCCCTTAGTGCCCAGGGCTCAGGTCTGGGAGTAACCAGCCCTGCCAAGCTGTGGGGCTGCTGGCAGGGAGTGTGCTGGCTGCTGATGAGCCCCTGGCATCCTGCACCACTGTGCTGGCCATGGCAGCTCTCTGAGCTGCAGAGTGCAAGTGTGCTGCCCTGCATGGTTCAGCTGCTTTGGACGTCTGCTAGGCTTCCTGTGTCCTGTCCCCTCCTTGATGCCAGTGAGTCACAATGGCCCTTGCTTATTCTTAGCAATAATACCTGGGGAGTGCCCACGAAGCCCTTTTGTCCTGGTCCCTGCTCTGTATGGGTCTCCCGGGGAGGCCACTGCTGAGTGGGACAACTCATGAGGACCTGCATTTATGAAGCTCTGGGCTGTGCAGACACTCGCCAGGGCAGGCAGGTAGGTGAGACATCAGCCCCTGAGCTGTGACTAAGGCAGGGAGAGAGCCGTCCACCCTGAGGCTGCCCAGACCTGGAGGAGCTGCAGGCCCCGGCTTTGAAATGGGTGGGACTGTCTTCCAACCTGGCGGCTCTTAAGAAAGACACATGACTGGTTTGTGTGTGCATTGCCTGCTGTGTCTCCATTGGTCTCTGTCTCTTCCTTTTCATATGTGTGCACATAAAATATACTGGTGTTTGTGTTCCAGGACTGGCTCTGACCCATCTCATGGAGCGTGGAGTACCTTTCCCAGGGTCTCACAGGGGCCAGGTCTGTCCCACCCTGGCATAGCCATCCTGAACCTGGAGAGCTGCTGCAGGGGAGGGCGTCGGATACTCCTGCCAGTCCTTCTCACTCTACCCTGCTATGCCCCAGCCCTCGGGTAGCAGAATCTGGTCCAGGCCTCTTGTCCCTGTCCACAAGGGACCCCAGACAGCATGCAGGTTGGACCCACCTGCCCATGAGACGAGACTCTCTGGAACACACTGGTCATGACTTGGGACATCCCACGGGGTGGGAGAGTCTGAAGGAGGTCCTGAGAGGCCGGGGCCCCTTTGTATGACACTGCAAGTGCTGCTGTGAAGAAAGCTCTGCACTCCTTCCTGCCCCTCTGCTCTCCCTGCTAAGTATCTTTGGTGGGCGCAGAGCCTTCCCTGGTTTATGTACCTCTGCTCTATGTAGCTCCCCTGCCCCCTACTTCCCACCATGTCCTTGCCTACAGAAATCACTCAGTCTGTTCAACTCACCCTGAACCTTTGTGCCACAGCTAAGCTACAGAACGTGGCATGCGCTTTCTGAATCACCGGCAAGGCCCTCTGCACCCCTCTCCCCACACTTCCTTGAAGGTATTCATTTCTTTGAAAGCTTTCCCTCTTTTGAAAATGAGCTAAAATAAAGCCACAACAGTCATTTATGAACTAACATTGTTCATATGTTAGTATGAACAAGTCTATAAGGTGGTTCTCTTTAGGGTGAGATTTTATAGAAAGAAAGCCAACATAATAAAATATTCTGCTTTATGGGGCTTCAGAAAAGAGGCAAAAGGTGGAGCCCTAACTGAGGGAACCCAAGACTTCTTCACCAGCTAGCTCCTTTCTTGTTTCTTTCCCCCTCTTCACTCAACCTAAACGGACCTTCTGGGACAGAAACTCCCAGGAGAGGTAATGCAGGACCTGTGTCTTCTGAACCTACACAGCCTTTGCAAAAGCCCAGTGCTTAATAACAGCAAAGAGATGACCGTGACTTTGACTTTCCTCCCAGATGGCTGTCTCAGAAGGGTGCATGGCCACACTGCACCCTGGGGCAACCAAGCAATGGGTGGCCTGCCTTTGTCTAGTGGGCAGGTATGAGAGAAGGAGCTGGGTCCTGTTTTAACCGCAGAGGTACACGAACTCTTCCTAGCACTGAGACCGCAGGTAATCGTGACCGTGGCCAGCGCTGCTGAGCGCTCTGCATGCACTTGACATTTCCCCTGTTTCAGACAGGCATCCTCGTGTCCCTATTTCAAAGAGGAGGTCTTTGGCAAGTCTGCAACCTTGGATTTACCACATTTCTTTGAAAATCACTTTGGGTTTGTTTGTTTGTTTTTTTGAGACAGGATCTCACTATGTTGTCCAGACTGGGCTTGAACTGCGGGGCTCAAAAGAGGCTCCTGCCTCTACCTCTGGACTGTTGGCACTGTAGGCGTGCACCACTGCACCCAGCTTTGCAAATCACTCTTGTTTCAGTACGAGCAGAAGAGCTTTCAGCTCCTTTCAGCTCCTTTCAACTTTCAGCCCCTTGGTCCCTGCCACCCTTTTTTAGACAGGATCTCCCTCTGTAATCCAGGCAGGCCTGGAATTCTTGATCCTCCTGTCTCAGCCTCCTGAGTAGCTGGAATTATAGACATTTGCCACCAAGCATGGCTACTGCCCTATTATACTTGAAAAGATTCTGGGTGCCTTTAGAGTCTAGCTCAGCTGAATGCTATTTGCAAAGTTAAATTAAAACAGTGGGCATGGGAGGGTGGGAAAGTGGGTGTTATAGGGAAGGTGGTATGGAACGCCCTTTTAGGGAAGGCTAAGACAGCTGGCACAGATCCCTCCTCATGGCGGAGGGTTGTGAAATTTTGGCCTTTGGCCTTTGGCAATTCTAGGTTTAGCCTTGATATCCTCTCTCTGTCTTACACACAGCCTTATTTTTGCCCTGGGCCTTTTCTCCTTGATCCTATTTCCTCCTGGGAGGAGGAAGCCTGGGCCTCTGGCTGTAGGTGCTCTCAGAAGGTTCAAAATACCCAGATGAAACCTCCTCACTGCAGGAGGAGAACATTTTGCCAGGCACCTTCTGAAAACTGACAGGCCCGAGAACTGGCCTGTTTAACTCATCGGCTCCTTCTGGGATACCTCCCATGAGCTGGGAACCGGGCTAGTTACCACAGTACTGACAGTTAATCAGGGAGAGAGCCATTGAAGGGAAACCTACAAAGTGACATCACTGCCCTGGTCATTGGTCCTCCCGAGGAGAACCTCCAACAGAGGAGCCTGACTCAGCTGCAGGGGAGGTGAGGAGTCCTAGGGCAGTGACAGCACAGACGTGAGGCCTGTAATGAGGGTTGATTCCTGATGCTGTCGGAGATGGGCTGGATTCTCAGTGTCCAGAAATGCAGCTACTTTCTCTGCCCGGGCAAGTGCCTAACTGGGTACCTCACAGAACAAGGCCAGCACACAGTGGGTGCTTTAGGGACCCCTTCATGGAGTCTTCCAGAAAGTGAGGCTACTGTAATGGCCAAGCAGAATGTTCCAGAGCACAACAAGCTCCCTGGGGAACCTGAAGCTAGGAATCTTGTTTAAACAACAAGCATCCCTGCATCCACCACCACGGAGCAGCTCGCTGTTCTCCGCAGAGCCCTGCCAGCGGGGCCTCCGATCCTCCGGGCCTCAGCCAGAGACTTGCACGTTGGCTCATTCTGGTGATACCTGCTCTTGGCTTGAGCAAAGGTGGCCTTTCAGAACCAAACACTACGGAGAAGAAAGATCCACTGGTGGCCTCATCTGGCTCTTTGCCCCGTTTGCAATCAAACTTCTATGCAGATAAGAAGGGTCCAGCGGATGGTGAAGCTCCCTGAGAGAGGCTGAAGCTTCTTAGAGAACAGGGTTGTGTTAGTTTCCCAGGACTATGGTAACAAATCACCACAAACTGGGTGGCTTAAAACAGTAGAAATGTATTGGCTTGCACTTCTGAGAACCAGATATTTGAAATTAAGGGTCGGCAGGGCCACGTTCTCTCCAGAGGCTCTTGGGGAGAATTCTTCTTTGCTTCTTCAACTTCTATCATTGCTGGGGATCGTTGGCTTCCAGGCCTGTGGCAGTACCACTCCAGTTTCTACCTCTGTGAACCGACAGCCTCCTTTTCTGTGAATGTCTTCTCTTCTGTCTCTTATAAGGACAATCACTGTTGGTCAGCTTTCTGTTACTATAACAAAATACCTGAGATAATGAACTGAAAAGGAAGAAAAGTTTATTTGGGTTCGCTTTGGGAAATGTTAGTAGGTTTCAGTCCCTGGTCTCTTGTCCTCATTCTGTCTGATGACAATTTAGGCAGCACATCCCAGCAGGAGCTCATGGCAAAGAAAACTACTCACCTCATGGTGGTCAGGAAGTAAAGAGAGAGCACAAAAGGAGGGGTCAGGTCTCAAGATCCCTTTGAGCTCAGGCCCCTAATGACTTCACTTCCTTCAACCAGGTCTCACCTCCTAATGGTTTCACTCCCACTAGCACCATGGGCTCAGGACAAAGCTTTCAATACATGGGTCTTTGGGGAACATTCAAAAGCCACACTTGCTGGGTGTGGTGGTGCACACCTGTGATCCCAGCACTTGGGAGGCTGAGGCAGGAGGATTGCTGTGAGTTTGAGGCTAGCCTGGGGTACATAGGGAAACCCTGTCTCAAAAAAAAAAAAAAAAAGCCAAACCGTAGAACTTATCCTTGAACGTATGTCCATCCAGGTAACCCAGAATGATCTCATCTCAAGGTTCTTAACCTAATTACATCTGTGAAGACCCTTTTCCACATAATGTAACATTCAGAGGATTTGGACATGGCTAGATGTTGAGGGGACACCAGTCAACCTACTGCAGGGGTCAAGGACAAGATTTCTGCTAAAGCCCTTGCATCCTGTAACAACTTGGGAATTCCATTACGAGTGAGAGCTAGAAGTACAGTGTGGGGTCATCTGGGAGAGAAGGCGGGGTTCGGGTTCAGGATGGAGCTCTGCATCCTAAGATGCACCCTGGAGCTGTTTGGATGAAGATCTATTTCACTACCACCTTCAGACTCTGTAATGATTTCTCAGTTACCCTTAGGATCAAGTTCACTGCCTTCACTGAGGCTTATAAAACCCTTTGTGGCTTGGCCTTGTTTCTCTTCCCCCTCTCAGACCTACACAATCCAGGGAGACGCATTTGTAGCTCCTCCTTCAGCTCTGGCCTGCCTCCCTTGTCCTCTCTCCCTGGAACTCTTGGTCCTTCCCTTGGCCCAGCTACAGACTGCTGAGCTCATGCTAAGCCGGCACGTTTGGTTCTGTTGACCTGGAGCCCTCCTGGGCCCAGCTCTCAAGTTACCTGCGGCAAACTCGGGATGGGCGCTGGCTCCCTGGGAACTGTCCAGCAGGAGCTCAGCTGTCCAGGCAGCCGAGTCAGTGGTGATGCTTAGTTTGAATCCCCGATGATGGGGAGGGTCAGGCCCCGAAGGTGGGAAAGAGTGTTTCATGCAGCAGAGACAGCTGGTGCAAGGAGCTTAGAGAGTCAGAGGGGCAGACAAAAGGCTGTGTGGCCGGAGTGTGGTAAGAAAGGGGGTGAGGAGTACGGGGTGGAGATGAGAGCAGTGGTCAGCGTCTGCAGGGCTGTGGAGGCCCGAGGCAGAGACAGGGGGGAGAAAGGGATGTGAGGCCTCTGAGACAGCTTTGCACCACTATAGCAAATACCTAAAAGAATTAGTTTATAGCCAGGTGTCGTGGCACATGCCTGTGAGCCCAGCTCTCAGCATGTGATCAGGCTCTTGTCTCCAGGCGGTTGTTGTCCCCTTCAAAGAACTGGGCAGGACAACTGGTGAATGTAAAAGTCTAACATTTATTGAAGATTAAAGAAGTAAAGAACAGTGCTGCATGTGGTGGTGCATGCCTGTGATCCCAGCACTCAGGAGGCTGAGGCAAGAGCATCACTACAAGCTTGAGGCCAGCCTGGGCTACATAGTGAGTGCAAGGCCAGCCTGAACTACATAGCAAGACCCTGTCTCAAAAGAAGCAGAAGAAGAAGAGGAAGAGGAAGAAGAAGAGAAAGAAGAAGAAAGAGAAGAAGAAAAGAAGGAGGAGGAGGAAGAGGAGGAAGAAGAAGAGAAGGAGGAGAAAAAGAAGAAGGAAAAGAAACTAAAAAGAAGTAAAGAGAGAAAATAGGCCCTGCATGCAGAGTGGGTCGCTACAAGAGTGAGAAAACAAAGGCCCAATGGTGTGTGAGGGCAGGGTGTGTTTGTGTGTCTGCAGCCCCACAGAACCCAATTGGGGGCAGTCTATCCCAGGGCTGAAGTGCTTGTATAGCCTTCTTTTCACATCCTTCAGTATCCTCTTCTGACTTCAGATCTGGGCTGAAGGAAGCTGTTCTATGCTCGTGTCCTGGCCATGATTTGCCAGCTTTCCGTGCCTGACAGGTCGCACCCTATTGTCCAGCCTCTTTTGCCATGCCCTAATCTCCTGCCTCACGGAGGCTGAGGCAGGAGGATCATTTCGAGTTCAAGGCTAGCCTGAACTACACTGTGAGACCCTGTCTCAACAACAACAACAAAGGATCAACTTATAAAAGAAAAGGTTCATTTTAGTTCACAGTTTTGGAGACTTCGGCTCCACTGCTCTAGGGCTACAGTGTCACAGCATATTGTGGTGGGAATGCATGGTGGAGGGCCCTGTTCACCTCATGGCCAGATGCAAAAGAGAGGAAGAGGAGGGGGTCTCAATATCCCACGTGACAGAAAGACTTGCCACCAGGGCCCAGCTCTTGACGGTCCCACAACCTCCCCACAGTCCCACGGGTGAGAGACAAGCTTTTAACACATGGGCTTTGGGAGGCTCCTTATCCAAACCGTAGCAAGCTCCTAAGGGAGAACTGTGGGGACTTGCCAGCTTGTTTTAGGGCACCACTCCTGAGGAGTGAGGCAAGCGAGGGAAGGGCGCAGGCAGTCTGGTCCCTCACATCCTTAGCACCTGTCTTGTCCTCCCAGATGCCGGTCATGGACCGGGGTCAGGAGGACTGAAAGGTAGGTCTGTCTGGCTTCTGCAAAGCTTACTTCCTACTCCAGCTCTGGGATAGACTGCCCCCAGCTGGGTAGTGCGGGGCTGCAGCCACAAACACGCCCTGCTCCTTACACACCCTAGCCTTGTGAGATGGGTCTGCTGAGGCCTTCCCGAAGCTACCTCAGAGACCAAGCCTCCCACCCACCCACACTCCGTTGGCGTTCGAGGGGTCGTGGTGGTATTAGGACATCCCCGAGCAGGGCAAGGGTGGTGGAAAGCACAGGCTTTGAATCAGACAGATGTTAGCTCTAATGCCCGGCTGCCACCTACTATCTGTATCACATCTGACGAGACACTGAGCCCCTCTGACACCTCAGTCAATAGACTGAGTTCGAATTTAGTCCATTTGGTTTAATTACCTGAGAGCATGCTTTGCCCCCAACTCCAGGGTGAGTACAAAACCACAGTGAACGTTTGGAGAAACCAGAGGGGACTTAGATTTCTGCTCAGCACAGCAAACATCTTGAAATGGAATCTTAGATGCCCATGTTATTAAAAGACTTGTGGGTGTTGCCTTTGGGAGTTTTTCACTGGTCAACTCTGGCCCATCACCCTGCTGCTTGTGTGTGACCCACCATCCCAGTTTGCCTGAGACTGAGGGGCTTCATGGGACAGGGGACTTTTAGTGCCCAAGCCGGGCAAACCATGATGAATTAGTGACCCTAGTTAGTGGGCACTTACAACACCCTTACTCACCGCAATACAACTTAGTTCCTGCCCCACAGAGCGACCCCTCTCCCACTGAACCTGGTTTCGGGGGGGTTCTTGCCCCAGGCCCTGAATGGATTCCTGACCCAAACCAGACCAATCGGCCTCTTTCTCTTTTATTTGAACCTCAGAGCAAAGGTCGAGACAGCCTAACTGGGCTGCCCAGTAATTCCCGCTGCCTGAATCATTGCAAGTGTTTGGATTCTTGTCATCTCAAACCGTCCTGCTGCCTTTCCCTGGCCTCTACAAGGTCCTCCTCACGACTTCCCAATAAATCCCTTTTTGGCTTATCTGAGTTGGGTCTCTTGCTCACAACCAACCCTCCTCCTCACAACCAACCCTCCTCCTCACAACCAACCCTCCTCCTCACAACCAACCCTCCTCCTCACTGCACATCAGCGAAAAGCTTCTGTGCATTGACAATCCCAGCCCCGGCTACACAACTCATTTTTTTCATACTGGAGATTGAACCCAGGACCTCACTCATGCTAGGTAAGCACTCTAACACTGAGGAGCATCTCCAGGACTTTTTTGGTTTTATTTTGAGACAGAGTGTGGCAAAGTTGAACTTGAGGCCTTTCTGCCTCAGCCTCCTGACTAGCTGCATCACCATACCCAGTTTACCTTATTTCTTGTTAAGCAACATACCATCTCCTGAGCTTGAGGCCTTCCTGCCTCAGCCTCCCGACTAGCTGCATCACCACACCCAGTTTACCTTATTTCTTTTTAAGCAACATATCATCTCCTGTGAGCATATCTTTAGCCCTCAAACTCTCCCTTTCTACCCTTCATGAGATGCTGCTCATGTCTTAAGCTAGTGTCTCCGGCCTGTCTATCCCTCACACCTCCTCCAGGATTCCCTGCCTATTACAATCTATGCTCAGCACACTCCTCATCTCTTCCCAAGTCTTGGGTTGACTCTACTGAAAGCTGAAGGAAACTTCAACAGGAGAGGCCCCAAAACTAAGTCCCTTAGTCCTTTTTATAAGATTCCCAGACCTTTCACCTTTCAGAGATATAGATAGATAGGTAGATAGATAGATAGTTAATCTCCCAGAATATCCAGGCCTGATCCAATTGGGAATAATCTGACTTCATTGTCATCATTTTCTGCAGGAGGCTCCCTGGTTCGTTAGAGGGAGGTAGCCCAGGTCGGCTGGTTCCTGCCTCCCCTGCCTTTCCCGCCGGCGGCCCCTGTGACAGTCTGACCCGGTGAACCAAAGCTAAGGGTCAAGGCAGGAGGCAGAAGCTCACGTGAACCTCTTCAACACCGAGGGGCTAAGCTTCTTTTCTGAATCCCTTTAGAAGTGAACGCAAAGTGCCATTAGGTGCTATTTTGCTGACTTTCGCTCAATCTGTTCCCCCGGGGCCTCTGGCCTGCTGACCAGCCTGAGCAGATGGTCAGGAAAGCTCATTGCTTCTGCCTTTGCCTGGGCCCTGGGCGTCCTAAGAAACAACTCTTCTCTTTTCCTAAGTGAGGTTTAATTTGGCTCACAACAACTCATCTTCTGATTGACGTACCTGTGCACACCTTCTAGGTATTTGTATATTTTTTCTTCCTATGACTCTGCTGAAGGTACTTGACCCAGTCCTGGCTTACACTTCCTCTCCTTGAGATGACAGCTGACTGTCGCCCAAAAGGAGGGCGGAGGAGGAGAAGGGAGAGGCGGGGAAGAAGAATCAGGAAACAGGAGGAGGCAGACTGCTCCACATGCGAAAGTTTGCCACCAGCCCCTTCCCAGCCTTCGTGGAAGGTGCACATCTGCAGTCCACAGGCTCCGTCTGCAGTTCTGTACTGCTCTAAAATAATGCTTCAGTCATTCACTTTAAACTTTGCCTTGGGGATGAGCAAGCACATCGATTTGAACTCACCTGTGCCCCGAGCCTGGCCCTGGCTGGCTGACTTCGGGAGATTGTCTTTCCAAGCACTCTGACTAGATGGTTGTTTTTCCCAATCAACTCATCAATTAGGGTTTATTGAGCACCTAAATGGAGAACAGCGTGCTCTGCGGTACTTGGAGACACAGGAGCGCAAGCTGTGTCTCTGTCCCCGAAGGATTGCATGTGTAACTGCACATCGAGTTGTGTTCGTGGCCAGCCGGAAAGGCCCTCTAAGCAGGGCTTGTTGGGATGGGTGTCAGGGGGTGACACACATGGTGAAGGCAAGAACTTTAAATAGGCCTTGGATCCATCTCCGTGCCTGTCAAGGGTGTTGTTTCCATTCAACAAGAAGGTGCTAAAAGTTAAATAACGAATAGGGAAAATAAGCTCAGGCATTCTGGGAAGCCTTCAAGATTTGTTATCAGACTCTAACTGTTAGGGTGAACCCTTAAAAACCAGTACACGGAGGTGGAGCGAGATGGTAGCTGAGAGCCCCTGGTGACACTGTCCCCGCAGGCATGTTGAGCTGAGCAGCTATTCATGCACCACACTATCTTCAGAAGAGCTGCGACAATCAGTGTCAAAATAACTTTTAAAAAAGTAAACATGAGGGCCAGTGATATAGCTCAGCCGCATAAGTGCCTGCTTGGCAAGCGCAAGGTCCTGAGCTTGACTCCTGGTACCAGCATATTAAAAAGAAAAAAAAAGTAAACATGAATTTAAAAATCAATAAAAATGTCAGTACTGTGATTGCCCTTGGTGGTGGTGTGGACCAGTGAAAGGATTAAATAGAACTGGAAGGGGGTGGTTCTACCTGGCTTTCCCTTAAGCCAATTACTTAACCTCTTTCTATCCCTGTTTTCCCATCTGTTAAATGGGAACAACACTCCCACAGTTCATTTGGTGTTGCCATAACCAAATACCTGAGGCTGGGTAACTTATAAAGAAGGCTGATTTGGCTCACAATTCTAGTGGCTGGAGGGCTCAAATAGCTTGATGCTGGTATCCTGGCAAGGTTTCCCAGGCTGTGTCATAATATGGCAAAGAAATGGAAATGGAACCAGCCATAGTTGGGGTGGCCTTGACTTATAACAACTCATTCTTTGGAGAACTAATTCATTTTTTCAAGACCCAACCCACTCCACAAGACCAGCCTTAATCCTCACAAGGGTAAAGCCCCCATAACCCAATTACATTGTCCTAGGCCCCAACTTTTTTTTTAATATGCGGGTACCGGGAGTCAAACTCAGGACCTTGCACTTGCCAAGCAGGTGCTTATGCCGCTGAGCTATATCACCAGCCCATAGGCCCCCAACTTTTGAAGGTTTCTCTGCCTCAGCACTGTCACACTAGGACCAGGCTTGGAGCACATGGACCTTTGGCGACAGACCGTATCTGAACGATAGCAAACAGTACTGCTCTTAGATCCTGACAAACGCTCTAGGGGAACGAAGTATTGTCCGAATGACCTGTGGGAGCTGAGGGATCATGGCTCGCCCACTACTGTGTCCTGAGCACGCAGCTCATGCAGCTGTGACACATAGTAGGAGCTTAATAAGCATCTGTCGATTGGACCAAGGAGTTGGCAGGTGCGATTATGAGCCCATAAAGGACAGTATCCCACGCATTAGTCCGTCAGATCTGAGGGAGAGGCTCCTCAGTTCTCTTTCCGGCTCCACCCCACAAACCTGTCCTCTCCAGGGCAGTCCCCTCCTGAGTCTGTCACCCTGTATCCTCAATCACATTGAGGACGGCAAAGATCTGAAGCCAAAGTTCACCCCAGGACAGGGGAGCAGAGGCCTGAGCTCCTCAGCCCAGCTCCTCAGGTTTCACAGGCTGTGGGGATGGCGGCCACAGCAATGGGCTGGCTCCTCCTTGCCTTCCTGCTCCTGGCTGCCAATGTCAGTCTCTAGGGGTCCTCAGCCGACAGATGGCAGTGCTCTGATCAGCTGAGAAGGGCGCCGGCGCCAGCTCGCAGCCATGCTCTTATCCACCGCCAGCCAGGGGCTCGAGGGTCCTGCTGTCTCCCAGCCCAGCCTGTCTGCTGCCCTTGGGCATTTGGTACCAACAAGAGATTCCTCAGCCCGAGCCTGGCCCACTGGCTGGATGTTTCCAACAAGATTTCCTGTTTTCTTGGCCCAACGTCATTGTTGTCATTGTGAACTCCCAGAGGGCAAGACAACGTCTGAAGGCCCCTCCTGAGTTGGGGTGGGGGTGGGGGTCTGTGACAACCCTTGTTTTTCAGCACCCATGATTTCTTACACACTTGATTATCTCTTGTCTCTGTCTTCTGCCCCCAAACAAGCTCCAAAGGGCAGGGAGCCAGTGTAAGTTTCATTGCCTTCTCATCTCAGTGCTGAGAACTGTGCCTCACCCTAAGCTGGTGCTGAATTAATATGTGTTGGGTGAATAAATGAACAAATGAACCCTTTTTCAATGTTATGATAGACAATAAATGATACAGTAGTTATTAAAAATAACACAGGCACACACCTGTAATCCCAGCCCTCTGGAAGCTGAGGCAGAGAACTGCCGTGAGTTTGAAGCCACCCTGGGCTACACAGTGAGTTCAAGTCCAGCCTGAACTACACAGCAAGACTCTGTCTCAAAAAACCAAAAAACAATTATTATAGCTAGGTATGGCGGCACACACCTGTAACCCAAGCACTCTAGGAGCCCGAGGCTGAGGAAGAGCCTCAAGTTTGAGCCCAACCTGGGCAATTTAGCAATGTAGTGAGACCCTGTCTCAAAAATAATAAAAAAAAGCTGGTTATGGTGGCACACACCTGTAATACCAGCACTCGGGAGGCTGAGGCAGCAGGATCACTGTGAGTTCGAGGCCAGCCTGGGCTACAAAGTGAGTTGAAGCCCAGCCTGAACTGCATAGTGAAACCCTGTCTCAAAAAGACAAAAAAAAAAAAAAAAAAAAAAAGAGAGGCTGGGGATATAGTTCAGTACGACTGGGTTGAATCCCCAGTGCCACACACACACACACACACACACACACACCATATATATATATATATATGGTGGTTGTTATAAATTATTATAAATTACTTTAAAAGGAGGTGGTAATTTTCATAGTCTCTCAAGATTAAGGTACACATTTTTCTGCCTTATCCATTTATTGTTCATTCATTCATTCACTTCTTCAACCTGTTTTTGTCCATGGAGAGATGAAAATTAGATAATCATGGAATGATGAAATAAGGGACACAGTTCCAGGATCATCTGTAATGGGTGAGTTTGACCGAATCAGAGAGGTCAGCAAAGGCTATCAGGAGGAAGTCACAATTGCACTAAGATCTAAAAGAAGAGAATTACAGCCAGGCATGGTGGTGCACACCTATAATCCCAGCACTCAGGGGGCTGAGGCAGGAGGATCACTACAAGTTCAAAACCAGCCTGGGCTACAAAGTGAGTTCAAGGCCAGCCTGAACTACATGTCAGCCAAAAAAGCCAGCTAAAAACTACAAGGCCAACCAAAAAAACAAAAAATAAGGAAAAGAAAAGAAAGGAAGGGAAGAGAGTTACTGTGTACAAGTCAAGGTGGGGAGAGGGAGAGCACTGCGACACAGTGGGGCACGGGATGAGAGCCAAGGAGCAGCCGGGAGGGTGTGGCGAGAACAGGGGGATCAGACAGGGTGAAGGCTGCAGCCAGACTTGGCCAGGCCCCTGTGAGGCCAGAGCAGCAAGAGAAGGGCCAGCAGCATCCACGTGAACCAGAGCTGCCCTTGGCAGTAGAGGTCAGCTCCTCCAGGAGTCTGTTCCCAGCCCACAACCTGGATTAAGGACCTTTCTTTGTCATCATGAGGACCCCATTTTTTTTTTTTCTGGTGTTGAGGGTTGAGCTCAGAACCTTATGCCTGTGAAGCAAACACTCTACGACAGAACTCTACCACCCCAGTCCTTCCTTATTACACAACTTACCAGAGCTACTTAGTGATCTATTTTCTTAGTTTCCCACATCATACCACAGCGATGGTACCTTGTGACTTGTGAGCTCCTCGAAAGCAGAGAGCTTGACTATTGGTTCTATGGCACCAGGGCCTAACACAGTATTAGGGGCCAGACAAGTACCTCACTAGTGCTTGATAAATGAGCGAGTGAATGAATGGAATCCTGCAGGTTGTAAACACGGTGGACAGGTGTTTGGAGCTCTACACTCAGGACGCCTGAGCTGAGTCCTGGGCTGCAGACTAAAGTTTGGACGAGGGCTTCTGCTGGCATGGGTAGAGAAGGGGGCAGAAAACTGGAAAAAAGAAAGGTCAGAGGGTGCTGTGAAGTCAGTGCCACATGAAGGATAAAAGGACTTAGGGTGCCATTCTTAGATGGAAGGAGGGATGACAGTTTCAAGGGGGATTTGTTTACCAGATGCTGGAAAAAAATGTTGACAGGCAAAGCTGCATGGGTCTGTAAGGGTGAACAAGGACGCCAGTATTGTATTTAGTAGACACTTATGTATTATGTGCCAAGCATTTTTCTAAGTGTTTTGCAAGTATTAAGCCAATTAAATCCTCATGGCAATTGGCCAAAGCATTTGACTAATACTAACCCTATCACGAATGAGAAAATAGGACCAGAGAGGAAAGTACACACACTCTGCCCAACCCTAGAACATGCAGCTAGTAAGTGACAACCCAAGTCTAGAACCCAAGCAGTTTGGCTCTGGAAGCTGGGCTGCTACCCGCACCCTGTGCTGCACTCTGGCCAGCCCTTGCTCTGCTGCTGGTGCTAATTTAGGACTTGTCACCTTTTTAAGGACCTCCCAAGAGAGAAATACGATTCTCCCCCATTTTGCAGATGAGAAAGCTGAGACGCAAAGAGGCTGCCAAAACCCAGCCAGTGGATAAGGAGCAGAGCCGAGATCCACCATCACAGCCGCCCTTGCTGCCTCGGTGCCTTCCAGATGCTCACGGCTGAGCTGCGCGCCCAGGTCACCTCCTCTGCCACTCCCTGTGCAGCTCGGGAGGCTCCGCCGAGGCCCAGCAGATGATCCTGCTCGTGTGCATTCCTGACTCAGCAGCCTGCTCTCGAGGGCCCCGCTTCCCACTCCAGCTCTGAAGCTCTGCCCCACCATGACGGAGACAGGGACAATACCCCGACCTAGCACGGGACGAGGAACAACTCAGACCATCAGCAACTTTCGGGGAAAAAAATAGGTGCAGCTAAAATCTATTTATACATCCCCGATGGGCAGGAAGGCGCCAGTGACCTGAGAGAAGGTTGTTCAAGGAGGCAGGAGGCAGCATCCGGCACCTCAGTGGGCTGAGGGGCGGCGTCCCCGGACTGCAAGGTAGGCGCCTCCCTCAGGGAGACCCCGTGTCTCACAGCAGAAGGCTTTTCCTGGCTCTGCCCCATCCCTGCTCTCTTGCTGCACCCCTCGGGGGCTTCACAGTGGCTGACAGGCTCAGGAAGAACCTGAAGCCAGAGAAATTAAAATTTTTTTTTTATTTTTTTAAGGCAGTGTTTCACCATGTTGCCCAGGCTGGTCTCAAACTCCTAGAGCTCACTGTTCATTCTCTTTAACTTTAAGAATCTGACTCTAAAAGCATCTGGTACAGGTGTCAGCTACTCAGTACCCCTTCCTGGGGGGAACTAGATTATGCCTCAGTTTCCCCAGTGTGAGGACTGATGCTCCTTAAGCTCTGGTACACAGAAGGAAGCCTTTCCCAAGAGGATAACAGAAAAGATTTCTATCTGTGGGTTGAGGTAGGCAGCTGAGGGTGGGGCTTGACTTTCACCATCAGACAGATCGGGGTTCAAATGTGAGTCTCCTTCTTCCGCCTATGTGACCTTAGATAAATTCCCTACTGTCTCTGAGCCTTGGAAATAATACCCAATCCTGTCCTCAAAACAGTCCTCTGAGATAGGTGACATCTCTAGTCACGACTCAATCAAGAAATGGGGCACAGAGTAGCAAATAAACTTGCTTGAGGTCACACAGCTGATAAGTAGCAGAGTCAGAATTGAAACTGAGGTGGCCTGGCTCTGGCCTGTGCTCCTGACCACTGTGCCACACTGTCCTGCTTCCTATAAAACCTGTAAGAACAGAATTCAGATCCTGGCCCTGCCAGTAACTTGGGGCGCATGGACACTTGGGCCTCAACAATAAAGGGAGGGCTGAAGACCTTGATGCTTCACTACATAGCACTGTCTTAGCCTCTGAGTTGTTTCTGAGAGCGTGTTGTCTGCCTGTCAGCCCATAGGGGGCTGGGGACACTTGGGCGACTGCTTTCCTTTGTTTCCACTCGCCATGCCCTGCCCCCTTGCCTTGAGTTCAAGCATCAGGAACCGGAGCACAGTGAAACAGCACCTTTCCAGGGTCTCCTGAGCACCTGCAATGACCCCTTCTAAAGCTACAGGGCCATGAGAGGCTGCCTTCTGGCCAGCGTGGATCCCATCCAACCCAGGTCGTATCTCCCCTCTCAGTAGAGTTTACTCGGCCTGGGCTGCCGGTAGCTCCTCCTGGATCCTCTCAGCAAGACTGGGTGACCAATTTAAGGCAATTCTGAGACTTGGTATTGGAGAGGACAAACAGACCAGGTCTGTGACGATCCCATCTTCAGCAGGTCTACCAGAGCTGGCTCATGTGGCCTGGTGACACCAGCTCATCCCTTCCTGGGACAGTGTGGGCTCTTCCTGGTTGGCTGAAATGGTGAGATGTTCAGAAGCTGGGCTGCCACCTGACTCTCTCAGATCACCTTCAGGGCCTAGTTTGACCCTTTGGAGGGTCACATACCATGCTTCTCTCATGGGACAGCTTTTCACACCCTTGAAGAGAATCACATGTCCCTGCCAAGTCTTCTATTTTCTAAATTAAATATCCCTGTTTCCTTTAATTCTATCTCTTAGGCCCAGGTTCTTTAAGGCTTCTCCCTCACCGCCCCACTTCCTGTTCCCAGCATGTTCTACTGGCTTTGCCAGAATCCAGACTCAGGATCCCTTCCTGAATACTGTGCTCAGCGTGCAGCCCTCCAGCACCCATGCTCAGAAGGCCGGCTCTCTTGTCTTTGTCTTCCTTTGTCAGCCCTCCCACCCTTGCCCCTCTCCAACTTTCCAAGTTTCTTTCCAGAAACTACACCCTCCCCACCTGACTACCCATGTTGGTCATACCAGGGACAGCCTAGGGTCAACTGGGACTCAGTTTCTAAGGCCAGTTGTATGGCTAAGAGGTTGGCTGTAAATGTAATACACTCTAATCAATTCACTTCCCGGAATTTTTGGACTTGATTACCTCTCTGATGACTGAAATGGTAAGATACATAACTCAGCATCTACTGGCAGCCATATCTGTCAAGATAGAACAGACAGTGCTATGAAAACCAATGAAACTTAAATATGAGTGCCTTAATCAAACAAAAATGTATTTCTTACTCATGCAAAGTTTAACAGGGTTGGGCAGGTCTCCTGGGAAGCACTCCTCCAAGTGGTGACTCAGGGACCTAAGATCCTGAATTTTTTTTTTTTTTTTCCCCTGAGACAAGGTCTCACTGTGCAGTCCAGGCTGGCCTTGAACTCACTATGTGGCCCAGGCTGGCCTCAAACTTGCGGCGGTCCTCGCGCCCCACCCTCCTGAGTGCTGGGACCACAGGTGTGCACCACCATGCCCAGCGGATCCTGCCATTCTGAGGCTCCACAATCACCTTCCACTGCAAGGAAGCAGGTGGAGGGAAGGGGGTGGTCAGGGTATGACGAAGGCCTAGCAGCTCTGGACAGCTGTGGCCTGAAAGTGACTCATGTCACTTCCACCTACAAACAACAGTCGGATGTCAATCCGACGCCTCATGTAACTGCGGGGGAGATGTCCTCTTTCTGTGTGCTGAGGCAGAAGAGAAAAAGCAAAACTTGGTAAAAACTAGTGATGGAAAACTTGCTTTTTTTTTTTTTTTTTTTTTGGCCACTTGTCAAAAGCTGACTATACCAAGAGAAAAATGGTCACAGTCAGAAGATGCGAGAGATGGGGAGAAAGGTCCCAATTAGACGATCCCTGTCTTCTCCAGGATATCCTTCCAGGGCATTCCTCTTGTGCTGAGCTGATTTTGCCTTATTTTTGGCCACTTACATACAAAAGAGAACTATCTATCTAATAAAATCCTTGTCGTAATATTATACTATTTTTTTATAATACTATTAAAGCAGGCTAATTATACTCCTTTTTAAAAACTTTTTCAGGGGCCGGTGAGATGGCTCAGTGGCGTAAGCGCCTGCCTGACAGGCATGAGGGCCCGAGTTCAACTCCCGGAACCCACATACGAGAAAAGGGCCGGTGATACCACTCAGCGGCACAGGCGCCTGCTGGCGCACGAGGTCCTGAGGTTGACCCCTGGTACCCACACACAAAAAAAATAATAAAATAAATAAAAACTTTTTCAATTGAACTGCTATTAATTCAAATCTCTTTGCTAAGTTTGTGCCCCCCCCTCCCATTTCATATGTTGAAATTCTAATCCCTAAGTGACAGTTTAAAGATGCAAGGCATTTTAAGTCAGGGGGCAGAGCCTTTGTGACGGGATCTTTGCCCCTGTGAAAGAGGGCCCGAGTTCAACTCCCGGAACCCACATACGAGAAAAGGGCCGGTGATACCACTCAGCGGCACAGGCGCCTGCTGGCGCACGAGGTCCTGAGGTTGACCCCTGGTACCCACACACAAAAAAAATAATAAAATAAATAAAAACTTTTTCAATTGAACTGCTATTAATTCAAATCTCTTTGCTAAGTTTGTGCCCCCCCCTCCCATTTCATATGTTGAAATTCTAATCCCTAAGTGACAGTTTAAAGATGCAAGGCATTTTAAGTCAGGGGGCAGAGCCTTTGTGACGGGATCTTTGCCCCTGTGAAAGAGGCCTGTGAGAGCCCTCCTTGTTCCTTTCAACATGAGAGGACACAGCAAGAAGCTAGAGTCTTTGAACCAGGAAGTGGACCCTCACGAGACACCGAATCTTCTGGCCCCTTGAACTTTCCAGCCTCTAAAACCATGAGAAATAAATCGTTGTTGTATTTATGAGCCACTCGGTCTATGGCGTTTTGTAGAACAGCCTGAATGGACTGAGATACTCCCACCCTGGTGTTCCGTGTCTAATTCCAGGGTCAGCCAGGTAGTCAGTATTTCAGATTGCAGATTTTGTCCCTGTAAGATTGCTCAGCTCTGTGGTTGGGGCACACGAGCAGCCCTAGACGGTATAGAAACAAACGAATGTGGCTGTGTTCCGGTAAAACCTTTAGAAAAACCCACAGAAGAGGCTGTATCTGTAACTCAGTGGTAGAACACATGCAGTACGTGCAAGGCCCTGGCTTCAATCCCAGGCCTGCAAAACAGAAAAAGCAGAAGGCTGGATTCGCACACAGACGGTAGTGTGCAAACCTCTGGTCTAGTCAGTCTCTGTGGATCTGAGCTTGGGACTCTAATTCCTCCCAGTTAAACATAATCCTGTTAGTGTCCACCCATCCTTCAAGACAGCAGCACAGTTTTGAACTCTGACGCGATCACCCGGCACAGCAGCTTGCGTCATGTGCACACCGAATGAGCTCTAATTGAGCCTTAAGGAGTTCGTCAGATGGATGAACAGGCCCCAAAGATGGACACGGGGAGCCCTCAGAAGGGGTGCTCTGGAGAGGCCAGGGCTGCAGAGGGTGGAGACTTGACAGGACACCTCGCTAATCACCCAGATCACAGCCTCTGTTGTCCTGCCCTCCTCTCCCTCAGTTCTCAGAGTTCAGGTTCCTAGAGAAGCTCTAGATCGGAGCGGGACAGAAGTAATTTGGGGACTGTTGGCGTCCCTGAAAAATTCCTGAACTCAACACCCATTACTATGAACCCCATGGCTTCTAGCATTTTCTGGGGACACCCTCCCTGCATTTAGAGCTGCAGAATCCCACTCTTAGTGTTGCGGAAAACCAGGACCAAGGCAGAAGGAAGACGCTTTGCACCGAGGAACTTGAAAGGCAAACAGCTTTATTTATGCAGGTGGGCTGGGGGACATTGAGGTCCAAATCACCAGGCCCATCTTGGGCCTAAACAAGTCACTTATATAGATTGTTAGCAGTAAATACAAAAGGCTGATAACAGGATATTTTATGGTTGGCTACATGTTGTCTTGTCATACGTTGTTAGGCAGGTTTGGTTCAGGCAAGTTAATTGGGGGCTTTCTGTCCTATAACAGGGAGGTGAAGGCTGGGGTGAGCAGGAAGAATCAATCACTGTCTTAGACTGAGCCGAGCTGTCTTGGAGTGATAACTCCTTGAAACCTTGGAACGGGTTAACACAACAAGATGCACTTTGTCTGAGCTACATTTATCTTATATGCTGCAGCTGGCATTGGAATGCCCAGGCTAGCTGAGTTTTGCCACTCTCTAATTATGGAAACGGGCTGCTCCTGCCTTTTTTTGTCTTTGAATATAGTGGCAGACTTACAAGTTTTAAATGTTTTGAAATTCCCTTTACATTTACAATCTCCTTTACATTAGCACTGAGTGGACCTTAGCAATCATCAAGTTCAGTTCCCCCATTTTACAGATGAGAAAACTGAAGCCCAAGAGGGAACCACTTTGCCCAAAGGTGCAGAGGTCAGTGGTGGAAGAGCCAGTTTTACTTGGTGCTTTGGTTTGACTATTTGTCTCCTCCAAAATTCATGTTGAAATTTAATTGTCATTGTAATCGAGTTAAGAGGTGGGGCCTGTGAGAGTGTATAAGGCCACGAAAGCTCCAGCTTCATGGGTGAATTTAAACTCTTTTGAAAGAGTTTCACAGGTGGATTCTTTCCCTTTGCTCTTCTGTTGTTGAGGAGGAGCAAGAAGCCATCTTGGAAGCAGAGATGGGGCCCTCCTTGTGTACTAAACCTGCAGGTGCCTCGATCTTGGCCTTCCCTCCAAAACTGTGAGAAATGAGCCTCTGTTCTTTATAATAATTATGCAGTCTCAGGCATTCTACTACAGTAGTGTTATATGGACTAAGAATTCCAGGCTGGACCACATGGCAAGACTTTATCTCAATAATAATAATAATAATAATAATAATAATAAATAAAAAGATTTTATAACCACCAGATGTGGTGGTGCATGCCTATTATCTTTTTTTTTTTTTTTTTTTTTTTTTTTTTTTTGGTGGGTACCAGGGGGACGACCTCAGGACCTCGCGCGCCAACAGGCACCCGTGCCACTGAGCGATATCACCGGCCCCTTTTTCGTATGTGGGTTCCGGGAGTCGAACTCGGGCCCTCGCGCTTGCAAGGCAGGCGCTTACGCCACTGAGCCATCTCACCGGCCCCCATATCTTAAAACACTTGGGAAATTAAGACAGGAGGATCCTGAGTTCAAGGCCAGGCTGGGCAACTTAACAAGACTCTGTCTAAAAAACAAAAGTTTTATAAACCAATCTCTAACCCCTCCCCACTGCCTGGAGGCCAGGAGGTGAGGCTGAAAGTTCTAACCTCCAATCACCATTTGGTCCTGGTGACCACCTTGTCCTAGAGTTATCTATCTGGCAGTGCCACCTTATTTACATAAACTCAAGTATGTGAAAGGAGCTTTTTTATGAACAACAAAAGACATTCCTATCACTCAAGAAATTCCAGGGGTTTTAGGAGCTCTGCACCAGGGATCAAAGTCAAAGAGCAAGCATCTTGGGCCGGTGAGATGGCTCAGCGGCATAAGCGCCTGCCTGGCAAGCGCAAGGTCCTGAGTTCGACTCCTGGTGCCCACATAAAGGAAAAAAAAAAAAAAAAAAAAGAGCAAGCATCTATTTGTATTATATCACACTAACCTATGGAGTTCCTAAAGCAGCTAGGATGCTTCTAGTTTAGAAGCCAAAAAACACACTTTATCGTACTCACTATGAAGGAGGAGGATGTTCTTTTCCTAGCACCTATTTCTTACTCTGAACAAGGACCCTGTCCAGACCAGGATATCCCTGCATCCCTACCAGGGACTGCACAGGACTACTTGTCCTTCCCAGAGCCCTGGGCCTCCTGTCTTCACTTGTGCCAGCCATCAGCTTGGAACGTCCTCTTCCTCTTCCCGTCAAAGTTGATTAAAAGGGTTATGGGGCACAGAGTACTTTGTGGCAGTGGCAAGTCTTCTGTGACGTGGAACTCTAATTTGCACTGGTTTCTACGTTTTAGCTGGAAGAAATAGTTTTACACTATGTTATGGTTTGAGTCTAGATGTCCCCTCAAAGCCTCATGCAGTCCTAGGCTTTTTCAGTGGTGGATGAATCTAGAGTTTGTGATTGATTCATGGTCCAACGCTGGGTGTGAGTGCTATACCAGCCCTAGGGCAGGCAGACTGCATACAATATAAGGGACAGAAAGAGGCTTGTCTCTCACTCTCCTGTTGCTTTGCTGTCTTCCACTGCCATGAACTGTTACCCTTCTGCCATGTGCCACCCTGCCTTGGAGCCAGCTGACGTGGACTGAAACCTCTACAAACCGTGAGCTAAATAAACCTTTCCCCCTTTAACTTTGAGTGCCGGGTGTTTTGTCTCAGCAACAAGAAAAGTAACTAAAACACACTATAACAGAACAAATGAGACATTTGTAAGGTGTGGCTTTCACCACATTTCTGATACTGGCTCACAAATTCTTCGCTATGGGAGTTGGAAGGGTACCTGCCTGCCTCCCCACAGCCCCTTCACCCGAGGCCACGTTTGTGGTCAGATCCAGAGCTACCTCCTCTGTGAAGCTCTCGCCTCTCACCAGGCAGAATTAAGCTATGTCTTCCCACAGCGTGGGATTCCGGGCTCTGACTGCTTGTTTACAGCCTATTTGCCAGAGAAGGAGGCTGCAAGCTTCCAGTTGTTTATCTTTGCCCAAAGCAGTGTCTGACACATCACGTAAGCTGCCCAAATACTCGGTCCTAATCTACAGGAGAGAGGGGTTAACCTAATTAGACAAGAACCAGGTCAGGACACAGAGGAAAACAGGAAGCAGAAGCAGGACCAGGGCTCCTTGATGGTCATCCTTATTTGGAGAAGCTGTTACTTATCCTACACCTGGTTCCAGTTTACTCTGCCTTCTGCATAGTGGACCCATCAGTCAGTGCACACATGCATAATTCTTCTATTAATAGATAAAACCCAACATGACAACTCCCAAAATAACTTCCTCAAGGTCAGTGGAAGGCCACAGAAACACCATACTGGTCAACCCAATGAAGCAGTGGCTGGACACTGGCTCCCACCCTCAAGGACAAAGGTGTGGCAGCATGTTGGCAAGGCCACATTATGACTTGCCTGGGTCTTAGTCACATGTGCCTTCATGGGTTCATACCTCCAAAAAGTATATTTTAAATTATATTTTATGACTGTATTGGTATAAAGACAAACAAAATACAAATTTTATTGACTGTTCTATATTCATTGTTATATCTGTCATCTTCTAATTTTAAGATACATTAAAATTAAATGGGGCCCTAAAAATTGAAGGCCCATTTATTCAAGAGACTATCTTTCTTACAGTGAATGTGTTTGGCACCTTTGTCAAAGATAAGGTGGCTTAGTATGTCTGGGGTTGTTTCAGCATCTTCTAATCTGTTCCATTGATCTTCAGGTCTGTTTTTTTGCCAGTACCACACTGTTTTTATCACAATAGCTTTATAGTATAATTTCAAGTCAGGGATTGTGATGCCCCCTGCCTTGCCTTTGTTGCCCAGAATTGCCTTTGCTATTCTAGGTCTCTTCTGATTCCAAATGAATTTTAGGATTGTTTTCTCTAATTCTGTGAGATATGCTGTTGGAATTTTGATTGGAATTGCATTAAATCTGTATAACAATTTTTTGACTCATTTGTTTAGTTTATTAACTATATACACAATAAAACAAAATGCACAAAACATACAGAAAAATGGTGTCTGAAAATTTCCAAGTATGAATGCACATTTTGCAATCCCTTCCATCCCACCTTCTCCAAACCACTGCATTAGAAGGACTATGTTACTCATGAAGGTGGTTTAACAATTTCTTTCTTTCTTTCTTTCTTTCTTTCTTTCTTTCTTTCTTTTTTAAAAGACAACAAGTAAACATTCTCATGTATTAACAAACTCAAGCATTAGAGAATGTACAAATACCTTTTAGAGAAAAATATTACTCAGTATAAGATTAAGCCATGTAAAAGCTAAGTAAAAATAGAAGACTAAGGAATGGAATAGTCACAGTGAAATTGCATTTTCATACTAGGGAGACAATACGATGTTACAAATGTGCATCCGGTTTATTTCGCTTGTGAGTATTTTCTCGAGTTGCATCCATTTATGTATAACAATTTTGGAAGTATATATAAGATGGTTAAGATAGATACACTACTAATTCTACTTAGTTCATTGAAGAGTAAGGTTTGTGCCAGTAATGTTTGGACAATTGAATGCTAATATCTGGTACCCTGAATAACTAACTTAAAGATAACAATAAGTAATGTATTAACTATTGTTACCCTCCTATTATGTTGTTTTGAAATTTTGTTCTTTTTTGATTTGTTTTGTTTTGTTTTTTCTTCTCTTAAAAAAAAAAAATTGAGGGCCCAAATGAGTCTGGGTTCTTCAGAGAAACAGAACCGATGGGATGGAGATGTATACCCTATGTGTGTATGGAGGCTAAGAAGGGCCACAATCTGCATTTGGCAAGCTGGAGACCAAGGTCAGTCAATGATGTCAGTTCTACCCCAAATCCAAGTCCAAAGGCAGGAGAAAACAAGGTCTCAGATCAAAGACAGTCAGGCAGAGAGAAACTGATTCTCCCTTACTCCACATTTTTGTTTTTTTCAGGCCTCCAACAGATTAGATAATGCCTGCTTACACTGGGGAGGGCAATCTGCCTTACTTGGCAATGATGCAAATATTAATCTCATCTAGAAATATCCCTCACAGACACTGTTATTAATCACTTTTCATTCCGGGACCAAATACCTAGCATGTACAACTTAAAGGAGAAAACGCTTATTTTGACTCACGGTTTGAGGGATTTCAGTCCATTGTCAGGTGGCTCCAAGGCAGAAATGGCCTGGTGGAAGGGCCTGGCAGAGGGAAGCTGTTCACCTTATGGCAGCTGGAAGCAGAGAGAGAAAGCAAAAGAGCCAAAGAGAGAAGAAGGGGCCAGGGACAGGAATACACTCTGTCAAGTCACACCCCCAGGGACCCACCTCCTTCAGCCAGGCCCCATGTCCTAGCAGCACATTTAGCTATGAACTCATCAATGCATTAATCCACTGATACATGATCCAGTCACCTTCCAAAAGCCCCACCTCTAAGCACAGGAGACTTCTGGGGGACATTTTATAGTTAAACCATAACAGATATGCAGAGTGATATTTAACCAAGTATCTGGGCAGTCAAATTAACACATAAATGTAACCCTCACAAGACCTAGGCACTGGATCGACTGACCTATTGGAAAAGTTGGCCCTGTACATTAGTGAGTAGATAATATATGGTCCTTTCCTTGGAATTAGCACTTTTTAAGTGGGAACCACAGGGGAGATGGCTGAATACACAGTGGTCACCTGGTGCTATGCTTTGAGTCTTTTTTTTCTTTTTTCTTTTTTTTTTTTTTTTTGTATGCGGGTACCGGGAGTTGAACTCAGGACCTTGCGCTTGCCAGGCAGGCACTTATGCCGCTGAGATATATCACTGGCCCTGGGTCTTTAAATAAAGCCCAGTGACACAAACTTGTAATCCTAGCATTCTAGGAGGCTGAGGCAGGAGAATCACAAGTCCAAGCCTAGCCTGGATAACTTAGTGAGACCCTGTCTCAAAATAAAAAATTTTAAAAAGGGGTTGGGGTTTAGCTCAATGCAAAGACCCTTGGTTCAATCCCTAGTACACACCCTCGCCCAAAGTTGACGCTCCATTTTATCCTTTGGCTTCAGTATTCTTGGAATGTTGGCCCTCTACTTGGAGAAAAGGGAATTAGAGAAAAGACAAGCTCTGAGGCTCTCTCCATGAGAAACTAATGCACTGCAACAGGATGGATGCTCTGCCTTCTTTCCCTGCCTTCACTTCCCTCTGCCCGCTACAGATGGAGGAAGTAGGGCTTAGGGAAGGGAGCTCACCTGCTCAGGGTCAGGCAGGGGTGTGGGAGAATCAGGACTGCAGGAGGCAGCCCAGCTGGTGGTGCCTGCCCCACCCTAGCACAATCCAGGATCCCAGCAAGGTGAGTAAGCAGGAAGTGCATAGCTGAGTCTCCGAGGAAATCCTGCCGCCCACCCACGTATTCGAATCGCAGACCACAGTCCATGGACTAAGGCACACTGCATGCGAACTTACATCCACATCAAGTAGCTTTGATCTTTGAGAATATACATGTTTACCCAGCTTCAAACAAGCCAGGCCTCCTGGCATTTGTTTTTAGGTTGTTTTGTTTTGTTTTTGACATGTGCCATCATCAGCAACACGATAAAGAAAATGCAAAGTTATCCAGGCTGAAAGGTTTCTGGGGACAGTGTGTTCCAACAGCTTTTGCTGGGAAGGTCACTCCACCCCTGAGGAACAAGAGAGACCGGTTGGATCCAGGCTAGTTAGACAGTCCTGGCCGGTGCATCCCCGGAGGAGGCTTGAGTTAGTGTGGGATGAATACATCCTAAAGGGCCTACTTGGAATGAGGAGTGTGTGTGTGTGTGTGTGTGTGTGTGTGTGTGTGTGTGTGTGTGTGATGGTAGTGGTAGAGGTGGGAATGCAGAAGAGATAGAAAGGTCTAGTTATGAGTTTTGAACCACAGAGGGGAGACTTTGGCCCAGAGGGTGTCTGTTTCCAGCAGTTTTATGGTCATCCAGTGATTTGTCCTACTAAGAATCTATTTCTCCTTCTGGTTGAAATTTGTGAATTTGCCTTTTGCTTAAGCCAGTATAAGTTGGGTTCCAATCGCTTTAAGTGAAAGAGGCCCAAAGGAACTACGCAAGTGTCTGATGAAAAGAGCATTAGACAGAAGTCAGGAGACCTAGGTGGTGGCAGCGTGTCTGTCACAAACCAGACTTCTGACCTGGGCAAGTCTCGTCTCCTCTCTGGGCCCAGCTTCCCCCTTCGTAAAAAGATTTTGACTGGATTTGATCTCCAGCACCACCACTAGAAAAAAATAAATGAAATGAAATGAAGTGAAAAGAAAGAAAAAATACGTTTAGATTAAAAAAAAAAAAAAAATCTAGTTGGTCCTTTGTATTTTTTCCCTTTTCCCTAAACTGGAAAAACGTCACTGTAGATTGATACTGCCCTGACAGTTGAAGCTTAGAAACTCTCAAATCTCAAGAACTCCTAAGTCCTTTGTAAAGCTCTACTATGGTCAGATTAATCTTTTAGCTTTGGCCCTTTCTCCGAATTGTCCGGTCTGAATTGTCATAGCCCAGCCCTGTCTTCTCCCCGCAACTGAAGAAACAGGAATGTCCACCATATTAACAAAGATGCCCCCAGGCCTAGAGGATGCGTACTGATGAAAACCCACCACTACTCAGATACAAGCAAGAGCCCACTCCTGACATTATTCTAAATGCCTTGCATATTTTGTACTTAAAAACAAATTCATTTAAATTTCCCCACACCCCGTGGGCCCATGAGATAGGCATAATAATCAATCCCTACTTTACACTGAGGCAGAGAGACAAAATAGGCCACAAAACAATACCCGGGTTACTCTGGATTCAGGGGCTGCAGAGGCCAGCACCAGCCTAAGCGTGGCCTTACGGCGTAGGCCACGTAGACCACGGCTCATTATCCCGGATGCTGTGATTTCCCACCTGCTCTGGGGACTGATGTCTGTCACCCTTCTCCTTATGGGTGGTCTCCTTAATTGTTCAACAACAGCAGCGCTAGCTGGTGTTTATCTTGATGTTCTAGGGGTGAGGCATGTCACTGCCAAAACCTCATAATCTCACTTAATCCCGATGAGAAACCCATAGAAAAGTTGATTATTTCTGCCTTGCAGTTGAGGGAACTGCAGGTTAGAGAGGTGATCTACTTGAGGTCACATAGCTGGCTGCCATTCAAGGTGAGGTCTTCCTGACTCTAACACACTGTTCCTAACCCTGTAAAGAGAGGGGGGATTGGGTCCCCTCTGCAGTCAGAGTATACAGTTCCCAGAGAAGGAAAGCCAGGAGCCCAAACCAGCTCAGATCTGAACCAGCATCAGGCCCGAGTTTCCTGCTTCCCGGGTTCCTGTCCCGGCCCATGATCACCCCACCTTCTAGAAGCGGATCCAGAAGAGGGCACTGGAAAAGGCATTTTGAGGAAAAGCAGGAAGTCCAGGGGACATTAGGGACAAGACAAAAACATCTTGAGACCAGAGTACCCTGTCTTGGGCAGTGCTGCCGAGCTGGCTGAGGGCCTTGGTGACAGGTTTGGGGCGAGTCTGAGAGCTGGGCTGCGCTGGGGGTGGTGGGTGACATTAGCTGGGAGCCCTCCTTCTGGGAGCAGAAGGCCCTAAAGGGCAAACTGGCTCCTAGGTATTATCTTCCAGCCCTGACTCTGGATTCCTAGGCTCAAATGCAGTTTTCTCAGCCTATAAAATGGGGTTTTGTCAGCTGGCTGGGAAGGAACAGAGCAACAAATTCCTTGACTTCGGAATCAGACAAGCCTGAAAATAAGCCAACCTGTTCCCAGTGCCCATTCTTCGCGGCCCTCCCTCCCACCAGTCCTCCTCACTGGGATAATTGAACCTCCCATTATGGGGTGGCTGAAGTTGGAAATCGGGGTTCAGCCTTTTGTTTGGAGACGGGGTCTTTTTACGTAGCCCAGGCTGGCCTCAAACTTGCGATCCACCTGTCTCAACCTCTCACTGCACCCAGCTAGGGGTTCAGCCTTGAATTCTACCCCTTCTTTACTTCAGCCCATCAAAAAACCCACCAGGTACCACCTTCCAAATATATCTTAAGTCCCCCTACCTCTGTCTCCACTGAGTCAGCACCATACCCTCTCTCACCTGGAGGTTGCAGTGGCTCCTGCATGCTCTCCTGCCTCCTACCCACAGCCTCTTTTCAGACCGCACTCACAGTGATGCCTGAGAGTTTAAATCCGATCATGTTATTTGCTTACACTTTCTGTGATTTTCCATTATACTTGAACAAAAATCAAAACCCTGTAACTTGGCCTGCCTGACCTGGTCCCCATCCACCCTTCTAACAATGTCATGCTATAAGCCTTGGCCCTCGCTCATCAAACTCCAACCCCAGGGCCGGTGAGATGGCTCAGCGGCGTAAGCGCCTGCCTGGCAAGCGCGAGGGCCCGAGTTCGACTCCCGGATCCCACATATGAAAAAGGGGCCGGTGATATCGCTCAGCGGCATGGGTGCCTGTTGGCACGCGAGGTCCTGAGGTCGACCCCCCGGTACCCAAAAAAAAAAAAAAAAAAAACTCCAACCCCAATGAACTTGAGGTCCCCAAGCACACCACGGTCTTTCCTCCAAAGGTCTTTTTTTTTTTTTGTGTGGGTACCAGGGGTCGAACTCAGGACCTCGCACACCAGCAGGAGCCCATGCCGCTGAGCGATATCACCGGCCCCCCTCCAAAGGTCTTTGCACTTGCATTCCTCCCACCTAATGCATCTCCCTGTCAACAGCTCTGTCACCCAGACGTGGCCCCGTCCCTGACCATCTGCAGCAGGGTCAACTTCCTTTCTACCACAGCACCTGTTTACTTCCTTCTGGGCACTCATTACAATTGGTTATGTCACTTTGAGACTTTGATTGCTTGTTTATTTTTTACCTCCTTTCCTGGGCCATAACTTCCACAAGGACGTGGTCGTGCCAGTTCGTGGTTGTAGTTTCCTGACACAGTGTTGGCCTCCAGTATGCAAAAGAAAGAAAAAAGCAAAGAAAGAAGGAAAGAAGGAAGGAAGGCAGGCAGGAAGGGAGGGAGGGAGGGAGGCAGGGTGGAAGACTTTGGGTTGAAAGATGAAAGGTCCACTATGCAAGTCTGAGTGCCTTCTCTCTTCTCCTCTTCCTCCAGAGGCCAGGTCCCTGCACTGGGGTCGGAAAGTGTTGAATTTGCTGTCTGGGCTGGTTTTTGATCTCATGGGAAGGACTTGCAAAAGAGCTGAAAGTGGCAGTGGGATAATGCTGGGTGCTGGATAGAGACTGGGAACACTGACAACTCAGTGTCCTGAAGATACTTGCCCTAGCTGCTCTCCCTCATGGAAAGGAGGCTCCCTCTGCTGGGCCATGCAAGGCTGCCAAAGACTGGGCAGGTAACCAGGAAGTGTTGGGAGCCAGAATGTCAGGGAGCTGACCTGCTAGTTTGAAAGGAGTTGTGAGGCCGGGCATGGTGGTGCATGTCTGTAATCCCAGCACTGGGGGGTGCTGAGGCAGGAGGATTGCTGCAAGTTCGAGGCCAGCCTGGGCTACATAGTGAGTTCAAGGCCAGTCTGAGGTGCATAGTGAAACCCTATCTCAAAAAGAGAGAGAGAGAGAGAGAGAGAGAGAGAGAGAGAGAGAGAGAGGAGATGTGTGTACCCTTCCTCAGAGCTTCAGAGCACTGAGAACAAAATCTCAGGCATGTTGCTGGGTTTTGCCCGGCTTTCCCCAAAGTCCCCCAAGGACTCCCCGGTAGAGTGGACTCTCATTTCCCACACTGGCACCTAGTGGCCTGGCATCCGGGCACTGGCCCAGGCTTCTTGGGGGAGGCCGACTGACCTGATCTTGTGACATCCACAGATCCTGGCAAGAAGCCCCAAGGCTCACGCAAGAATGGATCCGTGGGTTCCAGGAGCCTGGCCTCTGTGGGAAGCAGGGATCAGCCCTGTGGGGAGCCAGCCCTGGTAGGGAGCCGAGGAGCTCAGGACTGCATTAGCAACTCACTGATCAGAACTGTCTTCCTCCTCCTCCTGAGAAGGAAATGCTCATCGTCTCCAGTACCTGCTCACTGACCTCCTTTTAGTTTAGTTTTATTATTATTTTTTAAATTTTTATTTGCAGTGCTAGAGGTTAAACCCAGGGACCTGAGCATGCTAGACAAGTGCTATACCACTGAGCTACACTGCCAGCTCTATTATTTTTTTGTTTCCCTCCCCCCCCATTTTTTTTTTTGTGAGTACCAAGGGTCGACCTCAGGACCTCACACGCCAGCAGGTGCCCGTGCCGCTGAGCGATATCACCGGCCCTTTTTTTGTATGTGGGTTCTGGGAGTCGAACTCGGGCCCTCGCGCTTGCCAGGCAGGCGCTTACGCTGCTGAGCCATCTCACTGGCCGTTTCCTCTTATTTGGTGCAAAAATGTGTGGTGAGTGAACTGTCCTGATGATAGGGTGACAGTTCCACACAGGACCCGGCTGAGGACACAGCAGGATGGTGCCAGTGGGCTGCAAGGCCTTGGACTGAATCCAAGCCAGTAAAGTCCTTTTCGTCCCCCGGGGACTAGGAGTCCAAGATGACATCCAGGCCGAGGTGACCTGAAGCATGAATCCTGCAGAGTTTGGGTAGGAGATTAACTCTTCAAGAGACCTTCCTGGGTGTTTGGCAAATGAAAACCCACATGACCGCGATGCATTTTTAAAATAATTTATAGACCAAAACACAACATTGCTAACAACCAGGGACTTTAGCTCCACGCGACATGGCCCTGCTTGGTATGGTGTTCTCTTTGCACCCCTCACTCTCCCTCTCCTTGTCTCTACCCCTGTTCTGGGTCTCATACTCCAGTACTCTGTCCTGCAAAGGTCGCATGGTCTGTGGTTTGCTTGGAGTCTAGTGGCTTTCAAACTCGGGTGCGGTAATGAATCACCAGGCCCTGTTAATAAAATGAGCACTCCTGGTCTCCCTGCAGAAAGTCTGATGGCAAGGTTTGCAGTGTGACCCCGGTCTGCCCTGGATTTAGACATGCAGTCCTTAGGCCCCACCCAGAGAAGCACTGACTCAGAAATCATTGTGCAAGTGGTTAGTTTCTATTTTTTTTTTAAATTTAAATACTACCATGAACAATTTATAGAAATGATTTTTAAAATTTTACTTTATTTGTCTTTAGCCACTTCCTTAAAAGTGGGATTGTGGAATTAAAGAATAGGGACTATTTGCCACCAGGAAATCTGGTGGCATTAACTTTTATCATCTAAGTTGATTTTTTTTGTTTTGAAACAGAGTCTTGCTATGTAGTTCAGCCAGCCTTGACCTCACTATGTAGCCCAGGCTGGTCTTATGCCCATAGCAATCCTACAACCTCAGCCTCCCAAGTGCTGGGATCACAGGCGTGCACCACCACACCCAAGTTTATGTATTTATTTGTTTATTTTTGGTTTTTTGAGACAGGCTGTCGCTATTAGTTCGGTGGCCTCAAACTCATGGCAATCCTCCTGCCTCAGTCTACCTAGTGCTGGGATTACAGATGTGTGCCACCATGCCTGGCAACACACACCCAACTTTAAACTGATTTTTATAACAAGATAAAACTTGTATAAACTGGACTTGATGGTACACACCTTTATTTCCAGCACTCTGAGAGGCTAAGGCAGGAGAATTGAAAATTTGAGCCCAGCTTGGGCAACTTAGTCACTGAGGGAGATCCTGTCTCAAAAAAAAAAAAAAAAAAAAGCTGGGCCTGGTGGTGCACACCTATAATCCCAGCACACCGGAGACTGAGGCAGGAGGATCTCCATGAGTTCAAGACCAGTTTGGGCTACATAGTGAGTTCAAGATCAGTCTGAACTACATAGCAAGACCCTGTCTCAAAAACAAACAGAAAACTAGATTATATTAAATTTAAAAGTCTGGGGATGTAGCTTAGTGTAAAGGCTCTGGTTCCATTCCCAGTACCACACAGACACACACACACACACACACACACACACACACACACACACACGTGCACACACAAGTCAATATGCTTTCTCTTCATTACCCATTGAAACCCATTTGCTTTTCTGCTTCTTTCTCTGCCTTTTAATGACCCCCTTGACATGAACTGTGGTGTAGGCACCAAAGATGTGGATTGAAGCTAATTCTGATCCCTGCTGCTGTCCCACCATTTACATGGTATTTGTTGAGCAGCGACTCTTTCTTGCAGCATTGTGCTGATGTTTACTCTTCTTATATCAAGTCCTTAAATAACTTGAATCTATTTTTAGAATCTATCCTTAGAATCTATCCTATTTCCCTAACTTCTCTTGCCTTTACCCTAATAAAATACTGTGATGACCAATTATTTTAAATTCACCATCAAGTTTTTGCCAAAAAAACATTTTTTTGCTATTTTGCTCATTCACATTCCAGCTATTTTACTAATTGTCAAATTATACAATACATTTCATTTTGTCTTTATTTACCACTTTAGTCTTGATTCTATTTAGACTTCACAAACAGGTTCAAGTTGGATCTCTTCATTCATGTTTTCCTTTATTCCTCTCATTTAAAGTTTTTATTTGAAAACAATATCATTGCCAGGTGTGATGGTGCACATCTGTAATCTTGGCACTCAGGAGGTGAAGGCGAGACATTGCCGTAAATTCAAGGCCAGCCTGGGCTCCACAGTGAGTTCAAGGCCAGCCAAAACTACGTAGCAAAACCCTGTCTCAAAACCCGGTCTCAAAACGTCCCCAGGCTGGAGAGATGGATCAGCGGCATAAGTGCCTGCCTGGCAAGCATGAGGTCCTGAGTTCGACTCCCAGTACCCACATACGAAAAAAGGGCCGGTGATATCGCTCAGCGGCATGGGTGCCTGCTGGTGTGTGAGGTCCTAAGGTCGACCCCCGGTACCCACACACACACACAAAAAAAAAAACCCCAAAGGAGAAAACAATATCATTTATTCCAAGTTAAATTAGTTCCCCACTATTTACTTTATTATTCTTTGAGCAAGTTTTTGTTTGTTTGTTTGTTTGTTTGTTTTTGAGACAGATTCTCACCATGTAGCCCAGGCTGGCCTCAAACTTGTGGCTATCCTCCTGCCTCAGCCTTCCGAGGGCTCGAATTACACCCATGTGTTATCACACCCGGCGTGTGATTCTTATGTGTAAGCCTCTGTTACACTCTTATCCTTTCTTATGCTCACTAAAATAAAACCATTTTGCCGGGCGTGGTGGTGCATGCCTATAATTCCAGCACTCCGGAGGCTGAAGCAGGAGGATCGCCACAAGTTTGAGGCCAGCCTGGGCTACATGGCAAGACCCTATTTCCAAAATAAATAAATAAATAAATTAATTAATAAAATAAAAGCACTTTGACCCAAAAGCCATGCAGTGAGAATGACATTCTTCTGCCCTCCTGGCCCAGCAGCAGTGTGTGGGCTTCTCCGTGAACACCTCCAGGTGCCTTTTTCTCTTTCCTTTTCCCTCCCTCTAAGATGGGCAAAATTGTGCTGGCACTTCCGTCCTGGCTTAGGACTACTCATTAGGGAAGCTTCAGAATATTCTAGAAGCACTATCCCCATTTATTGAATAAGACAGGAAGACACAGTGTACTGGGCTGAATAGTGTCTCCTCCACATTCACGTCCTCGCAGAATCTCAGTGTGACCTCATTTCAAAATAGGGTCTTCGCAAGCAGAATTCAAATGAGATCATACTTGGATTACGGTGAGCCCCAAATCTAATGACTGGTGTCTTTATAAGAGAAAACACACATACAGAGGAGAAGCCACGTGGTGGCGGAGGCAGCAATTGGAGTGATGCATCTGCAGAACAAGGCCCTCTGAATGGTGCTGGCACCCAGCAGAAGTTGGCAGCAGCCCTGGAACAGGTTCTCCCTCGGAACCCGCGTGGGAACGCACCCTGTCCAGACTGCTGGGCTCCTGAACCGTGGGGGATCAAAGTCTGGAGACACGAGCCATCCACTTCCGGTTCGTGGTGATTTGTCACAGTGGCTCTAGAACTCTGGTCCACCCAGTGTCCCTGCAGATGGCCCTGCTAGATCAGCTGGAACAAGAGGAGTCCTTGTAAACCTGCCCATGAGCAGAGAGAGTGCAGTCCACTCTGGAATGTAAACACTCATGAGATGATAGGGTTTTTCCTGTTTCCTGACCAACCACAAGTCTCTCTTTGTACAAAGCAAACTATTTATGGCCTTTTGCAGGTTCTAAGTGCTCAAGGCTCTTTTGGCAAGGGAGGGAGGGGGGTGTAAGCCAAAGCTTCAGACCACCAAGCTCTAAATCCTGGCTCTGCCATTTTTTTAGATGCCTAACTCTGGGCAGGTCACCTCTTGGACCCAGACTCCCTGTCTGCAAATGGAGAAAATAATTATTTATGGCCAAAATACCTTGGAGAGTTGGTGCTGGGATCCAGTGAGATAATTTATGGGAAAATATTGTTTAAACTGTAAAGCACTGGACCGATGTCATTAGTCAAGAATAGTTACCTCAAGCCAGGCGTGGTGGCACATGCCAGTAATCCCAGCACTCAGGAGGCTGAGGCAGGAGGGTTGCCTCGAGTTCAAGGCCAGCCTGGGCTACAAAGTGAGTTCAAGGCCAGCCTGAACTGCATAGTAAAACCCTGTCTCAAAAAGACCAAAAAAAAAAAAAAAAAGAAAAAGAAAGAAACAATGGTTGCCGTGGAGTAAGAGACAGGATGAAAGAGTGGGAAAGATGCATGCTATATCTTTTTTGTTCCATTTGTCAACTCTACATTTTTATTGAAATAATATGTTCTCAAAAACTTAATGTGCAATGAAGAACAACAACAGGAAAAAAAAAAAGAAAAACCTCTGTGCCAATTCTCTGGTTCCAATTTATAAGACTATTAAAAGAATTAAATTAGAGCCAGGTTCAATGACACACGCTTGTAATCCCAGCACTCTGAGAGGCTGAGGCAGGAGCATTGCAAGTTCAAGTCATGCCTTGGCAACATAGGGAGACCTTGTCTCAAAATTAAAAGAGGCTGGGGGTGTAGTTCAGTGGTAAAAGTTCGATTCCCAGTACCACACACACAGAAAAATAAATTAGATAAGGCAATATAAAAGGTTTATTTTTGGCATTTGGCATATAGTAAATCCTAAATAAATGTTAGATGTCTTCATTGCTATTGTTGTTATGAAGAGAATGACCCATTTTTGGTATGGCTTCAGCCCAATTCACCTCTGTGAATTTGAGCAAGTGATTTCATCTCTTAGTTTACATAAGACTGGAGAATGAGTGTGAGCCCTGACATTCCTTCTTCCAACTCAGTGATCCTACAACTCTTTGCCTCTAATCTTGGGCTCTCCCACTTGCTCACCCTCAGTGTGACCTGGTTAGAGTACTTCACCTCTCTCAGCCTCAAATTCCTCCTTTTCAAACCAGGGGTCCTCACAGCAGCTCCTCCCCTAGAAAGCTGTCGTGAAGAGTATATGTGCATAAGTACTTAGCGAAGTGCCAGGCGTGGGAAAAGAAGTGTGCATCCTCCGTGATTGTTGCTATGACCTGGGGGAGCAAGACAGAGCTTTGGGAAGTGCTTGGGCATCTCGTAGCCTGGGGGCCCAGGGTCGTGGGGGTCACAGGCAGCAGGCGGGGGCCCAGGACTGGGAGGGGGCGGCCTCGGCCTGGTCACTGAGACTCCTCTGGTGACGCACCCGCCCACAGAGGGAGCATGGTGTCCACGGAGGAGAGCAGGAAATGGAAGACAGAGTGACCAGTCCAGGGGAAACTGAAGAAGGAAAACTTAAAAGCAAATTATCCTCACCTGGGACAGAAGCCTGGCCATTCCAATTTTTTAAGGCAACAATTGCAGAAAGGGCAAAAATATTTTGATGCAAGGAATTACAACATGGCTAAGGCAAAGGTGAGCAAGCCACTGCCTACTGCGACCCCAGATAAGACTGAGCTCCCTCAGACCACATTCCCACTCCACAGGACCTTCCTCAATGGAAACCCTTGAGGATGAGCAAGCGGGCTGGCTGATTAAACGAGCTGAACTGCATGAATCTTCTAATTCCCTTTATTCCGCCTTAATCTGTTCCTTACCCACTTTTGACTTCCTTTCACTCGCTAAGTCATTCGAGGCTGACAGCTTTGCAGGGAGCGGTAGTAAGTGCTGCCGCTGTAAGAGCGTAGACACGTGGAGAGATTTCGACTAGTTTACCAGCGCACTGACAAGACCACGGTGAGCAACACACATCCCCTACTTGAAAATAACTGTTTCTATCACCTAACCCCTAGTGTAGGGCTGGTTCCAACAAGTAACAAGCAAGTTCTACAAGTGTGTTTTGGCTCTCTTTCCTTTATCTTAGTGATAGTTTTGTATGTTACTCCTATTTAACATAACCTGTATTGTACGATTTCTTCTGTATTTTCCTTTCAGATTTTATGAAACAGGAGTTTAAGACCACACGTTAGAAGAAAGGTCATATAATCAAACAGGAAGAGATGGGAAATCTGAGAGATTTGCGTGAACTTGAATGGCCTTAAACCTGTTTCAGCTTTAACTATAGCATTTGCCTTGGGCAATATTTGCCCTTAGGTTGTGACTCCTGTGATTTCAGTACTTCCCAGCCGCCACCGTGTTCTTATCAGCAGGACACTGTCGTGGTAAGATGTGAATGAAGTATGCATGTGCATCGACCCTCAAATTCACTTTCGTGCCACTTTTGTAAATACAGTAGCTTTGCATGTCTTTCACAAATTCTGCATTAATTTCATGTGTTAAAGTGCACATAACATGCCAACCTGAAGCGCAAAATTTCCTACACAAAACTCTGTCATTATGGCTTTTGTGTAATAAGAGCAGTTTACAGTTTTGGGCTTACAGGATACCAAACGGAAGTCTTCGCTTGGTCTGCCGTAGAATTAAGCTTCATTTGCTCCTCGCATCCGTGACATTCAGTGGCCTCGTGCAGGGACGCTATATGGCTTAGGCATATCTTTGTCCTATGCAGAACATTTCCTTTTGATTTTTATGAAAGTTGCAATCCATACGATTTATATAAATTTTTGAAATGTAGACACTTTTTACTTCCATACCACCTCTGGGGACATAGAATAAAAGGCTTTTATCCTCTGCCTTCTATCCCCACCCTCACCCGGGCTTTTTCCTCTTTTCTCTGCTTCTTTGACTCCCGGTATTACACTGTTCCAGGTAGCTCCAAGCACTGGTGTCTGTATCCTTACTCTCTCAACTTGCTGTACTAAACACTGGGTTTTGTAACACAATAATGGTGTTTTCCTTTGAGTTTCCTGGTTGTTAATTGATCAATCAATCCTGTGTTATTAGTATTATTTGACAATTATTTAAATAAAAGGAACTTTATAATGAAACAAATCATTGACAAAAAAAAAAAAAAAAAAAAAAAAGACACACCTTTAGGCCACATCTGAGCATGGGCAGGAACAGCCAGTGCCCTCCCCACCCCCAGGTCTAGGGCAGAGGTGAAGGCTGAGAAAGCGGCCTGCATCCCTGTAAGACACCTCGTGGGCAGCCTAGGAAATGTGTGCGAGAGACTTCAAGGATGGTGCTGTAACAGGGGCAGAAGATACCAGAAACATAGGGTCCTGAAGTTATATAACCCCTAGGCAGGGCCTGAGGAAACTAAGATTAGATTGCCATTTTTAGGGATCAAATTGCCTTCAGTCTGAGCTTCCCCAGAAGGGCTAAACACCAACCCATCTGCCATACTTCCTGGGTGTAAATGAGTTTCTCAGATGAGCCAGTATTTTAGTACAACTGGAGAGACAAGAGGTAAAAATAGATGGCAAAATAAGTCCTAGTGAAACAGTTAACTCCACACAAACCCAAGCTCACTGCCTAAATTGAAGAATAAAATTGCAGATTAAAAAGGAGGAAGTTAGGAGAATGTTTATTGGAAGTAAGAACAATAGCTCCTGGTGGGTATCAAGGAGGGATCCCATATTCGAAGCTGGCTGTTAACTAATTTAACATATTCTGCCTAAGAAGTTTGTTTTGGTCCCTGTTTGTTTGTCTGTTTGCTTTTTGAGACAGGTTCTTGTTTTGCTGAGGCAATCTTCCTGCCTCAGCCTCCCAAGTGCTGGGATTACAGGTGTGTGTCCCCAAGCCTGGCAGAAGTTTCTTCTCTGGGAGTTAGGGTTCTTATCTGCCCATATTTATCTTAACTTTTTATCACTTTTTCTGTGTTTGCTTTTATATCTCTAAGCATAACTAGCTATATGGCTTGCACTAGCTCTTGACTTTAGTGTAAGCGCTATTTTGTTTGTATCTAGCTGACTCTATCTCGGGCCCTCTCCCTCACTGACTGCTTACTTGTAAGCTAACTAAACTGTCTTTTGTGCTAGAACGGAGCCCTTGGCTGGTGGAGCCTGAGCAGCAGACAGGAGGCTGTGTCTGAGTGTGCTTTGGGTGCAGCATGGGGATTCCAGAGAGCAAGGAGAGAAACACAGGTCAAAGGGTGACAGCCCTCAGCTTCTCTTCCCACAGCCCCAGACCCCCAGGACTGCCTGGTCCGGAAAACCAAGGACCTGACCTGCCAGTGACCAGCTCAATGGCCTGGGACATGGCCTCCCCCTAGTGGCCACTGGCAAGAATTTCTTTTCTTAAAATTGGTCACAATACGATTTATAACAGCATTTTGATAGTGCTTTAAGGGACTTCAGTGTCCGTGGAATTTGGTACCTGAGTGGGGTTCCCCATGATGCTGAGGGATGACTACACATAGAATATAAAGGCTGGGAACCAGAAAGACCTCGCTGGGAAAGTGACCCTTAGGGTGGAAGCGGAAGGGGCAGAAGGCGGAGTGAATTTGGCAGCAGCCAGTGAGGACTGGGAATACAGGAGGGAGCTATCCCTGCAAAGGCCCTGGGGCAGTGGGGGACAAGGCAGCTGGAGAGCCCTCAGAGAAGCAGTCAAGTTAAAAGTTTGCCTTTGGCATCTCCCCAAACCTGCTCTGTGTTTCCCACCTTCTCCTCAGCTTCTTTTCACCCCCCACCCCACCCCCACTCCAGGAACCCTGTGTCCTCGAAGTCTTTGAGTGAATCACAGACATCTGAGGTTCCACCAGGCCCACCTTTCCCCCTACTCCTCCCTTCAAATGATCTTCCTCTTCTCAGAGGTGCTAGACATTTTTATTTTATTATTTATTTATTTATCTGGTGGTGCTGGGAATTGAACCCTGGGCCTCACACAGGCTAGGCAAGTACTCTGCCACTGAGCTATATCCCAGCCCCAAGAACCGCATGTTTATTTTTTTTATTTTTTATTTTTTTGTGGGTACCGGGGGTCGACCTCAGGACCTCGCACGCCAGCAGGCGCCCGTGCCGCTGAGCGATATCACCGGCCCCTTTTTCGTATGTGGGTTCCGGGAGTCGAACTCGGGCCCTCGCGCTTGCCGGGCAGGCGCTTATGCCACTGAGCCATCTCACCGGCCCAGAACTGCATGTTTAAAAAAGAACAAAAACCAGCCTGTAAGTGGTAGGATTCAGACGACAAGCAAAGAATTGTAGGCAGGAGGAGGGCCCTGGACTTCTGGCCTCCCTCACAAGAGGCTTGTGGGCTCTCAGGGGAGGGTCGAAGGCCTGTGAGCGCCCAGTGGGTCAGCCATTCCCTTTCCTCCCGAGTTTCTCCCATAGCCAAACCCTGTTCTTCAAGCAGCAATGCAGGGAGCTTTGTGGATGGGCCAGACCTCCCTCCAGGAACTGACTTTCAAAGGCCTCAGCAGGGCTGGAGTGTGGCTTAGGGTTACCCAGCATGCACGAAGCCCTGGGTTCAAACCTCAGCACTGCCAAGAGAAAAAGAAAGAAAAGAGTGTGATTGAGGGGTGATGATGTTTTTAAAGCTGAGCTAGATCTCAAGCACAGATTCCACAAGTAGGAATGGCCAGTGCAGTCCCAATTTCAAATATTTTGCCCTGTATGTACACTCCCATTCATCAGTCCTGGTTTTTGATTTGGAAAGCACAATGATCCCTACTGGTCTAGATCTGCTTTGTCCAATTCGCTAGCCACTAGCCACATGTGGCTGCAATCTAATTCCAACGAGATAAAATGTATCCTGCGGTTCCTCATGCCAGCCACATTTTCACTCAACAGCCATTAGCGGTATAGGCTGAGCAGATGTACAAGATTTCCATCAGCAAAGAATGGTGGACAGCATTGGCTGAGAGAAAAAGACCACGTGTAGAAAAGAGATCTGTGGCTTCTACTGGGCACCCTTCCCCGGGACCGAGACACAGACTGGGGCAACTGGCAGTTAGAGAAGCCTGGAAGATTGGCCTATGTGTGTGCATGTGTGTGTGTGCACGTGAGTGTGTGTGCATGTGTGTGTGTGCATGTGAGTGTGTGTGCATGTGCCTTCAACACTTCTAGATGAGCTCAGCAACACAGCACTTGCAGAGCTGCACTTGGTGTGCAGAGTCACAGAACAAGAGCTCTCAGGGTCCCAGGAGGTCCTGAGCCTACCCAACCCCGGGGGAGAGCAAAGCTGGGGGCAGGAGGAGGCCACCGCCCTGGAATTCAGTCCTGACTCAGGGCCCCAGGCAGAAAGGTCTTCTGATGCAGCTTCTGAGGCAGAAGGAGAAGAAGGTGTGAGGCCACAAGATGCAAGGGTGCGAGGCCTTGGGCAGAGATGGGGACGTGCAACCCTGATTTGCTACTTTCCATTCAGGGGCTAAACACGCTGGATGTTTGCATCTCCTGCTCCAAATTCATATGCTAAAGCCCTAATCTCCACGTGATGGCGTCTGGACTGGGGCCAATGGGTGGCGACTAAGTAGTGAGGATGGGTGCCCTCATGAGAGGAGCCATGGGAGAGATAGCTCTGTCCCCATCATTTGAGGACACAGTGAGAAGGCTGCAAACCAGGACGCAGGCCCTTCCCAGGAACCACATCAGCTCCAGCCTAGATCTTGGACTTCCTAACCTCCGGAACTGTCAGAAAGAAATTCCTGTTGCGTAAGCCACCAGTTGAGGGGATTTTGTTATAGTAGCTCAAGCAGACCGACAGTGGGTAAAGCTAACAGGCTTTGGGGGGAGTCTGCTCCACAAAAGTCACAGGAGGAGCCTATGCGGTTCCAGGCCTGGGCCAGCTGCTCGTCACCAGCTCTGCCCTCGCTGAGCGCCTCTGTGCCTCACAGGCCCAGCATTCTCTCAGGTTGTCCCTGGCCATGAGGAAAATACGGACTGATCTCTAACTGGCCTACTTCCCAGAGATCTCTGCGTGGTAGGTGATGCCCAGGTCCACTTCCAGAGGCCAGTAGCATGCAGAGCAGGAGAAGCACTCTGGACCTGTGCTGCCCTCTGATACGCCCCTACCTCCTGCGCTTGTTCATTCTGCTCAGGTGGAGTGCCAGGCCGCGGGGCTGGCCTGCTCACCGGGAGTCATCTCCATTGAGTACGATGTGCTATGTCAGTGCGCCACAGAGGTGAAGAGCCCAGAATTTGGAATCAGACCTGAACAACTTGGTGAGCTAGTTAACCTGTTTCTTTACCTGCAAATGCAAAGAAAAATAGCACCCACCTCATAGGGCTTTCGGCATTCACAGATGACTTAGCACACGGTCCCGAAGATGTCAGATATTATTATCACTGCTAAGCTACGGTGACAGAGGGCGGAGCCAAACTCTGGGGGTACAGAAGGGGGCTCCAGAACAGGTGACACTGACATGGGTCTGAAGAATAAGCAGACTCCTGCTGAAAGGGGGGGGAGAATAGTCACCTTGCTCAACCCTGGGGCACCCTGGCTGAGCTGGACACCCCAAGTCTCACCAATTTCTCCTTTCCTACACCAACCACAAGATATCTTAAAGGATAAGAGGGACAGGAGAGATGGCCACACTCCCCGTGCTGTGGTTGGGAGTGGACACAGATCTGAGACTGCGTTGCTCATCACCCAATCTGTACGTCTTTGCCCATAGTGCTCCCACCTCTGCCATCCTTGGAAAAGTACAGGGGTTAAGGGCGAAGTATGGTCATCAGTATGAACTGATTTTGGCCATTCGAAAGAGAAAGCAACCACCACCACCGTCACACAGGTCACCATAGGAAGAGCTGGCCTGGTTCTCAGAGTAACTTCAGAAATTCTCTGTCGATCTTCTAACAATGACAAAATAGTAATAATGCCAATGCTTAGCTGGGCATGGTGGTATTTGCCTGTAATCCCAGCACTCAGGAGACTAAGGCACAAAGTTTGCAAGATCAAGGCTAGCCTGGGCTACATGGTGTTCAAAGCCAGGCTGGACTACATAGTGAGATCCTGTCTCAAAAAACTGGAAAAAGTAAAATAAAAAAAGAGGCAATGGGTTGATGGCACAGGCCTGTAATCCCAGCCCTGGAGAGACTGAGGCAGGAGGATCACCTCAAGTTCGAGGCCAGCTTGGGCTGTACAGTGAATGAGTTTAGGGCCAGCTTGTTTGTCACCTGATGTGTAGTAAGTTCATGAACAGAAGCAAAATTTTGTCAAATGCTTCTGTTTGCAAACTGAACTATTTGCAAACAGAAGAGTTCATGAACTGAGGTATTACTGTACTTGGCAAGATTCTGCTTCAAATCCACCCCCCAAAAAAAAGTAATGCTTTGTTTGCTATCAATGTCTTTATATGCTACAGAGATAACTCAATCCAATGTTATAGTCAGGGTTTACAGGGGAATAGATTTAATACAGGACACACAATTTATAGGATTGTTTTATATTCACCCAAAGAGTCAAATGCAGAAGAGTGCCAGAAATCTGTCCACACACTAGAGACCCAAAGAACCCAGCTGAGAGCCTGGATCCCATGCCAACATCCTGCACGAGTCCCCCTGAAGACCTAGAGCCCATGGCAATGTCCTCCATGAGTCCAGCTGGAGGCCTAGAGCCCACGACAATGTCTCATGCAAGTCTATACCAAGGATCTGCACTGGGAAGGCCCAAAGGTCAGTGGTGGAAGCTAGAAAGTCTGCACCAGCAGGATGAAGATCTGTGCCACCAGGCTGAGGGATCTGCACTGGAGGCAGGAAGTGATGCTCAAGGTAAGGACCAGAGCTCCCCTGAAGAGAACCACAGCCATTCTCAGAGACAGCAAGGACCTGAGCTCCTCTGAGGATGAGAACAGCTGAGTTTATATCAGGAAAACCAGCATGACAAGCTTCTCCAGGAGAATCAACAGCACACCATCTTCCCCTTCAGTTCTCCTTTTATGCTGTTGGCAACAATCCTCATATAGGCCTTCCACACCCAGAACCACATTGATTCAGTTCAGCCGGGTGTCACAAGTTGACCATTAGTCAATCCACCACATCCAGAACTCAACCTCATGTGCATAACAAAGCACTAAGTCAGAAATCAGGCAAGCAAGAAAAAGCATGGAGAAGCAGTGTTTGTGTTCTTTTACCCAGTGGTCAGTGAAGTGTGACCAGAGAGGAGACATAGGAGAGGCGACACAAGGAGAGGCATAGGCAACCAAAGTCCTAGAAGCAGGAGGTGCGGCATACCATGCCACGTCACACAGGGAACATGGGAGAAATCCTCAGGGTGTGCAGGAGGTAGCAGAAGGAGGAGAAGCCTTGGTTATGGCCTTTACTGGATTTCCCACAGGGAAGACCAGAATAGCTGGGTGAATAGTTTGGGGTTCCTAGTTTGAATAATTCCAGGGGGTGCTAAGCTACAACGGTGGTCTTTAGTTGCCTGGTATCTGGACTAGGATGATAAAAGTAGAGGAATATTATCTCTAGGAGTGTACAGACCAGAGAGTAGAAGGATGGCTCTGGACTGATTAGTTTGCATATCAAAGTTATGTTCCTTCCTTTTTTCTTTTGTTCTTTTTTCTTTTTTCTTTGAGGTAGAGTCTCTCTATGTAGTTCGGGCTGGCCTTCCTCCTGCCTCACCTTCCTGAGACCTGGGATTACAGGTGTGCCCTACCATGCCTATCCTTCTTTGCTATTTCTAAGAATTGGCTAGCCCTGAGAGTGGCAGTTTCTCCCCAAGTAGGGTGTTTTTTTTCTCCCTCCCCTCAGGCCCACTGAGGAGACAGCCCAGATGGAAGAGCCCTGGCTTGGGTGTCAGGAGGCCCAAGTATGACATCAAAAAGTTGCTCCACTCACCCAACATTTATACTTCCAGCTGCTACCACAGGGCAGTTTCCTGCTTTGTAAAAAGGATTGATGGTCTACACAAGCTCATAGTCCAAGAGTTGTGCTGGGGATGGAACCCCAATCCCTTGCACTGAGCCACATCCCTAGCCTTTTTTATTTTTTTATTTTATTTTTTATTTTTGAGATGGTCTCACCAAACTGCTAAATTGCCCAGGCTGGATTTGAACTTGTGATCCTCCTCCCTCATCCTCCCAGAGTGCTGGGATCACAGGTGTGCTCCACCATGCCCGGCTTGACATGCTTAAATAATTTAAAAACATGGGCACACATTTTCAGTCTTCTCCCTGCCACCAATTATGCAGCTGGCCCAGGGTTCAGAGTCTCTCCCTCAGAGGATCTGAGTAATTTACCCCACATCACCTAACTCCCTGCCACCTGGAACAATGGCATCAGCGCTGGAAGAGGTGGTCAGAAATTCAGAGTCCCAGGCCTGCCACTGACCTCAAGGGTCAGATTTGCACTTTACCAAAATCAGGTCCAGAGCCTGCACTCTCATTGTTTGCTATTTTCTTCCATTTCTTTATTTAGTGGAAACAAATCCCCAATGCCCAGGAAAGACCTTGATTTCTGAGTCAAGGGAGAGAAAAGATTCCTTCACGCTGCTATAGAAGGTGGGCTTTTAAGGGCCCCAAGTTGCAGATGGCGCAGGCTGACGTCTGGCGGGGCGTGCGCATGGCGCCTCGGGTGGGCAGAGCACCGAGTCCAGCGTGCAGTATTTAAAGAGGCACGCAGGCTCGCGGCTTCTCTCGAACCTGCACCACTCTCAGGATGCGTGCCTCCTTCAGTTTTGCTACCTACCGGGCACCTACCATAGCTTGCCATGCTTCTGTCGCTGCCTGCCGGGAGTGTGGACTTCTCAATTAGCTGGCGCTCCCTGCAACTGCGGGTCCTCAGAGGCCTCAGGCTTCAGTCCTGGAAATTCTTGGTTAGAGCAGGTCCTGTGTAAGAACCCCAAAAAGGGACGTGATTGCTCAGAATCAGAGTTCAATCCTCCTGCAATTTTTTTCCCCCGGTACTGGGGATTGAACCCAGTGCCTTCTCACTGAGCTACATCTACAGTCTTTTAAAAATTTTTGGTTTTCTTTTTTTCTTTTTCCTTTCTTTTTCTTTCTTTCTTTCTTTCTTTTTTTTTTTTTTTTTTTTTTTTTTTTTAATACGAGGCAAGGTCTCCCTTGATTGCCCAGGTTGGGTTCAAACTTGCGGTTCTCCCGCCTCAGCCTCCTGACCCCTGGGATTCCAGACACGCGCCACCAACCTGGCTGTCTTCCCATTTTCAACTCCAGGAAGTCTGCACCCACTCCTGCCCTTCCCGCGCTTCTCGGTTCACGGCCCTGCGCCGGAGATGTTGGGTCTGGCTTCATCCCTCTTAATTTCCCCCAGCAAGCTGCTCCACCCAACAACAGGCGGCGCCTCCCCTGGTGGAATGGGGCGCTGTGGTGGCTTTTCTGCCAGCCTCAGCGAGCCCACGGGAGCCAGCGCGGCCTCCCGCCAGTCACAGCCCCACCCCGGGAAGGGCAGGGGCTCCCTGGGAGGTGCAGCAGAGGAGCTGACCTTTGGCTGGCAAGGAGGACCCTGCCCTAAGCAGGACTGACATGGTCAGGGACGAGGTTTCCAGAGCCGACCCACCTTCAGAACCGCCTGGATAAATTTCCCTTTTCATCCCCCGCCCCCCGCCAAAAGTTTCCGTCTAGGTTATAAGAGATTTCCTAAAATGAGAATTCACTACCGAGGAACCCGAAACTCCCGGGGATGAACACTGTCCCTGCTAGCTTTCCATGAAATAGAAAAAAAGCCCCTGCTCTGGGCAAACGCGGTCCTGCCGGGAGGTGGCTGGGGATGCAGAGCTGCTGCGCGGAGGGAAATGCCCTCCCCCGGGACGCAGCCGGGCTGGGGGCTCGGGCGGGAGGCTGGGACCTCACAGTCCCCTCCCTGTGGGCGCAAGGCCGCCTGCCTTGTCCTCAGGGGTGGGCCTGGTCAAACCCAGCAGGTGGTTCTACTGCTGAGCCAGGTAGGCGCCCCTGAGGCTGCAGAGCAGATGTGACCGGAGGCACAGAGGGCCACAGAGGCCAGCGGCCACCCCCTCTTCTCCCGGGCTCCTCAGACGTCGCCGGCGAAGTTCTGCCCTTTTTTACCCACACGAAATAAGCAAAAAGAAATCCTAACTTCCAGAAATAATATTGAAAGAAGGGAGGGAAGGGGGCACGGGAGGCGTGGAGGGGTCTTATCTGCATCCAACAGGTTCGGCCCTGCCGCCTCCCCGTCAGCCCGCGTCCGCCCCTTCCCCACCCTGCCTCGGGCGGGAATTTCCCCTGGCTGGGGGAGGGGAGGCGGGGCGTCTGCGCTCTGGTCCTCACCGGCTATCCGAGCTTTCCGGGAAAGAGTAACACATTTATCAAGAGTCCCAGCTTTTTCAGTAGAACAAGGAGGTGGGTTGCAGGGAGCTGCTGCAAGCCACAGAGTCCTTCTGGCATTTCTCCGTAGCGTGGAGGGCGGAGAGGAATCGTAGCAGTCAGCTTGCACTAAGGTGCACTGTGTTTACACTGAAGGGCAGCCGGGCCAGCCTCACTTTGTACGTAGAAAGTACTCAGCATCTTCTGCTCTGCTGAATGAATGAATAAGTGAATGAGTGAATGAATAAACGAATTGATAGATGGATGAATACAGATGCTCTTCAACTTTTACCATGTGGGAAAGTTGAAAATATCCGAGGTTGAAAATGCATTTAATACCCTAACTCACTGAACATCACAGCTCAGCTACACTGGGTACAGCACATCGATAGCCTGGGAAAAGATAAAAAAATTCAGCATCCAAAGGAAGTTTCTATTGAATATGTATTAATCTCACACCACTGTCAAGTCGAAGAAGTCAAACCATCAGAAGACAAGGGCTGGCTGTGTATATTTCTGTTGTAACCTGGCGACTTGATGGATGTCCAAGAAATAGGCTAAGTTTCTGTTTTGTCTCCGCCTGCCTGAGCTGAGTTCCTCTCCCCCCCATTTTTGCCTCTGCTCTAATTTGTTTTGGTTTGTTTTGTTTTTGTGGTGCTGGCGATTGCATTAGACCCCTGAGCTACTCCCCCCAGTCTCTGCCTAACTTTTAATGAATTAAGTGCCTTCAGGGTGTTCCTGTGTGTGTCTAGGACCCCCATGCACACCTCCTCCTCTGCGTGGTTCCCTAGTCTCCCTGGCAACTCCCCAGTTCTGAGTCCTCAGGGGAAAACAGCAGTGCCGCTGGGATGATCCTGCTGGTTCTGATAAAATCATTGACATTTTCTAAAAATACTGTACCTGATGCTGCCTGCGGACACCCGTGAGAGTGGCTTCAAGACACAGCTGGTAGGGATGCCATGTGGTACATTTCTAGAAAACAGTTTGGTGATAGTTATCAAGAATTTAAAAAATTTATACCCTAGACTCCCTAGAGCTAGGGACATTGTTTAGTGATAGAGCCCTTTTCTAGTATGCACGAGGCCCCAGTACCATACAAAAACATTACACAAAAAATTTATACCCTCACACCTACAATTATACTTTAGACATTTATTTGAAATAATCAAAGATGTGCCAAAATGTTTATATACAGAGATATTTATCATAGCATTGTTTACAAAGCAAAAAGGGAAATTCAACTAAGATGGAAATGACTACATACATTGTAAATCATGTGGTGGTACATGCCCATAATCCCAGCACTTGGGAGGCTGAAGCAGGAGGATTGCTTTGATTTCGAGGCCAGCCTGGGCTACATAGTGAGTTCAAGGCCAGCCCTTGAGACAGTGAGACCCTGTCTCAAAAAACAAAAAATAAAAACAACAACAAAAAAAACCCGCAAAATTTTACACACTCATTAAAATTGTTTGTGAATTTTGTTAATGATCTATTAAGATGTATATCAGCTGTAAGTGAGAAAATTAGGGTTCAAAGTTTTAAAATAAAAATATATGTTCAGATAAGCCAGGTAAGGTGGTACATGCTATGATCCCAGCATTCTGGGAGGCTGAGGCAGGAGGGTTGAAACCTCAAGCCTGGCCTGGGCAATTTAGTGAGACTCTGTCTCAAAATAAAAAACCAAAAAAGGGTGGAGGATGTAGCTCAGTGGCCCCAGGTTCAGTCTACAGTGTTGCAAACAAAACACCCAGATTTGATGGATTATTATTGGGTTGTTTTGTTTTCTATTTGTTTTATTCTGTGCTGTAGATTGAGTCCAGGGCCTTCACATTGAATTACATTCCATTCTCATTTTGTATTTTTTTTTTTTTTTGTGGGTACCGGGGGGTCGACCTCAGGACCTCGCGCGCCAACAGGCACCCGTGCTGCTGAGCGATATCACCGGCCCCTTTTTCATATGTGGGATCTGGGAGTCGAACTCAGGCCCTCGCGCTTGCAAGGCAGGCGCTTACGCCGCTGAGCCATCTCACCGGCCCCTCATTTTGTATTTTGAGACAGAGTCTCACTCAGTAAATTATGCAGACTGGCCTTGAACTTGTGATCCTCCTGCCTCAGCTTTTCAGGATTACAGGCATACAACACGGTGCCTGATATTTTCTAAATTTTCTATGATAAGTAAAAAAAGTTGTTTTTATTATTAGAAATTCATTTTAATGGTCAGAAAAAAATATTAGAAAAAATTTTGAAGTCATTTCGAGTTTTACAGACAGAGCTCTTCCAGGCCTGCACAGCCCCTGCTCACTGCAGCTCTGTCAGCCCTGTATTCTGGTCCTCATGCTGCCACTAACTGGATGAAGGCCTTGGACAAGTCCTTTTATTTCCCTTGGCTTTGGGGTCCTCATTCATAGAATAAGTGTCTGCATTGGATGATCTTTAGGGGTTGGAATGTGATTCTGTGATTCACTCGTTGAGTTATTGTGAATAAGGCTCCATGTCTACCCTTCACCACTGTCTGCATCTTAAACAAAGGATTCTTATCTAATGCCATAAGAATGATTCTCTAATGGTGGACTTGATACCAGATTGTGACTCACCATCACCCAAACACTGACCTAATAGCTTTCTGTACACAACTAACAACAGAGGCAGAGCAAAAGGGCCCAGAGGGTAAAGGGCCCTTCTTTATCAGCAGCAGCCCTGAGAGGGAGAGGTTAGTGTCTGTGACACGTTCCTCCGTCTGGAGCTCCCTCCCCTTTCCTGCCCTCCCTTCAGTCTCAGCTGCTCACTGCTGTCTGCTTCATTTCGTCTTCATTCTTCTCTCTGTGGTTGAGTTGGGCTTCTGTCAGTGTGGTTCCCTGGTGGGCCGCTGGCCCAGCCACCACAGCCTGGGGAAGGAAGGAGTGACTGGACCTGGGGCCAGTGAGTCACACAGGATGGATGGACCTGGGGCTTCCCTCTGGCGGATGTGAGCTCTGGGTGTGCAGAGGCCCAAACCTCCTTGTGGATGGAAAACCAGGGCAGAAGGCCATGCCCTTCACCCTCTCCCACTTCTGAGAACTCCTTCTAGAGCCTCTCTGGCCAAAGACAGAGGCACTTCTTCTAAGCCTCAGAAGGAGAGGAGGGGGAACAGAGCCAGAGATGATTAGAACTCAGCCTCTCCCATCCAGGATTTGAGCCTGGCCTGTTCCAGCTGGGACAACTCCTAGAGAAGCCAGCTCCTCTGCAATGCCTCGGAACTGTGTGATCTTGGGCAAGTTACTGAACTGCTTGGGGTTTCGGTTTCCCTGGCTGGAAAACTGAGATTATAAACTCACCTCAGGGGGTTGCTGTGCATTAGATAAATAAAACCTAAGGCCTACTACTGGAACCAGGATGGAAATCCCACTGCTTTTGGACTTGCTGGGAGGTCCAAGAGCCAGAAGGCCACTATCTGGCCACACAGTACCCTGGACCCCAATGGGTCACTTGGGGCTGGGGTTGGGGTAAGAGGCAGAAGGCCCAGCTCAGGGGCACCTGGGTACTTCGGGAGTCAGCTCGGGGTTGGTTTTGAAAGGCCCGGCCTTCACAACCTGCGAAGTCTTCTCTTTACTTTCAGGCAGCTGTGGGCCTTTCCCTGTCTGGGGAGCAGCCTGACCCTGATGGGGGCCTCACACTGGGGTGTACATAACTGCAGCACATAAGGAACAGAGGTGACTGTGATCCTAGATAGTATCACTGGCATTTCCTTTTGTTTCAGGTGCCAGTATGGCCTGGTAGGACACTGCTGTTGATCCTGTCTTGATAGTTTATTCATTGCGGATTTTTTTGGCATTCATTTTGACTCTTCAAAAATATTACATTAAGCAAGGTACGGCACAGGCCTGTAATCCCAGCACTCTGAATGAAGGCTGAGGCAGGAGGATTTCAAGTTCAAGCCCAGCACAGGCAATTTAGAAACTTCGACTCTGTCGCAAAATATAAAATAAAAAAGGGTTGAGATGTAGTTCACTTTGAAAGCCCTGGATTCATTCCCCAGTACAGCTAAAGGCATTAAAATATTTGTGGGAGGAGTGACCCAGTACCAAAAATGAGGAGTGTTAAACAAATTGTTTTGGCTGGAAAGGTTAGCCAGTCAGGAGGCAATTGACAAGGACAAGTTCTAGCTTGTGGGTCAAGTACCAAACAAATGACCAGTAGCAGTACAAAATTTGTGAGTCAAAATGCATCGAATACCAAATTCCAGGGATTTCAAAACAGTGACAGCCAAGGTATGCTGTAGATTATTGAGTTCCTTGGCACTTCCTTAGCTTTTGGCCCTAACGCTGGAATCTGCCTCTGGTGGGGAAAGTGGGAGGTGTATTTTTGGGACCGAGAGCCCTGCAGGTTGTGCGAAGTGACTTAAACTAAAGACTTTCCTGTCACTGGGAAAGTGCCCCAATAAGAGGTAGGGACAGTGTTCCCAGCCCAGTTCCATCCTTTGCATTCTCCCACCTCCTTTCCTTTCCTTTTATTTTTTCTTTCAAATTTTTATTTTTATTACTCCAAGTTTGCAGTACATAATGACTGCAAACATTCACTGTGGGGGAGTTGGTACCTGCACACATCTTAATTCTTTTCACGTCCCCTTCTCCTACTCTCCCTCCCTCCTCTTCCACCTCCTTTCTCAGGGAGCTCAGGGATGGCTCCAGATCCGTAAAATTCTTTCAGTGACATTTAAATAGTTCGATGAGCATTCGTCTAGAGCCGCACGCGAGGTGCCAGACAAGAGCCGCGAGTAGTCTGCCGGCGTGGGGCGGGGCAGCGTCTGCACCTGGATCCCGCAGGTAGGGGCGGGGCGGGGCGCGCGACGGGGGCGGGGCGCCTGGACGGGGCGGGGCGCTTGGGCGGCGCGCGGACTCCTGGGCCGCCCAGGAGCGCGTTCTGGCGGGAGCGCGTTGGCTGAGTTGGACCGGGCCGGACTTCCTGCCCCCGAGGCGCTGCAGTCTCAAGTCTGGCCCAGCTCCAGGGAGGCGTCGCCCCGCGGAGTCGCAGCAGTTTCCTGGGCGCGGTGGGCCCGGGCTGCGCGGGCTGAGGGCGCGGGCGAGCGCGGGGACAGCGCACTTGGGGCGGCCGCGCGCGACATGGAGGACGGCGTGCTCAAGGAAGGCTTCCTCGTGAAGAGGGTGAGCGCGGGGCCGAGCCTTGGGCCGGGGTCGGGCCGGGGCCGGGCCGGGGCCCCAAGGCGCGACCCACCGGGGCGGGGCGGACGCGCGCCCGGAACGCGCTCCCCGGGTCCCCAGCCCCGCGTGCCGGCGGAGCGCGTGGGGCGCCGGGGTTGGCGTCGGACGAGGACGGGGAAACTTCGAAGGCAAAGGGGCCCCGGGCACCGGCGGGGATGAGTGGCCCGGGCCAGTGCGGTGCGACGTCGAGGTGGCGGCGCTGGTGTGGCTGTGGACACCTTACAGCAACTTGACCTCAGCGCACCAGGTCTGCGTTCAATCCTCAGGACCACGCGAAAAACAAAACAAAAAACATTAATATGTGAATAAGGGGTGGGGGATATGGTGAGAGGTTGGTTAATGAGTGCAGCTGGAAAGAAAGAATAACTTCTAGTAACTGAGCGCAGAAGTAAAGTTAACAACAAGTAAGGGTACACGTGTTTCAAAAGAACAAGGTGAGAGAATTTTGAATGTTCCCAACATAAACAAATGATAAATGGCCCGCGTGGTGGGCATACCTCTAATTCTAGCCACTCAGGAGGCTGAAGCAGGAGGATAGCAAGTTCAAGGCCAGCGGGGCAATTTAGCAAGGTTCTGTCTCAAAATAAACAATAAGAAGGGCTGGGGATGTAGCTCAGTGTGAGGACTGAATACAGTCCCCAGTACCGTGGGGAAAAAAATGAAGTGACATGACAGTTACTCAGATGTGATCTTTGAATATGTATGGATCGTCACACTGTACCCCATACATATATTATATGTTAATTTAAAAATATATATATTTTTTGAGTAATACATTTAAATATAATTTATTTTTTCAACATTTTTCGGGCTGCTGGGGATTGAACCCAGGGCCTTGAACATGCTAAGCATATGCTCTGCCACGGAACTACAACTCTAGCCTAAATGTAATTTATTAAAACAACAGGGTGTGTTCTGGGAGGAAGGAGGGATTCTATCCTTCCTTAGCGCTTGGAGTTTGCCAGCACTTCTGCAGGTCAGTAGTACGTTACCCTTCTTTCACCGAGGTGGGGAACAAAGTCAGAGAGGTTAAGTAACTTGCTTTGGGTTATGGCTGTGACTGGTGGGAGTTGGGATCAAATCTCAGGTTGACCCCAAACCTTTTCCTGCATACTGAGCATCACACGCGGTGGGTATTGTTAGTGCGCTGTTACAGAGGACGCAGCTGAGGGTCAGGAAGATGAAACAGCTTGCCTAGTGCTAGTAATAACTGGGATGAGAACCCCCATGTTGTAGTCAGACCTTCCCCATCGTTCCATGGGGCTGAGAATACGCAAAAGCCCAAACCAAAACAGGATGTATGGATCCAAGTAAAAAGTGAATGAAAGAGCAGCTGCAAGAAGAAGTTTGATACTTACTTTAAAATTATTTTTAGGGCTGTGTAGCTCACTGGTAGGGTGCTTGCCTAGGATGTGAGAGACCCTGGTTTTGATCACCAGCACAGAAAAAAGAATCGTTAACAGTAAATACTTATGCTAACATAGTATCTTACAAGTGTGTAAGTGTGGGGCTGTGCCTGGATGGAGGGGCTTTCTCTCCCCCTCACTGCGCCCCTGGTGGTCAGACCAGCTCCGCCAGCCCTGATCGCTCCTATCACTTTCCTTTTCCACTCCACTTAGTTTGCACAGTTGATCCAGAAGGCTGGGTGTGCTGTTTGCTCAAAGCTGTAAGCAAGGAGGGTGGGAGGCTGATGCCAGATCAAGAGTCAGACTGGGTATGAGCAGTTCAGAATTCCACACCCGCTTTGTGTCACTTTGGCTAAAGTGAAAGGCTGGTTGGTCCCTTAGGGTCAGTGGAGGTGGCTGCACCTCAGAACCATCCTGTAGGGAACTTCTGCTGCCTCCCTGGACTGCAGCTTGTGAGGTGACAGTATGAGCTGGGTGTGGACTTCAGGCCTGGTTAGGGAATCCAGGCGCAGAGAAGTGAGGAGAAACTGGGGGTAGTGTTCTGGGAGACTGAGGCGGGAGGATTACAAATTCAAGCCGAGCCTGGGCAATTTAGCGATTTACAGAGCCTCAAAAATAAAATAATAGGAAAGGGCTGGGGATGAGGCTTAGTGTGGAGGCCCTGAGTTCAATCCCCAGTACTGGGGGATATTTTAAAAATTAAAAAGTAAGAAGTAAGGAGAGGGCCGGTGAGATGGCTCAGAGGTGTACGCGCCTGCCTGGCAAGCGCGAGGGCCCGAGTTCGACTCCCGGATCCCACATAAGAAAAAAGGGCCGGTGATATCGCTCAGTGGCACAGGCGCCTGCTGGCGCGTGAGGTCCTGAGGTCGACCCCCGGTACCCACAAAAAAAAAAAAAAAAAAAAAAAGAAGTAAGGAGAATCAACAGGTATGGCCTCTAGCCCCCAGCAAGTTCAGGGCTTGGCTGAAACCTCATTCTAGCCAAAGCCAAAGCCTGGGATTTGGAGCCTGACTCTTGAGGTAAATGCCTAACCGCACCTGGTGAGGGAGTTGGCCCCTTGCCCCTGCTGTGGTCATCACCCCCACATCCCCTTTCCTCATAGGTGGCAACAGCGGCCCCTGTTCCCAGGGCCAGTTACAGGGCTGCAGCACTGGGAGTCTGAAGGGTCAGAAGGTGGCTGCACCAGAGATGGGGCAGGGCCAGGCTGGCAGCAGAGTACAAAACAGTCATCAGCTGAGAGGCCAAGCCAGAGGCCTCGCTGGAGCCAGGCAGGCAGGGGCATGATGGGTCTGGTTCCCACCCCCGCCCAGACAAGAAAGAAGCGAAGCTCTGGCAAGATGCAGGGAGCTCACCAGGCTTGGGCCTCAAAAGAGTGCAGGGCAGGGGGCAGGGTGCAGCGGGCAGAGGCTGTGAGAAGCTCCTATCCTGACCAACACTGCAGTGGGAACATGCTTTGGCCTGGGGATCTCACTTGAAGGACTCTGTTCCAACACTGTAAAAGCTTTCTGAACAGAAATACTGTTATTTATGTATGGAAAAAAACCCAGAAACTACCTGTATGTCTCCTCAAATAAACAAATGACTAATTGAATTATAGTTATGCAGATATTAAAAGTGTTTATAGTATTAAAATCCAGTGAGTAGCCAGGCGTGGTGGCACATGCCTGTAATCCCAGCACTTGGGAGGCTGAGGCAAGAGGATCACCATGAGTTTTGAGCCCAGCCTGGGCTATAGAGTGAGACCCTGTCTCAAAAAAAAAAAAAAAAAAAAAAAAACCCAATAAGTGAAAAGATACAAGGTATAAGTAGAGAAAAAATAGGATAGAAGGCAAAAGCCCAGGAGTTCTGGAGGCTGGGAGTCCAACATCAAGGAGATGGCAGGGCCCCACTCCCTCCCAGACCTGCCTGGAGAACCCTTGCCTGCTGTTCTAGCTCCGCAGCTTGGAGATTTGTCACTCATCACACGACCGCCCGGTCCCTGTGTGTCGCTCAGTGTCCAAATTGTCCACTTCCTGCAGGGGCACCAGTCATAATGAATTTGTGCCCACCCTAGTCTAGTGTTACCTCATCTTAATTTGATTACAGCTACAAAGACTATTTCCCATTTTTTTTTTTTTGGTACCAGGAATCGAACTCAGGACCTTACGCTTGCCAGCACTGAGCTATATCCCCAGCCCCGACTATTTCCATATGAGATCACATTCACAGGTACCTGAAGTTTGGACTTGAACTTTTGGGGAGACACAATTCAACCCATAATAAATAGGTACCCTCTCTGCTTTTTGGGGGTTGTAGGGCCTTGGGCAAGACCTTTCCAGCCCCCGATTCCTTGTCTTTAGAAAGCAGAGTAGGCCTTTTCTAGGGCCTTCTCCAGCTGTGACATTCTGTGCCTCTTAAGCTCAGCCCTGAGTTGTCACCCCGGCCTCCAGGCTCCCCTCCTTTCTCCTAAAAGGGCTTCTGGGACAAGTTGCTCTGGCAGCTTCAGTCGGCCTCTGGCCCCAGACAAGTACCTGAAGTGCCCAGGTAGAGGGAAACCTGGGTTCCTTCCCAGTTTATACCAGTTCTTTGGGTCCCGACCCACTTTGCCTAGTGATTTAGGACCAATCACAACCCATGTGAGCTGTGTGGCTTCTCTGCAGAGCAGGGACACTGGATGTGTTCGGGCCAGCTCTGTGGATTATACCTGCAGCCTGCAGTCTCACTGCTTCATTCATTTGTTCTGCCACACTGTGGTTGGAGTGGTCTTTTTTTTTTTTTTTTGGTGGGTACCAGGGGGACGACCTCAGGACCTCGCGCGCCAACAGGCACCCGTGCCACTGAGCGATATCACCAGCCCCTTTTTCGTATGTGGGTTCAGGGAGTCGAACTCGGGCCCTCGCGCCTGCAAGGCAGGCGCCTACGCTGCTGAGCCATCTCACCGGCCCTGGAGTGGTCTTTTTAACACAAGAACCTAAGTTACGCTTCTGCTTAAAATTCATCAGGACTGCCCTGAAGCCACGTCCAAAAGATGTGGTCCTGGTCGCTTCCTCTATCCCTTTCCCACAAGCCTCAGTGCCCAAGACTACAGAACTACAGGGAATTTCCTCAAAGTGGCAGCATTGTTTTTTTCAGTGCTGGGGATGGAACCTGGGCCTTGTAGGTGTTAGGCAAGCACTCTTCCATGAGCTTCAGTGTCAGCCCTGGCAATGGCTCTGTGCCCGCCCTTGCCAGCCCCCCTGATCTGTATCAGCTCCTCCAGGGAACGTGCCTGACACGATCCACAGCTCCTGAGGGTCAGGAGTCCAGGAAGCCCAGCTGTAAGACTCCAGCTCAGGGTCTGTCATGTGGTTGAAGCTTATGGTCCAGGTGTGGCAGTCACCTGAAGGCTGCATGGGCTGATGGGTCCACTACAAGTTCATGCAGCACACATGGCTGTTGCCTGAGGCCTCAGTTCCTCACTTGTCTGTAAGGCTGCTTGTGAAAGGGCAGCCTCCTTTCCCCAGGGTGAATGATTGGAGGCTGGGTGGGGCTGGGGATAGAGCCAATAAGAAGGAATCTTTGCCATACCATACCTCTGCCACATTCTGAGTCACACAGACGACCCTTGCAAAATGTGGGTGGAGACTACACAAGGGAATGAATACTAAAAGAGAGGAATCATTGGGGGAGGGGGGATTCCACCAATCTTTTTTTTTTTCCTGTACAAGTTGTTGAACCAGTATTGCACTGAGCTACACCCCCAGCCCTATTTTATTTTGAAATAGGCCCTCACTAAGTCACTAAATTGCCCAGGCTAGGCTTGAACTTAATCTTCCTGCCTCAGCCTCCCATGGTGCTAGGATCACAGGTGTGCAGCAGCACTGGCTCCCACCAATCATTTGACCTGGAATTTTACACTGATGGATTAGTTTTCCGTCTCTTCCTATGGCTTAGGCCAGAATTTTGTTCATCTTGTCTCAGTGCAGTAGTATTTCAGTCACTGATTATTGATAGACTAGATGAATGAAGAAATGATTTTCCTAAACATCTTATCAAGATTTTTTTTTTTTTTTTTTTTTTTTTTTTTTGTGGGTACCGGGGGTCGACCTCAGGACCTCGCGCGCCAGTAGGTGCCCGTGCCGCTGAGCGATATCACCGGCCCTTTTTTCGTGTGTGGGTTCTGGGAGTCGAACTCGGGCCCTCGCGCTTGCCGGGCAGGCGCTTAAGCCGCTGAGCCATCTCACTGGCCCTTATCAAGATTTTTATTTGAATTTAAATTTTAAAATTAATTTTTCCACTATAAAAATAATACATTCTAGGGGCAGGGAGTGTAGCTCAGTGGTAGAATGCTTACCTAGCATGCACAAGACCCAAGTTCAATCCCCAGTACTACCAAAAATGTAAAAATAAAAATTCTTATTATTAAAAACAAATCAACAGAGTATGAAGGGGTGTAAAATGGAAAACAAATTTCCCTTCTTCCTGTATCTAGTCTTACACTATTGAGGTTATCAGTATTAATATTTGTGGAATATCCTTCCAGAAAATTTCTAATATACTAGAAATAGATACTAGAAATATTAAATATTTAGATATATTATGTAAAATACTACTGGGAGCTGGGCGTGGTGGTGCACACATGTAATCCCAGCCCTCTGTGAGGCCTAGGCAGGAGGATCACAAGTTGAAATTCACCCTGGGCAATTTAGCAACCTAAGACCTTGTCTCAAAATTAAAAAATAGGGGGGCCGGTGAGATGGCTCAGCGGCATAAGCGCCTGCCTGGCAAGCGCAAGGGCCCGAGTTCGACTCCCGGAACCCACATACGAAAAAAGGGCCGGTGATATCGCTCAGCGGCACGGGCGCCTGCTGGCGAGCGAGGTCCTGAGGTCGAGCCCCGGTACCCACAAAAAAAAAAAAAAAAGGATGGGAAGGTGATCTGGCTGCGACATCTGTCACCCCATGGATCGCCAGGGTTAATCCAGCTGGTCTGGCTGGTAAGGCAGTTGTCCCCTTCCTCCATCACCGCTCCTTGTGCCTCCCTCCTGAAGCTGTGTGCTCGGCTGAGGAGGACAACCACCCCTGATAGAGGAGGACCTTTTCCTTGGTCAAGGTTATGAGTAGCTGCTCTCCCCCATTAGAACTTCCAAGCAAGCACCCAAAATGAAAAAATAAAACAAAGGGCTGAAGATGTAGCTCAGGGCAAAGACGTTGGGTTCAATCCCCAGCCACCAACCCCTGCAAAAAAAAACAAAAACAAACAAACAAACAAAAAACCCTAGTAAGTTACAGTATTTTGTGTATCATGAAGTATTGACAAAAGTGCTTGCTGGTGTTGAAGGACATCGCCACTGATACTCAGTGGCTGAGACTCTAGTCTGTCCTTGTGGGGTCACGTGGGGGCCTGTCATCTGTCCCTACTGCAGTCACCAGTATTGCTATATACCCAGTACCATATTGTTATATATTTTCATTATTTTCCATTTTTTCACTATTATAAGCAGTGATCCTGTGTTACAATACATAAAACCTTATCCATATTATAGATTATTTACTTAGCACAGACAGGGAAGGGTTAAAGAGTTTCAATGCTGTTTGAGGGTCACCACCTTCTTTCAGTTTTCTCCCTATGTAGTAAATCCTTTCTGATTGGCTTTTTTCCTCAGACATCTCACCTTTGCTACCAGTTAGAATCCCTTTTTTTTTTTTTTTTTTTTCTTTGAGATAGGATCTCACTGTGCAGTTCAGGCTGGCCTTGAATTCACGGTGACCCTCCAGCCTCAGCCTCCCGAGTGCTGGGATTACATGCCTGTTCTACCATGCTAGCCTTTCAGTTAGGATTCTTTTTTTTTTTTTTTTTGTGGGTACCGGGGGTCGACCTCAGGACCTCGCGCGCCAGCAGGCGCCCGTGCTGCTGAGCGATATCACCGGCCCTTTTTTTCGTATGTGGTTTCCAGGAGTCGAACTCAGGACCTCACGCTTGCCAGGCAGGCACTTATGCCGCTGAGCCATCTCGCCGGCCCTCAGTTAGGATTCTTAGTTGCTCATAACACATTCTACTCTAGTCAGTTTGAACAGGAGGAGGATATTAAATAACTCAGGAATATTTGGGAATATTCCAGAGAATCAGGTTGGAATTCTGTAGCCAGGGCCTTCCTAAATTGCTAAATTGCCCAGGTTGGACTTGAACTTTTGACCCCCATGCCTCAGGCTCCTGGGTAGCTGGAGTTACAGACTTGTGCTCAGATCGGTGGTATTTACTTGTATTGAGGGAGTTTTTACAGCAGAATGACTGCTGAGACTGTTTGACACTTGTCCTAGGGTCGTCTGTCAGAAGAGACTGACTGTCTCTACTACTACTCACGTCCTTGCCAAAGGCTCTTATTTCCCTATGCTTGGCTGCTGCCAACCGTGCACCAGTGCTGTATGCTTAGGATCAGCAAAGTTTGGTCACCTACCTGTTCCTAAGTGCAAGGGATTCTGGGAAGTGTAACACTTCGTACAGGAAAGTACATGTCTACATTTTGTTTTCTTTCTTTCCTTTTTTTTTGGTCTTTTTGAGACAGGGTTTCACTATGCAGTTCAGGCTGTCCTTGAACTCACTTGGTAGCCCAGGCTGGCCTTGAACTTGTGGCGATCCTCCTGCTTTAGCCTCCCGAGTGCTGGGATTACAGGTGTGTGCCACCACACCTGGTCGTTTTGTTCTGCTCAACATCTGTTGGTTGCATTTTTCTCCCCTTACATCTCCAGCCCTCTTCCTCTTTCCCACTGTATTAGTTTGCTAGGGCTGCTGTCATGAAACGTCACAGATTGGGATGGCTTAAACAACAGAGACTTATTTCTCAGAGTTCTGGAGGCTAGAAGTCCAAGATCAAGGTGCTGACAGGTTGATTCCTCTGAGGTTTTTCTTCTTGGCTTGCAGGTGGCTCCCTTCTTGCTGTGTCTGCTGCACGTGGTTTCTCCCCTCTACATCACCGTCCCTGGCACTTCTCTATATGTTCACATCTCTTTCTCTGAGGACACCAGATTTGAGTAGGATCCAACCTAATGGCCCATTTTAACTTCATCATTTCCTTTTTTTTTTGTGGGTACCGGGGGTCGACTTGAGGACCTCGCACTCCAGCAGGCGCTCGTGCCACTGAGCGATATCACCGGCCCTTTAATCACTTTCTTAAAGGCTCTGTCTCCAGATTATCCCATTCTGTGGTATTGGGGTTAGGGCTTCAACATATGCATTTCAGTGGGGTGGGGGCACATGATTCAGCCCCTGATACCTGTGTTTTATTTATTTATTTATTTTGGTACCAGGAATCGAACTCATGACCTTGCGCTTGCCAGGCAGGTGCTGTGCCCCTGAGCTGTATCCCCAGCCCTGATATCTGTGTTTTAAAGTTGAAGATTATTTTGCCTTCTCTGCCTCGTGCCAGCACCCTTACCATCAACTTCAACTGCATCCTCCTCCCCACAATCAGCTACATCCTTGTGTGCCGGTAACTTACTGCCTTGAATTCTTCAGCAGCCAGATAGCCCAGGCAGCCCTGCAAGTGCTGCCCCCAGGCCCCTGGTTGGGGCTCAGAGGGGATGGGGAGCTGGGACTGCACCATGTGGAGAGCTGTAGCAGTGTAAAGCTGTCAACCCTCAGGCTACACGAATGGACTGTAAGGGAGCAAGCACAGAGAGAACACTTGTCAGATGAGCTTTGCTGTGAGTTTTATTTGGTCTCCACAGTACATTCTGTTTGAGCTTAGGTCCATGCCCACAAAGCACGGTTATATACACAAGTAACTCTAGTGCGGATGATTCGTCCATACTTTCTGGCTCCCTAACGGCTTTCAGTACCTGCTGAACATGGAGTGGGATCACAGCACCACAGATTGGAGAACATGAGGGACCTTTGATATGAATACCTGCTAGGTAAGGGAATGAGTGAATTAAGTAGATGCTCTTTGACTTGCATGGTGCACATCTATCTGGGTGAGAACTGGGTGCAATTCATCCCAAATTGTACTGCCAGGAAGGTTCTGTGTGTAGCACATTCTTTCCTTTCTGATCCCTCTGCAGAAGTCCCCCATGCATCAGTCTGTTCTAGAAACAGGGTCTCTGCCTGCACCTGACTGTCCTGTCTGTTGGCTCCGTGACCTACCTGAGCACCTCCAAAACTACCCTGCCTTTTGTGCCCACCACAGCTGGCCACGTAACTGGCAGGCCCTTAGCACTGTAGACTCATGGAGGCTTCAACTTGCAAGTTAATTATGTATCCACATAGTGGTCATTATAGAATATGTTTTGAAGAAATTTAAATGGTTTGAGAAAATGCTCAGCAAGGATAAATGAAACAAAAACTAGAAAATAAAACTGTATATGATATGCTCCCAATTGAAAAAAAAAGTAAAAACTGAAACAAAAAAAAACTAGAAAGAGGGCCGGTGAGATGGCTCAGCGGTTTAAGCTCCTGCCTTACAAGCGCGAGGGCCCGAGTTCGACTCCCGGAACCCACATACAAAAAAGGGGCCGGTGATATCGCTCAGCGGCACGGGTGCCTGCTGGCGCGCGAGGTCCTGAGGTCAACCCCCCGGTACCCACAAAAAAAAAAAAACAAAAAAAAAAAAACTAGAAAGATATACCAAATATTAACAATAGTTGCCTCCTAGCACTGTAGCAGGATTACAGGTGAGTTATTTGTTTAATTTTTTGGTGGTACTGGGGATTGAACCCAGGGCCTTTGCATTGAGCAACATTCCCAGAACTTTTTTTTTATTTTGAGATAGACTTGCCCTAAGTTGTTAAGTTGCCAAAGCTGGGCCGGAACTTGCGATCCTTCTGCTTCAGCTTCCCAGACTGCTAGAATTACAGGTGTCTACTACCATGCTCTTTTTTTTTTAGTGCTTTGCAGTTTCTTTTAAGATTTATGACCGGTGACTCGGGTGGGGGTGGGGGTGCAGTTCAGTGGGAGAGTGCTTGCCTAGTATGTGCAAGGTCCTGGGTTTGATCCCCAGCCCTGCCACCACAAAAAAAAGAAAGAGATAAAGAAAAAATATAACCTGAAAAAATGCCAGTGGGAACTAGAAGATCAGTGCTGAAGGCTTTTGCTTACATACTTAAAAAGAGATGATCAAGAGAGATCCAGACAAAAATATTGCTCTCTCCCTCACTGGACAGTTGTTTCCATGGTGCTGTTTGGTTGCCTGGGCAACAGGACACCTTTCCCTGAACACAGTATCCTCCCTTTCACCGCCTTACCTCAGGGCTTTCCTGTCTGTCCGCAGGGCCACATTGTCCACAACTGGAAGGCACGATGGTTCATCCTTCGGCAGAACACGCTGCTGTACTACAAGCTTGAGGGGGGTCGGAAAGTGACCCCGCCCAAAGGCCGGATCCTCCTGGATGGCTGCACCATTACCTGCCCCTGCTTGGAGTATGAGAACCGACCGGTACGTGAAGGCCCTTGCCGCCCAGCTCCCTGTCCTAGACGTAGCCCACCTGGGGCCTCCTTGGAGGTGTCGTGAGTAGTGGAGAGAACTCAGAGTTGTAACTGAAGGTCTTGTAGATTTAAATTCTGGCTCCACCATGTACCAGAGGTGCTATCTTGGGCAAGTGGTTAAACCCCTCTGAGCTTTCTTTCACTGTCTGTAAGGTGATATAAAATAATTACACCTGAGTACCTCACATGTTTGTGACGAGGATTATGAAGGTAATGGTCTGTTAAAGCATGGAAGCTAGGATGATATGGCACTCACAAATGTGAGCAATTACTGCTGTCTTGGGGTTCAGTGTGATGCTTTCATTTCCTGAGAGGTACATGTTTTAGAAGTGAAGGATGCAGGGTAAAAATCAACACAAAATCAATAGGGTTCCTGTATACCAACAGTGAACACCCCCCAAGAAGGAAATTAGAAAAACAGTCCATTCACAATATCTGCAAAAAACAAAATAAAACAAAACAAACCCTAGGATTAATGTAGCCAAGGAAGTGAAAGACCTCTATAATGAAAACTATAGTACTCTGCAAAAAGAGATTGAAGAGGACATCAGAAAAGGGAAAGATGGGGCTGGGCACGGTGGTGCACACCTGTAATCCCAGTACTCACTCTGGAGGCTGAGGCAGGAGGATTGACATGAGTTTGAGGCTAGCCTGGGCTACATAAGCGAGTTCAAGGCCAGCCTGCACTATATAGCGAGACCCTGTCTCAAAGAAAAAAAAGAAAACGGAAAGATGGGATTGTTCCTGTAGACAGAACCAATAGTCAGAATGGCCAAATTAGCAAAAATGATATACAGATTTAATGCAATCCCAATCAAAATTCCAACAGCATTCTTCACTGAACTGGAGAGAAAAACCCTAAACTTAATATGGAGCCAGGTGTGGTGGTGCATGCATATAATCTCAGCACTAGGGGGGCTGAGACAGGAGGATTGCTGTGAGTTTGACGTCAGTCTGGGCTGAATAGTGAGTTTAAGGCCAGCCTGGAATACATAGTGAGATAGTGAGACCCTGTGTCAGAAAAGACAAAAACAAAAAACCAAAAACAAAACACCCAAAAAATTTGTATGGAACTAGAAGAGACCCCAAAAAGGCAAATGCAATCCTGGGTAAAAAGAGCAAAGTGGAAGGCATCCCAATCCTGGACTTAAAGTTATATTACAAAGCTACTGTGATAAAAACAGCATGGTACTGGTACAAAAATAAATTGAAGGGCCGGTGAGATGGCTCAGCGGCATAAGTGCCTGCCTGGCAAGCGTGAGGGCCCGAGTTCAACCTCCGGAACCCACATATGAAAAAAAGGGCCGGTGATATCGCTCAGTGGCATGAGCGCCTGCTGGCGCGCGAGGTCCTGAGGTCGACCCCTGGTACCCACAAAAAAAAAAAAAAAAAAAAAATTGAAGGATGAATGGAACAGAATAGAGGATGCTGGAACAACTCCATGTATATTCAACTATCTTTGACAAGGCCCAAAAACATACATTGCAGAAAAGATAGTCTCTTTAATAAATGATGTTGGTCGTGAGGTCGATTTCCAGTGCCAAAAAATAAAAAATAAATAAATGATATTGGGAAAACTGGCTATCCAGTTTGAACCTAGACCCATATCTTTCACCATGTAGTAAATTAAAATGGATCAAAGAATTAAATGTTAAAACTAAAACAGTTAAACTGCTGGAAGACAAAATAGGTAAAACTCTTGAAATCATAGCTAGAGACAAGGACTTTCTGAATAGATCCCTGATCACATAGGAAATAGTACTGAGAATTAACAAATGGGATCATACCAAATTAAAAAGCTTCTGTATAGCAAAAGAAAAAACCAACAGAGTGAAAAGAAAACATACAGAATGGCAAAAAAATTTTGCCAGCTGTATCTCAGAGGACTAATATCTAGAGTATATAAAGAACCAAAAAGTTTGCCAGGTGTGGTGGTGCATACCAGTAATCTCTGCACTCAGGAGGCTGAGGCAGGAGGATCCCTGCCAGTTCAAGTCGAGCCTGAATTACATGGTGAAACCCTGTCTCAAAAAAAAAAAAATTAGACCCTCAAAAATAAAAGACCCGGGCCAGTGAGATGGCTCAGCGGCATAAGCGCCTGCCTTGCAAGCGCGAAGGCCCGAGTTCGACTCCCGGATCCCACATACGAAAAAGGGGCCGATGATATCGCTCAGCGGCACGGGTGCCTGTTGGCGCACGAGGTCCTGAGGTCGACCCCCCGGTACCCACCAAAAAATAAATAAATAAATAAAAAATAAAAGACCCAATAAAAAATGGGCAAGTGAAATGAATAGACACTTCACAGAAGAGGTACAGATGGCTAATAAATACATGAAGAAATGCTCAGCATCACTGGCCATTAAATAAATGCAAATTATAAGACTGAGATTCCATCTTACCCGAGAAAGAATGGCCATCATCAAGAAATCAGTAATAGGGCCGGTGAGATGGCTCAGCAGCGTAAGCACCTGCCCAGCAAGCGCGAGGGCCCGAGTTCGACTTCTGGAACCCACATACGAAAAAAAAAGAGCCGGTGATATCGCTTGGCAACATGGGCGCCTGCTGGCACGCAAGGTCCTGAGGTCAACCCCCAGTACCCACCAAAAAAAAAAAAAAAAAAGAAAACAGTAATAAATGCTGGGGAGACTATGGGAAAAAGGAACCCTTCTTCACTGTTACTGGGAATGTAAACTAGTACAACCACTATGGCAGTCAATATGGAGATTCTTCAAAAAAACTGAAACTGGAAATTCTATTTGACCTAGCTATTTCCCTTCTGGGTATCTTCCTGAAAGAGTTAGAGACATCCTATTACAGTGATACACCCATACCCATATTTATAGCAGCACAATTCATAATAGCTTAATTTTGGAAGTGGCCTATATGTCCATCAACAGATGAATGGACAAAGAAAATGTGTTTATACATAATGGAGTACTACTCTGCCATAAAGAAAGACAAACAAGTCATTTGTAGGAAAATGGATGCCCCTTGAGACCATAATGTTAAGCAGAATAAATCGTACACACAAGCTTAAATATCACATGGTTTCTTTTATATGAGAAACCCAAGTTATAAAGACAGAGCAAATTAAAGATAGATAATAGGAAGTAGGGAGACAGACGTTTCTCAGATGGGAAGGGGATCAAGAGTTGGAGGGAGGGAAGGGGGACGGAAAAGGGAATTAAGACGTACTACTGAAATAGTTAATTCTGTACAAACCAAGCTTGTGGTCTCCCAACATAGAGGAATGAAGTCATGAACCAAAAAGGAGGAAGTTAGTAGAGTTTTTATTGGAATTAAGGAGAAGAAAAAATGCCCTGGTTTCTCCAGGAAGGGAATCTGAAAAGTGGAATTTCTAGCCGGAACCTTGTTGCAGATGGTTTTTATGGTAAGGGGACTGCGAGAATTGCTCAGTTGTTTAGTGGCTGCCTATCACAGGTGGCTCTGTGAATTTAAAATGCCCAATGAGAATGCAGGCTCTCTAACCCAGTTAGTATGTAGGGGTTAAAGGAAAGCTGATTATTTTGCATTTTAAGTTCCTGGAAACTCAGGGATTTAATGGGGAGGGGCTGACTCCCTGTCTGGGAGTTCAGTCTTGGTCCAGAGTTCTAGTTCACTGTCTATTCTTACTTTAATTCTTACCAGTATGGCTGATCACCCAGCTCTGTCTCCGGCCCTTCCCCTAGCTAGCTGCTTACTCCTATGCTAAACTAAAGAAACTATTTTTTATATTATATACATGTACCAACTCCACACAAGGAATATAAAGGTAATGTATTGAAAATGTGCAAACAAAAAGGATGGACGGAGGAGGGAGTGGGGCAAAATAATGAGGGGTGAAGTTGAGAATGCAGTTGAATGACGTCCCAGGACCTGGTGGTTGACCTGATGTGAAGGCAGGACGAGGGCATCATGTATCCTTGCAGGCCAACAGGATATTTTGGCTTGTGTGGCAAGAGGAAAGGAGGATGGCACCCAGGAGGAGAGAGGAGGAAGGAATACTCAGTCCCTCAGGCCTGTTCTGTTAGCTGGGAGCTCTGTGTCCTGGACGTTCAGCTGTGGGTATTATAGGGGGATCCAGATGGAGGTGGTCACTGCCTTCATTGAGCTCGAGGCTGAAGAAACAGAGTTCTCTCCTGTGCCCAGAAGAATATGTAAGTGCTGGACGTGGTGGCACACTCCTGTAATCCCAGCACTTGGGAGGCTGAGGCAGGAGGATCACAGCAAGGTCAAGGCTAGCCTGAACTACATATCAAGACCCCATCTCAAAAAAACAAAAAAGAAAAAGACTATGTAAGTGTTGCACTCTACAAGTTAATGTTTTTCTCACAACCAAGATTTTTTTCTGGAGATTGGACAGTATATTTGAGGAAATAAGAATAAAGGAATGCATACTTGTAATCCTAGCACTTTGGGAGACTGAGGCAGGAGGATTGCAAGTTCAAGCCCAGCCTGGGCAACTTAGCAAGATCCTGTCTGTAAATAAATAAATAAGTAAGGACTGGGGATGGAGATGTAGCTCAGTGAGATTTCATCTCAGACAGACACACAAAGAATTAGAGAAATAATTTAGTTCAAATTGGGAAGGAGTTCTAGTTTTAAACAGCCATCATTTTTTCATCTCAACTTTAGATATGGAGTGAGGCAGAGTTGGTCATTTCAGAGACTTGCAGTTGATTTACTTATACATTTCTATAAAACAAGCTTGTCTGTTTATCAAAGTGGGAAGGGAAGAAAGCTTGCAAACATTTTCAGGATGAATCTGCAAGTAACTGTTGTAAAGGTTATTTAATAAAATTGTGTATGTTTAAAAACATGTCATTCTATCTTAGGAGGCTGCCCAGATGAAATGACAGGGTTTTTGTTTTTTGTTTTTCGGTTTTATTTATTTTTTGTGGGTACCGGGGGTCACCTCAGGACCTTGCGTGCCAGCAGGTGCCCGTGCCGCTGAGTGATATCACCAGGCCTTTTCTCGTATGTGGGTTCCGGGAGTCGAACTTGGGCCCTCACGCTTGCTGGGCAGGTGCTTACGCCGCTGAGCCATCTCACCGGCCCTGTTTTTCGGTTTTTTGAGATGGGGTCCTGCTATGTAGTTCAGGCTGTCTTGGAACTCACTATGTAGCATAGGCTGGCCTCAAACTCGAGGTGATCCTCCTGCCTCAGCCTTCTGAGGGCTGGGATTACAGGTGTGCGCCACCACACCTGGCACACAAAGTCAGTTATTTCTCTCACACAGCTGGAGGTGCTGCTGACTGAACTGAGAAGCCCGGCAGCACTGCCTTTCTGTTGGGGAGGAGGTAGGCCCACTAGAGGACGCTGAGCCTGGGAAAAGACTGGCTCTGCGACCTCTTCCTTTAGCATTGGACGACTGAGCACAATATCTGGGCGTATAGTAAGTGCTTAGTAAATGTTCTCTGAATAAGCATTAAATAATGAAGAAAGATATATAAATGAGAAGACTTTAAGAGGAAAACTTGTTTCTTTTTTTAAAATTTAATTTAATTAATTTATTTTGTATTTTTTTCCTGCAATATTTTTATTTTATTTTATTTTATTTTTTTGTGGGTACCGGGGGTCGACCTCAGGACCTCGCACGCCAGTAGGCGCCCGTGCCGCTGAGCGATATCACCGGCCCTTTTTTCGTATGTGGGTTCCGGGAGTCGAACTTGGGCCCTTGCGCTTGCCGGGCAGGTGCTTACCCCGCTAAGCCATCTCACCGGCCCCTTTTTTTTTATTTTAAAGAGACAAAAAAATACAACAAAATTTCAAGACAACATAATAGGAGGCTAACAATGGTTAATACATTCCGTATTGTTATCTTTAAATTAGTTACTCAGGGTACAAGGTATCAGCATTCAGTTGTCCAAACAATATTAGCACGAACCTTTCTTTTCAATGAACTAAGCAAAATTAGTAGTGTATCTATCTGAAATATATATATATATATATATAATTTTTTTCTTTTCCCTTCTTTCTTTTCTCCATTCCCCCATCCCAGTTTCTCTTTCCTTTTGAACAGTTTCTTCCTGTTTTACCATATCTATTGTATATTTTGGATCTTATTTACTCTTTCAGTTTCTCACACTAGGGAGACAATATGATGTTTACACATGTGCATCCGGTTTATTTCATTTATGAATATTTTCTCGAGTTGCATCCATTTACCTATAAAAGTCTCCAGTTTATCTTTCTTTATGGCTGAGTAGTACTCCATTGTATAAAAATACCACATCTTTCTTATCCATTCCTCAGTTGATGGGCATTTGGGTTGTTTCCAAGATCTGGCTATTACAAATTGTGCTGCTATACTAGATCGTGGAAACAACCCAAATGTCCATTAACCGAGGAATGGATAAAAAAGATGTGGTATTTCTATAAAATGGAATACTACTCAGCCATAAAGAAAGATAAACTGGAAACTTTTATAGGTAAATGGATGCAACTCGAGAAAATACTCACAAGCGAATTAAACCGTATGCACATCTGTAAACATCGTATTGTCTCCCTAGTATGAAAATGCAATTTCACTGTGACTATTCCATTCCTTAGTCTTCTATTTTTACCTCGCTTTTACATGGCTTAATCTTATACTGAGTAATATTTTTCTCCAAAAGTTATTTGTACATTCTCTAATGCTTGAGTTTGTTAATACATGAGAATGTTTACTTGTTGTCTTTAAAAAAATAAATAAATAAATAGATAAAAAAAAAATTGTGCTGCTATAAACATGGGTGCACATATATCCCTGTGGTACAATGTTTTTAATTCTTCTGGGAAGATACCCAGAAGGGGAATAGCTGGATCAAATGAGACCTCAAATCCTAGTTTTTGGAGGAATCTCCACACTGATTTCCACAGTGGCTGCTCCAGTTTGCACTCCCACCAACAGTGGAGAAGGGTTCCTTTTTCCCCACAGCCCCTCCAGCATTTGTTATTAGTTGATTTCTTGATAATAGCCATTCTTTCTGGGGTGAGATGGAATCTCAGTGTTGTTTTAATTTGCATCTCTCGAATGACTAGTGATGTTGAACATTTTTTCATATATTTATTTGCCATTTGTATTTCTTCATCTGAGAAGTGTGTGTTCATCTCAGATGTCCATTTTTGGATTGGGTCTTTAAATTTGGGAGGTCTGATTTTTTTGAGTTCTTTGTATGTTCTTGATAGTAATCCTTTGAGGAATAGCTGGCAAACATTTTTTCCCACGTTGTGGGTTGTCTCTTCACTCTGTTGGTGGTTTCTCTTGCTGTGCAAAAGCTTTTTAATAAGATGAGATCCCAGTTGTTGATTCTTTGGGATAGTTCCTGTGTGGTTGAGGTTTTATTCATAAAGTCTTTGCCTACACCAATGTCTTCAAGGGTTTTACCTATCCTACCTTCCAGCAGATTTAATGTTTCTGTTTTAATATTTAGATGTCTGATCCATTTTGAATTTAGTTTAGTGCATGGTGAAAGATATGGGTCTAGTTTTAATCTTCGGCATGTGCAGAGCCAGTTTTTCCAGCACCATATATTAAAGAGGCTATCTTTCTTCCAGTGAATGTGTTTGGCACCTTTGTCAAAGATAAGGTGGTTTAATATGTCTGGAGTTGTTTCAGCATCTTCTAATCTGTTCCATTGATCTTAGTATGTCTGGAGTTGTTTCAGCATCTTCTAATCTGTTCCATTGATCTTCAGGTCTGTTTTTTTTTTCCAATACCACACTGTTTTTATCACAGTAGCTTTATAGTATAATTTCAAGTCAGGGATTGTGATGCCCCCTGCCTTGCCTTTGTTGCCCAGAATTGCCTCTGCTATTCTAGGTCTCTTCTGATTCCAAATGAATTTTAGGATTGTTTTCTCTAATTCTGTGAGATATGCTGTTGGAATTTTGATCAGAATTGCATTAAATCTGTATAACAATTTTGGAATTATGGCCATTTTCACTATATTGGTTCTTCCTATCCAGGAGCAAGGGATATCTTTCCATTTTCTGATATCCTCTTCAATCTCCTTTTTCAGAGTACTGTAGTTTTCAGTGTAGAGGTCTTTTACATCCTTTGTGAGGTTGATTCCTAGGTATTTCATTTTTTTGGATGTGATTGTGAAAGGTGTTGTTTCCCTAATTTCTCTCTCAGTGAGTTTGTTATTTGTGTACAGGAAGGTTATTGATTTTTGAGTGTTGACTTTGTATCCAGCTACACTACTGAATTTGCTTAAATCTAGCAATTTTTTAGTGGAGTTTTTGGGGTCTTCTACGTAGAGTATCATGTCATCTGCAAATAATGATAATTTCACTTCTTCCTTTCCAATCATTATTCCTTTTATTTCTTGCTCTTGTCTAATTGCTCTGGCTAAAGTTTCCAGGACTATGTTGAATAAGAGTGGGGACAGTGGACATCCTTGTCTTGTTCCTGATTTTAGAGAGAAGGCTTTCAGTTTTTGTCCATTTAGTATGATATTGGCTGTTGGTTTGTCCTAGATAGCTTTTATCAGATTGAGATAAAGACCATCTATTCCAATTTTCTGTAGGGTTTTTATCATGAATGGGTGCTGGACTTTGTCAAAAGCTTTTTCTGCATCTATTGAGATGATCATTTGATTTTTGTCCTTGGTTCTGTTAATGTGGTGTATTACATTTATTGATTTACGTATGTTGAACCATCCCTGCATCCCTGGGATGAATCCAACTTGGTCATGGTGTATAATTTTCTTGATTATTTGCTGCATTCTGTTTGCCAGTATCTTATTGAGGATTTTTGCATCTATGTTTATTAGGGTGATCGGCCCGTAGTTCTCTTTCTTAGCTGGGTCCTTCTCTGGTTTTGGTATCAGGGTAATGCTTATTTCCAGGAATGAATTTGGGAATATTGCTTCCCTTTCAATTTCATTAAAAAGTTTGAGAAGTAGTGGTGTTAGGTCTTCTCTAAATTTCTTGTAGAATTCAGCAGTGAATCCATCAGGGCTTGGGCTTTTCTTTGTTGGGAGGTTTTTAATTAAATCTTCGATTTCATTGATTGATATTGGTTTATTTATGATTTTTATATCTTCTTGATTCAGTTTTGGTAATTCATATGTATCTAGGAATCTGTCCATTTCTTCTGCATTTTCCATCTTATTAGAATACAGATTTTCCAAATAGGTGTAGATGATCTTCTGGATTTCTGCAGGGTCTGTTGTGATATCACCCTTTTCATTCTTAATTGTGTGGACTTGAGTATTTTCTTTCCTTTTTTTAATAAGGTTGGATAAGGGTTTGTCGATTTTATTTAATCTTTCAAAGAACCAACTCTTTGATTCATTGATTCTTTGAATTGTTTGTTAGTCTCCAATACGTTAATTTCTGCTCTGATCTTTATAATTTCCTCCCTTGTACGAGCTTTTGGCTTAGCCTGCTCTTTTTTTTCTAGAAGTTTGAGGTTCACCATTAAGTTGTTTATTTGCGCTTGCTCTGTTTTCCTGATATAGGTATTTAATGCTATAAATTTCCCTCTTAGGACTGCTTTCATTGTATGCCATAAGTTCCGGTATGTTGTACTGTTATCATTCAGTTGTAGAAACTGTCTAATTTCTTCTTTAATTTCATCTGTGACCCATTGGTTGTTCAGGAGGGTGGTATTTAATTTCTGTGTTTAGGAAGTTCTTGTGGTTTCTTTTGCTATTGATTTCCAATTTTATTGCACTATGGTCTGGTAATATGCATGGGATAATTTCAATTCCTTTGCATTTACTTCACCAGGTTCTATGAGCTAGTATGTGGTCTATTTTGGAGAACGTCCCATGTGCAGCTGAGAAGAATGTGTATTCTGATGTTTTGGGGTGGAACACTCTGTAGACATCTACTAAGTCCATTTGTTCAAAAGTTTGGTTCAGTTGTAATATTTCATTGTTGATCTTTTGTCTAGTTGATCTGTCTTTTTGTGACAGTGGAGTATTGAGATTCCCCAATACAACTGTATTAGTGCTTATTTGATTTTTCATGTCCATTAATATTTGTTTTATATAGTTGGGTGCTCTGGTGTTTGTTGCATATATATTTATGATCGTTATCTCTTCCTCTTGGATTGTTCCCTTTACAAGGATGTAGTGGCCTTGTTTATCTCTCTGAATCAGTCTTGGCTTGAAATTCCCTTTGTCTGCAAAAAGCATAGCTACCCCTTTTTTTTTCTGGGTTCCTGTTGCATGGAGTATTGTTTTCCATCCTTTGACTTTTGGTCTATGAATTTCTTTTTGAAAAAATGTGTTTCTTGTATGCAGCATATTGTTGGATCTTGCTTCTTGATCCAGTTTGCCAGTCTGTGCCTTTTGATGGGTGAACTGAGACCATTAACATGGATGGTTAAAACTGATATGTATTGGGGCCGGTGAGATGGCTCAGCGGCTTAAGTGCCTGCCCAGCAAGCGCGCGGGCCCGAGTTCGACTCCCGGAATCCACATACGAAAAAGGGGCCGGTGATATCGCTCAGTGGCACGGGCGCCTGCTGGCGCTGAAGGTCCTGAGGTCAACCCCCCGGTACCCACAAAAAAAAAAAACTGATATGTATTGACTTATCCTTGTCATGTTATTTTCCTGTTGTTGGCTCCCCCTCTTTTTTCCCCCCCCCTCCCTCCATTTAATTGTTTGCCCTGCCTGGTAGATTCCTTCTGTTGGGGTGCCTGGAGTTGTAGTCCTTGTTATCTCTTTCTAGAATGTCCTTCAAAACATTTTGGAGTGCTGGTTTGGTGGTTATAAATTTTCTCAGATGTTCTTTGTCGTGGAAGTATTTTATTTCTCCATCAGTTTTGAAAGATAGTTTTGTGGGGTACATCAATCTGGGTTGAAGGTTATTTTCCTTTAGAACTTGAAATACATCATTCCAAGCTCTTCTTGACTTGAGGATTTGTGCTGAAAAGTCCGCTGTGATTCTGATGGGCTGCCCTTTATAGGTGATTTGTTTCTTTTCTCTAACAGCTTTTAAGATTCTACTCTTTTTTTGGTGGGTACTGGGGGTCGACCTCAGGACCTCGCGTGCCAGCAGGCGCCCGTGCCGCTGAGCGATATCACTGGACCCTTTTTTCGTATGTGGGTTCCGGGAGTCGAACTCGAGCCCTCGCACTTGCCAGGCAGGCACTTACACCGCTGAGCCATCTTACCGGCCCTAAAATTCTACTCTTATGTTAAATTTCTGGAATCTTGACTATGATATGCCTGGCTGAAGATTTTTTTGATCGTGGCTAATTGGAGTTCTATAAGTCTCACTTATCTGAACATCAAATTCTTTTTCTCTACCAGGGAAATTTTCTGTGATAATGTCTGTGAACAGTGTTCTGATGTCATTTATGCTACCTCCTGCTTTTTCATTGACTCCAATCAATCTTTTTTTTTTATTTTTTTTTATTTTAAAGAGAAGAAAAAACAAAACAAATCAAAAAAAGAACAAATTTTCAAAACAACATAATATGAGGGTAACAATGGTCAATGCATTACGTATTATTATCTTTAAGTTAGTTCTTCAGGATACCAGACATTAGCATTCAATTGTCCAAACATTGGCTCAAACCTTACTCTTCAATGAACTAAGTAAAACTGGTAGTGTATCTATCTTAACCATCTTATATACATACACAACTTTTTTTCCCTTTCCCTTCTTTCTTTTCCCCATTCCAGTCTCTCTTTCTTATTGACCAGTTTCTTTTTGATTCACCGTGTCTATTGTACATTTTGGATCTTATTTACTCTTTCAGTTTCTCATACTAGAGAGACAATACCATGCTTACACATGTGCGTCTGGTTTATTTCACTTGACTCCAATCAATCTTAAGTTATTCTTCTTTGCATCATCTAGCAGCTGCTGGATTGATTTTTCATGGTCCCTTGCTTATTTTTAAGAATTCTTTCTTTTTATGATCATTAATCCCAAGCCTGTCTTCTATATCTGAGATCCTGTCTTCACATTGGCTTAATCTGCTACAAAATACTTGCAAAGGAATTTTTGTTCTCCTGGATATCTGCTTGAATCTGCCTTATGGATTCCTGTTCTTTCCTATGCTGAGCATTCATGGCTTCTGTAATTTTCTTAAGCTCGTCTATATTTTTGTCTGTATCTGCTGTAGCGTCCTTGAGCATGGTCTTCATTGTGGATATTATCTCTGCAGTTATCTGTGAAATTATTTCTGATTTAATTTTTTCCAGAGCCTCATTCAACTGCTTTGTTGTAACCACTTCAGAGATGCCAGGTGGCTGGCTTTCAGCTTGTGCCACCTCATTGCCCCCTGGGTTTGCCTTTGGTGAACTGGATGTGTGGGATTGCATGTTGTTTAAGTGTCGTCTGATTTTCTTTTCTTTCTTTAATTGAATTCCTGGGGTGATATTTGTAAATTGCCTATGGTAGGTTGCTTTATTGCTAGTATTTAAAACCCTTAGGAGATGACTACTTCTTTGAGATATCTTCCAGGTGTAGCTTAGTTTTGGGTTTTGAGCCTGCTGCAAAATCCTACTTCTTAAATTTGTTGGAGATAAGAAGTTGCTGCCTTGGGCCGGTGAGATGGCTCAGCGGCTTAAGCGCCTGCCTGGCAAGCGCGAGGGCCCGAGTTCGACTCCTGGAACCCACATACGAAAAAGGGGCCTGTGATATTGCTCAGCGGCATGGGCGCCTGCTGGCGCATGAGGTCCTGAGGTCGACCCCCCCGGTACCCACAAAAAAAAAAAAAAAAAAGAAGTCGCTGCCTGTTTGGCCCAGTCCTTGGTTCTTCGGTACTGTGCCACAGTATTTTCTGTGACCTTTAGTCAATCTCAGTCATGGAATACCAGGAAGAAAAGCTGTTTAGAACATTTATGTCACTTTTGGCTATAGTGGTACCAAAAGCATCAAACACAGCCTAGAAAATAACAGACTGAGGTAATCAGTTATTTGCCATTTTTACTGTATAAACTAGATTAGTGGTTATATAACAAAATCTAAAACCAGAAAATTTTATGCAGTATATAAGTCCTTAATATGTCAATTTTTCTCTCAGGAGTTTAAATTTAAAATGAGTTAAGGAGGAAACAGAGAATTAGGAGAAGAGGAAGGAATTAGATGTAAGGCTGGAGGACCAAGAGGGATCCCACTAACATTGGGAAACTGGTGCAGAAGACTGGTGGGAAAAAGAAGGAAGGGATAAAGGGAAGAACAGATCAGAACCACAATCACAAAAAGGTTAGAGTCTCTATTTACACTGATATAAAAACAAGATCAAACAATGAAGGCAAGAACGAACAGACAAACAGAAACAAAAAGACAAAAAAACCCAAAAAACCAAAACACCACCACCAGAACAAAAAACAAATGAGAGAAAAAAAAAGTTCACTTCCAGGTTTTGACTCTGCTGTAGGCAGGCACCGTGTGGTGACAGTCCTGTTCCATGAAGATCTGTCCCAGCAAGCCAGCAGCAGCCCTTTGGCGGGGCAGCGGGCAATAGCCTGCACTCTCTGATGGAGACCAGATTCATTTACCTGCCACCTCAGCGCACTTTCCGCGGGTTAAGCCCCGCTGTAGCCGAGGATGGCACGGTGCCGCCCTGAGTTCTGAGTTCAGCTGCGCCCCCCGTCAGTGGCGCCCGGCCAATCGCTCTCTCGCGTGGGATGACTGGGCCTGGGCACTCACCGCCAGTCAATGTGTCCTTCATGGCCACTGCTGCTCTGTACCGCCGCGGAGTCCCCCAGGGGCGCCGGCAATCCCTTTGTCCGCAGATTTGAACCTCTTCTGTCGCGCCGGGATTTCTGACACAGGGAGAGGGTGCCTGCGGTCACCTCCTTCTTCTTTGTTGGAGTTTCTCTCCACTTTCTCCGTGTGCCCGAACTGTGCTTCAGATCTTTCCTGGGTCCAGGGGAGCCACTTCGCTCTTTCTTGTCCTCCCCCAGCCACTATATTCCAGTGTCCGGACAGCGACTTTTGGAGAGGTTCACTGCCTGTTTCTTACAGATCCACCATCTTTTTCCCCCCTCGAAAACTTGTTTATTAAGTGAATTAAGACTTTGGGTCTCAGTAAATGAAATCCCCACACACAGGTGAATTGCTGACCTGTTGTCCCTGAATAATCTTTAGGGAGCAGTGGCGAGCTGATGAGCTGGGGATGGGAAACTGGTCTAAATTTGAAAATAGAAAGGGTAACAGGCAAAATTTGCTGGGTTTCGTGTTAAGTCTACATAAAGTCCTCCGATTTTCATCATCCCGGGATTTATTTTAGTTAATTGGCAGCACTGGCGATCAGACCCAGGGCCTTGCAAGGGTCCCGAGGATCTGGGCTCAGAGAGACGGAGAGGAGCCGTCAGGCTCACCATGAACAAGTCAGAAAGTGTGTGTGTGTATGTGTATTTATATGTATCAGGGAAGTGGTACGAAGATTGTGCCTGGACTTCACTTGGAATTCTCCAGCCTCAGCCTCCCAAAGTGCTGGGATTACAGGTGTGCATCACCACACCCAGCTCCAAGTGACTAAAGACCACTGGCTGGGGTGAGGGGGAGGGCTGAGGACATTAGGCAGTCACTGGCCCACATGATGGCCCTGTCATTTCATTCATTTGTTTGTTTATTTATGAGACATACGTACTTTGGGTACATATGTACGCTATGTACTTTGGGCTGGCCTTGAACTCACTATGTGTCTCAGGGTGGCCTCGAACTCATGGCTGTCCTCCTGCCTCAGCCTCCTGAGTGCTGGGATCACAGGTGTGCGCCACCACGCCTGGCAAACCCTGTCATTCTGCTGGCTGCCAGCATTCTCTTGCTGCTCTGCCTCTGAGCGCTGGCCTGACCAACCGTCTCTTCCACAGCTCCTCATTAAGCTGAAGACTCAGACTTCCACAGAGTATTTCCTGGAGGCCTGTTCTCGAGAGGAGAGGGATGCCTGGGCCTTTGAGATAACGGGAGCTATTCACGCTGGGCAGCCAGGGAAGGTCCAGCAGCTCCACATCCTGAAAAACTCCTTCAAGCTACCCCCTCACATCAGCCTGCAGTGAGTTCCCACCCCCTGCCCTTGCCCTGCCTGGCTTTGCCGCAGCTGCTCCTGTCCATGTTCAGGGGTGCTACACAGGCCTGGCCGTCCGCATTGTGCTTCAAGGCACAAGTTTTTCTCTGCCTGAGAAGGGCCCTGTCTCCCCAACTACTCAGTGTAACCTCCTGGGGCCTCTGTAACTTCTGCTTACTTCCGTGACTGAGGTGGAAGAGACATCCTGCCTTTCCTCTTCTGGCACATTCTTCAGGGCTGCATAAGAGCCCCTTGGACACTCCACCAACCAGGTCACTGATCAAAAGAATGACGTGTTATGGCAGCTATTGCCTTCTGCTCAGTGGGGTTCTTCATTTATTCACTCAAGAAACTGGCCAGGTGTGGTGGCGCATGCCTGTAATCACAGCACTCGGGAGGCTGATGCAGGAGGATCACAAGTTCAAGGCCAGCCTGAACTACTACATAGCAAACCAAACAAACAAAGGTTTTGTCTCGAAAAAACAAAAGGCCAAACCAAACCAAACACAAACCAAACAAAGGTGTGGCATGAGTCTGTTCCAGGCTTGAGAAGCACCACACCAGGGGCAGCCTCTGTGGGTCCAGGGAGCTGCTGAGCTGTGGGGAGGGCACGGAGGAGCAGCAGGTCAAGGTGGGCAGTGGGGCGTTCAGGGAGGGGCAGTGCTGAGCGGGAGCTGGCGGAGTTTGCAGTGAGTGTGACAGGTGGAAGAGAACCCCATGGGGACTGCACACTTTGGATGTGCGGTCAGGGCCCAGCTCTCACGTCTCAATGAGAAAGTAAGCCCGGTGTGGACGTCCTGGACCACCTAGACGAGCAGGAGGAAACGGCTGGAAACGCTGCCTCGAATTCCAGTGCATAACTGAGAGCCCCCTCCATGGGTTGGGTCTCACCATGTGCCTCTGGCTTTATACCCTTAGTAGTGACTCCTGGGACCCTTCCTGTAGCTATCAGTGTGACAAGGGTCTCTTCTGTGCCTTCCTTCCATGTAGTCGCATTGTGGACAAGATGCATGACAGCAGCAGCGGGATCCGGCCGAGCCCCAACATGGAGCAGGGAAGCACCTACAAAAAGACCTTCTTGGGTGAGCCTGCACATCCCCAAGGCCCAGGAGCCGAGTGCCCGAGCAGCCCACACGGCTGCACGCTGCCTGCTGCGCAGTGGGCCGGCCTTGGGTGGAGCCTCCAGGCTTCCCAGGAGGTCGAGGTCAATGGGTTGCTGACTGAACACCCGGAGGAGGCTAGACTGTCACCCAGGGTCTGACGGTGCTGCCCTTACCCTCATGCAGGCTCCTCGCTGGTGGACTGGCTCATCTCCAATGCCTTCGCAGCCAACCGTCTGGAGGCGGTGACCCTGGGCTCCATGCTGCTGGAGGAGAACTTCCTCAGGCCGGTGGGGGCCCGCAGCACGGGTGCCATCCGCTCTGGGGATCTGGCCGAGCACTTCCTGGATGACTCCACGGCCCTGTACACTTTTGTAAGTTAGGGAGCAGGTTCCTCTTGCTGCCAGAGGGAAGAAAGTGACAAAGAGTGGGTGTGTGGAGTCCATAGCCATGGAGAGAGGCCTAGGATTTGAGGGGGGAGGGGTCAGCTTCCATGGGGCTTCTGTACTTCGGAGTTCCTGACCTCCTGTAGCCCCCACGGCCTAGACTTGGGCCTTTTTGTAACGGAGTCCTCACTCCCCTTTCCACAGGCTGAGAGCTACAAGAAGAAGGTGGCTTCCAAAGAGGTGATCAGTCTGAGCACCGTAGAGTTAAGTGGCGCAGTGGTCAAACAAGGCTATCTGTCCAAGCAGGTAGGTTGTCTGCAAGCAGGGAGGAGAGGGACAGGCTCCTTGCCAGCAGGAGCCCCGTGCCAGCCCCGGCGGCAAAAGAAATGCACATGAGGGTGGTTCTGGGAAAACACACACTTGTATGACTATCACAGCATTCAAAAGCAGCTTCTACATAATTGCCTGCTTTTTCCATATTGGCATCTGCCCACTTCTTGAGTAGTAGTTACTGAAAATCCATGTGTTTTTCTGTCTGCTGACAGGAGTCCTTTTTTTTTTTTTTTTTTTTTTTGGTGGTATTAAGGATTGAACCTAGAGCCTTCACACTGAGCCATGCCCCCACCCTTTTTAAATTTTATATTTTGAGACAGAGTCTCACTAAGTTGCTGAGTTGCCCAGATTGTGTTCAAACTTAGAATCCTCCTGCCTCAGCCTCCCAGAGTTCTGGGATTACAGGTGTGCACCACCACACCTGGCTTCTGATGGGAGTCCTGAGTGCGGAGGTCATGAAATCTCTGGAGGAGCAAGCAGGGGTGTGGGAGAGACTCTGGAGGGTTCTAAAGGTAGTTTGTGATCTGGGGTGTGAGGCCAAAGAAAGTCTCTCTCAGAGATTAATGTCATACATATCTAGATTATTTTATACACTGTAATTAATCATTTCTTTCTCCTTTCTTTTTTTTGGTTTGAGATAGGGTCTTGCTATGTAGTTCGGCGTGGCCTTGAAATTGAGGCAGTCTTCCTGCCTCAGCTTCCCAAGTGCTGGGATTACAGGCACGTGTTACCATGCCTGGCGATAATTTCTTTCTTTTTTGGGGAGTGTACCAGGAATCGAACTCAGGGCCTTGCACTTGCCAGGCACTGTACCGCTGAGCTATGTCCCCGGCCCATCTTTTCTCTTTTTTGAGATGGTCTTGCTATGTAGTTCAGGCTGGCTTTGAACTCACTGTGTAGCTCAGGCTGGCCTTGAACTCGAGGCAATCCTCCTGCCTCAGCCTCCTGAGTGCTGGGATCACAGGCATGTGCCACCACACCCAGTGATCATTTCTTTTTCTTTCTTTTTTTTTTGGTGGGTACCAGGGGTCGACCTCAGGACCTTATGCGCCAGCAGGTGCCCATGCTGCTGAGCAATATCACCGGCCCTTTTTTCGTATGTGGATTCCGGGAGTTGAACTCAGGACCTCGTGCTTGCCAGGCAGGCGCTTATGCCGCTGAGCCATCTCACCGGCCCCTCATTTCTTTTTCTGATGCAGAATGTTATAGTGGTTTCCTGCATATGTGCACACATGGAAAGCACACAAATATACATGCAGCTCTGTGTTTGTTTTTTTTTTTTTTTTTTTTGTGGGTACCGGGGGGTCGACCTCAGGACCTTGCGCACCAACAGGCGCCCGTGCCGCTGAGCGATATCACCGGCCCCTTTTTCGTATGTGGGATCTGGGAGTTGAACTCGGGCCCTCGCGCTTGCAAGGCAGGCGCTTACGCCGCTGAGCCATCTCACCGGCCCTCTGTGTTTTTTTTTTTTTTTTTTTGTGGTTACCAGGGGGACGACCTCAGGACCTCGCGCGCCAACAGGCACCCGTGCCACTGAGCGATATCACCGGCCCCTTTTTCGTATGTGGGTTCCGGGAGTCGAACTCGGGCCCTCGTGCTTGCAAGGCAGGCACTTACGCCGCTGAGCCATCTCACCGGCCCTCTGTGTTTGTTTTTGAACTAAGTTGACCCTTAAGAAAACTTGTGTTATTCGTAGGAAAATGGATGCACTTTGAGATCATAATGTTAAGTGAGATACCTCAGACACACAAGCTTAAATACCGCATGATTTCTCTTATATGAGAAACCCAAATTATAAATAAAGAACAAAATAAAAGATAGATAATAGGAGGTAGGGAGATAGATGTTTCTCATGGGAAGGGGATGGAGAGATGGAGGGAGGGGAGAAAAGGGATGAATGAAGGAATTGGGGTGTGTTATGTCTGTGTGCCAACTCCACACAAGGAGTGTAAACATCATGTCCTACAAACGTGCTAATAAACATTGATTAAAAAAAGCTGCCCTTGGGTTCAGGTTGGCCCGCAGCCTGCCTGTCCTCCTGCCACTCTTGCATGGTGTCAGGGTGCCGCGCTGCTTTCCTTGGGCTCTGTCAGTAAACGCGAGGCTGTTGCTGCTGATGCGTCACTGAGCAGGGGACAACATCGGGGAGCCCAGGGCACCATTGCAGTGCTGGGCATCCAGCAGAAGACTGTCTTTAGAGAGTAGCCCGTTGTTGGGATTGGCGTTAGGGAGACACACGGAAGTGGGACGGGGATGAAGAGTGGTCGTCGGTGAGCGCTGAATGCTTTCTTTCTGCAGGGGCACAAGAGGAAGAACTGGAAGGTGCGCCGCTTTGTGCTGCGGAAGGAGCCGGCCTTCCTGCATTACTACGACCCGTCCAAAGTGAGTACGCCAGCGTTGTCTGGACCCTCAGCCAGCAGCCACCGCTCTGACTCCTTCCGGGCCCAAGTCCCTGTGGTGATGTCTGCTGCACTGGCCTCCCCGCGTCCCGTGGCTGCCTGCTCACCCCCACTTCTGTGAGAGAGGATGTTGGCTATTTTGAGAGGAAAAGCATCTCGCACTTTCCCCAAAGCCCGCTGGGGGCAGGGCTGAGGAGACTCCTGACTGGCACTTCCCAGTCTCCTTTCCCCTTTCCATCCAGAGATCCACGAATTCCTCAATTTCTTGTTCTCACCTATGTTTTGAAATGTTTCTTTTTATCATATGCTATTTATGATATAAGTTACTAATTTTCTTATTTTTTAATTTATCCAAGAATTGCTGTTCCGAGTTTAAGATGAGTAGGGCCTCGTGCCAGGTTGATCCAGTTCCAGCCTTTAGGCATGTTCTTCAGCCTTGTCTTGGTGCTTGTATGATTTTCATCAGCTTTTGAAAGAGTGAAAAGAGGGCGGTTTCCTCTTCCTGGCATTTCAGTCCAGAGCCCCTTCACTCAGCTCTAGCAGGAGCGAGGAGGGCCGAGACCAGGGAAGGAGGTGACTGACGGCTGCCTGAGGGGTTACCCTCCTGGAGCCTCCAGAAGCACCCATTGACCTCTCCAGGGTCATGGTGGTCCGGCTGTGGGGTACAGGTCAGACTCTTTTGTGGCTATCTCAGTTCCTTTTTGAAGCAAGGAAAAACAATGAATAAAGTAGGCACTTTAGTTTTGCATTTGTCTCTCAGTCCTGCCCAGCCTATACTCTGTCCTTGATGAGTCCATGGCCTCAGCCCGACCCCATCCGAAAAGACATTTTTGTGGCTGACTTGCTCCCCAGCTTGCCCTCACCTTTCTCCTTGGCAGTCTGAGGGTTCACCCTCAGTCCAGCGCTGGCTTCTCAAGGCCAATTCAGCCCTCCCCCTGAGGCTGCCCTCAGCCCTACCAGGGGTGGATCTGAGCCCCCACCACTGGCGGGTTTCTTCTTTCTCTGAAGTTTTCCTCCCTTGGCATTGAATGGTGAACATCTCTGGCATTGCTATTTTTTGTTTTGTTTTGGTTTGGTTTGGTTTTTTGAGACAGGATCTCGCTATATAGTTCAGGCTGGCTTTGAACTCATTCACTATGTAGCCCAGGCTGGCCTCAGACTCACAGCGATCCTCAGCCTCCTGAGTACTGGGATTACAGGGGTGCACCACCACACCTGGCCTGGTATTGCTATTTAATGGCTTTTTTGGGTCATACTTCCTGCTGGGCCCACCACTGAGTATGAAGTTGATTATTGCTTAATTGAAGGGAGCCCTGGGCCGAGGCTCCTGGTGTGTAAAACTGCCCTGAATCATCCTGAGATACCACAAACCACAGTTCTGTTTCCCTCAAAGTTTCATGCCAGGAACATAACCAGAGTCTTGTATAATTGTGTCCAGTGAATAGGAATATCTTACCAGTTTTGCAGAAATAACTATAAATACATGGATTTTTTTTTTTTTTTCCTGATTGGTGGTTAAGATGCACACAAGGATTAGGGAAGCCAATGTGTGCTTCTCTTAGAGTATTAGATCAGAGGCTGTATTTGAGAGGTGTCCAAGAATAAAAAGCATCTTGGTGCTCAACTTCATCAGACTTGGAAACAGCAATGTTGGTGGCACTGTTGCTATCAGCTGTGAAATGAAGAGGCCCAAACTTCTTTACTGGTACATGTAATTTGGCCATGTGATTGCAGGTTCAGCCTCATCTTCTATTATTGTAAATAATTTTCTTTATTTTTATAGTGCTGGGCATTGAACTTAGGGCCTCCCACATCTAGGCAGGTACTCTTCCATGGACCTATATCCGCAGCCCCATGAATGAGGTGACTTCTGTAGCTGGCCTGAGGGTGGTAATAGGTGTGACTTCCCTTTTGTGCATTCACAAAACTCCTATCTTTTTCTCTGCAGGAAGAGAATAGGCCAGTGGGTGGGTTTTCTCTTCGCGGTTCACTCGTGTCTGCTCTGGAGGATAATGGTGTTCCCACAGGTAAGGTACAACTTTAGCCCTGGCCTGACGGACTCTGGGGCCTCCTTTCTGTGCCTCAGTAATGCTACCAAGAAAAGCCTGCACCATGGGACTGAGCAGGGGCTTTACTCAGTGAGACAACGAATGGCATGGTTTTTGGTTTGTCTGTTTTGGTGGCACTGGGGATTGAACCCAGTGCCTTTGCATTGAGCTACATCCCTGGCAGTTCTTTGTTTTTGGGTTGTTTGTTTGTTTTTGGTTTTTTGAGACAGCATCTTGCTACGTAGTTCAGACTGGCCTTGAACTCACTATGTAGTCTAGGCTGGTCTTGAACTCACGGTGATACTCCTGCCTCAGCCTCCCCACGTGTGCCACCACGCCAGGCTCTCCCAGCCCTTTGTGAGAGAGGGTTTCACTGAGTTGCCCAGCTGGGTTCAAATTTGTGATTCTTCTGCCTCAGCCTCACAGAATGCTGGGATTATAGATATGTGCCACCACACCCAGCTATGGTGTGAGTTTTGAAGCCAATTTCAAAAACAGAGGAAAGGGTATATGGGATGTTCTTAATATAAGAATTCAAGTAAATAACCTATTTGAATATGCAGTCTGTGCTGATGGCCCATAAGCTTCCGCCTAACAGTAGCTAAGGCTTACAATGTTTAGGTTGTACCAGTTTCTTACCTGTTGTTATACTCATTTCACAGTAACCAACCATGGTAGGATAATATTCTATCTTGAAGATGTGGAAAATGAAGCTCAAAGTCAAAGACTAAATTCTGTATCTGCTTTTAACATAAATACACTGGATTCTGGATTCTTTGATGTGAATGAAACTAGGTCTATGCCTAGCACAGGAAGCAAGCAAAAGGGCTGCAGGGATGTCCAGATAAGCGGTGCAGGTCTTGAGGGAGGGAGTAGGAAAGGAAGCAAGGAAGAAAAAGAGGAACATGTGCACCTGGTAGGATTCCCAACCACATACATTTATTGTAAGAAATACTTTATCAAGGGAAAATTTATAAAATATAAAATATAAAATATAAATACTTTACAGCCATGTCCTTGGGCACCAGAGCCAAAGCCCTCTGTTGGAACACTAACACTGGCCATGCTATTTAAATGAATTGTCTGAGGGCACTTCTCTGAAATGTCAATAACTCTATCTTCTCCTTTGGGATTAATAAAATTTGGCTTTTGTTTCTGGCTGCTATAATTCTTGTACAGAGTTTTTATAAATTTTATATTTTATAAATTAAATACTTTATCAAGGGCCGGTGAGAGAGCTCAGCGGCACAGGTGCCTGCTGGCGCACGAGGTCCTGAGTTCGACCCCCGGTACCCACACACAAAAAAAATAAATACTTCATCAAATGAGTTTTTGCCCATGTCTCAGTTGACTTGCAGTTGCTTCAAGCTGAAAGCAGATGTGGATATTCAATCACTGATTTTTCTTTTTTCTGCCTAGGGGTTAAAGGGAATGTCCAAGGAAATCTCTTCAAAGTGATCACAAAGGATGACACACACTATTATATCCAGGCCAGCAGCAAGGCTGAACGAACAGAGTGGATTGAAGCTATTAAAAAGTTAACATGACAAGGACCAGGAGCAGGACTGGAACTCCTCCCTCCTATGGGATGGTACAGAGGATTTCCTGGAGAATTGGTGTGTGTTAAGACTTGGGCTAGGGATGTCGCCAAGTGGTAGACTGCCTGCCTCACAGGTGCGAAGCCCTGGGTTGAATTCCCAGCAAAGAAAAAAAAAACTTTTAATGTTGTACATTTTGCACTGCTTTGGATAAGACTACTGGATATTTCCTTGGATGACACACAACAGTGGTGCTAGGATAGCCATTAGGTGCCAGCATCTTAATTTTTGCCCATCAGGACGGCCAGCCATGTCCTTGGGCACCAGAGCCAAAGCCCTCTGTTGGAACACTAACACTGGCCATGCTATTTAAATGAATTGTCTGAGGGCACTTCTCTGAAATGTCAGTAACTCTATCTCCTCCTTTGGGATTAATAAAATTTGGCATTTGTTTCTGGCTGCTATAATTCTTGTACAGAGTTTTTATTGTTTTCAAAGGTTTCCTACCTGTACAGTCCACATATTATTCAAGTTAATTATGGAAATATTTCAAGAGATCTGTGTCACTAAGACACTTTTTAAGTGGGGATGCAGGCAGAACTTCAGCTGAACATTCAGAGGACACTGTTTTGCTCTGGAAGCTAGCCTGGAAAGAAATCATGGGTTCACTTGTAGAAATTAATCGAATACAAAAAAAAAAAAAAAAGTAAAATTAGTTTTTCTACGAAAAACAGGCATTTAGAAAAAAGACATAGAGCAGGCGGCTTTCTAAAGGACAGCAAGATGTAAAGGAGAAGTTAAATCAAGACACAAAATTTTGGTTTTAAAACGAACATTAATGGAGAAAGGCACCAAGGTACTTCCCTAGTTGGGAGGTTAAAGTAGTGAAAAGTCTGTATCATACAGTATTTTTGAAAGAACAGTTTTTATTACTTTCAAGTTTATACAGTGCTCTGGCACAAGATATTGCCAGGATTCTTGCCAAGTACAAATTCTTGGACTTTAATAAAATATGTAACTTACAGGTGAGGGGAATGGGTACTTCCAAAGTGCTTAAGAAAAATGTTAATAGATTGGTCTCTTTTTTTTTGCAACTTCTTGCTAAGCAGCCCAGGCTGGCCTGAACTTGTGACCCTCATGCCTCCTGAGTGCTGGGATTATAGGTGTGTGCCACTGTGCCCAGCTTGAATTTCCTCCTTTCAATCTTATCTGGATTATTTGACCTAAACTATCAGGAATTCAAGATGTTTTTCCTTGTTCCTTTTTAGATTGCCTTTTAAAGCACCATTTTCCTTTTGGCATTTTTCCAAGGCTTAATGTCCCTGTAATTACTTTTATTGCCTTTTGAATATTGACAGGTGCTTATCTGAATTAAACATTTGGTTTGATGCCTTCCTGCCTCCAAACTGGCACAACTGTGTCTTTGTATTGAGAGGGCAGAATTTCCAGGTGTTGGAAAGTAGACAGTGAGCTTGAGGCAAATCATTGAAGTTGGCAAGGTGCTAGAACTTAAAAAAATCCCTAACCCATTTAATTGTTCTTGGTGTCAAAGTTGCTAGGTCATGGACAGGTAATTACTTCTGCTCGGCATGATGCAGTAGTTAGCTGTCTCTGTTGCTATTATTGCTCAAACATTCACTACTGGCTTGTTACAAAACCAATATAATAAATGGCTTAAATGTTCATATTTTAACATTATTTTCAATTAATTTATGCATGGACCAAACTGACTAATTTTGTTGTATGAGTTAATAGCCACCGACCTGAAGCAAAGGCAGATGGGGGAAATATGAAATTATCAACATTTTAAATGAAAAAGCTTTGGTAAGAGAATCAAGATTTGTTTAATCATCTGTTAGTCCTGTTCAAGTCAGAGCTAGGTGTGCATCGTCTCCATGCATCTTGTCCTTGCTTTTAGGTCAGCGAGATGTACGTACGCTTTGAGTTTATTCTCTTGCTCGTGCTATCGGTGAAGCTGATCTTTCCTCTGGCTGGGCTCTTCAACCAACAACACTGGCACTGAACAAAAGGCCTGCATGGGGTAAAAGTCACCATGGAGGCCACCAATACTTTTCAAGTTATGGCTTTTGAAAGTCTAAAAATTCCAGTAAAATATAAGGTTCAATTCCCCTGGATACAGTAAAGGAGCACCCGTTATATTTTGGAAACATCTTGATGCCATGAGTTTTATAAACCTATTTTCTGATGCCTCAAAGACAAAAGTGAAAATTATGTGCCAATCTCCAGTACCTCCAGATTCTCTGTGGCATGCTGGTGGGTACACATGGCTCCCTCTAGGAATAAGCCATCTTCAGTTAGACCACTGGATTAAAGTTACAGACTGCTACATTAAAGAATCAAACCTTTATACAGATCATGAACTACCTACTATCTCTGCATCACAATCATTTTCCAGTGCCTTGTTTTTTTCTCTGCTGCCCAGGCTGGCCTTGCCGTGGGCTCAGTCTCATGCCTCTGCCTCCCAAGTGGCTGGGAGCGTAGGCAAAAATCAGCATCCCCAGCTCTAGTACCTTTAATACTGAGTGAAGTCTAGTCCTACATTAACTAGGGCGGGTTAAATTTAATCTATGTGTTTTAATAGCTATTTCTAGGGATAATAATAAATAACTGGCATTTCAAGTACTTTAAGAGATTAAATCTGTAAAGATAAGCACACCAAAGTAACTCAAGATTTTCTACACTCCCCATCCATCACCCAGTACTGGGGATTGAACCCGATGCACTTTATCACCGAGCTATATTCCCAGACCTTTATTTTGAGACAGGGTCTCACTAAGTTGGTCCAGCTAGCCTCAAACTTGTGATCCTCCTGCCTCAGCCTCCTGAGTAGCTGGAATCAGAAGCATGTGCCACCATGCCTAGCATGATTTTTTATACTTCTATAGCTGTAACTCCAAATGTGTTACCTGTAAAATTTCGTACACATATTTATAAAATGTTGATAAAAATGGAAATGTTAAAAAAAAAAAAAAAAAAAAAAAACACTAACTGTTCAAACAAATCCCTGTTCTAAGGAGAACCAAACACCATAGGTGGCACCTCACAGATACTTTAAAGAGGAAGACAAAAAAAATAAAAAGTCAAAAGCTGGTAGATGATGCTCTTAACTAAATCAAAACAGCAGCATCGTCTTTAAAAGAAAAAAACCCTTACCATCTTGAATTAGAAACTCAAGGCTAGCAGCTTAGAATACCACCAAGGCCCCAGTGTGACAAAGTCTCATAAACCAAGCTGTCATCAGTCTCAAATAGGTAAAAGGCACACTACAATGTAATCCTTTAATTGCATTTAAGGCTGTCCCCCCCAAGGGTCAATTTCACTGTTCTTAAACTACTTTCTCTGAACTCTCCTTTTGAAAGGGTCTGCTGTATAGATCCTCTGACCACCTAATCTTGTATTTCTACATCTAGATTAAAGGTAACAGAATTAGGGTCTCAGCATTCAGAATACTTTTAACTGGTGACAAGAAGGAAAAAGCCTATAGTTAAATATCCCAGAAATTTATTTGATGTTTGGTTGAATACATTTTATATAGAAAGACTGAGATTGTTATTGTTTGTTTTGGGTGCCTCTTCACAGAGGCACTAACTACAAAGGGTGCCAATCTGAAGACGTAAGAAATGGAAATCACAAGCCCAATTTTAGGACTGTACTTTGCTAAAAGATTTGAATCTAGTGAAATCAAGCCACTCCCTTTAAAAATGCTCCATGTGTTGGAGCTACTGTGTGAGAATAGCTGACATTTAGGAGGGCATTTCACGTTCTGGTCTGCTGGAAAATTTAAATACTTGGAATAAAAAATATTCAGCTTTTAAGTTTTCAATACTGGAAAACTTTCAAGTCTAGAGTTTACAGCCAGGAAGGACCGCTTCATGTTCCTCAAATTGGACTGTTTCCCACAAAGTTAATCTTCAGCTTTGGCTTCCATTTCTTCTGCATCATCGTCGCCATCCACTTCTGCGTTTTCTCTCTCCAGCCTCTCCAGCTGCCTCGCGAGCTCAGTCTCATCTGTATCTGTGACCACTTTGGGCTGTGGAGGCACAGGTGTAATTTCAAAGTGAAGCAGTTAAACAGTACACAGAGTCCGCCAAAAAATGTGTACATCAGGAAAAGAAAAACTTGTATGACTATCTCAATACTAAATTTATTAAGACATCATGAGATTTATACAAGTTACCTTTGGCCTCTACAATTACAAGAAGTGCTCAAAGTGGTGGCCATGCGCTTCCAGACATTTATTAGGATGGCGAGTGGCTAAAGTAGGTATACATTTTTTGACAGACTCTGTACAAATCCAATTTTAATACTATCATTGTCTAGTATTTTTAGTTTTCCCCACAGTACTGGGTGCTGACCTCAGACCCTTCGCACTGAGCCAGCACTCCCAGTCTTTCGTTATACTTTTTTTATTATGATTTTGTCTTTTTGAGACAAGGTCTTGCTATGTAGTTCAGGTGGTCTTGAACTCACTGTGTAGCCCAGGCTGGGCTCTTGGTGATCACCTCCCAGGCTGATGGGATTACAGGTGTGTGCCACCATGTCCTGCTCTAACTGTAATTCTTACCGAAATTAATCTGTCAAATTTCTTCACTTTTGAGTGTTGACTTACTACTATTGAATTCTAATAGGTAAAAAATAGAAGAAATTTATGAGTATAAGCTGGTATAAGAGAAAGACATTTATACCAAAATGGAACAATACATTTTGTCATCTTTTAAAGCTAAAACAAACTGAAGATACATGAAATAATCTCTGTGGCTAAAACTTTTAAGACCACAAATAAATTACTACTGTTTTCCAGAGAACAAATCATCATATGCATAGATAAACATGTATGTGTGGAAATTAGGGTTTGTTCTTATTGAGAGGAAGATCATTTTGTTTTTTGAGACAGGGTCTTGCTATATAGTCCAGGCCAGCCCTGAACTTGCTATGAAGCCCCATTTGGTCTTGAAGTCAAGATCTTCCTGCCTCAACCTCTCGAGTGCTGGGATTACATGCATGTGCCACCATGCCTAGCTAACTCTTATTTCTAATTCTCTCTTTTTTTTTTTTTTTTTTTGTGGGTACCAGGGCGTCGACCTCAGGATCTCGCGCGCCAGCAGGCGCCCGTGCCGCTGAGCGATATCACCGGCCCCTTTTTCGTATGTGGGTTCCGGGAGTCGAACTCGGGCCCTCCACGCTTGCCGGGCAGGCGCTTAAGCCGCTGAGCCATCTCACCGGCCCCCTCTTATTTCTAATTCTAATCAAATTTTTAAGCATGTCACATTCAAATTCTAACAATAAATTTCTCAGCTGGGCATGGTGGCAGGCGTCTGTAATCCCAGTACTTGGGAGGCTGAGGCAGGAGGATTACCGAGTTCAAGGTCAGCCTGGACTACATCGTGAGACCCTGTCTCAAAAAAAAAAAAAAAAAAAAAAAATCTTGTTTCCTGGTGGGAAAAATTCACCTATACCATTGGTGATCAGAGGCCTGAATGCCCATCCTATAGTATGACATTCCAGTACTAATAATTCTTGATTACCTACATAAACCCCTTTTAGGAACTCTCTCAATCAGTCAATCAATCTTTCTTTTCTTTTTTTGAAACTAGGTCTCCCTGTGTAGTCCAGGGTGGCCCTGAACTCACTATGTAGCCCAGGCTGGCCTCGAACTGGTAGCAATCCTCCTGCCTCAGCCTCTCAAGTGCTGGGATTACAGGCGTGTGCCAACACATCTGGCTCAATAATTATTTTATATTCAGCAAATTTGTAATCTTAAATTTCCTGATTGGGGGGTCAGTACTGTGGGTTGAAACCAGGGTCTTCTTACTGAGCTATAACCCTGCCCCCCCCCTAAATCTTACTAAATCATTAATTTTCCCAGGCTGGACTTGAATTTATAATCCTCCTGCCTCAGCCTCACTGGGTACTGAGATTACTGGTGCTTGCCACCAAGCCCTGCTTTAATTGTAACTCTTAAATATTTCGCCATGCCAGATGGGGTGGTATACACCTGTAATTCCAGCTCTCAGGAGGCTGAGGCAGGATTTCCACGAGTTCAAGGCCAACCTGAACTACACAACCAGACCCTGTCACAAACAAACAAACAAACAAACAAACAAACAGGAAGAAGGTAAAAAAAAAGAAGAAAAGGAATACTTTCCTTTCTAACATTCTCTTGCCTGAGCCTCCCACAATGCTGGGATTACAGGCATGCAACCCCAAACTTGGCTTACCTGGTTTTAAAAGGCAGTGATCAGGTATTTTAGAACATATATCATTTAGATAATTTAAGCTTTTTAGTAACTTTAAGAACAAAGTAAAAATGAAGGCATTGATCTCACCTCCATTTGAACATTGAAAACACCTCTCTTTTCCTCAATCTTTTCTTTGATAACAGCCATGGCTTGATTGAGAACTGAGAGGCCTTCCGTTCTCTCCAGGGTTGTTGTAGTCATCACATACCGAGGAGGAGCTATTAGATTAATCTAAAGGAGAAAGCAAGAATTTGATTATGAATATACCTAGAGAACACAATAATTAGGATACTTTAAGATTTGTGCATTAACAAATCACCCCTAAACTCATCTCCTAATTCTGTAGGTTGGCAATTTTGGACTATTTGCTAATGTAGCAAAAGCTAACTGATAAGAAGAATGATGAATTTTGGGTCTTTGGTGGTTAAATTACAGTCAACATCAAAATAGTAGATAACTGTTTCTAAACTGATGGAGAGAAACCCTTGTAAGAGATTCTGAGCTAACAGCTGTCCTATTTATTTTACTGCTACTGGAAGATGCAGATGAAACTATATACAAGTTGCATATATGTAGCTAACTGAACAGCTTACCCTTTTCAAAGTACTGTAAGAATTCTGGGACCTTGGCCCACTTGCAACAGAAATTCCCATCTACTATAACAGCAGCAATAACAAAAAGCTGCCACATGGTCACAAACATTCCCCAGAAATATCATCATTTACCACTGCTCAATTAAAAACAAGACAAAACGAAACAAAACAAAACAAACACTTTTATTAGGAAACATGGTTCCCTAGAGCGACCAGATCATTAAAAAAAGAAAGCTGGTGTATAAGTGTTCAGTAACCCTGGCTTCAGTCTAGAGTACCAAAAAGGAAAAAAAAAAAAATTAAGGTCAGGTGTGATGGTGCAAGCCTGTAATCCCAGCTCTTGGGAGGCTGGGGTAGGAGGACTGCCATGAGTTCAAGGCCAGCCTGGGCTACACAGCAAGACCCCATATTAAAAAAAAAAAAAAAAAAAAAATCTGATTTGTTTAGGTAGTTTTTTCCCAGCAGGGTGAGAGAAAACTGACAACTTGCCTTGATGGGCATGGTCTCTGTTGAACAATTCAAACCTGCTCTCAGGGCTTCTTTCACAGCATCGATGCCTTCATAGCCGTAACAAGCCACTTCGATATCTAAAATGATAAGGGTTCAAGAGCTGATGCCAACAAATGCAAGAAATAGTTAAAGGTTTATAAGAACTAGAGAAGGGGCAGATATACTAGTATTCAATACTCCTTATAAAAGCTTTTATTATCCTACTAATTAGAAATTGATTACCAGCTATTAACTTTCATATTTAAAAATACTAAATAGGTAGTAAGCCTGTCTTCTCATGTATAGTAAGCCACCTAATGATAAAACTAAAAAAGACAAAAGAAATTTAACAAACACTTTGTCCATAACTGTTCAGAATTGCATAGTTTTTGGCCCAGCAATTCTTTTAGGAGTTTGTCTTGATGCATAAATAGGTGAGCGTATATGCGTAAAGCTGCTAATTTGCACTGTATTTTTGTAACTGTTAGAAAAATTTATAGTTATTGATGCAGCAACATATTTTTTGACAAGTCTCATTACTTAACAGTTTTTGTGGTGCATGCGAAATATTTTGAAAATCATTTAAAAAGTCATTTACCTGCTCGAATTTTGACGGCTTGTGGGGTCAAACGCCTATTAATATTGTTAATGAGTACCTCCCGTTCATCTTCATTCAAATCTAAACTATCCAAAATAGACGGGTCTCTAATTCAAAACAAAACAAAAGGTCAAGGTTACATTACTGATAACTGTGAAACCAAGCATACTATATCACAGAATAATGCACACAGCAATAAAGCACTGGCTTTGGTGTGAAAATTCAAATTTTAGTTCTGTACTTTTAACTGTTTTGGCCCCTTGCAAACGTGTTTCCACATGTGCAAAATGAGGCTGAAAACCGTATACCTCATAGGATTATTCTCAGTAATAACATAATGCCAGTACTTAGCAGTACATGATAAAACAGAAAATATGGAGCCGGGGATATAGCTCAGCAGCACAGTGCCTGCCTGGCAAATGCAAGGTCGTGAGTTCGATTCCCAACACCAAAAAAAAAAAAAAATAAAATAAAAAAAAAGGAAAATATCCAACTGATTATCAGAAGAAAAACTTCAGAGATATGGCTAAAATAAGCAATTTAATCCCACATACACGTGCCATCCAACTATATTTAAGCATGCCCATGTCATTAGCTGTGATACTTCAAGGATTTCATAATCTGGTTCAAAAAACAAGAACAGGACACAATTTATAAAAATAACAGAACATCCATGGGCATCAAGAGAGGAAGGTGTGGGCCGGTGAGACGGCTCAGCGGCTTAAGCGCCTGCCTTGCAAGCGCGAAGGCCCGAGTTCGACTCCCGGATCCCACATACGAAAAAGGGGCCGGTGATATCGCTCAGCGGCACGGTTGCCTGTTGGCGCGCGAGGTCCTGAGGTCGTCCCCCCCGGTACCCACAAAAAAAAAAGAGGAAGGTGTTACTTCCAGTTAGTGAGGTCAGGAAAGGGTTTATGCAGAAAAGCAGCATCTTATCTAACTCTCCTAAGTGCCACAAGATAGGAACCAGGGTCCTAGCCTCTGGGATGTTGAACAAAGGAAAACAATGACTAAAAGAATGATAGCACTTTAAGAAAGAATTGTTGTAAGAAAGTTATGATATGCAAAGAAAGAATGGTAAGGTTATGCATAAATTCTAAAAGACATGGGGGTTGGTTAATGAAAGGTGACATTACTTGGGTACGGGGAACTTTTTTTTTTTGAGACAGGATCTTGCTATGTAGCCCAGGCTTGCCTCGAACAAACAGTGCTCCTCCTGCCTCAGCCTGTGGAGTGCTGGGATTACAGGTGTGCACCACCATGCCTGGTGGAACTTTCATTTAGCTAATACAAAGTAACATGAGGACAAGCCAGTAGATCACAAGGACAGACAAATGCACAGAAAATGGGCAAATGAGATAAAAAGATGTTTCAAGCTGGGTGTGGTGGTGCACACCTGTAATCCTGGCACATGGGAGGCTCAGGCAGGAGGACTGGTGCAAGTTTGAGGCCAGCCTGGGCCACAGAGTGTGTTAAAGGCCAATGTGAACCACACAGTGAGACCCTGGGTTGAAAAACCAAGGAAAAAAAAGAGATCACAACAGGGCTGTAATTCATATGTCTCGCTGCCACGTAGCTCTGATTTGAATTCTGTTGCCTGGTGTTAAATAGCTAACTGTGGGTGGTTCAAGTCAGTGGGAATGTGTTTAATAGCCTTGATAATGATCAGGAGCGTTCAAATCCAAAAATACAGGCAAAAGGAAAAATTCTGACACATATACCAAATGTTGGCTGCTGGGTGTGTTGGCAATGCCCTGTAATCTCACCACTCTGGGAGGCTGAGGCAGGAGGATCACCAGTTCAAGCCCAGCCTGGACAACTTGGCAAATTATTGAGGCCCTTTCTCAAGATAAAAAACAAGGTTCTGGTGATGTAACTCAACTCAGAGCAAGGCCCTGGGTTCAATCCCCAGCACCACGAACAAAATGAAATGAGATGAAACAAAACAGAACAATCAAGCTGGAGGGAATATAAATTATAGAATCAATTTGGAGAGTAACTTGGCAAAACCAAATCAATTTAAAGATATATACAGTCCTATGACCCAATAATTCCATTCCTAGGTACACATCTCAGGGACTCTCAAACAGGTACACACAGACACACATGGATACTCATCACAGCATTGTTTAAAGAATGGGACAAAAGGACAAACTAAACATCTGCTCCTTGGTACTGGGGATTGAATCCAGAACCTCACACATGATGCTAGGCAAGCACTCTAGGCAAGCCATTCCCCTCATTCCTTTTTATTTGTTTAATTTTGAGACAGTCTTGCCAAGTTGCCCAAACTGGCCTCAAACTCACAATCCTCCTGCCCTGGCCCCCTGAGTTCCTGGGATTACAGGCATACCCAGTCACTATGTACTTTTCTTTTTGTTTTTTTGAGACAGGATCTTGCTATGTAGTTCAGGCTGGCCTCAAACTTGCAGTGATCCTCCTGCCTTACCCTCTCAAGTGCTGGGATTATAGGCATGCACCACCATGACCAGCTACGTTTTTGAATGGGGGAACAGACAAAGTGTATTCTCAAAACAAATTGCTATATAGAAAGTAATAAAGATGAAGTAGGTATACATCTTATTAATTTGGAGAAATCGACTCAGTAAGTCTTGTAATATACATGCTACAGAAAAATACAATAATAAATTTTAAATACACAAGTTATTCTATAAGTACTTCATGCATACATATACAAGTTGTGTATCCCTTATCTCAAATTCTTGGGAGGGGAAGTGTTCGGAATTTTTCAGATTTTGAAATAGAGTGGTGCCTCGATTTATAAACTTGATTTGTTTTATGATTTTGGGGAAAATGGCTGCATTTCTGTTTGTGTGGGGAAGATGGCCATGGTCGTGTTTGTCGCCCTATGTGGAGTTTGTGAAGGAAAGCAAAATTTTGCCGAATGCTGGAGTTTGTGAAGGAAAGCAAAATTTTGCCGAATGCTTTAGTTTGCGAATCTAATTGTCTGCCAATAGAAGCATTCATTGTGAACTGAGGTATTACGATATTTGCATACAGAGAATGAGGTATCTTGGAGAGGTGCTATGGCTTGTGTCAAGATGTACCCTCAAAGTCTCATGCAGTCATAGGTGGGCTTTTTCAGAGGCAGCTGAATGTAGAGTGTGTGACTGATTCATGGTAATATGCTAAGATTAAGTGTGGGTGATTACTAAATCAGTCCACTGATTGGTTTGGCACCACCCTAATCCCGGGTAGCCTACATATAATATAAAAGGGGCAGAAAAAAGCTGCTAAGGTCCCTTGTTTGCTTGCTTTGCTACCTTCTGCCCACCATGAACTATTTCTCTTCTACAACGCCTGTCTGCCATGTGCCACCCTGCCCTGGAGCTAGCCAATTATGGACTAAAACCTCTATAAACTGTAAGCTAAATAAACCTTTTCTCCTTTAACTTTGGGTGTTGGGTATTCTGTCTCAGCAAAGAGAGAGAAGTAAACAAGGAGGGTACCCAAGTCTAAATGTGAAATTCATTTATGTTTTATCTATACCTTATACACACGTTCTGAAGGTAATTTCATACAGTGTTTTTAGTGTTCCTGCATTTGACTGCAACCTGTCACAATGGTGTCATGTTTGTCCTCAAAGAGTTACAGATTTTGGATTTCTGGATTAGGGATGCACAACTTGTATATAGTAACATCATAAAAACAAGTTACTACTGACAAGTGAGGGGAATGGTCCCAAGGAACAAAATATTATTTACAATTATTTCAAAAAATTTGTTTCTTAAAAGAAAAAAATATACAGCGCATGTGGCAAAGAATTAGCATTAGTTAAATCTCAACAGTTGCTATATGACAAATGAAGCAGGGCAGTTTAAGGGCAAGGGAAGAACACATGCCAAGGCTTACTGGCAATGGATACGGAAACTGAAGAGGCGAGCTGGGAGCGAGATGCTAACAGTAACCCAGTGTCAGACCAACACTTATGGGCTGGGAGTGGAGCTCAGTGGTAAAGCACTTGCCTGGCACACACGAAATCCCGGGTTTGAGGCGGAGGTCAATCCTCAGCACTGTCAAACCAAACCAGTATTGAGCACACCAGGTAAGAGCGAAGAAAGGGGACAAGAGAGGTAAGACAGAAAAAGGTAGAGTCGGTTTCTGAGGAAAACACTGACTATGAGCACAAAGGATGTGGGGCAAATGTAAAGGCCCGGCTGAAGTCGGAGACCAGGACTGTGCAGTGACATCAATCCCTAAGCTGGTTTTCTTCCTAGCAGCACTCAGCAGTCTTCAACATCGATTAAGGCTGGATGTAACAGGAGGAAAAACGGGAAAAGCTTATGATATCAGTAAGAAAGTTGCTGAAATGACAGCTTATGGTATCTGTGCTGAATAAAAAAGAAAAGGCAGGAAAGGGTGAAACAAACAAAAACAAAACAGAAAAACGGGTTTGGAACCAGAGTCTAATACACGGGAATTCAAGAAAAAACATAGTAGGACTAAGTATGTGGGAACAGGAAGGATATGGGGCTACTCTACTAGAAAAGAATAGACTATGTGAGGTAAAGGTTTCAGAGGCAGAGCAAGCCGGGCATGGTGGCACACGCCTATAATCACAGCCATTTGGGAGGCTGAGGCAGGAGGACTGCTGTGAGTTTAAGGCTAGCCTGAACTACATAAATAGCTAGGCTATGTCTCAAAGAAACAAACAAAGAAAAAGGCAGAGGCAGGGTAAATCCTGAGTGAGGCCGTAAGGAAGACTAAAGTAAGGCCATGGGCTAAAGGTCAAAGGAACTGAGGTAAAGAAAATTAGAGGTTTTGGATGAGACACCCACACTCATCATGAAGTCATCTAGGATAAGAATAAAACTAGGAAAAGAAAATTTGGGTAGCTTGAGGTGAAACCATATGGGTTATGAAACCATGCAACTATGGTATATGAGACTCCATAGACATTATGGCCTTTTACACTGAAATATTTGAGTCTGAATTTGGCAAGGACTTAATATATAATGTTGTGTGATTAAATGCCAAGCTATAAACCTGTGTCCTAGACCCAGCAGCTGAGATATAAGGTAGAAACAGAATCAAGGTGTTCTTACGAGACTGCATGCTTAAATGCATCATAGGCACCGTAACCAGGTCTCTTGTACTTGTCATCGAAGACCCAGGCAGTTCTCTGGAACAGGCTTTCCAGCTGCTCGTCCTTGGTATATTCTAACACCTCAGCAACATGACGAAGAATGCTATAAACCTACAAACAGAATGAAGAGCTCAAGATTGCCAAGATCAGAGTGATAACAAATCGTGATTTATTTATTAAACATACAGGCAGTAGACTAATTTGTCTCAAAAATCAACTTACAGTTTTGGATTTTGTGAATTTGTCTTCACATTTAATTGCTTCCTCTGGAGAAACTCTTCTTTTTGACAAATCAATGTATCCTATGAGAAAATTTCAAAAAAAAAAATGTTCAGGTGCTAGCATACTATTATAACCAATTTTTATAAACAAATGAAGTATATGATTAGCAAGCTTTTAATTATTCTCTATTAAAATCATATCAACAGTGGGGAAAAAGGAACCCTTCTCCACTGTTGGTGGGAGTGTAGACTGGTGCAACCACTGTGGAAATTAGTGTGGAGATTCCTCAAAAAACTAGGATTGGAGGTTCATTTGACCTAGCTATTCCCCTTCTGGGTATTTTCCCAGAATAATTAAAAACATTGTACCACAGCGATATATGTGCACCCATGTTTACAGTAGCACAATTTGTAATAGCTAGATCTTGGAAACAACCCAAATGCCCATCAACCGAGGAATGGATTAAAAAGGTGATATTTTTATACAATGGAGTACTACTCAGCCATAAAGAAGGATAAACTGGAGACTTTTATAGGTAAATGGATGCAACTTGAGACCATACTCCTAAGTGAAATAAACTAGATGCACTTGTGTAAACATCGTATTGTCTCCCTAGTATGAGAAGCCGAAAGAGTAAATAAGATCCAAAATGTACAACAGATATTGTAAAATGGGAAGAAACTGTTCAAAAGGAAAGAGAAACTGGAATGGGAGAATGGAGAAAAGAAGGAAGGGAAAAGAAAAAAAAAAAAATATATATATATGTAAAAGATAGTTGAGGGGCCGGTGAGATGGTTCAGCAGCATAAGCGCCTGCCTGGCAAGCACGAGGTCCTAAGTTCGACTCCTGGTACCCACATAAAGGAAAAAAAAAGGGCCAGTGATATCGCTCAGTGGTACAAGCACCTGCTGGCAAGCGTGAGGTCCTGAGTTTGACTCCCGGTACCCACATTAAAAAAAAAAAAAAAAAAAAAAAAAAAAAGGATAGTTGAGATAGATATACTACTAATTTCTCTTAGTTCATTGAAAAGAAAGGTTTGTGCTAATATTGTTTGGGCAACTGAATGCCGATACCTTGTACTCTGAGTAGCTAATTTAAAGATAACGATACGCAATGTATTAACCATTGTTACCCTCCTATTATGTTGTTTTGAAATTCTGTTCTATTTTTTTTCTTTTCTTTTCTTCTTTTTTTTTGTGGGTACCGGGGGTCGACCTCAGGACCTCATGCGCCAGCACGTGCCCGTGCCACTGAGCGATATCACCAGCCCTTTTTTCGTATGTGGGATCCGGGAGTCGAACTCGGGCCCTCGTGCTTGCCAGGCAGGCACGTACACCGCTGAGCCATCTCACCAGCCCCTTTTTCTCTTTAAAATAAAAATTAAAAAAAAAAAAAATTCTATCGACAAAATACTGCATAAGAAATAAAAGCTGTGCAGGGCATGGTGGCGCACACCTGTAATCCCAGCACTTGGGAGGCTGAGGCAGGAGGATCACTGTGAGTTCCAGGCCAGCCAGGGTTACAAAGTGAGTTCAAGGCCAGCCTAAACTGCATAGCGAAACTGTCTCAAAAAGATAAAAAAAAAAAAAAAAAAAAAAAAAAAAAGAAATTCTGATTTGTTCTTAGGAATGCATTTTTACTATCAGGTAATTATATATTTGCTATTACTTTGGTGGAAGAAATTAATGATTTTGAATTATCTAAATGAAAGTTAGTGAAATGCTTCTCCTTTCTACTTGTTTTCCTCTGAGCTTCTACAGAGTTGGGACTCACTGATTTAATATTGTCCTTAACAGTTTTTTTTTTTTTTTTGAGACAGTGTCTCAAAAAAAGGCTGGCTTCAAACTCACAGCAATCTACCTGCCTCTGCCTCCTAAGTGCTGGCATTACAGGCATGTACCACCAAGTCTGGCAGTTTTTTTTTTTTTTTAAAGGAACATATTAAAATCGTCATCTCTTAAGTGACTACCATATCCAAGTAAGGATGACAGGTGTTCAACTTAAGGATCTCATCAAACCCTCAAAATCCTGCATGGTAGATCCTCTTTCCCACAACCCCTTACACTTTTAATCTGAAGAAACTAAGACCAAGAGAAATTAAGTGACTTGTCAAATAGCTACAACATGGAAACCCACAAACCTGTGCTTGGTTAGAACTTACAGTACAATGCTAAACAACAGTGGTGAGAGGGAATATCTTTACTTTCTTCCCCATAATGAAGGAAAGTATGTTGTAGTTTTCCTACACAGCTTTTATCAGATGAGAGAAATTCCATTGTATTTCTAGCTTGCTGCCTTTTTATTACAAATGGGCAGTGAAGTGTTTGCAAATGCTTTCTTGGTATTATTTAAGTGGTAAGACTTTCCTCTTATATTAGTTACTTACACTGACTTTCTATTTCAGATTCTGAGCATTTCTTTCATAAAATAAATATGTGGTTTATTTAGGGGTGGCAGCAAATGCCTATAATCCCAGGAGACTGAGATAGGATTCCAAGTTCATGGACAGGCTGGACAACTAGCAAAACCCTGTCTCAAAATAAAATTCACCACCTTTAGTGTGTATTTTTTTTGTTGAAGAATACAGTCTTATATACACCACAAGCAAAAACTGTCAGCCCACAAATCACAATAGAAAAACTTTGTTTGTAAACAGAAATTTTCATCTCACTTGGGCAAATACCTAGAAATGGGATTGCTTGTGTAGGTTGTACACCTTTTCCCCCTCTCATCTGACCCATAAAAACTAACCCTGGGATGTACTAATTAAGTACCACTAACTTAAGAAGTCTTGCTTAAGCTAATTAGCTTCCTTCTCTAATAACTTTGTATGTAAAAGAGTTAAAGTGTAAAATTTTTTTCGCTGCAATATACGACTAAAAATACTTAGCTTTTTTAAATTTTAAAAATTTTCATTATTCCATGTTTACAGTACATGATTACATTCATCTTGGATAGTTGGTATACATACATAGCACACCTTAATTCCCCTCTCAAGTAACTTAAATAAGCAATCTTAAATCTGAAATTTGTATTTTTAAGATAGTTCCTCACTTACCTTTTTCTTTGTCCACTCTAATGACAACCACACATTCATTCCTGCCAATTCGAATTAGTTTGTTTATAGAACGGATACGCCTCCTGGATAATTCACTAAGAAGAATCATGCCTTCGATGTTGTTGTATTCCAGCAAACTGACATAAGCTCCCATTTCAGCAATGGACCTTACATTCACCATCACTACATCTTCCACCTCAGGAAATTTGTGTTGATAAAATCTACAACTTAGGCCTGGCATTCTGCAATTTAAACAAAAGAATCAGATTAAGTGTCCAGTTAAGGTGAAAATAAAGAAATGCCACTTTTCTACATCTTGCCACTGAAAGAACACTAACGATAAAAGAAAATAGTCTTCTCATCTTTTTAAACTTCTTAAATGGTACCACAACATAGATGAATACCCAGAAAGCAAGTTTTAATTTTTATTTTGCTCCATATTTTTCTAAGGCTTGCCATCAGACCTTTGCCACAAGTTTCAGAGGAATCATAAAAAATAATGACCATCTATAAAGTTCTGAGAACTAAGGATTAAAGGAATACCTCAAAAGTAAAACAGTATTTAAATCCCACCACTTTAAGAAATACCAAATGATGGGAAGCATCACTACTTTCAGCAAAACCAAAGCTACTCTTTTCTCCAAGTCAGCTAAGACTGCATCTTACCCCCTGCCATGTAAAGAAGAATCCTCTGACTACCCAAACCTCAACCAATGTAACAAACAATTTTTTCTTTTTTTTGTGGTGCTAGGGATTGAACCCAGGGTCTAGGGCATTCTAGGTAAGTACTCTATTGCTCTATTTTTATTTTGTTGAGTAGGTACACCTAATCTTGAAAATAACTTTATAAATCTTCATTTCTAAAGAGTTCAAGCTTCTCTTAACCTCCAGGTATTCAAGATATTTAATATTATTCCCTCTGATTCACCCAACCTATGTGGGGAACACCCCTTTTATGACCCATAAGCTGGAAATCATACCATGCATAGAAGTATATTTTTAAAGAAAGTACTCAGACTGATCATGGCTGTTGATTTTCACAGTTTTCTATCAACCTTAACCTATTTACTGTTGTTAAAGGGCAGAAGACAGGAGTTAAAGGCACTGACAGAGCTGGGCCTAGTGGTGCACACCTCTAATCTCAGCACAGCAAGCTGAGGCAGGAAGATTGCTGAGAGTTCAAGGCCACCCGCTACATAGTGAGTTCAAGGCCACCCTGGGCTACACAGTGAGACCCTATCTCAAAAAACCAACAACCAAACCAAACCAAACCAAACCAAACCAAACCAAACCAAACCAAACCAAAAAAAAGCAATGACAGAACTTAAAAGTCTAAAAAAAAATAGGGGAAATAAGGCTGCCAATACCTGACCTTAGAAGTAGATTATCTACACTGGGTACAGTGGCACATGCCTATAATTCCAGCACTGGGAGAAGCTAAGGCAGGAGGACCGCAAGTTCGAGTTCTGAATAGGCAACTCAGAGAGACCTTATCTCAAAGTAAAGTAAAATAAAATAAAATGGACAGGGGACATTGCTTAGTGGTAGAATGCCCCTGGGTTTGATTCCCAGTATTGTGGGGGTGGGTGAGAAGTAGACCACACACATCCATCATGTGGAATACCAGAATTCTGTTGAAGTGCAGCTTGAGGACTTCTACTTGGCACCCACATAGAGCTTCTGCCCAATGGGAAGATAAACGCATGGCTTATACTTCTTTTTATTAACTAAGAGTCCTGTATGACTTGGTCACTTCCTATTTCCTTCAGATACCACTTTCTTTCTAGATCTCCTCATTTTATAAATAAATTGAGGCCCAGGTTAAGCAACTTGCCCTCTCATCAAGTTTGGATCCAGAGTCTTTGCTCATATAAACCAGGATTTTTTCCCCTCAATATTATCTATAAATATGTTACAATCAGAAACATACAAACAAAAAGCAACATTAGTATACATATTCAGCACTAAAGTGCATACCACAAATTTGTTCAAACCGTTTGTACTAATCTATCCTGCTTAACAAAAAGCAACATACATGGTGGAGACTGTTCTTGTAGCTTGACAAAATAGGGATTCAGAAAACGGAAGTACACACTCAATAGCCAGAATTACATACTAAGAGAAAGCTGAGCTGGTTGTTTCATTATTAAACAGGGCTTTACCAGGGATGGGACAGCAACTGTTGTCAATTATCTGAATATATAGTACCTGTATTTGAGAGCTATAAGAGTTCCAAACTGGATAGCAAAATAAATCATGTCATGGACCTGTGTGGAAGAGTTTTAAGAGATTTAACAGATGCTAACCATATTTAACTCCAAGTTTCTACAAATAGCAAAGGTGATGCTTTTGGGGAAGCAAGGCTGAATTTCATGTTTAAAGAACACAGAACAGGGTAAAAGACTCCTGAAAGGAGATATGAATACTACTGCTTTGCACAAGTCTTTTTGCAATAAGTAAATAATGGAATAATGTTGATGGTATGATGGTATTCAGAGTAAGGACAGAAAGTATCCAGTAACTACAAAAGAATCCCTATCAGAAAGAATCTGCATACTGGCTGATAGATTTTGAATGTATCACCTTAAAAATGCAAGTAATATTTAAAAAATACCTGTTCTTAAAAATTTTTTTTTTCTGTTTTTCTCAGTCAGGAAAACAGAAACCACGCTGGGATTTATTCAGTCCCTTCTACTATTTTCACAGCATCTGTATTTGGCCCTCAAGTGCTGAGCCAGGCAAGTAGCATGGTGAACTCTGGAAAGAGTACTGAACTTGGGTTCAGTCTTCGCTGTCCTACTTTCTAACTGTGGCTGCTTGGGAAAAGCATCCTCTTTGAACTCTGGTTTCTAGTATGTGCCACGTACCTCCCAGGTTTGTTGAGGGTATCAAATGAAATAAAATACATGTACAAACACTTTATGCCACACAAACGTATTTTTAACAATTTGCTAAACCATTTTTTCAGTATCTGCTATGTACTAAGCACTGGTGAAACAAGATTCTTGTCTGAAGAATTAAGTATACAGCAGAAAAAAACTAGTAAGCAAATAATTACAACATAAGGTACTATGAAAGAAGCATAGTGAAGCAATCAACGGGGCACCAAGGAACAAATATTAAATGACTTGCTCAAGGAAAAATGCTCAACAAGTACTAGAGTAGGAGATAAACCCAAGTTTTCTGATATTAAACTTGAGTGTCTTTTACCCAGTCTCTCAATACCACAGAGTACTCAATGTTAAAAAAAAAGTAATACTGTTATATATTCGATGTAAAAATCACCTTTCAAGACATTAAACAAACTCCAACCTAATATCAAAGACGTTACATTGTCAATTTTGTACAGACCAATGGCAGAGAGAACTTCTTTCTTGTTATCAGGGCATAGTCGAGTCACATAATGGATACAGGAAGTCCACATTCCTTTCCAAAGTGCATTACGTGTTGTGAAAAGTGGTTTAGCTGTAATGCTTATTAGTAATGTTCTCTGAAGGCTAATTCTTGGTCTGGAGTGCTACACAAATAAAAATTTTAAACTATTTCACTGTAGTTGAAATAGGAATTTCTACCAAATCTCTACAGACATTACCATGCATCAGACAACTACATCTTTTGCGAATTAGCAACTATTATCTGGCATCACATGAACTGAGAATAGGCAGTAAAAATTCTACCTAAGTAACTCCCCAGCTTTTGAAAAACACATTTGAGTTTTATTCTTGAAATAACAACTCAATCTGGAGAAAAATCGACTTCTCTTCTATATTCTTATCCAAGAAACAATGTTTCTTGTTTAGTGAAAATTAAAGCCGTCTAAGTTTTGGGATAGCAGGATGTATACACATTTAACTCTTAGCTATGCATAATTTGACACCACAGTTGTATTCTCATCGTTGCTAAAATGCAAATTGATATTAACAATAATAAACCCCCTCAGTGGGACATTTAGTTACAATTCAATGGGTGCCTCAGTCTACAGAAACTACAGCACTAAAGCAACCTGAACTTCAAGTTTAATGATAAACTAATAAATTATTCTTGGACCAGGCTCTTTTCAATATGGTGAGGCCCATCCTGCTTGGTTCTCCGTGGAGAGAAGTACGGTCTGGTTTCCACCGAGAATCAGGGGAAGATTCTGGTAGCACTGCACCGCGGAGCGGAAGAAAAAAAATTCTCGGGGCCAGAAAAAGCTCAGGGCTCCGCGTCCGGGCAGGGACGGTGTCCCAGCGACCTCCCGAGGCCTCGCCACCTCAGGGCTCCTCTCCGACACCCTGAAGAGGCTGTAAAGCCCGCTGGGCCCGCTCTCCTTTACGATGGTCCTCCGCTCTCACAGGGATGCCTGTGGCACCCCGGAGCCCGTGACAGAAGCAGCGGCGGCAGCGGTGTCCACGGACACTTCCCGCGCAGCCACGGGAAAGGGAGGGGGTGTTCGCCGGGCCTACCCTCTCTCGAACACTCCTGTCACTGGACACAGGCTAAAGTTAGGTCTAGGAAAACCGAGCTGCGCGATTAATCACCTGAGGTATGTGTGTGAGTCTCGCACTAGGGTCCCGCGCCGTGATCTTAAAGCGGAGTGAACAGACTTGTTCCACGCACAGCGGCCAGCGAGCTTTTTCAGCGTGCGCTTCGCTCAACCCCACCGCGCAGGCGGAACCGCCTCACATTGCGCAAGCGCCGACGAGGGGGGCCGCTCCTCGTCACTGATCATAGAGTCTGGGTCCTCCAAGAATTAGGATGAATGTCAATCGCAGGAAGACCTAAAAAATACATTTTCTCGCTATCCTTATATTTTGCTAAGTAACCTTGAAGGCATGGGTGAGAGGCAGGACTCTGATTCCTTATTCCTCAAGAATAAGTTCTTTCAAGCTTGTAGTCAACCATAAGATGGCGCTGTGAAACATTAAAATGGAGGAAGAGAAGGAACGTACTTCTTTCTTCAGTCGTTCGGAGTGTGCAGTGACTTGCGCAGCTGCAAACGGGAGGACGGGGGAGGGGGAAGGTGGAGGGGCAGGGCTGGGAGGCGAACAGCAATTCCGCAGTGCGCGCGCCTCAACATCCGGGCATCGCCTTCATCCAGCTCTCTGGCTTCTCCGTGACAACAGGAAGCGGAAGTGAAAAATGGGTGTCCCTCAGCTTCTTAGCAACGCACGGTCAAGTGACACAATCAGCTGACTCCGGTAGAGGAAGGGACTGTGGCGGCCGGTGTTGGAGCTGTTGCAGCCACGATTGCCCGGTCAGGGGGCCGAGCCGAACGGTCATCGTCAGAATGTCGGGCAAAGACCGGATTGAAATCTTCCCCTCGCGGATGTAAGTAAAAGAACAGGCCGAGTGGCGCTCGTAGTTTCAGGAATGTCTGCCCGGAGCGCGATTCCCCACACCCGGGACCACGAGCGAGGCTCCTAGTTTCCTGGCTGATGCCGAACTCTCCCTAGGGACTTTCTTGAGTTCAAGGCCAGGCTTCTCTTAGCTCGCTCACAGGTTCCTCCAGCGCGAACCAGACTGCACAGAGCGGTCCCAGCACAGAGGAAAAGGCGCCCGGCCTGCCGGCGTCTGTGGAGGTCCGCTGTCCTTTCTCGTTAATCAAGTCCTTCGCGGAGCCCGTGGTTTAGTGATGAGAGGGTGAAGACAATAAGGTTTGTTCGCTGCTCTGAGAGGGGAAGTTTGCTGCGGTGGGAAGCAGATAGAAGGTCCCTGAGTCAAAGTGGGATCGCACCAGGTTATCGTAGCATGGGCGCCAGATTCCCTTATTTTCCAAGATCGCATCAAATGTCACCTGCTGTTGGGAGATAGCCATGCGTTTCTGAAGCACTCCTTTTGCACTATGACCACTACACCTTTTCAGGCCTCTGTTATCGCTCATCACATCATAGATACTTATTTATTGAATATCTTTCCCTCCCACCAGTCTCCAGGCCCTTCCAGGATGAGAGCATCTTGATTATTGATCCCTAGAAAATCCACAGAGAATGTTTCTTGAGTGAACCTATGTCTTGGAATCTGCTCAATTGCAGGCTGCATTTCTCTTTTGGCCTGTAGTCTTTGTCAGGAAAAATGACAGCACCATAGTGGCCATTTTGTAAAGAAAATTTTGAAGTTTTCTCAGATGTGCTTAACAATTTGTGAGAGTGCTGGGCGTGGTGGCATACCCCTGTAGTCCCAACACTGGGGAGGCTGAGGCAGGAGGATTGCCACGAGTTCGAGGCCAGCCTGGGCTACATAATTCAAGGCATAAAGTCACTTGTTTGTTTGTTTGTTTGTTTGTTTTTGTAATTTTTGAGACAGGGTTTTGTTCTGCAGTTCAGGCTGGCCTTGAACTAACTTTGTAGCCCAGGCTGGCCTCGAATTCAGGGTGATCCTCCTGCCTCAGCCTTCCCAGTGCTGGGATTACAGTTGTGCACCACCATTCCCGGCTCACTGACTTTCCTAAGGCTGATTATCCTGCAAGCTAGTTGTGGAGAAGGATAATACCTGTGAAATAGATCAGGACCACCCTGGGAGATTCCAGAACTCTCAGCACACAGTGACTCCTTCCAAACCTGCACTGAGAGACAACCGAATTCTGACATGGCTTCTAGCAGCATAAAGCTGTGTCCTGAGGATAACTCCAGCTCTCCATTGAAATGACTGCTGGAGGTGTAGCTCAGTGGCAGAGCACTTGCCTAACATGCATGAGGCCCGCTGTTCAATCCCTAGCACCACAAAAAATAAATAAAATATGCACTGCAAAAATAAATAAGAAAAATGCCTGTCTGAGGAACCCTCAAAGCTACCAGAAGAATTAAATATTTGTTCTGTCCAGTACAGGATTGATGGATCCCTGACCTCCCTTAGAGTCCTAACTAAAAAGGGTTTACAGCTGTGAATGTGTACCTGCTAGAACTCAGCAGTGTCTCTCTCGAGGGTTTGAGAGCCCCTGGGAAGAGGATCCTGATTTCCATAACTGCCAGAGTGCAGACAGACCTGGCCTAATTACATTCCCACTGAGTGCCCCTTTGTAAGTTTTCCTGTTGCTGACTCCACTTAGGGCGCACTCCTCCACTCTGTCTTTAAAACACCCAAACCTCTGCACAAATCCAAATGGAGCTCAACTCTTTGCCCTCCTGTCAGTTGTTATTGAAGAAAATCTCTTTCCATTGTTTTAGCTAATGTTTGGCCATGTTTATCTGTGACAGTAGTCAGAATGTTAACATGTTTTTGTTTCTATCTGGGAACTTTTAATTTGACACTAAGAGGTGAAAATGGACTTCTTTGGGCTTAGACAAGAAATGATAGGTTTGTGAAGGTGAAAACTGCTATATGAGAGCTCTCAGTTTGCTGACTGAGAGGAAAATCAGGTGCCAGGAATAAATATTTTTCCTAAGGCCCAACAAGCAGGTTCTTTGTCATATAGTCAGATGTTTTTGATTCAGCTGCAACCAGTCATTGTCCTAGCTGAAGGTCAAACCTTTTTTGGTAGGGAACAGCAGCTCTGAAACAAGTAAAATGACAGATTTTAAAAGTCCTAAAGCCAAGGCATGGTGGTGCATACCTGTAATCCCAGTACTCGGGAGGCTGAGGCAGAAGGACCTCTTTGAGTTTGACGCCAGCCTGAACTACACAGTGAGATCCTGTCTCAAAAAAAAAAAAAAAAAAATTGCACATTTCACAGAGGTGGGGGCCGGTGAGACGGCTTAGCGGCGTAAGCGCCTGCCTGGCAAGCGCGAGGGCCCGAGTTCGACTCCCGGAACCCACATACGAAAAAGGGGCCAGTGATATCGCTCAGCGGCACGGGCGCCTGCTGGCGCGCGAGGTCCTGAGGTCGACCCCCGGTACCCACAAAAAAACAAAAACAAACATTTCACAGAGGTGCCATCTAAGAGGAAATTAAAAGTTAATTCAGTTTTATCAGGCTGTTAACCTATATACACTAAACTTGCTGAACTCTGCAGTGGTAGAATTTTACCTAAATTTGACCCAACTCCGAGCCCACCTTCAGGTGTGTAGTGTCAACACCGTGGTGTGTTCGTGTACACAGCTGGGCTGGGCAGCTCCTGCTCAGGCTGGGCTGAAGCAGCTTCCCCTGGCCGCACTGCTGCGGAGGCCATCGGTATGGGCCGTCTTCAGCGTATGCTTGGGTGACGATGGACCTAGCTTTGAGCCGGAGCTGGAACTTTGGGCAGGTTGGAGTGAGAAATCTGGTTCACATTCCTACCCTGCCTTTTCTTCACTGAATGACTTTGAGAAAGTTCTTTCGCTTTTCTGGGCTTCAGTTTTCTAATTTTTCTTTCCTTATTTTAAGTGGTACTGTGGATTGAACCCAGGGCCTTCCCACGGAGCTTGTGATCCTCCTGCCTCTGCTCTGTGGGCATCCGTCACCATGCTCATTTTCCTAATGTTTAAGTTCATGTCTCAGTCTCTTTCATCTATGGAATTCTCTCAGTTAACGCTATGGTAAAAGATTTCAGTACCGTATATGTAATTAAGAATTCGGTCGAAAGGTATATTAATATGTGCTGTTTTGCAGTTGATTATAACACCATCATGTGCAATTATATCTACTTAAATCACTGTAAATGCCTAGGTTGTGTAGAATTTATTGTTGAATTTTATTATCAGAATACTTTAAGTTATTAAATTTTATCTGGCAGGTGGCAGTGAGAATAGAAATAGCAACTTCTGCTGTCGCTTGCTGGGCCTTTGTCTGGGAGGGCGGGGCTGTGGCGCAGAGCTGGATAGAGCACTTACCCAGCATGCACCAGGCCCCAGGTTCAGTCCCCAGCACTGCAAAAAATAAAGCAAACAGAAAAACTTTGGAATGGAGCTTCTTTTTTTAGGGATTGATTTTTTTTTGTTTGTTTTTTGAAAGACAGTCTCTTGCTCTGTAATTCAGGTGTAGCCCAGGCTGCCTCAGCCTCCTGAGTGCTGGGATTACAGGTATGCACCACCACGCCCGACTGGAATGGGGCTTCTTCTGATGGGGGAAAGGTTGAAATAAGATAAGACTTCACTGTAAGTTTAGCTTGTCACTTTGGAGTCTTATGTATGTCATTTATTACCTAGAATCATTTACAAATTGATTCTGTGATTGATATTAGGTAGTAACCACCACCAAAATATTTAAATGTCACACTGGTTATAGAAGATACAATAAAATGCAAAAAGTGCAGAAGAATATAGTAGTAAAAAGTCCATTTTTTCACTCAGCCCTGTTTCTATGTATCCTTTGTAGAACTATTCTCTACATCTATATAAGCACAGTAATTCCTTACTTCAGGTAAGTAAGACAGTATAATACAGGAAGCATATCTACATCAACTTTCCTCATTTTTTATGACTGTATATCATTCCATTATATGGCAAACCATGATTTATTTAACATTTTAGTTGTTTCTACCCTTTTGCTTTTTTTTTTTGGTACCGGGAATTGAACTCACAACCTTGCACTTGCCAGGCAGGCGCTGTGCCGCTGAGCCATATCCCCAGCCCTATCCTTTTGCTCTTACAAATAAGGCTGGAGTGTTCATCTTGTACATGTTTTTGTACACATGTGGGAATCCATCTATAGGAACAGTTCCTCAAAGTGGAATTGATGGTCCTGAAGGTGATTACATTTCAGATTTTTGTTTGCTGTGTTGGGCACTGAACCCAGGGCCTTCTGTATGCTAGACAAGCACATTCCTACTGAGCTAAATCCCCAGAGCCCCAAATTTTGGTATATATTAGTAGATAGATTATTATTATTATTTTTTTTATTTTAAAGAGAAGAAAAAAAAACAAAACAAATCAAAAGAAGAACAAATTTTCAAAACAACATAATAGGAGGGTAGCAATGGTTAATACATTACGTATTACTATCTTTAAGTTAGTTATTCAGGACACCAGACATTAGCATTCAATTGTCCAAACATCATTGGCACAAACCTTACTCTTCAATGAACTAAGTAAAAATGGTAGTGTATCTATCTTAACCATCTTATATATATATATATATATATATATATATATATATATATATACAATTTTTTTTCCCTTTCCCTTCTTTCTTTTCCCTATTCCAGTCTCTCTTTCCTTTTGACCAGTTTCTTTTTGATTCACCATGTCTATTGTACATTTTGGATCTTATTTACTCTTTCAGTTTCTCATACTAGAGAGATAATACGATGCTTACACATGTGCTTCTGGTTTATTTCACTTATGAGTATTTTCTCGAGTTGCATCCATTTACCTATAAAAGTCTCCAGTTTATCCTTCTTTATGGCTGAATAGTGCTCCATTGTATAAAAATACCACATCTTTCTTATCCATTCCTCAGTTGATGGGCATTTGGGTTGTTTCCAAGATCTGGCTATTACAAATTGTGCTGCTATAAACATGGGTGCACATATATCGCTGTGGTACGATGTTTTTAATTCTTCTGGGAAGATGCCCAGAAGGGGAATAGCTGGGTCAAATGGGACCTCCAACCCTAGTTTTCTGAGGAATCTCCACACTGACTTCCACAGTGGCTGTACCAGTCGACACTCCCACCAACAGTGAAGAAGGGTTCCTTTTCCCCCACAGCCCCTCCAGCATTTGTTATTAGTTGATTTCTTAATAGTAGCCATTCTTTCTGGGGTGAGATGGTATCTCAGTGTTGTTTTAATTTGCATCTCTCGAATGACTAGTGATGTTGCACATTTTTTTGTATATTTGTTTGCCATTAGTATTTCTTCATCTGAGAAATGTGGATTCATCTCAGATGCCCATTTTTGGAGTGGGTCTTTAAATTTGGGAGGTCTGATTTTTTTGAGTTCTTTATATGTTCTCGATAGTAATCCTTTGTCTGAGGAACAGCTGGCAAACATTTTTTCCCACATTGTGGGTTGTCTCTTCACTCTGTTGGTGGTTTCTCTTGCTGTGCAAAAGCTTTTTAATAAGATGAGATCCCAGTTATTGATTCTTTGGGATAGTTCCCGTGCGGTTGAGTTTTTATTCATAAAGTCTTTGCCTACACCAATGTCTTCAAGGGTTTTACCTATCCTACCTTCCAGCAGATTTAATGTTTCTGTTTTAATATTTAGATCTCTGATCCATTTTGAATTTAGTTTAGTGCATGGTGAAAGATATGGATCTAGTTTTAATCTTCGGCATGTGTAGAGCCAGTTTTTCCAGCACCATTTATTAAAGAGGCTATCTTTCTTCCAGCGAATGTGTTTGGCACCTTTGTCAAAGATAAGGTGGCTTAGTATGTCTGGGGTTGTTTCAGCATCTTCTAATCTGTTCCATTGACCTTCAGGTCTGTTTTTTTGCCAGTACCACACTGTTTTTATCACAGTAGCTTTATAGTATAATTTCAAGTCGGGGATTGTGATGCCCCCTGCCTTGCCTTTGTTGCCCAGAATTGCCTTTGCTATTCTAGGTCTCTTCTGATTCCAAATGAATTTTAGGATTGTTTTCTCTAATTCTGTGAGATATGCTGTTGGAATTTTGATTGGAATTGCATTAAATCTGTATAACAATTTTGGAAGTATGGCCATTTTCACTATATTGGTTCTTCCTATCCAGGAGCAAGGGGTATCTTTCCATTTTCTGATATCCTCTTCAATCTCCTTTTTCAGAGTACTGTAGTTTTCAGTATAGAGGTCTTTTACATCCTTCGTGAGGTTGATTCCTAGGTATTTCATTTTTTTGGATGTTATTGTGAAAGGTATTGTTTCCCTAATTTCTCTTTCAGTAAGTTTGTTATTTGTGTACAGGAAGGCTATTGACTTTTGAGTATTGACTTTGTATCCAGCTACACTACTGAATTTGCTTATTAAATCTAGCAGTTTTTTAGTGGAGTTTTTGGGATCTTCTGTGTAGAGTATCATGTCATCTGCAAATAATGATAATTTAACTTCTTCCTTTCCAATCGTTATTCCTTTTATTTCTTTCTCTTGTCTAATCGCTCTGGCTAAGGTTTCCAGAACTATGTTGAATAAGAGTGGGGACAGTGGACATCCTTGTCTTGTTCCTGATTTTAGAGGGAAGGCTTTCAGTTTTTGGCCATTTAGTATAATATTGGCTGTTGGTTTGTCATAGATAGCTTTTACCAGGTTGAGATAAAGACCCTCTATTCCAATTTTCTGTAGGGTTTTTATCATGAAAAGGTGCTGGACTTTGTCAAAAGCTTTTTCTGCATCTATTGAGATGATCATGTGATTTTTGTCTTTGGTTCTGTTAATATGCTGTATTACATTTATTGATTTATGTATGTTGAACCATCCCTGCATCCCTGGGATGAATCCAACTTGGTCATGGTGTATAATCTTCTTGATGATTTGTTGGATTCTGTTTGCCAGTATCTTATTAAGGATTTTTGCATCTATGTTCATTAGGGAGATTGGCCTGTAGTTCTCTTTCTTAGTTGGGTCCCTCTCTGGTTTTGGTATCAGGGTAATGCTTGCTTCCAGGAATGAATTTGGGAGTATTGCTTCCTTTTCAATTTCATTGAAAAGTTTGAGAAGTAGGGGCGTTAGGTCTTCTCTAAATTTCTTGTAGAATTCGGCAGTGAATCCATCAGGGCCTGGACTTTTCTTTGTTGGGAGGTTTTTAATTACATCTTCAATTTCATTGGTTGATATTGGTTTATTTAGGATTTTTAAATCTTCTTGATTCAGCTTTGGTAATTCATATGAATCTAGGAATCTGTCCATTTCTTCTGCATTTTCCATCTTAGTAGAATATAAATTTTCAAAATAGGTATAGATGATCTTCTGGATTTCTGCAGGGTCCGTCGTGATATCACCCTTTTCATTTTCAATTGCATGGATTTGAGTCTTTTCTTTTCTTTTTTTAATAAGGTTGGATAAGGGTTTGTCAATCTTATTTATTCTTTCAAAGAACCAACTTTTTGTTTCATTGATTCTTTGTATTGTTTTTTTATTCTCCAATACATTAATTTCTGCTCTGATCTTTATAATTTCCTCCCTTGTACGGGCTTTTGGCTTAACCTGCTCTTCTTTTTCTAGAAGCTCGAGGTTCACCCTTAAGTTGTTTATTTGCGCTTGCTCTATTTTCCTGATATAAGTATTTAATGCTATAAATTTCCCTCTTAGGACTGCTTTCATTGTATCCCATAAGTTCCGGTATGTTGTACTGTCATTATCATTCAGTTGTAGAAAGTGACTAATTTCTTCTTTAATTTCATCTGTGACCCATTGGTTGTTCAGGAGGATGCTGTTTAATTTCCATGTGTTTAGGGAGTTTTTGTGGGATCTTTTGCCATTGATTTCCAATTTCATTGCACTATGGTCTGATAATATGCATGGGATAATTTCAATTCCTTTGCATTTACTTAAGCAGGTTTTATGAGCTAGTATGTGGTCTATTTTGGAGAACGTCCCATGTGCAGCTGAGAAAAATGTGTATTCTGATGTTGTGGGATGGAACACTCTGTAGACATCTACTAAGTCCATTTGTTCAAAAGTTTGGTTCAGTTCTACTATTTCATTATTGATTTTCTGTCCAGTTGATCTATCTTTTTGTGACAGTGGAGTATTGAGATCTCCCAATATAATTGTATTAGTGCTTATTTGATTTTTCATGTCCTTTAGTACTTGTTTTATATAGCTGGGTGCATTGGTATTTGACGCATATATATTTATGATCGTTATCTCTTCCTCTTGGATTGTTCCCTTTACAAGGATGTAATGACCGTCTTTATCTCTCTGAATCCTTCTTGGCTTGAAGTTCACTTTGTCTGCAAAAAGAATAGCTACCCCTGCTTTTTTCTGGGTTCCTGTGGCATGGAGTATTGTTTTCCATCCTTTGACTTTCAGTCTATGAATTTCTTTCTGAATTAAATGTGTTTCTTGTATACAGCATATTGTTGGATCTTGCTTCTTGATCCATTTCGCCAGTCTGTGCCTTTTGATTGGTGAATTGAGACCGTTAACATTGATGGTTAAAACTGATATGTATTGACTTGTCATGATATTTTCCTGTTGTTGGTTCCCACTCTTTGTTTTTCCGCTTTCCGGCTATTTAATTATTTGCCCTGCCTGGTGGATTCCTTCTGTTGGGGTTCCTATCTCTTTCTAGAATGTCCTTCAGAACGTTTTGGAGTGCTGGTTTGGTGGTCATAAATTTTCTCAGATGTTCTTTGTCATGAAAGTATTTTATTTCTCCATCAATTTTGAAAGATAGTTTTGCAGGGTACATCAATCTGGGCTGAAAATTATTTTCCTTTAGAGCTTGCAATACATCATTCCAAGCTCTTCTTGAATTGAGGGTTTGTGCTGAAAAGTCAGCTGTGATTCTGATGGGTTTTCCTTCATAGGTGATTTGTCTCTTCTCCCTAACAGCTTTTAAGATTCTGCCCTTCTGTTGAATTTCTGGGATCTTGACTATAATATGTCTGGCTGAAGTTTTTTTTTTGATCATGTCTAGTTGGTGTTCTAAAAGCTTCACTTATAGGGGTGTCAAATTCCTTTTCTCTTCCAGGAAAGTTCTCCCTGATTATGTCTTTGAACAAGGTTTTAATGTCATTGATGCTATCTCCTGCTTTTTCATTTATTCCAATTATTCTTAAGTTGTTTATCTTTGAGTCATCTAGCAGCTGCTGAATTGATTTTTCATGGTCCCTTGCTATTTTTAAGAATTTTTCCATTTCATGATCACTAATTGCAAGCCTGTCTTCTATATCTGAGATCCTGTCCTCGCATTGGCTTATTCTGCTACAAATACTTTCAATGGAATTTTTTATCTCTTGGGTATCTGCTTGAATCTGCCTTATGGATTCCATTTCTTTCCTATGCTGAGCATTCATGGTTTCTATAGTTTTCTTAAGTTCATCTATTTTTTTGTCTGTATCAGCTATAGTGTCCTTAAGCATGGTCTTCATTGTAGACATTATCTCTGCAGTTATCTGTGAGATTATTTCTGTTTTAATTTTTTCCAGAACCTCATTCAGTTGCTTTGTTGTTACCACTTCAGATAGGCCAGGTGGGTGGCTTTCGGATTGTCCCACCTCGTTGCTCCCTAGGTTTGCCTTTGGTGAATTGGATGTGTGGGGTTGCATCTTGTTTAAGTGTCGTCTCATTTTTTCTTTCTTTAATTCCTGGGGTGATGTTTGCAAATTACCTATAGTAGGTTACTTTATTGCTAGTGTTTAAGATCTTTAGAAGATGACTACTTCTCTGCAGTATCTTCCAAGTGGAGCTTGCTTTTAGGTTTTGAGCTTTCTGCCAGATCCTACCTCTTCAATTCGTTGGGTATGCGAAGTTGCTACCTGTTTGGCCCAGTCCTTGATTCTTTGGTACTGTGCCACTGTATTTTCTGTGTCCCTTAGTCAATCTCAATCATGAAATATCAGGAAGGAAAGATGTTTAGAACAATTATTTCACATTTGGCTATAATGTTAACTAAAGCATCAAACACAGCCTAGAAAATGACAGACTGAGCTAACCAGTTATTTACCACTTTTAGCTGTATAGAGTTGCGGTTATATAACAAAATCTAAAACACACCAGAAAAATTATATGCAGTATACAAGTCCTGTGTATGTCAATTTTTCCCTGAGGAGTTTAAATTTAAAATGAGTTAAGGAGGAAATAGAGTATTGGGAGAAGAGGAAGGAATTAGATGTAAGGTTAGAGGACCAAGAGGGATCCCACTAAAATTGGGACACTAGTGCAGAGGACAGGTGGTAGAAAGAGAAGGAAGGGATAAAAGGAAGAACAGATCACAACCACAATCACAAAGAAGTTAGAGGCGCTGTTTACACTCATATAAAAAACCAGAGAGAATAATGAAGGAAAGAGCAAATACACATACAGAAACAAAAACGAAGATAAAAACAATAAAACAGACAGATCAAAAATAAAACCCCACCAAAAAACAAAACAAAACAAAACAAAAACAAAAAACCCTTCGCCAGAACAAAAAACAAATCAGTGAGAAGAAAAAAAAAATTAAAAAATAAAAATAAAAATAAAAATAAAAAAATAAAAAGAATCAGTTCCAGGTGTTGACTCTGCTGTAGGCAGATACCCTGTGGTGACAGAGTCCTGTTCTGTGCAGGTCCGTCCCAGTAAGCCAGGAGCACCCTCTGGCGGGCGGTGAGCAGAGGCACGTACTTTCAGGCAGAGACCAGTCTAGCTCGCCTCCGCTCTCAGCGCCCTTTCACGATCCCTGGGCCTGAGAGGCTCAGCGCGCTGTCCGGAGCGCGGGTTCCCTGCACTGGTTCCCGCCGCTCTGGTTTTTCGCCACGCCCCCCACAATGGCGCCGGACCAGTCGCTCTCTGGCGCGGGACAGGTGTGGCTGAGAGTCCAGTCTCGTTCGCCTGCTGACCTCAGCACACTTTCGTGGGCCTGAGAGGCCTCGTGCTGCCCTGTCCGGAGTACAAGTTCCCAGAGCAGTTTTCGAGCCACTCTGAGTTTCGCCACACCCCCCACAATGGCGCCCGGCCGGTTGCTCTCTGGCGTGGGGCAGCTGTGGCTGAGAGACACTCACCGCCGGTCAGCGCCGTTCTCCGCTGCTCCCCTGCCCCGCCGCTGTCTCAGGATCCTCCGTGGGGGCTCCCTGGGCACCAGCTGCCACCGTGTGTCCGTAGAATTGAGCCTCCGCAGCGCTGCAACTCCCGGGATAGTAGAAGGTGCGCGCGCGCGGTCTGCTCCTTCTTTCCTTCTTCTTTGTTGGAAGTCACCCGTCACTGGTGCCGGGAGTCCCAGATTGCGCTTCAGAACTTCTCTGGGTTTCGGGGAGGCATCTCCCCCCCTCCTGCGCTTTCCGGGTCGCTATATTCCCGTGTTCCAATGGTAACTTTTAGAGAGAGTTTCGCTGCCTGCTTCTTACTCATCCGCCATCTTGAGGTCCTCCTAGATAGATTATTTTTATCCTTACTGCTTTTTTTTTTTTTTTTTTTTTTTTGGTGGGTACCGGAGGTCGACCTTAGGACCTTGTGTGCCAGGAGGCGCCCGTGCTGCTGAGCAATATCACCGGCCCTTATTTCGTATATGGGTTCTGGGAGTTGAACTTGGGCCCTCGCACTTGCAAGGCAGGTGCATACACCGCTGAGCCATCTCACTGGCCCCTACATTCCTAATGGATCTAAAACATTACAGGATCAGGGCTCCTGGCCCCAGAGCTCAGCGGCACAGCGCTTGCCTGGCAAGCGCAAGGTCGAGAGTTTGTTTTCGGTACCAAAAAAAAACAAACAAAAGAAATTACATACTATTTTTACTTATAAATCAATTAAGAATTTAAACTATACTGGTATAAAATAAGGTTTCTGATAATGTTTAATATTTAATGAATACTTACTCCAGGTATTGATACCAGAATGGTGTTGTAAGTAAATGAACTTCTCATTTATGGAACACTGAGGTAGAAATCTGTAATACTGAGAAACCAGTTAAACTTGCCAGCTACAAATCCCGTACTTTCTTACCCTCATTTGGAAGGGTAAGGAACAGTTTTAACACCGGGGACAGAGGTGCTTCTGTGTCTTGAGCAGTGGCCGTGAGCGTCTTTAACGTTGCTTCTCTAGGGCACAGACCATCATGAAGGCTCGTTTGAAAGGAGCACAGACAGGCCGGAACCTCCTGAAAAAAAAGTCTGATGCCTTAACGCTTCGCTTTCGACAGATCCTAAAGAAGATCATAGAGGTAGGATCAACTTTGTTGAGCACAGTATTTATTTAATGAATATCCCAGGGAAAATCCAGCGTGGTCTTGGCTTTTTTCTTTCTTCAGTCCTGGGATTGACCCAGGCTTTGCATGTGCTGAGTCCATGTTCTGCCCCCCCCCCCCCGGGCTACAGCCCTGGCTCCTAATTCTTCTGTTATTTGGCTTTTCTTTCAAAAGTAACAATACTGTTACAACAAATATAACACTGGACAAATGCTAGCATACATTCCCATAAAGATTTAAGTTTCAGGTAGTTTCCTTAAGAAAATCCCAACTGCCTAATTAGGCCTGCAGAGCCACCGAGCCGGACAAGCCCTGGCCCTGGCTGCTGCTCTGAGCTCCCGGGCAGCTTCCTGCCATCCTCCGGGCCCTTCCCGTCGGCCCTTTCTTCTGCCTAAAGTGCTCTTTCCCAGAACCGCTCGCGGTGGGCTCCTCTGGCCCTTACTGACCCCCCAGGTTGGCGTGGCCCTGTTTTTACTCCTGTCACACCTCTTATTTTATCTTTATCACAGCATGTGTGGCTGCGTGCTGTTTTCTTGATTGTTTCCCCCACTAGAAAATGTGAGTCCCGGAGAGCAGGAACTTTGTCTCTTCAGCACTCTACTTCCAGTGCCTGGAGAGTAGAACTGTCGTCCAGGCTGGCCTTGAGCTTGCTGTATAGCCCAGAATGGGCCTGAACTCACAATCCTCCTGACAGCCTTCTGACTGCCAGCATTACAGGCAGGTGCCACCACACCCGGCTTTCTTAGGTTTTAATTCAGTGCTTTTTTTCGGTAATGACATATGAATACAGAATTGCATAAAAAAGCAAAGGTTCTTTTCATGTATCTCTTTTCCACCTGGTGATCCTTCTCCTATTTCCCAGAGGTAGTTCTTCGTGATACTTTGGTTGATGGCCTTTTAGCCTCCCTTTTTGGTAGTGTGTACAAAAAGTACTGCATTTGTAAAGCATTCAGCAGGAGTATTATATATACACATGGAGGTTTTTTAGTAATAATAAACATACATAAAATTCTGCACCATTTCCTGCCCTGCTTCTCTCTTCCTCCTTTCCTGTGGCAGAACACAGACAGCTTTCTGCGTCAGTACATGAAGGTCTGTCCCATTCTTTCTATGGACAGTGGAGTTTAGCTGTGATTCTGCTGACGAATGTCCAGTCTTAACAATTTTTTGGTAGGGGGAAACTCTAAATGTTTTATGATGTGTGCTCACATTTCTGTAGAAAAGAATTTTACAATCTGATCTCTTGATCCGAGGAGAGAGGTATATATTATAAATTTTACATATGTAACAATATATAGATAAATATATGTAGAAATACTGGGGATTGAACACAGGTACTGTACTGCTGAGCACAGCCATAGCCCTTTTTATTTTTGGTTTTTTGAAACAGGGTTTCGCTATGTAGTTGAGGCCATCCTTGAACTCACTATGTAGCCCAAGTGGGCCTCGAATGAGTATATATTTTAAAACAAAGTTTTTGCTGGGTGTGGTGGCACACACCTGTAATCTCAGCACTCGGGAGGCTGAGACAGGAGGATTGCCATTAGTTCAAGGCCAGCCTGGGCTACAAAGTGAGTTCAAGGCCAGCCTGAACTACATAGTGAGACCCTGTCTCAAAAAAGACAGAAAAAAAAAAGAAAAAAGGAAAGAAGTTCTCTTTGGTTAATATTTTTTGGTTAATGTATAGAACACTAAAAATATTTTCTCCATATCATTTGATTATCTTTTGACTTTTTAAAAAAAAAAGATATCTTAATTTTTGTTTGATCAAATAAAAATAGCTTTATCCTTTTGTTTTGAGACAGAGTCTCCTTGTCTAGCCCAGTCAGACTTCAGACTCACTAGCCTAGGCTAACCTTGAACTCAAGATCCTCCTGCCTCAGCCTCCTGAGTGCTGGGAATTATTTAGAGACAGAGTCTCCCTATGTTGCCCAGGCTGGCTCAAATTTCTGAGCACAGGTAATTCTTTTGCCTAGTCTCCTGAGTGACTGGAACCACTACACTGGGCTTACAGATGTTTATTTCTTAAATCTTTTTCTTTAATATGTCTGGAACTTTTCCTTTTGTGGAAATGGTGTAAGGTAGGGATTTAGCTTTATCATTTTGTAAATGGGTAGAATGGTTTCTTTATTGTACTAAATTCCCATATAGACCTGGGCTTCTTTCTTTTTTTTTTTTTTTTTTGTGGGTACGGGGGGTTGAACTCAAGACCTCGCGCACCAGCAGGCACCTGTGCCGCTGAGCGATATCACCGGCCCTTTTTTCATATGTGGGTACCAGGAGTTGAACTCAGGACCTCACGCTTGCCAGGCAGGCGCTTACGCCACTGAGCTATCTCACCGGTCCTCTTGGTTGGGTTTTTTTTTTTTGGTTTGGTTTTTAGTTTTTTTGAGACAGGGTCTCGCTGTGTAGTTCAGGGTGGCCTTGAACTCACTATGTAGTGCAGTCTGGCCTTGAACGAAGTGATCCTCCTGCCTCAGCCCCCTGAGTGCTGCAATTATAGGTGTGCGCCACCACGCCAGGCTCTGGGCTTCTTTCTGAACCTTCCGTTCTGTTTCTTATATGTCCTAAACCAGATGTCTTTCTTTTTTGTAGCTGTAGATTTTTAATACTTGGTAAGCCAACTTCTACCCACCTGACCCAATTCTTCTCCTTTTTGCAAAAAAAAGATTGGATATTCTCAAGCATTACATTTTCTAGCTGTATTTTAGCATTATGCCATTGGGATTTTAACGCTTAACTGCAGTGAATATCAGAGGGTAATTTGAGCAGATCCATGTATACCCATTCAGGAACACGATAGCTCCATTGTAAAGAATCGATTTTCTACTTATCAATGCATTTATTGTAATGTTTTATTTTGTGTGTTTTTGTACTGGGCATTGAACCCACTGCTTGCACATACCAGGCAAGCACTCTGCCACTGAGCTACGTCCTTTCTAATGTTTTACTTTTTAAACTCATGGTTTTGGAGCATTGTTAGTGACCATAACCAAAACTGTCCAAAATTGGAGATTTTTGTTTTATCATTTATGAAATCAGTATCTGATACTGATGTATAACATCTACCCTAAAATACTGATGGTTGTAGAAAGCACTGAAGTAAGATCTGGCTGTAAAATGCTTGCTTGACCCTGAAGTGCTTCATGCTCTTCCAGACCAAGATGCTGATGGGCGAGGTGATGAGAGAGGCTGCCTTCTCCCTCGCCGAGGCCAAGTTCACAGCAGGCGACTTCAGGTAAAAACCCCCAGTAGGGTGCTTTTCAGAAACGAAGTGCTTTCAGGCTCATAATTACGTTAACATTTTTTTTAATGTAAGTGTGTGTAAGTATTACAGGCAGATGACGTGGTAATAAGGAGGACCACCTGTAACCCCGCACCTGCATGCTGCCTGTTACCGCCCCAGGGGTGTCTTCCGCCATTGCAGGCACAGAGTCCTTGATTATTTTGTCATCCATTTTCATTTGACCTTCTACCATAAACATTTGTCCTTGTTTTCATGTGGATGTTTCATCCTTCTCAAGGGGTGCCGTGATATCTTTTCTACTAATGCTGGATCTTTGGTGTAATTTTTTCAGTTTTTTGGAATATTAGACAAGATAGATTAAACATCTTAATGCATATCTTTTTTTGGGGGGTTTTTATTGAATTATTAGGGTAAATTTTTGGGACTAGAATCTATTAATTAATTATTTGTTTCTTTTCAGAAAACAAAAAATTTTATATACTGGAAGGCTCCTTTGTGGCTCTAGTTTCTTACCTTTACAAGAGTGGGGAGAGGAAGGGAAGGAGAGGCCAGGGAAGAGGGAGGTAGAAGAAAAAGGAAACCCAGAAGAACAGAATAGAATGAAATTCCAGTGTTCCAAATCAGCTTGTTACATATGCACAAAAACTTTATGTCCTGGAAAATGTGCTTTCTTTCTTGTCTCATCCTAGAGCTTGAATCCTGATTCATTTCAGCAGCGTAGACTCCATTATTTAAAAGCAAGAGTTTTGTGGCTTTTGTCGTAGCAGTGTGTGCCTTAGAACACATACACAGTGGTTTGTGAATTGTGCCAATTTATGTGTTAGTGACTCTCCGCGTGACCCGGGAGACACATAAGCATTGTTGTTTTCAGCTTAGTGAAATTCTTTTCTGAAGTCACATGGCTAGTTAAGGACAGAAGTAAAAGTTGTTTTCAAGATTTTTAATTTATCGTTGATGGTACTGGGGAGTGAATCCAGGGGCCTTGCAAATGCTAGGCGAGCGCTCTTCCACTGAGCCACACTGCTAGCCCTTTTAAAGTTTTATTCTGAGGCAGGGTCTCACTAAGTTGTCTGAGTTGGCGTCAAACTTGGGATCCTTCTGTCTCTGCCTGCTGAATAGCGAGGATTGAGGCTGAGCACTGCCACTCTTGGCTGTTTTCAGGATTTTTGATTTGAATGTTCTTTCCCAATGACATGTTTTCTCCTTGTGTAAGAGTGATCCCTGGCAGCAGGCCTTTGAGCCTGAGGGCTATGGGCCCCCAAAGTGGTGGACTTTAATTTTTGCCAATACCAGTGGGGTAACAGTCTGCACTGAGTGGGCTAGCAGAGGGAGGAAATCGGCAGTGTGTAAGTGGTTTAGGAGTTGTTAGGGGGAAGGTTTTAGGGTGGTTATGGGGAAGTCACTTTATTTTGTAAGAATTGAAGTCAGAAGTAAGGTAACAGTAATTTGAATACCAGTTTAATCAACCAAATAGCAAACCTAGAAGGAAAATTTTTTCCAAATTACACTGGCAGAATGAGAACTCTGAACTTAGCCCCATCCATGCACTAACTGAAAACACAGTCTCCGCACTTTGTCGTTCCTCCTTGTTTTCTGATGGCAGATCTAACATTGTTCATTCTCTGCCCTGTGAGTCCTTCCTCAGACAGCACCGAGTTTTCTTTTCTGGAAAAAGGACAGTTATCAAAACACTTACCTGTGACATCTCACTCTTAGTGTCGTTTAATGTTGAAACTGTCCGGTGGGTCCCTGTGGGTTTAGTTCTAAAGCGACAACTAAATAAAGGCTCTGTCGTCTTCTGCAGCACCACCGTTATCCAAAATGTAAATAAAGCCCAAGTGAAGATTCGGGCGAAGAAAGACAACGTAGCAGGTAACTTTTCAACCCTTCAGAACCATGAAAGAGAGTGGGTGACATTTTAAAGTCAGCCATTTATGCAACAATATCTTGATGTCCCAATTTCTCTCTTCTATTAGAACAACTTGATTGGCTTTGTTAAAACCATTAGTGGGGGCCGGTGAGATGGCTCAGCGGCTTAAGCGCCTGCCCGGCAAGCGCAAGGGCCCGAGTTCGACTCCCGGATCCCACATACGAAAAAGGGGCCGGTGATATCGCTCAGCGGCACGGGCGCCTGCTGGCGCGCGAGGTCCTGAGGTCGACCCCCCGGTACCCACAAAAAAAAAAAAAAAAAAACCATTAGTGGGCCGGTGAGATGGCTCAGCGGCGTAAGTGCCTGCCTGGCAAGCGTGAAGGCCCGACTTCGACTCCCGGAACCCACATACGAAAAAAAGGCCAGTGATATCGCTCAGCGGCATGGGTGCCTGCTGGCGCACGAGGTCCTGAGGTCGACCCCCGGTACCCACAAAAAAAAAAAAAAAAACCATTAGTGGGCTAGGGATATAGCTCAGCGGCACAGCGCCTGCCTAGCAAGCACAAGGTCCTGAGTTCAACTCCTGGTACCAAAAAAAAAAAAAAAAAAGCCATAAGCAACCAGGTCCTTTATTACTCAGGATAATCTGATTTTTTAATAGAAACGAAGCCTTGAGCAAATACTTTTTGAAATTCATTGACTAAAGCCAGTTGCATTTCCAGACTTAATCGCTTGACTTTTGAGGAAAAAAAAAAAAAAAAAAAAAAATAGGAGACTGAATAAGCAGCAGTACCTCAAGGCTGTGTTCTGTTGGTGAATAACTGTCCGCTTCTGTATTTAACAGGTGTTACTTTGCCGGTATTTGAACATTACCATGAAGGAACTGACAGTAAGTGTGAAACTCTTGTTGGTGTTCGTGTCTGTTTCCTCTTTAAGTGAAACTCGCTCTGGAAAGCAGTACTACTCAGACTTCTTAGCGGTCAGAGGTTCCAGCGTTAGATACTTTTTTACCTGCTAAGGTCACAGCATTTGATCAGTTAATCGAAAAGATCCTTTGACGGTTCATAAAACTTTGTGCATATCTTAAAATATCTGAACTTACAAATAGATCATTGTATAGTCCTTGCCATTTAAGAAGTAGGCGTTTTCTTCTATTATGAATTCAGTGGTTATACTTTCATGTTGTCTTTCTGCATAAGCAAAACCCACAGTATATTTTTTAATAATTTCGTTTGTACCTTTTTTAAAGTATAATAAGATGTTTTATGGTGTAATGCAGTCTGAATGCTTATTCTTTCTAGATTTTTATAGCCATCTCCCAATTATTCGTAATTGTCCCACCCATTCCATTCCTAATCTGGCAGCATTTGGGGGTAGTAACACATTTATCAAGTTTTGCCCAAGTAATTGTTTTCCATAGAAACAGTAACATTCTTTGTTCTGGCCCTTGTAGCTCATTGGCTCCTGTAATATTTAAATCATACGGAGTCCGTGTTAACAGAGAGTTTCATTGTATTGTGAGCAGCAGGCCAGTGTCCTTTCCGAAGGGAACCGGGGCGTCAGCTAGGCTGGCGAGCTGATGAAGTGAAGGTTGGTTGAGCTTCTCTTCTAGCTGGGCATGTAGCTCAGCAGAAGAGGCCTGCCTGGCATGGGCAGGGCCCTGGGTCCCCTCGCCAGCACCACACACACACAGCGTTAAGGGAATTCTTGTGGAAACCATATTCACCAGCATCCTCCGACCGTGCCTGGGAGTGAGGTGGGCACCTCTTGTTGCATTTAACGGGAGTCAGCGAATCTGTCTGTGTTTGGTAGTTTTCTGCTTATCTTCCTTTTGGGAATTTCCTGTGAGAAGATTATTTACTCTCTATTACAAATGTTGTCCGACTGGTTCTCTCAGGTTATGAACTGACTGGTTTAGCCAGAGGTGGGGAACAGTTGGCTAAACTGAAGAGGAATTATGCCAAAGCCGTGGAGCTGCTGGTGGAGCTGGCTTCGCTGCAGGTGAGCGCGGCGATGCAGCGCCGAGGAGAGGCTTCGCGCCGGTGGGGGACGCGGGGCGGCCGCTGTGCGAGGCGTGACCCCGTGCGAGGCGTGACCCCGTGCGAGGCGTGACCGACGTTGGCATTTCTGAAACAGTGGCTTCCACACAGTTACCTCTGCTTTTTATTACTAAGAAAATTTATGTGCAGTGGTACGGTTTCACTCTTCACTATGTGAGAACAGCAACAGTCAAAACTAGATTTAAATGTAAATATAATGATGTTTGTTCTTGAAAGCTCTTTTTCCCTTTGTGGCCAGTCAATTATGTAGCTAGGTCATTGGGTCATTTTTTAAAACTTTTCCGGTGTCATTTTTATGTCTTCATTTAGGTGAGTCGGAAGTAAACAGATTATAATAGCGTGGAAATCGTGTTAGCTGTATGGAAATCTCACATGAATTTCCTCTTTTCTTAAACATGCTGAAAAGGTGGTCTTTGGGTTCCTCATGTTTTCCGTAAGTGCGGTCTGAGCGGAGCCCCGTGAGCAGGGCGTGCGTGATTGGAAGACGTGGTGCTTATTTCATTACTTGCCCTCTTGTTTTAGACTTCCTTTGTTACTCTGGACGAAGCTATTAAGATAACCAACAGGCGTGTGAACGCCATCGAGCACGGTGAGTCAGAGCGGCTGTCCGGGCCTCCCGGGCCTCAGGCTCCGCGCTCCTGAGAGGAAGGGGACGTGCCGTGCGCTGTGTGACGAGAGTGGCGGTAGCACGAGACGCAGGATGAAGTGAGGTCTCTGCCTGCGATGGGGGGACAGAGGAAAGGGTCGGTTAAAGATTGTGGACCATCTCATTTCCGGTCGCTAATACAATTAGAAAGGTTGGAAACTATTTCCCAAAAGGCTTAATGTTTTCTTTAGTTCTTTGTAATGGTTGAACAGTGTATCTTTTTGAACATGTTGGATACAGTGGTACCTCGGTTCACTAACACTTCTGCAGAAGCGTTTGGCAAAATTTTGTTTTTGTGTGCGAACTCTGCACCCGGCGACGAACATGAACGTGGCTGTCTTTTCCTGAATGGGGGAACGAATTAAGTTTGTGAAGTGAGGTATCACTGTATTTTAACTTTAAATCCTCTCCTTCAGGCTGTTCTCCTTGACTGCTAAAATTAAAATTTTCTTATTTATGTATGTATTGGTTTTTGAGACAGTGTCACTTTGTAGCCCAGGCTGGCCTCAAACTCGCAGTGATTCTTCTGCCTCAGCCTCCCAAGTGCTGGGATTACAGGTGTGAGCCACTGTGCCTGGCAAAATAAATTTTTCTGTTTGATGCATTTATTTTCCATCTCTTTTACTTCATTATTTTTAAAAACATTACTGGATAGCATTAAAAATGCTTTTTACTAAAGAAACTGTTTCCATTAAAGAAATATTTATTCAGGGGCCGGTGAGATGGTTCAGTGGCATAAGCGCCTGCCTGGCAAGTGCGAGGTCCTGAGTTCAACTCCTGGTACCCATATAAAGGAAAAAAAGAAATATTCAATTCTAAGGTTAAGAAAGGAGCAAAATTTGAAGGAAACTCTTTTTTTTTCTTTTCTGTGGGTACTGGGGGGGGGTCGACCTCGGGACCTTGTGAGCCAGCAGGCGCCCGTGCCGCTGAGCAGTATCACCGGCCCTTTTTTCGTATGTGGGTTCTGGGAGTCAAACTCAGGCCCTCGCGCTTGCCAGGCAGGCGCTTACACCACTGAGCCATCTCACCAGCCCTGAAGGAAACTCTGATTGAGGCTCTGTTAAGATTATTTGAAGTTGTCTCATTTTTTTTTTTTTTGTGGGTACTGGGGGGTCGACCTCAGGACCTCGCGCTCCAGCAGGCGCCCGTGCCGCTGAGCGATATCACCGGCCCCTTTTTCGTATATGGGTTCCGGGAGTCGAACTCGGGCCCTCGCGCTTGCCGGGCAGGCGCTTAAGCCGCTGAGCCATCTCACCGGCCCAGTTGTCTCATTTTTTAACAATTCATAAACACACTATTTTTTGGTGCTGGGGGATTGAACCTAGGGTCACGCTCACTGTAGGCAGGCGCTTTAACACTGAGCTGTATTCCCAGCCTGGAAACTTCTTTGACTGCTTGCTAGTGCCAGGCCTTGCGCATGGAACCGTAAGCACGACAAAAAGGGTAAGGCTGTCAGTTCTCACCTTCAAGGGAATTCACATTCTAGATGCAGAATATGCAAATTCCATGTAAAGTGGAACCCAGTGACTTACATAAGACTTACAAGATTCTCTCTGTCCTATTTTTTTTTAATGGGTTGCTATTATACCATGGTACAATGTTATTTATTCATCTTTTTCAGTATATTCAGCATTGGATCTTTTATGGTCCAATATGTTATCGGTGCTTAGAAAAGACACTAGAAGGGCATGTACCGAAATATTTACAATAGTTACTTGTGGATAGTTGGATTATACTTGTTTGTTTTGTCTTCCAACTTCTTTGTATTAAGTGTACTTTAGCTTTATAATTAGAAAAGGTAAGTAACTGTTACACAAATGAGCGCTGTTAATTTGAAACAGGGCACTCTGACATACTCACATGTCTATTTTTTTAAACTCTAGTTATTATACCTCGGATTGAACGTACCCTTGCTTACATCATCACAGAGCTGGATGAGAGAGAGCGAGAAGAATTCTATAGGTTTGTTGAAATTGGCAGTTAGTGTTCTTTTTATTTTTGTTTTCCATGTTCCAAAGGCTCAATTTGCTGAATAACTAGTTCGCTTATGTGCTGTAGAATTAACAGAGTTTGTATTTTATTCTGATAAATAAGAAATAAGAAATAAATAATGCTGTAGTCTCCTCCTATCTGCAGTTTTGCTTTTCATGGTTTCAGTACTTGTGGTCAACTGCAGTCTGAAAATATTAAATGGAAGATTTGAGAAATGGTACGTGCTCAGTTGCACGCTGCTCTGAGTAGTAGCTGAGTAGTAGGAGGATGGGGCTCGTCCTTCTGTGCAGCTGTCCATACTGGATATGCCACCCCACTACCAGCCACTTGGTCGCTCTCTCAGTTCACATGCTGGCCATTGACTGTCGCGGCATCGCAGTGCTTGTTAATGTAACCCTGTGCTGATGCTGGCAGTCCAGACAAGCCAGACAAGCCGTGAAGTGTTTCCTTTAAGTGAAAAGGTGAAAGTCTTTGACTTTATAAGAAAATTGTTGTTAATCTCTTACTGTACCTAATTCATAAACTTTATTATGGGTATGTTTGTATTTTCAATCCATAATTGGTTTAACTTACAGATATAAAACTTGCAGATGCAAAGGGCTATCTAGGAAAAAACTCAGTATAACAGGATCTGGTGTCAGCCGTCCCCTGCAGGTCTCGGCACAGAGCCCCTGTGGATAACAGGACAACTCAGGTTTAGATTGCTTTCTCCTACATAAAAACTGGAATCAATCAGCAAATGTGTATCGCATGTGGAGTATGTTCAGGAGATGGTATAAAGTACTTGGGCATTATCAAAGAGTAGATTGTATCCCTGGAGAACGAGCACAGCATTTGGAAAGAGATGGCGCGTGTCTGTGAACTGGCTGAGATTTAGTTAGTAGGGATAAATCACTGGTGTGCAGAGGTCACTACAACCGGGTTCAGAGAATGGGTTGCGGGAGGTGAAAACAGTATTTAGGGGAAACACGCTCGTCTTAGACCTTGTGTAGTGTATGATGTAAAATCTTAATTATCAAAGGTTAGTTTCTGTCTTTCAGTGATGTTCAGAGTTGTCATGACCCAAAATTTTTTTTTTTTTTTTTTTTTTTTTTTTTTTTTTTTTTTGTGGGTACCGGGGGGTCGACCTCAGGACCTCGCGCGCCAGCAGGCGCCCGTGCCGCTGAGCGATATCACCGGCCCCTTTTTTCGTATGTGGGTTCTGGGAGTCGAACTCGGGCCCTCGCGCTTGCCAGGCAGGCGCTTAAGCCGCTGAGCCATCTCACCGGCCCCCAAAATTTTAATAAGAGAATGCTCAAACTGCTTCTTTAGGGAATGTTTTATTTAGTTATTGGTTTTTTTTTTTTTTTTTGAGATAGGGTCTCGCTGTGTAGTTCAGGCTGGACTTGAACTCACTGTGTAGCCCAGGCTGGCCTCGATCTCAAGGCAATCCTCCTGCCTCAGCTTCCCAAGTGCTGGGATTACAGGTGTGCGCTACTACATCCAGCTCAAATTTATTTAAGCTGGGAGGGGGGTCTATGTCTTTTTTTTTTTTTTGGCTTTTTTGAAACAGGTTCTCACTATGTAGTTCACACTGTGTAGCCCAGGCTGCCTTGATCTGCAGTGACCCTCCTGCCTCAATCTCTGAGTGCGGGGCTTTTATAGGGTTGTGCCGCCATGCCTGGCTCAAATGTTTTTTTTTTTTTTTTTTTTTTTTTTTTTTAAATGAGTTATATTACTGAAATTAAAATGGGAGTATCAATTTTGATGTCTAGTTGTACATGTTTATTGCTGTCCTTATAAAACTAGGAGAAATCAAATCTACTTAGTACTGAAATAGCATTCAGAAAATCTCCCTCAATGTTACAGGTTAAAGAAAATACAGGAGAAGAAAAAGATTCTCAAGGAAAAATCTGAGAAGGACTTGGAGCAACGGAGGGCAGCTGGCGAGGTGATGGAGCCTGCGAACCTTCTGGCTGAGGAGAAGGACGAAGACCTTCTGTTTGAATAGTCTTTCCTGCTCTGCTGCTTTTGGGAGTCCCCAGCATGGCTCCCTTTGAATTCAGTGTGTAGGTTTGGTACGTGTGGCTATTTATATTTTGGCCTAAGAAGTTCAGCAATTCTAAAATTTACCTGGATGTCTGCCTGTGGGATGACTTTTGCAGAGTCCTAATTCAGCAACCTGTATCGCAGGTGGATGAGCTCTGTAGGAGCTGCTCCCTGACGCGCAGGCTTCACTTTGCTGGCTGTCACGGTTCCGTTTACATCTGTGTTCCATGTGACCCGTTTACCAAGCATTTCAAGAAACACCCTTTAGGAAATGTTAGTGGTCTCAGGCCAGCTGCCATGCAGACACATTCCCACCCACTTGCAAACCTTGGCACGTGTCTGAGATGCCACAGCCACTCGTGTCACCACAGTACTTCTGAAGCTTTGTGAAAACCTGCACTTTCTTTTCCTTGCATGACAGGTCTGTCTTGTCTTGGGAACAGTTCTGCCAATTTAAATGTGACTATGTTACACACAGAGTAAAATGATTGAAAAATAAGTTGTTCTTTTTCTAATTTACTAAGGGTAATAGTCCTGTTCTTGCACTTAGATCAGTGACCATATTGCCATCCAGATTTCTCTGCAGACCTATAGTGAGTAGCCTTTTTAAAATTCCGTCTGTCAAGGTTTACTAAAAGGCTTACTTTTTAGACAGTTACTGCATTTAAGGTACTAATAAATGATTGCCAGTGAGTGAAGAGGGCTTCATAATGCTTCTAAGAAAAATACTCATTTAATGAGGTATCTTTTTACTGTAAGCAGTAACAACCTGCTGTCTTTCATGTATGAACATGAAGCACCCGAGAGGCTGTATCGGGCAGTGACTGAGGATTTTAGTGCCGTTTCATGATTACTTTTTTTTTTTTTTTTTTTAATGGACAGGGTCTTACCATATAGTTCAGGCTGGCCTTGAACTCACTGTGTAGCTCAGGCTGGCCTCAAACCGGTGGCAGTCCTCCTGCTTCAGCTTCCTAAGAGCTGGAATGACAAGTGTGTGCCACCACATCCGTTTCTTCGTTTTTTAACTCAGCCTTTCTCATTAACCAGTTCTGGTATTTGGGGTAACTAGCCACGGAACAGCCTAGTTGTGTGACACCAGCCTTACTGCATTTTAATCAACTGATAGCATAGTCTAGGCTTTTTAAAGTACTAATGATTTTTAATACTTACTATAAAATGGTAGATCTTAGTTTTGTGCCAGGCACTATTTGATGTCTTTTTTTGGTGTGTGTGGGTGGGTACCAGGGGTCGACCTCAGGACCTCGCGCTCCAGCAGGCACCCGTGCCACTGAGCGATATCACCGGCCCTTTTCTTGTATGTGGGTTCCAGGAGTCGAACTCGGGCCTTTGCGCTTGCCAGGCAGGCGCGTACACCGCTGAGCCATCTCACCGGCCCTGATGTTTTTTTTATCTCATCACAGTAACCACAAAAATACATATTTTACTTCCCATCTCCTGGAAGAAAAATTTGAGGCACAGACAGCTTAAGTAATTGTTAAAAAGCTAGAAAGTAGTGACCCCCAGCGTTTAAAGTAGTCTACCTTCAGTCTTCACACCCTGAACTTTCATCCTTCCTATAAGAAACACCTATGGAATTGAAAGGTAGGCTGTGGGGCCTGACCTGGAGGAAGTGACCTGCAGGTGATCTGTTGCTGCTCACAGAATCAAATCTGAGATCTCAGTGCAAATTCAGTAGTGATTGGAAAACCAGTAACTGAAATTACCAGTATTTTAAAAATACTTAAGTGTTGAACATTTCCCAACACCTTGGTGAGATGTAAATTCTACCATTTCCATTTTGCAGAGAAGGAAAGTAAGGCTCAAGGTGAAACAGCATAGCTCAAATGACAAATCAAATGGATTTTGATTTCAGAGGGTTGGTCCTTAAGCACTGTGCACTGCTTTTCTAGGAGGCAAAAATTAAATCTGAAGGTAGGAGTAGGGAGCTAGATTAGTGTTTTTTTTTTTTTTTTTTGGTGGGTACCGGGGGGTCGACCTCAGGACCTCGCACACCAGGAGGCGCCCGTGCCGCTGAGCGATATCACCGGCCCCTTTTTCGTATGTGGGTTCTGGGAGTCGAACTCGGGCCCTCGCGCTTGCCGGGCAGGCGCTTAAGCCGCTGAGCCATCTCACCGGCCCTTTTTTTGTTTTTTAATGTAGTAAATAAAGCATTCACTTTAAAGTTCTGACTCAAGAAATCTAGATTTGTCCTGTGGCTTCTTAAAGCTGTGGTATTTACTGGCATGGGTTAAACTGTCTATAAAACTGCAGATGATTTTACGATTTGGCATTTGTTAAAAAGAAATCATCTGGGTGTGATGATGCACACCTGTAATAGCACACTTCGGAGGCTAAGTCAGGAGGTTCATGTTTTTGAGGGCAGCCTGGACTACATACTGAGACCCTACCCAAGAACAAATAGAAAACTGGACAGAGAATTTATCGTGTGGCATTGGAGTGATGTGATCCACAGGTGAAGGGGACAGATCAGGAATAGGAACAGAAAGCTAGATTGGGGTTGTAGGTATATGATTTGTGGTCTCAGAAAGGGGAGAGCTTGTAAGTTTCTGCCTTGCCACAGGCCCAGCAATGTGACCAGCTGACTATGGATGAAAACCTGAAAATGTAAGTACAATATGCACATATTTGCCAACAGTGCACACCCTGTCCTCAGCGTCCGCAAATCTCTGGCTGCACTCACGGTACATCTGCTCGAGTACACTGTTACATCCCTCCTTCCCCTGCAGCCTGTGCTCTTTACCAGCAGCTTGACATTTAGGGAACAGGACCTGACACTTCCGTGACAACACAGTGTACTCTCTCCCTCACAGCGAAGAGCAGGTTAACGTGGAATCTGTTCCAGCCAACGGTTCTGGTGCTCTCTGGCAAACACCTGGGAGAGTGGCCATTTTACATGTGAAAATTCTGAATGACAGTGGACTAAACACAGCAGGAGAAAAGTACTCAGTGGCTTTTATTTGAAATATAGTTTTTAAATTTTTACAATACAGTGTACAGTATGACATTTCACAATAAAGAGTGTAGATACAGGATAAGAGTACAAATGGGGATTAACAACAGATGTCAGAATGGTTACCTTTATTAAGGCTAAATCCCTGGTTTATATTTTCTACACACATTCATAAAGTTACATTCAAATCGTTCCTTATCAATACTTACTCCTTAGGCCATGAGAAAAGGAAAAAAAAAATCCAGACATTAATTTTCATAGAAAGCAAATCTGGATTAATCTAAATACCATATTCTTCCATTTGTTCTGACTCATGAAAATTTAGGAAATGAAGGTACTTCTTTATTTGGATTTCTTAAGTACATTTCATTAACTACTGGAATAAATGGTTGAGACTTCCTTGACACTGCATTTTCTAAGCAGAACCACAGAGGGACAGAAAGTAGAACCGGCCAGAGAAGCCATACAGCTACATGTATAGCAAGTCTTTTTCCCATATTTGGAAGTCAACACAACTCGAGCTTTCACTTTCTCTGGGGACTGTGTTGAACATATTTGTATCAGTAGGATTTACAGACTGAGACATAAACATTTCTATCCTTCAACCACTGCGAATGAGGAAAGAGAGAACTGCCAGGCTTCAGTGACCCTGGAAGTGGCATCATGGCATGTGCCTTGTATAGGATTTGTCTATGAAAGCCATGTGCCTAAGTCTTTATAGGACATAGCCCTACTGGTGACCCTAAGTTAGCAGGTGGTACAACAGCCACTCACTGACACTAAAACCTCGCATGAACCAAACACAAACTAAGTATTGAAAATAGTTGTCAGTTACAGTATGCAGTTCACAAAACTCCACTGTCAACCACAGACTACCTTTCATTCCTGAGAAAGTAAATTGTAGAAAACCGGAAAGATTAAGTGCTAAGTATACTCCTTGGTTTTCAAAGCTGAAGACAGGTGCAATCTTTGTATTTCCCTGCTACACACTGGAGTGTTTCAGACCTGAGGAGAGGGTAGGCACAGCATTCCTTTCCTTGACCCACGAATGTTACTTTCTTCCTAAGGAACATTATCTTGAAAATATTTCCAAATAAGATACACTACCCAGTCAGCTAAAATAAAGAGGCCATGCAAATTTGAACAGAAAAGGCAACACATAAACTGTCTACATTTGTTCCAATAAAATTCTGTAGAAGAGAAAAAATCAACTATATACATGATACATAGACACATTACTCATTAAAACAACTGCTTGTGTTAAATTAAGTGATAAGTCAGTATTATTCCAGTGTTTAGCTTTGGAAACGGGTAATGTAGCAAAAGTCATAAAAATAAAGGCATTCACATCTGAGGTTGGTTGTCACAAATCCCACTGTCCTTAAAGGCCTGAAAAGACTACAAATTACTTTCCATGCCAATTACGGCTATAGAGACTGTATAAAAACCCCACCAGCTTAACAAGCTACTGCACTCTGGTCATAAAGCAGATCTTATTAGGGGAAAAACCTGTTTCTATATGCTTAATAACTTTCCTCCAATTTCTTTTCCTAAAATGTTCAAATGACTTTCAGGTCTTCCTTTCCTTCTGATCTCAAAGTCAATTGTCATGCTGTTCCCCTAGTGCGTGTGTGTGTGTGTGTGTAATTTTATTCCAATGTTGAACAAGTAGCAATGACCATTTGTTGATCTATTAAATATCAGTATACAGTACAGCAGCTATATTCATCAACAGAATTCCAGTTACTTACATATGTAGCACAGTTACAGACAAATAGTGTGGTCATACGCAAAAATGCAAAAACTGTCAAATGTGCTATGTCCTCCCAGGTATATAAAAAACTATTTGCATCATGAAGAAACCATGTACCTTATACATTCTGTTGTAGTATTCAGATCAGAGGAAGCAAGGCTATCAAATCACTTGCAAAAATTTCACAAAATTATATCTTTAAGATATTTCATATACCTTTACATTAGAATCTGCTGAGTATGTGGTCTGAACCACAAAGTTGGAGCTAAAAAAACCCTGAGACTTCCAATGGAACTTCTGTTTTTTGAGTTTAGAAGACATACAAATGAATTCAGGCCTTAACAAGTAGCTCCAAACCAAAGTAGCAACATTTTTTTTCCTTTTTCCAGGAAGTACTTCTGATGGCTAAACCAGTCTCCTAAGCCAATACTGTTTTGCCCAGTGCACAGAAGCACAGACCCCCAAAATAGTCCCACGAAGTCATTTAAGTTAAGTGTTAAATAATGTCAATATTTATAACTACGTGAGCCATGGAGTACTGTGTATATACATACAACTTTTTCACGGAAGTATGACCAAGCAGAAAAGATTAAGTTAGCTGATTAACAAAAATTTTTAACACGATAAAATGGAACTGCTCTGTTGAAAGCTTCCATTTTAAAATCCCCAAAGGAGGCATGAGTCCCTAAAAGCAATGTGTAGAGCATAAAGAATGCCCACAGATTGTCTATGGGGACTTCCTTCTCACAATTTAAGAGATCTAAGAACAGGTCTGCAACTATTCCTGCTGCCTTCCTCCTTATCCTTCATCTTGCTGAAGTACTGGGCCACTTTCCTATTGGCAGTTTGCCAAAACAAGTCCACTCTGCCATAGAATGAATGTTCCTTCACCTCAGCCAAGTGGATGGCACCCACTGAGGTTCGGTGTCAAGTTTGTTAATTAACCTAAGCAGTTCCTGATAAGCTTTATCAAGATCTGAATTCACAATTGCTGTGTCAAAGTAGTGGCCATTGTTCTGTTCCATCTCTCTAGTCTTCTCGATGATTTCTCTCAACTCTTCAGGCTACAAAGAGAAGATAATACAGGATGAGTCAGATGGCCCAAGATAAGGTGTATCCTTGCATTGCTTTTGTCTCTCAAAATATTCAACTTCTAGAGCTCTTTTTAAACCACTCCGTGGGGCCACAGTGGTTTCCTTTGTTTTAGCACCTTCGGGACTCACATCATAAATTATTTGGGACTCAATATATCCTGTTTTATACCACTATTTAGATTTACACATACTTCTGTCTTCTCACCAAGACTATGAAGTGCAGACTGTTACTATGATTTTCCTACAAACAGTTCTTTTCAAACATTATAGGGTACCATAACCTTTTCCTAAAAGTAACATCTGTAACACAGAGTCAACCTTTCTGGTTGGAGAAAGGACTCAAAGTGACCCTACTCATGGCTCTTCTAAGGAGGGCCTACCCTTTAGGTCTCTAGCTGAGTTAGAATGAACACTACAGGAAAAGAAAAGGATGGATAGAATGGTTTCTCTTTTTCTAAGAAAATCTTGCTCAAGATCTAATAACCTAAAATACATTCGGGGATGAAAATATGCAGCTTAAGAATTACTGCTCTGTTTCCAATACCTAAAGAACATCTTTAAGATGCAAAAGGTATTGTGACAGGGGCCGGTGAGATGGCTCAGCGGCATAAGCACCTGCCCGGCAAGCGCGAGGTCCTGAGTTTGACTGCCGATACCCACATACGAGAAAAGGGCCAGTGATATCGCTCAGCGGCACGGGCGCCTGCTGGCGCGTGAGGTCCTGAGGTCGACCCCCGGTACCCACATACACACACACACAAAAAGGTATTGTGACAGTTTGGGACTCTATACAGAGCAGACTGTTTTAAAATAGTGTGCACAGGAAAGTGCTGTCGAGCATGGACAAGCAGGTAGCAAGGCTACGTACAAAACTGATCCAGAACCCTCTCTGCTCATCAGGCACACAAGTTCAAGAAAGGGAAACTGCTCCCAAACCACCCTTGGCACTGAAGATAACACAAGAGCGAATGTTTCAAAAAGTCACATCAATACTATCCTGAACTCACAGACAATTTATATCATTTGGCTGAACTTCTGCAACAGAAGGTAAACATTAAAAACACAACTGCTTGTCCCGAAGCAGTTTCTTATGTAGCGCTCTCCTTTGCATTCTGAAGGGCTGAGCCTCTGACCGCAGCATACACAATCCTTCGTTTCCCCGCAGGAACTCAACCACTACAGTCGAATACACTGTGATAGTCCTGCTAAATCCTATCTCCTCAAAGCTTGAGATTAGCTTTTATTAAATTTAAGGCGTTATTTCATTGAATGCCAAAATGACATATAATTTTTAGTACTTCCTATTTGAACTTATTGTTTAAATTATAATCCATGAATAAGATGAAACAAAATGTTTTATCTCAAATATTTTGAACTAAAATAATTAATCTACAGTCAAAACTGACCATCAGTTCATACAGTCAACCAACCATTCTCAAATCGTACCCTCCAGCAGAACAGCTGGAACACTTACTACTTAGTGCAATTTCACACAATTAAAATTTGTTTTACTCAGTACTTCTATCATGTGAGAACTTCAAAGGAGTGTGCCCTTCAGCAGCGCATATACTAATGGAATGATACAGCTACGATTAAAAAAGAAGCGGGCGTGGTGGCGCATGTCTATAATCCCAGCAGGAGGATCGCTGTAGTTATGGGCCAGCCTGAACTAGTGAGACCTTGTCTCCAAAAAAAAAAAAAAAAAAAAAAGTGGAATAAAAGAAACAACCAGATATAACACCCTCTAACCAATAAATGTATAATACACATTTTTACAGGTATGCATGGGATGTTTACGAAGACCGAACAGATGGACTATTATAAGGCTCTACAAAATTTTTAAAAGACTAGTATCTGTCAGCATCTATTTTCTTACCATAATGGAACTGTAAATCACAAAGGTATTTCTTTCTTTATTTATTTTTGTGGGTACCAGGGGTCGACCTCAGGACCTCATACGCTAGTAGGCGCCCGTGCTGCTGAGCGGTATCACCGGCCCTTTTTTCGTATGTGGGTTCCGGGAGTCGAACTCGGGCCCTCGCGCTTGCCAGGCAGGTGCTTACGCCGCTGAGCCATCTCACCGGCCCACAAAGGTATTTTTTAACATCCCCAAGTAGGTAGAAATTAAATAACACACTTTTAAATAACCGTGGGTTAAAGAATAAAATGGCAAGGGAAATAGAAAGTATTTCTAATAAAATGAATATACATCAAAACTTATGAGATGCAAATAACTGCTTGGAGAAAGTTAATAACTTCAAATGCCTGTATTTAAAAAGAAGAAAGGTTTAAAATTTAAGCTTTCATTTCAGGAACCAGAAATGCAAATTAAAGTCACAGTAAGTATAAGAATAAAAATAAGGGCCAGTGAGATAGCTCAGAGGCATAAGCACCTGCCTGGCAAGCGTGAGGTCCTGAGTTCGACTCCCGGAACCCACATAAAGGAAAAAAGGGGCCAGTGATATCGCTCAGTGGCACAAGTGCTTGCTGGCAAGTGCGAGGTCCTGAGGTCAACTCCTGGTACCCACATTAAAAAAAAATAAAAATAAAAATAAAAATAAGCAAAAGTGAGTTAAATAGAAAATAGACAAAAAATAAAGACAAAAGCCCTCCTACTCAGTTTTTCTAAAGTGTTTTTGGTAATTCCATTTAATTTCTTTGTATCAATTTTTAAGTAAGAATTTAAATTTATACAGATAAATCTGCTGGGATCTGGGTGGGGAGGTAACAGCTTTCATACAATGTACCCATTAAAATTTATGGTTCCACAGTGTTTGGTACAGTGACAGAGTTCTGCAATTGATACCACCATCAATTTTAGGACATTAGGACATTTTATCATCTATCCCTCACCCCCACCCCCCAAAATCCATACCATTAGTCACCTTCTTCTCCTAATCCCTAGCCCTAAGCAGCCACCAATGTCCTTTAGGTCTCAACAGATTTGCCTATTCTGGACATTCCATATAAATGGAATCATGTAACATGTGGTCTATTGTATCTGGCTTCTTTCATTTAGCATGTTTTTAAGGCTCACCCATGCTGAAGCATGTATTAGTACTTAATTACTTTTTAAAAATCTTTTGGTCCTGGGTATTGAATTCAGGGCTCACAAATGCTAGGCAAATGCTCTACCACTGAGCTATATCCCCAGTCCTTTCTATTTTTATTTAAGACAGGGTCTTGCCATGTGTACACTGGACAAGCTGGGCTCCAACCCTGCCTCAGCCTCTCAAGTGCTGGTATTATAGGTATGTACCACCATGCCTGGCTACTTGATTCCTTTTTTTTTTTTTTTTTTTGGTCTTTTTGAGACAGGATCTTATTATGCAGTTCAGACTGGCCTTAAACTCACTTTGTAGCCCAGGCTGGCCTTGAATTCCCAGGAATCCTCCTGCCTCAGCCTCCCAAGTGCTGGGATTACAGGTGTGCACCATCACACCCAGCCTTCATTCCTTTTTATTGCCTGTTTTTTGAGACTTACAATAAAGCTACACAGTTGGGTGTGGTGACACATGTCTGTAATCCCAGCACTCTGGGAGGTAGGCAGGATGGTGGCAAGTTGGAGCCCAGCCTAGGCAACTTGGCGAGACCCTGTTTTAAAATAGAAAAAAAGGGAGGAAAGAGTGCTCAGGATGTAGCTCAATGGAAAGGCCTTGGGTTTAATCTCCAGTACCCCAAACCAAACCAAACCAAAGGACAAAAAAATTCTTAGGAGAATTTTTAAAAGAAAACCAGCTCAATTCTTAAAAAATGAGAAGGCTTAAGGCATTTCACAAAAGAATATGCTCAAATGAATATATGAGAAAATTATCTTTAGTCATCAGGAAAATACAAATAAAAACCATAATGATAACACTTCACATCTATTGGAATGGCTAAAAAAATTTACATACTGACAACAGCAAAAGTCGATAAGGATACAGACTCTCTGGAACCATCACACATTGGTGGCAGGACTTTTAAACAATGCCATTCTTTTTTAAAAAAATGGCAAACTTTGAACAGTTTTTATATACTTAAAACATACATATCTCATTCAATGCAGCGATTCTACTTTTATGTATGTACCCAAGAGAAATGAAAACATGTCCACCAAAAGACTACATGAATGTTTGATCATGCTAGCTCAAAACCAGAAACAACTGAAGTGTTTTCAACTGAAGAACAGATAAACAAATTTTGGGATAATTTTTTTGCTGGCCTTTCCTCAGAGGACTAATATCTAGAATATGTAAAGAACTAAAATAAATAAATAAATAAATAAATAAAAGACCCAATTGAAAAATGGGCAATGTGAAATGAACAGACACTTTACAGAAGTACAAATGGCCAATAAATTCATAAAGAAACGCTCAACATCACTGGCCATTAGATAAATGCAAATTTAAAAAACACTTGAAGTCCATCTTACTCCAGAAAGAATGGCCACCATCAAGAAATCAAATAATAACAAATGCTGGAGAGGCTAGGGGGAAAAGGAACTCTTTTCTATTGTTGGTGGGAGTGTAAACTCGTACAACTACTGTGGAAATCAATATAGAGATTCCTCAAAAAAGCTGAAACTAGAAATTCCATTTGACCCAGCTATTCCCCTTCTAAGTATCTTCCTCAGAGTTAAAGACATCATATTACAGGGATACATGTATACTAATGTTTATAGCAGCACAATTTATAATAGCTAAATCTTGGAAGCAGTCCATCAACAGATGAATGGATAAAGAAAATGTGGTATTTACACACAGTGGAGTACTACTCTGCCACAAATAAGGATAAACTTGAGTCATTTGTAGGAAAAAAGATGCACTTTGAACCATAATGCTGGGTGAAATAAATCAGACACCCAAGCTTAAATACTGCATGGTTTCTCTTATATGAGAAACCCAAATTATTAAAAAAGGGCAAATTAAAGATAGATAATATGAAGTAGGGAGATAGATCCTTATAAAATGGGAAAGGGGATCAAGAGATGGAGGGAGGAGAGAAGGGATGATTTTCGCTCTAAAACAGATAATTTAAGAAACAGCAAATGACCAAGGAAGAATATTACTTTGAGATACCACACATCTGACAGAATTTTCATTTTACACATTTAAAGTCAATACTTTCTGATTAATACATCTATATACTATCACTCATTGAATTATCAATAATATTTAATATAACATGAACTACTTTAAGCATATGCAGAACAGATATAAAGTAATTTTAAAAACCTTTTCTTCTGTCTAGATCATGTGAGAAGACCAAAAAGAAAAGAAAAAACAGAAGAAAGTTTCAATGGAAAAACACTCAACTGTAGCTTCTACGACTGTGGACTACTAAAGAGAAATGTGGGTGATCCCTGAGTTTGCTGAAAACTTTGTGGTGAGTAGTGGTCCACATAATCCCTTTCTAAGTGTCACAGATGCATGTGAAGATGAAAGACTGACAGAACCCCGGAGATTACCATACATTTGGAGTTAACAACAGGAAATGCTGGAGTACCAAGAGCATCTCGCTGATTTGGAGAGCTGCCACAGTCCAACTAGTGGTGAGTATGGCAATTTGGGGGCAAGTGATAGTGCAGAAAGAGTAATCAGTTCGAAAAGTAAAGGTGATGCACCTTTAAACATCATGACTGATGAGGTCTGCACTGGACCATGTGCATCTTCAATGGAACCACACAATAATGTAACAACCTTACCTTTGGATTCTTGCCCTCTTTGGCCAGTAAGGCCCGAAGTCTTTCTTGGGAAGGGGGTGCGATGAAGATAATATATGGTTTCAAATCTGAATTCCGGAGGGTTTTCAAAGACTATTAAAAAAGATAATTGGATTTTAAAAATAATTTCTACCACTGAACTATTTCTGAATAACATGCTTGGAACATAATAAAGTCCATTTAAAAAATATTGCCAATTAATGTTTCTAAACATCTTCATAACAACTATTCACAACAGTATAAGATCGTGTCAGTAACAGTAAGATTATATAACTATAAATTCACATATATTATGTTAGCTTGCTCTTTTATGTAATAAGATATAAGTAACATTGAAGAATGACTATATGATGCTAAAATACCACACTAAAAAGACTGTATACCGATTATAACCATATTAAAAATCCATTTTGGAGGAATTAGAATCAAGATAATTATCCTATTGCCAAGCTTATTTAAGTAAAAACAGAGGAAAAACTTCATGTACACATGCCAAAGAAAATTCTGGAAAAGGACATTCAAGAAAACAAGATTGTCTGAATTAACAACTGTGGTTTTCATTTTCTCTTTATTTCCGCATCACTGTGTATCCTCAAACTGAAGCACTTTACCAAAAGGGAGATTACGTATAGGGACGTCTTTTTCTATCTAAAAAAGATAATAATTTGCTGAACTACTCTGAGTTCTTTGGTAAAATCTGTTCTCCCAAATAAAAAGGAATTCTGAAGGAATTTAGTAAAAACATTCATATATCTCATAGATCAAATGTTTATAATTGAAATAGTAGAGCCATATTGTCTTTGTCCACTAAAAAAGCAGAACCTATTTACTATTTTATGATAGCCATTTTAGAGTCAGTTCTCCTGTATGTACATCTCTTTAATAATGACCACTGACTACATGGTTTGAGGTGACATCAGCAACATTCTACCATATTAAAGAAAGTTCTACGCTGAAGTTGAAAAAGTAAAACTTTTCCACAACAAACATAATTTCTCATTTTATTTACTTACATAGACACTCAAGACAAAGTGGCACTGGTTAGTCAGTTTCTGCTTAGTCAAATAACTGAAATTGAGGTTTCATTATTTACATAAAGCTAAGTATTCATTGTGACACTTATTAATACTTGAATACTGGCATTTAAAACACTAAAAATGACTTTTAAATTTTCTGAATTTTCTCAGATCAGAATCACAAAAGGCAAATTCTTTTATAGTTCTAAAACACCTAGAAATATTGTCAATACCATAGTTACTATATTGTAAGTTTCAGAAAATATATACACATGCAAAGTGACAGACATTTAGCAGTCTATTGAATTTTATATGGCAAATTACTGGGAAAACAGTGTGAGACTTCAATGAAGCTCTGTTGTTCTTGGAATCACACAGTTTCTGCTAGATTACTTTCCAACATATGCCTTCTGTCATAGCTTGTGTCTAGATGTCCCCCCGAAGCCTCACACAGTCATGGGGGGCTTTTCAGAGGTGGCTGGATGTAGAGTATAGGGTGCTGGGATCAAGGGGGTATGAGGACTAAATCAGTCCACTGATTGGTTTGGCACAGTTCTGGCTAGGATTAAGGGCGTGAGTGCTACCCCCGCCCGAGGGTGGGCAGCCTGCATAAAATATAAGGGGCAGAAAGGGGCTAACGTGCTCTCGCCTGCCTGCTTGCTGACTGTTTCTCCTCTGCCACCCTGCCTTGGAGCCAGCTGACTATGGACTGAAACCTCTACAGATTATGAGCCAAATAAACCTTTCCTCCCTTAATTTTGGGTGTTGGGTACTTCGTCTCAGCAATGAGAAAAGTAACTAAGACACCCTCTTAAGTTCAACATTCTAAACCAAAATTCTAGCTTTACCTGTGTACGAAGACTTAAAAGACATATTTTGCCGGAGTTGATCACTTGACGTACAGAGTCTATACTGGTTCCATACAAATTTTTCTCAAACTCGCCATGCTCAATGAACTTTCCAGCTGCTATATCGGCCTCAAATGCTTGCCGTGAAACAAAGTGGTAATCTCTACCAGCGACTTCATGGTCTCGCCTACTCCGAGTTGTATCTAGGCCAACAAACACAAAAATAACAGGATCAGAGTGAGGAAGATGTACAATTTGTCTAGGTAGGAAGAATTTTTATTTTGTGACACAGATTAGGAAGTAAGGAATTGAAGAAAGGGTCAGAGACACATGTTTAACACTGATTTTATTTTTAGATTGAGACATGAACAAGAATGTGTTTGTATTATCTTGTTAATTTCCTTCCATTTTATGCATATTTATTTATTTATATGCGGGTACCAGGAGTTGAACTCAGGACCTCACGCTTGCCAGGCAGGCGCTTATGCCGCTGAGCTATCTCACCAGCCCTATGCTTATATTTTTAAGTTACTTCATCTTGACATTTGAACACTACCACTTACCCTTTCCTAAAGTTTATTATTTCCATCAGGTTTGGTACTATATAATGTTAAAACAGAACTTCTGTTTTAAGAAATGAGGTCTAGATTTCTATCTTTAATATCAATTTAAAGAACAAAGAACCAGGAGCTGATTTCCTACTGAGCAGGGAATTCTAAGGGGCCCAAAGTGAAATTAATTTAGAAAATAATTAGTATCACAGTGTTAGGAAAAATTAAGTTTCTCGAGAACTATCTGTAATAAAAAATTGTCAAAATACTTAAAATTCTTCTTTCACTGACAACACTGTTTCAGTGAAATGGATGAAAAGTGGGTTCTGAGGTAGTAAACCGAAAAGCACAGGAAAATGGGAATGTGTGTCCAAACTTACGAGGAACTGCAGATGCAAAGCGATCCTTTTCTTTGTTCATGAGCCTCTGACGCAACTCATTTTGGCCACAGTTCTGCGGACCAATCAAGATGATAGGTCTTTTCCTATTTGCTGGCTGATGATAAAGTGACATTTCCTCATAAGTTAAGATCTCTTCATTGTCATAATCTTTGGGAAAGAAAAAGTTCAAGCCCTTCAGACAGAATTACTGCAATGTCATAAAGATATAAATACCTATAGATTTCCCCCCGACACTGGAAAGAAGCACAATTCATTACTAAAATGCTTAACTTTTGTATCATGATAGAAATAATAAACAGTACCATGCCATGAGCATGTTCCTATGCCACCGTATTCTTGCTAGGACACTATGAAAACGAATCAGAGGGCAATATATTAATCCTCCCAGAAAATGTTTATTGCGTACCTTGTTTCATACAGAGTTGGAACATCCAATATAATTATACTGATCCTTATATAAAATAGCTAGTTTGCAGTGAATACTCTGACAGAGAGTGTGATACCAGGAGATAACCTAGTACGGTTATGTGTCACTTTTGGAAAATGCAGACACTAATACTTTCTAACCCAGAGTCATGATTTAAGAGGATGATGGGTGGTGTAACATTCCTAAAGCCCATAATCCAGATGAAACCAGAGCTGTTCAGTGGTAAAAACAACAGCAGACAACTAGCAGTGTGCTTGTCCCCACTCACATTACTTCACCTGACTGGGAAGGGGCGTCAGGTTATGTCAGTCAGAGTCAGCTGTAAATTCCATGTGGGAAGGGACCATCCTAGCCTGGCCAATGCTCAGCAGTGCCTGATACAGAGTAGGAGTTCAAACTCCATTTGTTTAAATTCCAACTCAATTGTTTATTAGCACACCACTTTAATATCTGAATTTGAATCTATTAATCTGTAACCTCCTACCATGGACCAGAGTAGATATTATTATTATTTTAATTTTGTTTTAGTACTGGAGATTGAGCCCAGGGCCTTTCCACATGTAGCTGGAGCTACATCTGCAGCACCAGCCCCCAAATTTATGTATGTATGTATGTACGTATGTAGTACATATGTTTTCTGAAACAAGGTCTCACTATAGTTCAGGCTGGCCTTGAACTCACTGTGAGCCCAGGCCGGCCTCAAACTTGTGGTGATCCTCCTGCCTCAGCATCCAAGTGCTGGGATTACAGGCATGTGCCACCAACCTGGTTAGAGCAGATATTATTAATGGTAGACATTTAAAAATATTAGTGATACTGAAACCATCAAGAATAACAAATATGGGCCGGGGATATAGCTCAGCAGCATAAGTGCCTGCCTGGCAAGCGCAAGGTCCTGAGTTCGACTCCCGGTACCCACATAAAGGAAAAAAAAGGGCCGGTGATATCGCTCAGCGGCATAAGGCCTGAGTTCCACTCCCGGTACCCACATAAAAAAAAAAAAAAAAGAATAACAAATATATCTTTTATTTCTCGCAGTGTTTTTCTCTATTCTGAATTGCATCTAACATGAACAACCAGATTGTTATAGCATTCTGATCTACAGATTTTATGTATCTGTTGGTTTCATATTTTCCAAGTTTTCTACAGCATTCCAGCTTAGAGCTGGACCAATTAATTCTAGTCTGTCTCAAAAAATAAAGAGCAATTAGCATTAAAGAATGTTTTAGAAAAAAGTTATTAAATTGAATCTCAGCTTTAGCATGGTATGGGATATTTCAATAATTTGTAACATTTTATTTTCATTAGTTTAACTTTTGTTTGTTTGTTTGTTTTCTGTGGGTACCGGGGGTCAACCTCAGGACCTCGTGCACCAGCAGGCACCCGTGCCACTGAGCGATATCACCGGCCCTTTTCTCGTATGTGGGTTCCGGGAGTCGAACTCGGGCCCTTGCACTTGCAAGGCAGGCGCTTACGCCGCTAAGCCATCTCACCGGCCCTAGTTTAACTTTTGGTGCTCTAAAATATTTCACATTCTTGAGATAATAAGCTCTGTAAATTGTATAAAAAGGAGTTCCTCTGCATTATTATTATTTGGCTTCTTTCTAACATGAACCAAAGCAGGGGTAGCAAGTCAGACACCCAGGAAGACCAACTGAGAAGGTAATGAAATCAGATAATCAGGTTGGGCTTATTAAAAACTAAGAGTGGCAGAGACCTGAACAGGCAGCAGGTATCAAATGTAAGGACAACAACAATCATTCGGGGCTAGTAGATTATCATCACTTGGGAACACAAGCCCAGTGTTATTGCAGCTTTTGATTTTAAGAGAAGTTACTTTAAAACTTTTTAATCTTAGCTATCAAAATGAAACAAAAAGCATTCCTGTGTGCCTTAGTTCAGTAGGGGCTCTGTGGAATGAGTTGCCACTATGATATGAGCTATTATAAAGGAAATATTAATGTTTTACTTTAAACACAACTGTTTTATAAGAATTTGTGGAGTATTTTACTTTTGAATACTCCCTACTCGTCCAGAGTGGCAGTCTTTTCTTTCTCTCTCTTCCCCCTTCCCCCACCTGCAAATAAATTGTCTTCTTGTATTTAAAAAAAAAGAAAATTTGTTAGAAGTAAATAATTTTTCAAATAATTTAAATAGAAAAATTAGAAGAAACCATCAATTTAACATTATAAATGCTAAATAGTACTTTACCTTTTATACCAGTTTTTTCCAGAACTTAAAACACTGTGCTGCTACTCACAGGACTCCAAAAGAAAATAACTTTTAATAAATGACTTTCCTATATACACATATTACATTAAAGCTAAAAACACAACTGAAATAAAACTCCCCAAAATAACAATTTAATTTCTTTTCAGCATCACACTTAAGACTCCTTTCAGATACAACTCCAGCTACGCCTGAGAGTAGAACTTACCATCGTTTTTATTAGCATTATATAAAACCTTTTTCCTTTTCTTTTTATTCTTCTTTGCACACCATAATTTTCCTGTAATCATAAATAAATGTAAATGTCACAATTTGTTTCATCAAACAAAGCTACATATTTCAAACTGAAGAACTCAAATTGTTTTTAATTTAAATATTTTAAACGCTTATACTGTTCATAGAAATATTTTCTTTAGAAATATTTTCTGGTATTTATAATTTTTCATTACCCATTAATTCTTTAATTTTTCTTTACCATCCTAAAACAGTTTGGTTTCTTTATCGCTCTTTCCATAATACATCTTTCTCAAAAGTTCTAAATAATATGAGAATTTAAATATGGTTCCAGATGAAAACCCAAGAAACTTGTAACTGACGTCAAGTGGCAGTGTCTGACCTGATTTTTCTGGCTCCTTATCTTCTTCTATAGTTTGCTTCATGGCTTCCCTTTGCTGCTGGAAGCTCTTCCCTTAAATGAAGAAAGAAAAAGGGCAGAACATTTAAGATAAAAGCAAAAAGTATTTTCTCATCAAGGGGAAAACACCGAAAGTAATTCTTCACGTATATTTTCCTTCCAAATCCTTCTGCCTGATGATAATGTCAGTTGTGAAATATGAACCTCCAAATGTTGACCCCACTCACCCAATCCTATATGTATTACTGAACTATAAGTCATCTAGTATAAATAAACCAGTATTAGAAAATTTAATAGTTCAACTTTTAAAACATTTTCATTGAGTATTTATTATGTAGAAAGTACTACATTAGAGCTTACAGTGGTTCTGGTCACCCAGAATCATATCATATAAATCACATCGATTCTAGGCATTAACTTTCTGAAGTAGTATGTGGGCATTCATCCCCTTAGGATTTCAAGACACTATTCAACATATTCCCTTGCACTTATTACTTGTAATCTTTTCTTTTGTTTGAATGTATGTATTGTATTAATGACTTTTCCCCCACCTTTAAGTTACCAAAGATACAAATAAATGAAAACATGTTTTTCCATGATTAAGATTTTAATATAGGACGCTTTTAAAGTGATCTTCTTTTTTTAATATCGACTCTCTTTCTTTTTTTCTTTTCTCTTCTCTTCCCTTCCTTCCTTCCATTCCCTTCCCTCCCTTCCCATCCCTTCCATCCCTTTCTCTCTTTCCTTCCTTTTCTTTTCTTTTTTCCCCCTCCCTCCCTTTCTTCCTTTCCTTTCCCTCCTCCCTTCCTTCCTCACTTTCTTTCTTGCTTTCTTTCTGTGCTAGGATTGAACCCAGACCCCTAAAACTGTTAAGCACATGCTCTACCACTGAGCAGCACTCTCCTTAAATGTTCTTTTCATGCTATGTACTTTCAGCCAAGCGTGGTATCCACATCTGTAAGCCTAGAACTCATGAGGCTCAGGAAGGAGGATTGCAAGTGTAAAGCAGCCTGGGATACACAGTGAGACCCTTTGTCCCAAGAAAATAAAAAAATAAAAATAAAATAAATACTATGTGCTTTGTACTAAATTATCTCTTACCTGGAACCAGCCCGGCGAGGGGCTGATTATCTTCATCCCCCTCCCTGTAGGCCTGCCACCAGTTTGGGTCTTCCTGACTGATCACATGAAGTATATCCCCTTTCTGAAAGGACAGACCTAACTCTCGACATGGAACGTAAGGGTCATCGGAGGGATCATAGTCAAAATGAGCTTTAACATGGATCTAAAAGATAAAAAAGGGAAAAACAAAAACAACAAAATGGCAACACAAAATATTTAGCACAAATATAATTCAAATGTTATGATCTTTCATCAGTGCAAAGAAACGAATTTGAAAGTTGGTTAGTTAGTAACAGCCTTTGGGAGCAGTATCTGCTCAGGCTCATCTGTTGTCTTCTCACTGTTGACTCAAACATGTACAAGAATGTCCAAACTATGTGCTGTTACCAGCTAGAAAACTGGGGTACAAAGATGCCTCAATGGCTTGAGAAACTCAAGAAACATAACAAATTATCTGACCTGCAAAAAGGACTGGCACTGCAATAAGGTATGCAACTTCTAAACCACTGACACCAGAAAACTAAGCTTTTAACCCTTACCGCTTCTCATGGAAGCAGGGTGCGTGTCAGCTTCACTGGGGCTGCCACAGCCTCTCGAGCCCAGTGTCAGCGCAATGATGCCTTAATGTCTGTCAGTATTTCTTCTAAAGGTTCGTGAAACAAGCACACCTGAACTGCTAAAATTATCTAACTCAAGATTATAATCAATTCTTGTTAGTACCCTAAACAGACTTACTAAGTAGCTTAGTAGTCTGTAGGACACCTACCTTTAGCTAATGAAATCTAACACCTATATGTGAAGAGTGTTACTGCTCCACACAGGTAAAATTGTAAGTTTGGACTCAAAGAGCCAGCAACAAATTAGGTCTAAGAATTTTATAACTGTGAGTCCATTTCTTTTTTTCTTCCTTTCGTACCGAAAATGAACTCAGGACCTCGGGCTTGCCAGGCAGGCACTGTGCGGCTGAGCTACATCCCCAGCCCTCAATTTCTTTTTTAAATTAGCACATGTTTGCAGTACCTGATGTTTACACTCCTCATGTGGAGCTGGTACATGGACAGAACACATCTTCGCTTTTTTCACCCTTTCCTCCCCCCCCATATCTCTTGATCCCCTTCCCATTTGAGACAGATCTCCCTACTTCCTATTATCTATCTTTTTATTTTGCTCTTTATTTGTAATTTGTGAGTCCATTTCTAACCAAGGACTATTTCACCTCTTTTTGGAGGGAGTAAGGAGTTTGTTCAGTGTCTCCCTACATGACCAGGCTGCCCTTGAACTTGTTTTGTTTTGAGACAGGGTCTTGCTATGTAGTGCAGGCTGGCCTCTAACTCACAGCGATCCTCCTGCTTCAGCCTCCCAAGCACTGGGATCGTAGGAGTGTGCCACCACACCCTGCCACGCCCTTGAACTCGTGATCTTCCTGTCTCAGGGTTCCCAATGTTAGGATTACAGGCCTGCACCACCTTAATGGGCTCTGTTGCTTTTTCTAAAAACCATAAACATGGCTATGTATCATAAAGATGACAACTGCTCTTCCTCAAAAGTCACTTTAGAGAAGTTAGCATCCTCTTTGAGCACATGAAACACTGACAAAATCGACTACTCTCAGTCGATGATGATGGACTGTATGACAGATGTCTCCATCATACGAAACCTTGAACCCTAATGAAAGCAACAGCTGCCTTCAGAAATTTGGTTTGAGGTACCGTTAAAGATTATTTCTTAATTTCCAAAGAAAATTTTACTAATTACTATAAATAGAAAGTGAGAAAAGCCCTCTATACACAAATAGCAAAACTGAGATAAAAAATGACCCAGTTAAAAACGGAAAATACTGGGCCGGTGAAATGGCTCAGCGGCATAAGCGCCTGCCTGGCAAGCGCGAGGGCCTGAGTTCGACTCCTGGAACCCACATACGAAAAAAGGGCCGGTGATATCACTCAGCAGCACGGGCGCCTGCTGGTGCGCGAGGTCCTGAGGTCGACCCCCGGTACCCACAAAAAAACCCAAAAAACGGAAAATACTGTAGCTGGGTGTGGGAGCACACATCAGTAATCACAGCTACTGAGGACCAAAATTCAAGCCCAGCCCCCGCAATTTAGACTGTGCAACTTACTGAAGCCCTGTCTCAAAACAAATAGGAAAAAAAAGTAACGGGGGAGGTTGTCGGTGCAGGGGTAGAGTGGAAGAGTGCCTAGCATGCATGAGTGCCTGGGTTCAATCCTCAGTGGTGGAAAAAAAAAGTGAAAGAGCTAAGAAATAGAACTCAAATTAGTCCGGGGGTAACTTTACACTGATGTATTTGCACAGGTATAAAATTATACATATAATCACACAATGAATTTTCATAAACTGAATGCATCTGTGTAGCCAGCATCCAACTGGAGAACTACACTATCGCCAGCACCTCAGAAGCCCCACCTCTGTCCCTTTCAGTCACTGCCTACCTCCTCTCCTTCAAAGGGTAAATACCACCTTGATTTTCTCCAAACACTGATATCCCTGTGTTTACTTCATATAAGCGGAACTGCACAGTCTTGGGTCAATATGGTTAAACTATTTCACCCAATTTGACAGCATTCTGCTGCATCTCACATACAGCATGCCCTATGAACCTTACTTATTCTTGATGGGGAAACACTGGAATTGTGATTTTGACAATCAGTACCAAAAATGAATTTTAGAAAGTTATGTGGGATGGCAATGAATCAGAGTTGAGAGGTTAGTTAAAAAGAGTACACAATACAAATCTGTAATATTCGTATGAGAAAAGTAGTATGTGGGATGACAGAAATGTGCTTTTAAAAACTCTGCTTGAGTACTATCCCTGTCTGTTAATAATGCTTCCAGAATCTGTTAAAGTGGTTACATTTTAGTCAAAAAATAAAATAAAATAAACCTTGGAGATCTAAAAATGAAATTTTAAATATCACTTGAAGTAGTGGGGAGATAATTTTTATCGGGCTTTTCAAAGATGTATCGCATTGGACTACTTGTCAGATTGACATGACTTTATCAAATCACTTTCTGAAAGAAATATTCAGCATGTTGTTTTATTAAAATGGTGAATTTGGGGCTGAGCATGATAGTATACACCTGTAATCCCAGCACTCAGGAGGCTGAGGCGGGAGGACTGCTGTGAGTTTGAGGCCAACCTGGGCAACACAGTGAGTTCAAGGCAAAAAAAAAAAAAAAAAAAAAATCAAGATACTACCACTTGTGGTGGTGCCTCCCTGTAGTCCTAGCACTCAGGAGGCTGAGGCAGGAGGACTGCTGTGAATTCAAGGCCAGCCTGGGCTACATAGTGTTCAAGGACAGTGAGATCCTATCTCAAAAAAACAAGACAAAAACAAAAAAGTCAAAATACAATAGTATGTACCAATTCCCCAAACCAAATGTAATTATTATGTATCACAACACATACTATAAAATTATTATACAAAAAAAATATTATGTTGGGCTACATTTAACAAATAAAGGGCTAAAAATGTTTGCCAGGCAGGGTGGTTCATTCCTATAATCCCAGCACTCAGGAGTCTGAGGCAGAAGGATTGCTGTGAGTGAGTTCAAGGCCAGCCTGGAATACATAGTGGTCTCAAAAAACAAAGACAAAAACAACCACCAAAAAATAAAAAGAACAGTGAGGTGAAAATAACTATGTTTATGACCTTTGCCAAAGGCCAACAAAAGGGCCGGGGCGATAGCTCAGCAGCACGGTGCCTGCCTGACAAGCACAAGGTCATGAGTTTGATCCCTGGTACCAAAAAAAAAAAAAAAAAAAAGGCCAACAAAATCACCCAGAAAAGCTTTTCTACCTACTCTTAACTAGGCAGTTCTCACTCTCTGACTATCCTGGTGTAATGGCTTGGCAAAGGCTCCTCTATATGTAGGCTGGGAAGAGGACAAAGGACATACTTTGTTTGTATGACAAATTTACATAGCCCTATCTAAATGTACCCTACAATTAAGATCAAGAACAAAAGCTCTTAATTTTTCCTAAACAAAATGTATTTCAGATTTGAGAAATTAACTATGAACTATATTAACTACTATTTTAATGAGCTATTTAGCTCATTAAAAATGAGTTAAAGGGCCGGTGAGATGGCTCAGCGGCATAAGCGCCTGCCTGGCAAGCGCGAGGTCCTGAGTTTGACTCCCGGTACCCACATAAAGGAAAAAAAGGGCCAGTGATGTTGCGCAGCAGCATAAGGGCTTGCCCAGCAAGTGTGAGGTCCTGAGGTCGACTCCCGGTACCCACATTAAAAAAAAAAAAATGAGTTAAAGTCTACATACAGTCTTAACATGTATTATATAACTTCTGTTTATATACTTCACCAATCAATTCTTCTTAGTTCTAGAAATTATCTTCACCAACCTTCTCTCTGTAAGTGGCTTATTTTGTTTCCCACACAAAGAAGAAAAAAAAAAAAAAAAGCCATTTTTCAATGAAGGAGAAAAGCTGACCTTCATGGGAAAGCTCCGGGATCTGATAATCCTGCAATTAACTTCAGAACAATGTATCTCATCGAAACAGTGTTTGGGTTCTAAATCAAATAAAATCTTCCATTTAAATTTTTATTTCTGTTTTTTATGGACTTACCTTTATTTTCAAAATTTCTTGTAGAAGAGAAAACAAATTCGAAAACTGCCTTTGTGACATAAAGCAACACTTTTCAATTATCTCCCAACTCTGGGATTCTTCTTTTTCCTCAACATCAAAAAAGGCATTTTATTTTATTTTTTGTGGGGCTTGGGATTGAACCCAGGGCCTTGTATATGCTAGGCAAGAGCTCTGCCACTGAGCTAAAAGCTTAGCCCTTTTTATTTTATTTTGAGACAGGTCTTTTAATTGCTGAGTCTTTAAAGGCTGACCTCAAAAACTCGTTGTCAAAAAAACCCCCTGTTACCATCTTTCTGCCTCAGTGTCCTGAATAGCTGGGATCAGAGGCTTGTACCACACCCAGAGGAATTTTCTTTACTATTTATTCTCTTCCATTTTTCACAAGAGAGAAGTTTTGGCTGTGTGATATCCAACTAATATTTACTAGGCACAGAGAAATATGAACTTATGGCAATAGCAAACTTCATAGAGGAACTACCCTAATTTGAAAAGGGGCACTGTTATGACTTATATCGAAGAGCCTCCCACACTCACAAGCAGAGCTCTGACTGGTGATGGATTGTAGGGGTTTACAGCTGAGTTGCTGGTAGGAAGTGGGGTCTGGTGGGAAGAGGCAAGTCACTAGGGGTGTGGCCCTGAAGGGCTCATCTCCCTCCACCTTCCACTTCTGTACTGCCTTCTGCTTCTGTACTGCCATGCCCCTCTGCCAGGCCTTCTTCTTGAAGCCTGCTGACATAGACTGAAACCTCTACAAACTGTGAGCCAAAATAAACCTCTCTTCTAAGTCGCGGACGTCAGGTACTGTGCTCAGCAATGAAGAAAGTGACTAAGACAGGCACCAATCCAATATATACTGAATTCTCTGTTTTTATTTTCTAATAATTTATTTATAAAAATCTTACTGCATTATAAAATTCCAGATCTTCTTTCAAGTGATAAAAATTATGGCAAAAATTATGTAGTACATTTTATTTGTCTAACAGTGAAATAAATGTATTTGGCTGTACTCTTCCTCAAATTTTCTTACAACCCAGTTGCACTGCCAGACAGAATAATAACAGCAACAACTAATATTTGTGGGGTTTTTTTGTTGTTTTTTTTTTTGTGGGTACTGTGGGTCGACCTCAGGACCTCGCGCGCCAGTAGGCACCCGTGCCGCTGAGCCATCTCACCGGCCCACAACTAATATTTATTAGCTGTTAGTCTATGAATTTTCTAGTGTATATTCCATCACTATTAAGTAGTGTGATTCCCCCTTCATTTCAAATTACAGAGCATTAAGTCAGATAAAAAATAGTCCTTTGCAGCATAAAAAATGAGTATGTCCTTCCTCCATATTATTTCAATTATAGTATGGAATAATTTTAAAAGTTTAGAGACCAGTGTGGGAAATCCAACTTTTTTGTTGTTGCAGTTAAGCCCAGGCTGCCCTCGAACTTGCAACCCCCTTTTGCCTGAACTTCCAAAGTAGCTATGGTTATAGGTGTGCACCACCATACCAGGGTCAACATTTCTTAAGGCTCTGTGAGAGAAAGACACCACATGGTTTGAACAATGTGTGTATTTCTTAAGACAAATGTGCCAGTCACCCAGGAAACAAACTACAAGGGTGCTAAGACTTGCCCTCTGCATTTTTGCCCTCTGCTACTGAAAGAGCTGCCACTGTTTGCTGCTACATGTGACACAAAAGAAACTTAACAATTCAGAGAATACTCCCTACACAGCTTATTCTTGCCATACATGCTGTCTTAGTTACTTTTCTCGTTGCTGAGACAAAATACCCAACACCCAAAGTTAAAGGAGGAAAGGTTTATTTGGCTCACAGTTTGTAGAGGTTTCAGTTCATAGTTGGCTGGCTCCAAGGCAGGGTGGCATGGCAGAGGAGCATTGCAAAGGAGAAATAGTTCATGGCAGGCAGAAGGCAGCAAAGTAGCGAAGAAGCAGCAAGTGACGACAGCAGCCCTCTTTCTGTTCTTTATATTTTATCTGTCCCTAACGGTGGGTAGCACTCACATCCAGGGTGGGGCATCCTCAATTCTAGCATAACACACTCTAGGTCTAGCCACCTCGGAAATCCCCACCTATGACCTTTGGGGGGACATCTAGATACAAACCACAACATGCCATTAGAATTCAGCAAGTGATTATATTGGAGCTTCAGATAATGCCTATTTTGTACATGTAGATGAAATACATGTTTCTGTTTATTTACTTTGGTTTTTTGGGACAGGGTTTCACTATGTAGTTCAGGCTTGCCTCAAACTCATGGTGATCCTCCTGCCTCAAGCCTCCCAAGCACTGGGATTATAGGGGTGCACCACCAAGCCTGGCTCTCACATGTCTCTTTCTAACATAACAAAAACTGTAAGTCAGAAAGATATCTTTTGCTACTCTTGTTAGACACTGACCTGTACAATAATAATCCTCAACAAATTTGTTTTATTATTATTATTACTTTGTAGTGCTGGGATTGAATGCAGGGCCTCATGCATGCAAGGCCAACACTGAACCACTGAGCTATATCCCCAGACCATAATTGAGAATTCTTAAAAGGGAAGAAAAAAAGACACTGCACATCACTCTATTTTGAAAAGAACCTTAAGAACATTATTAATCAAATGCTGTATTTTAAAAACCTGCCACCCCTCAAGCTATTTCATTTTCTAGTTAATTCCTAAGATTGTTCACCGTGACTCTAAATTTTTTCACAAACCCTCCAACAGACATTCAATAATGAAAAGTAGTAAGACTTAAATGAGCACTAAAGGATAAGTTATTTCATTCTGATGTTGAAGCATTCTGAGTTCTTAATTACTTACTTCAATAATCTACTCTTGCATACAATGAGAAGCAGCAGGCATCAACATAACACTTAGATTAATTTTATCCATTAAGGAAATGACTTTCTTTTAGAAAATTCCAGACTCTGCATGCAGAGCAGAAAAGAAATGTTGATAAAATGTCTTATATCTCTGACATGCATTCCAAAAAGTCATTTGCTCAGGAAGAAAGGATTACTATAAACATTTAAGTAAGGCATATTCCAATCCTGCAGAGCTACTTTTGAAGTTCAAGGATTATTCACTGGGAAGTTTGAATTCAGAGACTAGCTCTGTTTCCTCATTTCTCTTCCTACAAAGAATCATAAACAGAAGGAAGGTTGCAGATGCAACATCAACTTAATGTGTTCCATAAAAAACAACAAGAAAATATGGAAGGACAGCCAAAATAGAAAGCCTATCTGTGATGAAATATTGAGGAAAAAAATGAAGCTTTTCTTTCTTAAACTGTTAAGCTTTTTTTTTTTTTTGGTACCTGGAATCGAACTCATGACCTTGCCAGGCAGGCGCTGTGCTGCTGAGCTATAACCCTGGCCCTGTTAAGCTTTTACAAAAGTTCAGAATAATAACAGATGCAATAAATCAGGCTACCGTGTTAGTCTAGCATTATAAAGCCTATCTTCTTTTGTTGTTGTTTTTGAGACAGGGTCTTGCTATGTAGTTCAGGCTGGCCTTGAACTCACTATGTAGCCCAGGCTGGCCTCGAACTCACAATGATGCTCTTGCCTCAGCCTCCCAAGTGCTGGGATGACAGGCGTGTGCCACCACACCTGGTTTAAAGTCTATCATTTTTAACTACTTGCAATATAATTCATATACTATATAGCTCACCCATGTACATAACTGCATGACTGACTTTCTTTTTTCGGGGGGGTTGGGAATTGAACTCAAGACCTCATGCTTGCCAGGTAGATGCTGCACCACTGAGCTAAATCCCCGGCCCCTGCATGACTTTTAATATATTCATAGTGTTATAAAACTATAGCCACCATTTTAGAACTTTTTTATTGCCCCCCGAAAACCCAGTATTGATAGTAATTACATTCTCTCCTAATTTCTCATGCCCACATCTAAGAAATCACTAGTTTATTTTCTGTTTCTATAGATTTACCTATTCTAGACATTTCACATAAATAAGCCAACACATGGCCTTTTGACTGGCTTCTTTTACTTATCATAACTTTTTCAAGTTCATCCATGTTGTAGCATATCTAAGTACTTTTAGTTTTTTTACATCAAATAATACCCTGTTGTATGGATAAATCACACTTTGTTTCCATTTATTCGTATTTGGGTTGTCTTTACTTTCTGGCTACTATGAATAATGCTACTATGAATATTTATACAAAAGTTCTGTTAATGTATGTTTCTAATTCTCTTGGATATATATTTAAGAGAGGAAATGCTGGGTTACACAGTACGTAATGAAGTGCATCTTTTAATACAGCTAAGTAAGTGTTTAATATAAAGCAATACATTCAGTGTTACTCTAAAGCAAGAGTTACATATACATGATATATATATATATATATATATATATATATATTTTTTTTTTTTTTTTTTTTTTTTTTTTTTTTTTTTTTTTGAGACAGGGTCTCAATATGCAGTTCAGGCTAGGCTTGAACTCACTGTGTAGCCCAGGATGGCCTCAAACTCACAATGATGCTCCTGCCTCAGCCTCCTGAGTGCTGAGATTATAAGCGATGTCACCATGCCTGGCCAGAAGCACACAATATTTGTAAAAGCACTTCTATACTAATTATGTTTAAATTAAACAAAACCACTTATAACTAGAGAAAGACAAAGTTCAATGCTGGAAATAAGAAAATTTCTGAAACTAAAGTATTTTTCGCTTTTTATTTTAAAAAGGTTCAGAATTTACTAAATTTGAAATGTTGATATATTTATTTAAATAAAAACTACTGAATTTACCTCTTCACTTGAGTGCAAGAAACTGACATTTCTGACACAGATAAGTAAACAACAGCCAAACAACAATAAATAGTAACATGAAAAAGTCACTTACTACGGTTTCCTTGGCAGGAGGAGGCTTGATCTGCTGACTGGGAATCAGAACAAATGTCAAAGTACCATGCATATCAGACTGTAACAGAAAGATGAGGTTGCTGTAAAAATCTGTATTATGAAAATCATTCTGTGATCTCATGAGCAATATTCCCCAAACTGGACTATTCCAAGACTCCTCCATAGTCTTTGTTCTGTTCTTTTTTTCCTGTGTAGGATGGAGGATTAAACTGAAGGCCTCACACACATGCTATGCAAGTACTGTATCACTGAGCTACATCCCTATTCCTTTTTATTTTGTTTTGAGACAGGATCTCACTAAATTGGTGAGGCTGGCCTTGAACTTGAGATCCTCCTGTCTTGGCCTCCCAAACAGCTGGGATTACAAGCGTGTATCCCCATGCCCAGCCCTACAAAGTGTCACAAGCAAATATTCTCAATTTCCAGATGCCTTATTTTTGTTGTCCATATTATTTTTTAACCATATAGTCTTATTCCTAGGTTCAATACTATTGCTCAATATGCCATGCATTAATGGCCTGCTTATTCAGATACCTTCTGCCTAGAGAGTAATCATTATAACATCTGGCACTGATACTGCAAGTGTTCAACCTAAGATAGGAACCAACAAAATGGGTTAAAATAACAATGAATGGTATTTTGCTTTACCAAACCAATAAACTGGGGTTGAATAGAAACAGGGATATAAAGGATGTTTTCTAGATTTTACAACAGTCACTGGTAAATAGTAGAGGTTCTACTCTAGCAACTGATGCTAAGTAATTAGAATACAAATTTTGGTTTGTGAGGTGTACAAAGTGATCATAAATTGCCCTAAAAAGATAACTATAAGCCTAACATGCATAAGGACCTGGTACCACACACACACAAAAACTAACATGCATAAGGACCTGGTACCACACACACACAAAAAAAGATAATGTCTTCCTAATTACAGAGCACTGTACAACAGAACTTTCTTCAATAATGGAAACATACTATAGCTATAGCTGTATCTTAATGTGGTAGCCATTATTGCCCTTTAGCACTTGAAATGATGCTAGTATGAATAAGGAACAGAATTTTATTATATTGCACAGTGCAGATGTACAGCACTATTATTATCTTACACTGTTAGGGAAAAAACAATTGTAGGTAAGAAAAATAAATGAACAGAAAAAGCATGAGGAGCTGGCATGGTGACACATGCTTGTAATCTTAAACACTCCAGAGGTTGAGGCAAAAAGACCAAAAGTTCCAGCACAGTCTGGGCAACTTACCAACTTAGTGAGATCTGTCTCAAAAATAAAAATAAAATGGGCCAGTGAGATAGCTCAGCGGCATAAGCACCTGCCTGGCAAGCGCGAGGTCCTGAGGTCGACTCCCAGTACCCACATAAAAAAAAAAAAAAAAAAAAAAAAAAAATTAAAATTAAAATTAGAAAAAAGACAGGATGTGAACTTTTATTGTTGCCCCAGTAGCTAGCACACACTAACACGCACTCAATAAATATTTACTGAATGGATTAATTTGTTATATTACTACTGATTTCAGGAGCAAAATATACATAGTAGTAAGAAAGCTAAAAGTAAAATATTATCAGTGGTATCCAACCAAAAACAAATTCTACTAACAAATACTGGAAAAGACTTGTATCATAGGAAAGTAAGGCTAGAAACTGTCTTGGGCTCCTGACTTTTGTGTGTGTGTGGGGGGAGTACTGGAGATTGAACTCAGAGCCTCTGCACTGAGGTACACACCCAGCCATCTTTATTTTTCATTTTGAGACTCAAGTCTCAGTAAGTTGGCCAGGTGGGGCTTGAATTTATGATCCTTTTGCCTCAAACTCACAGTGTGCTGGTATTATAGGCAAACAGTTTTAAAATAATTTTTTTTTCCCCTGACTTGAAATTTTATTACTTTATTTTTAAAGTCCAGATGTAATGTATGTTGTATAAGAGAGACCACTTATTGGTTACTTACTTTGTATGCATTAGGCTTATATAATTTTAACTCCATAAACTTTTAAGCATTAGATACATCTCAGACTCACATGTATAAAATAATTTATTCTAAATCTAATAAAGAAAACAGTTTTTATTTATTTATTTATTTATTTGTATTTCTATTTTTTTTGTGGGTACCAGGGGTCGACCTCAGGACCTCGCGCGCCAGCAGGCACCCGTGCTGCTGAGCGATATCACCGGCCCTTTTTTCGTATGTGGGTTCCGGGAGTCGACTCGGGCCCTCGCACTTGCCAGGCAGGCGCTTACGCCACTGAGCCATCTCACCGGCCCAAGAAAACAGTTTTTTAAAGTTATAAGTTATTATTCTTGTGTCAACTTACCAACAAATCAAAAACCTCATTGACATCTTTCCCCCGAATTTCAATGCCATTAATCTCCAGAACTTCATCTCCTTCATGTAAGAGACCACTTTTCTCTGCAGCTCCTCCTTTTACTATTCGGCTAATGATGACAGAATCCATTTCATTACGAACTGTGGCGCCCTAAAAAGGTCAACATCTAGTTTAAGTATAAAAATAGGTTTTTGGTTAAGTATTTCTTTATTTTTAAATTACAATTTTTCTCTAACATTTTTTCTGTGCTATATATGTGCCAGTTCAGAGATTAGTAATTGATCTCTTTTGCTATATTTTAATAGTAGTTACTAGTAAGTAGTACTATTACTAGTAGTAGTACTAGTAAGAACTTCGTAAATAAACTTTAAACCCAAGTAAAAAAAAATTTTTTTCTCTAACAATACTAGCTTTCGACTGTCTTGGGGAAGAAGTTTACTTACACAGCTGGAGTAATAATTGTCATTAGATCTGAAAGCTGATCATTTCCCCCATATTTTCTGCTTTAGAAACACTCCAGTAGAATTCTGACATCAAGTGGATTTTTTTGGGGGGCGGTACCGGGAATTGAACTCAGGACCTTGCACTTGCCAGGCAGGCGCTTGTGCCACTGAGCTATATCCCTGGCTCAAGTGGATTTTTGAAGCATACAATAGTAGAAAAATACACTTGCTTAAAAACAATGTGTGAAGACCTATAATCATATTTATTCTGCATATATGCTGAATCCTATACAAATGATTATAATATATTTAGGCATAAGTAATGAGAATAATTCTAACTATAAAGAGCCTTTTTTTTTTTTAATTCTATTTATTTTTCTCATCTTTATTATCATTTTTTTTTTTTGTGGGTACCGGGGGTCGACTTCAGGACCTCGCGCGCCAGCAAGTACCCGTGCCGCTGAGCGCTATCACCGGCCCTTTCTTCGTATGTGGGTTCCGGGAGTCGAACTCGGGCCCTTGCGCTTGCCAGGCAGGCGCTTATGCCACTCAGCCATCTCACCAGCCCCTAAAGAGCCTTTTTAAATTCAAAATATGATGAAGGGATGAATACCAATCTGGCTCACTATTCAAATGTTAAATATTTTAGCTATGTCCAACTCACATTAAAATGTATTAAACATTAATATTTATTATACAAATTAGAAGCATAAGTGAAAAATATATGTTCAAACATTGGGAATATAACATATAGATTAAGCTTGTTCTCCTACACTTAAAAACATTTTATCTTGACTTTTCAATTTCTATTCTCTTGGTGGGGAGACCTTTTCAAGCTACAATCTGAGACACCAGGACTTAAAAATATTTCTTTGACAATAAAAGAAAGAAACTTAAGGCAATGAGAGTAGACTAAGAAAAGGGATTTCAAAAGTTTTATATATAAAAGCTATAAAGCGAATATGAAGGTATATTATTAAGAATATTTGAAATACGTAAGTAACTGTGTCTCAGTAAATTCAACAGTATTACAAGACCAGAATTTCTTTCTTTCTTTTTTGGGGGGATTTTTGAGACAGGGTCTTGCTACATGTAGTTCAGGCTGGTCTTGAACTATGTAGCCCAAACTGGCCTTGAACTCCTAGCAATCTTCCTGCCTCAGCCTCTGGAGTGCTGGGATTACAGTCATGAGCGACCACACCCAGTTTAAAAAAAATCAGAATTTCTAATTACTGTTTTTATTTTTTTCTAATTACTGTTTTTGTTTTTTTTAATACGCGGGTACCTAGAGTCGAACTCAGGATGTCGCACTTGCCAGGCAGGCGCTTATGCCGCTGAGCTATATCACCGGCCCCTAATTACTGTTTTTAAAAAGTTGGCGAAAGAAAGAAATTACTTATCCCTTCTTTGTTCCTCAACAAACATTTCACAAACTATTATCTTCAGCCAATTATGGGTGAGAAAAGATGATGAACAAATTTTTGTTAACTGAGTAAGGGATATGAGCAAGAACATAGAAAAACTCCAACAGGGCCGGTGAGGTAGCTCAGCAGCATAAGCGCCTGCCTGGCAAGCACGAGGGCCCGAGTTCGACTCCCAGAACCCACATACGAGAAAAGGGCCGGTGATATCGCTCAGTGGCACAGGCACCTGCTGGCGCACGAGGCCCTGAGTTCGACCCCCGGTACCCACAAAAAAAGAAAAAGAAAAAGAAAAACTCCAACAAATTAACCCCGAAAGAGAAAAACCACCAAGAATGTACGAGCTGTCAGCTGAGAGGGCTTTGTGTGGAAAGTAAGTCAGATCAGAGATGTGGAACACTTACCAATGGAATATCACGAGCCTTTTCTATACGAACTATTTTTACAGTTTCTCCTCCATACTGGCCAATGCTTTCATAAACTCTGTCATCTGCAATGGGCTCCAGCTGCATTTCCTGCTCAGCAACCTTATCATGGGCCAATAAAAGTGCCTGTTTCAAAGAAATTGACAACATTTTAGCAGCAGGACTTATTTCTGAAGGAGACTTTTAAACTCATCATGTATATATGATTCTGTCCATTAAATCTTTAAAATTGTAATAATCCTTGTATATCCTTATCTGTTTGCAAATTCTGCAACTCAAGCACAGATGCAACCTGGTGTATTTTTGAGCTATTGATAACTAAAGATGTACTGAAAAAAAAAAAAAGATGTACTGAGTATAGCAGGGCATACACTGAAATGGATTATGAAAAGCCCAAAATGCTTATTAAACTTCATAAAAACAAAATAAATTTAAATGCTTAAACATGCTAGATAATTAAAAATTTATGGAAAATACAGAACCAAAAAAACACAAATAACTTTTGTCCAATTTTAAAAGAAAAAAAGTTGTTTCAAAAATAATTTGGTTAATTTTAAATAAGAATATTTATAATAATAATTACTTTGCAGACTGGGTTGTAAATATCAAGCCTGGCTAGGTAATGTTTGAGGTCTCTTCCAACCTCAGGAGACTTTGATTAAAGAAAAAAAAGGATAAATCCGGTGGGAAATGCCATATATAATGCTATATCCATTTTCTACCTGAATATGCGGAGAATTCAACAAAGCAGTTAATTCCTGTCCTTCTTTCTGATGGGTTGGTTTCAAAACAGTCTGTACCTAAGAAACAGAAACAAAGGTTATTCTTCCTACCTTACAGGAAATAGCAGTAGCACCTATGCAGGGTGACTTTTTAATCTTTTTTTTTTTTTTTTGAGATAGGGTCCTGGTATGTAATCCAGGGTGGCCCTGAACTCACTATGTAGCCAGGCTGCCCTCGAACTCACACTGATCCTCTTGCTTCAGCCTCCCAAATGCTGGGATTACAGGCATGCGCCGCCACACCAAGCAAAAAAAGTTTTTTAAGTACAAGTCAAAATGATAGAACATACTTGTAAGAAACTGATGAGATAACCTCAATCTAGGTCTGCATTCACATTTCTGTTTTAATGCTTTTTTTTAAGCTCATCTAAATCATCAAAGGTTTGTCTATTGTTCTTTTCAAAGAATCAGCTTCTTATGCTACAAAATCTATTTTTCCTTCCATTTAAATAATTTAATTCTTCTAACTTTATTTTCCTTTACAGTTTTAATCACTTGATATTTAAATTCAGTTCATTTATGTTCAATCTCTTCTCTTTTACCATAAATCCTGTATTTAAAAGTATTGCACAAATTTTCCTTTGCTCCCCTCCCCAAAGATTACACTGAGGGCTCTCATTATCGATGATTCTCATTTTTTTTTTTTTTTTTCATTTTCCATCCCCAAGTCCAACTACCCACCAAAAATAAGACTTTGTAATAATGTGGATAACAAAACCAAAATTATCACTATTAATAAAATCAGGCAGACATACATCTATGCCAGGCATAGTGACATACACCTATACTCCCAGCACTCTGGGAGGTGGAGACAGAAGGAACCAAAGTTCAAGCCCAGCCTGGGCAATTTAGAGAGACCCTATCTCAAAACGAAAGATAAAAGAAGGGCTGGGGAGGGGTGTTGTGTGGTGGTGCACGCCTGTAATATCAGCATCTGGGAGGCTGTGGCAGGAGGATCGCTGTGAGTTTGAGGCCAGCCTGGGCTACACAGTGAGTTCAAGGCCAGCCTGAACTATGCAGCAAGACCCTGTCTCAAAAACAAAAAAAGGGGGGGAGGGCAGGTAGGGATGTGACCCAGTACACAGGCCCTAAAGTTCAATTCTCAGTACCACAAAACTAAACGAAGAAAAAGTCAATCCATATACAGAAATTTTTTGAGGAGGGCATACTAGAATTGAACCCGGGGCCTTCACACTGAGCTATATTCCTGGTCCTTGTTGAAATTTCTAATTCTGAGATAGGGTCTCATTAAGTCACTAAATTGCTAAGGCTGGGCTGAAATTATCAACCCTCCTGCCTCAAACTCCCAGATTGCTGGGATTATAAGGATGGACGACCACACCTAGCTACACATAGTATTTTTTAATAAGTGTAACTCATGATTAAAACAAGAACTTATTAACTCTATACTATTTTATCAGTAATTGCCCAGTTAAAGCTAAGAGATGATAATGTGAGGATTAACTAATTTTACCGCAAGTATGTCAAACTGATGACATTATCAAAACCAGTCTGTCCTTTGGTTTTGGTACCTAGAAAAATGTTTCTAATAGTGGAGTTTTATGTGTATAAAGAAATTATTTGCATTGTAAATTATTATTTTATTAGTTCCATTAAAATCTAATGGACAGGGCCGGTGAGATGGCTCAGCGGCTTAAGCGCCTGCCTGGCCAGCGCGAGGACCCGAGTTCGACTCCCGGAACCCACATACGAAAAAGGGGCCGGTGATATCGCTCAGCGGCACGGGCGCCTCCTGGCGCGCAAGGTCCTGAGGTCGACACCCCGGTACCCACAAAAAAAAAAAAAAAAAAAAAAAAAAAAATCTAATGGACAAGGGTCATGATCTGAAAATACGGGTAACTAAAAGCTGATTTTTAAAACAGGGTATTTTCTTTTTTTAAAATACATTAAATCTTTAATTTAAAATGAAATCTTGCTGGGCATGGTGGTGTACATTTATAATTCCAGTACTCAGGAGAACTGCTGAGAGTTTGAGGCCAGCCTGGGCTGCATAGTGAGTTCAAGGCCAGCCTGAACTACATAGTGAGACACTGTCTCAAAAAACCAAAACCAAGACAAAACTAAACAAAAAAGTCTATAGTCCCTGACCATACATCTTTTGATTGCTGGAGAAAGTAAATCTGAGGGGGAAACAATTTGGGATTAAAAATGTAACAAGAGGGCCAGGGATATAGCTCAGTGGCACAGCGCCTGCCTGGCAAGTGCGAGGTCCTGAGTTCGATTCCTGGTTCCAAAACAAAGAAAAGTAACAAGGGTATACAAAAGATACAAATAAACTTAAAAAGAATTTTCTGTACTAAACATTTATTGCCATTTCTACTTTAGGTCACTTCCTAAACATCACTGAGAACTTCCCTTCTATGAAGCTTTGAATTCCTGTAAGTACTTATTCCCATCCCCTTATACACCCAGGTGTTACCCATTCTACCGTCAACACCCAGCGTCAGGCAGTTCTGCAAAGCCTAATACTCACTTCGAATCTTATATTTTTATCCAGCTATACTGTACTACTTTCTCTTATCTTCCTGCAGAGGCAATTAGAGAAACAGTATGTTACGTATGAAAGATCAGAAAATAGACAACCAAAGGGAAAGAAATAAAAGGAAGGACTTTCATTATACTTAGGGATGATCAACTTGGTATATATCCTTCCTTTATTTTTATACTTCCTTTTACCAAAGTATTCATTTTGTTCAAATGAGAACAAAATCACACATTCCCTGTTCCTCTACAGCTTTATATTTCATTGCTTCTTCCTGTTTATCTCAATGGTTACAACCTCCAGAAAAATGCTGAATACTAGTAGTGACAGTGTGGAGGTTACACTATTTTACTAAAGGATTAAATGGCAATTTGATAAGATGCCGTTGGTTCTGGCATTATTTTTTGTCAAGTTAACAAAATGTGCTTGACTTTCTAAAAATTTTCATCTCCGTGGAAAAAGTACTGAAAGTTTAAAAAAATGCCTTTTCTGAATCGAACTGATTTCTCCTCCCATATATTCATGAGAGTTATTTTAAAATATTTACGGGGGGAGCATGGTGGCACACGTTTGTAATCCCAGCACTTGGGAGGCTGAGGCAGGAGGATCACCCCAAGTTTGAGGCCAGCCTGGGCTGCGTAGTGAGTTCAAGACCAGCCTGGACTACATAGCAAGACCCTGTCTCAAAAAACAAAATATTTACCAAAGTGTATCCATCGAAAGATAATTCAAAACTTATTAATATAATTTACTTGGCCTTCAGGATCTGTACTCCATCTTTTAAGATCACATCCTACTCTGATCTCATTGTTCAAGAAACATGCCAGGCTTTCTCAGTCACTATCACCTTTGTGCCCTTTGATAATACAATGCCTTCTCTGTTTTGGGTTCCTGGTAAATTCCCAATAATCCTTGATGACTCAGCAAATTTCCTTCTATATTTGTGCCTCCTTTCTATCACTCTCCACTTCCTGACCCTCATCCCCCACCCAGAATACGGCACATCTCATCGTGCTGCTGGCATTTTCTCACACTGTCATCAGAAAGCTGTTCACTAGACTGTAATTATTTACTCAATAATGTTCCTTCACAGTGATAGCCTAATTCAACTTTTCCCAAGCTTAGAGGTTTCTGGATTGTTTACAGTTTCTATTACATGACTGTTACAAACATTTGTTCTTAAGTCTTTGAGTCACTATGTTTTCTTTTCTCTTGGGTATAGGCCTAGGAGTTAAATTGTTAGGTCACAGTACATGGGTACATTAGCTTTAATAGTCAAACATTTATTCAAAGTGGTAAATGCCTATTTATACACCACCAGGTTTCTTTCTACTGCTCCATAAGTTCACCAACATTTGCTATTGCCAGTCTTTTTAATTTTAATTATAATAATTCTAGTGCCTGTGCAGTGGTATCTTATTTTGTTTTAGTTTGTAATTATCTGTTGGCTAATAATGCTAAATATCTTTTTATGTTTTGGGGCCATTTGGATTTCCTTTTTTTTTTTTTTTGAGACAGGGTCTTGCTACGCAGCCTAGGCTGGCCTCAAACTTGCAGCAATCCTCCTGCCTCAGCCTCCCAAGTGCCCAAGTACTGAGATACAGGTGTGTGCCATCACACCCAGCTCTGGATTTCCTTTTTTTTAATAGTGTCTGTTCTTTGTCATTTTTAAAAACTGAGTAGTCGCATTAATTTGCAACAGTTTTTAAAATACATATTCTAAATATGAGTTTTTATCATATATAAACACACAAATACAGTACCTCAAAATCAAATAATCATATAACATTTCCTGGTGTACTGGCTTGCATTTTATTCTCTTAAAGATGTTCCTGGATAAGCGAAAGTTCATTTAATGAAGTCCAAGTTCTCAATCTTTTCTTTATAAAAGCACTTGTAATGCTGGGAGGCTGAGGCAAGAGGATCAAGAGGTTGAGTCCAGCAAGAGCAACTTACCAACTTAGTGAAAACCTTTCTCAAAATAAAAAATAAAAAGGGTCAGGGGTGTAGCTAGGTGCAAAGGCCCTGGGTTTAATACTCAGTACTGTCAGAAAAATAAATAAAAAAAAATAAAGCACTTATAGTAAAAAATTTGTTTTGTGCTTATTAATATACTAAACTATCAAAGATTTAATCTGGATTTTACTATGTGCAGATTAATAGGCTTTATATACTATGTAATGCTTAATGTTTAACTAATACTTTGTTATAAAAACAAAAACCACTCTAATGTTTCATTAAATTCCTTGAGATTTTTACTTAATTTCCATTAAAAATAATACAACTGAAGCATGAGGTAAGTTCTTTTAAATACTGTATATTAAAATTGCTGGAGTTATGAATGCTGAAAAGCAAAACATGACCACATAAGCAAACTAGTTAATCTTATGCCAGTCACAAAATGTCACCTGACTTATAAAATAGGAGAACTGAATTATGTGATTGCTGAGATTTTTTTTTTCCAGTAAAATAAAAGCAACAAGTCCATTTCAACTTTACAACTTTTATATCAGATTTAATACTCCTCTTGGATGAGCTCCAAGTATATGCTTGTCTCACAAGTGTACCGAAAGGCAGGTCTACTTCACAGTCCTGACCAACAACACTAGGCCAGGGGAAACTGCACTGCAGCACAACCGCAGGCTATAGCCCTGACATAGTACTCTTAATTTTTTTTTTTTTTTTTTTTGTGGGTACCAGGGGTCGACCTCAGGACCTCACACGCCAGCAGGCGCCTGTGCCACTGAGCGATATCACCGGCCCTTTCTTCGTATGTGGGATCCGGGAGTCGAACTCGGGCCCTCGCGCTTGCCAGGCAGGCGCTTACGCCGCTGAGCCATCTCACCAGCCCCCAGTACTCTTAATTTTAAGACCAGCCTCGGCCCAAGGTCACTATCACTTCCCACACACCCCCAGCAACGCCAAAGCAAGCTCTTCTCAATTGGAGTAATCGGGAACTCTTGCTTTCTCATTCACGCCTCCACCCGTTGTTCTATTCAGCAAAACAAAAGGCCCAGCAGCTAGCTAGAGACACTTTCCCCCAACCAGGCAGAGGGAAGGAATGATCACAATGATTTATTTGGATTCCTTCCAATTCTTCACAATAAAAATTACACTATATTTATAAATAGTATACGAGCAAAGTAACGCTGATCTGTAAAAAAATCTGTTAAAAAAAGTAACTTCCAGAAAAATGATTTAAAACCATGAGTTAATATTTTTAAATAAAAAAGTGTTGCATATAAGTGATAATTTTTACATTAAAAAATGACAGTGATAATTCTTTAGTTTTGTTTGTTCAGTGCTATAGATGGAACCCAGGGCAAGCACTTTACCACTGAGCTACATGCTCAGTTCGATAACTCTTTTAATAACAATAATATATAGTTCATTTCAATAATAAAAGATGAGCTCAAGAATAGGTTTCAATCAGCTCTTTTTAAAGTTTGGTGGATGGAAAATTTCCAAATTTCCTCTCTAGGAATAGGTCCTTAGGTTGCTCTCTCCTGAGACCTAGGCAATATTAGGTTTCTTCTTACTACTCTTGCATGTAAGGTATTTGCCATCTTAATCACCTTAATAAGGAAAATCTCTCCCTTTGGGACTGCTATGCTAATCTGAAAAGTGTATCTTAACCTAATTTATAGATCTATAGCTTTGGAAGTCCTACCCTCCCCCAGCCCCATTTCCCTCTCTTGTTTGGATTCAATGAAATACAAGATGTGATTTTTAAAAATGAGTGTTTAATTTTTAAAAAATTATTACAGTAAAAGATGTATTGCCAGGCCAGTGAGATAGCTCAGCGGTATAAGCGCCTGCCTGGCAAGCACGAGGTCCTGAGTTCGACTCCAGGAACCCACATAAAGGAAAAAAAGGGGCCGGTGATATCGCTCAGTGGCATAAGCACCTGCTGGCAAGCACGAGGTCCTGAGGTCGACTCCCGGTACCCACATTAAAAAAAAAAAAAAAAAAAAAAAAGATGTATTGTCATTAATTTCCTTCAAAATACTCCCCCTCCCAGCCAGCTGTTGTGCTGCACACCTGTAATCCCAGTACTTGGGAGGCTGAGGCCAGCCTGGGGTATGTAGTGAGTTCAAGGCGAGCCTGAACTACATAGTGAGACCCTGTCTCAAAAAGCAAGTAACAAAAACAAAAACAAACAAAAATACTCCCTCTCCCTTCAAACACATTTATCCCATCATTCTTGCCACTTTCTGAAGCAGTTCTGAAAGTTCTCTTTTGTGTCTTTAGTTGTACCATTGCGGCTACCTCACTGCCCTGAATTGATTCAAAATGTTTACTTTTCATAGTCATTTTGACTTTGGGGACGAGCCAGAAGTTGCACAGTGCCAGCTCCGGTGAATGAGGTAGACGAGGACACGCTGTAATGTTTTTACGAGCCTGCCTTTCCATTAGATAGCACTTGGAGGGCAGCATTCACTGTATTTTTAATCACGCCTTGTAAAGACACTCATGAATGAGAACTTCCAGAACTGCTTCAGAAAGTAGCAAAAAAAAAAAAAAAAAAAAAGGGGTAAGAGTGAAGAGAGGAGGAAATTTTTTTTTTTTTTTTGGTACTGGGAATTGAACTCAGGACCTTGCGCTTGCCAGGCAGGTGCTGTGCCACTGAGCTATTCCCCGGCCTAGGAGGAATATTTTAAGGGGGATTAATGGCAATCTGTCTTTTACTATAATAAAATTTTAAACATTTACTATGTATTTCGATTACATATCATACATTTACATGGTAGGCTTCCCACATTACTACTTTTTATAGTATCAAAATAACTTGAAGTTTTATCAGTGACAGAATGTCCATACCCCACAAGAAGAGATGATTTACATGCTTTTGAATCTTCAGTTTAAAAGATGTCTGCAGATTAAGACAGCATGTTAACAAAAGAAACTCTCAATGTGTATTAAAATTTAATAATTTGGAAATTCACAGTTTTTAATAGGAGAAATACTTTAAAATACCTACAAGTAATAAATTTTAGGAGTTATAGTTTATAATCCCCAACTATCAGTTATAATTTTATCCAACCAGTTTTCATTTCTTAGTTTATAATGTATAATGCTTAAAATTAATAAAACCATACTAAAAGCATTTAAAAACTTTGCCCTCTAGTTACTAAAATCTGCTTGTTACTATCCAAACTTGTAATCCTATATACAGAAGTAACTTGCTTCACGAAACAGAACTCTAAGCACAACATTTTTCAGGATATAACACATGTAGCAAAATTTTCCTATCACAAGAAATTATTCACGTGATCAGTAGTAATTACTTTTAAACTAGTCTTATAGCCACATCATTATTTTCCAATCATACTGCCTTACTATCTCTAATAATTATTGTAGAAGTCATCAAGATGTTCACAATACATACCTCTTGTGCAAGATCTTGGGCGTTGGAGATAAGAGGAAAAGGAGGACTGGCCTTGCTCATGTGTACTGTAACAGCATTGTGTATCTTAAACGCATTCTGGAAATCTTTATTTTGTACAAGTTGTAAAAGCAGTGAAATATCCTCCTGGCTCTGAGAATCTACCAAAGTATGTTGGATATGTTTAAGTGAAGAAAATAAGTCTTCCACTTCTGGTAGGAGAAAGAAAAGGTATCCTAAAATTAATTGTTTTGCTCTTAATTCAACAACCAGTAACAATGTACTGTGTTTTGGGGGGAAAAACTACCATGTATTTTTGAGCGTCAATTAATGTCATTTTGCTGAATTTTAAGTAAAACTCTGAAAACTAGACAACAGAATAACTTTTAAAAAATGGTGTTAGTTATATACTATAAAAATAATGGGAATACAGAAATTAATAGGTCAAACCACCAACAATCCCATCACCTAGAAACAATTTTTTTTCCTTAACATCTTGGTGTATTTTCTTTTTTCACTTAACAGTACACTGTAATTATTTCCCCATTTCAATAGTCTTTTAAAATGTTATACATAAGTCTCTACAACACTTTACACGGCCAAACCATAAATTACAATAACTATTACGCAAAGTTCAACATTTAAGTTGCTTTTATTTTTGCTACTGTAACTTAGTAATAAATATTTCAACACATAGTAATCATTGGTGCATATAAATCTGTTTAAGGTTCTGATGTTTTCTTTTTTTTTTAATGTGGTTACCGGGAGTCGAACTGAGGACCTCGTGCTTGCCAGGCAGGCGCTTATGGCCACTGAGCCATCGCACCGGCCCTCTGATGTTTTCTTAATTCCTAGAAACAGAACTTTTATATAAGATTCCGAGTGAAACAGATTTCTAGGGAGTTTACAATAATTTATATCCCATTAGCAATATTTTCACCAATATTCATCATTTTCAAAAACTTTATTTCTTTAATAGGGAGGTTGAAATTTATTTATATTTGCCAGCCACTTCTTTTTTTTTTTTTTTTTTTTAATGTGGGTATCAGGAGTCGACCTCAGGACCGCGCGCTTGCCAGCAAGCGCTTGTGCCACTGAGCGATATCACCAGCCCTTTTTTCCCTTTATGTGGGTACCAGGAGTCGAACTCAGGACCTCGTGCTTGCCAAGCAGGTGCTTATGCCGCTGAGCCATTTCACCAGCCCCAGCCACTTCTTTTGTTGTCCATAAAACTAGTGAAAATGTGTATCTCCTAAAACTGCAACGGAAGCTCTGCCCATGCGTATGCGTACGGTGCTTATTAGTATGCATACACAGTACATGCCTTTTTTTTTTTTTTTCCTCCTGTCTTTTTGAGACAGGGTTTTGCTATGCAGTTCAGGCTGACCTCAAACTCCCAGCAATCCTCTTGCCTTAGCCCCCCGAGTACTGGGATTACAGGCATGCGCCACCACGTCCAGCCTACTACATGCATTTTTTGGGGGGGAAATAGTTATTCAAAAATAGTTCAGAACCACTAGTAGTCTCTTTCCTGCTCCCCAACAGGAGTTGTGTGTGCAGTAGGAGCATTAAAATTAAAAGTCAACACTTCAAAACATTTTCTTGACTTTTAAAATTAATTATGAATTACATGGTTATCAATAGTATAAAGATCAACAAAACTAGAAAGGAAATTAGAAAGTCAAAACTGCCATTAGGATGACCTAAGAAGCTGCTACCAAGAAGTAGGTAAGATCCGAAGGACAGCCGTAACTACTCGTAAGCTAATACGACACCTACAAGAGTAGACAGAAAAAACATGGAATGCCAGATTCTATCAAATCGGAAGAAGTTACCAGACAATCCCCTAAAAGTATAAAAAATTTAATAGCTTTAAAGTTTTATTAGAAAGCCAGGCTTGGTGATGCATGCCTCTTATCCCAACAGTCTACAGGAGCCTAAAGCAGGAGGATTCCTGCAAATTCAAGGCCAGCCTGAACCACACGGTGAGACCCTGTCTCAAAAAAACCAAATTAAAAAAAGTTTCATTAGAGCAAAACGGGAAAACAGGCTACAACCTTATCTGAGCAGAGAAATTCCTATTAAATTTTTTAGTAACTGTCAAAAAGAGGTTCAGCCTGGATTTCAGAGAAATGAAAAGTGTCTGGAGTTTTAGATTTCATCACTGACTAAAATTAATAAGCAACCTTAGTCCAGGAGGTAACTGCCTCCCTAGAGGTCTCTTCACCTTCAGGGAGGCTGAAATTTTTTAAGGCAAAAGAGTTTCTTTTAGCTGTAATTACTAGTATTGTTTAAGATACCATATAAACTTTAGGGTTTAAAAATTTTTATTAAATTTTTATTAGTACATGTTTCCAATAGATAATGATTACATTCCTCATGGGGAGATGGTACATGTACCTAACATATCTTAATTCTTTTTCGTCCCCCCCGTTAAGGGTTTTTAAAATGTGATCTAAGCAGGGATGGCATTGTAAGCATGATTTTGTAATTTAACACTTTCCAATAAATGCTTAAAATAAATTCCCAGGATAAGACTGACCAAATAAAAACATTTAAGACTTCGATACATATTAACAAACTGCTTTCCAGAATTGTATCAACTCATGCTCCTACTAGCAATGGCTGTGAGTCCCCATTTTCACAAACAGATCAAAGCATTATCAATTTTTAAATTTTTTTGTGACCTGGTTAAATATATTTTTACAAGATACAACCATCTGTATTTCTTCTTTTGACTATTTTTTTCCTACAAGATTAATAACGACTTAATAACTGAATTACATTGATTACAGGGATGGTTCCTGCAATCTTATGGAGAACATACTGAATTTCATTTTTTCTTATTATATCAGAACAATGGCTTTTAATCATAGGCATTTATGAAAATTCCCTAAGGAAATTTAAAAGACATGTATGTCTAGGAGTTCAACCTGAAACACAACCAGTCTCCAGTGTCTTCCTTAATGATAGTATTTTCAATTGATTATAATACATCCTCTTTCAGAACCACTGACTTAAGGTATTAACATAAGATTATGATACTATTTTATACTATTTTAAGATATACTTTGAACTATATTAAGGTCTTCATATCTACTTCCTTCAATAAATATACTTAATTATTGTATCGAGTTCTCGTGTCTTTTTGTATATATGTATGTACTTATTTATTTATTTTTTTGAGACAGGGTTTCACTATGCAGTTCAGGCTGGCCTTGAACTCACTTTGTAGCCCAGGCTGGCCTCAAACTCCGCAGCAATCCTCCTGCTTCAGCCTCCTGAGTGCTGGGATTATAGGTGTGCACCACTTTTTTGGTTTTAAAGACTGGGTCTCACTATGTAGCCCAGGCTGGCCTTGAATTTGTGGCAATTCTTCTGAGTACTGGGATTATTAGCTTGTGTCAACACGCCAGGCTTGTGCCTGCTTTTTATACTTACTCTATTTCATTCTTGACAACTGTCTGTTGTGTTCTTGCTTTTCATATTTAAAATATTATAATATTTTATTTAAATATAAGTCAGATGCTATAGTCATAAGCCAGCAAGAAGTAGGACAAGTAGGCTAATCTAAACTAGGAATGCTTACAGAGATAAAGCCTAAGATCAGTGACTTTATTTCAGGTTTTTTGAGAGTTGAGATATTGTTCAGACAGTAAATAAGAAACTTTGTGTTCAGTTTTTATTTATTTATTTATTTATTTATTTATTTATTTATTTGGTATTGGGAATCAAACTCAGGACCTTGAACTTGCCAGGCAGGTGCTTGTGCCACTGCGCTATATCCCCGGCCCTGTGTTCAGTTTGAAATGGATAACTTGGCTGGGCCTGGTGGCGCACACCTGTAATTCCAGCACTCAGGAGGCTGAGCCAGGAGGATCACCACAAGGAGTTCAAGGCCAGCCTGGGCTACATAGTGAGTTCAAGGTCAGCCTGAACTACATAGAAAGACCCTGCCTCAAAAAAAAAAAAAAAAAAAAAAAAAAGTAAGTTCTAAGAAATAAGTGCTTCTTGTGTTGATAGGAACTAAGGTAAGGAATACTATTTCCAGAGAAAAATAAATTCGGTCAATGTGTTTATACTGAGAAGGTCTAAAGCTATAAAGACCATCCAGGACAGCTTAAAAATGAGAGAGGAAAAAAAAATGTTAAGAATAAAGCTGGAGGGGCCGGTGAGATGGCTCAGTGGCATAAGCGCCTGCCTTGCAAGCGCGAGGGCCCGAGTTCGACTCCCGGATCCCACATACGAAAAAGGGGCCGGTGATATCGCTCAGCGGCACGGGTGCCTGTTGGCGCACGAGGTCCTGAGGTCGACCCCCCGGTACCCACAAAAAAAAAAAAAAAAAAAAAAAAAGAATAAAGCTGGAGGGGCCGGTGAGATGGCTCAGCGGCGTAAGCGCCTGCTTTGCAAGTGCGAGGGCCCGAGTTCGACTCCCGGATCCCACATACGAAAAAGGGGCCGGTGATATCGCTCAGCGGCACGGATGCCTGTTGGCGCGCGAGGTCCTGAGGTCAATCCCCCGGTACCCACAAAAAAAAAAAAAAAAAAAAGAATAAAGCTGGAGTCAGGCATGGTGGCACAGGCCTATAATTCCAGCACTTGGGAGGCTGAGGCAGGAGAGTTTGAGGCCAGCCTGGGCTACATAGGGAGTTCAAGGCCAGCCTGAACTACATAGCAAGAACTTGTCTCAAAAAAGAAAAAAAAAAAAAGAACAAAGCTGGAAATGCCCTGCACTCAGGAAGCCTGGAACTAAGAAATATCCACAAGAATAGGAAGTCAAGCAAAAGATAACATAACTGATTCCCGAAGAAGCTGATGAACTGGTAGCTATCTACACTCAAATATAAGACTAAATAATGGGTAATGGGAAAACTTGAAAACCATTACCAATCCTAGAAACACCAACAAATTTATACTGGGAGTAAGGTTCAAATTTCTTAGGTAAGCATTAAGACCAATTTAAACTTGTTCTAAGTAAGTTATCTTTTACAACTTTCATTCACCTCTATGAAGTCCTATTTATGTTTTTGTTCCTCAAATAGTAAAAACTATTTTCACTGAAATGCCAAGTACATTATGTTAATCAACAGTATCATACTAAATTGAGATCACTTGCACGTTAGCACAATGGAACAATTATACTTTATATATATATTATTTTATTTAATCCTCATAAAAACCTTGAGAAAGTTTTCCCAATTAAAATAAAAACTAGGCTGGGTGTGGTGGTGCACACCTGTAATCCCAGCACTTGGGAGGCTGAGGCAGGAGGATCGCTGCGAGTTCGAGGCCAAACTGGACCACATGGTGAGACCCTGTCTCAAAAACCCAAATAAACAAACAAACAAACCAAACAAATGAGACATCTCAAATTTCTACAGATGGAGAAAATGAAGTAGAGAATATGAAAGAGCCCCTGCCCTGTACAGGTGATTGAACCTAGGGCTTGCATATGCTAAGCATGTGCTCTACCACTGAGCTACATCCCCAGCCCTTCTTTTTTTTTTTTTTTTTGTGGGTACCGGGGGTCGACCTCAGGACCTCGCACGCCAGCAGGCGCCCATGCCGCTGGGCGATATCACCGGCCCCTTTTTCGTATGTGGGTTCCGGGAGTCGAACTCGGGCCCTCGTGCTTGCCGGGCAGGCGCTTAAGCCGCTGAGCCATCTCACTGGCCCCTAGCCCTTCTTATTTTGAGACAAGCTCTGGCCTAGAACATGAGATCCTCTTGTACCAACTTTCCTACAACAAAATTCTTTATTTTTAGTTTAAATTCCTTGCCTGCCAGTTTGATCTATTTGTTCTTAATTTATTTTCAGAAGAAACTGTTTAAAGTTCCCATCATGATCTCTAACATTTCATACAACACTTAAATCTTAATTACTGTATGTACATTAAAGAGAAGAAATACAATCTTAAAAAAATTAATTATACTGGCTTTGGGATATGATTAATCAGATAAATACAAACATATATAGGCCCACAACCCCTCCACCCCAGCCTTGGCCCTCTCCTGAGAGTCTAAAATATAAAATAATGAAGAGTTTAAAACAATCAACAGATAGCAACCACCAAGAATTACTGTATCTGGAAAGTGTATCTTCAAATACTTAAGACTCTGGCCCGCTATATGGGAGAATTTTTTGACTATAAAAGTAAAAACTAAAATTACCTAAGGAGGGCCGGTGAAATAGCTGAGCGACATAAGCACCTGCCTGGCAAGCGTGAGGTCTTGAGTTCGACTCCCAGTACCAACGTACGAAAAAAGGGCCGGTGATATCGCTCAGCAGCACGGGCGCCTACTGGCGCGTGAGGTCCTGAGTTCGACCCCCGGTACCCACAAAAAAAAAAAAATAAATAAATAAAATAATAAATAAATAAAATTACCTAAGGAACCTAAGAAATCTTCAACACTGGAGATGTTTCAAAGCATCAGGGATAGCCATCTACTCTGAATTAGCTTGATTTGTATTTACTGCTCTAATTCATCCCACAAGAGAAGTTTTTCTAGTGATCTATTCTAAGATTAAGACTTCTATCTTTAAATAAGGTGTAGTCTCCTTTTCTGCCCCCCTGTGTGTGTTGTGTGTGCACACATGGATCAAACCCATGGCCTGTCACTCTAAGCTGGTGTTCCACCATGGAGCTACAGCCTAATCCCATTTTTTAAAATTTAATTTAAGAACATACCATTCAGGGGGGGCCGGTGAGATGGCTCAGCGGCTTAAGCGCCTGCCCGGCAAGCGCAAGGGCCTGAGCTTGACTCCCGGAACCCACATACGAAAAAGGGGCCGGTGATATCGCTCAGCGGCACGGGCGCCTGCTGGCGCACAAGGTCCTGAGGTCGACCCCCCGGTACCCACAAAAAAAAAAACAAAAAAATAAAACAAAGAACATACCATTCGGATCCCTGAACTTTGGTTTTTAGTAGTCTAGGTCAACATGAATGTCAAAAATAACTGGAGGCTCATGAAAGATCCTGAGCAGTAATTACTGGTTAACGAATTAATCATTCAGCTCAATGATACAGCACTTGCCCAATATGTGCAAGGCCCCCTGGGTTCGGTTCCTAGCACAATAAAAATAAAACTAACCCACCCAAAAAAAACCCAAACTCCACAAGTATATGAACAAAAATAGTCGAGACAATGGAGTAAAAAATCTTACTCCTACATGTAGTAAGACAACAGAAAAATGCCTTGAAGTTACTTCTTAGAAAGGCTTCATGATTTTTTCCTGGACAAAACTTAAAGATACTTGGTGAGAGAGAAGAAAAATGTTCCAAATCTGGAGTTAGAATGCCTGAGTCTTAGCAGTGGCTTGAGCACGTTTTAAAAGTTGTATTAAATCACTAGATAACCCATCTCAAGTCTCTGGGACTTTCTATTACATGGAGGGGTTTGACTAGAATAGTACGTAAGCATTCTGTGGCAACTCTTACAAATATGTACCCTATTTCTTAACCCAATATACATATACTTATTCTTCTTTGAAATAAAAGATCTATGTATACCTGTGTAATATATTAATGTTTTCTACACTATTCTAGTTCATAAAAAATTACTGGTTGATAGGCTAAAATTAAAAAGATGGTGGCAAGCACACAGAGAACTGGAATCTTCACACACGGCTGGTGTAAATGTCAGGTGGTACGGCCACCGTGGAAAAGATTATGGCAGTTCTTTAATAAATGCAAGATAGAATTACGGAAGACCCAGAGATTGTACTCCTAGGTATATATCGAAAAGAACGGAAAACAGGTATTCAAACGAAAGCCTGTACACAAATGTTCCTCACATCAATATTTACAACAGTCAAAAGAAAGGAACAACCCAAATATTTCAACAGAAAATATGGCCTATCCACCCAACACATCACTCAGCCACGAAAAGGCACAAAGCACTGATGCATCACACATGGGAGACCCCCAGAAGCATAATGCTAAGCGAAAAGAAGCTAGTCACAAAAGGGTACATACTGGTTCATAAGATGACCTTTCTTAGATAGCTTCTGGTTCTTATAAAAATCAACTTTTAGGTCTGGGGCTAGAACTCAGTGGTAGAATACTTGCTTAGTATTTATGAGGCCTGGATTCATTCCCCAAAACCACAAAAAAAATTAAAAAATAAAAATAAATAAATTTTTTTCAAGCCAAAATGTGCCACTTGCTTACACACATTTTTTAAAAATTTGGTTGTCAAAATAACCCTGAAACTGAGGCTCAGAAAAATTAACTTGCCCTAAGTCAATAGCAATTAAGTGACAATAAAAAGTATTAGAACTCAGTTCTGATCCTGACATCCCTACAATTTTCAATATGCAATTATGTCAAGCATTTTAACATACCATAAATAATGAAGCAAATCTAAAATCTAGTATTACCTAAAAAGTGAAATGGAGTTTGATACATTGTATTCTGATACATTGTATCAGAAACAGAATAATGTAGCAGTTAATTGTTTTCAGTAGACATGTGTATTTAATAACCAAAATTTACACAACTACCAACATATTTTCAATGAATTTTTCAATCTACACTTTAGGTTAGCTGCAATTTTAGCAATGTGGCCAAATCAGAAAATTCTCAAATGGTCTGAACACTTTAAACACTAAACCTAGTAACAATACTTTAATTATTTCACTTACAAGAAGAAAAAAAGTCCCTGAAGGAATGGCTAAGAAAGTTTGCTTGGAAGTATCTACAGCAGTTAAGTAAAAATTTGGTAGTGAAAATAATTAACTTCTAAGAAGTAGGCTAATGTAAAACTCAAGATTTATTGGCCCTGAAATTTTGTTTGTTCACGTTTAAGTTTATCACAATCAGACAAAATCCCAGTATATCCCATGGTCACACGAAAGTTAGCAGCAGAAAGAAATTTTGAAGAGATGTTTTACTTTAAAATGTCAATATTCTTACTTAACAGTGTGCATATTCAGAGACATTTGGCAAAAAATATACAGATACTAATCAAGACTGAAACATGCTATTATTAATATTATGAAAATGTTTCATTCTTTAGCATTATTCACCCTAGTTTCCTTCTCCTTTCTGTGTCTTTTATTTTCCTTATACTAAAGTATCTGGAGCAAATAAGAAAGCTCCTAATTACAAATTTCAGGTCTTATTAATCACAAAACAGTTCACTCCATGAGTATGTGTGCCCTATTCTGATGTTTCTTCAAAGGTATAACAATTACAGAGTCACATACATGATAGATGGCAGGCCTCCCTGGCTTATTCCCTTTAAAAACTGTCTACTATATTTGTACACATCCTTGGCCCCAAATTACTTATCTATAAACACAAAAACAAAAGCAGTGAAATCTATAACCCAGAAATATCTGAAAATTGCCCTATTCTATCTCATCCCACTATAACTTGCATTGTTCTTTTCTCAGGATTTCTCTTATAAGGCAGTTTGCTTTGATTATGAAAGAGAACAAAGACATTTCATAACAAAGAAAGGTTTAAAACTACTGCCAATTTTAAGGAAGCCTCAATATATCACAATTTTTATAATTTATAATGTTAGTATTAATCATTCATTTGAAATTAAGTTCTCAAATCACTACTTTTTAATTTTTACTAGATTCTAGTGGCTTTTAAACAAAACTTAAGTTTATCACTTCTGAGTATTTTCTGTCAATTCCATCCCTGTACTTTTATTATCATACACTGCCATGTTTACAAATACTTTAATTTTTAAAAACCACCCAAATAAAATATCTAATCTTTACAATGACATTTTAAATTCTTAGAATACTCTTATTTACTCACAGATAAATGATGCATTATTGGAAAACCGAAGGCTCCCTCTCAAAGAAATAAATCAGTTGTCCCATCCTTCCCTCATTTAAAATGTGAAAAAGGCTAAGAAGCTGTCTCCGGTCATGTGTGTATTAATCAAAATACTGGCAAGGAGGCACATACAATTTTAAGGGAGTACTTCTGTTGTACTTTGATGTGTTAGCAGATTATGAGCAGGAAAAAAAAAAGATAAGCTATTACATTTAACTTTAAATGAAAACACTGAATATATCTAAAAACTGGGGCTATGACTGACAACATTCTACAACTTGTGCTAGTTTTTCACATTTCCTACAATTAACAGGCATTTGCATTAAATCCATCACTTATTTCTCAAAATATTTAATCTTCTGTCCAATAAAGAATTACAAATACTTGGTACCATATTTCAAATTACTTTAAAATATGTAAAAAAGCTTTAAGTTCAAAGACCAAACAAAAGTATTTATGAGAACACTGGGGAGCACAAAGTATAAGAAAATACAGCTGTCCTTTAAGAAAAAGCAGAGCCTGGGGATTTCACTCAGTGGTATGGCACTTGCCTAGTATGTGTGAAGCCCTGAGTTTCCATCCCCGGAGAAGAGGGGAGCGGAAGGGAGGAGAGGTGGGAAAATTATAGAAACAATCTTTTTTGTGTGTGCTTAGGCACAAAAAGCAGATAAAAAACAACTAAAACATTTCCCCAAATGAGTCTGGCTTAAGCTATACGTTTCTTTGTTGTGATTATAAGACTATTATCTATTAGATAAACATTTATGCCTGATTCTAAGTAATGCAAATTTGGCAGATAAAGTCCATCTTAAAGAAATAAAAAAAAAAAGAAGACTTGATTCAAGCTGGATATATTATAACACAAACCTTGTCCAATAAAGATTATTTACAGAATACTTTAGGGAGGGAGGGAAAATGGAAGGAGTGGTAGGAATTGCTAGTAAGAGCCAACTGGCTATGGAGTATTTTTACTCTAATAAAATTTTTAGGAAAAAAACACAAAATCCCTTCAGATATGTGAACTTAAAGTGTTGTCTACTGTATAAAACAATACTTGCTTATCATAAAATGAAGATTATTCTACAGCATGTGAAGTAGATTATGCACATTTCTGTATGTTTTCAGTATGCATCACTAGATAAAGAATTTCTTCATATAAATGTATTGAAGAGTGGCCGGTGAGATAGCTCAGCGGCATAAGCCCCTGCCTGGCAAGTGCGAGGTCCTGAGTTCGACTCCTGTACCCACATAAGAAGAAAGGGCTGGTGATATCGCTCAGCGGCACGGGTGCCTGCTGGCGCGCGAGCTCCTGAGTTCGACCCCTGGTACCCCCACACACACACACACAAAAAAGTATTAAAGAATATGTATGTGATCTTTTGCATACACGTTTGCAATGTGGGTCCTGAACAAATATGTAACAAGGAAAAGAAGCAGGTGATAGGATACAGTATAGCAGAAACTGCTCCAGACTTGAAATAAAGAGATTTAGTGAGAAACAAATGTAGCATATATAGGGTGCCTTGGAAAAATGAGAAAAAAGTTCCTCTACTTAGGGTCGCCACAGCTTTGTCTGCTCAGTGAAGTGCAAGGCTGGATGTGAGTCTTCGCTCAAATTCTCCACTTGGTGCACGTGTTTGTGTGTGTGCATCAAGTCCAGACCTGGCCAATTCAAACACAGCCCTACATAGCACACACTAGCTTGGTTTCTTAAGCCAGTGATTTAACTGAGGTTCAATTTCTTTATCTCCCAAATGGAGATTACAGTTCTAGTTCACAGGATTATTTTGAGTATTACTACAGAGACGAGTACTTGCTAAATCACCCAGTACAGGGCTCAATAGACACTTAAGTGAATAGCCAAATGATAACAATGACAACAAAAACTCTCATAACAAAGTGAAAGTATCTCTCTTCTCACATCTAAAAAAAAAAAAAAAAAACCAGTAAATCACTTAGAAATGAAACACTTCACTTGAGTTAGTCTATTTTAAAGGCAGCACAAATTAATGCATAAAGTGGCATTTCTCAAACTGACTTCTATATTCTTCTAACACTCGTTCAGGGAGCACTAGTATGTGCAGGAAAGGCAGGCAGAAAAACTCAATGCTCAAATATTCTAAGTTTGGGTATATGCATTCCACATCAGTCAATCTCATTAGATCCATAATGCCTATTAACATTATAAAGGATCAAAGAAGTCCTGTAGTGAGGAGGTATTTAACTTATTTACCACTAAGTTATCTGGTCACAGACCTCTTTCATATATAAATAAATAAAACTTACTGGACTGGTTTACATTTTTCTCATAGTACAGTTTGGATAGTGCATGGAATTTTGAGCCATATTTTCTACGTATGATTCTGTATGAACAACACCTGTTTATGTTACTGATTAGTTATTAAGGATATAAAACAGATTTTAAGCTGCAGTTATTAATTTCACTACTTTACAAACTTTAGGGAAATTCAAAATCTGAAAACTGCTTTTTAATATTTGACATAAAAATTTATGAGTCTGATATAAAAAAATAAATCAAAACTTTAAATGTTAAACCACACGCAGAACTTTTTACCTAAAAACATGTTGAAACATTTAAGTTACACGTCTTTGCTCTATGGGGCTAAAATAAAGAATGATGATTATACGGCCTTTCCAAGAAAAGAATCCAAATTACTATTACTTAATTCTTAAGCCCCTATTCCTTCCCATAGATTTTTATTAAAGCATACATAAAGAAAAAGCGTTTTATTGTTCTGCTATTTTTACTTACCTAGTATTTTCACAGCATAATGAGGACTTTCTAAGACAATGCCTTCTTCTGTGTCAAATATGGGGTTATCTATTCCAGTCTTGGGAGGAATCTGGGCTAGTTTCTTAAGTCTCATGGAAGAATTAAGGTCAAGTTCTTGCTTTTTCCCCTCTTCTTCTCGTCTACGTCTCATATCCTCCTGCTGCTGTCGAATGCGCTCCAACTGTGCACTTCGTCGTACTGGCATCATCCTGGTGCCCAAATCTCCAGGGCAGTCGACGGCCATCTCTCGGTGCTTCCGAGGTTCCTCTGGTGATGCAAGATCAACATTTTTTACTTCGTTGTCTGATTCCTCTGTAACATGCCCATTCATATAGGATGTTGTCATGGTTATCTATAAAAACCTGTACCACTTTTTATAAATCACTTTTTCGTATAATGCCAATTTTCTTGATTCTGTAGTATAAAATCCATGTTTACTTCAAAAAAAAAACAGAAAAAAACAAAAAACCTTCTCACATCACATAATAATGCTATGAAAAATATCCATGAGGGAAATCTAAGGGGAAAGATGAGGGAAAAAAGTATAAGAATTACAACATAAAAGTAGACTTTACACAGCCCACTTCCAATCTCCACACAATATAGAAAATAACTAATAAATATACAATAATATTCTTCTATGTAGATTAAATACATTCTTTTCATTTTATAGATAACCCTGAGGGAATCAAGGTGTTTCCAAAAAAAGTCATATCCTAAGAATATGAAGCATAATATTCAATTTTACAGCTAGGAAAAATAATATACTGGAAAGTTTAGCGAAGTGGAAAAGTAAAAAGTTTTGGCTGCTAATTTTGTAAAGAGTAAATTACTTAAAGTTTAAATGGTGTTTATCTTTTTAAAGTTACAACAACACAATACTTCATGCTCAACTAATATATATGGGATTAACGTATTAACTGCTAAAAAGCAATTAATGGCAATCTGACATGTAGCAAGTTGCATTGGTAGCTCACTCAAAACACAGGCAGTTCTCTGGGAAAATTAACTAATGGCAGAAGAGGGTTGAGATAAAGAAGATGCCTAAAGAAGAAAGTTCAATTAGCTGCAAAGGCATCTAAGGATAAAACTACACTGAGTGAGAAAAGGGCAAAGCAAGTTATCAGTCTTTATAATTGATTACATTTATAAAAAAATTAGGGTAACTTCTTTTTACAAGGATTCATTTAGAGAAAATGGTAGCGTCCAATACCACTCAAAATTTTTAAAATCCTACTATATAGCAAAAGTAACACTGGACTTAGAGACTGGAAAACTGAATTTTCATTTTGACTCTGCCACTTTGCCTAGAGCAGTAGTGGCGAACCTATGGCACCCATGCTGCAGTAGGCTGTTTTCACCATTGAAAGCTCCAAAACGTTCACCACCACTGCCCTAGAGCTTCATAATTTAAGACCAGTTTCTCTCTGTGAACCTCAGATACACTTAAAAATTTATTCATAGGATTATCCTAAATCATAAGGTAAACAAGCTATAAAATGAAGAAATAATTTGATTCTATTTTAAAATCTTCCAACACATTTGAGACAAAAATATTTTACTGAATAATACTGGCTTTTCATCAAGCCATTTCTCAGGCATAAATAGGCAGATTGTTTATATGTGCATAAACCCACACATTAAATCTAATTAACCTTCTTTCATTCAAGGCTTTAAAAATATTTACAATAATACACTTACTACCTCCTTGAATTGAGCATCATTTCAGTAAATAAGTTGGTTAGAGCACAATGCTAACTAAGCAAAAACCAAGGTTTTTAGACAATATTCCTAACACCAGTCAATCTTTCACATGTCAGACCATAGTAAAAACAGGGACAGAAGACAAAGTGTTTAATTTACAAACCTAGGCTACTAGGAAAAACAACTAAGGCCAACAATCAGGAAAACACTAAAATTACATTTTCAAAACAATTGGGATAGATTATTATCTTCCCTCCAAATTTTAGCTTCTTTATTAACAACTATGTGATCTACACTACCTTATATACCATTAATTTACTTTTTCATTAAAATGAAAGCCATTAGATTGATTTTGGGCAATCTTAAGGTTTATATGTTGATTATACACAAATGCAAATTCAGCTAATTTAATGTTTTCACTACAAGTAAGCAGAAATTTGTGTAGGAGTTATTGTAGTGCTGTTAACTTCAATTTAAAAAATCTAGGAGTGTACATATTTCCAGAAAATTAACTCTCAACTTTCTTTATTTACAATTACTAGATATTAAAAATGAAATAATAGATTATGTATTTTTTTATATAAACTAGAATCTGAAATTAAGAATCAGTTTAAAAATACTCAAAAACATATATATACTCACTACACTAAATCATGAGGGAAAATTATAGATCATGCTCAGGTGATCTTGCTCATGATTCTCATGGTTGGTCATAGCTTGAGTACCAGGACTTGAGGAAAAACAAAAAACAAAAAAACACCCCCCGCCCCAAATTCTCATGGTTGGACTGTTATCATCATGCTTGTTTATCTGGATCTAGTCTTTTACTTCCAGAAAAATTTCTTCAGTCTGATATTAATCGGCTATAACTTCATTTTTGTTCTATCCCTGGAGAGTTCACAGTCTACTAGGAGACAGTAAAGAAAATAAATGACTTCTCCAGTTGGTCTCTCCTCACTACCACAGATTCCAAATTTGTTGTGAGTTCATGTCTTATACCACCAGTGCTTAGAATAATGTGTGTCGCATAGGAAACACTCAAGAAATATTTGTTCAACTAAACTTGGAATGTCACAAATTCACAAAGGATGAACAGATCTAAAATTTAGTCTATGGTAAAGAGTGAGAAGAAACACTGAAAACATAAGGATACATTTCTTTGCCTTGCATCTCAAAGGGCAACTAAATATTAGTCACACAGAAGAGCCTGACTGATGACTGACTGATGACTGACTGAGTTCCAGACTGATGGAATCACATGACCATTAGGAAGGAAGAGGGTGAGAAAGTGGCACTTTCAGAAAACAGCAGAATGCAGTAAGATGGATGGAACAATGGGAGCATGTCCTACATGAGTAATGATAAAATTGGAAAGGAAGGCAAGCAGAGGTGAGACTGTCAAGAATATTAGAGCTAAAGATCTATACCCTGAAAATGAAGAATCATTAAAGGATTTTAAGCAAGGGATGATACAATCACATTTGGTTTTATAGAAATACCACTCCCAGAGAAGAGTGGCAACGAGATCAATTTGAAAGTACCTGTAACAAATGGGATTCTGAACTAAAACAGAATGAAGCAAAGTTATAAGTAGGTTATAGAAATGGTGGAACTTGGTGTCTGCTTCATACAGCAGGGCAAAAATGGGGAAAGGTGGCAAAGGAGGTGAAGAGGCAGTAGCAGTAACTACCTACAGCTAACATTTACTGAGCACTTCATCATGATAAGATCAAAAATTATGGTGAATGTTTAAAGTTTTAAAAATGTATTACAGCTGGGGATATAGCTCAGTGGTACAAGCACCTGCCTGGCAAGCATAAGGTCCTCAGTTCGATTCCTGGTACCAAAAAAAAAAAAAAATTATTACAGTAAAAGATTAATCCCACTCAAAATACTCCCTCTTACTTCAAATATACTTATGTCACTGTTTTTGCCACCTTCTGAAGCAGTTCTGGAAGTCTTCTTTCATGTCTTTCGTTGTGCTTTTGTAGTCACCTTGATGTCCTGAGTAGATTCAAAAGATTTACCTTTCATGGTCATTTTGGCTTTAGAGAAGAGCCAGAAGTCCAAGGTGCCTCTGACAAATATGGTGGGTGAGGACACACCATAAGGTTCTTATAAGCCTGCCTTACCTTGGATGGTACATGGCAACAGCATTCATTGTTATTTTTTTTTTATATGCAGGTACCGGGAGTCGAACTCAGGACCTCGCACTTGCCAGGCAGGCGCTTATGCCACTGAGCTATATCACTGGCCCTCACTGTTATTTTTGATCGTGCCTTGTAAAGACACTCATGAAAGAGGACTTCTAGAACTGCTTCAGAATGTACAATGATGAGATAAGTGTGTTTGAAGAGAGGTAAAGTATTTTGAGGGGGTTTAATGGCAATGTGTCTTTTAAGGTAATGCTACTTGCCCATTAGTCACTAGTATGTACATAGAAGATAAATAGATAGATAGATAGACAGACAGATAGGGATGGATGGATGTGGGAGACTGTCAAGCCACGTTCCCAAGAAATGAAGTCCCTTGCCTCTATCTTTATCTGACCTTTACTTCAATGCTATTTACATGAGATATGCAGAGGGCTGGCTATATAGAAGCAGATGTCCCCTTAACTGGCCAAAAGAATGTGATTGAGTCCTGCCGAGGCACCAATGTGTCTCATTATAGTACGTGGGCCAAGAACTGCCCTCTCTGCTGATGGCTGGAATGGAGGCTTAAGCAAGAGCCTATGAGACTCCAGGGCTAAGACATGAGAAAACATCTCAGCTGAAGCCACGGGACTCAAAAAGAATTACACCTTCCTGCCAGTAAAGGTGCCAGCCTTGCATACATCAAGCTATCCATTGCACCACTAATTGGAGGGCTTCTGTGCCTGGTGCAAGGGTGCTCTGTTTCTCCTTACAACCATGCCTGCAAAGTTTCTCTTTCCTTGCACTCTGCCATGACCCTTACCTACCTCCCTGATTGATGCCAATAAAAGCTGTGACTGCTCTGACTCTTGGCCCTTTGTTACACCAAGAGCACTGGGTCCTCCCAGGGCCTCTTTAACTGCAGATTTTTCTGTCTTTCTTTTCATCCGTGTGCCATATTGCTGGGTGGGAGACTGATACCTTCTGTGGGGGTTTCTCTCTCTCTCTCTCTCTCTCTCTCTCTCTCTCTCTATATATATATATATATATATATATTTATTTATTTATATTTCAGTATACCCTTAGTTTCAGGCATTCACTGGGGTGAAGGTTTAAGAATGTATGCCCCAAAGGTAAGGGGGAACTACTGTATTGCAAACACTTCACACAGTATTCACTCATTTTAACCTCAGAACAACTCTAGAAGTAGGTCAAATAGGCCCAGAATGGGAATTGAAGTAGGACTTGAAGACAAGATGGAAGAATAAATAAAGCTATATAAACCAAGGGCAGGAAGATAAAAAAATAGAGGGACAACTACAAATAAGGGAAGTTGACTAAAATAGGAAAACAGAAGATGAAAGATATGACTAGAAAGTATGAGTGGGTGCAGTTTATGAAAGGTCTTAAATATAAATCCTTAATCCTGCTGGGTATAGTGGTACATGATTATAATCCCAGCAATATGGAGGCTTAGGCAGGAGGATCACCATAAATACGAGGCAGCTTGGACCACATGGTGAGTTCAAGGCCAGTATGAACTACAAACCAAGATCCTGTCTGAAAAAAAAAAAAAAAAAAACTAAGTAAATAAAATCCTTAAACATGAAGGCAATAAGAAAAGAATAAAAGTTTAAAGGGCTAAGAGGGGTAAATTATATATAAATTTAGTTGCACATATACTTTTGGCTGGGTACTGGGGTTGTAGAGATAAGATCCCTGCCTATTACTCTATCTCCCAAAATTTCCAACAGGGATCTAGAAGTTAAACTCCTATTTCCCTTTAGTCTGCTCTTACCCTCTATGTTCTCTCCTTCCATTTCCAATTCTGCAACAGTGTCCATCCAGTTCATCAAGACAGTATAATGCTGAAGAAAACAGCCTCTAGAATCAGACTGCCTATAATCTAGTCTTTGCCTACTCTCCTTTTATGTCTTAGCTCAAAAACATTCTCCCATGGAATCCAACGATCCCTATTATTTCTTGATTAAGACAGACTACAACTATCTCTTTGTCTTTCTACGTCATCAGAGTAGAAGCTCTTTGAGGTCAGGAATCAGGCTGACTTATCTCTGGATCCATGACACCAACAAGCGCAGAATCAAGAAAACAAGGCTTCAAAATATGAACCTAGACTGTGATTTCAGGGTCACCACTCTTAATTACTATCTTTGGGTCACTAGGTAGATGACAGTGTTATTAACTACAGTGGAGAATCAGACAGAGGAAAGAGAAATTGAAGGGAAATGTGTGTTTTGCTCTCAACACATCAATTTCAAGGTGACCACAGATCACACAGGTAAAGATCTACTTGGTAGAGATCTGTCTTATTCATCTCTACAGCCCCGATACCTAGTAAGGGACAGATGATTGATTAAGCATATGAGCAAATCATTCCTCTGTTTAGAACCTCTGATGGTTTTCAACACTACCTAGAAAATAAAGTCTAAACTACGAGATCAATCTAAGCTTTTTGTGTTATTTATACTATCCTACATGAGCCTTTTAATTTAGCCTCATTTGTGCCTATCCCATATCTTATTTCTTCCTGCCCAAATGCCTTATGAACTGCATCTCCTTTCATCTTCTATCTTCAAGATGTATCTCAAATCCTTAATTTCTTCAAGAAATCTTTCAGATCTTCTTGGTTAAATAAGCTCATCACAAAGAACAATCCAAAAGACTATCATGCTCACAAGTTAATTCATGAGGGCCATGAAAGATTCTAAAGTACTTCCAGAAACAAAAGAACATTATGTTGTGCCCCACAGTTGTAGCATTAAGGTCATTTTAATTTTTAGTGCAGCACGGTGATGCACACCTATAATCCCAACAATCAGAGAGGTAAAGCAAGAGAATTACAAATGCAAGACTGGCTTGGGCAATTTATCGAGACTGTTTCAAAATAAAAAGGCCTGTGGATGTAGCTCAGTGTAAGAGTACCCCTGTGTTTGATCCCAAGTACCAAAAAAAAGAAAAAAAATTTTTTTCTTTTTTTTTGAGACAGGGTCTCACTATGTAGCCCAGGCTGACCTTGAACTTACTGCGATCCTTTTGCCTCAGCCCTTTGAGTGCTGGGATTACAGGCATGTGCCACCACGCCCAGCAAGATCTTAACTTTTAAGCAGGCAATCCACAAATAATCTAGTTTTTATATATAATCAATACATATCAATAAACAGTAGAAGAATCCCAGTCCAAAGGACTTAAAAAACAAAATACAGGGCTGGGGATATAGCTCAGCGGCATAGCATCTGCCTGGCATGTGTGAGGTCCTGAGTGCGATTCCTGGTACCACAAAAACCACCACAACAACAAAATACAGTCACCCAAATCCTTTGACAATTCAGAAGTGAATGACCAAACTAAAAAATTACCTCCTTTCTGAAGCAAACAATAGGCTGAAGATAATGGAGTTTACAAGTTTTGGGTCTAATTCCTCTCTTCCCAATCTTTTAGGTCTAATTCCTCTCTTCCCAACCTTCGGTCGTAAGTTTAAAATTTAAAAAAAAAAAGAAAGAAAGAAAAAAATTCCAAGGCTATATTTCTTTTTTTTTTTTTTTTTTTTTTTTGTGGTTACCAGGGGGACGACCTCAGGACCTCGCGCGCCAACAGGCACCCGTGCCACTGAGCGATATCACCGGCCCCTTTTTCGTATGTGGGTTCCGGGAGTCGAACTCGGGCCCTCGCGCTTGCAAGGCAGGCGCTTACACCGCTGAGCCATCTCACCGGCCCAGCCATCTCACCGGCCCCCAAGGCTATATTTCTAATCCTCATCAGAATCCCTAATTCCACTCCCTCCAAAGAACAACAACAAAAAAAAACAAAACAAAACAAAAATCTTTACATAGTCCACAAAGCAAGAAAATAAATTTTCAGGTTGGCAGGCCAAAGCTATTTTGATGCTAACTTCAAACTAGTGGCAGAGAAAGGGATATGCTTCCATGAACTGGCTGAGAGAGGGAATAAAAGAAAGCTAAATAAGGGCTGGTGAGATGGCTCAGCGGCGTAAGCGCCTGCCCGGCAAGCACGAGTGCCCGAGTTCAACTCCCGGAACCCACATACGCAAAAAGGGCCAGTGATATCGCTCAGCAGCACGGGTGCCTGCTGGCGCACGAGGTCCTGAGGTCGGCCCCCGGTACCCACACAAAAAAAAAAAAAAAAAAAAAGAAAGAAAGAAAGCAAGAAAGCTAAATAAGCTTCAAGTGCAAATGACTGAGATTAGAGGACTAAAATAGCCTAACGGGTAGAGAACCACTGAAAAAACTGTACCAAGAAACAGAACTATTCGTGTAACAGCTGAAAAGCATGACAAGTTTGCAGAAAACAATATAGGTTAGAAGGGAAATCAGTATTTTCATTGTTACACACAGAGAGATGGAAAAAATATACTTCATATGCATAAACATGTTCTCAGCTTACACTAGAGTCCAGAACTTTAAAATTTCTTTCCATTCATCCTTCTTCCCCTACTTCAGCAAGGAATGCCCTTTGACCAGCAGCTGGGAAGTCTCATTTTAAGGGATCAGCATTCCTCTGACATTCTAAGAGGCTGGACTATTTGTTTCCATAGAAACAGCTTTGTCAGCGAACACAGGGTTGTGGCCAAGAATAGTGAAAAGAACTTACATTATGCAAACTGGAAAAACCTTGTCTTTTTGGTATTTCACAAAACTCAGGCTAACTTTCTTACCCTGTAAAACAGAAAAACAAGATGATTAGTCAAGTGTAAGTCTGAAGTGGTTTTGAGGGAGGTAGGAAAGAGAGAAAGGTTAACTCAGTGTGGTCTCCAAATTGGTTTTCAAGTATCTAGGGTTGGTATAAAGTATAAATCCACCACCACCACCCCAGTCTTTAATGGACATCAATTAAAAATCAGTGTTGTGGGCCGGTGAGACGGCTCAGCGGCTTAAGCGCCTGCCTTGCAAGCGCGAAGGCCCGAGTTCGACTCCCGGATCCCACATACGAAAAAGGGGCCGGTGATATCGCTCAGCGGCACGGGTGCCTGTTGGCGCGCGAGGTCCTGAGGTCGTCCCCCCGGTACCCACAAAAAAAAAAAAAAAAAAAAAAAAAAAAAAAAAATCAGTGTTGTATATTAGTTCCATTGGATGTGTCAAATGGTGCAGTCACACTGAAAACATTCTGGCAACTCCTCAAAAGGCTACACAAAAACTCTAAGTCCCTGTGATTCCATTTCCAAGTACACGCCAAGAAAAATGAAAACACATTTACACACATATGAAAAAATATCCATAACAGCATTATTTATGAGGCAAAAAATGAATAAAATCCAAATCTCCACCACTGACAAATGGATAAATAAAAAGGTTTATGTTCATATATAAAATATTTGGGTATACAGAAATACATAATGGAGAAGATCCTTAAAAAGAGAAGTTAAAGAAGCCAGACACGAAGAACCACATACTACATGATTCCATTCACAAAGTATCCAGAATAGGCAAATCTACAGAGACAAAGTGGCATTTTAGGGCTAATGGGCACAGAATTATGGTTAAAGTGTTTTTTTTTTTCTTTAATATGCGGGTACTGGGAGTCGACCTCAGGACCTCATGCTTGCCAGCAAGCGCTTGTGCCGCTGAGCTATATCACCAGCCCAAGGTGTTTCTTTTGGGGATGAAGAAAATTAACTGTGATCATTGCACAACTCTGAATATACTAAAAACCACTGAATTGTACAAGTGCAATGAGTGAGTGGTATGGTATGTGAATTCTATCAATAAAGCTGTTTTTAAAATACAATGAGAGGGCCGGTGAGATGGCTCAGCGGCATAAGCGCCTGCCTTGCAAGCGCGAGGGCCCGAGTTCGACTCCCGGATCCCACATACGGAAAAGGGGCCGGTGATATCGCTCAGCGGCACGGGTGCCTGTTGGCGCGCGAGGTCCTGAGGTCGACCCCCCGGTACCCACAAAAAAAAAAAAAAAAAAAAAAAAAAAAAAAAAAATAAAATAAAATACAATGAGAAAGCCAGCCATAGTGGTGCATGCTTATAATCCCAGCGCCTGGGAGCCTGAGGAGGACTGCAGTGAGTTCAAGGGCAGCCTGAACTATAATATGTAGTGAGACCCTGTCTCAAACAACCAAAAAAAAAAAAAAAAAAAGAATGGGTAAAATTTTTTTAAATGACAATATTTAGCATTAAAAAGGACACAGAAAAACTGGAACCCTCATACAATACTGGAAAGAATATAAAATGGTAGGCCTGTCTGGCAGTTTTTAAAAAAATTAAACACACAGTTGCCATACAACCCAGCAATTCCACACACGAGAAATAAAAGTCTATTTTTATTTTCACAAATGAGATCTATAAGGAATATGCACAGTACCATTACCGATAACAGCTTAAAACTGGACACCGTATCCTTCAACTGCTAAGTGGATAAACTAAACATGGGTACTATTGAGCAATTACAAAGAGTGGACCAATGGCACAACAGTATGGATGTTCTCAAAAGTGTAATGCCAGACACAGAAGCATATAGGATTCCATTTATACGAAATTTCTAAGTAAGACAAAATTAATGCCTGTACAGAAAGCAGCTGGGTGGTTTCCTGCAGCTGAGGTTGGCAGCAAAGATTGGTTACAAAAGGACAGAGGGCGTTTTCCATGTGAAAGGGTGTTACAAAATTAGATTTCAGTGATGTCTGCACAATGATCTAAATTTACTAAAACTATAGCAGCAGAATATGTAGATTTTATGGAATATGAACTATACCTCAATAAAGATGTTTTAAAAACTCAAACATTAGCTGGGATGGTGACTCACGCCTATAATCCCAGCACTCAGGAGACTGAGGCAGGAGGATCGCTGCGAGTTTGAGGCCAGTCTGTGCTACACAGTGAGTTCAAGGCCAGTCTGAACTACTCAATGAAACTCTGACTCAAGAAAAAAAAAAAATTCAAACATTTTAAATCAGTGAGTTCTGATGTCAGATATACCTGTTCACCTGATTTTAAAAGAAAATAAAACCTTAAATGTTTTTAATAATTTTTATTAGTATATTCTACAGTATATAATGATTACTTTCTTTATAGCAAGCTGGTACATGTACATAACACGTATCAACTTTTTTTCATCAACCTCCCCTCTTCTCCCTCCCCCTTCCTCCATCATTTGGTCCCCTTCCCATTTACAAAAGATCTCTTTCCTTATTTTCTATTATCTTTTATTTTGCTATTTATGTTTTAGGTTTCTCATATAAGAGAAACCAAGCAATATTTAAGCTTGTGTGTCTGATTTTATTTAACATTATGGTCTCAAGGTGCACCCATTTTCCTATGAATGACTCGTTTATTCTTTATATAGCAGAGTGGTACTCCACTGTGTATAAATGCCACATTTTCTTCATCCATTCATCTGTTGATGGACACATAGGACACTTCCAAGATATAGCTGTTATGAATCGTGCTGCTGTAAACATAGGAATGCAGGTGTCACTGTAAAATGATGAAAAATGACACCTTATTGAATATAAATTATACACACTTCAAACAACTTTTTAAAACAACCATTGCATAGTTCAAAGGCAAGACACAATGACATCATAAAAACATCCTCTTGACTTGCTGGGGGCATAGCTCTATGGTAGAGTGGGCTCACATACACAGACTTCAGATCACTATCTAACATCAAAAAAAGGACAACCCTATTTACTCTATAAATGTTTACCTTAAAGCATAAATTCCAATTTCCAACAGCAAATGACCCAAATATCTTCACAAAAACAACTAGCCATATCCAAAACTAAGAAATTACAAGTCAAAATTGAAATATAATTGGTTGGACAGAAGTTATTACTCAGTAAAGAGAATACAATTTAAACAAAACAGCCTCAAAAAAAAATTTTTTTTTTTTTGTGGGTACCGGGGGTCGACCTCAGGACTTCGCGCGCCAGCAGGTGCCCCTGCCGCTGAGTGATATCACCGGCCCTTTTTTCGTATGTGGGTTCCGGGAGTCGAACTCAGGCCCTCGCGCTTGCCAGGCAGGTGATTATGCTGCTGAGCCATCTCACCGGCCCCAGCCTCAAGATTTAACTGAAAAACTGATTCTTTTTTTTTTTTTTTTTTTTTTTTTTTTTTTGTGGGTACCGGGGGGGACGACCTCAGGACCTCGCGCACCAACAGGCACCCGTGCCGCTGAGCGATATCACCGGCCCCTTTTTCGTATGTGGGTTCCGGGAGTCGAACTCGGGCCTTCGCGCTTGCAAGGCAGGCGCTTAAGCCGCTGAGCCGTCTCACCGGCCCTAAAAACTGATTCTTAAATTACAGAATTTTTAAAAAAAACCTTTTAAAATAAATATTTAAAAAATAAAAAGGGGCCGGTGAGATAGCTCAGTGGCATAAGCACCTGCCTGGCAAGCGTGAGGTCCTGAGTTCAACCCCTGGTACCCACATAAAAAATAAATTAAATAAATAAATAAATAAATAATAAAAAGGAGAGCATATACAGTACGTGAAATCAACTGAACTTGTTTAACTCAATGGGTACATGTTAAATTAAAAGACCAAGTGCAAATGTTCTGGGTTTACTTTAAGTTAAAGTCCTATAAAGGCATTTCTGAAATTCTACATGGTTTATAGTTTATGTTTCAGATAGAATTACTTTCATTTGTTATCCAGACAACAGCATTCCAAAGAACCCATTGCAGTCACATGGCTTTAAAACTGCCTATATTTAAAACATAGAATGCCAGATAAATTTGTAAAGAATAGATGCAAAATTCCCTTAATTAAAAAAAATCTTCAAAGTAAGGAATCCAATAAAGCAAGGGTGCTGCTGGGTGTGGTGGCCCAAGCCTAGAATCCCAAAACTCTGGGAGCCTGAGGCAGGACTGAAAGTTCAAACTCAGCTGGGGAGCAATTTATTGACTTGGCAAAACCCTGTCTCAAAATTTTAAAAAAAGAAATTTTTTGAAAGGGCTTGGAATATAGCTCAGTGAAAAGGCTTTGGGTTCAATCCCCAGTACTGTGCTATAAAAAAACAAGAAGAGTATAGGTAACAAATATTATAACTTAAAGCCGCATAAATCATCTGCCCTCATAGACAGAAAATGAGCAGTAAGATTCTGGACATTCAATCTCTTGGCTATCAATAAGGCAAATCATTAGCTTAGAAGACCCATCTTCCTCAGAAGTAAACTTCCACAGACTTAGCAGTTTTTTCATTTCTGGCAAAAAGTACATATAAAACACATGTGCAACTGTAAGATTTCATTAATAAATTCCTACTCTCATCCTATGATCCTGGGTCATATAATTACCTTGAGATGAAAATAAAAATAGGATAACAAAGACAAAATAGCTCAAAAAACAAAACAAAACAAAACTTGCCACACTTATGATTTGCTTGCTAACTATCTACACCCTGAAGTTTTCATTTACCAAAAATTTTTAAAGATTTATTTCCACCTGAGAGTGGTGGTGCATGTCTCAAGAAACCAGGAGAGGGCTGGTGAGATAGCTCAGCAGCATAAGCGCCTGCCTGGCAAGCGTGAGGTCCTGAGTTTGACCCCTGGTACTCACACACACACACAAAAAAAAAACCCAGGAGAAAAAAAAAAAAAGATTTACTTCCAAACTGGATATCTATGCACAAGAATGAAACTGGGCCCCAATCTCACACCATGTACAAAAATCAACTCAGGCACCAGTAATTCCAGCACTCCAGGAGGCTGAGACAGGAGAATCAAGTTTGTGCCCAAGGTAGGCAATTCGGCAAGATTCTGTTTCAAAACAAAAAAATTTTAAAGGGCTGGGAATGTAGCTCAGTGCAAAGGCTCTGGGTTCAATCCCAGCCATTTCTCCATAGGAAACACACAAATGGACAACAAATAACTGAAAAAAGACGTTTAACACTGTTAATGACTAGAGAAATGCAAATTAAAATCACAATGAGTTACTGTTTATCTCATACCTATCAGAATGGTTATTATCAAAAAGACAAAGAGTTGAGTGTTAGCAAGGCTGTTGAATAAAGGGAGCTTTTTACAATGTTGGTGGCTGTAGCAAGGAGATCACTTGAGTGTAGGAGTTCAAGGTAGCCTGGGCAACTTCGTGAGATCACCTCAAAACAAAACTCAAGAAACTCGGAATCAGATTTGTTGTTATTTTACAGATGACAAAAGAAGAAAATGTAAGTCACTTTCCAAAATTATACAAATTTGGTGGTAGAGATTTAAAAAAGAGAAGAAAATCAACCCGGTAATGATCCCCAGCAGAACTACAATACAGCAAAGGGAATAAAAATTACCGCCAAATAAACTGCCTCGCCCCGTACACTGGGGTCAAAGAAAGCTGACACACTTTGTGTCTTATGTTCCAATACATGGTACATTCCCCATCAACTGCTTACATCTGGCCAGAAACATAAAACACATAAAAGGACATATTAAATAGTTACATTAAAAATGGTCCAAATAAGGAAAAAATAAAAATAGGTACAGACCAAACATTTAATGATCATAGCTAATACTATTTATTGATGATACTCTCTGTGTGCTGAACACTGTGCTATGTATTTTATACACAGTTAATCCTCAAACAAAACTACAAGTTTAAGTAGTGCTGTTACCCCCAATAACAAATAAGGAGAAAGGTTAAAGAAGAAGTAAGAGTATGTTTCAAAGAGCATCTCAGAATAAACATTCATAAATTATAACAGGTACTCCTTGTACATGATTTCATGTCCATTATGTCATCTAACCATTACGATCCTTCTCATATGGTAATTTAAAAGGAATTATCCTTATTTTACAGAGGACAAAAGCAGGGGGATTATTTAAATAGTCTGAATAACCAGTGATGGAGGCAGTGTAGTAGGAAAAGGAAAAGCAGCAGCACCACTTAGGCATAGGACCAAGAATTTCCCATATATTTCTCATCTAATCTTCCCAAATCCCCAAAGTTATCCTCACTTTACAGATGAGGAAAACAAGTAAGGAGAGGTTAAGCTGCTTCTCAAGCTCAGAATTCTGAACAGCAGAGAGAAGACTTAAGTCTGTAGGACATCAAAACAGAAACTGTAACTCTTGACATTTTAAAATTTATTTTAACCAATGCTAAGAGAAGAGAAAGAAAAAAATATATTGATAATTCAGATTAATTCTCCACATAGTATTTTTGGTACCTTTGTAAGATTTTCTTTTCCTTGTCTGTAGAGAGTCTTCTTTAAATGATGAAATTTTAAGACAAACAGAATCACACACCCAAATACCTAATAGTCTCTTCTTGCTTTTTTAGCCTAAAATTTAGCTGTGATCTTAAAATTCCCCAGGAACAAACAGGTTGCATTCTGGATCATCCTTCACCATGTTCCTTTATAAATCCGTGTATGCCTCTGTTAGAGAAGTACCATGCCATGAAAAGAAGAGTGGGGGAACAAGAGATAATGATTTTTTTCAGTGTTGGGGACTGAACCCAGTAGGCGATCACTGTGCCACTGAGCAACAGTCCCAGCCTCCGGGATTTTTTTTTAACTAGATAATTAGGGTTCCTATATATTAATATGTATTGAGTGAAAAGTGTTTTGTTTCTAACTAGTGAGAAATTCTCCATGAGCTCATATCAAACTCAAAGTTCAAGGTCTTTGAGGATATTCAAGACCACACATTCAGGGCAGGAACTGGTTAGACGCCAAATAGTATCAAAGGTATCAAATGGTTGGTTACTTGAACTGCCCCATTATCAGCTTCAACTCCTTAGTAATAAAAGATTAAATGTATCCAAAATGTTTGCAAAGTTTTTGAAAAAAGACACTAGGACAAAAGATAATTTGTGACATTTTCAAACTGGCTAGAAACAAATTTTTAAATATATACTTTAAAATGACCTGCAATATGGCTTTTCTATAAATGGCTACCAACCAAGAATATGTGAGGCCTAGTTGGAGAATAAGAACAGTCTAGATAAGGAACAGAGCCAATGTAAGAGATAGAAGATAAAGCCAGGGTTAACTGAAGCTAAGCTACATTGTTTGAATTTTCTCCTACAAGCAAGGGGGACTATAGGTTTCTCAGAAAAGAACAAAATGGCTTTTTAGAAAGCTAAGTCTATACTGTAATGAGTTCACAAAGGAAAAATATAAGCAGAGCACCCAGTAGACAAAGTTTTAATACTTACACATTGGAAGAGGAAGGATGTAGCAAAAGAAATGAAACTGTATGTCAAACAATAGTTACTAAAAGGGTGATATGACGAGACTTGGAGACCAAGAGCCAAATATAATCCTAAAATAGTGAGTGGAACATTAGAGCTTGGGAGAATTATGGACCCTTAAAATAGGAAAATCCAGAAAATCAGGTCATCCCCCACCTCCATGGATGGAGATAACCAGAAAGATGATGAATTTCACTTTTAAAGTAATGCAATAAAGTGGAAGTTTTAACATATTATTAATGGCTAGATAAGACACTAAGGAGATAGGCTAGAAGTACTTGTTTCTAAATTATTTACAGATTCATCCATTCATTTGTTGTGTTACTGGGGACTGAACACAGGGCCTTCGCACAGAGCTATACTGCTAAGTCTCTCAGGCTGGGCTTGAACTTGTGGTCCTCTTGACTTAGCCTCTCAGAGTGCTGGGATTATGTATTATATTTGTAAAGTGTTTTGCTTCTACCGCTTATGTCAAGCACATTTCCTAGTTTGAGCTCCACAATTTCTCTGAAAGGTAGATGGGTCAGATATTCCCATTTTTCAAATACTTAGGCATTGATATAGATAGAAGTGGTAAGACAGAAATGAAAATCGAGATGGGTGAACCCTTTTGTGGATTCACAGTGCTATGTTACATTTCTGTAAAATGATATACCACGCTGACTACATACTTCCTTAGAAGGTCACGTAATTATGTCATTCCTTTTGCTTTTAAAACAGAATCAGAGAAAATATTTTCTCTCAACTGCTTCATATTACATGTGTTAACACACTACAAGTTCACTTTAGTACCTGACTGCGTTAACAATTATTTCTCAAAGTTCTTAAAAACTTTAAAAAATTCTAAAAACTGAGTTAAACAAGCAACAGAGGTAGTCAAGTGAAAAAACAGCAGAAATGTGTGTAAATTTTCCTACTACAAATGAAAAGTGAAACTAAGCTACCAACATTACAGTTTCCTAGTAAAGCTATATAAAAAGTGTTATTTTCTATTCTGTATTTCTCTAATTTCAGTATGTGCTGCCAAAGTGGGCCAAATGTTTTAACCTGACAGGCTGTTTTTAATACTGTAATGGATTTACAGCTTGAAAAATGAATAGTGCAACAGACTATCCACTGTTAAATTAACTAACCTCCTATGGTGAAACTCAAGTAGTAGTCCTTCTTATAACATCCCTACCTTAACTAATTATATCAATTCCCGTCAATTCTACTTTCCTGACTCCATGTCTTTTCTCACTGCTGAGACAAAATACCCAACTCCCAAAGTTAAAGGAGGAAAGGTTTATTTAGCTCACAGTTTGTAGATGTTTCAGTTCATGGCTGGCTGGCTCCAAGGCAGAATGGTATGGCAAAGGGGCATTGCAGAGAAGAAATAGTTCATGGTGGGCAGAAGGCAGCAAGCAAGCAAAGCAGCCCTTTCCGTCCCTTACATTTTATCCAGGCTACCTGCCCTTAGGGTGGGTAGCATTCATACAAAGGGTGAGTGCTATGCCCATTAGCCACACCCAGAATTATGCCAACCAATCAGTGGACTAATTTAGTAATGACACACCCCTGATCCCGACATCACACACTCTAGATTCAGCTATCTCCAAAAAGCCCCCCTATGACTGCATGAGTCTTTGGGGGGACATCTAGACACAAGCCATAACACTCCATAATATCTCAGATATAGCCTAGCTTCTCTCTTCTCATGCCACTACCTTAAACCTTACACACACTATCTCTTACATGGGTTTTTCTATGAGCTGCTTAACTAGTCTTCCCAACCTCAGACTCTTTCTTTGCTGATCATTTTACACAGTATTTCCAGGTTAACTCTCCTGAAGCACCTCTATTACCATGACAATGTCGCTTCTGAAGTTTCTGTGGTCTTTTCCTTTTTTAAGCCACTGTTTACTCAGGATTTACTAAGCACTGGACTAAAAACCTGGAGTGCATCATCTCATTCAACCCTCACAAGTCTCATGCAATTTTGTACCTTAGCTTAGCAAAATACATAATTTGCTCAATATCAAAAACTAAATGGTACAGCTGGGCCTGGAATCTGTTTGATTCCAGGGCACTTAAACAATGATTTTGTAGGATACAATTCAATATGTTTCAAATTCCTTAGCCTGACATTTATACATAACTCCCTTTGATGTAGTCCTAGAATACTTTTCCCGTTTTATTTCTCCCTCCCCTCTCCCAAATCAAACTGATTACTGTTTCCTACGCAAGCCCTACAATTTTCCACCTTCACAGCTTTGACATACATATTGTTTCTTACACCCAGAAAAATATCCCCTGTTCAATTTTTTTAATCTGTAAAAATTTTCCTCTTCCAATCAGTGTCTTATGAAATCATCCTAAAACCTACCTGGTCTCCTTCCACAACCTACCGTTCTACAGTACTTAATCTATGCCCCTGCTGTACCAGTTACATTGAAATAAATGTTCATTAATCTTATTAACTCAAGTAGACTGCAAGCCCTTTGATGCAAAATGCATGTCTAATTCATATCTGACAAGCTTCTATTACATGCAATACAGCAGTGCCCCACCACCATGGTTTGCTTTCTGGAATTTTAATTACAGTCAACAAGAGTAAGTACAACATAATAAGGTATCTTAAGAGAAACCACATTCTTATAACTTTGAGGGAGGGGGGATGAAACCCAGGGCCTTGTGCATGCTCGGCAAGTGCTATACCACTAAGGCACACCCCCAGCCTCACATAACTTTTATTATAGAACACTGTCATACCTGTTTTGTTTTATTATCAGTTATTTTTGCTAACCTCTTACTGTGCCTATTTTATAAACTAAATTTTATCATAGATATGTATAAATAGGAAACAACAATATTTGTATAGCTTGATACTATCCACACTTGCAGGCATCCACTGCAGGTCTTAGAATGTACCCCTGAGGATAAGAGAGGACTATTACACATTGTGCTACATGCAAATATTTTTCTAAATGAAAATCTTCTGGCTCAAAGAACTATTTATTGAGATCTTCTTCCTATGAATGTTCTTATTCATACTTTTACAATTATAGTTAAGTCAATATGGACCGCTGGTGGATGGTGAGTTGGCCCTTAAACCTAAAATTCATTCAAAGGGCAGAACAGTATTTATTAGAGATATGCAATGAGGCTAAGTTAAGACCATTCTTCTTCCATCAAGTATACACTTTCAAGTAATAAGAACTGAACCTCTGGCACTGCAAAAACAAACAAAGAAAGTAATGAGAAAGAGTAATTAAATGTTTTTGTCTAAATCTCTCTCCTGGGGGCAATAGTCCCACAACCAGAAGAACTGTAAAGTCTGGAAGAAGAAATAAACAGGAGGTGAAAGTAAAAGATCTGTGAGGTCTCAATATACAGAGTCAGCATATACACTTCAGGAAAAGACAAGTTTGTGGGCCGGTGAGATGGCTCAGCGGTGTAAGTGCCTGCCTTGCAAGTGCGAGGGCCCGAGTTCGACTCCCGGAACCCACATACGAAAAAGGGGCCGGTGATATCGCTCAGTGGCACGGGTGCCTGTTGGCGCACGAGGTCCTGAGGTCGACCCCCCGGTACCCACAAAAAAAAAAAAAAAAAGACAAGTTTGTATAAATATTTTAATAACTGGGCTGGTGAGATGGCTCAGAGGCATAAGCGCCTGCCTGGCAAGCGCGAGGGCCCGAGTTCGACTCCCGGAACCCACATATGAAAAATAGGGCCGGTGATATCGCTCAGCGGCATGGGCGCCTGCTGGTGCGCGAGGTCCTGAGGTAAACCCCCGGAACCCAAAGAAAAAAATATATATATATATTTTAATAACTAAATTTATTGAGATTATCATGAGATTAATACACTTACTTTTGGCCTCTGCAATTATAAGAGGTGCTCCAAGTAGTGGCCATTAGCTTCTAGACATTTATTATTTTTCTTCTCCTGAAGTGTGTACACATTTTTTGGCATTCTATATTTATAAAATACAGATATTCCCAAAATTGATGTGATATTCGAAGAGAATTTAAGGGTTTATATAGTTCATCTCCTTTTTTAAAAAAAGTAGTCCAAGGTTTTTTACTTTCCTTCACTTTGGGCTAAAGTAAAACTCAGACTATAGTAAAGAGAACATACATGTATAGAAATAGGATATATGGCTGGGAGTGAAGCTCAGTGGCAGAGTGCATGATTAGCATGCACAAAGCCCCGGATTCAATTCACAGCATCAGGGAAAAAGAAAAAAAGGAAAACAAATAGGGTGTATTCATACATTATACATCCATAGAACAACTAGAGTACTTTTATGACAATGTTAAAGGTTAAAACCAAAGGAGAACAACTGTTAAATAAATGTTTTCAGTACTGGGGACTGAACCCAACACCTCATGTAAGTGAACTAGGAAGCGCTCTACCCTGAGCTACACCCCCAGACCTCCTTTTATTTTTTATTTTAAGATGCGGTCTACGTTGCACATGCTGGTCTTGAACTGGTGATCTTCCTGCCTCAGGCTCCTAAGTAGATAAGATTACAAGTATGTGCCACCATGCCTGATGTTAAAGTAAATAATTTTAAACAAAATACTTTTTTTCCCATATTGCTGTGTACAAGGCAATGGCTTAATACTTGGCCCTGACTTAATACTTGAGTCTTCTGTACTATTTATTTTGGCATTAATCTGCCATATCTGGCCCCGTCATTCTATTATTAATTTTTTTATGTATAAGTACATATCTTCCCAACTAGACTGCAAATATTTTGTAGCAATTCCAATCTAATAGTAGTGGCTCTTTCAGCCCCTGCAAAGCAATATGAAAGTTCACATTAGAAACTTAATAGCCGTTGCATTAAACATGACTATCTGAACAGCAGAAATGGGGTGAGGGGGCAATAATACCTTCTATGTTAGCTTTTTGTCACTGTGACAAAAAACTTGGGAAAGTCAATTTAAAGGAGAAAATTTTTATATTGACTCATGATTTTTGAGGCTTTAATCCATGGTCACTTGGCCGCACTGCTCTGGACCTGCAATGATGCTGAACATACTGGCAGAGAGCACACACAGTGGGGAAGTGTAAAGAGTATGAAAGACACACCCTTCAAGTAGCCCCAGTGACTTCCTCCAACCAAGCTCCCCTTTCGAGACTTTCTACCACCTCCCAACAGCATCATCCATAGAGGACCAAGTTTTCAACACATGAGCTTTTGGGAGTCAAAATCCAAACCATAACAACTACCTACTGCACAACATTAAACAACCCAAGGAGAGAAATGTCTCCCAAATTCTTTAATGACAATCAAGGAAGTAAAGTGACAGAAATAAGCACTGGTATGGTGAATGCAATGTTTTTATAATTACTGTACTTCATATCATATTTCCCCCCAAATAAGACCTAAACCAGAAAATAAGTCCTAGCACGATTTTTCAGAATGCTCATAATATAAGCCCTACCCTAAAAATAAGCCCCAGCTAAAGATCTTCAGCCAGACAGACACATTTAATACAGTGGTAGTTCAGTCCACGTTATGGCTTGTGTCTAGATGTCCCCCAAAGCCTCATGCAGTCATAGGTGGGGCTTTTTGGAAGTCGCTGGATCTAGAATGTGGGGTGCTGGGATCAAGGGTGTGTGATTACTAAATTAATCCACTGACTGGTTTGGCATAGTTCTGGGTAGTATGCAGTGGGTACCCTGAATAAGATATAGGGGACAGAAAGAGGGCTGCTGTGGTTGCTTGTAGCTTGCCACCTTCTGCTTTCTGCCCACCATGAACTGTTTCTCCTCTGCCATACCCCTCTGCCACATCACCCTGTGTTGGAGCCAGCCAACTATGAAATGAAACCTCTACAACTGTGAGCTAAATAAACCTTTCCTCCTTTAATGCTGGGTGTCAGATATTTTGTCTCAGCAATGAGAAAAGTAACCAAGACAGTCTGTGACCAGAATCATGGAAAGAATTAATTTTGTGAACCAAGGCACCACTATACATCCATTGCAACACACAACTGATGTATTGAATTATTTTTTTGATGTATTGAATTCTAAAATATAATATACAATTAACTATAAAACTAATATTATTGAGGGCCGGTGAGATGGCTCAGCGGCATAAGCGCCTGCCTTGCAAGCGCGAGGGCCCGAGTTCGACTCCCGGATCCCACATACGAAAAAGGGGCCGGTGATATCGCTCAGCGGCACGGGCGCCTGCTGGCGCGTGAGGTCCTGAGGTCGACCCCCCGGTACCCACAAAAAAAAAAAAAAAACTAATATTATTGACATCAATACTTAAATAATATAAATTATAAGCATTTATAAATACCCAAGTGGGTGCCTTTGGACAAGAGGTAAATGCCTGTGTGAACAGATGAACTTGAGACTTATTGCCGAATGACCAACTGGAATACAGACATAACACACAAATAACGTGCACACCTGATAACAGACAGACATGGTTGTGTCTAATATGAATTTTCACAATTCAATATTTTGTGTATGGTAACAGATGCACTTAATGCACTTGTGTAAATGAAACAATTTCTGAATTTTGGTGCCTGCAGTTTTTGGTTGCTGTTGTGTGGACCATGGTTTTTTTTTTTTTTTTTATGTGGGTACCAGGAGTCGAACTCAGGACCTCGCACTTGCAAGCAGGTGCTTGTGCCGCTAAGCAATATCACTGGCCCTTTTTTTCCTTTATGGGGGTACTGGGAGTCGAACTCAGGACCTTGTGCTTGCTAGGCAGGCGACTATGCTGCTGAGCTATCTCACCAGCCCTGGACCATCGTTCTTAACAGTCATCATTTTTGTTGCTACTCCTGTCTTGTGACTCTTCAAATAACACTTGAGTTAATGGAAACTTTGTGAAGCCCAGCCTGCAAGTGGGCACGACTTGGGTGAAGAATTCACTGGATAAATCACTGACAGCTGTGTTGCCGACGGACTACAAGCAGGCTACAGTCAAGAAATGCTCACTCAAGGACAGCTCTATTGCTGGACATGAGAGATTGGGGCCAATGGTTCCATAGGAAATGGAGCTGCAAGAAAGTCATGCTGGAATTTGGGTTTTGGAAACTTATAATTATGTTCCAGAACACATGACTGTATTTGAATAAATGTAGATTTTTGTATGAATAATTGAATAAATGTAGACTGCTATATGTGAACAAAAAAAGACATTCCCTAAAAATAAGTCTTATTGCATCTTTTGGAGCAAAAATTAATATAAAGTCTGGTCTTATTTTTGGGAAAATATGCTGTACCTGGCCCCTGATAAAAACATATTGTGTTGTATTTGTTTTGAATATATAGTTATGTGACCTACAACTACATAAGTATCTGAATATAGTTTTTTTATAAACCAAATGGTTCCATAAAAGTTACTATAGTTGAAGGCCAGCTTGAACTACAGAGTGAAACGCTGTCTCAGACAGACAAAAAAAAGTTACTATAAAAAAGAACAATTCAATGCCTCACCTCCTCTGAGTTCTTTCTACAGAGAACATTTAACTTTCAGCTGTTTCATCTTGAACGTAGTAACATGTATAGAAATAGCTGTTATGGGCCGGTGAGATGGCTCAGCGGCGTAAGCGCCTGCCTGGCAAGCACAAGGTCCTGAGTTCGACTCCTGGAACCCACATACGAAAAAGGGGCCAGTGATATCGCTCAGAGGCACAGGCACCTGCTGGCGCGCAAGGTCCTGAGTTCGACCCCCGGTACCCACACACAAAAAAGAAATAGCTGTTATGCATAAATCGAATATATACATACATGTCATTTCTTGTGGGTTCTTTTCAGTCACAAATGTATCTGATGACCATCTACTATGGAAGATTAAAATTAGCTCTCCATCATATCATAATTTCCTCTCTCCATAAGTCATATTTAATTTTTTAGTTAAACCATTAATATACCCCCACATTCTCTGGTAGAAGAGTCAACATATTTTTTAATATACACATTCAAACAAATTGGGTAATCTACTATTTTCATCTGTATGTGTAACATGGCTTCTGTAGCCCTCTCTCTTTCTGCTTGCTGCTGGGTACTTTCTCTCAACCCCCCTTATCACTCTTCTCCATCTGTCCCAGGCTCTAGAAGGCTGACTCCACAGGCCTCATTACCTGTGTTCTCTGGTCCTTTTGGCTTCAAGAGAGTCCGGCCAGTGGGAAGTACCCACTGGGAGGAAGGAAAGAGTGGCTGGGTTTTTAATTCTCCCAGCAGCATCCACCTATGGACTGGAAAGCACTACATTTCTCTGAGACCATGGTTCCCATCTACTTCTTTTTTTTTTTTTTTTTTTTTTTTTTTTTTTTGTGGGTACCGGGGGGTCGACCTCAGGACCTCGTGCGCCAACAGGCACCCGTGCCACTGAGCGATATCACCGGCCCCTTTTTCGTATGTGGGATCCGGGAGTCGAACTCGGGCCCTTGCGCTTGCAGGGCAGGCGCTTACGCCGCTGAGCCATCTCACCGGCCCGGTTCCCATCTACTTCTACAACCATAGTTTTAGGTAAATTCCAGTAAGTACATATTCCTACCTCACTCCTTCAGGACCAGGTTTAAACGGTTTCCTGCTTTTGCTACCCTTACGGTGCTTCATCATCTTTGTTAATTCCCTTCTGCTGCCCCACATCTTGGGGAACTGTCTTTTCATTAAACTCTCTACCATTTCTATTTCATTTTTGTGAGAATCCTCTAACATCTTCCTGAGGAAAGATACATGGGGGTAAGTTCTTTGATACTTTGATTTATTTGATACTAGAGAAAAATTTTTAATTTTCTTTTTCAGTACAAAGCCTTGTGCATGATAGGTAAGTGCTCCACCACAAAACTACATCTACAGCCTCATCTCAGTTTCTAATGCATTCTGTCTTTTTGATGTTCTCCCCAAGAAATTGTAAGATTTGATTCTTTTCAAGTAAGAATGATTCTTTTCTTGCAACTACTGTAGAAAAAAAAACTGGTATAAATGTGAAAATAGTTACTTTGGCATAAAATTTATATATACATATGTGAGTGACCAATAATGTCCAGTGTTGACATTACATTTTGTTGGCTCTATTAAAAAACAATATAGCCAGATATTGTGGGGCACACCTGGAATCCCAGAACTATGGGAGGCTGAAGGAGGAACGTTTCAAGTTTGAGCCCAGCCTGGGGAACTTAGTGATACACTGTCTTAAAATTAAAAAAAAAAGAAAAGAAAAGAAAAGAAAAAGGCCAGGAATACAGCTCAGTATGAAGGTCCTGGGTTCAACCCCTAGTACCATAAAAACAGAGCAATACAAAACCTAAAAAAATTATAGTAATATACACAATATTGTTTCAAATTAATATACCCAAAAAATGAGAACAACAGACTCATAGTTCCTACTTTCCAACTTGTATAATTTGGATATCTTATAAGATATTCACACAGGGGCTGGTGAGATGGCTCAGTGGCATAAGCGCCTGCCTGGCAAGTGCGAAGTCCTGAGTTCGACTGCCGGTACCCACATACGAGAAAAGGGCCGGTGATATCGCTCAGCAGCACAGGAGCCTGCTGGCGCACGAGGTCCTGAGTTTGACCCCCGGTACCCCCCCACACACACACACAAAAAGATATTCACACAAAAAAGCATGTGTTACTTTTTATAATGCTGGGAGAAAAACATATAAAAATATTACTTTTTAAAAACAAACACAGAGGGCCGGTGAGATGGCTCAGCTGGCATAAAGTGCCTGCCTAGCAAGCGCGAGGTCCTGAGTTTGACTCCTGGCACCCGCATACGAAAAAAGGGCCGGTGATATTGCTCAGCAGCACAGGCACCTGCTGGAGTGCGAGGTCCTGAGGTTGACCCCAGTACCCACAAAAAAATAAATAAATAAAATAAAAACTAAAAACAAACACAGAAAAGCTGGGCATGGTGGCATGCCTATAATCCCAGGACTTAGCAGGTTGAGGCAGAAGGATCTCCAAGAATGCACCCTGGGCTAAACAGTAAGTTTAAGGCCAGCCTGAACTACATTGTGAGACCCTGACTCAAAAACAAAACAGGCTAGGCATGGCGGCACACACCTGTAATCCCAGCACTCGGGAGGCTGAAGCAGGAGGATCACTTTGACTTCAAGGCCAGGGTGCACTACAAAGTGAGTTCAAGGCCAGCCTGAAGTGCACAGTGAAACCCTGTCTCAAAAAGACAATAAATAAATAAATAAATAAATTAAATAAAATAGATATAATGTCAGAACTGGCAATGTGACTCCGTGGTTAAGCACTTCCCTAGGATGTGGGAGGCCATGGCTCTGATCCCTAGCACTGCAAAAAATAAGTCAGGTTCATAAATCTGATTGCATTGTTTTATCATGTTAATGATTCACAATCACACTCAAAGAATCCTAATTGGCAAACTCGTATGGCTATTGTTTTGCTTTCAATGTATTCCATATAGATTTTTTCTCCCTTCAAATCAATTATTTACTCTAATACATGTCTAAAAGTTTTATGCCTCTAAAAAAGTATTGTAAGACATTCCAACTTCTGACCCTAAGTGATTTGCAGCTTACTGAAAGAAAAAACATGCTCTAAAGGTCAACAAATTAGTAAATGATTACCTCTATCTAGATGTTTTATTGGTATGCAAATAAAAAACAACACTGGAGACTGACATGGTGGCCAAGGCCTGTATTCCTAGTGCAAGGGAAGCGGAGGCAGGAGAATCTCAAGTTTGAGGCCACCCTGGGTTACACAGAGTGTTCAAGGCTGGTCAGGACTACATAGTGAGACCCTGTCTCAAAAAAGAAAACAAAACAAAAGATAAAACCATTGGAGGTGGGGAGACAGTGCTTGAACACTGAAGAAATACCAAATAACTATTTCGGAATTATCAGAACAGGAATACTAAACAAAATTAATAATAAAGAATTATATCTAGAGCTATGTATAAACTAGAAGAAGAGACAAGAGAGATTATTTTCAGGATCAGAAACTGGGTTGTGTTACCTGAACACAAAAGGAAAACAATTTGACAAGGAAGACTGATGAGAATACAAAATTAACTAAGCTGGCTGATTGCAGAATAATGTGACTTTCACCAGACTGCCTTAAAGGGAGGAAATCGTATGGGGATATTCTAACTAACTAGAGATAAGAGGAAAAGATCAACACAGGTTATCATACTGGAAGTCCTACAGTTAAAAAGGGTTACCTAAACTACACTTTCATTCAACAATGTAAGTATTCACTTGGTACAAAACACTTGGAAGGTCACTGTCGGGAAAAAGGTTGTAAAAGCACAGTCTTTTTCCTCAAGAAACTTAAAATCTAGCATGGAAATCATATAAGTGATCAAACCAATACAACTGCAATGCTACTTGGTAAACACTGCAGCAGAACTGTAGAAAATGCCGAAAGAGCTATCTGTAGAGAGGAAGAGGATCTTAAAACAACTTGTAGGGCCGGTGAGATGGCTCAGTAGCATAAGCGCCTGCCTGGCAAGCGCGAGGTCCTGAGTTTGACTCCCGGTACCCACATAAAGGAAAAAAGCCAGTGATATCACTCAGTGGCACAAGCGCCTGCTGGCAAGTGCGAGGTACTGAGTTTGACTTCTGGTACCCACATTAAAAAAAAACAAAAAAAAAAACTTGTATAAAAGGAAAAGAACATAAAGACCAAGACAGCTTTGAAAAATGTATATTATACAAAAGGAAAAAAAAGTAAAGAAAAAAATTAACACAAGCACATTAACATTGGTAAAATTAAACAATACTTTATCCAAACATAAGATTTTAATCACTATAATTAAACTCAGCTATAGAAACTGTGTCGTTTAAAGTCCGTTTTAAAATATGCAGTGTGGGCTAGGGGTATAAGTCAGTGGTAGAGCACCTGCCTAGCATGTGCAAAGCCCTCAGCTCAATCTCCAGCACTATAAAAAAGAAAAAAGAAAAAAGAAAAAAAAAAAAAAAAAAGCACAGTGAAAATGACCTAATGAAAAACAACTTAGAATAATGTTTGAGTCAAAGAAAAAACACTGGTAAAGCTCAGTGGAAGCTGGAAGTGGTGATGCATGCCTGCAAACCCAACACTCTGGTGGGAGTTCAAGCCCAGTCTGGACAATTTAGTGACTTTACAAGACTGTCTCAAAAAAGGGGGGTAGGGGTAGGGATGTAATTCAGTGCAAAGGCCCTGGGTTCAATCCCCAGTATCCCCCCCCAAAAAAAGGGAACAGAATTTCATCTCATTGCATAAGTAAGCTGTTTAAAGCAGCACAACAAACTATTCTCTTCCCTCACTTTCACTGTTATTTCAGAGATGAAAAAAGCTGACCTGAATGAACAATTACAATTATTTATCATTGATTCAGATTCTAACAATCAATTTACATGCTCCTATAAAATTACTAAATCAAATTATAATCATATAATCTATCTAAAATATATTTAAATACATAATTCATCGCTTCCTCATTTACTGTCACAAACTAAGTTTGTACTCTCCCTCCTATCTAATATTTATGGAGTACTTAATATATACCAGGTACTATGCATTTCTGATGGTCTGTTCCTAAGGCACCAACTGATTCTCAAACTAAAGCCCACTAAATTAGGTACTAATACTATCCCCGCTCTGAAAATAAGGAATCAGACTGTTACAGCTGTGTCTAGATGTCCCCCCAAAGCCTTGTGCGGTCATAGGTGGGACTTTTTCAGAGGGGGTTGGATCTAGAGTGTGTGACGCTGGGATTGATTCATGGTGCAATGTAGGATCAAGGATGCTAGGATTAAGGGTGTGAGTGCTACCCACTCCCCCAAGTAGCCTGAATAAAATATAAAGGATAGAAAAAGCTGTGGTCGTCCCCTGTTGCTTTGCTACCTTCTGCCCTCCATGAACTGTTTCTCCGCTGTGATGCCCCTCTGCCATACCACCATGCCTTGGAGCCAGCCACTCATGGACTGAAACCTCTACAAACTGTGAGCTAAATAAATCTTTCCTCCTTTAACTTTGGATATCTGGTATTTTGTCTCAGCAAGGAAAAAAGTAACTAAGACACAGCTTTGATAAATTAACTTGCCCAGAATCAAACCCAAGTCTAGAAGGCATTTCAGTGAAGTCGGAAGTACTTACTCTTGTCTGTCAGTACTTGTCAGTGGGTACAAGCACTGCAAATGCACTGTGCTGCCTCTCAGTAGGTGCCTGTAGAAAAGCAAGAGAAAGCAATTAGCAAATTCATCTGTAAATACATGTCTTTGAAGAGAAGGTTAATCAAAACCATAAGAAAGCCAGGCATGGTGGCATACTTGGAAGGCTGAGGCAGGAGAATCACAGCCAAGTTTGAGGCCAGTCTTGACTACACAGCGAGACCTATATAGTGAGACCTAAAAATACCAAAACAAAGTTACATTTCCTCCCAATTCAACACATTTTTTATGGCCAAACTAGAACATACAAAATTGTGTTTTGAATCTCAAATTTATAGTATATTGGAAGTATAACAGAACAGCCTCTAATATTAACTTCATAATCAAAACTAAAGTTTAAACAAGTAAACGATAAAAATGCAAACTGGAACCAAACATCCAGTGTATGTCATTCTAAGCCGTTTTTCAACCTCAATACTTACGACACCAAATGTGTGTCTTCCTCACACCACCTCCTCTCCAATTCTGCAGACAGCAACGGGTATCAACTCAATTCTGACACCACCTCCCTTACCTCAGACCCCACAAGACTGCCCCACATCAGATGCCAACCCCAAGTCCTTGGCCTCCCATACTTCTGACCATGCAGCTTCCCCTTCGTCATGTTCAATAATTTTCTAGAGTGCTCAGGAACTCAGGAAGGCATTTTACTTACAATTAATGGTTTATTTTCCCAGGATCTTGATAAATACACCAACCCAAAAGATCTCTAAATACCATCCTATAGAGTCTGTTACGGAACCTTCTTGTCACAGGCATGACTGATTAAATCACCGGCCACTGGTGACTAACTCTACTTTTTCTCCAGACCTGAGGGGTGGGACTGTTCCAACCTCTAATCATGCCTTGATCTTTCTGGTGTCTGGCCTCCAACCCAAAACTATCTAGGGTCCAGGCAAGAAGCGCCTCAGTGCAACAAAAGACACTCTTATCACTTCTACCACCAAGGAAATCCCACAGATTTAGAAGCTCTATGTCAGGAACCAGAGACAAAGACCAAACATTTATTTCTTATTGCATGACGTTAAGCACCCAAATATTCAGGGCTACATTAAACACTGAGAAACTATGATAAAAAGACATATCTCCTTCTACCCTTAAGGAGCTTATTTACAATTAATCCACTCAAAATTCTTCCCTTTGAGTATATTTTAAACACTAAGTAAAGCAAAATATGTCTTTCCTCAAAATGATTCTAATCTTACCAAAAAGACAGTGTTAAAAACATAAGTCTTAGGGCAAGCTATAATATAAACAAGGTAGAAAAACCTGGGCTTTGGGATCAAACTAAATTCTAATCCTTGCCATCACTTTATTATAGACTTTGGATAAAATACTCTCTCTGAACCTCAATTTCCTCATTTATAAAATGAAAATAAAATGCTGATAAAAAATCTGAGATTTAGTTGGTGACATTTAAGAAATATATACAAAGGATGTAACAACTACATAATACATTAAGGGATGGAACAAGGGAGAAATTCTAGGTAAGTTAGGGGAAAACAAAAGGTGTTATGATTAAGTCAAATGAACTACTAATGTTGCTCTAAAATTTAATATAAAAGAATAAGTTATAAAGCATAAAAGGTACAATTTCTTTTAATATGCCTACAAAAAAAAACTACCAAGTTTTCTCTCATAAACTGTTAGGAATCTATTGATTATACTTAAGTGAATCATTTGAAATACATTTCCAGGTCATTTATATAGTCCACGAATCACCTGGATCAGGATCATGACCTAATTTCCATGAATTTCTCTAAAACAATATACACCACAGTGTGTGTATTTCAGGTCCCAAAGGACCATCAAATTCACCAAACAATCTATTCAACAGTAGAATCTTTTGTTTAATACAAAACAGTTAAATTTACATACCTGGGATAAAGTAAAGCTTATATAGTTTCCAATGTGATGTAATTTGATTTCTAATATTAAGACAGAAAAACTGCTATTTAATGTATAACTTATTTTCTTCTACATTTTTTGGTCAGGAAATATTCTGTCTGGTACTTCAGAATATAATTAAATAAGCATAAAACAAGTGTCAGCCTTCAATAACTTACACTTTAATTTTGAAGAAAGGGTGCACACTTTGGCAGCACATACACTAAAATAATTACAAACAAAGAATATATAAAACAGTTAATGCATACTTCTCTAGGGTAACAAATTAAGAACTAAAATGTAATAGAATCATTTGCCAATAGCAGGTGTATGGAAGGTTCCTAGAGGAAGCAAGAGTGGACAAGTTAAATTTTAAATGAAATGATGAATGCAGATTCTTGGAGAGGGGTTACTCTAGACTAGATCAGAGTTTTGTTGTTTTTTGAGACAAGGCATTTACCCCAGGCTGGCCTTAAACTTGCTGCAAACCTTCTGCCTCGGCCTGAAAGTGTTGGGATTATAGACAGGGGGTACCAGCACCATGCCTTTCTAGATCAGTAGTATTGAAGCTGCAGGATATGTCCTATTTGTGGATCATTTAAATGGATTTAGTGGATCATAACCTAATTTTTAAAAAATAGAACATTAGCACATACCATATATAACTAAAGATGCTGTTTTGAGAACCTTTAAAACAGAAATATAATAAACAGATACATACATAAGTATGTATGTATGTATGTGTGTGTATGTATGTATTGGTTTCCAACATAAAATATATTTCTTAGAGTAACCCCTCTCCAAGAATCTGTATTCATCATTTCATTTAAAATTCAATGTAGGTCGGGCCGGCGAGATGGCTCAGCGGCTTAAGCGCCTGCCCGGCAAGCGCGAGGGCCCGAGTTCGACTCCCGGAACCCACATACAAAAAAGGGGCCGGTGATATTGCTCAGCGGCACGGGTGCCTGCTGGCGCGCGAGGTCCTGAGGTCGACCCCCTGGTACCCACAAAAAAAAAAAAAAAAAAATTCAATGTAGGTCTAGTCAAAAGAGTTAGAATGCCAAAGTTCGGGGTAAAAGGATGGCACCAACAAAATCAGCCCCCCATATGTATGGATTCCACATCTGTGGATGCAACCAACTGTAGATGAAAAATATTTGAAAAAAAATCCTGTTTGGGCCAGTGAGATGGCTCAGCGGCCTACGCGCCTGCCTGGCAAGCGCGAGGGCCTGAGTTCGACTCCCGGATCCCACATACGAAAAAGGGGCCAGTGATATCGCTCAGCGGCACGGGCGCCGGCTGGCGCGCCAGGCCCTGAGGTCGACCCCTGGTACCCACAAAAAAAAAAAAAAAAAAAAAAATCCTGTCTGTACTGAACATGTACAGACCTTTTTCTAGTTACTATTCTATAAACAGTACAACAACCATTTACATAGAATTTACATTGTATTAGATATTAAAAGTAATCTAGATGATTTAAAGCATGTGGGAAGACAAGTGGTCCATTAAAACAGCAACCAAAAAGATGGTAAGCTGGTAGCGTGCAGTTTTTCATGGGCCCAGGTTTTAGGCTGAGGTTTCAAAGCTACCACTGGGCTTTTGAATTGTTTTAAAATTAAAGGGGCCAGTGAGGTGGCTCAGCAGTGTAAGCGCCTGCCTGGCAAGCGCGAGGGCCCAAGTTCGACTCCCGGATCCCACGTACAAAAAAAAAAAGGGCCGGTGATATCGCTCAGTGGCACGGGCGCCTGCTGGCGTGCGAGGTCCTGAGGTTGACCCCTGGTACCCACAAAAAAAAAAGAAAAATTAAAACACATTATAAAAAGATGAAAATGTATTACTTTATATTTTAGATACTTTAATCATTATGCAACACACTGTGTACTAAACAGTCAAAACCTATACTTTATATATGTTAGTTCATCATCTTGCTTCTACAACCATTTGAGGAATTTAATTTTTATTAAATATGTTAACTTTAAATATCCCAGTTTTGCATAATTCCTACTAAACTCTACAAAAAGTAATTTTATAGAGATTGACAAGTTTATTTTAAAATTTATATGGACTGAAAGTACCAAAGCAATTTTGAAAAAGAATAAAGTTGGAGAACTCACATCACCTGATTTTAAAGCTTTCATAGCCCCAGTAAGTAGTCGAGACTACAGCATTGGCAAAAGAAGAAAATACAGACACAGGGCCGTTGAGATAGCTCAGCAGCATAAGCGCCTGCCTGGCAAGTGCAAGGTCCCGAGTTCGACTCCCGGAACCCACATACAAGTAAAAAGGGCCAGTGATATCGCTCAGCGGCACGGGCACCTGCTGGCGTGCGAGGTCCTGAGTTCAACCCCCAGTACGCACAAAAAAAAAAAAAAAAATACAGACACAAAGATCAGTGGAATGCAAAGGTTCACAAATAGATGTACACATATATAGTCAATGTTTTTGACAGACACAAAGGGAATTCAGTGGAGAAAAGATGGTCCTCAACAAATGGCTATGGAACAAGTGGGCAGATTAAAAAAAAATCAATCCATAACTTCCACTTTATACAAAAACTGACTCAAAATGGATTATAATCCTAACTCTAAAATAAAAAAACTATGAAACTTATAGTAGAAAATATCGGAGAAACTCTTTAGTTAGGCAAATAGTTCTTAGACATAATAACAAAAATGAAATCAATAAAAAATTTTTAATAAAACTGAACATCAAAATGTAAACTTCTATGCTACAACTGTTGATTCCCTTGTTTTTTTTTGCCTTAACACAGTGGTATGCAAACCAAACCCAAAAGTCAAATCAAGCACACCCTGTTTTTTTAAGTACAGTAATGCCTGACATAAAGATGACAGACCACATATACAACAGTGATCCCAGAAGATTATAATGGAGCTGAAAAATTCCTACCACTTAGTGATATCATAGCTTAATACATTATTCACATGTCTGTGGTAAAGCTGGTGTAAACAGAAGCTACTGCATATAAAAGTACAGTACACACAATTACATAAAGTACTTAATTCTTGAAAATGGCAACAATTATGTTACTGGTTTGTGTTTTTTTTGTTTTGTTTTGTTTTTTGTTTTTTGTGAGTACCGGGGGTCGACCTCAGGACCTCGTGCGCCAGCAGGCGCCTGTGTTGCTGAGCGATATCACCGGCCCTTTTTTCGTATGTGGGTTCCAGGAGTCGAACTCGGGCCCTCACGCTTGCCAGGCAGGCGCTTACGCCGCTGAGCCATCTCACCGGCCCTGTGTTTATTTCTTTTATTTTTTATTTTTTTTGTTGGTACCGGGGGTCGAACTCAGGACTTTGCGCGCCAGCAGGCACCTGTGCCGCTGAGCGATATCACCGGCCCTTTTCGTATGTGGGTTCCGAGAGTCAAACTCAGGACCTCGTGCTTGGCAGGCAGGCGCTTATGCCGCTGAGCTATCTCACCAGCCTGGTTTGTGTTTATTATTCTATTCTTTATCATTAGAATATACTCCTTTTATTAAAAAAAAAAAGCTTACTGTGACACAATATGCCATGTTAATCTGGCAGCAGTCTCATACTTTTTTTGTTGTTGTTAAGACACAGTCTGATTAAATTGCCCAGGCTGGGGAAAATAAATTGCCGAGGCCAGCCTTGAAGTTGTGATCCTCCTGCCTCAGCCTCCAGAAGAGGTGGGATTAAAGGCATGTGCCACTGTGGCTGACTTTTCTACATCTCTTCGCTGCATCAGAAGGCCATACTAAGTGACTTATGACATCTAGGTTTATATAAGTACACTCTACAATGTTTCCACAATGACAAAATTACCTAATGACCCACCTTACTTTTCAGAATGTATCCCTGTCATTAAATGACACATAACTATACAGTTTTACGGGAACACGGTCAGTTTGTTTGGCTACCTTTCCACTCTGACAACAAAACTGAATACCTGAAACACAGATGATTGGGCCCACAAAACTTAATATATTTACAGAAAGTAGTCTACCCCTGCTTTGAGGGCTCAAAGGGCCAAGAACCGAAGAGGCCTCAAAACGTCAACGTTTAGTGTCTTTGAGACAATTATTAACTGAAGGAACTATAAAATTATAAGACAAAAAGCTAAAATGTTTGAATTCTTATGTTAAATGATTTGATAAACCCAAATTCATAATGATAAAATTAAACACCTTGATTATCAACTTACTAAAACCTTTCTTCGTAAACTGTCTGCTGTAGTTTGAATCAATGGAGGAAAAACTTCACGGTTCAAAATATATTTAATGAACATACACACTTTCACCATGTTCCACATTTTCATGAAGGAACATAGTTCAAAACAAAACAAGCTGGGCATGGTGGCGCATGCCTGTAATCCCAGCACTAGGAGGGCTAAGGCAGGAGGATCGCCCTGAGTTCAAGGTCAGCCTGGGCTACATAGCAAGATCCTGTCTCAAAGAACCAGGGGAAAAAAAAAGAAAGAAAGAAAAACAAAAACAAAAACAAAACAAAACAGAGCCTTTTCTCACAGGAACATCATTCTATATTTTACTTCATATTTTTAACAGTCAGTGAAATCAATCCACTCTGTCAAAGCCAAACATATGACTAATTAACAGCCTACAGTTGGGGCTGGGGATATAGCTCAGCGGCACAAGCGCCTGCCTGGCAAGTGCAGGGTCCTGGGTTCGATTCCCGGTACCAAAAAAAAAAAAAAAAAGAATCTACAGTTGACTTTCTGGTGTAAGGAAGGAGCTTGGTTTTGGGGTTTTGTTTTAAACTTACATTTTCATCCTAAACAAAAACTTTCAAATTACATCATTTTATCTTCATTCAAAATACAATTAATTCTCTTAAATGGACAGCTCCTCATACTAGATCTCTAAAGAACCTCATCCTTAGCCACAGATTGAATTAAGACATCAATACTTCTCAGCTACTATGTCTCTGCACTTGTAGCCACAGTGGCCTCCTTTCAGTTCTCCAAACGTACCAGATTTGGTCCTCCTATACCTTTGCAAGAACTATTCATTCCATCAGGAATATGTTCCCCTTAGTTCTGCTTTCAGATCTCAACTGGACTTAAGCTATCCTCACATCATTCCAGGTCAGGTCCATTTGCTTATACTCACATGAAACGATTCCTTTGCTTCATAAGATTTAATGTACAATTATTATTTTGTTCTATGGCTCCCTTCCCTCTTGGATGATTTCAACCCTCCTCACCTATGGTAAGAGCAGGGAAAGCAAGGCAAGCATTGGTTATTTTAGTCATCACCCACCTTTTCAGGCAGTGGAGCTCTGCCATTTCTCAGTCTAAGGCCTCTTTTTAGGTAGTAATGCCGATGGAAGAGTAAAAGAAGGAACATGTAAGTGGGACGACTTACATACTGATGCTGGCTGTAGTGTAATCACTGGGAGAAATAAATAAAAGTTTGCAGTACTCCCCAAAATTCCCAGGCGTACAAACGCAGTTTATTCTTTTTATATACCACCTCAAATTCTTATTCTCAAGGCCTCATCCTTTAAAGGGAGCACGCGTCCTTCCAAGAAATTTCTTCAGACTATATAAAATTTAACTAGTTAGACATTATTCTGCCTTTAAGTACTCTTTGGCTTTTTCTTTTTGAAATTAAGACTTTTTATTTTGAGATAATTTAAAATTCATAAGTAGTTGTTAAGAAATAATACATCCTATGTACACTTTACCAAATTTCCCCAATGGTATTACCTTGAAACCCTACAGTATAATATTACAACCAGGATGCTGACACTGGTGGCATATAATGAACCAGAATACACAAGATCTCCACCATCAAAACGACCCCTCGAATTACCCTTGCACTTTCCTCCCTCCTCTATCACATCCAGAATTCCTGGTAACAATTAATCTGTTCAACACTTCAATAATTTTGCCATTTCAACAATGTTATAGGGGCTGGTGATATAGCCAGCTGCATAAGCGCCTGCCTGGCAAATGGGAGGTCCTGAGTTCGACTCCCGGTACCCACATTAAAAAAAACAAAAACAAAAAGAACAATGTTATAAACGGAATCACAGAATAACTTTTTGAAATTGGCTTTTTCCACACAGCATTATCTTGTAGAGATTCATCCAGTTTATGGCTTGTATCAGTAGTTTGTTTCTTTTTACTGTTGAGTATTATTTTACAGAATGGATATACTAATTTAGCCACATGCCCATTCAAAGGCATATTTTTATTATTATGAATAGGGCTTCTACAAACATTTGTAAAAAAACAGAAAACACACCTCACTATCCAAGTCCATTTAAACAACTTATCTAAATAAATCCAGTGTGAGAAATGTTTGACTATAATTAAACAAGTAATATTTTCTTTCTTCCTTTAGTAATTTTAAAGAAAAGTCTTCCTGTTTTCAATCTGTAGTACAGATACAAAATCAATACATAAAAGTTAATTGAATTTCTATAAATTATAATGATCAATTAGGAACTGAATTTTTTTTAATTACTATTTACAATAGGACCAGAAGATTTGAAATACTTATGTATAAACCTAATAAAATATTTGTAGCATCTAAATGTTGAAAACTACAAAACCCCATGAAAGAAATCTAAAAAGATCTAAATAAATACTGTGTTCACAGATTAGAAGACTCCATATTGTTAAAATGTCAGGTTGATCTACAGATTAAACACAATTGCAATAAAAATTCCAACAGATTTGGGGGGGGAATATCGACAAGCTGTTTCTAAATATTATTTGGAAAATCAAAGGAACTAAATAACCACAATAATTTTGAAAAAAAAAAGTTGAAGGCCTCATATTACCTGATGTCAAGACATTTTTAAATTATAAAAAAGACAGTGTTCATGGCAAAAGGATAAACAAGCAGGTAATGGAACATAAGAGTCTATGTTACTTGGTTTTGGGGGCGGGGGCTTTGAGACAGGGTCTCACTTTGTAGTGCAGGCTGGCCTTGAACTCACTAAGTAGCCCAGTCTGGCTTCAAACTCACAGCAATCCTCCTGCCTCAGCCTCCCAAGTGCTGAGATTACAGGTGTGCACCGCTACACCCAGTTGTTGATTTTTGACAGAGACAAGAGCAATTCAATGAGAAAGGAGAATTTTCAATAAATGGTCATGGAATAACTGGACAAAGAAATGAAACTATGGGAGAAAATCTTGACAAACTACTTACTGTACAAAAGACTACAAAGAATATTCAAAATTCAACAATAAGAAAACAAACTAGGTGAGGTGGTACATGCCTATAGTACTAGCTACTGGGGAGGATGAGGCAGGAAGATCACTTGAACTGTTCAAGGACAGCCAGAGCAGGTTGGGTGTGGTGGTGCACGCCTGTAATCCCAGCACTTGGGAGGCTGAGGCAGGAGGATCGCTGTGAGTTCAAGCGCAGCCTGCACTACATAGTAAGACCTTGCCTAAAAAAAAAAAAAAAAAAAAAAAAAAAAAAAAAAAAAAAAGGGACAGCTAGAGCAACACAGCAAGACCCTATCTGAAAAATAAATAAAAATGGGCAAAAATGTGGACACTTAACCAAAGAAGATACCAGATGGCAAATAAGCACATGAAAAGATACTTAACACTCTTAATATAAGAGAATTACAATTAACAATCACAATGAGATACTACCATATACCTATCAAAATGTCTAAAATTAAAAAGACTGATCATACCAAGTGCTGATGAGGATCTAAAGCTATTAGAACTCTCATGTATTACTACGGGGAAGGCAAAGTGGTTCAGCCACTTCAAAAACAGTTTGATAGTGTGTTAGTTTCACATACTGCTATAACAAATTACCATAAATTTAACAGTTTTGCATTTTTCTGACTCTGCTTCCTTTGTTACATCTTTTTCTAACTACTTTGCTTTTTCCTTTCCCTTTGTAAAGACTCCCGATATATGGGCCCATCTGGATAATCAATGATAATCTCCCAATTTTTTTTTTTTTTTTTTTTTTTTTTTGTGGGTACCGGGGGGTCGACCTCAGGACCTCGCGCGCCAACAGGCACCCGTGCCGCTGAGCGATATCACCGGCCCCTTTTTCGTATGTGGGATCCGGGAGTCGAACTCGGGCCCTCGCGCTTGCAAGGCAGGCGCTTACGCCGCTGAGCCATCTCACCCGCCCTAATCTCCCAATTTTTAAAGTCAACTAACAACTTTAATTCATTTTCACCATGTAACCAAGCATATTCATAGGTCCCAGTCATTAGTACATCTTTGGGGGGGCCACTGATGCTCACCACAGATGGAAGGAAACAAGTACTGTATAATTTCTAACCAAGTGCCACAAACTTAAATATCTGATAACAACAGTAAGGATAAGAAACCACTGTCACTCATATTGTGTTGGTAGAAATGATGCTCAAGGAGAAAGAAAAACAGATATTTATTAAACGTTGGAAATACTGAAAAACTGAGTCAGGCATGGTGGCACATGTCTGTAATCCCAGCACATGGGAGGCTGAGGCAGGAGGATTGCTGGGAGTTCAAAGCCAGCCTGAACCATTGCAAGACCTGTCTCAAAAAAAAAAAAAAAAAAAAAAAGGGCTGGGGTTGTAGCTCAGTGGTACAGTGCTTGCTTAGCATGCAGGAGGCCCTGGGTTCAAGCCCCAGTACCAAAAAAGGAAAAACGATTGAAAAACTGAAAACAACCCTTCAGTAGGGGAATGAATCACGGTTAGGTGTTAAAAAAAAAAAAAAAAAAAAAAAGGAAAGAAAGAAAGAAAAAATGCGTAAGGGAAAGAATCAGCCCTACCTGTTACATGGTTTGGAGAAAGTAACTTACTGATGTATTTAACAAGAAGATATAGTGAGGGATGCAGTGAACTTAGTACATGGAAACAAACATTTTCACATTTAGCTCCAACTCCATCACTATCTAGCAGACTATAAGCTAATTAATCTCTATAAAACTCTCTTTTTCCCTCCAGAAAATGGGAAAGTTAAACTATATAACCACTAAGTTTATTTCCAACTCAATGATTCTATGACTCAATAAGTATATAATAGATTATACTCTAAAGCACTATATACCAAGATACTGTTTTTCCAGACACCCTAAAATTGGAAAATCTAAGAGAAATACAACATCTCACTACACTGATATGTAAAACAGACCAAATTTCCTGGTATGTCTGTCCTAAGATTTTCAATCAAGATCATAATTCAGGAAGATCATATATAAATAGCTGAACCACTGTACTGACTTAGGTCATTCTCAAGTAAAATTTACATAACTTTTCCTATTTTAACATTTTAAAACAAGTCTATATTCTTGAGTCTACTTTTACTTGTCCAGTTCAAGTCTCCTTTAGCCAAAAGTCACCCAAGGAAGTCATTCTTGGTAAAATTTACACGATTTTTTAAAAACAAAGCTAAAATAATTAAGCGCTTTTCATATTTTTGCCTGTTTCATCTGCAAAACTCTTATATTTTAATAGCTTCGGCCTGTTACAGTAGTTTAGACAGCATTTTAAAACTTACGTTATGTTCACAGGGACCTTGTAAAAAAATCAGTTGTTCATATTCAAGAAAGCTTACTTAATAATTTTCATTATGACCAATACATACACTTTAAAGACACCAATAACCAACACGTCATTTGTTCCTCTTGCAGAATTTAATAGGTTATTAACTTCTAGTATAATTCAAAAGCATAATTAGGATACTATCGTTAAAACATGGTACTGCTTTTTTAAAACTCAGAAATATTAACAACTTTCACCTTGTCGGTCAAATCAAAACTTTTAAGATTTTTGTTATACAGGCTTTCCAAATCTAAGCGACAGGGACAAAACACACACCATATTTAAGATTTTTGTTATACAGGCTTTCCAAATCTAAGGGACAGGGACAAAACACACACCATATACTATTTCTAAAAGCCTCTCGGCTATCAGATTTTAATATTAGTGTAAACTGCCTCGAAAAACCTTTCGACCGAAACCTAAATTCCAGACGCATTACTGCGTGTCAATCAACTAAACAGAAGGTGAGTTATCATTAGGAAGTTGCATAATTTGCAAGATCTTTGAAGCGCCTCGTATTTAAAGTAGCTTCCAACAATTTCCAGGCTTCAAAGTTCAACTCGCAATCTCAGAGTAAATTATGAGAACGCATTGATGACCCTAGGCTTTTCTTTCAAAGCGGTCACAAGGAAGCAGGAACTGTTTATCTGTTTAAAGAATGCACGAATGGAGAACACCAGGACCCGACTGACTCAGGCACAGGAACGCCGACGACATTCCGTCTGCTGAAGGAAAGTGCCAGCTCCGCCGACTTCCCGACCTGGCCGGGAGCGAGGGAGTCCCGGGCGCCGACTGCAGACAGCGCCCCGCCGCGCCCCCCGCGACTCACTCGGGCGGGGGCAGCAAGCGCCCGCGCCAAGGTGCGTCCCGGCCGCGGCGCCGCGAGCGTCCCTCCGGGGGACAAAGGTTGCGCTCGCGCCCGCGGATCCCGCTGCGTGGGGTCCCGCGGGGGCCCGGGAAGCGGGGATGGGGCCACCGAGCCCACCGCCCCTCCCCCGCCGCGCTCCCGCCGACCTGTTGATTAGGATCTCCGCCACCCGGCCGCCTCTCACCTCCGCGCCACGACGACCGCCGAATCGCCCGCCCCCGGCCGCTGCTAACACCGCAAGCAGAGACAGCCCTCCTGCAGCCCTTCACACATGGGATAAAGGATCCAGAAACTCCTGAATTCCCCACCACAGAATGTTGAATCTCCGCCCCCTCCCCACCGCCAGCCTCCTCCGTCGCCGCCGCCGCCGCCGCCGCCAGCAACTCCACCTCGAGACCGCGCGAGACCGGCCCCCGCGGCCGCCGCGAGACCGCGCACGCGCCCCCGGGACTCTGGCGCAGCGGGCGCGCCTATCCCAGCCCCTCCCCGGTGCGCCCCGCCCACTGCCAGGCCCAGCGGCTGGCGCGGCTCGCCCAATCCCGAGCGCGCGCGGGGAGGGAGCCCGCTCATTGGTCTGCTCTGCGGCTCCCCTAGGGCTCGGTCGCGCGCACTAGCGCGCCCCTAAGAATCGCTAGCCGCGTCGGGCTGGCAGCCGAAGGTGCTGAGCTCGCGGCCGAGTTGTGTGGGGCCGCGAGGTTTCCCCGAGGCAGCGTCGGGAGCAGAGTAACGCGCTGCAGCCCCTCCTGCCTGGGGGTGCTAGTCATCCCCTGTGGAAAATCCAGTTCCCGTGGAGGCGACTCTTCTTTCTAGTCTTCTCAGGCGTCACACGTCCTCAACACTTGTTAAAAACGCGGCGGTGACACAAACACCTGCGTGTGTGTAGTGTCCCTCCAGAATTCCCTGATTCCACAGCGACCAGCGGGGACCGAATTCTGAGAAGCAGAAAGAAGGATGCCACGGGCCAGACCTTTTTCACAAAACTCCGGAGTGAGCCTCAAGTTTCGCGGGCCGAGCTGGTCCCAGGCAGGGCTGGTGCTCCGGGCCCTCCGAGGACGGCGAGCGCGAGGGGGACGGAGTCAGAGCCCACTGAAGGAGGGCCAGGCCGGAGTGCTGAGCCGGCAATTCGCCGCAACACTTGTTTTGTCTATTTGTTTTTGAGACCCGATCTCCAACTCCTGGGCTCAGGCGTTCCTCCTGCCTCAGCCTCCTGGGTAGCTGGGACTGCATTAGCTCACTGCCGTGCTCGGCTTGCCCCAGCACAGCTGAGAGTAGCCACCCACAGGTCTGTTCTGATGAGAAGCAAGAGCTCTGCTCTCCCAGGCTTGCTGTCCTGCCTTTGAGGAGTTCTAAACTTTGTTAATCAACCTCTGCTATTAGGCCCAAACCTGCCTATCTCTTCGGACTGTTGATTTCAGTTTCCCCAGGGGCCACACTGCATAGACAGTTCTCCCTCAGCGCCCTGGAACATGGCAATTACCATGTCTTTTGTCGTCTCCTCCCACCAGGGTTTCTTACGGTCATTCCCAGTATCCCCACACCCCTTTCCAGTTCTTTCACAACTTTCTCTTTACTCTTCTTTTGACACCCTATGGATTGTTAGTGGCCTCGTGAACTGTGGTACTCTGAACTCACCAAACCATCATTCCAGATGGTCAAGATCTTTTTTGGATCCCTGCTCTCCCTGGATCATCATCCTCAAATTTGATCATTATTCTATTCAAGTCTTTACAGATTTAGTAAAATAGAGCTGCCAGGCTTGGTGGTGCTCCCTGTAATCCCAGAACTCAGGAGGCTGAGGCAGGAGTGTGAGTTCGAGGCCAGTGTGCACTACACAGCAAGTGCAAGGCCTCCTGGACTACATAGCAAGACCCTGGGGATGTAAAAAGAATTAAGATGTTATGTATATGTCCCATTTCCCCCATGGTGAATGTAATCATCTTCTGCAAACATGTACTAACTAAAATATTTTAAACAAAAAACTAAAAATAAGACAGCCAAGGTCAGAACTGTGCTGCACGCCACTAGACACCTTAATCTTGCCATCAAACATCTCAGTATACTTTGAATAGAGATGGACAACCAGTTGCAAAACTCAACAACTTCCACAAAAAAAAAAAAAAAAAAAAAAAAAAAAAAAAAAAACTCAACAACTGAACTATCTTCTCGGTCCATATTCCTTCACATGACATTTGAGAATCTGTGAACTTCGGGTTAACAGTCTCCAGGATTTCTAGAAACTTAGCCAAATTCAAAAAGGGAATTGTGTGTGATTTATTTTCTTTTACAAGTTCTTAAATGCACACACAAAATGAGGAATAGGCCAAGATATTTCCTCTAGCTCCTCAGTGAATTTTTCTCCCTTCAGCTCAGTTTCTCAGCCTTGGCACTACCAGCATTAAGGCTGGGTAATTCTTGTTATGCGGACTGTCCTGTGCATTGTAGGATGTTTGCCAGCAGATTCGGCCTCTGCCCTCGAGATGCCCGCTGCAACTCCCTTCCCGGTTGTGACAAAGGTGTGTCTAGACATTGCCAAAGGTCCCCTAGGAAGCAAAGTCACCTACAGTTATGGACCACTAATCTAATTGTTCAAGGAAATGACCTCTGTAAATAGTATCTCTTTATCACATCTGGCCCAGGCAATTTTCCAAAACACCTCCATCCGAATCAACCCCCCCAAGTACCTTGCCTTGCTTCCCTGGTTGCTTAGATGCCTGTTATAGGACCCCACTTTAATAAAATCACTGTCAGTGTGAAATAGCAAAGCAGCTACTGATCTCAAAATATGTGGGAATACTTTATAAAGTGCTATAAAATATTCATTATTTCTGCCTCTAAAAGGTTTTTTGGGTTTGTTTTGTTATTTTGTACTGGGTATTGTACTCAGGACCTTTGCACTGAGCTACATACCTAGCCTTTTAAAAACTTTTTAATTTGGAGACAGAGTCCCACTAAATTGTAAAGTTGCCTAGGCTGGGCTAGAATTTGTGATCCTTCTACCTTGGCCTATCAGAGTGCTGGAATTACAGGCGTGCACTACCGTGCCCAACTGGTATTTTCATTTTAGAAGAGAGCAGACCCTAAAGCGAATAAAAAATCTGCTCTCTGGTAAATAGAGCCAGCCCCCAAATCCCCAGATCCACAACTTACTGGTCTTGTGGGGGCAGCTTGGAAGAGTGGAGGTTCTAGAAGTTGGAAGGAAGTCAAGTGGAGTTTCAGCTTTGCTGCTAACTAGTTCTGTGATTTGGATGAGTGAGAACTTCTTGGGCCTAAATTTTCTCATCTGTAACATAGCGTAGTTTTTTTGGTTTCTTTTGTCATGTTTCTGGTTTTAAGATTCTAGTAGTTTCTGTTTATGGAAGTAAGAAAATATACCATATTGTTTGCCCCAAAATAGAAGGAAATTGGTAATCAGTGGTTCAAAACCCCCTGTCTGAAAAGTTGTTCATCCTTGTCACAAGATAGTCTACCTGCTGAGTCACCCTGGCAAATTTGTAACTAAATATTATGGCTGAGTAGTGAAACCCAAACTATAAAATTGAATATACAAACCAGGCACAGTGGTACACGCCTATAATAATCCCAGCACCTTGAGAAGCTGAGGCAGGAAGATCCTGAGTTGAGCCCACCTTGAGCAATTTAGCGACTAATAAAAAATAAAAGGGCTGGGGATATAGCTTAGCGGCACAGCGTCTGCCTGGCAAGTGCGAAGTTGTGAGTTCGATTCCTGGTACCAAAAAAAAAAAAAAAAAAGAAGGAATGGGGATGTAGCTCTGTGCAAAGGCTCTGAGTTAAACCCCCAGTACTAAATACATACATACATATATACATACATACACATACCTACAGTGGAGAGTAAATGTAGTAAATACCCTTCTTCCTTCTTCATTTTGGCATCTGCCTACCCATCATCTGCCAGTATCCCTTATTACATGTTTATGTAGAAAAATGTCATTCTATTTCACGTCATTAAAAGGGTTTTTGTGGGGAGAGGAGGCTGGAGTACTTTACCATATAGTTCAATGGTAAAGTACTTGCCTTGCATATGTGAGAGCCTAGGTTCCATCTTCAGCACTGAAAAAATTGGGGGGTATATTAACGTTGTATTTCAGCTATGTTTTTAAGCAGTGGCAAAGTTTATTTGAGAAAGTAAAAATGAAAAATGGAAGAGACACTGGCTTTCACTGAGCAAGAGCAAGCTTGGGCCAAGTAAAAGGAGAGAGAGAACATCCTGGAGAAAGCAGGATGGGCTATTGTGAGGAAAACCACGATAGCTCAGCTATTTGTAACAGAGAAATCTCAGTTTTCAAAATTCTACCATTAAAAATAAAATAAAATAAAAGATTCTACCATTCATCATTACCTGAGAAATCCATAAATAAGGCCAATCTCCTCTTTGTTCTAGTAAAAGCTGGTTTTCATAACTGAATAGTAGCCTTATTGCTTATAATTGTATGAACCAGGTGATCGAGGATACTATAAATTAAAAGCAAACTACTCACCGATTCAGATATAAGATATGTAGTCAGGTTTCCATCACTGTGACAAAATGCCTGATATAAATCAACTTTAAGGAGGAAGGATTTGTTTTGGTTTACAGTTTCAGAAGTTTCAGTCCATGGTTTTCTGGTTCCATTGCTGTGGGCATGAGGTGAGGCACAACATCATGGCAGAGGGTGAGGTGGAGCAAAACTGTTCCCCTTGTAGCAGCCAGGAAGAGGGTGGGGGACACAGAGACAGGAGACAGAGACAGGGAGACAGACATACAGACAGAGAGAAAGGAAAAGGGCTGGGACAAAATACACTCTTCAGCCCAAAGAAGACACCAGTGACCTGCTTCATCCAGTAAATCCCCACCTCCTAATAAGCCACTGAGTTATGAATTCATCGATGGATGGACCACTGATAAAATTAGAGCCAGGCATAGTGGTGCACACCTGTAATCCCAGCACTTGGGAGGCTGAGGCAGGAGGATTGCTGTGAGTTCGAAGCCAGCCTGGGCTACATAAAGAGTTTAAGGACACCCGGAACTACATGAGACTCTGTCTGAAAAAAACAAAACAGACAAACAAAATTAAAGCCCTTGCAATCCCATCACTTCCCAAATGCTCCGCCTCTGAACACTGCTGCTTTAAGGACCAAGTCCCTCAACACATGACCCTTGGGGGACATATCATATCAAGCCATAACATTAGAGATGTTATTAAACAACAAACTAACAGGTATATTAGTAAATAAATATCTACATTTTATTTTATTTTATTTATTTTTTTTTTGTGGGTACCGGGGGGTCGACCTCAGGACCTCGTGCGCCAACAGGCACCCGTGCCGCTGAGCGATATCACTGGCCCCTTTTTCGTATGTGGGTTCCGGGAGTTGAACTCGGGCCTTCGCGCTTGCAAGGCAGGCGCTTACACCGCTGAGCCATCTCACCGGCCCCATCTACATTTTAAAAGTAACAAAATTACAAGATGCAAACCAACAAACCACAAACTTTTCTAACTTAATTGGATTTGAGTATTATCTTGGTATTTTATTGTTGTATCTAACATTTTCTAGATCTAGCTAAAAATGTTATGTCCCTGAGCTGAGAAATCAATAAAATTGATACTGTGAAATGTAAGGTTTGGCTGTCTGCTGTTGGCCTCGCATGATTCAGTACAGGTCAGTATCGCTCAACTCAATTGACTTTAACATAAGAATCACTTATTGGTAAAGAATATACTGAGCAATTCCATGTGCTAGGTATTGTGTTGTGGGAATTGAAACAAGTAACAGCCCCTGTCCTGGAGGAGCTCCTAAAGGAACAAGATAAGGCAAGCAGAAACAAGGGAAAATAAGGCAAATGCAAATCAGGGGCTCTGTGGACTCAAAGAAAGATAAAGACTTACATCAACAGGGACTTTACTAGCTGATTAGGGGTGAGAGTGGAGACAGAAATAAACTGCAGTGAAAGGACCTACAATAATAGGAAAACCCAACTTTATACTTGGCTTTAAAAAGATAGAGGGCTGTTGATATGGCTCAGCGGCATAAGCGCCTGCCTGGCAAGCACAAGGTCCTGAGTTCGGCTCCCGGTACCCACATTAAAAAAAGAGATAGACATGGGCAGGGGGAGATGGTCAAAGGATACATAATTTCAGTTAGATAGGAGGAATAAATTCAAGAGCTCTATTGTGCAATATGGTGGCTATAGTTAGTAATGTATAGTATACTTAAAAATCATTAAGACTAGATTTTAAGTGTTCTCACCACCAAAAAAAAAAAAAAAAAAGGCAAGTATGTGAAGAAGTGTTAATTAACTCAGTTTAGCCATTCCATAATGTATACAAATTTCAAAACATCAGGTTGTAAGCTATAAATATATACATTTCTGTGGTACTGAGGATACCTTCTATTTGCTATTTGTCAATCAAATTTTATTTTTGTGGGTACTGGGGGTCGAACTCAGGACCTCGTGTGCCAGCAGGCACCTGTGCCACTGAACCATATCACCGGCCTTTTTTTTTTTTTTTAAAGAGAAGAAAAACAAAACAAATCAAAAAAAGAACAAATTTTAAAAACACCATAATATGAGGGTAACAATGGTTAATGCATTACGTATTATTATCTTTAAGTTAGTTATTCAGGATACCAGACATTAGCATTCAATTGTCCAAACATTATTGGCACAAACCTTACTCTTCAATGAACTAAGTAAAATTGGTAGTGTATCTATCTTAACCATCTTATATATATATATACAATTTTTTTCCCTTTTCCTTCTTTCTTTTCCCTATTCCAGTCTCTCTTTCCTTTTGACCCTTTTTTTATTTTTTTGATTCACCGTGTCTATTGTACATTTTGGATCTTATTTACTCTTTCAGTTTCTCATACTAGAGAGACAATACGATGCTTACACATGTGCATCCGGTTTATTTCACTTATGAGTATTTTCTTGAGTTGCATCCATTTACCTATAAAAGTCTCCAGTTTATCCTTCTTTATGGCTGAATAGTACTCCATTGTATAAAAATACCACATCTTTCTTTCTTTTTTTTTTTTGTGGGTACCGGGGGGTCGACCTCAGGACCTTGCGCGCCAGCAGGCGCCCGTGCCACTGAGCGATATCACCGGCCCCTTTTTCGTATGTGGGTTCTGGGAGTCGAACTCGGGCCCTCGCGCTTGCCGGGCAGGCGCTTAAGCCGCTGAGCCATCTCACCGGCATACCACATCTTTCTTATCCATTCCTCAGTTGATGGGCATTTGGGTTATTTCCAAGATCTGGCTATTACAAATTGTGTTGCTATAAACATGGGTGCACATATATCGCTGTGGTAGGATGTTTTTAATTCTTCTGCAAAGATGCCCAGAAGGGGAATAGTTGGGTCAAATGGGACCTCCAACCCTAGTTTTTTGAGGAATCTCCACACTGACTTCCACAGTGGCTGTACCAGTCCACACTCCCACCAACAGTGAAGAAGGGTTCCTTTTTCCCCACAGCCCCTCCAGCATTTGTTATTAGTTGATTTCTTTATAGTAGCCATTCTTTCTGGGGTGAGATGGTATCTGAGTGTTGTTTTAATTTGCATCTCTCGAATGACTAGTGATGTTGCACATTTTTTTGTATATTTATTTGCCATTAGTATTTCTTCATCTGAGAAATGTGTATTCATCTCAGATGCCCATTTTTGGAGTGGGTCTTTAAATTTGGGAGGTCTGATTTTTTTTTAGTTCTTTATATGTTCTCGATAGTAATCCTTTGTCTGAGGAACAGCTGGCAAACATTTTTTCCCACGTTGTGGGTTGTCTTTTCACTCTGTTGGTGGTTTCTCTTGCTGTTCAAAAGCTTTTTAATAAGATGAGATCCCAGTTATTGATTCTTTGGGATAGTTCCCGTGCGGTTGAGTTTTTATTCATAAAGTCTTTGCCTACACCAATGTCTTCAAGGGTTTTACCTATCCTACCTTCCAGCAGATTTAATGTTTCTGTTTTAATATTTAGATCTCTGATCCATTTTGAATTTAGTTTAGTGCATGGTGAAAGATATGGGTCTAGTTTTAATCTTTGGCATGTGCAGAGCCAGTTTTTCCAGCACCATTTATTAAAGAGGCTATCTTTCTTCCAGCGAATGTGTTTGACACCTTTGTCAAAGATAAGGTGGCTTAGTATGTCTGGGGTTGTTTCAGCATCTTCTAATCTGTTCCATTGATCTTCAGGTCTGTTTTTTTGCCAGTACCACACTGTTTTTATCACAGTAGCTTTATAGTATAATTTCAAGTCGGGGATTGTGATGCCCCCTGCCTCGCCTTTGTTGCCCAGAATTGCCTTTGCTATTCTAGGTCTCTTCTGATTCCAAATGAATTTTAGGATTGTTTTCTCTAATTCTGTGAGATATGCTGTTGGAATTTTGATTGGAATTGCATTAAATCTGTATAACAATTTTGGAAGTATGGCCATTTTCACTATATTGGTTCTTCCTATCCAGGAGCAAGGGATATCTTTCCATTTTCTGATAACCTCTTCAATCTCCTTTTTCAGAGTACTGTAGTTTTCAGTATATAGGTCATTTACATCCTTTGTGAGGTTGATTCCTAGGTATTTCATTTTTTGGATGTTATTGTGAAAGGTATTGTTTCCCTAATTTCTCTTTCAGTAAGTTTGTTATTTGTGTACAGGAAGGCTATTGACTTCTGAGTATTGACTTTGTATCCAGCTACACTACTGAATTTGCTTATTAAATCTAGCAGTTTTTTAGTGGAGTTTTTGGGGTCTTCTGTGTAGAGTATCATGTCATCTGCAAATAATGATAATTTAACTTCTTCCTTTCCAATCATTATTCCCCTTATTTATTTCTCTTGTCTAATTGCTCTGGCTAAAGTTTCCAGAACTATGTTGAACAAGAGTGGGGACAGTGGACATCCTTGTCTTGTTCCTGATTATAGAGGGAAGGCTTTCAGTTTTTGGCCATTTAGTATAATATTGGCTGTTGGTTTGTCATAGATAGCTTTTTCCAGATTGACATAAAGACCATCTATTCCAATTTTCTGTAGGGTTTTTATCATGAAAAGGTGCTGGACTTTGTCAAAAGCTTTTTCTGCATCTATTGAGATGATCATGTGATTTTTGTCTTTGGTTCTGTTAATATGGTGTATTACATTTATTGATTTACGTATGTTGAACCATCCCTGCATCCCAGGGATGAATCCAACTTGGTCATGGTGTATAATCTTTTTGATTTGTTGGATTCTGTTTGCCAGTATCTTATTAAGGATTTTTGCATCTATGTTCATTAGGGAGATTGGCCTGTAGTTCTCTTTCTTAGTTGGGTCCTTCTCTGGTTTTGGTATCAGGGTAATGCTTGCTTCCAGGAATGAATTTGGGAGTATTGCTTCCCTTTCAATTTCATTAAAAAGTTTGAGAAGTAGTGGCGTTAGGTCTTCTCTAAATTTCTTGTAGAATTCGGCAGTGAATCCATCAGGGCCTGGGCTTTTCTTTGTTGGGAGGTTTTTAATTACATCTTCAATTTCATTGGTTGATATTGGTTTATTTAGGATTTTTACCGGCCCTTTTTTTGTATGTGGGTACTGGGAGTCGAACTCAGGACCTCACGCTTGCCAGGCAGGAGCTTATGTTGCTGAACCATCTCACCGGCCTCAAATTTTTTAATTAAATTGAAAACAAAAATTCATAAACCTTTTTCTAAATTTGAGCTACAGCTACACAGAGAAAAGAAGCCCAGGCTTATTATGGGGACAATGGTCAGCAATAACCTCAGGGCAGTATGTGTAATATTCAGAATGTCAGTCACTTGTCACACTTTTATTTATACCTTTCTGAGTGGCCCTGTATTGGCTGGGGATGTTTAGATAAATTAAACCTGGTCCATGAGAAATTTCATTTTGGAGAAAAGACATAGGTAAATTTGGAACTTGAAAATTTTTCTAACGAAGACAAGATCAAGACAAATAGCCACTGGGCGTGGTGGCGCACACCTGTAGTGCTAGCTCTTGGGAGGCTGAGGTAGGAGGAAACCTTGTCTCAAAAAGACAGAAAAAGAAGGACTGGGGATGTAGCTCAGCGCATAGGTCCTGGGTTCCATCCCTAGCACTGCACACACACACACACACACACACACACACACACACACACACACATCTATCATAATTTGGAGGGTCCTTGTACCTTTAAACACATCAAGCCGACTCGGAGTTTGGATGGCGGATAAGTCTCCACACCCCTCTGAGCTCGTAAGCAAACCTATGTTACTAGAGGAACAGCAACACAACTTCCGAAAGGGAAACTCACGCTGCAGGAATGTATTAAAGTTTGCAGAAGAGTAACTTTGAAGACAAGCGCAACTGTGTAGAATTTTTGAAGTATGAATTTTTTTGAACTTTTGACATCAAAAGAATGCTTAGCTGAAATGTAGCTGAAAAGTAACACCGTTGGGGGAGTGTGCACTGTGTAGTACTCTTACAAAAGGAATGTATAAGGGTTTTCTGCCCGTACAGGAATAGGCAGTTGGGTGGAGTTGGGGTGGGTGGGAAGGAAACAGATAATACAGCTATTATTAGCTATGAATGCAGATTGTAAAAATGGTTTGGACATTTTTTGATTTTATCTACACAGTCACTATTCATTCAAAGGGGGGAAAAGCCCCAAGGTCACAGATAAAATATCCTTCAAGGCTGGGATGTGGTAAAGTTCTTGCCTAGCAAGTGTATAGCCTTAGATTGGCTCCCGCGCATCAAAAAACAAACGAAACAAAAATGTCCACAAATAGTTGACGTTCCTCCTTGTACGAGGTGCAGTCTGCTCTCCTTCTCTTGACTTGGGACATTTGGTGACTTGCCTCTAAGTGATAAAGTGATAGTGTGATGTGTATCCTTGCACTAGGAGAGCCTAGAGAGGAAATGAATCTTCCAGTGACAGCATGTGAGGGAGCCTTCCTCCAGCTGAGGCTTGAGATGACTGAAGTCCCAGCTGCCACCCTGATTACACTCTCAGGAGAGACATCAGCCAGAGCGCAACTCAGCTGCTTCCTGTTTCCTGACCCACAGAAACACAGAGAGACTACATATGCATACAATCTTTATTTTTAATTCTATTATTAGAAGAGCTTGTCCTTCTGGGTACACTTGATGTGAGAATGTCCACATGATTTTAGGATGTGAACTGATAATTTGGACATCCTTTGAAAGCACTCCATTTCTTCCTTAAAGCAAATTCACACATTTTACCAAGACGCTAGGTGTTTTTATCTCCTCTATTCTAAAGTCAAAGAGGGAAAAATCCATGTATTTTATTCATGTTGTCAACTGCTTCTCAGCTCTCCAGTGCCCTGCCCTGAAGTTACAAGGGTGGGGAGACTCTCCTTTGCTGTTCTGCCTTCCTGCCTCCCCTTGAAATGTTACCCAGAGGCCAGGGGCCCCGGGAGCTTTCAGTGAGTTCTTGAGTAATCAGGCCGGCACCAGCTACACATTGTTTACATTTACTTGATGTAAAACTGTTTATATTCCCAAGTATGGTTTGAAACATTCTTCTAAAAATTACTCTTGAGAAAGGAAAAGAAAACAGTATCATTTTCCCCCAGTGGCTCTAAAGGGATCCAGCTTGACGTAGCTGATTTCCACCCCACCAACACAGTTTTAAAAACCTATTGAGGACCAAGAACTATTCTGGTTCTGCTGGAGTCTACCATGTGGGAATGTCAGGGGCTCTCTGTGAGAGAAGTTAGTAAAGTCTTATATATCTCCTTCCACTGACAGTTTTACAAATACTATGTTAGAACTACTTCCTGTACCTCATCTGTAATTTCTATCTAAAATCCCCATCCTCAGGCTGACTTCCCCTAGTATATCTCACGACAGAGGTTTATATGCTTTGACTAGACACAGCCCTTGTTACAGTTTAGGTCTAAAATGTCCCCCCAAATTCTCAGGCCTGTGAAAGGTGATTGGATCATGGGCCACTTGCTCATCAGTGGCTTCATCCACTAACAGATTCAGTAGCTAAATATGCAGTTAGGTGATGGGGCCTGGATGGAGGGGGTCACGGGGCATGACCCGGAAGGGTGTAAATATTCTTGTCCTGGTTCCTCCCTTCTCTCTCTGCCTCCTGGCTGCCATGGGTTGAGTACCTATTCTTCTGCCAGGCCCCTCTGCCATCCTGCTCCTGTCTTGGACCCAGTCAACCATGGACTAAAACTGTGAGCCAAAATAAGCCTCTCCTGTAAGTTGTGGGTATTGAGTATTTTGTCCTAGCAACTGGAAAATGACTGAGAGAGCCATTAAAGGTTCACACACATAAGCCTTTATAACTTGTTATGTTTTAGAAACAAGGTATCTAAGCGGTAGGGAAACTTGTATAATTCCAGAGTAAAAGTTAAGTGCAAGTGATTAGTTGAATCTATTTGTCTTTTGAAAGGACTTTTTGTTTTTCTAATTCTCAGCTATATTAATTCATGAGAAATTATTATAGTAGCTGGAGTGAACCACGAAGCATAGGAAGGAGGTGGTAAAAGACAGATTTTCTCTTTGTATTTGCCACCACCTCCCTCCTGCCACATGGAAGCAAAGGTCAGCCTACAGCCATCCCACCCTAAATGTACCCAACTTTCTTTGATCTTAGAAGCTAAGCAAGGTCATACCTCGTTAGTATTTGGATGAGAGAAGCAGGGGATAAAAGCAATCATCCCTATGCAGAAATCTGACCTAAAATGAGACAGTCGTGGGCCAAACATTTGATAAAGCTGAAGTTTATCTTTGACCCTTTTATCACTCTTATATCTGCTCATGTCTATTTCACTCATTCATTCAGCGAATGTTTGTTGAATATACCACTGTGTATCAGGTACTGCATTAGATGCTGAGGAATCTAAAAATAAATAGTAGTAAACAGACACAGTCCTTACCCTTTATGAAGCTCACATTCTAGTTCGGAGATGACTAACACGTGGACAGCGTCTCAGGTAGTAAATAAGTCCAGTGGAAAATAAAGCTGGGTAGGGCAGATAAGGGAGCGCAGGGACATGGAGTATGGGAGTGCTGCTGTTTATCCAGGGTGGGACACACTTGAAATGAGACCCAAAGGAAGTGAAGGAGTAGCCATGTGGAGCCTGGATGTTTCAGGTATAAGAAACGTGCAGAGGCTTTGAGGAGAAGCAGTTGGAACTTGCGCAAAGCAACCAAGGTGGTGGCGGGGTCTGACGTGAGTGGGAAGGAGAAGAGCAGGAAGAGCTAAGGTCAAGGGTCAGATCATGCTGGGCCATGCACTATGGGGCAGGTGACTTGTTCTCACTCAGTTTAGCAAGCTCACTCTGGTTGCTCCACAGAGAAGGGAAAATACAGGCGGGAAGGAGGTAAGGTTGCGATGACGCAGGCGAAAGAGAATGCTGGTTTGGAGTAGAGTGGTGGCACTGGGGTTGAGGATCACTGCTTGGAATCCAGATGGATTTTAAGTGTAGATATAACAGGGTTTTCTGATGGATGTGGGTGAGCAGTGTCAAAGAATGCCTGAAAAATTGGAAACTGGAAACAAAGCTATAATTCCGACACGTTAAGTTTGCAATGCTCATTAGGAATTCAACTGGAGATGATGAGCTGACAACTGAATATATATTTCTAGAGTTTAGGGCAGACTCTCACTAGAGATAAGTTTGGAATTAACAGTGTATAGCTGGAATCTGAAGCCATGAGATCAGATCATTAAGAGGGGAGTGATAGGGCCAGTGAGATAGCTCAGCGGCATAAGCGCCTGCCTGGCGAGCACAAGGTCCTGAGTTCGACTCCCAGTACCCACATACCAAAAAAGGGCCGGTGATATTGCTCGGCGCATAAGCGCCTGCTGGCAAGGGCGAGGTCCTGAGGTCGACTCCCAGTACCCACATAAAAAAAAGAGGGGAGTGATAAAAATAAGGTCATGGGGTGGGGGCTTAGCTCAGTGGTAGAGTGATTGTCTCCCATGTTCAAGGCCCTGGGTTCGAACCCCGGCACCACAAGAGCAAACCTACGAATGAACATAACAAAAACAGAAAGTAAAGACAGTGCATACACATTGTTTTAAACACTTCTAAACATATGTAAGTTTGCTTTGTCCTCCTGATCAATGTAAGAGACAGTCACTTTTCTCCTCACTCTGTAAATGAGGAAACTGAATCTCAGAAAATTTAAGTGACTTTCTTCTGATCAGACATCTAGCAAAATTTGTGCAGCTGCGACCCGGGCAGAGAGTAGTAAATTCTTTTGTGTTACAGCTCAAGCTCTGGGGCATTTCCAAACGTTAGCATGCAAGGAGATAAAGAATAACAAGAGAAGGAGACTGAGAAGGAGGTTTCAGGAGAGAAGAAAATGGAGAAAATGATCAACTGGGTAAGATTACCGTTGACAGTCACGTCAGATGAGGACCCCAGACTAACCTTTGCTTCTAACAAAGTGGCTTAAATCAGTGAGCTTGACAAAGCTGGGGTCTTTATTTGTTTGTTTTTTGTTTTTTTCCCTTTTAGTTCTAGGGATACAAGGCAGGACCTTCCAGACAGTGGGAAAGGACTCTTTCACAGAGCTACACCCCAGCCCAACGAAGCTGGGTTTTGTTTGTTTTGAGATGAGGTCTGCACAGGCTGGGCTTTAGCTCTTGGATTTAAGTGATCCTCTTGCCTCAGCCCCCAGAGCAGCTGGACCTACAGGCCCACACCACTGTGTCTGGCACAAAAGGTATTTTGAAGCAGCAGTGGAGTTAAATTTCAATTATAGTGAGTTCAAGAGAGAATAGGAGTTTGAGTCTAATTCTTTTGGAGTTCAGGCCAGACACCACTCAGACCCAACCATGGGTATTCACATAAGAATATGAGTTAAACCGGGCATGGTGACGCACGCCTGTAATCCCAGCACTCAGAAGGCTGAGGCAGGAGAACCCCTGTGAGTTCAAGGCCAGCCTGCACTACCAAGTAAGAACTTGTCTTAAAAAAAAAAAGTATATATATATTAAAGCAGCAGCTGAGATTTTTTCACACAAACAAAATAGAAATTTGATTGGGAGCTTGGCAAGGAAAAGATACAGGTAATTTCACAAGCTTTTTCAAAAACAAATTGATTTCCTCTTTTTTGACATTTGGTCTTTTTTTTTTTTTTTTTTTTTTGAGACAGGGTCTCGCTATGTAGTTCAGGCTGGCCCCCATTTTTATTTTTTGAGACAGATTCTCACTTTTCCCAGGTTGGGGTTGGATTTACAATACTCCTGCCTCAACCTCCCATAATTATAGGTGAGCACCACTGTACCTGGCATCAAGCTTGTCTTAAACTCCTGAACTCAAGTGATCCTCGCACCTTGGTCTCCCAACTGCTGTGCCTAAAGCCATGTGCTACTGTACCCAGCCTATGGTGAGCTTCTTGTACTAGTATTTATTTTTTAAAAAACTAAAACTAAAAATTTGATCTATAATGTAACCCCTGTGCTACTTTACTACAGTCTATTGCAAAATATTTTCCCAGTTGAAACCTCAGCCTGGGAATTGAACCCTTCCTATACCAGGGCTCTCTATGCAGCCAGAGTCTGGGACACCCCTCCCCCTCTTGTTCCCATGCAGTGCTGGCAGCAGTGAGTCTTGTAGTAGGCTTAGGTAAGCACTGTCCCTGTGCACAGGCTCCTGTAAGGTAAGCAGTGACAGAGGGAGTGCACTGCTAAGGTTGCGGTCTGTTTATGTCCTAGGATTTACTCTATATTCTACAGTCTTTACTAGATGTACTCTAGTGATTTACATTTTAGGACTAAATCATGAAGATCTCTTCCTGGGAAGATAACACTTTGCATCCACTTGCACACCATGTAATTAGCTTCTTGGTCTTCGGTTGAATTTTTCTACAGTACCGACAGTAGCCAGACCATCCCATCTGTCTTAGATACTTTTCTCATTGCTGAGACAAAATACCCGACACCCAAAGTTAAAGGGGAAAAGGTTTATTTAGCTTACAGTTTGCAGAGGTTTCAGTCCATAATCAGCTGGCTCCAAGGCAGGGTGGCATGGCAGAGGGACAACAGTTCATGGCTACGGAAGACAGCAAAGTAATGAGCGAGACAGAGACAAGCCTCTTTCTGTCCCTTATATGGTATGCAGGCTGCCCATGCCAGGGCAGGTGTAGCACTCGCACTCTTAATCCCAGCACTGGACCGTGAATCAATCACAAACTCTGGATTCAGCTACCTCTGAAAAGACCTATGACCGCCTGAGGCTTTGGGGGGGACATCTAGACACAAACAGTAACACGTCTAAGGTAATAGCCAGTCATACTCTGCATTAACATCCTACATTTGTATGCACCACTCATTTGTATATTCACGTGGAAAAGCATCTCATTTTATTGAAAGACTGCCAAAACATACTTCTAAACTTTTGTTTTAGATGAGAATGGGTAATTAATATATCTTCCTTTTAGTAAGGAAATACCTTAAGAATTATGCTCTAGCTGGTTTGATGGCACAATTCTATAATCCCAGCAATCTGGAAGGCTGAGGCAGGAAAATCACAAGGTCCAGCACAGCCCAGGCAACTTAGTGACTTAGTGAGATCCTTTTTCAGAATAAAAAGTAAAAACAGTTCTCAGTTCAAAAACAATTAATTATGCTCTAAAGCTATGCTTGTCAGTATTGGACTGCACAGATATTGAGCATTTTTATAAGCAAAGACATTTTATTGATTTCTTCCAAGAAATCAATATGGTAACCCATGAACTAGTTTTACAATAGACTGATGTGGGAAAAACATAACATAAAGGGTTATCGGTGCAATGTTATAAAAGCTTAGGTAAATTTAAGTGGGAAATGTAATAACCCTGTCCTGTACATTGCTACATAGGAAAATGAATATTGCAAGAAATTTTTTAAAAATCTAGTTATGAAATATTCATGTTTTGATAACAAAGCCTATTTTAAGAAATTATCTTCTAAATCCTCGCATAAATCATATAGTATGTAGTCTTTGTAGCTTTCATTCAAGTAGTGTTTCTAAGATTCACCCATGTGTTGCAGCACTTTGTAACAGTTTGTTTCTTCTCGTTGCTAAGTAGTACTGTGGGGTGAACAGACCGCAATTTGTTTAACAGCTCATCTGTTGATGGGCGTTTGGGTTGTTTCCAGTTTTTGCTATTATGAATAAAACTCCTATGGTCATTTGTATATTAGCCTTATTTGAACCTATGTCTTGTTGTGAACATGTTTTTATTTTTCTTGAGTAAATATCTAGGAGTAAGATTGGTCATATAGTAAGAATATCTTAGTAGGGATCTTCCAAATTGTTTCCAAAGTGCTTGTATACAGACTTCGGAAAGGCTTTTTTTTTTTCTCACTCATTTTTTATTGCTTATACAGATTAGTAGGTTTTGTTTTGGGAGATTCCTACATGCATATAACATACTTTTAAGCTGGGTGTGGTGGTGCAGCCCTGTAATCTCAGACTTGGGAGGCTGAGGCAGGAGGTTTGAGGCCAGCCTGGGCTACACAGTGAGTTCAAGGCCAGCCTAAACTGCATAGTGAAACCCTGTCTCAAAAACAAAAAACAGGGCCAGGGATGTAGTTCAGTGGCACAAGTGCCTGCCTGGCAAGCACAAGGTTCTGAGTTTGATTCCCAGTACAAAAAAAAAAAAAAAAAAATTTCTCCAATTCTCCAGTTTTAAAGTGTTAATTTAACTTAATAAAAAAAAATCTAAAATTCAATTTTGCCTTCACACCAGCCACATTTCAAGTGCTCAGCAGCCAATCTGCCTTGTGGCTACAATCCTGGACTGCACAGTTCCAGAGTAGCACCAGGGACTGGTTGGGTGGAAACAATTTTTTTCCACAGATGAGGGAGGTGGTGGTGGTGGTGGTGGTGGTGAGCGGTTTCTTTCTTCTTTTAGTATATGTTTGCAATACAGAACAATTATGTTCCCCAGTGCTAGCATCACCGCCTCAGCTCTACCTCAAATCATCAGGCATTGTCAGCCAGGCAAGGTGGTGCTCGCCATAATCCCAGCACTCAGGAGGCTGAGACAGGAGGATTGCTGTGAGTTCGAGGCCAGCTTGAACAAGTGACTTTAAGAAGACTAGCCTAAACTACACAGTGACAGGGTCTCAAAACATCAGGCTTAGATTCTCATAATAAGCACACAACCTAGATCCCTTATGTGTGTAGTTCCCACTAGAAGCCATGCTCCTTTGAGACTCTAACGCTCCACTGATCTGATGGGAGGCAGAGCTCAGTGTAATGCTGCAGTGCGCAGCCACTGTAACACAGATGGAGCTTCACTAGCTCACCTGCTGCTCACCTCCTGCTGTGCGTGGCCTGGGCATTGGGGACCCCTGTTCTCGAGGACAGTCTATGGGACATGAAGGGGAAGATGGAGGTGGGACATATTTCCTTTTGCAACTCAGTTCACAGTAAAACTACCAGGGCTATTTTTATGCTTGTTTATTTTTGTTTTTGGTGTTTTTAGATGGGGTCTCATTATGTAGTTCAGGCTACTCTTACACTCCCTAAGAGTACCCCAGGCTGGCCTCGAACTCACAGCAATCCTACTGCCTCAGCCTCCTGAGTGCTGGGATTATAGGCGTGCACCACCACACCTGGTTTATTTGTGTGATATTTGAGTAAAATAGATTTATATAGGCTTTTAAGACTACCCTTAGGGCCAGGGATATAGCTCAGTGGCACAGCACCTGCCTGGCAAGCACAAGGTTCTGAGTTCAATTCCCAGTACCAAAAAAAAGACCACCCTTATGTCTAATTTAGATGCCTGAGTTCTAACGGGAATTGCAAATTTGCTTTCGGCTTACTATAGAGCTTTCAGGGCTTAAATGCCATCTCCACCTTTTTCTAGCTGTGTCACCTTGAATACGTAACTTCTAAACTTCACTTTCACCATCTGCAAAGCAAAGAAAATAATAGCGCTCTTTGGAGTATGGGGAGAGTGAGACAGTGCGTGCAAAGTGTGTTGCAGAGTGACTGGCAGCTTTTAGAAAATAAGTAAGTGATGACATGGTGGTTTCTTGTTTTCTCTTTTTTCTTTTCTTTTTCTTGTTTTTGCAGTGCTAAGGATCAAGTCCAGGGTCTTGTGCATGCCTGGCGAGTGCTCTACCACTGAGCTACCAGCCCTATAGTTCCCTTTTAATTTTTAAAAGTACATGGACTTTTTAAATCCTTTTTTTATGGAAAAAAGGTAAAACAAAATTTCATAACAAAATAATAGGAGAATAACAATAGTTAATACATTGCATATTGTTATCTTTTTTTTTTTTTCCTTTATGTGGGTGCTGGGAGTTGAACTCAGGACCTCACGCTTACCAGGCAGGCGCTTATGCCACTGAGCCATATCACCGGCCTGCATATTATCTTTAAAGTAGTTATTCAGGGTATAAGATATAGACATTAAAATTTCTCCAATCGATATTAGTACAAACCTTCCTTTTCAACAAAGAGACACTAATAGTATAACTGACTTGCATTTTTTTCTTTTGCCTTCTGTTCTTTCCCCTTTTCCTCATCCTAGTTCCTTTTTCCTTTTGAAAAATTTCTTCCCATTTCACAATATCTATTGTACATTTTAGACCTTATTTACTCTTTCAGTTTCTCATACCAGGGAGACAATACAGTGTTCACACATGTGATTCTAATTTATTTCACTTAAGAGTGTGGTCTCGGGCCGGTGAGATGGCTCAGCGGCATAAGCGCCTGCCTTGCAAGCGCGAGGGCCCGAGTTCGACTCCCGGATCCCACATACGAAAAAGGGGCCGGTGATATCGCTCAGCGGCACGGGCGCCTGTTGGCGCGCGAGGTCCTGAGGTCGACCCCCGGCACCCACCAAAAAAAAAAAAAAAAAAGAGTGTGGTCTCAAGTTGCATCCATTTACCTCTGAAAGTCTCAAGTTTATCCTTCTTTATGGCTGAGTAGTACTCCATTGTATAAAAATACCACATCTTTTTTATCCATTCCTCAGTTGATGGGCATTTGGGTTATTTCCAAGATTTAGCTCTTACAAATTGTGCTGCTATAAACATGGGTGCACATATATCGCTGTGGTGTGATGTTTTTAATTCTTCTGGGAAAATATTCAAAAGGGGAATAGTTGGGTCAAATGGGACCTCTAATCCTAGGTTTTTGAGGAACCTCCATACTGATTTCCACAGTGGATGTACCAGTCCGCACTCCCACCAACAGTGGAGAAGGGTTCCTTTTTCCCCACAGCCCCTCCAGCATTTGTTATTGGTTGATTTCTTGATGATAGCCATTCTTTCTGGGGTGAGATGGAATCTCAGTGATGCGTTAATTTGCATTTTTCGAATGATCAATGACGTTGAACATTTTTTCATATATTTATTTCCATTTGTATTCTTCATCTGAGAAGTGTGTATTCATCTCAGATGCCCATTTTTGGATTGGGTCTTTGAATTTGAGGGGTCTGATTTTTTTCAATTCTTTGTATGTTCTAGATATAAGTCCTTTGAGGGACAATTGGCTAAACATTTTTTCCCATTCTGTAGGTTGTCTTTTCACTCTGTTGGTGATTTCTTTTGATGTGCAAAAACTTTTTAATAAGATGAGATCCCAGTTGTTGATTCTTTGAAGTATTTCCCATGCAGTTTGGGTTTTGTTCATGAACTCTGCCTACACCTATGTCTTCAAGATTTCTACCTACTTTCTCTTCCAGTAGATTTAGTGTTTTTGTTTTAATATTTAGATCTTTGATCCATTTTGACTTTATTTTAGTGCATGGTGATAGACAAGGGTCTAATTTTAGTCGTCAGCATGTAGAGAGCCAGTCTCTCTAATGAACATAGATGCAAAAATCCTCAATAAGATACTAGCAAACTGAATGCAGCAAATCATCAAGAAGATTATACACCATGACCAAGTGGGATTCATCCCAGGAATGCAGGGTTGGTTCAACATACACAAACCCCCTTGAATATGATGCTTTCTGGTGCAGTAAATGCTCTTGTAGCCTTGGGTTTTGACCCTGCACATGGCCCAGCGCTACAGCAACACAGGGTAATGTTCAAGAAAAGTGAAAACACGGAGAGTAATAAATTTGTTTAACAACTCCAAAGAAAAGAAACCTTATAAAACCTTATTAAAAACTTTATAAATTGAAAATCTTACACTTTTGCACACCTCTCTAGCTTCCTTTAAAACAGATATCCACAATTAAAATAGTTAAGATTTAAAAAATTAGATTGACATGGATTTGAATTCTTAATGTATTAGTAGCATCCTTTATTTCTGCCACGTGAGAGGTACTGCTTGGTTTTCTCCTTGCATTGATTGTCTTTCCTGAGCTGGGCTTTTAGCTTAGTGGTCTGCATTTATCTGACAAAACAAAACAAAATGATGAAGTCAGTTCATTTAATTCAAAGGTCTGAAATACAGAATATATATTTTTAAATACAGAATTTTAAAATATTACTTTTAAGTATAAGACAAGAACTAACACAAGTAAAAGGTTATTGAAAAAATTAAAATTACATTTACAATACATTTTTTCCTTATCATATAAACATAAGAATACTTTGGACATATTTATTTATTCATTCCTTTAGGTGCTGCTGAGTGTAAAGGAGGTGTTTTTATCAATGAGCTGCATCTCCAGGCCTCTGTTTTTAAATCTCGAGGTTGACGTCTTAGTCAGGGCCGTGGCTCAGCGGTAGAGCGCTTGCGTAGGGTGCACGAGGCCCTGGCTTGTCTCCCCAGCATTGCCAAAAAAAATAAAAGCATAAAATCTTAGCTTCTTAAAATTTTTATTTTTAGAAGCTATTTCTATTCAAGAACCTGAACCTTTCAAGGTTTGCTTTTGGTTTTGTTTTGGGTTCAGTTTGGTGGCACTGGATGTTGAATCCAGGGCCTTCATGCTGAACTAACACATCCTGTCTTTTTTTTTTTTTTTTTTTTGAGCGAGGCTCTCGCTAATTCACTAAATCGCTCAGACTGGGCTGGAATTTTTGATGCTTCTGCCTCGGCCTCCTGTCTCCGAGTGCTGAGATCGTGTGTGTACCACCCATGGGGCTCTATTCCAGTAGTTAAGATTATGGTTTTTAGTCTTTAAAATTTATATAAATATCACTGAATTATTCACAAATTCTTAATCTGTGCTGAACTGATCTCTACAATTTAGTCATGAGATTTACATATACCATAAAATGCTCAAAAAACTTCCACATTATTTTACCTTTAATAAGATAAAGCTTCTCACATTATTTCATTTGTAATAATACGAAGTATTTATTAGTAACAAACTTTGTTTCACCATTTAAAAAATCTATCTTTCCCATATATCAGCAATTCAGAGTAGAAGTATTTTGGAACCACTTTTTCAATTTCAGAAGTCAAATTTTAAGTATGATAAATATATCATGCTTTGTCATTCTTTGTAGCTCTCTCAATGAGACTCTAATATTTGAAATTTCATTGTTATAGATATCAATCAAAGAATAAAATCAATGTAAAATATTGATTTCTTTCTCTAAATTTAAAGATTTCTTTCTCTAAATTTAAATTATACTGAGAGATGGCAAGGTTTGGATTTCTCCCCCTAGGTGGATGTAGGAGCCTACATGTTTCCCTATATGCCACCTCTTCACTGTTCACCACCACAGAACAAGTTAAAGATAATATAAACAGTGGCTGGGTGTGGTGGCACATACCTGTAATCCCAGCACTCAGGAGGCTGAGGCAGGAGGATCGCCATGAGTTTGAGGCCAGCCTGGGCTACATAGTAAGTTCAAAGCCAGCCTGAATTACATAGGGAGACTCTGTTTCAAAAAACAACAGCAGGGCCAGTGATATAGCTCAGCGGCATAAGCGCCTGCCTGGCAAGCACGAGGTCCTGAGTTCGACTCCCGGTACCCACATAAAAAAAAAAAAAAACAGCAAAAAGAAGCCGAGCATGGTGGTGCAGCCTGTAATCTCAGCACTTGGGAGGCTGAGGCAGGAGGATTGCCATGAGTTCGAGGATAGCCTGGACTACGTAGTGAGTTCAAGTCCAGCCTGAACTACATAGTGAGACCCTGCCTCAAAAAACAAAAGGTGGGAAGTGACAAAAGATCAAGTATGGTGGTGCATGCCTGTAAGCCCAGCACTCTGGAAGGCTGAGGCAGGAGGATCACAAGATTGAGGCCATTCTGGGCAACTTAGTGACCCTGCCTCAGAATAAAGAATAAAAAGGGTTTGGGATTGGGTTCAATCCCCAGTATAAAACATACACATACACACATACACACGTGACAAAGGACATAGGCTAAGGAATATATGTAGAGGCCAAGGGATCACTTTTTACAGACATTCATTGTTTTTTGGCCACATTGTTCTCCTTTGCTGCATCAACCATAACAGGTAGGGCCTGTTAAATAAAGTAAATGCTCAAATGCTAAGCTGGCTTTGGCGGCAAAGTGTCAGAAAGGTGGGCGGAAGAGTGGACGCCTCTCTTTCATCAGCAGAACCATAAGATGGGCAAGTGGTTCCTGCCACGGCCACTCTGGGTTCACCGATCTTTCCTTCAATTCTGTGCACTCCGTGCTCAAAGACTGAGCGCTTCACACGCACACGCACACTCAGATACAGGCACCGACACACGCACGCGCAGCACGAGCTGTGATGGGGAGGCAGCAAAGAGACAGCGAAGGAGCAGTGGCTCTAAAGTGGCTTTGCTTCCCTCTCTCTCTGGTCCTGGGTATTGACATGTCGGCGTAGACGAGTTTTACGCTCAGCACCTCGCTGCACGTCGGGTGTTTCACAGTAGTAACTTTAAATACAGTAGGCCATGGCACCCACGCACAGTTGCGCGGGCTGTGGATTGTACATAAACAACAACGTGAACGGTGCCCTGCACCACGCAGCACACAAGCTGCACAGCTGCGTGCGACAGCACTAGGGAAACTCTAAGAATGTTTGTGTGATTCGGTAGGAAAGACAGAGGTCTCGGGTGCATTAGTGAAGATAGGCTGGGAAATACCATGGTGAGGGAGTGAAGAAGTCTAGGTCTGAGAACGAGAGGAGTCATTATAGCGGCTGCAGTGTGTCATTCTCTTCCGGTGCCTCACTGGAAACGCCTCCTCGGGCGGGCGTTACTTTTGACCCATCCTGGATCCTAGAACAGAAACCAGGACGAATCCTTCAATACTGTGTTCCGCCTCTTCTGTAGTATATTAGAAGTATTGAGATTCATGTAAAAAGAGTGAACTGATTAACAATTTCTAAAAGTGTCATACCTATTATTAAATCTATAAAGGGGCATATATATATATATATATATATATATATATATATATATATATATTATTATTATTTGAGACAGGCTCTCACTATGGTAACCCAGGCTGGCCTCAGACTCACAGCAATCCTCCTGCCTCGGCCTCCCAAATGCTGGCATTACAGGTGTGTGCCACCTTTCCTGGTGTGAGTCTTATAATTTTTAAAATCTACTTACCCTTATGTTGTCTTACACACTTTTCCATTGATTTTGTCTTTTTCTGTTTTTCTTTCCTTTCCTCACATTCTTTCCCCTGAGAAAGGAGGAGACAGAGGAGGCAGAAGTTTTAGGAAATTAGAAGAGGATTTGATATGAGCAGAGAGGAGAGCCAGAGGGGAAAAGGAAAAGATGAAGAAAGACCATTAGAGGTAGGGAGAGAGAAAATGAGAAAGGAAGTGGAGTACAAAAGCAGGAAAGAAGAAGGTACAGGAGAAAGAACTTAATTTGGGTCTTAAATTCAAATTATGTTCAAAACATGTCACCGAAAATGTTATCTTTTCCAGCAGAGCTCACTGTTAGAGTTTACAAACTTATTTCCTTTTAGGGGCCTTTCTTTCTTTTTAGCCCCAGCTTCTTAAATAGAGAGTGAACCTGGCTGCTTAGGAGTCTAAGGAATTTGATTTATAATATTTAAGAGGAAAGTGGAAAAGAAAGGTGGGGAAAGAAGCAAACTCTCAATATTTCATAAGTAATTTTCTCCCTGCCCCCTGAATCTTTATCCTTTGGTTCATTTCTTTCCATCTTGGAAAAATATCACAGTATCATAGATAAGCCTATCACTTGTGCTTCCTATAAAGAAATGGAAATATTAAGGAGAATAAAGCCTAGAAAGGTAAGAAATTAAAAGTCAAAAAAGAAGAGAGATGATCTCAGATCCAGAGAGATAAGCTCAGCCTGGGACCCACCAGTGGTTCACTGCCTTCCATAAAAACTGTGTTTGAAGTGCCATGTGTCCAGAACCTTAGGCAGAAAGAAGAAAACATAATTCAGGCTGCTGAGAGGTGAGAGAGATGAATTTAGAGCTCACGCTCCCAGCTAGCATCACCCAGGAGCTGGGTGAATGCCAAGCAGAGGAGCTTAACAGTGCCAGGAATCTGTTTTTATCAGTGGGGGAGCAGTTATTAGTTTGGCTTCTACCTAAAGAAGAAATTGGAATTACAGACTCATTTTTAGTCTATGCTTAGATTAAATTTAATGAGATGAGGGATTAAGACTTGGCTAATCTTTGTTCTTCTTGGTGTGAAGAGCATTACGGGTTAATAAGAATGCATGAAAGGGGTAAAAGTGATTCAGAGGAGGGTGAAATGGGGAAAAGAAATGCTAATCAAGGGGAAAATGGAAAAACTATTCAAGCCTAAGTAAGGGGAAAAAAAAAAAAAGGAAAGATATGGGAGAGAAAAGTAGAAAGAAACAAGAAAGTACATGAAAGAAAACAAACAGAAAATAGTTAACACTTGGGAAACTGTGGCAATTTTTTTGCAAATTTTGTAGATTGTACTATCCTTGTGATCAGACAAACTCAAAGTAGGATTTTGCTGCTAATTTGCTGTATCTTTCCTGGTTTCCAGATCTGTATTTCAAACCGTCTGCTAGCTTTACAAAGATAGGCACCCAGGACCACAAGAATATCAGCTCCTAACTGCCAAAAAGGCCTTGCGACAACTAGTCACACCCTTCTCATCCCAAAGCCCCACCATGTGCACACACATTTTATAGTCGAGGAAACTGAGGCCAGACAGATGAGATGAAATGTTCATGTAACAGAGGAAGCACAGTTAGAACACAAAACGGGGGCTTTTGCTTCTATCTTTAGTGTTCAACAGCTGAGTTCTTCATCTTTCCTTTCCAAATTTCCTCCAATTCCTTGTCCCAGGTTGTTTCATGGACTTCTGCCTTCTAGTCATGTTGTCTCTCAAACTATTATCCCCAGTTTTTTTTTCCTTGTTTCCATAAGCAGACCATCAATAACTTGTCCACTCTATGATCATGTCCTTCTTTCCATCCGTTTGTTTGTTTGTTTGTGACAGGGTTTCACTATACAGTTCAGGTTGGCCTTAAATTCACAATGTACCCCAGGCTGGCCTTGAACTCATGGCAATTCTCCTGCCTCAGCCTCCTGAGTGCTGGGATTACAGGCGTGCGCCACCAACCCTCCTCCTCCTTTCTGTTCGAACTGCTTCTGGCTTGGTTCGCAACTCTGGCACCCTCCACCTGGACTATTAAATGGCTTCTTAACAGTCTCTGCCCTTCTAGCCTCCTCTCCCTTCTGGTAGAGATTATAGTCAGCGCATCCCCCTAATACATGACACTAAGTTTTTCATTTCCCTATCTCTCAAGCAGCTCCTTTTTAGCTTCCTAACACTGTATCCAAATTTCTAAATGAGATTCAAATTTTCCATAATCTGGTTCCTGCCTTGCTTTCTCCAGTTGCATCCACCACGACTCCTAAACTGAACTGTTCATTTGTTTGATCCAACTTACACCATCTCCTTTACCCAAGATTCCTCACTTCCCCCCCTTTTTTTGTGGGTACAGGGTGGGGGTGGACCTCAGGACCTCGCGCGCCAGCAGGCGCCCGTGCCGCTGAGTGATATCACCGGCCCCTTTTTCGTATGTGGGTTCCGGGAGTCGAACTCGGGCCCTCGCGCTTGCCAGGCAGGCACTTACACTGCTGAGCCATCTCACCGGCCCTCACTTCCCCTTTTCTAACTCAAATTTGTCTCTTTGAAGCCTTTATGATTTCCCTTCCTTCCTAGGCTAATGTGCTTTCCATTTTTCTCCTAAAGCTTACATAATCATTTATATTAGTAAGTAACAACTTATGCTATTAAATAACATAGTGATTTATGATATTTGTGCACATGTCTAATGGCCAGGTAACGTCCTTCTCTCTCTCTCTCTCTCTCTCTCTCTCCCTCATTCCCTTCCTCCCAGAGCCTTCATATAAAACAGGCATGGAACACTTGTTCAGTTAAACAAAACGGAGTGTGTGAAAGCACTGGATCTACCACTAAACCATTAAGGCGTTCTTAAAAATTGGGTTTGTGCCAGATGATAGGTGAAAGAATTAGTTACACATAGGTAAAGACAATGGTATCGATGCCCTACATTAATTTCAAAATTCCATGGCTGAATAAATGAGTTCTCAGAATGTACACTGATTAGAATACTAGTAAGAAGGGTGCATTAGATTTATCCTTGTCTTTAGCAAACAAGAGGAACATATTTGCCTGTACTAGACATCTCTAAATATTTAGTTTGATTTCTTTATGAAAAGGCAATTTTTCATTGTTCTCGTAAACTACAATAGCATTTCCTACAGTGTTCTTGGTCTTGATTCTGTAGATTGCAATATAGGCATCACATTGTGGTGAAGCTCACCTGGTGTTTTTGGACACCAGTGACCAATGGGGAGACCTAAAGACAAATCCTACTTGTATAAAACCCTGTCTTATTAGTCCTTCTTTGTAGGACTGATTCCTATAAATGCACCTATAAATACTTTCAAATATCTTGCTTTTTGAAGTAGTAGTTTGTTTGTTTTTGTTTTTTGAGATAGGGTTTCATTTTATAGTGGAGGCTGGCCTTGAACTCACTCACTATTCTGGGCTGGCCTCAAACTCATGGTGATCCTCCTGCCTCAGCCTCCTGAGAGGTGGGATTACAGGTGTGCACCACTATGCCCAGTTTGAAGTAGTAGTATTTTATGCTCTTCATTTAAACCGAGTTAAATATTCCTCTGTGTTCTTATATAATATTACAAGAATATACATAAATATGTACATGACTAAAGCTGAGGTCTAGTCCATCTCCCAGGTTAGAAAGTAACTGCAAAGAGAAAGATCCCTACACATGCCTCTGTGTAAATGTTTGTTGTTACAAGTTAAAGATTCTTTGATCTAGAGTATGTAGAAGAAGAAACTGTTTTTCACCCCCCACCCGAACATGAAATACTATCTATCAACCTGATAGTCAGTGAGAGGCTAAAGATGTAAGGAGGAAGAAAAGAGGAGCTAAATGATCTTAATTTTCCAAAAATTTAGTTGTGGACAATTCCCCTTACCCATCAGCAAACATGGGAGGTCTTATTATTATTGTAGTTTGGAGTCTGTCTGCAGATATAGCCTTGTGTTACGGTTTGTGTCTAGATGTCCCCCCAAAACCTCATACAGTCAAGAGGGAGGGCTTCTAGAGTTTGTGATTAATTTGTTGTCTAGTGCTGGGATTATGGGTGTGAGTGTTGCACCCACCCTGGGGCAGGTAGCCTGAGTGGAATATAAGGGAGGGAAAGAGGCTTGCTCTCTCTCATGCTCACTCCTCTCTTTTGCTTTTGCTTGCTTCTGCTGCCTTCGGCTGCCATGAACTGTTTGCCCTCTGCCATGTGCCACTCTGCCTGGAGCCAGCCGAGTATGGACTGAAACCTCCACAAACTGTGAGCTAAATAAACCTTTCCTCCTTTAACTTTGGGTGTCGGGTATTTTGTCCCAGCAACAAGAAAAAAGTAACCAAGACACCTTGGTTAAAAAATGATGAATTAGATTCAGGGAACTGGAAAATTGAACGGTACCAGCACAGAATAAGAAACCTTAAGTAACGCCCGTCACTTGGAAGATAGTCTGAGGACTGGCTTTGAGGAAGAGTTCCACTGTCAGGCTCTCGGAATGGAGTAAAGCCAAGCCAGGGAGTGCAACAAAAAGTCTAGCTACATTCCTTTGCTCTCATCTACTCCAGAGGTGACTCTTGGACACCGAGGATCACAATAAAACATGTAGTGGAATTTGTTCCATACCTGAAGGGTCTGAATCAGTTCTCATGCTCCTGTAAAAACAAACCGAGCATTTAAAACATTTGCCAGTGTAACACAAATATTTATAAAAGAATTACTAGGTATGAGATAACTAGTTATTTTCTAAGTGGTTTGTGGGTAGTAATGAATCATGTTTAGCAAGACCAGGCTATTATTGATTATGATATTAAAGTTATTTATTGACAGGTTGCCAACCTGTAAAAGCCATAAAAGTGAATTGTGTGTAATAACATATAATCTTTTTTTTATTGTTTATCTCACCAGTCAGTCGTCAGTGAGGCTGCTGGCATCCCTAACCCTGCTGCCCCTCAGCCCTTCCCTCTGGGTGGAGACCGAGAGAAGCTAACTGCTACTGTTCAGGGGTTGAAGTAGATAGAGTTCATTTTGTTGGAAAGATAGAGTCACGGAGAGCTGTGGGTAAATCCTGGATTGGATGGATTAGAAGCTGCCAACCTCTACTTGTTTCTTCACCACTATCTCTACGGCCTTGAGTGGGGGAGAGGGGTTCTCAGGAATCGCACAGGCAAAGAACATACGTGGCTTATTACAACAACCAGGAGGCGAACAGTCAGGTTTTCGGATAACTTAACTTTCAGAAATGTATTTGGTGATTTATGTATATGGTGCTGCATGCCTGTAATGCCAGCACTCTTAGGAGGCTGAGAAGAATTTCAAGCTTAAGCCAGCCCAGCAATTTAGCAACTTAGTGAGACCCTGCCTCAAAAAAAAAAAAAAAAAAAAAATTTTTTTTTTTTTGGGTACCGGGGGTCGACCTCAGGACCTCGCGCACCAGCAGGCGCCCGTGCCGCTGAGCGATATCACCGGCCCTTTTTTCGTACGTGGGTTCCGGGAGTCGAACTCGGGCCCTCGCGCTTGCCCAGTCTATATCCCCAGGCTTTAAAAAAAAATTTTGGGGGGTGCCGATGAGATAGCTCAGTGGCATAAGCACCTTCCTGGCAAGCACGAGGTCCTGAGTTCGACTCCCGGCACCCACATTAAAAAAAAAAACAAAAACAAAGAGAAGAATTATGATAGCAGTATTGTCAAGGTAAGAGAAGGAATATAAATGCATCATAAAGTAAATCCTTCATGTCTAAAGGGCCTAGAGTGACAGTATTGAAAGGTTGAAGTCTCCATTCTCTTTATTGGATCTAGATTTAAATTGCTTAATTTATATTTTTAAGAGTAGTGAATCTGAGGACAGAATATTCAAGAAGTTCATTGTTTAATTTTTTTCCATTGTGCCATGGTCTTGGAGAAGAAATATAATATACAGAAATTATTTATCAACTTCATAGTCCTGACTAAATCCTACAAATGTTCCTGGAATAAAGCCCTAGTGAATTCCCCTCTGTTCTTAGCATATTACATCTTTCATTCATAATTAACATTCTCAAATTAGACTCTAGCTAGTAATTATGTTCCTAATGCAAATAGGCAATAGAAAGGAATCCATGTTTGATTAAATTGAGCATAGAAGGGTTATTAGAATAAAAATTTGTTTTGTTTTTTTCTTCTATTTCTCGGCAGCAGAGTTAGTAGATTAATGGAAGAGGAAGCTAAAGGACAGAGCCTTGAAGAATTTGAGATTTGCTAAAAATTATAAAATCCTTTATATATATAAAATGCTATGATTTTTTCTATTTATATACAGGTTCGTTGTCTCATTTATAATAGTGATCATAATGGTAAGATTAACAAAACAGCATCTGCAGGCATTTTTTGTCCTAACAATTTGAGTTATTTTTGTAATTTTTAATATTTTAAAAAGAAATTGGGCCGGTGAGATAGCTCAGCAGCATAAGCGCCTGCCTGGCAAGCGCGAGGTCCTGAGTTTGACTCCTGGTACCCACATACGAAAAAAGGGCCGGCGATATCACTCAGTGGCACGGACGCCTGCTGGCACGCGAGGTCCTGAGGTCGACCCCCGGTACACACACACACACAAAAAAAGAAATTAACAGCCAATCTAATACTGAGGGGTTTTCTACAGCAGTGAAACCATTCTGTATGAAGATATAATTGTGGATACATGTTCTTATGCATTTGTCAAAATCCGTAAAACTGTATAACACAAAGAATGAACCTTAATGTATACTATGGACCATACTGATAATAACATATCAGTATTGGTTCATGGAATGTCACATGTAAGATGTTAATAAAGAAAACTGAGGGACTGGCAAGGGAATGTGGGAGTAAGATGAGTACATGGAAATGTGTGTCCTACATGCGCAACTATTCTGTAAATCTAAAACTGCACTAAAAAGTAAAGTTCGTCAATGAGTTTTTTTTTGTTGTTTTTTTTTTTTGTGGGTACCGGGGGGTCGACCTCAGGACCTCGCGCGCCAGCAGGCGCCCGTGCCGCTGAGCGATATCACCGGCCCCTTTTTCGTATGTGGGATCCGGGAGTCGAACTCGGGCCCTCGCGCTTGCCGGGCAGGCGCTTAAGCCGCTGAGCCATCTCACCGGCCCTCGTCAATGAGTTTTTAAAGTTTTTTTTTTTTTTTGTAATGTAATGATTCAGGGCATTCACTCTATGGAAAAGAGCAAGGAAAGAGGCTGAAATGACGTAAGCAGTTGACTGTGAGATTTTGATTTATCATCAGTGTTGCTGAAGGGTTAGTGGGTGAGGACCTTGCTTGTATTTGAGCAGAGAATGAAATAAAGAAGGAAAAGATCAGAGTGACCAGACTTGATCAATAATTATTTAGGACAAATTGCAAAATTAGATGGATTATTTTGTCATGTTTGCATTTTAAGAAATTGTAGGCTTTTCTACTAAACTGTATTTAGGGATAATAGCAACACGTATGCTTACTACTGAGGGGCATCTGCTTCTATCCCTCTCAATCTTTATTTATTTTTTTCCCCCCAGATACTTAACATTGAACCCACAGCCTTTGCACTGGACTACATCCCCAGTTTTTTTGTTTGTTTGCTTTTTGAGACAGTGCTATTTTAAATTGCTAAATTGCCTAGGCTGGGCTTGAACTTGGAATCATCCTACTTTAGCCTCCAAGAGTGTTGGGATTACAGGTGTGTGCCACCATGCTCAGCCCTCTGCATTTTATATTACTGTCTCCCTTCTCTATTTCTAACCAGTAGTTTCTTTTCTCTATCCTTTCTTTATTCTCCCCTTCTCTTGTTTCTTAAAAAAATCTTTGTCCTTTCTTCTACTATCTATCTATCATCAATCTACCTATCATCTATTATCTATCTATCATCTAACTACCATCTATCTTGGCACCTACTCATACAGGAAAGATTCCTGGAAAAATGCTCCCTTAAGTTTGAACCAATATTCTTATGGTTATAAAGAAGAATTCTCATTTTGAGAAGCACCCTTGCTAAGCTCCATTTTGTGTCTAGCACTGGCTTCTCAATAAAGGAATGCTCTTAAGTCCGGTCGGGCATGTGTTAGAATTATGTGGGGGTCCAGCAAATGACAGAGCGTTTCAGTGAGATGCCGCAGGGCTCCCAGATTTCCACCTCCAACACGGTTCTGGGCACTGATCTTTCGAGGAACACCGTGTGGGAACCCTAGTGGTCACGCAATGCTTCCACTCGAGGGCGGAGAAGATCCAGTATCTCCTCGCACCGGGAGCTGGAGGCTCTGGAATGTGAGCAATGCAGTGCCTAGGGGCTAACGCGAACCCCTCAGGTCTGTGGCCCTCCTCTCCTAAGATCGCTTACGTCCTCTGTCTCCCTGGACTCCCACTTCGCTAGGAAAGAAGGGTAATGATTGATTGAGCTGTTTTGTTTTTTTTTGTTTTTTTTTTGTGGGTACCGGGGGGTCGACCTCAGGACCTCGCGCACCAGCAGGCGCCCGTGCCGCTGAGCGATATCACCGGCCCCTTTTTCGTATGTGGGATCCAGGAGTCGAACTCGGGCCCTCGCGCTTGCTGGGCAGGCGCTTAAGCCGCTGAGCCATCTCACCGGCCCTGATTGAGCTGTTTTAAGTAAGTTATTTTTTGATAGACTGGCGAACTTTCTTTAATCTACACAATTGGAAATGAATTATTAGTGGCAATAATGATCATTTAGTGAGCATCGAATATGTCCCAGTTCCTTTGTATGCTTTTGTCACTGTCTCTCAGAATCCTACAGCATACCTGTCTCCATTCTGCTACATTTCCTCAAGGCCTCCCCAGAACACAATTCTATTTCACTTTAGCACATATCCTCTCATTTGTTTAAGCGGTAGATCTCCCAAATAATTAAAATTACATAATAATTAGAAATATAAAAAGGTCTAGACCCATCACAGAATATCCATAGTCTCCAGTCTCTACAGGACAAAATATACAGGATTTTTTTTTTTTTTTGGTGGTTTTTTTGCAGTACTAGGAATGGAACCCCAGACCTGGTGCATGCTAGGCAAGCACGCTACCACTGAGCTATGCTCCCAACCCTTAATGTTCATTTCTTGTTTATTTTCTTTCTTTCTTTTTTTTTTTTTTTGTGGGTACCGGGAGTCGAACTCAGGACCTCGCTCTTGCCGGACAGGCACTTATGCCGCTGAGCTATCTCACCGGCCCCTTAATGTTGATTTCTTTTTTTTTTTTTTTTTTTTTTTTTTGGTGGGTACCAGGGGGACGACCTCAGGACCTCGCGCGCCAACAGGCACCCGTGCCGCTGAGCGATATCACCGGCCCCTTTTTCGTATGTGGGTTCCGGGAGTCGAACTCGGGCCCTCGCGCTTGCAAGGCAGGCGCTTACGCCGCTGAGCCATCTCACCGGCCCCTTAATGTTGATTTCTGAGAAGTTTCCAGAGACAGAGTCCATAACCTACAGAAACCAGTTCTGTTGTTTATCATTATAATCGATAATATGTGCTTATTTATTATTTTTAATTCATTGATTGATTGCTATATTACATTACTCCACAACAAATTTTCCCTTTGCATTAGTTAAAATAATTTTTACTTCAAATATAGCCTTCTGTGGACTTCATCATACATCAGAATATCCTCATTGTCTGTTAATTGACAATCTCCTATCATTCTCAATTTTTTTATTGCAATAAAAATTATGAGTAATTTTACTTTACTTTAGAGGTACTGCATGGTATAGAACCATCTTTGTACTTTATTTAATGGGAGTCAAATCTATATTAGATTTTTAAAAGTTTATTCTAGATTCTGATTCCTCCTTCCCTCCCTCTTTTTCTTTCTGCCTTCTTTTCCTTTTCCTTCCTTCTTTCTTCCCTCCTCCGTATCTGTCTGTCTGTCTATCTATCTATCTATCTATCTATCTATCTATCTATCTATCTATCTATCTGACAATCACCATCCTACTGGCATTGTGACCTTTTAAACATCAGCTATTCAATCCCTACATCAGATCTACATGGTTGGTATTATTCCCATTTTACAAATGAGAAATCTGAGTCCTGAAGAAGTTAAGTAACTTGCCAGAGATCACAAAGCTAGTTAAGTTAGAGAAGCGAGATTTGAACCCAAGCGTCTAACTGCAAAGCTCATTCTCTAGTTGCTATTAAATTGCCTCCCAATTAATGAATCCTATGTCAGTTTGCTTTTCAAATTCTATATGTAGTCAATTGTATAATAAAAGTTCAATAGAAACATCTACCAACACCTACCACTAATTACAATACCTTTAATCAACTATGCTCAAACTGTGGTGCTCTCCCGTCCTGGTGTAGAAATAAAATGCTATTGTACATACATTTTTTTGAAATATATTCTTTTAGCTTATAAATCCTGATTAGTCATATACCCATTTCACTGAAATTCTGCCTGTTGCTTTTTCTGAAGATCTGCTTTTTCACTTAGCTAATATACTATTTTCTAGCCATTCCTCTATCAGCAGTAATTTGAATTACTTAAGATTTTAACTGGGACACATTGTGTTTTAACAAGCTACTTTCAATTATTTTGTCATACATATTCTCCTAAGTCAAGGGGAAAACCCGCTTGTAGCCAGAATTGCCTCGTCACTCTGCAGAAAGCTCCCCATGGTTTACAGCCACATCATAAACACTGCCGACATCCAGTGAAAAGCCGACTGGTAACTGCTTATCTTGTATTTATTACTAGTGAGGTTGACCCCTCTTCAAGAATTTGTCTTCTGGAATAAATTTTCTATTTCTGTTCTTAAATCATTTGTTAATTGGATCGTTCAAAAATTCCCACCAGCTACTTATATACAATTTATTATGCCTCTATTGCCAGTCTGTTTTATACACATTATGTATGTATGTAAAATTATTTATTTGGCAGATATTTGTAATTTTTATGCAGCTTGGAATTTTTATGCCCCTGGAACTGCATACTTCCACAGTTCTCCAATCAAATGTCCCTTCCTCAAGAGCCTGCCCTTGACTACTGCGTAAAGTATCCCCCGCCTTCCTTAAATCACCGGGTTCCCCCTATTATTATAGCACATTCCAGCTGGCAAAATATATTTTATTTGTTTATGATCTACCTCCTCCACTGGAATAAAACACTTCAAGAGACAGGGACTTGATTATTTTTACTGCCATATGCCCAGTGCCTAGTGCAGAGGAGGCACTCAGTAAACACTGAGTGAATGAATCAGACTTTGCCATTGAAAATTACTTTGTTGCTTCAGTGGACAAGAAATGAACTTTTCTCTGTAACTCAGGCAATGATACCATTCCATTTTCCTCAAGCTTAGTTTGTTTTAAGATAATTTATCCTTTTCTTTTTTGTGATATAGCTTAAAGCATTGAGTTGCATCTTCTTTTTGCTTTTTCTGTGCTTTTTTTTTTTGAGACAGGGTCTTGCTATGTAGGCTGGCCTTGAACTCAAACTCATGGCGATTCTCCTGCCTCAGCCTCCCAAGTACTCGGATTACAGGCATGTGCCATCATGCCCAGCTCCAAGAGTGATATTTTTAAATTTTTATTTTTTTCTTTATATTTCTTTGTCCTATTGTAATTGCTAAACCTCTTAAATTATATTACATAGAAATATTAATGAAAATATTCTTAATTTATCCCACTTTAAATACCACACTTCCAGAATTTGTTTTCCTTTCCTTTCTATTCTCTTTTCTTTCCCTTTTCTCCTTCCCCTTTCCCTTCCCTTTCCTTTTCTTTTGTGCTGGGGAAATCTAACCCAGGCCTCATGCAAGTGATCTACCACTGAGCTATACACCCAGCCCTAGAATTTCTTCATTAAAAATAATACTGGCTCTGGTTTAAAGTAAATATTCTTAATTGTGACAAAGGGAAACCCGCTGTTACGTGGATCTTTTCTGTCATCAAGTATACAAATTTGTGGTCAGGCATGGTGGTGCGTGCCTGTAATCCCAGCATTAAGATCAGTAAGATCACCTTTCAGCCCAGCCTCAGCAACTTAGTCACTTAAGATTCTGTCTCAAAATTAGAAAATAAAAAAGGGGCGGAGGGGCCGGTGAGATGGCTCAGTGGCTTAAGCACCTGCCCAGCAAGCGCGAGGGCCCGAGTTCGACTCCCGGAACCCACATACGAAAAATGGGCCAGTGATATCGCTCAGCGGCACGGGTGCCTGTTGGTGCACAAGGTCCTGAGGTCGACCCCCGGTACCCACAAAAAAAAAAAAAAAAAAAAAAAAAAAAAAAAGGGGGCGGAGATGTAGCTCAGTGTGAAGGCCCTAAGTTCAGTATCCCCAGTACCAGGTGGGAAGAAAGAAAGAAAGAAAGAAAGAGAGAAAGAAAGAGAAAATTGTCAAATGTGTCTAAAATATCATGAGTTTTCTGCTCTTTCATATTTATATGATTAAGTTTTATTTTATACTAAGCTTGCTATATTTTGTCTGCTGAGATTCTAATAATTTAGCATTTATTATCACAGGTAGGATTAACCTAGAACTTTCTTTCTTATAGCATCTTTGGCTTTAGAAGCTGATCAATACTTGCTTCAGGAAATTGGGAAAAGAAAACATTTTTCCAGTATTTATATTTAAAAGATACATTACATAAAATAGAGCCAATTCTAGTGTCCAATAAATGTCAAAACTATGTCTTTTCCTTTGATGGGAGTTCTTTGGTAATTGTTTTCTATTTCTTCAAGTTCTCAATTTTTTTTATTATGCCAGGTTTTGCCAACTTATCTATTTGTTAGTTGTTTACTAAATTTAGTGTTTCCAAGCTTTTAAAGCAGAGTTGTATACAAAGTTGCTCAGTAACATTTTATTATTATTCCTATAAGTTGATGTAACACCTTTTAAGTTTTTAATTTTACTTTTGTTTTTATTTATTTTTTTATTTTATTTTATTTTATTTTTAACTTTTGTTTTTAAATAGCCATCTCAGTAGTTTTCTAGTTCTGTTGTTCTCTTTGAAGAATCAACCAAGCTTTTTTTAGCGCATAAAATTCTTTAAAAGTTTTCTAGTTAATTTCTTTTTTTAGGTTTTCATTTTTCTTGTTTTCCCCTGCCCTACTACTTTTTATATTTCTTTAAAAAGTAGGCATAATTATTTGTATTCCTTATTTTCATTCTTTTATAAGCTTTTTCTTTTTTCCTTTGAAAGACAAGGTCTTATTACATTTCCCAGGCTGGCCTTGAACTTCTGGGTTCAAGCAACCCTCCTGCTTTAGCCTCCTGAGTAGCTGGGATTGCAAGGTGCACCACTGCATCCATCCTACTACATAAATGTTTAGATCTTTTTCTTTTTAGTTGCTAACCCAGAATGATCAGATTGTCTTTATAATACTACAGTGCTCGCTCACATTCGGCATGTAAACAAGTTTTCAATAAAGCTATTGCAGTTATGAATATAGTTTTTAGAAATCACTGTAAATTCAAAGTATGAGAAGTACATAGAGAGGGTACATAGAGAAGAAAATATAGGGAAGTATAGAGATAAAAGAAAAAGTACACACAATCACTCTAGAACTCAATGCTACAACTCCAAAATGGGAACGCTGATTCCAGCATATTTTCTAAAGCACTCAATTGGCACCAGGCCAACAGCCAGAAATACCAACTGGTGTAAGAAGCTGGTGTGTAAATGAAATTCAGTCAAGGCTGAACCAAATGTAGATAGTTACAAGTTGACTATATGATCGCTCATTTACACTGTACCTGAGTTACAAGGACCTTAAAGCACACAGCTATTTATATTACTTTACATTTAGAATCCTCATAGTATTTTCCTACCTCACATACCTGGATTCTACAGTTTTGAGAGTTGTGTTTTTAAAATCAGTCTTCTTTTCTTCAGAGGTCGCGTCACTCATGTCTTTGGATAGGTTCGTCTCGTTTTTTACTGGAGTCAAGGTAGTCTGAAAACATCTTTCACCTTCGAGAGTCAGGGTTATGTTTGAGATGGTGACACGCTTCAAAGATTCTCTGAATTCATTTTTACTTCTTGTATCTCGTAGACATCCAGTCTTCAGAACATTTTCTACTTTTCCCTTTGAAAATAACAAGCAGAGCAAATCGGTAGTGGAAAAGCATCGTACTGAAATAGATTATTTATGGAGCAGGATATAGCACATTAATCGTTTCATTCGTATTCACCGGGAGTCCACAGGTGCCCTCCCAGGGAGCGAGGCAAGGTGGCGCGGCCCCCTCGGAACCTCTCCTGCAGATCAATCGTCCGTGCCCTGAAGCCTGTGTCTCTCCTGTCCCCCACCAAGCTGCGCCTTCTTCCTCCCTTTGCCCTTGCCTGGTTTATTACTTCTATTAGATTTTCTTGAGAATAATGCAATAATCATACTTCTTGAAAATAAAAGTTAATTTTTTCTTACAGTGAATGGAATATATACCTATAATAGAACATTTGAAAAATTTCCAAAGGAATAAAATGAAAGGTAGAAAATTATTCCTTGGATGATATTATTGCCCGGAGACAACTATTCCTCTAGCACAAATATTTCCTTTTTTTTGTTGTTGTTCATTTATTTGTTTTGTGTATAACTGTTGTGAGATCATTTTGAAGTTGTCCCCTACATTTTGCACCTAACATTATATTATAAACATTTTCTTTCTGTCACTATAATTTGTGTAAAACAGCTTAAATTTTTCCAAATTAAAAATTACTTATCCTTATTGTAGGAAAGAGAGAATTAAGAAAAGTGTAAATGAGACATAATTTATAATCTAGGGATAAACCACTCTTCACAAAATGGATTGTTTTCTTTCATATGTGTATAAATATATTTTTATAACCTGGAGGTTGTAATCTTCATTTTTACTTAATTTTCTCTCATGAACATTTTTTCCAGGCCAAGAAACATTCTTCAACAGAATAGTAATTGATTTAATAAATTTTTATTGAGGACCTATGATCTTGCCAAATACTATGGTAGTTCAGGAACAAGAAAAATAACACCTGCCCTTCATAGGTTTAATTTTATTTAGCCGTTTGTGGGGGTGATTATACTGTGTCCCTGCTCTCATTAATTCATTCTTAGAGCACAGTACAGGTATGGTATGAGTAGCATCTGGAACCCAGGCCTCGGGCATGCCACGCACTCCGTCTCCCACTGAGCTGCACCCTCAGCCCACACTCAGCATCTTTGTAACTAAATCTTCACTTCTGTCAAAAGGTATAGATTTTTTTAAGGGTTTTAATTCATAATCATTTCAAGAAAGCTGAGCCAATTCTCCTCCATACCATGAATCTATATAAATTTCCAGTTAACCACAACTTTGGTAACACTGAACATTTTTATTTTTTAATTGATAGTTACATTGGCTAATTTTTTCTCAAGGTTGTGGGGGCAGAGGACAGAAATGGGACACATTGGTGAATAGGTACAAAGCTACAGCTGGGTGGGAGGAGGAGGCCCTGGTGTTCTATTCCACTGTATGGTGGTTATAGACTAAAAAAAAAAAAAAAAGGAAAAAAGTGGACTTAAAGCTTTTTCTTTTTCTCTTTTTTTACTTTATTAGTACATGTTTGTAGTTCATGCAGTTTACAGTCATTTTGGGGAGCGGTTACACGTTCATACCAGAGCTTGTTTTTTTCTTTTTAGGTCCCCTTCCCCTTCCCTCATCCTCCCTCACTCCTCCTCCAATTCCCCTATTCCATTTTTCATTCTTTTTGATATTATTAATCTTAGCTCATGTCATGGCATACAATGTTTATCTTAATTGAGGCTACTAGGAACCTGGTACAATATATCTTTAATTCTACTTATTTCCCCTTCCCCTCCTCCTTAACCCCTCACACTTCTTCCCTTGGACTACTTGCCTATTGCAAGAGATCCATTTCCTGGTCCCCTTCTAACCATCCTTATTATTCTCTTTGTTTGTACTTTGCCTCATTCAAATGAGAGATATCATACAGTATTTAAGCTTGTGTGTCTGGTTTATTTCCTCAACATATTTTCCAGGTGCATCCATTTTCTTACAAATATCTCAAATGTATCATTCTTTATAGCTGAGTAGTATTCCATTATATATAGATACCACATTTTCTTTATCCAATCATCTGTTGATGGGCATACAGGCTGCTTTCAGGATTTAGCTATTACAAATTGTGCTGCTATAAACATTGGTGTCCACGTATCGCTCTAGTATGACTTCAGCTCTTTGGGGAAGAAACCCAGCAGGTAGATAGCTGGGTGGTATGGAATTTCTAATTTCAGTTCCTTGAGAAATCTCCATACTGATTTCCATAATGGTTGTACTAGTTTACATTCCCACTAACAATGTAAGAGGGTTCCTTTTTCATCACAGCCTCGCCAGTGTTTGTTAGTGTTTGATTTCTTAATGATTGCCATTCTTTCTGGAGTAAGATGGAATTTTAGTGGCTTTAATTTACATTTCTCTGATGGCCTGAGATGTTAAGCATTTTACCATACTTTTGTTGATCATTGGTAATTCTTCCTCGGTGAAGTGTCTGTTCATTTCTCTTGCCCATTTCTTGACTGGTCTTTAATTTTAGGTGGCTTAATTTTTTTTGAGTTCTTTGTATATTGTAGATATCAATCCTTTGTCTGAGGAATAGCTGGTAAAATTTTTTTCCCACTCTGTGGGTTGTCTCTTCAATGTGTTGGTGGTTTCTTTTGCTGTGGAAAAGCTTTTCAATATGATGTGATCCCAGTTGTTGAATCTTTGTAGTATTTCCTATGCGATCAGGGTTTTGTTCATAAAGTCTTTGCCTACACCTATGTCTTAAAGAGTTTTATCTATTCTATCTTCCAGCAGATTAAGAGTTTCTGTATTTTTTTTAGAGTTTGTGTTTTAATATTTAGATCTTTGATCCATTTGAATTTTAGTTTAGTGCATGGTGAGAGATACGGGTCTAGGTTTAATCTTCGGCATGTGCAATGCCAGTTTTCCCAGCACCGTTTATTAAAGAGGCTATCTTTCTTTCTTCTAGCGATGGTGTTTGGCCCCTTTGTCAAAGATAAGGTAGCTGAGTGTGTTTGGAGGTTTTTTTTTTTTTTTTTTTTGTGGGTACCGGGGTAGACCTCAGGACCTCGCGTGCCAGCAGGCGCCTGTGTTGCTGAGTGATATCACCGGCCCTTTTTTCGTATGTGGGTTCCAAGAGTCGAACTCAGGCCCTCGCGCTTGCCAGGCAGGCGCTTATGCCGCTGAGCCATCTCACCGTCCCCTGGAGTTGTTTCTGTCTCTTCTATTCTGTTCCATTGATCCTTGGGTCTGTTCTTCTGCCAGTACCATGCTGTTTTTACCACTGTAGTTTTGTAGTATAATTTCAGGTTGGGGATTGTGATGCCCCTGCCTTGCCTTTATTGCCCAGAATTGCTTTTGCTAAGCTAGGTCACTCCTGGTTCCAAATTAAGTTTAGGATTGCTTTCTCTAGTTTTGTGAGGTATGCTATTGGTATTTTGATTGGGATTGTATTAAATCTGTATAACAGTTTTGAAGGTGTGGTCGTTTTTACTATATTGGTTCTGCCTAGGAACAAGGGATATCCTTCCATTTTCTTTACTCTTTTTCTTTCTTTCATTTTCTTTCTTTTTCTTTGTTTTTTTTTTTTTTTTTTTTTTTTTTTTTTGCTTTTTGGGAACAAGGTCTTGCTGTATATTTTAGGCTGGCCTTGAACTCACTGTGTTGTCCAGGCTGGCCTCAAACTCACAGTGATCTTTCTGCCTCAGTCTCCCGAATGCTTACATGGGTGTGCCACCATGCTCGGCTTTCATTTTTTGATATCCTGTTCAATCTCTTTTTTCAGAGTACTGTAGTTGTCAATGTAAAAATCATTTACTTCCTTCATTAGATTCATTCCTAAGTATTTCATTTTCCTTGATGCTATTGTGAAAAGTGTTATTTCCCTAATTTCTTTCTCAGTGAGTTTGTTGTTTGTGTACAGGGATGGTATTGTTTTTTGAGTGCTGACTTTATATTCTTCTATACTACTGAATTTAGTTATTAATTCTAGGAATCTGTTGGTGGAGTTTTTGGGTCTTCTAAGTACAGTATCATGTCACCTGCAAATAATGATAATTTACCTTCTTCCTTTCCTAGTCTTTTTTTTTTTTTGTGGGTACCGGAGGGTCGAACTCAGGACCTCACGTGCCAGCAGGCACCCGTGTCGCTGAGCGATATCACCGGCCCCTTTTTCGTATGTGGGTTCCGGGAGTCGAACTCGGGCCCTCGCGCTTGCCGGGCAGGCGCTTAAGCCACTGAGCCATCTCACCGGCCCCCTCTAATTTCTTCTTTAATTTCACCTGTGACCCATTGGTTGTTCAGGAAGATGTTATTTAATTTCCATGAGTTTATGCAGTTTTTGAAGTTTCTTTTGCCACTGATTTCCAATTTCATTGCACTATGCTTTGATAATATGCATGGGATTTCCTTTGCATTTACTTAAGCATGTTCTATGAGCTAATATGTGGTCTACTTTGGAGAAAGTCCTGTGTGCAGCGAGAAGAATGTGTATTCTGACGTTGTGGGGTGGAACACTCTATAGACATCTAAGTCCATTTGTTCAAAAGTTTGGTTCAGTTCTGATACTTCATTGTTGATTTTTTGTCTGGTTGATCTATTTGTGACAGTAGGATATTGAGGTCCTCCATTACAATTGTGCTTATTTGATTTTTCATGTCTGTTAATATTTGTTTTATATAGTTGGGTGCACTGGTATTTGGTGCATATATATTTATGATTGTTATCGCTCCTTCTTGGATTGTTCCCTTTACAAGGATGTAGTGGCCTTCTTTGTCTCTCATAATCAGTCTTGGCTTGAAATCCACTTTGTCAGCAAATAGAATAGCTACACTTGCTTTCTTCTGGGTTCCTGTCACATGAAGTATTATTTTCCATCCTTTGACTTTCAGTCTATTGAATTCCTTTTTGAGTTAAATGTGTTTCTTATATGCAGCATATTGTTGGTTCTTGCTTTTTGATCCATTTTGCCAGTCTGTTTGGTGAATTGAAACCATTAACATTAATATAACATTGATATAACATTAACATTGATATAACATTATCTTTGTCATGTTATTTTCCTGTTGTTGTCTCCCTTTCTTTGCCCTCTATTTAACTGCTTGCTTTTCCTTGTGGATTCATTCTGTTGGGGTTCATGGAGTTGTACTTCTAGTTATCTCTTTTTAGAATGTCCTTCAGAACATTTTGGAGTGCTGGTTTGGTGGTCATGAATTTCCTCAGGTGTTCTTTGTCACGTCATCTTATTTCTCCATCAATTTTTAATTTTGAAAATTCAAGCTCTGAATTTTTAGCTCTGTTGGCCTCTCTCCAAGATGGCTACCTGCCAAATGCCCTCTCTTGGGGAATGTCTGAACTCGAATAACTCACCTTCTGAGCTTATCTTTTTCATGGAAATATTTCTCCATTTATTTTGAAGGACAGTTTTGCTGGGTAAGTTAATCTGGGTTGGAAGTTATTTGCTTTTAGGGCTTGAAATACTTCACTCTAAGTTCTTTTGGTCTTTAGGGTTTGTGCTGAGAAGTCTGCTGTGATTCTAAGTCATTTACCTTTATATGTGTTTTTCTCTGGCTGCTTTTAAAATTCTGGGATTTTTTTTTTTTTTTGCTGGACATCTGATAATTTGATAAGGATGGCCTTGGTGAGCTTCTTTTGTTATCATGATTGTTTGGTGTTCTGTAAGTGTTGCTTACTTGTATTTTATTTTATTTATTTTTTGTTTTGTTTTGTTTTGTTTTGTTTTGTTTCGAGACAGGGTCTCACTATGCAGTTCAGGCTGGCCTTGAACTCACTATGTAGTGCAGGCTGGCCTCAAACTCATAATTATCCTCCTGCCTCAGCCTCCTGAGTGGTGGGATTATAGGCATGTGCCACCATGCCTTGTGCTTTCTCATATTTTAAACTCTTTTCTTATATGTGGGAAATTTTCTTTCATGATTTCTGTAGATAGGTTAGTGAATCCATCTGTGCTATCTTCTAGTTTTTCTCTAACTCCAATTAGCCTTAGATTGATCTTCTTGTCATGTAGTAGCTGCTGGATAGTCTTCTCTTGTTCTTTTAGTTTCTTTTTGCCTTTTCTCTGCCCTTTATCATAATTCATTATTTTGTCCTCAATATCAGACACTCTGTTTTCACATTGGTCATTTCTGAAATGTATGAATTCTATACAGTTTTTATTACAGGTATTTCTGACATATGTTTGATGATTCCATATTCTTGTTGAATCTGGCATTCAAATTTTGAACCGTTTGGTTAGCTGGACCAGTTCTTTTTTTTTTTTTTCTTTTTTTTTGGGTACCGGGAATTGAACTCAGGACCTCATACTAGCCAGGCCAGTGGCTCTTAGCTGGTCCAGTTTTTTACCTACTTCCCTGAAGTTCATCATGGCCATACTGAGTGAAATTGCTGTGAAGTTTTGGTTCATTTCTTCTTTGAACTCATCCATTTCTTCCTTCTTGGAACTTTTTTCATAGATATCTGCTACCTGGTATTTGTTTTCTTCTCCCTTTTTGGCTCCTTGCTCTGTCTTGGGAGAGTTGTGGTGGGGAGAGGGGAGAGGTCTTCTATTTCCTTGCTTCCCTGTTCTCCTATGTCTATCTATGTTTATTTGCCCCCTCTTTCTTCCCTTCCTTTTTTGGGGGTACTACAGTTTGGGAACTAGAGAAGTGAGGAGAGTTTGTGGCTTATATGGAGATTTTTAGTAGGATGTTGCTTCCCCGTGAATAATTTTGAGCTTTCTACATCCAACGTTAGTATTTACTCCTGCTGTTATTTACTTTAAGTGATTTTGACTCTGTCCCTACGTTTTGCTGAAAGAATTACTTCTGGTCATAACAGCTCCACAGATTCAATCTGACAGCATTTCCGTATGACAGTCCTTGCAGCTCCTCTTCCCCCTTTGTTCTCTCTGCACACTGTGACACTTTATTATTTGTGGTTGTTCTGCAGTGAGGTGAGGTGGGGTGGGGAGAGTGGAAGGCGGTTGGATAAGGAGTGTTGACACTAAGGGGAGGTGTGAAGAGGGGAATGGTGGTAGATGAGAAGGAAAGGTTGATGTGGGGTCTGATTTTCCTGGAGCACTTTTAGTTGAGTTGAAGGATTAGTATTAAGAATTTTTGGAGGATATTTTGTAAAGGCAAGGGCAAGATACAAGAGAAAGGGGGTTTATTTTGTGATTGAGAAAATCTATGTGGTTGTCAGAACTTGCTGATAGGGAAGACAGTAAACTAGGTCAGATACGGAAGAGCCAAAGGTTTAGGAAGAGGATGATGAAGGAGTAATACTAGAGAAGACAGGAGTGACTGCTAGGGAGCTGAGAACGGGGAATTAAAAACTTGGGAGGAGGAGTTTATGTGTTTGGAAAAATAATAAAGAAATATGTTAATAATATTGTCTCAGGGGTTTGAGGTGAAAAAAGCAGATAGGGAGATGAGACAAGAGAGAGAACCTAGACACCGAGCAAATCAGAGCCAATGAAAGAACAAACACACGAAAGTAACAACCTAAAAAGCACAGGAAACCATAAAAGAACACAACACAACTCCACATTACTAAATAAATCAAGAAACATACAAAAACTTAAACCTATAAGATGTCCGATGGGAACACGGATTAAATATTCCAATGAGACACTGCATACGCGATTCCCAAGCAGCTGTTTTGCCAGTCTGAGGGCTCACACGCCAATATCTCCTCTGACCCCTCCACCCAGCACTGACGCTAACTCGGACTCAGGGCTTCTGCCTGCCAGGTGGCAGGCCTTCCTGCACAGCCTGAGCCACTCCGAGATCCTGGGTTAGGAACTCTTGCTGTCCTTCCTCCTGGGTGTGATCGATTCAGCAGACAGGTTCACTGGCACAAAATTGTGCCCTGAGTCAGGATTATTCCTATGAAATCAAATCAGCTACAGCAGTAGCAGGCTAATCCATTATGGTGGTATCTATCAGGGCTAGATGAGAAATAACATGAGACCCTGGTTTGGGTCTCCCTTTAGTCTACAGAAGAAATCCATGGTTGTAGTGTAAGCATCTTAACCACCCAAGTCTTGACCCACAGTTAATGTGCGCTGAATGTGATGGCTGTGTCTCCCCTAATGGTGAAAACCAGCATTCAACAGTAATTTTATAGAAGCAGTTACCTAAAGCCCAGGGTGTTAGGGACAGTGTAACGCCAGAGAGGGGAAGAAAAGAGAAAAAGAAAAGTTAAAGTTTTTTTTTTTTTTTTTTTTCTTTTTAAGTCTTCTGCTCTTTGGTATGGGAAGGCGGAAATCCTAATGATGGTAAGAGTATGTTATATATTTAGAAGGAGTTAACAAGGAAAACGATACAAAATTAGTAGTGAGAAATGAGGATGGGAAAAGATTCTATGACTGATAAATATTACAGAAAAAGTAAAGGGGAACAAATGAAAAGGGGAGAGGAAAGAAAAAATTTGAGAATGAATAAGACACAGGAGAAAGAAGTCAGGCGAAGAGATATGGATAAAAGTAGGAGGGATATAAAGGGACAAGAGAGAATTCCCTTATCCTCTATAAACTATATTGGGAGAAAAAAAGGCCAGAGGAAGAGAAGCACACATACACAGACATACTCATAAAAGAAGAAAAGGATAAAATAATGGAATAAAAGTGCGGGGAGAAATGTATAGAAAGAGGAAAACAGCTAAAAATAAAAAATAAAAAAAATAAAAAATGAAAAAATAATACAATCAAATAAAGAAGAATAAAGTTTTCTTTCGGACTGGTGGCTCTTTTCCTCAGCCTAGGGCTAAGTTCACGCCGGAAGTGGAAGGGGCGGCCCCTGCCGGAACCGCGAGGACAGCGGCCACGTGAGGCGCGGTCCCGCGTGGCGCAGGCCGAACCGGGCTCTGACCTCAGGAGCCGGGTCTGTGGTCGCCAGCCAGTGCCTCCCGAGGGCTCCGTGACTGCCCTTCCCTCATCCGCTCTGGGAACATGGCAGTGTGGAGCAAGGGCTCTGGGGCCAGGTTCGAACCGGGGCCTTCCCCACAGTGGCTCTTGCTCCACGGTTGAGGCTGTGTGCGCGCGGACCGAGGTCACTCACCGCCCGCTGACTGTGGAAGGCTGCTCCAGAAGCAGTGCCCTGCATCTTCCTTCTGGTTCCAACCGCTGGGGATTCTTGTCCCAGTGCAGTCTCGGGCTCTCCGTGAGCAAAACAGTTGTCAGTTGCACTGTGCCTCCCAGCCGGTGGAGCCAGCTGCGCTGCAAGGTCTTTCCTCCAGTTCTGCAACTTAATCCCGTGGTCTTCGCCTCTGCCGGTCCTTCCTGGTTCCCGGCCAACCCCCACTCAGGTCGGTTCCTGTCCAACTGTTGTTTTCCAGACTCTAGGCACTTCGTCCTGGAGAAGTTGAGTTGCTCGCACTCACTGCTCCACCATTTTGGGACTCTTAAAGCTTTTTCAACTATTACTTTTGAGTGATTTCTTCTATGAAATGTCTATGCTCACCCTTTGTCTTTTTTCTAATGTGGACCTAGTGAAGACTTTTCAGCAGTCATCTTCAAACTGATCTCTATTAATTGTTTTAAAAACCAGCTCCTTTGTTCCCGCACATAGAAGCTCTTTGTTGCTAAGCTTTGCTCAAAGAGTAAAGTCCCTACTTCTTGATCTGGCACTCAAGGTTTGCAAGCAGCTCTCTACCTCTACATGCTAATATTCTTCACATATATTATGCATCATCCCACCTGAATTAACCATTCTTGAACATGACTTTGTATTTCTACTTCCTGGTCTTTTCTAAAACAAATCAAAAAAAAATTTAAATTTTGTGATTTCCATCCTCAGTTTTACCATTGAAATTTCAACCCATCCTTCAAGATACTAGTAATTCTATATATACTTAAACCTAAAAATAATGCTTACATTATATTAATATCTTCATTTTAGAGGTGAGAAAACTAAGGCTCATGTGGGTTCTGTGATTTAGCAAATGCCACACAACTAATATACAGCAGGTTAAGATTCTAACCCAGGTCTCCTGACTTTGACTCCTAAATTCCTTGAAAATAAGACCTAACTGGAAAATAATCAATCAGCCTTGAAAACTAGAGATCCAAAATGCCAGCCCTGGGCCGGTGAGATGGCTCAGCGGCGTAAGCGCCTGCCTGGCAAGCACGAGGGCCCGAGTTCGACTCCCGGAACCCACATACGAAGAAAGGGCCAGTGATATTGCTCAGCGGCACGGGCGCCTGCTGGGGCATGAGGTCCTGAGGTCGACCCCCGGTACCCACAAAAAAAAAAAAAAAAAAAAAAAATGCCAGCCCTAATCACCATGGTAATGACCAGTGCTTATTTTCTGTTTAGGTTTTATTTTTGGGGAAACATGGCTTTCAGATACTGGGTTAAGTTTGCTGGTAAGGACTGCCTCTTGCAGGAGGCATCTTACAACTCCTTCATACCAAGATGAGGGGTTCGATCTCATTGTTGAAACAAGGTTACTCAGAGTACATTCCAGAACTGTGACCCGGGGGGTTGTTCTAGTGCTTGATTAGGAAAGAGTTAAATATTTCTGTATCACATACCTTTTCCTCTTGCTTGGCCCTTATTATGTCATCATTTTCGAACACCACAGTGACCCCTGAGAAGTTTGTGGCATCAGAGCTATTTTTGACTTCGGTGGCTTCTATGGCTTCTATGACTTCTGTGACTTCCGTGACAATTTTTATATCAGGGAACTCTGTGACCTCATTTTCTGGAATGTCTGTGACGTCTGTAATGTCAGTAACATCTGTGAACTCTGAGACGTTTGTGCTTTCCGTGACGTGTACAGGGTCTGTGCAAGGGTCTGGGTGCGTGTGTGTGGTCTGTATATCTGCGAATGCTGTAATATCCATGGAACTTGTAACTTGAGTGCTATTTGTGATTTCTGAGAGGCTGGACATTTCTGACACTTTGGAAGCTTTGGCTTTCTCCTGATTTAAGAGGCAAATGAGGTCCATCCATTGAGAAAATAAGGCATCTTGTTTATTCGCAGGGACGCAAAGCTGCAAGTAGTAGGCTCTACCACTCACCAGCTTTACTTTGAGGCGCATTTTTTCAGCATCATGCACAGAAAGAGTCACAAACTGCAGAGGAAGAAACCTGCAAACAAATGCCAGTGTAACATTATCAGGAGACCTGGTTGGAGATCTGTAAAAAGGTCTTTCCTTTTATATTTTATAGCAGGAGAACAACAGGCTTGTATCACAGCTGGCTCTCAGTGGGGATTCCTGAGAGTCATCTGACCTTATTTATGTGCCCAAGACTCGGAGGTACTAAAAAATCAGCATACCAAATATTTACCACAAGATATTGTCTGTTTTAATTAATCCTGAAAAATTGACTCAGAGATGTACAGGAATTTGCTCAACATCATAGAGCAATTTAGTGGCTGAGACAAAACCAGAGGTAATTCTGATAGAAGCCGGGATATTAGAAAGAGGAGACATATTCTTGAGAAGCAATTTATTATGAGTCTTCATTTCCTGTTACTTAGATTTTTAAAAATCAAATGCATGTTTGACTGCTTTTGTCATAAACCATTCTCCTCGACTTTAAGGACACCACCTGGTCATTTGCAGCAGGGAGTGCAAGTGAGATGCTCCTTTGGAGCAGTGGTCATGCGTGTTTCCATTTTCAGCTCCCCAGGGATAATGCAGGTTTTCTGAGAGTCTTAACCTCTTTTCTCTGTAACTCACCTGGTAAGCACCAGTTTCCCTGTAGAAGGAGACTTCAGGAGACTTTCAAACAGCTGTTCTCTGTGTTTTCGCGCAGTGGGTTTCAGATGTGCCAACAGCATCACGCTGGGGATCATGTGGGTAGAACTGGAAGAACAGATGCCCACAGTCACCCAGTTGGGTCGGTTATGAAGGTAAATGGATTCACCTCTCCTGTTGACCTGAGTGCAGAGAACAGGAGGGAGGTTTTTGATAAAAGGCGTGGCCCTGACAACTTTGCTTACGGGAGGTCAGGAAATAAAGGAGCAATGAATCATACACATTCCTGTCAATGAACTTGCTTATGGTAATTTTTGGAGACACCACATGAACAGACACTGTCCTGGACCTGTGGGGGCTACCGGGTCGGCAAACGTTAAACGACTTAAGTGACTAATTGCTATTGTACGAAGTGTTACTAAGCACAAGTTCAGGGTGCCGTGGGCGCACATAACAAGGGACTTGACTTAGCTTAGGGTGGGGATATAGCCGCCATGTGCTGGTAAACATTTAATAGCTCTGGAAGACACATTTACACAGAAACTTATTTAAAATGTTGCTAACATAATGGAAGAGTAGCACACAATTTATATTTTATATATATTCTTTATTTTAAATTTCACAGAGCCAAGTGATACACTCTATAAATCTTTGTCAAACTCTTGTGTCTATAGCATCAAACCATAGGTAATAGGAAAGCATAATAATAATAAAAAAAGAATTATGAGTTTTGAATATTTAGTTTCTTTGGGATATAACCTAATTGTAAGTTTACATAATTTAATTCTTTTTTTTTTTTTTTTTTTTGTAGTACTGGGGACTGAACCCAGGGCCTCATACATGCAAAACACACAATCTACCACTAAGCTACATACCCAGCAATATAATTTAATTTTTATTAGTGACTGTGTTAAGTCATACATGGTGGTGCGTGCTTGTTGTTATAGCTACTCAGAAGACTGAGCCAGAAGATTGACTCATCCCAGGAGTTTGTGGCTAGCCTCGGCAAATAGTCAGAATTTGGTTTTTAAAAATTAAAATAATACTAACAATAATGGCCATGTTTAACAACCGACTTGCAAACATCCCAAACACCTACCAACAGGCCAAAGCCAGTTCACCCCTGTGTATGGGGGTCACAGAAGTCCCTGACAAAGGGACTCTTAGTGAGACCTGAAGGATGTGGGAGATATCTTGGCTGGGTGGAGAGGAGAAGGTAGAGATACAGTATATATAAAAAACAAGAATCTTGGGCAATAATATCTTTGCTAATTGGCAGAAGAAGACTGGAAAAGGGGCAGTCGGAGATGTGAAGGAAGCCAGAGAGGAATTATACTTTGATTTCTTAGTTGTGTGATAACCTGTTCAATGAAAATATAAACCACTTAAAAGCAAATATTTTCAGAAAAAGGTCGTGGCCCACCCAAAGCCATGTCTCTCTTCTGATTAACAGAATCCTGGGTTTATTCATTATCTACCCCTCAGGGATGGTGACTCTGCTGAGGGGTTAAATTCCAATTAACCTAAAATTGATGTGGTGACCCCACCTCTTTGGCAGACTGATTTCAGCAGGCAGCATGTGGCCCAGGCCTGGCCAGTGAGACAAACGTGGGCGCCTCCTGGTGGTTCTGGAAAATATTTCTCAGCCCCCTCACTAGGGAACACCAGGATGAGACATTTTTTTTTTTCTTCTGTTATTGGCAGCTGTCACTGTTTGGATGTGATGTCTTGCTATAGGGTGACAACAAAAAGAGAGAACCTAGGTCCCTCAGAGTGCACAGGCATTCTGGTTCTTTCACTCTATTTGAGACCGTTGTGTTTGTTTTCTCACTTAAGCCTATTCGGTCAGAAATCTTGGGGGCTTGTTGCCAAAGACATACAGATCAGGAGAGGCTGCGCGTCTCGAAGGGTCTGACTTCTCACACTGTGACACAGGTCTATGTCTGATCTATCGACTGCTGGTTGTTCCCCCAGTGCAGGGCAAGTACTACGTAATTAGAGTGTACAAAAGGTGATTTGAAAATGGCATAGCAAGAAAGGTTAAAAATAAAATGAATTAGCAGGAAAGAAGTAGGTAGAAGGCAAAGAACATCAAGTCATGACTTGTCACACATGTTCTGGAGAATCACCACACGTGCTTCTGGAGGCTTCATCTCCTGCCTGTAATACACTGGGCTGGAAAGGTCACACTAGCGCTCAGGTGTCAGTGTAGAGAACATATATGAAGAGGAACCCTCCTTACTTTTCGAGAAGTGTCTGTGATTTTTCTAGTAACCCCTGCGGAATCGGCTGAGTCTGCTCGGGTGTGTGGGAGTTAGAGGTAACAGCTTCGGTATTAGACATTGTTGTGAGAGTGTGGCCCATATCACTGAGTTCATTTCCCTATTTCTTTGTGTGAATATTTTAATGTTGCATGTTTAGGGGAGAGTTGGCACTTCTTCCACGCACTGAAATGTAGTTTCATTCACAATGTAGGCACATTCTTATGAGAAGAAAGCTTTTCTCTCTGACACTATCTGACACTTATGTTTTTCCTTTGGAGCTAAGAGCTAAGAGTCAATTTAATTCCTAGTTTGTTACACACATTTCTTAAAATTTCTTGTAGAAAGAAGGCATCTGAATGCCTCCCTGTGACAGGATTTTCTAAAAATCACTTCGTGTGACTTTGGGAAGATTATGGTAGAATGACAATTATGGTGGAATTAGGACAGAATCCCTGCCTAAGAGTTTGCACGGAACATTTGAAATGGATGTCCTTTTAGCATTGTAAGTATTCCAGGTTGTTTAAAAATTCCAAGACTAGGGCTGGTGAGATAGCTCAGCGGCATAAGCGTCTGCCTGGCAAGAGCGAGGTCCTGAGTTTGACTACCGGTACCCACATATAAAAAAAAAAAAATTCCGAAACTCTTTGCTTCAATGATACCATAAATTCCCTTGCCACATTTAAAACAATTCTCCTCCCAACCTTTTCAGTTGTCTTGAGAAAATTAAATACTTAAGTTATTGCAACTTACTTTGATGCCCAAGTAGTTACCTGAATAAAATTGCTCTCTAACATGGGAGGAGATACAAAAGGGGCATACTCTCCTTCATCCAACATATTTTGAAGATGTCCTGGACCATGCTTATCAATTGACTTCTTTTTGTTCTTCTTCATTGTGCTTATACAAAAACATCAGAAAATTGAAGGAATGAACACAGAGAGAATGTCATAATTAAGTTTCTTCATTTATTAATCAATTTAGCAACTCTCATTAACACCTAGATACATCTAAACAGGACTGATAAGATCCACGTCCTCATACAGCTTTCACTCTATAGGTGACAGATTGTGAGGAAAAAAAAAGTTGGATGATAGGGACTGTATAAAGACTGTAAAACAGATACTTGAAATAAAAAGTGATGGGGCTATGTGGCTAGCAAGCTCGGAGGGTGTGCTAGTGTGCTTAAGAAAGGTCTCACTAGCAGACTTCTCAATGTATATGGCCCCTCCCCTGAACTATTACTTTCTATGTTCCTAATCAATGGTATACAGTACTACCCTAGACATCATGCAGGTTTCTCACATCCCTTTTATGTAAGTAGGATGTCAAAACTATATTAAACTGAGAACACTTCTTCCACACAATTAACTCATGACTGAGCCTCAGCTCTTGCTTGGGAGGTAAACAGTAGATATCTATCTAATCAATAACAGTTCACCCCCCCACTGTCTAAGTCTCTTTCTCTCCTCTCTCTCTCTCTCCCTCTCTCTCTGAAAACTGCTTCAACAGACAATGACTCTAGTCATTGGATTTCACCTTTCATCTGTCAAAAATGTTAATTCTAAGAAGTGAAAAAGGCCCCAGTAAATATAAAGATTGGCCTTCCCAATTAAATAGATATTTCTCTTGGGCTGGTGATATAGCTCAGTGGCATAAGCACCTGCCTGGCAAGTGTGAGGTCCTGAGTTCGACTCCCAGTACCGGCATTAAAAAAAAAAAAGATATTTCTCAAAAAAAGATGTACAAATGACCAATAATTACCTGAAAATATAGATAGCACTAATCAGAGAATTGCAAATCATAACTACAATGACATATTACTTCACATCCATAAAGTTCGGTACTATTAAAAACAAACAAAGCCGAAATACAAAGCCAGGTGTGGTATAGTACGTGCCTGTAGTCTTAGCACTTGGGAGTTCAAAACTAGCTTGAAATACATAGTGGAGCCGTCTCAAAACAAAAACAAAAACAAACCAGGGCCGGAGATGTAGTTTAGTGGTAGACAGCTTGCCTAGCATGCACAAAGCCCTATGTTTAACCCCCAGTACTGCAAAACAAACCAAAATTACCCACCCCTCAATACCTACAAACAGGAAATAACAAGTGTTGCCAGGGATGTGGAGAAATTTAAACTTTTGTGTGCTGTTGGTTGGAATGGGTAATGGTACAGCTGGTATGGAAAATGATGGTGGCTTTTCAAAAATTTAAAAACAGAAATGCTGTATGACCCAACAGTTCCATTGCTGCACATAGATCCAAAATACTGAAAACAGAGTCTTTAAGAGATATTTGTACTCTTATGTCCTTAGCAGTATTAGTCATAACAGCTAAAATGTGGAAACAATTTAAATATACACTGATAAACAAAATATGATATATATGTAAAATGGAATATTAGCCTCAGAAATGAAAGAAATTCTGACACATACTACAGTATGGATGAGGACACTATGCTAAGTGAAATAAGCCAGTCACAAAAGACAAATATTCTATAATAGAGCTACCTAGAGTAATCAAATCACAGAGACAGGAAGAATGCTGGTTGTTAGGGGTTATGGGGATGGGAGAATAGGGAGTTAGTGTTTAATGAGTACAGTTTCACTTTTACAAGATGAAAGAAGTTCTGGAGATGCATGGTGGTGGTGGTTGCAACAATATTATGAATATATTTAATATCACTGAACTATACAATTAAAAATAGTTAAGATGGTAACTTTTATGTGTATTTTACCACAATAATAAAAAGAAGATTTCCCGTCTCTTTCACAAACTGCACACCAGTTAAAGGGTACTTAACTGGTACCAATAGATCAAGTATATGTGTGTAGTGCATGAGTGTGTGTGTATGTGTGTACAGATACAAACACACACATAGAGTTTCACTTCAGTCCCTTCTCAGAGGCTCCTCTTCTTCCCTAGACCAAGCAAAAGGGTAGGTAGTGAGCATATCTTGTCGCAGCCCAGCTAGGTCTGTAAGGTGCAGAATCCTCCATTACCTGACACGTGAACACATGGCTTTGGGCACAGCCAGCCATGGGAACCCAACTCCAAACACAGTTATACGCATCAGACCTCCCACTGGTGGCAACTCAATGACTCCCGTTACTATATCTTATGCTTGAACAGAGGGAAGGTAAAATGCCTCAAGAAAAGCAAGAAAGTAAAGAAATTAGAATAGTTTATAGAAGCTAAAATGAGACAAAATTTAAAAAAAGAGCATTCAGGGGAAAAAAAAGGAAAGATGCAACAACCAACATCACCTAAAACAGAAAGGATGAGAGATAATACTCAATGTTCTTTTTGTGCTTATTAAGTGGCAGGCAATAAAGGCTTTACATGGATGATCTCATTCAATTTGGAAAACACTATGAAGAAACACTATTAAGACACTCATTTTATACACCGCACAGTGGGGGCTTAGAGAGGGAAAGTAACTACCCTAACATCACATAGCTCAGAAGCCAAGGAAGGCTGAGCAGTCCGGATGCCTTACCCGTGTGCCCCCTCAGCTCAGGGTCTCATTTTGGTTCACACGTCTCTCCAGATATCTAGAAAAGTTGATCACTGTAGATAGCATCTTTGTACACTGAGTCTCCAAGAGAGAGGAAGAGAAAAGCAGGGCTTGGAAAGTGAAGTAAGTAAGAGAGGAAGGGAGAGACAGACAAAAGGACAAGAGGGGTATGCACATGGGCTCATCCATAGGACCATCACATCTTACCTTCGATCTGGGCCCAGCCACTATTCTCTGTTGGAAGCAGGGTTTGTAACTCACTTCAATTTGGGCTTCCTCCTTTTCATGATGAAACCTTTGTGAAAGAATCAAAAATAGAAAATAAAGTATTACACAAAGGAAGCTAATTGCAATTCTATACTTTATTTCTACTTTTCCTAACTATATTAGGTGGGCAAAGATAGAGCAGTCTGCTGTCCCCATTTGAACCCAGCCACTGTTAATGATCATGGTCTTCTGTGAATGGAACTGGAGTCCATTGCTTGTCATTGGCCTGATACTGCCGAACAGTGAAATCTTAGGCTTCTCTGTCACAGAAGATATTTGATAAATGTAGCAAAGGAAGTAATACAGAGTACTACCTGAGTTGTGTGTAAATGCTGCTTAAAATGTGTTCTATGGGCCGGTGAGATGGCTCAGCGGCATAAGCGCCTGCCCGGCAAGCGCGAGGTCCTGAGTTCGACTCCCAGTATCCACATAAAGGAAGAAAAGGGCCGATGATATTGCTCAGCAGCACGGGTGCCTGCTGGCACGTGAGGTCCTGAGTTCGACCCCTGGTACCTGCACACACACACACACACACACACACACACACACACAAAATGTGTTCTATGGTTACCTGAAGCTTTATGCTGACACCTTCTATTCTATTGAGATTGAGAAAGTCCCAGTACAAAACTAGCAGAACATATGTCAGAAACTTGGAAGAAGGAGTCAAAGTATTTCCTTAAGAAATATGCAGAAGATGATGGAATAGAGAATATTGTGTGGGAAAATTCTAAATAATAAGAAAGCATTTTGTTATATAATTAGCAGCATTTTTTCTTTGTTAGTGGTCCATAAAATAATGGTATATCTTATTAATGATAGAGCTTAGCTTTTTTTTTTTTTTTTTTTTGAGACAGGGTCTCGCTATGCAGTTCAGACTGGCTTTGAGTTCACTATGTAGCCCAGGCTGGCCTTGAACTTGTGCCAGTCCTCCTGCCTCAGCCTTCCGAGTGTTGGGATTACAGGTGTGTGCCACCACACCCAGCTAGATCTTAGATTTGAGGAAATGCAGCAGTCAACTCATTCATCCAGAGGTGGATGACAGAGTACCTATTTAAAAAAAAAAACACTCAGAGAAATGAAACACCCACATGTTGTTAGTTGTGCCTACTGTTTAGAGATACTTGTTAATTAGTTGATGCCACATGGCCACTGGGACTAGGATGTGTCTTTTCTCAGTGGAGCCATTTATGTTCTCTCCAGGGCCCCTTGGATTTAAGAACAATCCCTCCAGAGAACAGTTAGCAGAAGATCTCCCAGAGGAGCAGGTATAGCTGTGGAATCAGGACACAGAGATGATGATGAAGGGAAGGGAAGGGATTTAGAGGATTTGTAGCCATGAGTGGCTTTTGCCTCTCTTGTCTCTTGAACCTGGAACAAAGATGAGGTCGGCTAAGGAGCAGAAAATGTAACAGGCTCTTTCATTATCTCTGATGTGATGGTTTTTGTTTCTATAATTTTGTCTTGGAATTGTTTTGGCACTTTTGGATTAGGTATGCATTGAATTTTGACTGTGTTATAACCGTGATTTGATATTATCTGTAAACAGCACCCTCCCAATCTCTCCAAGTATCCTGGTTAATTAGTCAAGACTACACTGTTCTTCAGACACATGAGTGGTTCTGTGAAACCAATTTGGTCACAAATATACGCACACACACACACACACACACACACACACACACACACACACACACCCCTACGTACTTCTTCAGTGGTTCAGAATTAAACCATTAAATTAACTATGTAATAAGTTCACTTTTAATACCTGATAGCAGTATTAAAATTTTGATCTTTTGAGTTTTACAAATAGATTTTTCACTTAATTATTTATTATATATTAATATTTTCCCAGAACATTAAATATCATTTAAAGCACTAGTTACCAATCATGGTGTGGAGCTATTTGGAACATCATAACCTCTTGTAAGATATGCCAAAGTTAATTGTACCTTGTGATTAAATTGATATTTGAGAAATTATTTTCTTTTAAAAAGAAGTGGGTAGATTCAGGGCTCTGAATCTGTTCAGTTACTTGTACTTGGCTTTGCTTTTTTAGGGGGTGGGGAATAAGTCAGCTCAGCCTCCACCCTCTTACCCAGTAAGTAGTCTTTCTACTGTTATTAATTTTGGTGGTTCAAATAATTTTATTTTGTATGGACTAGGACATTGCAGATAGTTTTGTTTTCCTAATTATCTACCTATCTATCATCTATCGTGACAAGTTCTTGCTATGTAGTCCAGGCTGGCCTCAAACTCATGCCAATCCTGCCTCAGCCTCCCGAGTGTTGGGATTACAGTAATGTAACACCATGGCTGGCTAATACTTTCATCTTTAAATCAGTTTTTTTTTTTTTTTTTTTAATGGGCTCTCTGCCCAGGCTGATCTCAAACTCCTGGGATCAAGTGATCTCCAGTTTCAGCCTCCTGAGTGCTGGGACTACAGGTGTGCATCACTGCAACTGACTTAGATCAGTTTTTAAAATAGCTTTATTGAGAAATAATTTACATACAATCCAGTTCACTTGCTTAAAGGGTACAAACTTCAATGGCTTTGCAACGATCAGTATCATCTAGTTTAGAACGTTTTTATCATTGTCTATGTATACACTTTTAATAAGGATAAATGAAAAACATGAACAGTGCATGTACATCTACCTTGCATCACCTTGTGGTCATTGCACATCAGAGGGAGTGATGACAACACAGCCTTTAATAATGAGCGGTTAGAGTAGAGAGATGTTGCCAGTGGAACTTGCAACAATGTTACTTATACTAATAAGTTGAATGTTTATGGATTTAATATACATATTTAATTTTATTTTATTATTTTTTTTTGTGTGTGGGTACCGGGGGTCAATCTCAGGACCTCATGCACCACCAGGTGCCTGTGCCGCTGAGCGATATCACTGGCCCTTTTTTCGTATGTGGGTACCGGGAGTCGAACTCGGGCCCTCGCGCTTGCCAGGCAGGTGCTTACGCCGCTGAGCTATCTCACCAGCCCTATACATATTTTAAACAGTAAAAATCTTATACAAATTCTTTAGGAAAGTTCATACTATCATGCTTTGTTAATATAGGTGCACTAGAGCTCTATAGTATTTGTAAATAAAAAGTAAATTTCAGTATTAAAAGAGATTAATTATGTTAAGGGCCGATTCATATATATTTAATTGAATTACAACACATGTGTTGAATGAATGCGTGAAAGAATGCAGAGAAGCACAGCAGGGTTTCTATAAGCCATTTGGGGGACATAGAACTGGCTTCATTTCATGGATTCACAGAACCTTTTGTTATAATTTGTTGTTCCAGGGTTATATACTGATTTTCCCAATCATAGACTTTTCCAGTACACACTTATATCTTTTGGTAGGTCCATGCAGTGCACTATACATTAAATCAAATAAGCAAAATGCAGAGCATATAGTGTAGATAAGGGCTTTAACTGTGCTGCAGGGCAAGGACACCATGAAAAAGTCTTCATCCTATTGGAGATGAACACAAACCCCCTCTACCACTAGCAGATGCTTTATAATCTTTGCCTTTTTTTATTTTTGGTGGAACCTGGGATTGAACCCAGGGCTTTTGCACTAAGCTGCCTTCTTAGTTTTTTTTTTGGGGGGGCAACCGGAATCGAACTCAGGACCTCGAGCTTGCCAGGCAGGCGCTGTGCAGCTGAGCTATATCCCTAGCCCTCCTCAGTTCTTTTTTTGAGACAGGGTCTCACTAAGTGGATAAATTGCCCACGCTGGGCTTGAATTTGCCATCCTCCTACCTCAGTCTCCCAGAGTCCTGGGATTACAGGTGTGCACCACCAGGTCTGGCTACTATTTCCTTTAATTTAGTGCTTTTCCTTCCCCTCAATCATTTTTCTGTTTTTTCAGTTCCAGTTGAATGAACATTAATTTAACAGGCAGTTATATCAGGCTGTACTCTTCTGCAGAATTACAGTTGTAATTTTCATCTGAAAAAACATTATTGGTTACTTTTACTAAAAGAAAAGGTAGAGGGATTCTATATCAAATCTGCTTACAGACTAGAAATCATTGCTAGGCATACAACTGGGAAATCAAGCACAGAGAAGCAACATATGTGTGATGGTCAGGAGTGGAGCCAACATACCCTTTCTCTCAACTGTCCATACTGTCCCCAGGACTTCCCCAGCTTGTCACTGTTTCAAGGATGACCAAGGCACATTATTAGGGCTGAGAACAATAAGGATGTGAGGTATGTTCATGCTGTGTTGCTGGTAAGGTGTCTTTATTTTCCCAGGAATAAATGCAATTGTCTGGAATTTTTTGGAAATGTGACAGCTTGAATGTTAATGAAAATTGGGAAGAGGAGGGAGTGGTAGCCTGAAGAGCCAGCATAAAGGTATTTTGATTGAGTTTTCTGACTGCCTGATTCAGAGGATGTTTATACTCCTAACATGTTCTCTGTAAATGTTTGCTACTTAGAGTTCCCATGGGGTCTTTTCAAACCTATGGGAAAATTGAAAGAATTCTATAGTGAATACCCATCCACCCACTACCTAGATTCTCGTTTGGTCTTTTTCTTTTTATTGTACTATTTCTTGTCTGTAATTACATGATAGCTCTTAAATGATGGTGTTTATCTGTCGCTCAATAAAGCTGTTTTCTGTAATTCTTGGGACTTGAGGTTAGTTTTTCATGGCACTTTGAAGCATAGCATTTTACATAGAGGATTTTTTCCAAGATTCTTAACACACTAATAAATACATTTTAAGATAGGTCCACCATGATTCTAGGTTGCAATTCTGGTTGCATCTTTGAGGTTTGACTGTTGTGGCCTCCGTTCTCTTCACAATGGCGCCCCCACCTCCCAGCCTTCCAGCTTTGACCAGCAGGCCCTGTGTTCTAGATCTTCCCTCCCATTTGGGTAATTAAAAATTGTGGTCATCAAAAGCCAGGTGGTGCCTTATCTTTGACAAAGGTGCCAAACACATTCACTGGAAGAAAGATAGCCTCTTTAATAAATGGTGCTGGAAAAACTGGCTCTACACATGCCAAAGATTAAAACTAGACTCATATCTTTCACCATGCACTAAACTAAATTCAAAATGGATCAGAGATCTAAATATTAAAACAGAAACATTAAATCTGCTGGAAGGTAGGATAAGTAAAACCCTTGAAGACATTGGTGTAGGCAAAGACTTTATGAATAAAACCTCAATCACACAGGAACTATCACAAAGAATCAACAACTGGGATCTCATCTTATTAAAAAGCTTTTGCACAGCAAGAGAAACCACCAACAGAGTGAAGAGACAACACATGATGTGGGAAAAAATGTTTGCCAGCTGTTTCTCAGACAAAGGATTACTGTCGAGAACATATAAAGAACTCAAAAAAATCAGACCTCCCAAATTTAAAGACCCACTCCAAAAATGGGTATCTGAGATGAATACACATTTCTCAGAAATACAAATGGCAAATAAATATACAAAAAAATGTTCAACATCACTAGTCATTCGAGAGATGCAAATTAAAACAACACTGAGATTCCACCTCACCCCAGAAAGAATGGCTACTATCAAGAAATCAACTAATAACAAATGCTGGAGAGGCTGTGAGGAAAAAGGAACCCTTCTCCACTGTTGGTGGGAGTGTCGACTGTGCAGTCACTGTGGAAATCAGTGTGGAGATTCCTCAAAAAACTAGGACCCAGCTATTCCCCTTCTGGGTATCTTTGCAGAAGAATTAAAAACATCGTACCACAGCGATATATGTGCATCCATGTTTATAGCAGCACAATTTGTAATAGCCAGATCTTGGAAACAACCCAAATGCCCATCAACTGAGGAATGGATAAGAAAGATGTGGTATTTTTATACAATGGAGTACTATTCAGCCATAAAGAAGGATAAACTGGAGACTTTTATAGGTAAATGGATGCAACTTGAGAAAATACTCATAAGTGAAATAAACCGGATGCACATGTGTAAGCATCCTATTGTCTCTCTAGTATGAGAAACTGAAAGAGTAAATAAGATCCAAAATGTACAATAGGCATGGTGAATCAAAAAGAAACTGGTCAAAAGGAAAGAGAGACTGGGATGGGGGAATAGGAAAAAGAAAGAAGGGAAAAGAAAAAAAATTGTATTTATATATAAGATGGTTAAGATAGATACACTACTAATTTTACTTAGTTCATTGAAGAGTAAGGTTTGTGCCAGTAATGTTTGGACAATTGAATGCTAATATCTGGTACCCTGAATAACTAACTTAAAGATAACAATATGTAATGTATTAACCATTGTTACCCTCCTATTATGTTGTTTTGAAATTTTGTTCTTTTTTGATTTGTTTTGTTTTGTTTTTTCTTTTCTTTAAAATAAAATAAAAAATAAAAATAAAAAAAAGCCAGGTGGTGGCACTTGCTTGTAATCCCAGTGCTTTGGGAGGCTGAGGTAGGAGGATCATAAATTCCAGCCCAGCCTAGGCAACTTAGCGAGAACTTGTCTCAAAATAAAAAATAAAAAGGGGGCTGGGGGCGTAACTCAATGCAAAGGTCCTGGGTTCAAAACCCAGTATGGAAAAAAAAAAAGATGGACATCCAATACATTTATTAAATTCTCATTTACTAATGGAAGAAAATGTCATTGTTTGAAAAAATAAAAATTTAGAAGTAATCCTGAAAGCATTTTATTTAAAACTCAAATTGTCAAAGAGACCACGTCTAAGAAAAAGAAATTTAGCCAGCAGGTTAGAGAACATCTCTGAGTTTTCTGATTGTTCTGGTTGAGGTAGATGAAATGAAACTAGAAGGAAAAGAGAAAGATGGAAGAAGTAGACACTCTGCCCTTACAGGCCCAGTATTAACGGAACTGTCCAGTCCCCTTCTCCCTCAGGTCCACACTCGGGTTCAGTAACCAGTAACCGGGCAGACACTTACACAGAAGTGAGGCTGAAATAGGTCTCTGAAAATCTCCTGGATGTCGACTAGGACAATGATCTCCAAAGAGCACGTTTCTACTCTTCTCACATATCCTTAGCAGAAGGTTTTTATGTCTCCTGGGCAGGCAGTTAACCACTTGGTAAAAGTACAGGCCAGGCTGCTCTGGGCATTGTTCTGTTGCTCCTGCATCACAATGTGTTGACATAGGTAGGCTCCGAAGGAGGAGAGCACAGGGCCGGCGCAGCCCAGAGGATCCCACCACTGAGATGACTGCGGGCAGCATTCCCGGAGCCCAGACGGCTCGGGGGTGGTTCTGGCCTGTGAAGATTTTAGGGTTTCCTTGGGGAGAAAAGTCAACCTAGCAATAATATGACTATGGAAAAGACATCATGCTGTGAAGGTTGAAAATAGTTTACATTATTCATCATGCAGTTGATAACGTATCATTCGGTCTTCCTATAGCCTAAGTTTCAGACACCTCTCTGAAGAAAAGCTTCAGGAGAACATAGCATTCTTAGAGGGCAGCTCTGTTTACAGGCAGAACGGAGGGCTCCGATATAGCTTGACTCTTTCATCTTCGGATCTCCAGCATCCACTGTATTCTGGACACACGCTAAGCGGACACTCGGGAATTGCTGATTGGACAAATGAATGAATGAACAAATACAAATAAACACATGACATTCTTTTTCTGAAAGTAACTTCTCTCTCGAGGATATGTGATTAGGTTATTTGTCCTTGCCTTTCTGTGTGTTTAGGCGATTCCCCATCTCCCATCATCCTTCACTGTTGTGTTTTAATCAAATGATGCAGATGCCCACCTGTCTAGCTACCTCACTGCCTGCTTGTGAAGACGGAATCACACAAGGAGACACTAGCTGACCACTCCTCCCGGAGAGAGGGCATTACTTTGGTGAAGTCACTTCATTTGGATCACTGTATTCCATATTTGAGTCCTTGATTTTGGCGGGGCCCAGACAGTATTTCAGTTTCTTAGAACCAACATGAACTATCCAAGTGACAGCCTTTCTACAAGAACTATAACTGCCATCTGGGACCAGGTGTGGATGTCAGGAGCTGATAGCAGCCACTGCCACAGGACATGTGTCAGGAAAGTTTCCTAGAAGCAGAGCCCAGGGCCTGAGGGAAAGCCCCAGTATTTAATGGCACAGGATCTCTGAGAGCTCAACACACACAACTGGCTCAGTCTGCAGACAAAGGCAGTCTCTCCCTGTGAAGGCCTGAGGGCTCCCTGGGTAATTTTGCCTTAGACGCTCTGCTGCCCAAATTTTACACTGAGCACCATCTTTCAGATGGACAAATTCTTCCCCCAGTCATACCTCTAGGATGTTGGCTAGGTTTCTAGTCATTGATTTCTTCATTCAGCATATTTATTGCATAATTACCACTTGCCAGGTCCTGTTCTCCATTTATGAAACATTTTTGCATAAATCTGGTTTCTTTTCTTCAGCCTTGATGATAATATTTCTGAAGAAGCTTGATTAAATCCTTTGGTATTACTTCATACTGATATATTAAAAAGTACAGAAATACCGAAAGAGGGAAATAAAAATTATAGTGTATTTTAAATATTTGCCTTTAAAATATTAATGCTCTTTAACAGCAACAAAACGTAAAACTGTATTTATGACTTCATTTGGCGATATTGCTGTAAGCGCACTTCAAGCATTTATCAGTGAGGCCCATGACCAAGCCACCCTCTGGGTTTGCTGCTCATGAATTGGGCCTCCTGTTCATGCTGTGTGGGATCCTTTCAACTGCCTGTTCCAAGCTTGGGGTACGAAGGTTTCCCCCATATTCTGTCTCTGGCTGCCTGATGAGTGCTATGCAAGGTCAGTTCTGTTGGTCAGTTAAGTAATGAGTAACTGTTATCCATGCCGAGCTGCAAAGATGAACAGCCTCTGTCCTCAGAGAACGTACCATTAAGTGGGGGAGACAGCAAAGCATGTAAGCAAATTATTTTAATGTGATATAGTAATAAGATAGAGGGGCGCCCAGTGAAATCTTGGAGCCCTGGTTGGGGGAGCACTTTGTCCAGTTTGGGGATTTAAGGAAGGCTTGCTGGAGAAGGTAATGCTTAAACTGAACTTTTTTTTTTTGTTTATTTTGCGGTGCCACCTGAGCAAGCTCCACCACTGAGCTACATCCCTGGGCTTCAAGCTATATCTTGAAAGATTAGTCAGCTTAAACAAAGGCACAGTGGCGTCATATAACAGGGTTTGAGGGAGTAACCACAAATGGTTTGGTCTTATGTAAAATTGGAAGGGAGAAAAATGGGAGTTGGGGAGGAAGGCACTAGATTGTGGAGGGCTTTGAATAATATAACTTTACCTCATCTGATGCAGAGGTGTTCTAGAAGTTTTACGTAGGTTGATTTACGTTCTGGATTGATCACACTGGTTACAGTGTAAAGGACAGATTTGGGGAGAACAACGCTGGAGACACAGAGACCAAGGTAGTGGCGGCACGAATGGGAAGGAGGGAACAAATTTAGAACTATTAGTAGAGTCAGAATTTGGTGACTCACTGTATGTGGGAGTCAGAAAGATGACTCAGAAATTTCTGGTTTGGGAAACTGGATAAATGATGATGTCATTAAGCAGGAAACAAAATATAAACAGAGGAACAGGTATAGGAGGCAGAGAATGAGTCGCTTGTTTGCAGGAACCCTTGTTTAGCGCGGTGTCTTTCATTTGGTGTTTAGTAAATAATTGACTTTTCTTGAAACTCCAGTGGTTTCTCAGTGCTCTTTGACTATGACATCTGTCATAAGGTGTAGGCATGTACTTACACGCAAAAGCCTATCTTCTGCTGAACGGTTTGACTCCACTCTATCTCCAGCTATGTTCTGGCCCACTACCCACCTGTCTCATAATACTTCTGTCTCTTTGCTGATGCTGCATTCTTAAAACCTTTACTCTGTCTGAAATCATTTCCCAACTCTTCACATGTGGGGCTTGTCTTTATTTTTCAGAACCCAGCTCAAATGTCACCTGTTCGGAGAGCTCTTTCTCAATCACTTGATTAACGATGATCTCTCAGCTCCAAACCCACCACTGCAGACGCGGCATTGTGGTGCTGAGGCTGTAACTGCATTTCTTTCTCCAGCTGGCTTTCTGTTAGGTTCAACAGTAGGCTGTATTAGACTAGTTGGAGCTTGGAAAGCAGCAGGAGGGAAGAAGGGACTCCTACTCCTTCCTGTTGCCTTGTTGTTTCTGTCAGTGTCACCTGGCAACAGCAAATGGTAAAAGTCTGAATTTTTTATTTTAGCCCTCAAAATCAGCAGCTGAGCAGAGCTATCTTGAGCCCTGCTCTCAAATTGTCTGATGTGAGGTTCTAGATCCAGTCACCTTAATCTCTTCCTCCCAACCCCTCTGCCCTAGTTATGGCAGTTGCTTCCTCTAGTTATTATCCCTAATACCTCAGTTTTTCCCTTGTGCTTTTCCAGGCCTCCAATACCTGTGTAAATTATATTGAAATCTCCCTTTTGAAACAATTAGCATGATTCTGTTTTAAAGAAAAGTTCTGGACCCTGCCACAACTGACTCTGATTTAGATTTTCACTCACTGTCTAACATATTACTGGCTTTTCTTCATAAGACTTTTCCTAGTCTGTATTTAAAATACATATTTTTTTGTTTCTCATTGTCTATCTCCTTTACTTGGATATTAGAAACTTTGTTTCATTCATGATTGTATTCTTAGTGCCTACTATGCAGCCTGGCATACTGTAAGAACTTGTTAGTTAAATACATTATTATAAAAGACCACTCAAGAAATGTTGGTAACTGCCCATACAAAACAAAACAAAAGGCCAGAATCCATCAATTCTTTAACCTTTTGGTTTCAGGCCAAGTTATCAATAAACTCTGTGACAATGTAATTGTCTCAGAGAGTCAAGTATAATACTTCTTATAAGCATGCTAAAATATAATGCATTACTTAACTTAGACCCACCATTAGGATAACAGAATACACAGTTTATTTGCTTTGAATTTTGTGCTTACATAAATCACCTTTTCTTTTTTTTTTTTTTTTTTTTTGTGGGTACTGGGGGTCGAACTCAGGACCTTGCACGCCAGCAGGCGCCCATGCTGCTGAGCGATATCACTGGCCCTTTTTTCGTATGTGGGTTCCGGGAGTTGAACTCAGGCCCTCGTGCTTGCCAGGCAGGCGCTTACGCCGCTGAGCTATCTCACCGGCCCCAAATCACCATTTCTATAAAGTGGGAATAATGACTTACCTTGTTAGGGCTTTATGGAGGTCAAGAGTTAATAATTGGCTAGATCTACAAAGTTTTGTTTCTCAGCAAATTATTTAAAAAATAAAAATAATAAAAAAATCTACTTGCTATAACACACATCATTTAATAACATTTACTTGGTTTTCATAATCTGCTTATGTTCCTTTTTTCATTGTATAATATGGTTTGAAACAATCAAAACACAGAGCCCCAAAATCTGGTTACTTTTTACATAGCTCTAAGAATCTGAAGACAACTTCTACAGTCTCTCAAGTACAGTCTACTAAGAGAAAAAAAACTTGTAATATGTAACATGTTATATATGGTTAATTCTTAAAACAATTTTGGTCAAATAAATGTGAACAGGTTAAATGATAATGATGATCACTGTGACAAGTGGAACCATTTAATTAATCCTTAACTTTCAAATTTCCCTTGTATCCACTCCAAATGTGTTCAGATATTTTTCCTTCTGTAACTCAGAAGGAAAAATGTCCTTTTCATCTTCAGATTAACTGAGCTACCAGGGCCCTTAAATTCAGCCCTTCTTAAATTCTTTCTCCACTTAGGAACCTTAGTATTATCTTTTTCATATGTCCAGCACTGTTGTTTCTCCTTTTTCAAAACCACAAAAATCTTCCATCTTGTTATCAGTTCAATCTACTCTTGTATTATTTCTTTTCTCATATACAAGTTCCAAAGAAATAACATCCAGTTTGTATTTTGCAATGTTTTTTATAATTTTTTCCAATCTGATTTTTTGCTGAAATTGCACTCTTATAGCTCATAAATGATTAACTGGGCAAGAAATATATTTCCTTTGCATTTGACAGTTGATTATCCTTTCTTCTTGAGGTTCTCCTCGTTGGTTTGTGGGATGCTGCACCCCATTTCTTCTTTTCAGCAAACTACTCTTCCCCTCATTCCATTCATGGCTTTTCCCTCCAAACACCCCAACACCCTGTCCTCTTCTCTTGTCATGCCTTTTCTTGGTAATCCTGTTCATCTACTTTTAAAGATCATTTATGTGAATGATCTCCAAGGTTGTATCAAACTAGTATCTTGTTAACGCCCAACCTGAACTTTCAAATGCTAACAGGACATGGCTACCTTAGTACAGTACTCCTATGGCACCTCAAGCACATGTCCAAACTCATCAGCTTCTCCAGAAAATCCACCTTTCTGACTTTCTTATTAATCATTTCACATTTTCTCAGCCAGCCAAGACTAAAGACGTTGAATCATCTCTCCATTAACTTCCTTCCCAAAACTTGAAATCAATCAGATTTTTTTCTGTTCTTATCTCCAGAAGCACATTCATCTGACCCAGTGGTGATGAACCTATGGCACACGTGCCACAGCGGGCTGTTTGTATCACTGACAGCTCTAAAACGTTCGTCATCACTGACGCCCATTATCATCACCTCCCCTCCTCACCTGCACAACCTTAATCACGTCTTAACTGGTTCCCCTTAGTCTCTCCCTAGTCTCATTTGACCTGCTCGATGCTGCCAGAGGATTTCCCTCAAGGACAGCTCTGATCATGACTCTTCCCAGATAAAAAGTCTCTACCAGTTTTGTTATCTTTAGAACAAATCTAGACTTAACTTGGTATTCAAAAGCTTTATAGTTCAGGCCCTAAGTACGTACTTTTTTAGTCTTACCATATCATATATTAACTTTCTGTATCAGCTTAGTGTTTAAGAGTATGGACTCTGGAGCCAGATTGCTAAATTTGAATCTTTGTCCTTTCCTGTTAGCTGTGTGACTATGGACAAGCTTCTTAAATCTCTGTGCCTTAGTTTCCTCATCTGTCATATGGTAATAAGAACCCTAGAAGTGCAGGCAAAATGGAAATGAAAAGTGCCTGGCATATAGTAAACTCCATATAATGTGTTTCACTGAACAGACTTATTGATGCCTATACATATGTACATATGCCAGGAACCCTTCTAAAGATTTGGGGTAATATCAATGAATAAACAAAATTCCCTGCTTTTGTGGAGCTTACCTTCTATAATGATGATTACTAAAATTGCACAATTCTCAGCTGGGCATGGTGGCACATGCCTGTAATCCCAACACTCAGGAGGCTGAGGCAGGAGGATTGCCATAAATTCAAGGCCAGCCTGGGCTACATAGTGAGTTCAAGGCCTGCCTGAACTGCATAGTAAGACCTTGTCTCAAAAAAACAGAACAAAAATAATTTGCATAATTATCTAATTTTGGAATATCCTTCTTCCTGTACCATTATCTTAATTCTTTTTTTGTTTGTTTGTTTTTGAGAGAGGGTCTTGCTATGTAGTTCAGGCAGGACTTGAATTTACTTTGTAGCCCAGGCTGGCTTCTAACTCAAAGCGAACCTCCTGCCTCAGCCTCCCAAGTGCTGGGATTACAGGCATGCTAATCATCTTAATTCTACCCTTCCTTCAAGTCCCACTAAAATGCCATCTTATCTCTTGAAATTTCACCCTATAGAAGTTGTAATTTGAACTTCTCCATCCCTTGAAGTTTGTATTATGGCATTTATCATATTCTACATACTCTCAGGTCTTATCAAGTACATATATAGTATTACAGTGACTTACACTTGTTTTTGTTGTCTCTGATGGAGTGCAATATCAGTTACACTTGCCCTACTCATTTCTATAAATAGCACATGGTAGATGCTTAATAAATATTTCTTGAATGAATGAGGGTAAAGCACTCTGCATATGCTTTTTATTTGACCTGTATTGAGCAATCTTTTTTTTTTCAATTGTACATACAGAAGAAAAAAAATAGAACATTTTATTTTCAACTCTGGAATTGTCAAATATCTGTACTAAATACTTGTTGCTTACTACTTGCCTCTACCACTATAAGTTGGCACCTTGTTTTCTAGTATGCAGGATTTCATAATTTGCTTTAGTAAGCACATTCTACAACATATTTTTTCTCTCTGCTACCACCATTTGAAAAGTACCCCTTAGGTTTTATTAAAGAGACAGAGTAGATAGAGTACATTTTATTTGTTGTATTTTCAATGGTCAGCACAGATCTTCCCCACTTTTCATTTCCTTTCAAACACAGTAAAAGAAAAACCTCATGCACTCACCTGAAAATTTCTGGTTCATTACTTATTTTTTTCCTTCATTTCAAAAAACTGTAGACGTTTAAAATTTGATTTTATGGCATCTAAAATAGAAATTGATTTTTTTTTTCTAAATCAAGTATCTTTCCTCTAAATATGCTCACTATTCTGCAGCTACAACCTGAAAGGCCAGCCCAGCTGCTGGTTCTTTTACTTCCTAACACATTTTTCCACAATGCTATAGATCAGGATTCTATTTTTCCTAAATACTGTGATAAATTATAGAGTTACATCATACCACACTTTAACTCTCCCACCCACCTTTGAAACTTGATAGACCGTCTTAACTATTACTTTTATCCAAGCAGATCCCTATAAGAATGGCATGTACCACAGTGATATAGGTGCACCCATGTTTATAGCAGCACAATTTGTAATAGCCAGATCTTGGAAACAACCCAAATGCCCATCAACTGAGGAATGGATAAGAAAGATGTGGTATTTTTATACAATGGAGTACTATTCAGCCATAAAGAAGGATAAACTGGAGACTTTTATAGGTAAATGGATGCAACTCGAGAAAATACTCATAAGTGAAATAAACCGGACGCACATGTGTAAGCATCGTATTGTCTCTCTAGTATGAGAAACTGAAAGAGTAAATAAGATCCAAAATGTACAATAGACACGGTGAATCAAAAAGAAACTGGTCAATAAGAAAGAGAGACTGGAATAGGGAAAAGAAAGAAGGGAAAGGGAAAAAAAAATTGTATATATATATAAGATGGTTAAGATAGATACACTACCAATTTTACTTAGTTCATTGAAGAGTAAGGTTTGTGCCAATAATGTTTGGACAATTGAATGCTAATGTCTGGTGTCCTGAATAACTAACTTAAAGATAATAATACGTAATGTATTAACCATTGTTACCCTCATATTATGTTGTTTTGAAAATTTGTTCTTTTTTTGATTTGTTTTTTTCTTCTCTTTAAAATAAAAAAAAATACTAAAAAAAAAAGAATGGCATGAAAATCCTCTTTTTTTTTTTAAATAACAAGGCCAACACAATAAATTTTTAATAATGATCAAGGATTTTTATTCATTAAGTTTCAGTATCATTACAGAAAATGTTATGGTACAGAGTTGTTTAACATTGTTTTCTCTTTGCTCTTGATTTCCACATGAATGCTGGTAACACTAATATCTGTACAAGATCAGTCTTTGATTTTATTTTTTTTTTTCTGTACAATTTTAAATGTATCAGTTAAAAAGGCTGTCAGCACTTAAGGAAGCATTTTCCCCCAGTTTGTTTATTCAAATAAAAGGTACCCATTTACTGCCCAAGAGTACTGTGCCATGAGGCTCTGAGGGCGAGAAACACCCCGACTCTCTGCAGGGACTGTTCCTGACGCAGGCGGGGCCTCTACCCCATCGCTCTCCTTTTGGCACCGTCCATAAACACGAGATATATGGTAAAGAACAAGCAAAAACTCTCTGTAAAGCAGTTATGAAGCATACTGAGAAGGGAAATCCAAATGTTGCCTACACTAGTATAAATAAGCAGACAGCCTTGATTTAAGAGCATAAGTAGTTGTATTTTAAAGATGAAAAAAACACAAGTTCTGCAGGCACCTACTGCTGTCTACTAAAAGCTATCGCTATCAGACCTAGCATTGAACACACAAAGCAATTTGCAAGAAAGGAAAAATTTGCTTTGATATAATCAGAATAGAGTTGTCTGTTAAGATTTATTCTTAGGTTTTTTTTTTCTTTAAAAGGTATTTAAATTCATTTGAAATATAGTTCAAGATGTTGACTATACAGATCAACTTTTATCCAAATCAGAAAAACTAGCTGTACTGTTGCATATTACAGTCAATGATATGTGGACATGCATCAAAGCTTTCTCCTGCTAGTGACTATCATAGCCGTCCAATGACCATGACATCCACCACCTCGCCCTTGTGGAGCTCCACGTACTGCTCTGTCTTTGGAGGTAGCATCAACAATCCATTGGCACTGCGCATGCTCATCAGACGGCTGCTCATCTGATTCCCTGGAAAGAAATACTCTTATTACAGCAGCATAAGCATTATGGTGTGCACATCTGAAGCTCTTGAAGACTTTATCAACACAAAAATCAACAAACAGAAATGCAGGATTTCAAGAGGAAGAGAGATGATCGACTTCCTGGTGCCTTTCCTCGGTAGCTTGTGAACTGTATCCTACACCTTCTCACTTTAAGAACAAAAATTAGAAATTCTTGTTTAAAAGAGTAAAGTCAGGATTTTATAGCATTGCTCAAAATGTCACACCATTTCTTAATTCAGCCTGAAATGTCACATGCCTGAAAAAAGAGGTTTAAAAACCTATAATAAGGATAATAATGGCGGCACCTACCATTTCTTTACTAAGTGCCAGACATGGTACTAGTCTCTTTACTTAATTATCTTATTTGATTCTCACAAGATTAAAAAGTCTTACATCATCTGCTTGGGGTCCTGCTAGACAGGTTGGTGGCCAGTTTAAATGCAGGTCTCTTGGATGGCAAAGCCCATTAGTCACTAGGTTAGTTGATGTTTGCAGTTGATAGGACTTTTGTTTAAAGGCTAATACAATTTTTGTGGAGTTGCTTCAAAGGTTAGGCAAAAATATGATTAGAGAAGGTGGGGGTAAATGTTTAAAGTCTAGAGCAGTGGTGGAGGTCGTGCAGAGAACATAGTGGGCTTAGAAAATGTTCTTGACATTCTCCTATTTCTGTCACTTTCACCTTATGTTTTTAGCCCATGAAGTCTAGGGGTTGAGATGGTCTGGCGAAAAGAGAAAAGAAGGCTAAGGAGCCAGTGTGTATAGTGAGAGAAAGGACAGATGCAAATGCCTACTCTTAGGGGTTCTGAGGACAGAGGCCCCTGATCTGTATAAAGTTGTTCTCTTAACTTTAGAACTCTAAATTATCAATATTCATTTTTCTGCCCTTAAACTTTACCAATATCTAGAGCATAATTAATGATCTACAGGGATCATATTATAAATTAGGGTTTTATTTCACATTTCAGGGTGAAATAGCCACAGGGTCCTCCTTTTTCTACAACAAAAGTTATGCTCAAAACATTGCTTGGAAGAAGAAAAAAACATTGCTTGAACAGATCAAAATCTTATGTAACTCTAAATTTGTATTTCAAATGTTTATCTAGAAAAGATCAATCAATGAAATAACTATTTGTTTTTACTCTTGTCCTGTTACGCTGTACTATTTAGGAATAATTTAGTTCATTTAACCTTTCAAAAAGAAGAAAATGTATAATAATTACAAAATTTGGTATAAACAGAAGGCTTTTTTAGAGTGAGTGAATGGAGACACCTGCAAATGTGAGTGACTAACCTGTACTCTGTGCCCAAGGCAGTGGTTCTTGGTGATGCCAAGTCAGTATACACCGATGGTATTCTGGGCGAGGATCCAGTTTTACATCACATGATAACTACAGAATAAAGAGGAAATGAAAGTAAACTTGGTCACCTGATCACTTCTCAAAACTACAAGGTTTTGGAGGTTGAATGGAGACTATAGTGGGCAAGGAAAATATTCCTGGCATTCTGCCATTCCCATCACTTTCACCTTATATTTTTAGTCCATGAAATCCAGGGGTTGAGTTGCTCTGGTGAAAAGAGAAAAGAAGGCTAACAAACCAGTGTTTGTAGTGGGAGAAAGGACAGATGAAAAAGATAAGGTCTGAAGCCTACTCTTAGGGGTTCTGAGGACAGAGGCCCCTGATCTTTAAAGTAGTGGTCATAATACTGAAAATAAAAGCGGCAGACCTAAACAAACACAGATAAATCCAGTATCCATTTACCCATCCTTTACAAAGGACCCAATATGCATTAGGCGCTATTTCCCAATTATACAACTATTTTCAACACAAAACTACTTTCACTTGATATTGCTTACATTTATATTTACTGGTAGGGTAACCTACCATTATAATCATTCTGTGCTTCTCTCTCTAAATCTGTCTGTGTGCGTACGTGTGTGTTCCTCAGTATTAAACTACAAGAGCCACTCGCATGAAAGTTTTGTTCCATTTGCTGTTTCGCAGTGCTGGAGATCGAACTCAGGGCATGCTAGGCAAGTGCTTTCCCACTGTGTTACACCCCCAGCCCTCACATGACTGTTTAATTTGCTAGTGTCTTAGCAAGGTTTTTTTCCCTAGCAATGGCACTGACTGGTTCATGTCAGTACAGTGCAACAAGCACGGATTGGGATATCAGATACCTAGGTTCTTCTCCCAGCTTTACTGCTGATGGTCTTCTGTACTAGCAAGTTATTTTGCTTTCCTGTACCTGTTTGTTCATCTACAAAATGGGGTTATGTTACATAATGGCTAAAATGTCTTCAAGCTTTATGATACTAACATTTAGAAATTGCTATTTGCCAGTGAATCTCAAAATAAAATTTTACTTTGTTTTAAAAGAAGACATTTATGTAAATTTAAGAAGTCAAGTGCATCAAATTATAGTGAATCAAATTTTTTTTCATAGCCTCTTAATGAAGAGCTATTCCTTTTTCAGAAAGAAAACCATATAATTTATCAAATAGAATTATAGACTCAGAACATTTTTTTTTAGTTTTATGAAAAAATAAAACAATTTCATAATGATAAGAATAACAATAGTTATTATAATATGTATTGTTATCATCTTTCTTTTCCTTTTTTTTTTTTTTTTGAGACAGAGTCTTGCTATGTAGTTCAGGCTGGGTTCAAACTCAGTATGTAGCAGAGGCTGGCCTCAAACTTGTGACAATCCTCCTGGCTCAGCCTCCCAAGTGCTGGGATTATAGGTGTGCACACCATGCCTGGCCAAAATACTTTATTAACCAATGTATTTATTTGTACTGACATTACTATTCTGGTCTATTATATTGTTTTGTTTAAGAAAGCACTTGTTTACTAGGACCCTCAATGCTTTAAAAAATAATTGCATCAATGTAGACACATACTTTTTATGAATAAAGAATTATAACTAGTTGATGTTCCACTTCTGAGGCTTTATCTTATTCATTAAAAATCAGGCAGTAGACTGTGGACTAGAAGCATTTCTTCTGCTTTACTGAATATTTGCCCAACAGTAATCACTCAAAAGTAAAAACTGTATTATTTGCTATAGTATATTTTATAGTCCATACGTAAATGTCTATGGGAGAGAATTAGTTAAAAAAAATCTAGAGAATGAGAAGACAAGCCATAGACTGAGAGAAAAAAATTGCATCAGATACAGCTGATAAAGGAATGTACTAAAAATATTCAAAGAATTCTTAAAATTTAACAATACGAAATGAATTATTCAATTTCAAAAAATGGGCCAAGACCAGAACAAACACTTCACCAAAGGAGTTATACAGATGGAAAATAAGCAAGCATATGAAAAGATGTTCAACATCATATGTCATTATGGAATTACATGTTAAAACAATAAGATACTAGCACACATTTATTAGAAGGGCAAAAATCTAAAACACTTATGATACAAAATGCTGACAAGGATGTGGAACAAAAGGAAGTCTTATGCATTGATTGTGAAAGTCAAAAATGGTATAACCAGGGCTGGGGATATAGCTCAGAGGCACAGTGCCTGCCTGGCAAGCACAAAGTCCTGAGTTCGAGTCCTGGTACCAAAGGAAAAAAAAAAAAGAAAAGAAAAGGTACAGACTCTGTGGAAAACTGTTCGGTGGTTTGTTATAAACATAATTTTACCATACAATCCAGCAATCATGCTCTTTGGCATTTACCCAAATGAAGTGAAAACTTATGTGTACATAAAAGCCTGCACATGGATGTTTATAAGTTTTGTTCAAAACTGTCAAGAGTTGGAAGTGACCAAGATGTCCTTCAGTAGGTGAGTAAATACATAAATCATAGTATATCTAGACAGTTATACATTATTCAGCACTAAAAAAGAATGAGCTATGAAATACATGAAAGAAAGGTAAATACATATCACTAAGTGAAAGAAGTCAATCTGAAAAGGTTACATATTATATGATTCCAACTATATGATATTCTGAAAAAAATATATCTATGGAGACAATAAAACAATCAATGGCTGACAGACGTTGTTGGAGGGAGGAATGAACAGGCAGAGTACAAAGGATTTTTAGGACAGTGGCACTATTCCATATTGTAATGGCATTATACATTTGTGAAAACCCATATACTATACTACACCAAAAGTGGACCGGAATGTTACCTACAGATTCTAGGTGATGATACGTCAATGCAGATTTATCAGTTGTCATTAATGTACCACTCGGGTGCCAGGTGTCGATAATGGGGGAGGAGAGGTATGTGTACAGACAGAGTGTATATAGGAACTCTTTGTAATTTTTTTTTTTTTTTTTTTTGTGGTTACCGGGGGGACGACCTCAGGACCTCGCGCACCAACAGGCACCCGTGCCGCTGAGCGATATCACCGGCCCCTTTTTCGTATGTGGGTTCCGGGAGTCGAACTCGGGCCTTCGCGCTTGCAAGGCAGGCGCTTAAGCCGCTGAGCCGTCTCACCGGCCCAATTTTTGTTCAAATTTGTTATGAACCTAAAAGTGCTCTAACAGTAAAATTTATTTATTAAAAACGTAAAATATTCTGGTTTTTTTCTTTGTCTTGCTCTTCCTACAGAGAAGTAACGTCAAAGTGACTTTGAGAAAGGCTTCACAGAAAACACGATACCTGAGTCTCACAACTGTGGAATTTATAAAGCTAAGAAAGAAAATGGTAGTGGTGAAGAAAGAACCATGAAGGAGAAGAAACACAGAAATAGGCAAGGAACTTCAAGTTCATTCTGGGAGCTGCACACAGCTTGGTATGGTCAGAGTGTGGCTGGGAAGCTGGAGAAGAAAACCCTTGGGATAGAGGGCCTTCTGTGCCCTCTGAGGAGTCTGGATTGAATCCTGCTATCATGGGAAGCACTGAAGGATTTTAATTGGAGATAGATTATTACAGTTAGACATCAAAGAGATTTAAGAAGAGACAAGATTAGAAAAAGGAAAGTCATTAAATATGCCCAAAGTTATAATACTAGTAAATGCTGGATCTGTCATTCGAACCCAGTTTTATTTGGCTTCAAAACTCAGGGGATATGGATGGGAGGGTAGTTTGAGAAAACTGGTGAAGATGTGGAAGATTACAGTAAGGAGTAGACAGAGTTAGTCCATAATATATAAAAAGGCAGGTAAAGTGAGCTTTGGCCCCTACTGAATTGATAAAGTGATAATTAAAATAGGTGTATACTCTTCTTGGTTGTGCCTAGTGATCTGGGAATAAAAGTGAAGGACAAAGAAAGAGGATTGAGCCAAGTTTGTGGATTCTTTGAGTGTGTTAAAATGGAAGAGGAAAAAAAAAGTTGAGACTACTGGAAAAAGTTGTGTGGTATGTTTTATCACACACATACCACACATACCACAACTTTCTTAGATGAAGAAAGTTGTGAGCCAAAGGGGCTTACAGAGTGAGGAAAAAAGGTAGAGGTCACAGGAGTGAATTTTTACACTAGATTTCATGTCTGCTGATGCGTAATTTGCCACTATTCCTAAATGGTACACCTAAATGGTATATCAAAGTTGGTGATTTCTGAGATGGAGCAGTTAGGATAAAGAAAAGCATATGTATGTGAATTGCTGAAGTAGAAATAAAAGGTATTTAGATTATGGAGGTAAAGCAACTGATGGGCAGAGGTAAGGTAGAGAGGAACACTATTAAACAACTGCCAAAGACCTCACTGTCTGTGGGGATGGTCTGTGGGAGGTTTGATAAGAGTGACGGTGTGTGTGTCTGTGTGTGTGTATGTTCAGAAGGCTCAGGGAAACAGGCTGGGCCTGAGAGATCCACACTATGAAGGAGAGTTTGTGAGAAAATAGATGTCCAAAGGGGATTTTGCTCTGGGTAGAGGCCTGGGGTGACACACTTGAGGCCCTGGGCAGTGCTGGAGGATGTATCTCAGCTGGGGTCTGGCTGAAGCTTCCAAAGAGTGGTTAAAGGAGCCTTATCACCCTAACTTTTTCGATAAGTGCTCTAAAAGTTATGAGACATTGTTTCCATTAGTATACCACAGAGAGGCTTGAGCACATTTACCCTATAAATCATCTGTCTAAAGCTTACCATATAACTTTAAAATTCATACATATGCTGGTATGGATCAATTTCAAAAGTTTCCAAAGTTCTTTAGCCTAGTTTTATTTATTTTTTAAAAATTTATGTGTGTATGTATTTATTTGTAGGACTGGGGATTGAGCCCAGGAGCTTCACACTGAGCTACATCCCCAGCCCTTTTTAATTTTTTAAATTTTGAGACAAGGTATCGCTAAATTGCCCAGGTTGGGCTTAAACTTGTGGCCCTCCTGGTTCAGTCTCCCAGAGTGCTGGGATTAGGGGTTTACACCACCATGCACATCTAGTTTTAATTCTTATTTTCTAATATATTAAAACCAATGTATATTTCCTGTAAGTCATGGGCAGTACTGTCATTTTAAATATCTATAATTATTTTATTTTACTTTTTTTTTTCTAAGCTGGCCTGAACTCACTACATAGCACAGGCTAGCCTTGGACTTACAGTGATCCTCCTGCTTCAGCCCCCTGAGTGCTGGGATTTCAGGCAAGCACCACCATGTCCAGCTAATATGTATATTTTAAATCTACAAGCCTGATGTCTCATGTAACGTGCATCCCATAATATCTTTTAGTGATCATTGATCTTATCACAATAAACAATCACATTTCCCTCTACAAATCCAAACACCTTAGCAATTTTCAAACAACATAAGCGTTTTATTTAAATGCTTTGTACTTGGCTGTTTGTGTCCTCAGTCAGAGAGCATCTGTCAAGCTCCTCCACTGTGAAGAGCAGGAGTAGTGAAGGAAAGCACAACGGCAGGTGAATTAGAGCAGTGCGGAGGAGATGCAAAAGGCTCGCAGGTCTCAGGACTCAGCGGGCTCATGGGAGAGGAATGTGTTTTACCTTTTCCACTTCTCAATCACTGCCTCAGGCAAGTTGTTAACACAGATGGGAATTGCTTCAGGTATGTCTTCAGAGGGAAAAAACTGAGAACACAGGCAGTAGAGAGTGCTTTGATTGGAATTAAGGAAACATGATAGAAGATAAGGACTTGTAATCCCAGCATTTATGAGGCCGAGGCAGGAGGATTACCACGAGTTTGAGGCCAGCCCGAATTACAGAGCAAGACCCTGTCTCGAAAAAAAAAAAAAAAAAGGAAAAGAAAGACGATAACAATACATAGTGTAATAACTATTGTTATTCTTATCATTGATTATGAAATTGTTTTATTTTTTCATAAAACTAAAAAAAAATGTCCTGAGTCTATAATTCTATTTGATAAATTGTATGGTTTTCTTTCTGATTGTGTACTGAAAATCAGAAGTATTTCTACTCCAACCAGTCAGGAAGTATTTATTCTAAATTGATGCTCTTCTGAATGCTTTGATGAAAAGGATCACATATTCTGTGCTAATCTTTTAAAAATAATGCAACATTGCCCTACCCGTAGGATGGTGATAATGGAGTCCAGCAGCGTATGGCCAACACTAACTTTCAATACCCATCCCACTTCCCCAAAGCACAAACGGACTGTGGCACCTATTCTGGATAGCGGCAGTAAGTGGTGTATCTGAGCTGCACCTTGCGTGAGAAAAGAGGTAAGATTTACCATGCCTCAAGGGGGCGAACAGTGCCCTGAAGTGGCAGTGACTGTCGGTGAAGGTGTGTGGGTGACTTTCGGAGTTAAAAATAAAAGGGACAAATAGCCAAACATACGGATGACCTATGCTGGCAGTTCCAATGACACAACTGTAGGAGGAAGGCATCAGATTCTTAGATGAGTTCTCGGTTCCCTGAACTGACTGCACGTGAACAGCATGAAGTGTCAGCCTGATCACAGAGCACCGCCCCATCAGTGCTGTCAGGATGGATGGCTGCACGAAGTCAGTGTGAAGGAAGAGATGATGGGTGTTTAAATGAAAAATAGATAAAGGATTCATAAGAACTTTTCAGAGTAAAGAGAAGTCTCTCTTACAACAATGTGGATTTTTCTTATTTCTTTAGTTTAGTAAATTCAGTATCATTGGTTTGACTATCTCAACCCAAGCCTTAGAACTCTGACCTTCTGACTTGACCAGAATACTTTCGTTCACTGATGGCTTTTTTTTTCTTTTCAACTTAATTTCAAATAAGACCACTACTGTGGTTGTTGAAAAAAAAAAAACTGATTCTTTAATAAAATCTTAAGGAAAGATGTCTTTATATATTAGTCCACGATCTCAGTTTTTACTCTGTATTCTCAGAGTAATATTTTATTAGTACTTCCTTTCCTCTTCTATGTTTCATGTTCTTTGTGTCAGTTAATGATAACGTTCTGTCATATCTGAATTTATTTCAGAACTCTTGAAAAATGGTTTGATACTATAGTTTATATTGTCAAGAAAGTTATTAGTAATCTAGAATGTGTATGATATAATTAATAGAGTAGTAAATTAAACTGAGTAGTGCTGGTGGAGAAAGGGACCTAATTTCCAAGTGATTTTTACTGTAGGTATAATGCCTCAGTCTTAGTTGTCCTTTTCTAAAAAATAGGGTCACTCTGGTCCTGAAGCACTAGTGTCTCTTTCTAGTTCTTTGATTTTTTTTTTTTTTTTGATTATTTGAAATTTATCAATGGTAGTCACAGAAAAAGTGAGCAGGTTAACTGTCCTCTGTGAGTTTACACTGGGAAACAGAATTCTTGTCTCTCATTCTGTATAGGTCTAGTGTTAAGGTGGTGCCCATTTCGTTCTATTCACTGCTTTGTATCCACTTAATGTTTTAAGCCTTGCTTTTCTGGACTTCTTTATAAACTTCTAGCTGCAAAAAATGATTTCCTTTAGAAGTTATATGAGGGAATAAAAGTGAAACTTTCCCCTCCATTGTCTATTATAGAACAAAAAATATTACCACATTTGCCATAAAAACAGATATAAAATTCTGCATGTTTATTTTAGACAGTAAGAGAATCAGATCCTTAATTGTTATCAGGCTTCTATTTGGTTTCTGGTCATTAGAAAGCATTACCCTGGCTTTGATGATGGTTGGGCGAGGATCCAAGATGCCCTGCATCTTTCTCAGTGCAGGCACAACAAAGAGATTGCAGGTGACCACAGCTGATACAGGATTCCCTGAAAGTCAACCAAGCAGTTATTTACAGTCTGTCACATAAAAATTTGCTAAATAGTTACATCCGTCCATGCCTTCAGGTATCACAGAATGTGATGGAAGTGACCAACTACTAGTGTTTCCTCTTCTGAGTCACCTTGAATCCAAGAGGCTGACACAATACAGGTATAGTTGACCAAATGCCACAGATAATGTGAACATTTGGGTCTTCCAATTCAATACAGAAAAACGTGATACCTAGAAGCTGTTTGACACTATTTCTGCTTTCCTGACAGACATGTGTTGAAAGCCATTACTAATCCTGGTAAGACACACCCCCTCCACTTTCCTCTCTTTAGTGAGGGTGACTAGACCCAGGCCTTCATGCTATGTACATACTCTACCACTGAGCATGTGCCCCTTAATTAGCTAAGTTTTAAAGCAGGTTAAATGTTTTATATATCTTTTTGCTATTTTTAAAGCATTTGAAAATTATTGTAGTAATATAAGCTTGGTACCAAAAATTAGAAAGTATAGATAAACATAAGGAAATTTACCTATAACTATCTCTACACAGAAATTTCTTTAAATTAAAAAAAAATGAATGATTTAAGATGTAAAGGACTTGAAGATGAATACTGTTATGGACAGAATTGTGTCTCCTTTAATTCATCTGAGGAAGCCTTAACCCCCAGTGTGGTTATATTTAGAGACAGAGCCTTTAAAGAGTTGAGTAAAGTCAAATGAAGACATAGGGCTTCAGGTCTAAACCAAAAGAGCTGATGTCCTTATAAAGAGTAAGAAATACCAGAAGTGTCTGCAGACAGAGGAAAGGCTGTACAGGGACATGGTAAGAACGTGGCTTTCTGTAAGCCAGGGAGAAAGGCTCACTAGAGAACAACCCGGCTGGCCCCTTGATGTTGGACTTCTAGCTTCCAGAACTATGAAAAAATTTCTTTCTTTATTTCTTTCTTTTTTGTGAGATAGGGTTTCCCTATGTAGTTCAGGCTGGCCTGGACTCACTGTGTAGCCCAGGCTGGTCTCAAACATGCAGTGTACCTCCTGCCTCAGCCTCCCGAGTGCTGGTATTACAAGCATGCACCACCATGCCTGGCTTGAAAAAATTAATTTCTATTAAGCTACCCATTCCATGGTATTGTTATGGCAGCTGTAACAGACTGCCACAAATACCAAGTTCTTTCTCTCTTTCTGCCTCGTTATTATATTTTGGAGCGGGGAGAGGGTGGGGGGTTGAACTCAGGGCCTTGGCACCGAATTACATCCTAGCCCTCTTTTTTTTTGTTTTGATTTTTACTTTGAGACAGGATCTTGCTAAGTCACTAAATTGCTCAGGCTAGTCTTGAACTTGCACTTGTGATCCTCTCAAACCTGCTTCAGTTCTCAGAGTGCTGGGATTACAGGCATGTGTCATCACACCTAGCTTCAAGTTCTTTTAAAGTGATAAGAACTTGAGAAATTCAGTTGTACCTCTCCAAGAAGAAATCTAGGTGTATCATGCACTTCATAGGAAGGGTGGGCTATGAAAAACAATAATGACAACAACAAAACTAGGTATCAATAATAGATCTGGGGGCCAGTGAGATGGCTCAGCGGCATAAGCGCCTGCCTGGCAAGCGCGAGGGCCCGAGTTCGACTCCCAGAACCCACATACGAAAAAAGGGCTGGTGATATTGCTTAGCGGCATGGGCACCTGCTGGCGCGCGAGGTCCTGAGGTGGACCCCTGGTACCCACAAAAAAAAAAAAAAAAGATTTGGTTGCTTGTATGTATTTTTAACTAATCACACAATACAAATTTGGCAAGTTTCAAACCTCTTTGAGTCTAACTTTACTCATTTACAAAATGAAGAGTTTGGACTATAAGATTTTCAGGATCCTTTCTGGTTCTAAAATTCTAATTTTATTCATTCTTTCATAAAGTTGTATGTGAATACATATGTACCAACAGACAGTGGTAGAAGGGGTTAGTAGCTTTTTTAGGTTACCTTGCCTTAAGAGCTGCTAATTTCATCATCAAAGTAAAAGGTAACGAACATTTCATACTATTATTAGGTAAAGCCATACATTTAATTCTTTTTTTACCCACAAAAGTGGTCAAGAATGAATTTTTTTTTGTGGGTACCGGGGGGTCGACCTCAGGACCTCGTGCGCCAGCAGGCGCCCGTGCCGCTGAGCGATATCACCGGCCCCTTTTTCGTATGTGGGTTCCGTGAGTCGAACTCGGGCCCTCGCGCTTGCTGGGCAGGCGCTTAAGCCGCTGAGCCACCTCACCGGCCAAGAATGAATTTTTTAAAGTTGTAGAAAGTAATGAGTGATACTAATACTTTCAATGGAAAAGTAAGTTGTACAACAGAATAGCAGATTCTTAAGGAGAATCGATTACTTTTCCCTTGCCTCAAAATACCAATGATTACAAAATTCCTACAATATCACTGCTTTATACAATTACTGTTCAATAATGAACTGCTCTGAGGGTGACAGGCAAGCAGAGCAAGGTGCTTTGACGGACTCCAAGGAATAGTGTGATTCTTCAGTGGTTGTGATGCCAGTATTGCCAACTCATTCAGTGTTAAGTAGGCTGCAGAAATACCAACATTAAATAGCGTGCCCTGACTGCAGAAAGGCTGAACTCCACAGTTACTGACATTCCGATTCCCACAGTATCTTGCACACACGAGGAAGCTTGCTATACAGCCTGTCTCTTACTTGCCTGGGTAAAAGAAGCATCTGGCACTGCCCTTGATGTCACTTGAATTACCCTAAAGTCTACACTTGAGGCGATATTCAATATATGGCTATTGCTATATGGCTGTACCAAGATCTGAACCACGTAGGGTTTATAATTTGGTGCTTTGAAATACTAAAACAAAAACAAAAACAAAAACAACAACAACCCTTAAGGATAAAAAAACAAAAAACACCCAAAAACCTGCTCTGTATAACTAGGAGTGATACCAAACAGTTGTAAATAGTGGTTATTTTTGTGTAGGTGGAGGATTATGGTTACTTTAGGCTTATCTGTATTTTCCAATGTTTTTTGTAGTGAATATGTGTTGCTATAGAAATTTTACAAAATTAAAAAATAGCAAGTGAATACACAAAACTTTTAAATTGTCTAAAGTGGGTCAAGATTAATGATAATCTTCAAATACGTGTACTCAAGGAAAGCAGTAAATATACTTTAGAAACTAAGAGTCATTAGGGGTTGAGAATGTAGCTCAGTGGTAGAGTACTTGCCTAGCATTCATGAGGCCCTGGGTTTCATCCCCAGCCCAAACCAAGCAAAAAACAACCAACCAAAAAACAAAACCAACCAAAAAATACAAACAAAACAAACAAACCAAACCAACCAACTAACCAACCAACCAACCAAACCAACCCCCCAAAAGAAAGTGAACACCTTGTAATCTGAACCACTTTGCTGGTCTGTAATCTAAACATGTGAGTTGTTGCTGCCCTCTTTTGGTTCATTCAGTCTGAGCAGGAAACATTTTGAATAAAAGTAACAATTTGAAGATAGATCTTACTTTCATAATTTCCTAGGCAGATCAACAACATCTCATTAGTAATGGTGAAATAGGTTCCCAAATAACCTTCATTGCTATACTATCACTGTCACTGATGGTCTGCAGGTTAAGTCAAGTCTTCTGTAGACAAAGTAGTCTAATGAAATGGTTTTCAGAGTACCTGAGGACATATTAAATTAGATGCTACAGATATATTTTGAGGACTAGTTTCCTTATGTATTCCCTCAACATTTTCTACATGGTGAATATCTCTTTTATGCTAATAGGGGCTTAAAAATGTTAAAGTTTCAAAACGTTCCGCTTAGCTCCATTTCTTTATATTTTTATTTTAAGATTTTCTTAAAAAGCAAATAAAAATCCCAAACCTATGAGATTTGTGATTCTGAGAGGAATAAGTAGGTTAATTCTGAAGGAATCTGTGTGCTTAAAAAAATAGGAACCAGGACAGAATTATTAGAGGATATTTTTAAAAGTTAAGAAAAAAAGTAGCAATACAAAAGTTCTAAATGGCTTTAAAATTTGCCACAGTTCATAATGACCTTAAATACACGGTCAAAAATAATAAAATTGAATTTGAAAATCCTTGTAAAATGAACCACTTTGCTTTTTCTACAATCTCCACATGTGAGTTTCTGCTCACATGGGTGCAAGGGTGGGGATGTGAGGCTGTCATGTTGATAAAGCGTTGGATGTGGCTCAACTGCACCCTCCACCTCAAGCTGGTAAGGACCAGAGGCAGCTTTGTATTTTTATTTTTTGTTGCATTGGGAATCAAACCCAGAGCCTCATGCATGTCAGCCAAGCCCCAGCCCTAGCTCTTAGTTTTTGATCTAATATTTACCTGGGTGACTCAAAGCTCTATGGACCACTGAGCACAATATTTCTAGTGAGAGATGATTGAGTGCTAGCTGATCAGTTTCCTAGAAGGAAAAGGCAGGTGCTCTAGAAAGATCTAGTGATAGCCAACATTTGATTATCATCTTAGGTTTTGGCATGTGCTTTGGCAGAGAGTATCTAATTTGATTTTTGCACCATCCTGTGAAGCAGGCATTAATCCTATTTAATAGGTGAAGAAATAGCCTCAGAGAAGGTAAGTGATTTGTTAGTAAAGCTGAGTCTTGAGTCCAAGTCTTTCAGATCCCAAAGCCAATGATATGATCAGGGACTGGTCATGTGAGAAGTCCAGAAAGTTTTTGGTCATTTTTCCATAAAAAACAGAAAACAATTTCTATAATTCTTACCTGGTAGTGCAAAAATAATTTTTCTTACTCCATCAATATCCAGAGTTGCAAATGTTGTTGGCAGGCTAGAGGGAAAAAAAGAGGTAATTTGTTAGTGACTGCTTAGTAACCTAACAAGTATATCATGTGTTCTGGTTTTCTTGTTTGTGGCTATCCAGTCAGATCACTGATTATATAAAGCGCTTTTCTGTTGATTTGCCTTTAAAGCTTTATACTCTTAAGTATTTCAGGAACATTTAAATAAATTTGTTTAAATTTATGAATCACTAAACTTCCTGGTTTTCTGCAGCTCATTCTTTTTCTTCTTGACAGTGGCACAGAAGCATACTCTAAATTCTGGTTTCCGAGTTTCTCCACCCCTTTTTCTTTTTGTACTGGAAATTGAACCCAAGGCTTTTGCACAGAGCTACATCCCCAGCCCTTTTAATTCTTTGAGACAAGGTCTTATGTAGCCCAGGCTGGGCTCAAACTTGCAATTCTCCAGCTTCAGCCTCCTGAGCTGCTGGGATTACACCACACCTGGTTCCCCTGCCCCCTGCTTCTAGTTAGTGATATCTATATTATTTTTGCTAGAGATTTACAACAATTTTTCTTATTATCAGAAGACGACCTAATAATGCATATCTAACTGCCTATTGTTCAAGATAAATATTTATCCTTTTAAAACTATACTTGGCAACTTACATAAAAACCTCCTTCATATAAAAAGAGCTTTTGAAATATCCAAATAAATAAAATACTATGGGTAGAACAAAATTAAAACAATAGTAATTAAAAATATTAAATCATGCTTCCTTAAATTCTATCTTGAACTCTTATCATGGGGATATGGGAGAGGTGAGTAGTATGGACGGAGTGGACAGTTGAGAAAAGTGATCTTTTTCTATTAATTATCCTCATTATATTAATGAAATGAGCAAGGCAGAATCCTTAGGGAATACTGAAACTTCCATATAGGTGAAAATTTATCCTTTTAAGCACCCAAATTATTATTATTATTATTATTTATCAGTACATGTTTGTGGTACACAATGAATACATTCATTGTGGGTAGTTGGTACAGATACATGCATGATACATCTTAATGCTTTTTACATTCCCTTCCCCTTCTCCCTGTTCCATTGGCAAAAGATCTATCTCCCTGTTTCCTATTATCTATCTTTTATTTTGCTCTTTGATTTATTTGTACTTTGGGTTTCTCATATAAGAGAAACCATATGATATTTAAATTTATGTATCTGATTTACCCAAATTATTATCTTTACCATTTTTGCAGGTTGATCTTTCAAAAATGGGTCACTCATTAACTTTTGCAATAATTTTGCTATTTTTGATTATTTATAACCATCATTATTAATATAATCTGCCATAATACAGTGATGTTAGATCACAAAGGTACTATTGGTTATTTGCATCTATAAAACATAACTCTACAGTGCTGTGTTTCTATGGTTCTCATTTCTGTTTTCTTCCCCCTAGTTTTTTTTTTCCTGTGGTTTCCCTTAATGCCAGATTGCCATCACTTCAACCCAAAAAGCTGGCTTTAGGTATGGCAATCAAAGACCAGTAGTAATAGTCATATTATTAGAATGATAATATTAATAATAAAAGTATTTTAAAAGTAACATCTATGTATTACATTCATTATTTCATTTCAAAATCTCACCAACAACCTCTAGAGGTGACAATTATCACTCATTTTGACGAGGAAACTCAAAACTCAGAGAGATTAAGCAATTGGCCAAGAATTATTTAGCTACTAAGTAGGGAAACAAAGCTCTGAACCAAGGTTATTCTAACTTCATGGCTCACAGTTAGGTACAGCTCTGATGGGTGCTCTATGAGAGGTTAGTATACAGGTTTGGTGACCTCTACTCTGGCTCTTCCCAGGCTTCTTTTTTTTGCTTACTTCTGGATTTTTTGCTGTGTTTTAGAAAAATAAGATTAGACTTTTGTGTTGATTTATCAATGGGTAATTTGGCAGTTATTATTACTGTATGATAAAAAATAATTTCCAAGATACGCTCTTGATAACAGGTATGCTTACTATACATGACCCATAAAAAAAGTCTTTAGTAGGTCTAGTTAATAATACTCCAAATGCTTTTCTGAGTATCTCTGTCTCTAAAACGAAAGAGGAAATTATATTCGTAATCCATGTAGGAAGAACAAAGCTAAACTATATTTGAGCTTTTTATTTTTTATTTTTGTACTAGTAAGTAGCAGTTACGTTTAAATTCTTGTTAAGTTTAGACAAGTATAAAATTCTGGCTAATTAAAAGAAGCCTATGTAGATTTCTAAACCACTTTATTATAGCAAGGTAGCACACAAATGCATAATACTTTCTCCCTTCTCCTGTATTTAAAGCCGATTTAAATTATAAGGCCTCTATAAATCATCTTTTGTATCTTGCAGATAGGAAATGTGATTTCTCAAAAGGTACCCACTTTACAAAGATTCTATTTACACAAACATTTTGCTATCATGTACTGCTGTCACAAGTGTCCTACTTCTAGACTGTGAAGCTTTTGTTTAAGCTCTGGAAGGCCACTTCTTTGGAATTCAATTATTGTTCAATTCTCCTGAGATCAGAATGTAACAGCATTTATGCAATGACTAAAGTCCCAAAGTGTTACGACTTTAGGGGAGAGGAACAGACATTAGGAATTGAGGAACTCCTAAAGGTGAAACAAGTGGTAAATACTAAACTGAAAAAAAAAGAGTACAAAAAATTATTCTTATAGGTGCTATATTTTATATAACAGATATACAAATAATTCTCTAGAGATGAGGGCAAGTTATGTTAGCATCCTTCCCACCACAAAGGGAAAAATCAAATTTCAAGATTAGTGAGAAGTTCATTACATGTTTTTGACATGTCCTCTATAGTCTAATCAAATTAGCATATCTAAAGGGACAGGAAAAGGAAAAAAAAAAAAAAAAGCCTAGCATAACAATTCTTAACAAGAATGACCCAAATACCACAGCTTCAATAAGAAAAGGTCTTTATTAGTATGGTCATATTGAGGCACACGCAGTAGGCAATTACAAAAATATACTGGCAAGAATTACTGTGTGGGCCGGTGAGATAGCTCAGTGGCATAAGCACCTGCCTGGCAAGTGCAAGGTCCTGAGTTCGACTCCCGGTACCCACATTAAAAAAAAAAAAAAAAAAAAAAGAATTACTTTGTAAATTCTATCAATCGTGGAGAAAGCCTTAGGTATAAACTTAACTCTAATAAAAGTGGTCAAATCATGGAGGTAAATCCTATTTCCTGTATTAGAACTGAAATACACAACAAATCAGGGATATTAGGAGGGTTGGCTTGATAAGGCAGGAATATGCTGATGGTTCCCATTGCTCACTTTATTTATTTTGTATACTGGGGATGAACCCAGGGCCTTTGCACCAACCTACATCTCCAATCCTTTCTTTTCTTTCTTTCTTTCTTTTTTTTTATATGCAGGTACCAGGAGTTGAACTCAGGACCTCGTGCTTGCCAGGCAGGCGCTTATGCCGCTGAGCTATATCACCGGCCCTTTCTTTCTTTCTTTCGTTTTTCTTTTCTTTTCTTTTTTTTTCCTATGAGACAAAGGGTCTTGGTAAGTTGTTGAATTGTTCAGGCTGGGCTTGAGTTTGTAATCCTCCTGCCTCAGCCTCTCAGAGTGCTGGGGCTATAGGAATGCACCACCACACCCAGCCATTATACCATAGCTCCCTTACAACAACTGGGAAACCACTACTCTATTCCCTTAGGGTTCCCAAGAGGATCCATCAGAGCACTAAAGTACTGAACTAAAGTATTACTGTTGCCCCTGACAGCACGGAGGTATCCTGAAATGCTCATCCATACAGAGTTCTTTGAATAGAAATTGAAGGTTCACTGAGTTAACAGGGGTCTGAGCAGGGTTTGTTTTTCTTTGAGGGTTTACAACTCATACAGAATCTCCCTGTAATGGTCCTTTGTTAGGAGTTATTAGTTTTTAGGAACTATGTAAAATCTTGGTATGTGTTTATTTTTCTTTTCTCCTGGGAAAGAGTAAGAAGCAGTATGAAATTCCACTTGTGAAGGGGGAAAAAAAAAAAAAAAGAAGAATCCAAATCTAATTAAACCTTTAGATCTAGCTCTCAATCTATAGAATATGCTGGAGATAGAGAAATATGTTAAACACAGCCCATGGGAGCAAAAAGGCAAATCCGTTGTCAGGCCAAGTCATCCAGTTTCTCCAACAATGCCATAACAATCAACCAGTCAATAAATAAAATAAAAGTAAAAAAAAGGCAAGGAGGACTAAATGTTTTGATATAATAAAGACTTAACTAAATACAAGGAGTGGATGTTACTTGAATCCTAATTCAAACAAAACAATTATAAAAAGGTATTCTTTTTCTTAATGTTTGGGAAAATTTTGATTATGAACAGAATATTAGATGAAATTAAAGGATTTTTGTTAGGTGAGATAACACTGTTGTTTTTATGTAAGAGAATGCTATTGTTTTTATTATTTGATGTGAACACCAAAAATGAAATGATTTCTAGAATTTGCTTTAAAACAACCCACCCTCATTCCCCTGAAGGAGAAAAGATAGGGGAGATTAATAAAACAATTACAGAAGAATGTTGATAGCCACTGATGCTAAGTGATGAATACAAGTGGGGGGCATATCCCTACTTTTATGTATAATTAAGAATTTTTATACTAAATCATTTTTAAAAAGAATAAGTAGTATAGGGAGATAGAAAAAAGAGGACGGAACTAGATACAGAACTAAAAAGGAAAAGTTTGTAAGGTTCCTTTCTTTGTTTATCCTAAACTTACTGATTCATAAGAAAGATGAATTTTTATTTCAAATAGGAGCTGCAGTTATGCAAAGGATTCTACTACTGTAATACTTCTTTTTTAAAAAATAGTTAACCCATAATAGAAAGTATAAAAAGAAAGCATTTAAAACTTATTTAGTTAAAGAAACCCAAACCAACCCCATAAAGGAGATAAGATTTTCATACCCTGGTTTCATAAAAACCCTGCCAAAATGGATCTGAGCATGAAGATCAATGTCCAGCACCTGCTTGAGATAGTCCTGCAAACATTAAAAATAATCATTTTACTTTCGAACATTTTAGTATCAGACTTCCAATACCTTAAATGAAAATAAAATGAATTTATAAGACTTAAAAGAAACATCCTTATTTTAGTGAGGTTTGTTTAACATAAATGTGATTTAATTCTTCATTCATTCATCTATTCAATAAATACTTGTTCACTACTTGGTATATGCTGAGTACCAATCTAGGTGAGGGGGTGGTAGTCTTGAACAAAAGAGACAATGTCCCTGACCTCATAGAAAAGTACTTTCTAGTAGGGGAAATTAGGTAATAAGTAAAATAACTATATTAATGTATAATATCCTTACTTGTTGGGCTATTGACTGTCTTTTCAGACAGAATTTTATGTCTGAGAAAGGCTATTAACAAGGGTATTTTAAAAAGTTGTCTCTAGGCAGGGAAGCCACATGTATGCCCCTACACTATTCTGCGTAATGGGCTTATAACCTCCCTTGAAGAAAGACTTGGACATTTGCCTGAAGACCACCAAGTCTAAATAAGTCAACTTTGAAAAATAAAAAATAGAGAAGAAACTCTAAAAATAAATATTCTTTTTTGGGGGGGAGCAGGAATCGAACTCACGACCTTGCACTTGCCAGGCAGGCACTGTGCCGCTGAGCTATATCCCCGGCCCTCAAAATAAATATTCTGCTAACAAAAACACAACCAACCTGAGGTTATGACTAACCCAGAGTGATCTGACAAAAGTTGATCTTTGAAAATAAAAGTTAACACTGCCCTATGGTAGTTGTATAGACAGAAAAAAATTTGCAGTGCTTAAAATTTCTCTTAAGTAAACAACTTCTGGGTCTATTACCAAATTTCTTCTTCATTAATCTAAGAGTGAGGCTCCTAACCTGCCAAAATTTCTAATGTTTCACAAACTACAAGATACTTTGTTTTATTTTTAAAATCCACTCCCTTCTCTCTCCACAATCTCACTTAACAAACATCTCGCCTGGATTGAAATGTGTCCCTTTGCCAGTAGTCCTACTTTCCTCTCCTCCAGGAGTAAGATGTCTTCTGAGACAAATCTGAGCAAGTGACTTTATAATACTTTAACAACTTCCTGGTGTTTAGGAAAAGTCATCTTGTAAATATTATCTCTAAAATTTCTAAATTTTCTAGCTCTCTTTGAAATCATTAGTCTCTTCAGTCAGCCCTCTTTGCCACCCAGCCACATTCCTCTCTTCCTCTTTCTTCCAAGAGTATACTGCTTTTAGTTTCCTAAGCTCTCTTGCCTCCACTCTGAAAATATTCTTTCTTCTGCCTTAAGTACTTTCTAACCTCCTCTCCACTCTTTTCTGTTCAGTCATCTTCTCAGCCTCCTCTGATCTACCAAGGCTGGATGACAGGTTGATTAATTCATTTATTTTTATTTTGACATTTCAACATCTATATTATTAGATGTAATAAATTCAGAATTGTTAAAAGAAAAAGAAAAACATAAATAAACAAAAATTAGAATCATTACATATTCCTGATGAATGGATCCATTTAAAATGACAAACAAGGGGGCCGGTGAGATGGCTCAGCGGCTTAAGCCCCTGCCTGGCAAGCGCGAGGGCCCGAGTTCGACTCCCGGAACCCACATACGAAAAAGGGGCCGGTGATATCGCTCAGCGGCACGGGCGCCTGCTGGCGCGCGAGGTCCTGAGGTCGACCCCTGGTACCCACAAAAAAAAATAATAATAAATAAAAAAAATAAAATGACAAACAAAATGTTCCTCCTAATATCTAATACACCTCTCATCAAACCTGGGGCCTCAGGCATGCTAGGCAAGTGCTCCACCACTGAGTCACACCCCCAACTTTCTCTTTGCCTCTCTTTTTCCTACTCCTCTACTTTTTAAAGCAAATATAATTGTGTTTTTGGGGTGCTTATTAGAATTGCAATCTAAGAACACAGTTTTTCTTATGTTTTTGAAGGTAATGTGTTTTGCTGGTACAATTTTCTTTTTGTACTTGGTTTTAGTTTTGTCAAAATCATAAAAACCTGAAGAGGCACTGGATGATGACATATTCTTCTAGGAGGAATTTAATTCCTTCTAGCAGTTAGTTATGGTGAACTTATTCCTAGAGCTCAGCGGTTTAAAGGTTTAAACTGAAAGTCTAAGATATTTTCCAAGGTGCTTCCTCTATAGCAGGCCTTAAACTCCTAGGAGGATGAAAATTTTCCTTACTTCTTAGGTTCTTAGCTACTCTTTTGTTTGGATTCTTGGTCTCCTATACCACTTCTTCTTCACCTGTACCTGGCTTAGAAATCAGCAATTTTTTTTCATTTAGTGGTAATGGGGTTTCAACCCAGGGCCTTAGTACTGAGTTACATTCCCAGCCCTTTTTTATTTTTCAGAGTTCTCACTAAGTTACCCAGGCTGGGCTCAAACTTAACAATCCTCTTGCCTCAGCAGCCCAGAGTGCTACGTGTACACTCAGCTTAGTCTTTATATATTTATATTTATAAAATAAATCCCTAGGGAATAACATGGGCCTTTCAGTCATTCGTTTGTTCTACCTTTTTTTTTTTTTTTTTTTTTTAAACAGTGCTGGAGATTGAACGGAGGGTCTTAAGCATGCTAAGCAAGTACTCTACCAATGCCCCAATCCTTTTTTTGTTTATTTGTTTGTTTTTGTTTAGTTGATTTTTGAGAAAAGGACTTCCTAAATTGCCTAGCCTTGCCTTGCTCTTGTGATCCTCCTGCTTTAGCCATCCCAGTGGCTGGGATTATAGGTGTGCACCACCATACCCAGCTCAGCAAATATTTTTGAGGGTTTTTAATGTATCAGGAGTTCTATGTGTTGAGGATTTAATGGTAAACAAGACATACAAAGAGGTCTTGTTATATTTTACTGGAAGGAATATCCCATAATAAATGTCATTTAATTGTCACATAAAATAATTGTCATTTGTGATACATGTTATGAAAAGAATAAGCAGGTGCTGGGATAGAGACTGAAGGGATCAGGTGGAGGATAAGGAAAGGCCATTTTAGAAGCCTGCAGGATAAGAAGGATGCAAGCATATGAAATGTGGAAGGAAGAGAATTCCAGAGAGAGGGAAGCACATACGAAGGCTTCTAAAGTAGCAAAGCATGTGTCTCGAACTACAGAGACAATGGAAGGTAGCGAATGAGAAAGAGAGGTGTAAGGTGAAGTTGCAAAAGTAGGCAGAGGCCATTCCTATAGGGCCTTCAGGTTATGATACAGAGTTAGGAAAACAGATGCTTATTAGATATATTTAGGGCTGGTGATATAACTCAGCAGCACAGTGCCTCCCTGCCAAGCGCAAGGTCCTGAGTTCGATTTCTGGTACCAAAAAATATATATATATATTTAAAAAATGAATGAATTATTTCTCTTGGAAAAAGCCCCTCTTTTCAAAAAATGTCCTTTTTAGTTCTTTCTGTACATGAAGAAGAGCTTCATGTTCTTTGTGACAGAAGGAAATCTTGTACTTAAGTGATAAAGGCGGAGGATCATTATTCTTAAATTTTTCTCTACTCTTGAAGCAACAAGAATCTTTGTCTGATAATCTGATGCACACTCAGGTAAGAAGAAAAACAAACAGATGAAGGGGCAAGGTCTTTTCCTCAACTCGGGTGAGGACAAATACCAGTGTCAGAGAAATTGTGAAAGACTTTGAAATGAACAGAAAGATCCCTGGAGGTTCAATGCAACACAACCTTCTGGGATGTATCTTTGAGTTATTATAGCAATTAAGCTGTAAAAAACTTATAGTGAATGTAATGGACTAGATATGCCCTGTCTTCCCTGAATTCATTATGTTGAAACCCTAATCTTAATGTGATGGTAGAATCTTTGCCAGGTAATTAGGTCATGAGGGTGGAGGCCTCATGAATGGGATTCATACCCCTAGAAGAGAATTAGCTACCTCACTTTCTGCCATTGAAAGTACAAGAAGTGAGCTGTCTGCAGCCTGAAAGAGAGTGCTCATCAGAATCCATCATACTGCCATCTTGATCTCAGAATTCCTATGCACCAGAGCTGTGAGAAATAAATGTCTGCTGTTCAAGCCACTGTATTTTGTTACAGCAGTCCGAGCTAAGATAGTGAACATGTTACCCAAAGAAATACAAATGAACTTTGTTTGATGTAGATGTAACTGATTACTCTATCATTATAGATCAGTTTTATATCATTAGCAGATTTATTTCAGCACTCCTGATTACATGTTTGTGGTTGTTCTTTGAATTCTTTGAGTCAGTTATAATATCTTACTAGTTTCCACATTATTGAGTTAAATGAAACCTTTTACATGTGTTCATTTTATATATTTGTGAGATAAATGATTTTGTTTTAAAAAAATTTTATTTTTTATTATTTTTTATGTGGGTACCGGGAGTCAAACTCAGGACCTCATGCTTGCCAGCAAGCGCCTGTGCCGCTGAGCGATATCACTGGCCCTTTTTTTCCTTTATGTGGGTTCTGGGAGTCGAACTCAGGACCTCGCACTTGCCAGGCAGGCGCTTATGCCACTGAGCTATCTCACCGGCCCTAAAAAATTTTTATTAGTACATGTTACAGTTCATAATGATTACATTCATCATGGGAAGTTGCTATATGTACATAATACATCTTAATTCTTTTTATGTCACCCCCCCATCTGTTGGTCCCCTTTCTATTTGAAAAGATCTATCTTCCTGTTTCCTATTATCTATCTAGATACATGATTTCATCTTTTATATCTTATATAATTATTTTATAATTATAATTTTAGAGGGTCCACTGAGATTCCCCACTGTTTTATTGGACAAAACCAGTTAAACTTCATTGTCAGAGAAATGTACTTTATGAGTGGCTGAAACCTAGACTACCTTAATAATTTTAGTTATTAAGACAACCCAGTCATGTTCTTTGCCAGTGTTAAGTATAATAAAGGCATACATTTTATTTTACAAAGCTTATATAGATTTACTTATCAAATAAGCGGTTCTATATAGTATTTAGGATTATAAAAAATTTAAAACTGAGACAAATGAAATCAAATACTTATTCTGAGAAACTTTAAATTTCAATAATTATGTTTTATAGTACATAAGCTTGAGAATAATTTTTTTTTATATGAGGTTACCAGGAGTCGAACTCAGGACCTCACGCTTGCCAGGCAAGCTTATGCCGCTGAACTATATCACCGGCCCGAGAATAATTTTTAAGATTTTGATGTAAGCTAAAATCTTGGACTGATACTAAATTAATAAATAATGATCTGCTACCTAGATAATTTCTAAGACAAAATACTAGATCATTGATTACTAAGTAAAATTTTAAGTTAGTAATTAAAAATTATACTTTTTTATTTTTATATACCGTAGAGAGGCTATATCTTTGGATTATGTTGGTGAATGTGTTTGTTTAACTCTGTTACATTAAGAAGGTGTAATGCCTGTGGCTATGGAAAGTTATATTCTGTGTTTATAAGATTTGTTAGTCTGATAAAATGGTTACATAAGATTTCTCAATTATCCATGCCTCTTAGTTTTTTCTATGAACTAGAAATTCGTCATTTTCTTAAATGTTATAATCAATATGGGTGGTTGCAATTATACTAGGAAGAATAATGAGAGTATTACTATATGTGTTTCTTTGTTTTTTAAGGAAAAAGAATACATTTTTTCTTAAAGTTCAGTTTTTAAAATTTTCGGTCTCAGGATCCCTTTACAGGCTCTTAAAACTGATTAAAGATCTCTAAGAACTTTTATTTATGTGGGTTACATCTTTTGATATTTACTGTATTAGAAATAAAAAATGATTTGTTGGTTCACTTGAAAATACTGATGATGAAGCCATTTCATGTTAACATAAGTTACTTTTTATGCATTGTTTTATAATTTTGAAAATCTAATATCTGGCTTAATATAAGTTAGCTAGATAGATTCTCACATCTGCTGCATTCAATCTGATGAGATATCACACATCGTTTAGCTGCTGGGGAAAATTACAGCGTACAATGATAAAAAGAAGGAGAATAAAGAAGGCAAATGAAGTCTTATTTTTTATGAAAATAGTTTTTCCTTATAGGCCCATTTAATAAAAGGTCTCAGGGAGTTTCATAAGTCCAGAGGTCACTCTTCTTTTCTAAAGTGTGAGGGTATTCTAGAATATAAAAGAACAAGATCGGGCCGGTGAGATGGCTCAGCGGCTTAAGCGCCTGCCCGGCAAGCGCGAGGGCCCGAGTTCGACTCCCGGAACCCACATACGAAAAAGGGGCCGGTGATATCGCTCAGCGGCACGGGCGAGGTCCTGAGGTCGACCCCCCGGTACCCACAAAAAAAAAAAAAAAGAACAAGATCAAGGCCAAAACTTTGGAATGATTTTTATTTGTCTTGATTTGTAATTCCTGTGTCTGAAAAGAAGCTAACAAATATATTAAAATTTTACACTTTGGTAGGTTGGGGCAGGAGGAGCACAAGTTTGAGCCCAGCCTGGGCTATGTAGTGATTTAGCCAGACCCTGTCTCAAAATAAAAAATGAAAAAGGCCTGAGAATGTAACTAAGTGTGAAGGCTCTTGATTCTATCCCCAGTATCCACCCCCCCCGCCCCAATTAGTGCATTCACTCAGTTTTAATGAGGTTGTGTCTTTGCTATTAATGCATTCCCTACGATATGAAAGGTTATTGTTTTTGTGTAATCTGCCTTTTTGTGCTTTATGTTTATTTTGTCTCTGATTATTTAAAGAAACAAAAAAGCAAAGAACAACAATCTCTTAATGATTTAGTCAGACATGTTACAAACATGTTGTTTATAAACATGCTACCTTCTGTGAGTATTTTTTCAAATATTTCATTGTTGCTAGAAAAATTAGGTAACCCAGTACTGTTTCTCGGATACACATGAACTTATATTAATCAAGTGTTCAGTTCTTTTCTGATAAGAAAAGAAATAAACATTTTCCAGAATATCTTTCTTTTTCTTTTCTTTTCTTTTTTTTGGGGGCGGGGGCAAGGTTTTGCTTTGTAGTGTAGGCTGGCCTTGAACTCACTGTGTAGCCCAGGCTGGCCTCAAACTCAAGGCAATCCTTCTGCCTCAGCCTCCCAAGTGCTGGGATTACAGGTGTGCACCACCATGCCCAGCCAGAATATCTTTTATATGTAAAGTTATCTTTGACATTTTCTAGAAAGGCTCTAGGAAATCACAGATTTGCTCTCTTTTTTATAAAAAGAGATGCTAGAAATAATGAGGCTTATTAGATATGCTATAATTTTGAGAGTTTCATAGGAGGAGCTGTCAATCAGAGACGCTCAGTCTAACTTAGGTTAGATTCATGTAGGTAAATGTGTATTAACATGAGTATCTCAGAATTGTTTGCTCTATGGGAAATGCCTAGAGATTTGACAATATCCTTGCTATCTTACCCTCAGAGAAGACACTGATCAAAACTGATGACATTGTGTAGGATGTAGCTCAGTGTTAGAATGCTTGTCTACTATGCATGAGGTTCTGGGTTTGGTCCCCAGCATTGCAAAAACAAAAAAACACAATCCCATGAACTTGTATGAAGTATTTTCATACTGTATTCTGATAGACAATTTTACTTATCTGATATTCTGATATTATTGGTTACAGTAGTCAATTAAGCACAGCCACTAAGAATTTGTTATCTATAGAAAGCTTATGCCTTATTCTGATGTATACCTGAAGGCTATGTTATAAGCATAGTTAACAACTTGTATCTGGGACAAAGAGAGATTCAAAGCACTAAGGAAAAGGGCTGTAATAGGTACTTTAAACTATTGACATATCAAAGAATAGCCTCCTGGATACAGGCTTCTGTGGTGATATACCTTAGATAACTTTTATATGGCACCAATGGACTGAGTCAGGAATTCCAGAACTCTTTAGTTTGGAAGTGGACAGTTTTGTGAAAGCAGATTGCTAACCTGAGATCTAGCAGAACAAGAATGAGATAGGGCTGAATGAAATGATAAGAAAAACTTTACTGTGATTATTTATCCGGGATACTGTGAGTCTCAAATATTTTGTGGCTGCATGGCTCTGTATTTGCAAAACAAATTCAAGGGGATTTATACAGTTAACTAACACTCTTGTGTTCAAATCAGAGCAAATTTAGTCAGACTACACTTTTTTTTGTGGTCAATGACATATTTATAATTATTTTGATCATGTCGGAAGTGGAGACATGTTGGGAAAAATTAAAAGACCCTGAAATGGGCTTAGTACATCCATGTGGGTAACTATTTTATTGTTTTTGAACAATTTCATAATTTTGTAGTTGTCGAAAACTTACAGCACTGCATGTGATTTTTTTAGTTTTCAGTGTAAAAAGCAACTACTGTTTAACTGAAACTTCCAGTATTCTGGAAGGATAAAAACCTCTTTGAAAAAGATACATGGGGTAGGATAAGGTGGATGTGGGGAGGTATCTTTAGGGAAGAAACCATTGAAGAGTCATTTCTCCTTGGCGGGTAGAGGATGGAGGTCTGTGGTACCTGCACGCAGCAGGGGCCCCTCCTTGCACTCTGCTCAGCAGGTAATATGCTGCATGCTGCGGAGGTGGTTACACTTTAGAAGAGATGGCTGTGAAAAACACAGAAGAAAGCTGGCTGCCCCAAGGCTCCTAGCCTTCCAATGATTCCAGTGCTGCTGGTGTGGCCCAAAGGATCAAAGACCTAAGATACAATGGCACAACCAGAAAACTCTAGATATATCCAATGGAGACTAATGGCCAGATGCATCTTCTTGATCCTTTTGTGTGTCTTAAGCACCTTCAGGTTTCTTGGCTTATTACTTAGAGGAAGTGACTCTTAGTCATGGCTTAAATAAAATTTCTTGACTGTTCTGTAGCACAGGAGCTCATAACATGATTTAAATGGAATCATATAAATTTTTTGTAGACCTGAGTTTTTACACTTAAGATTCATGTGTGCAGGCTGGGCGTAGTGATGCACGCCTGTAATCCCAGCACCTGGAAAGCTGAGGCAGGAGGATTGCCACGAGTTCGAGGCCAGCCTGGGCTACATAGTGAGTTCAATGCCTGCTTGAGCTAATGGTAAAACCCTGTCTCAAAAACTGAAAAAAAAAAAAGAAAAAAAGATTCATTTGTGCACTATAATGCTTCTGAATCTTTTCTTGATCTGCCTGTCTTTTCAGTGACTGACTTTTAGGCTGAGCTCCTGGGTTGAAGCAGATGTTCTAATTTTTTTTTTTTTTTTATGTGGGTACCGGGAGTTGAACTCAGGACCTCATGCTTGCCAGGCAGGCGCTTATGCTGCTGAACCATATCACCAGCCCAGATGTTCTATTTTTCATGCTTTTCTTTCTGTTAGTAAAGTACAGTGTAATTCTTTCTGGGACTATAACTGGTTGGCTCACAGGAATTTGCTGCGTATACGTTTTACCTCTTTTCCTGGCTCCTCTATTATCTCATTCCTACTCCAAGAGGTAAGAAGGGCAGTTATTAGTTCCTAGGGAATAATTTGGGATGTCCAGGTCCTAAAATCTCTTTCCTAGTAAATTAAAGGTATATATAAGCATCTTTTTTTTTTTTTTTTTTTGTGGGTACCGGGGGTCGACCTCAGGACCTCATGCGCCAGCAGGCACCCGTGCTGCTGAGTGGTATCACCGGCCCTTTATATAAGCATCTTATCACATAGACAATAAAATAAATAAAACAAGTATCCTCAATTATATTGGCCTTGTTTACTTGTAAGCAAATTCCTAGGATAACTGACATCCTTGTTATCACTAATTCCGAAGGTTAGGTTCGGAAGTGTTTGAGCCACAACTGCCACGCCTGTGTGTGCTATAAGCTTGTTGTCTCTCTAGAAGTACTAGGAAAGACAAACATTAGGTCTGCATTATCCCACAACTAAGATTATTAGGAACAAAGATAAATTCTACACAAAACAATCTTGGAAATAGCAAGTTTAACACTTAAATAGTCCTGACTTCAGAGGGTGCTTTTGTGATACTGAGCGCAGACTGACAGTAATGCAAATAGACATGCTGCAAATGCTTTCTTACAGCTCTGCCACAGTGCAGACCTTAGCCTCCAGCTTCTGCAGTCTCAGGAGAGGTCTGCAGCAATTTGCTCTACCTGGAGCTAAAGGCTTCTGGGAGACTTTGAGGAGAGACTAACTCAGAGACTAACTTGTCTGTTATAAGAGTACCGACCCACACATCGACAGTTTTACTCCAGGATAAAATGTGTCTTGGCTTTCTTCTGTGGTTTTGGTAGCTGAAGTGCTGTTCTCAAATCTCTAACTCTAAAGGTTGTGACTGGAAGGTGGGCATTCTTCTGTTCAGGGTACTGAATTCTAGCATTTGTTCTCAGAGCCAGTAGAGTTCACTGTCTAGTCAGGTTATAAATTTAGGCAGTTTTATAGGCATTTTTATAGGATTAAGAACTATCACATACACATATGATCTAACTTTAAATAAACCAAACTCTTATAAAATATGAATTTTATCAAAAACTATTATGATAATGTTATAATTTTTTAGTTTAAGCCATTAATATGATATAAAATAAAACAGGCAAGGAATTATAGGTTGACAAAACATTATGTGATCTGAAATATTTTTTGACATAAATTGGCTACCGTAGAATATTTTACTTTAATAACATTCAAGAGATCCAGGGCTGGTGAGATGGCTCAGCGGTGTAAGCGCCTGCCTGGCAAGCGCGAGGGCCCGAGTTTGACTCCCGGAACCCACATACGAAAAAAGGGCCGGTGATATCGCTCAGTGGCATGGGTACCTGCTGGCGTGCGAGATCCTGAGGTCGACCCCCGGTACCCACAAAAAAAAAAAAAAAAAAAAGAGATCCAATCATCATCATAATCATATTTCAGTTATATATAGGCTTAATGACACTGAAATAGTCACTGGGATTTTTATAGGACTAAGCATATACTATGTGCATATACCATTTACTAGGTCCTAAAATTCATACATATATATATATATGAAATTTCATTGTTTTTATTATTACATAATATGTAATATATAATAGAATAATAATAATGATAATAATAATAATAACAGTAAGGGCAAAAGGAATGCCTAATCCTCTCTTTCTTCCTTATAGGGAAGGAGAGCTAAAGGATCTTGGTAAGATTTGGAATATGTTGTGGGTGAGATGACTGGCTCTGTGAGGTCAAGTTTAAATTAAAGTAGAGGGAGAATTTTGTAGCTTCACCTTGGGCATAAATATCACATACAAATGAGTCCTAATGTAGTGAAACTGAGAGAAAGCCAAACCAGAAGTCTCAGGGAAATGGCAAAAACCATTCTGCAATTGGTGGGATTCTCCAGGCTGGTCCTCAGGCCTGATCTCCTTTGCACCATCCTTTTTAGAGAGAAGAGTCATGGGTTTTCGACTTTGTGGGAGCCTAGTAATAGACACCAGACGCTAACCATACTGCAGTTAATCAACCATATGCAAGGGCATTAAGTAGACAGATCTTCAAGAACCCTGTTTTCCATACCTTTTCTCCCATCGATACACCCCCTGATGTGATGATGACATCAGCACGACTGATTCCCTCATTCAAGGCATTGAGTAAGTCATCAGGGCTGGAAAAAATAAAGACAAATAAGTTAACATGCAAGGAAAATATTTTAGATATAGTGCTAACTTAAAGCCATTTTGTTTGCTGAGTAGGTATGACCATGAATATAGCAATATATTTGGTAGAAAGTGGGAATCAAAAGGTGTGTTGTGCAGGCCTGTAATCCTAGCACTTTTGGAGGCTGAGGCAGGAGGATTGCAAGTTCAATCCCAGCCTGGGTGATTTAGCAATTTAGTGAGATACTGTCTCAAAAAATAAAAAGGGTTGGGAAATGTAGTTTAGTGTGAAGGCCTTGGGTTAGATCTTTAGTACCAAATATGTAAAAAATAAAAATAAAAATGTCTCTGCGCAAGATAACCATAAGTTCTATTGTGTAAGGGCTGAAGTACTGACTACTGGTGATTTCACAGGGTTTTTTGTTCTAACAAGGCAGTATAATGAGGGGAAACAATGAGATGTTTGTAGGATATCTCATTATCTTGGTTTGCCTAGGAACACTCCATGTTTTGAGCTGAAAGTCACATGTCAAAATATGGCAAGCATTAGAATTTAAGGAGGGACAGGATAGCAGGGAATAACTGAAAGGAACTTTTTAGTTACTACTTTAAATCCATATAAAGCTACTGGGCAATGTTACCCTGCATTTAGTTTTTCCCTTCAACTGAGAACCTCCCATTCATGGAGGACAGGGGTGTTTCCCTTTATGCTCTCTGACTCTTCATTTCTCTTTCCCCTTACAGACATCATCTGGAAAGGGAATAATCACAGCTCTTAATTTTCTAGCTTCTGCTTTTAGTCTTTCTTTAGGCTCAGCTGTATTCTTGCTTTATGGTTCCGCAAGGTATCTTTGTATCCTCCAATAACTCTAAATCTCTCCTTTGTTTAAACTAGCTTTGGCAGGTTTCAGGTGACTTCTCAAAGAGATACCATACATTCTCCCAAATCTCTCATGATTGTGAAGTTAAATGTCCCTTCACTTAAATGCACTACTTGATATATTTGATAAGAGAGAAAGAAGGAAAGCTAGAGACTCCAGGTGGCAAGAATTGTAAGTAGGATATCATTCCACTTTTTTTTTAATCCAGGCATGAAAAGGGTAAAAAGTGGAACTTGATGTCTATTGGACATAACTACTTTCCCAGGCTCTATAAAAGATATGTTATCTGAGAATGCCATTGCACAGGGTTGAGAGTGTGAACTCTGGAGGGAGGCTGCTTGTGCTTAAATTCCAGCATCACTAATCACTCACTATTGTAAAGCTTTGGACAAATTGTCTAATTCTCTCTTTGCCTCAGTTTTTCATCTTTAAAGTAATAATAATAGAACTGTTATGAGGGTTAATGACATAATGCATATAGAACAGTTAAAATAGTATGTGGAACAAACTAAGTTTAAGAAAGGTTAGTTGTTGTCATTAATATTGCTGTTGTACTGACAGAAATTAACCACACAAACATATCCAACAATCTGGAAAGGAAAACTTTAGTATACTGGGCAGTGTCTATTCTGGAGAATATCCATGACTAACAGAGGGAAATCATGGATTGGGACTTAATACATTCACAAAGGTACCTGTGAAAGGTCCAAATGGCAAGACAGTGTAACTCAGATGTTAAAATGGATCTTTAAAAGCTAGGATTTTTGTTTTTAAGATAAACTGTTTATGCTTCCTCACACTGAGAATGTGAATTGGCATCCTCCAGGCCTAACACTAAGGAGAATTCAATATTTCTTGCCCTCTGGACCAAAGCTTGGCTAAATCTATGTATGGATGTTTCCTGGCTTTTGTTTTATCTCTTCTATAAATTGGAGTTCTTTTATTTGGAGAGGGTGGAGTAGTTGCCCTCCCAGTTTGGTCAAGTTGTAAATAAACTAATTTTTTCCATTTTCATGGGTTTTTCTCATACCTGTAGTTGTGGGTATGCAAACCTAGTAACCCAGACATCTGGGACTGAGGTTCAGGTCTGAACAACCCAGCCAGTAAGAGTATACCATTTCCAACTTGAATGATTTCATTTATTTTTATATTCTTTTACAGAATCTGGATAAAATTTCCTTTACTTGGAGCACTGGCCTGTGCACTGGGTTTGTTCTAGTTCTGGGAAGCAACATCTGAGAAGGGAGAAAAGTAGAAGTTTGAAAAGTGGCTCGCATGAGATTCAGTCTGCCAACGTGACTTCTGAGTCACTCAGTTAATTGCTCACATAGCCACAAAGTACCCAGGTATTCACTGGAGGTAGAATCTATGTGTAAAATAAGAAACTAAAAAAATGCCTGACACGGATTGGGCAAGCATCTAAGAAGCATTATATTGAATAGTGGGTATATTTAAAGTCTTTTTGAACTAAGTATTATAAAAGATTTCTCATTAATCGTTTTCATTTTGCTTTAGGGAAAAATTATTCTGTTGTGTGGAAATAATAGGTAATATGCATGTGACGGTTTCTTAATGCCCACAGTTCTGGGCTCCTTGCCTTGCTGGATCATATTATCATTAAGCTGAGCCAAATGGCTGACCTATGGAATAAATGGGGAAAACGTCATAAACACAGCACCATGTAGAATATGGTTCAGGTGAATAGATAATGAGTATTATCAACAAAGTGCAATTTTGTGCTAATACAAAGAGTCATTAGCTAACTTTGACAATCTTATATAACATGTCACCTCTATGGGATGATATTGTAAAACCATTAAACACAATTATGGTACTAATCTTTGTAGGTAGACAAAGTCTTGGCTAGCTGCTGATGACATAGCAAATAAACCTTTTAGTAATTTTTTTTATTCATTGTTTTCATATCTGGGAACCTATTTTCTAAAACTATGGAGTCATCAAATGTCTACATGAAATTTTGTGATTTGTGAAAATAACAGCAACTTAGCAAGAACTTGTCTCAAAATGAAAAGTAAACAAAAAGGCTGATGATGTAGCTTGGTGTGAAGGGCTTGGGTTCAATCTGCAGTACCACTACTACAAAAAAAAAAAAAAAAAAAAAGAAAGAAAAAAGGAAGAAAAGATAATAATGCTTATCTCTTAAAAGAACAATATTTTTTCACATCTGTATGTTACTATCACAATGGTATGAGGTAGCCAGGACAAGAGGACACTGAGGTTCACAGAGGTAGGAAGAGGTTCAAAGTCATGCTGTATTTTTCAAGACAACTTGTAGAAGACAATTTGTTATATATAGTACACCTTCAGATAAAAGTTTTTAAATCATTACTTATCTAAATATATAAATTTGATCTGTGTTTGCCAAAGACTGATAGAAAGAAAACTGTACCTTTCTCAGGAGGCTGAGGCAGAAGGATCGCTGCGAGTTCGAGGCCAGCCTGAACTGCATAGCGAAACCCTGTCTCAAAAAAAACAAAACAAAACACAAACCCCAAAAACCAAAAAATGACTGTAACTTTAACATTTAAAATATTTTTTCCCACTGCCACTAAGAAGGCTGTCAGATGAAGCAGATTTAAGTTTTCTAGGTAAACAACACTGGTTTCCCTTCTCTCAAATAGCAGCAGATCTTACAGGGATATTATAATATCATTTAAATTGTCCTTCAGTAACATGTACAGTTTAAATTAAATCTGGATGGTAATTAACCATTTCTTTAAAGATAGTTCTAATACTAGTATTAACCTTAATATATTTAGACTTTCTTTTGCTTATTCATTTCCTTTTTTTATTATTTACCCCCTTTTTTCTTAAAATTTTTTTTTTTTTACAAAGTTCACATTTGTAGTATGTAAGGATTATATTCATTGTGGGGGAATTGGTATATATACATAACACATCTCAATTCTTTTTTTTCTTCTCCTTTCCCTCTACCCTCATTTTCATTTGAATTATTAAGTACCTGTCCACTGTCCTCTTGGAGTACCACTATTACACAAAAACTTTCTACAAGTACTAGCTAGGACTAAGAACTAGATGACAGAAGATATGGCCATTAATTGAAGACCTGAGTGTCACAAAGTTGAGAATCTAGTTTTATCTCTATTACTAACTACTTAGATGAAACTGAAAAACTAAATTTTGGGAGGTGTTCCCAAATGAGGAAATTTGGGCCAGGTTCTTTCCATCACTAACATTCACTGATTCTAAGCACTTGAGACTAGTGGGGATACAGTTCAAGTGCGTAGGTATTTCTCGCTCTTTCTTTTCTTCCCTCCTTTCCTTTCCTTCCTTCCTTTTCTCTCTCTCTCTCTCTCTCTTTTTGAGGCAGGGTCTTGCTACGTAGTCCAGGCTGACCTCAAACTCTCAGCGATCCTCCTGCCTCAGCCTCCCAAGTGCTGGGATTATAGGTGTACACCACCATGCCTGGCAGGTATTGCTTTTAAGTTGACTCAGAAGTCTACTTAAAATATCAAAACTGCCCTCTCTGTAAAGCTAGGGCAATCCAGCCTTTACAACTGAATGGTCCAGGAAGCAAAGAGACCTTTGTTTTTACACTTCAATGGAAGGCTGGCACAGCTCGCCACTAGTGCTTTGCCAATCCAGGAGTTGAGGCTTTTATGTCTTCTACTATTTGTGAACTTTTCTACCACAACTCCATGCCCATCAGGTCCAAAGTATGCTAGGTAACTTCTTGAGCCTGGAGGGTGAAAAGGACTCTCAGTAAGTAAAGGAAAACACCAGAAATACAAGAATACAGAAACTGGAGAGTGGAAGAATAAGTATAATATTTATGATGGCTCCTAGTGAAATAAAAGTGGAAGAAGAATAAGTTTTTGTTTATTTTTTGAGAGGGGGCTTGCTTTAACAATAACAGCAATACTGATAACACATAAATCATTAATGGATATTTAATTATAATACTAAAATGATGTTCTAAAAAAACCCCATGATTTTCAAATTTTAAAATGTAGTAGATAACGATAAAGGTGAGTATACTCTGTTGAAACCTCATTTAGCAGCCAGGAAGATTGAGTGGTAGAAATATCTCCTAGGAATGAACAAAAATGCAAAACAAAGAAAGCCATGCAAAATAAGAAGAAATTTGGGAGACAGAACAAGAGACTGACATAAAACCAATAGGAATTCCATAAGAAGAAAAAGGAATAGATAAAAGGTGAAAACAGAGGAAAATTTCCTTTATTTGGAAAGTGTTGGACTTGGACACTGAAAAGATTTATTTTTTATTTTATTTTTTTTGTGGGTACCGGGGGGTCGACCTCAGGACCTCGCACACCAGCAGGCGCCCGTGCCACTGAGCGATATCACCGGCCCCTTTTTCGTATGTGGGATCTGGGAGTCGAACTCGGGCCCTTGCGCTTGCAAGGCAGGCGCTTATACCGCTGAGCCATCTCACCGGCCCCTGAAAAGATTTATTGAGTCCAGGTAAGATTGATGAAAAACATAAAACTAAGCAAGTTCTGGTAAAATTTTGTATTTGCAAGGATAATTTCAAAATCTGACATGATGCCAGTAAGAAAGATTGGTTACTAATGAAGGAAAACTGATACTGACCTTGGACTTTTTACTTATATACCCCAAACTAGAAAATGGTAATTTTTTGTTATTGGGATTTAAACCCAATATCTCTTGTATACTAGGTAAGCACTCTTACCACTAAGCTATATCCCTAGTCTTTTTTATTTTGAGATGGGGTCTCCCTAAGTTGTCCGGACTGGCCTCAAACTTGTGATCCTCCTGCTTCAGCCTCCTGAGTAACAGTAAATATATATATATACATATATATAATGTATATATATATATTATTATTATTTTTGTGGGTACCGGGTGTCGAACTCAGGACCTCGTGCGCCAGCAGGCACCTGTGCCACTGAGTGATATCACCGGCCCTTTTTTCGTATGTGCAGTAAATATATTATATTACTAATATACTAACATAAATATATCTCTGAAAGAAAAGGTATATGAACCCCAAATCCTATACTCGTCAGACACCACTCACCAGTCAGGATGGAAGAACAATATTTGTGAAAATGCACACACACAAAAAAATCATCAAGTAATATTCTAGAAAAGTGACTGTAAATGAAAAAGTAAATCAGAATAGAGACTTAAGACAGGGAAAGATGGAAAAAAGCACTAGTGAAATATACATGCAGGGCTGGGGATATAGCTCACTGGCACAGCGCCTGCCTGGCAAGCACAAGGTCGTGAGTTCAATTCCCAGTATCAAAACAAAACAAAACAAAACAAAACAAAACAAAACTATATCTATCTATATCTATCTGTATCTATATCTATATCTATATGCAGCCAGGTGTGGTGGCGCACACCTATAATCCCAGCACTCAGGAGGCTGAGGCGGGAGGATCACTGCAAGTTTGAGGCCAGCCTGGGCTACAAAGTGAGTTCAAGACCAGCCTGAACTGCATGGTGAAAACCTGGCTCAAAAAAAAAAAAAAAAAAAAAAAAAAAGAAAGACAAAATATACATCCATACATGTTCATTTATTTTAAAAAATATCTAAATATAAGTGGATAACAAATACATCAGGGAGTTATAATTATGTAGTAAATATGAATTCCTGAAGTGGCAGAGATTTACCTAAAAGAAAACTTAGTAGGCTTAATAAACATTTTTGAGGATTTAATTAAAATATTTCTAAGCATTATCTAAGAGTTGAAGGGTTGGGTAGGGGAGATGGAGGGAATAAAAGCATTCTAAAGCTCTCAATCTTATTGGTGCAGGAGGTATTTTGGAGAAATGCTTTGTAGAAGGGATATAGTTACCACCTTCTTTCTATATAATAGTGAATAAATCTATATTTGATTCTGAATATCACTAATTGGAAGGAAAACATGAAGGGAACTGGAAGGTATAGCATAACTTTCAAAATAAGGGCATGAAAGAGTAATAGTACCAGGATCTAAACAACAACAGAAAAAGGAAAAGGAAAAGGAAAAGAAATAATAAAGTTGTACAAACATTAATAAAAAGACGGAAGCAAAAAAAAAATCATCACAGAAATCATTTACAGAAAACTTCCTGGTAAAGTAAAAAGAATTTCATGCCAGGATCAGAGTCACAGTAATTTAAGGCAGACACAAGATTAAGCTTTCTGTTTTAAGCTCAAATCCCATTTTAATGTTATTTGTAAGGGACATGAACAGATGAAAGACTGAAAGTAGTAGGTAGGGGAAAAAGTAACCAGGCAAATGTAATAAGCAAAAAAGCAGAAGTGGCAATGTTAATGCCAAAATGGGATTCAAAGTTAAAAGAACAAAAAGGAAGAAAGAGGCAAGAAATTGTGATAAAAGGCACATTTGTAAAGATGATACAGAGCCGGTGAGATAGCTCAGCGGCATAAGTGCCTGCCCGGCAAGCGTGAGGTCCTCAGTTTGACTCCCGGTACCCACATATGAAAAAATGGCAGGTGATATCACTCAGTGGCACGGGCGGCTGCTGGCGCATGAGGTCCTGAGTTCAACCCCTGGTACCCACAAAAAAAAAAAAAAAGATAATATAGAAATATAGGGCCGGTGAGATGGCTCAGCGGCTTAAGCGCCTGCCTTGCAAGCGCGAAGGCCCGAGTTCAACTCCCGGAACCCACATACGAAAAAGGGGCCGGTGATATCGCTCAGTGGCACGGGCGCCTGCTGGCGCGCGAGGTCCTGAGGTCGTCCCCCCGGTACCCACAAAAAAAAAAAAAAAAAAAAAAAAAAAAAAAAAAAAAGAAATATATAACTATTTCACAAGACATGGTTTCATTTTATCTAGACTTGGTGATTGCCTTCCAAATCTTTGGACATTGTAAGCACTCAGTAAATGTGCTGAAAGAACTCGAATTTCAAGTCAATCTCTTCACAGTAGCTCTGGGAATAATGTTTAGTTATTATAACTGTAATGAATTATAGGAAATAATACTGTCTGTAAATGGAAGAGAAGATACTATTTAATATTTATAAAAACATAAGTGAGTACTTTCTTTGGGAAGGAACTAAATGAAACAGGACCATGCATTCAAATAGCCAAAAGGCTACCACATAGAAGAGGGAATTAACATACTTAGTGTTGGTTCACTGGGCAGAATTAGGACTAATGGATCATGACAAAACAATATCTTTCTCACTAAAATAATTAAAACAAAAACTTGAGGGCTAGCAGAAAGATATTTTCTTTAATGCTTCCACTGAGTGAAAGACTGGATGAGCTAGTATCAGAAGTTCCTTGTAATTCTAAGATATTGTGAGTCCATGGAAATAATTGAAAGCTACGTAAACAATGATTTTTTTCTTCACATGTAGACTGAAGCACAAAGGGAGAAACTGATTTGAGCATTGCAGTACGATACCATCCTGTAGATCATACTCTTCTTCCTCTCACTTTCTGAATATCAGGAACATCTGACTATTTGAATGACATGAAAAAATACAAGTATCTTTTCTTCCTAAAGCCATGACATTCATTTATAACTTAGAAGATGGCTACCAATAATAGTAACTCTTTCCCAAAGTTCTAACTTCATCACATATCAGAAAAGCATAAACTTAATATGCAGAAAAAGAGAAAGGAGAAGTATATGACCAAATAATGAATGTGACCAGAGAATGAATGTGACTTTCTCAAAACTAAATGCACCAATCAGTTTCTGTGAAGGAAGAATATACTACCTAGAGGGTACCCCATCTTTTTGCTCTGCAAATCAGCAAATCTGATTACATAGGGGGCTACTTTGTTAAGACTCTGGCTTTAAAATTTGCATCTGCCTTAAACTACTATAACCCTGATTCTGGCATAAAATACTGCTTTACTATGAAGTCTGCTGCATAATTTAAAACCAAGACAGATACTTTACCCAAGTTTAGGATTTCTAAATTTCACACAGAATATTCAGAATGCAAATACGTTTTTATTTTAAAATATTTAATATAAACACACAGATGGACAAGAGCTGCTAATTAGTTTTATTTCATCTGTTATACCAACTACAAACTGTATCATTTTAAGAGGAGCAAAGATGACAGTCAGATCATGAGAAAAAGTTCTAGGATTTGTAGATTAAGGAACAGTGGCAGTTAATCATACCAAGGTGGCAAAAAATAGCATGGACATAAATGGGTTTCTTCTCAGTTCAAGTGCAAATTCCTCAACTACAAATATTTTTTGGGTGTTTGCTTCACATATGGAATAAAACTACATATTACAGAGTCATCATTTTGCCCTTCTTTAGTATTACTAGGTGTTCTGGCACTATGGAGTCATATAAAGAAGTATGGTACCAGCCTGTAAATTAGCAAGCTAGTATAGGCAACATTTGAAAAAAATTACGGAAATGAGTGAAATTAACAATTATAATGTCATTACCGAATTCAAGTATTTAAAACATACATAAGGAGAAATTATATAAATGGTGAGACAGAACGATCAGAATTGGGTTGGGATCATTAGGAAAGGCCTTCTGGAAGATGATACTTTTTATGAGGTGATGGTAGGAAAACAAATACAGTAATACTTCGAGGTTTTTATTAGAAGAAACAGAAATATCAACTGTAACACTCTTAAGGATTAATGAAGGCAACTGTAATAGCCAACATAAGTCTCTGATTAAGAGTAGAATACTTTGTTAAGCATATGTTGTTAAGGCAGGAAGAATATTCTTTGTTAATGAATAGATAATGAGAGAGCTTTGCTGACAAATGACCAGAAAATAAATCTATTATGCTGACTGAAAAATTAAAACTTTGCATTTTGAATAGAAAAGGTTGTTTATTTCATAAGAAAGCATACACTTAATAAAGAAGAACCAACTAAATTCAAATCTAAATTCTCTTTGATAATTAGAAAATTCCTATTTTAAGAATATTAGGTAAGCCAGGTGTGGTGGCACACACCTGTAATCCTGTCACTCAGGAGGCTGAGGCAGAAGGATCGCTGTGAGTTCAAGGCCAACCTGGGCTACATAGTGAATTCAAGGCCAGCCTGTACTACATAGTGAGATCCTATCTCAAAAAAAAAAAAGGAAAAAAAAAACCCACCAAAAACCAAAAACTAAAACTAGGTAAGCACTAAGAAGTTACGACACATCTGATTCACAAATTGGAAGTTGTAAGGCATTGGGTTTTGCCCAAGTAATCACTGTACTGTTAAATCTATCTCAATAATTCCTGCTTAGTGTGCCAGTTTTATAAGGACCCAATTTGCCATCTTAGTACTTATTAATCTTCTACTTCATGCTTTAATGTGGAGAGGCAGCTTCACAAATTGGCAGCATCAGGAACAAGCGATTCAAATCCAGAAAACCAGTCCATGAAAAAGCCAAGCAAGTCCAGTATGTTTTGAGTGGGGCAGGCTTCTGTGATGGCAGTTTTCCAGAAGGGGAACCCTTTCCCTAACCATGGGAATTTTCCAGCCCTTCAATTCTTTGGGAAGATATAATATTGAGCTGTCTTAAAGTTGAGGAGAAATACAAACAATTCAGTAGTTAAAATCAACTGTAGGAATGACATAAACTCAATTAATGTTGAATTTCACTTTAAAAAATTTCTCCAAGTGGATTCTATTTGGATCATGTTCAAGAGATAAATGTGTGAGATCATCTATTTAAATTGAAAGAGCAGTTCCTGAATTTTTAAAATTAAAACTCCTAAATCCATTTGGAACTTTCCATCTTCTTCTTCCCCAAGATCCTTTTCTTTGGAAGTAAAAGTGAATAAAGATAAAGCCATAAAGATTTTACATTGTGTGTTTTTTGGGGGATGTAACTCAGTCACTAATGCAACTCTCTTTTCAGTGCCATACTTTCTGTCCTGTTCCTATGTCCAAAGTTTTTTTGATTGTTTATTTTTTTGGTTGGTTGTGGTTTTTGGACTTACTTTGAAGGGATTCCAGTAGGATTCTTCTGGATAGTTGTATGGTAGAAGTTTCTAGGTTCCATGGAAAAATAAGATACCAGGGCTATCTAATATCCAGCACTACAAAGTGCTGTGGATATAGTGGCTATCAAGACATACTTTATCCCAGTCTTCGAGGAGATGATGATGATGATGGTGATGATTATTATTATTATCTAGTGGGAAAGAACACCATCCTGACCCTTTTCCACTCTTGTTTAGGCTATACAAGATAGTAATTTCTTAAATTTTATCAGGAAACTGGAAAAAAGGGGAAAAACACAAAAGTAGGGATGCACTAATATTTTAACTCAATTCTGGCCTTAACAGTATTATCTGCTACATACAGCGTTCTCCACTTATTTAACCCACCCACACTTCCTTGTTTGTCTTTGACTCTTCCTGGAAGAACAAAAAGGAAGCTAACAGGTTCTTGAAACAGCCACCAGAAAAAGAAAACTAGGGTATCTACTGTCCTCTATTCAAGTTCGGAATGGGATGGTATAAGCTCACATAAATTTATGCCAATCTGGAATATCTATGCTTGACAAGTTTAAGATTTGGAGTGGTGATGTAAGATTTGGGAATCATTGGCAAAAGGAATTTGAAGGACAGACAGCAAAAAGGTGAGCCACGGAGAGACTTATGAAGAAGTCAAGAAAGTCAAAAGCCAAGAAAGGGTAGGCTGCAAATGGAGAATAAAGTGTGGAAATATTATGCTGCTAGAGAGGAACATAAAATTACAGTGAAGAGTGCATACACATACCATCTCAACAAGGCATTGTAATACAGATGAAGATAAATCAATGCTGACTTTGTTCCCTTCTATGTAATAGCCTCCACAGTTTCTCCTACTTTAATCTCTTTTTAATTTCACTTCCCAATAGGAGTTTAAGCACTGGAACTTTATAAAAAAGTTTTTAGTACTAGTCTACATATAATTCCTCAGTGGCAGGATCTAAATGTAGGGGAAGGGGGCTCCTAGGCAGGGAAAGGATAAGATAAAAGCATTATTTAAGCTTTCTTAAAAATTAATAGGGAATCTTACTAAAAAGTAGCTTTTGTCTCAACAGTTAAGACTCTACAGTTACAACAATTAGAAAGACAAAGGTAAAAAAGGAGAGAGAAATCAGACCCAGAAAGGCACCAGGTAATATAATTACCATAAGAATTTATGAGAAAGTTAAGAATCCTGGAGGAAGTCAGAAGTATAAAAGACCAGGGCAATCAGCTCTCCTTACCCACTTCTGATAAAATGCAAAGGAGACAAGGGGGAGCCAACTAATGACTCTTATTTAATATGTAAAAGACACACACACCTATACAGGTATACATATATATATATTCTCACTTTAGCATCATTACATTACTACATCAGATACACACACGTCCCCTTTACTTAATCATTAACTCTAAGTGACCTTTTGTAAGCCCCCCCCTTACCCATCATAAAAGACAGGAAGAATGTAGACAGAGGAGCCCAAGTTAAAGTCAAAGACAGCCAGAGAGCCAATCAGATTGCAACAACTTCCAGGTGCCCACACGGAGGATGGTGGTGGTGGAGGAAATCACTAGTCCTAAATAAAAGGAGCCAGGGACAAGGGCTCAAGTGTATTTGCTTTTCTGATGCTCCCTAAACTTCCAGAACAGCTGTCTATCTTTTCTTTTTCCACCCTTTTCCAAATAAACCATCTTCCTTTATTTTAAACTCCACTTCTTTAATTTCTTACTGGTGCTGAGAGTTTACCATCCTGGTAGCTGCATGTTCCAGTGGAGCAGTGGTATGCACACACCCCCTTGCCACATACATCTATTTTTTTTTCTCTAATTTTAGTAGTACGTGTGTAGTGCATAATGTTTACATTTCTTGTGTGGGATCTTTTGATCCCCTTACTTTATTCTTTATTTTGTACATGTTTGCAGAGCACATAATGTTTACAGTCCTTATGTGGAGTTGGTACATGGGCATAACACAGCCCAATTCCTTTTTTTGTCCCCTATTCCTCCTCTCCCTCATCCATCAATCCATCCATCCATTGATCTCCTTCCCCTTTGTGAAAGATCTATCTCCCTCCTTTCTATTATCTATGTTTTATTTTGCTCTTTATTTTTACTTTGGACTTCTCATATAAGAGAAATCGTGATAGTTAAGCTTGTGTGTCTGATTTATTTCACTTAACATTATGGTCTCAAGGTGCATCCATTTCCCTACAAATGATTCAAGTTTACCTTTTTTTTTCTGGCAAAGCAGTATTCCGTTGTGTGTAAATACCACATTTTCTTTATCCATTTGTTTGCTGATAGACATATTAGAAGTTTTAGCTATTATGAATTGTGGTGATACAAACATGGGTGTGCATATATCACTCTAATATGATGTCTGTAACTCTTTCAGGAAGATACCTAGAGGAGGTATTACCAGGCCAAATGGAATTTCTAGTTTCAGTTTTTTGAGGAATCTCCACACTGATTTCCATAGTGGTTGTCCTAGTTACGTTCCCACAAACATTGTAGAAGGGTTCCTGTTCCCACAGTCTCTCCAGCATTTGTTATTATTTCATTTCTTGGTGATGGCCATTCTTTCTGGAGTAAGATGGAATCTCAGTCTTGTTTTATTTTGCATTTCTCTGATGGCCAGCAATGTTGAGCGTTTCTTCATGTATTTATTAGCCATTTGTATTTCTTTTATAAAGTGTGTATTCATTTCACCTTGCCAATTTTTCAATTGGGTCTTTTATTTTGGGGGGTTCTACTTTTTTTGAATTCTTTATGTATTGTAGATACGAGTCCTCTGTCTGAGAGATTGCTGGCAAAACATTTTTCCCATTCAGTAGTTTGTCTTTTCACTCTGTTGGTTGTTTCTTTTGCTGTGCTGAAGCTTTTTAATTTGATATGATCCCATTTGTTGATTCTCAGGACTATTTCCTGTGCAACTGGGGTTTTGTTCAGTAAATCCTGTCTACACCTATGACTTCAAGAGTTTTACCTATTTTATCTTCCAGTAGGTTACGTGTTTCTGGTTTAACATTTAGTTCTTTGAGGATCTACATCTATTTCAAGTTTGTGTCTTCAATAGTGGTTGGCTTAAAATTCGTAGTATATATAAGATTGACTTTACTATATTCTTGTTATTTCCTGGGCCAGCAGCTTGCTGCCAACTGGGAGCCTGTTAGAAAAAATCCAGCTGCCCCAGATTCACTTAACCATAGTCAGCCTATTTAATACAATCTGCAGGTGATTCACATAGGCACACAATTAATATTTACTGGTGACTGACCAAACAGTGAATAAACAAACTGTACTATTTTCCTTATTTCCAGTCTTCCTCCATCATTGGCCCATGTGATACACATCAGTTCAGTTATCTTCTAAAATAATAGTTTATAGTAAGTCTCCAACTTATGAACATTTGAGTTGCAAACTTTCACAGATACAAAAGGACCTCGCATTATGAACATTTTGTAGATGCGAACAAATTGTGGAAGTAGCTCACATGTCTGCCAGACATTGTCACAGTTAAGGGTTTTCCTTGGTCAAAGATAATATAGATATAGATTTAAAGAGTTAACTGTTATGATGAGTCATCGAAAGTAATTGCTAAGATAACTAAGTGGGAGCCCCTTAGGCTTGGAACTGCTGGACAAAACTCCCCTTTATAGTTCTACTGATGGGACTTCTCTGGTTTTTACCAAGTCTTGTGGTGGCATAACCTAAGAGACATTATTAAATAAATTGTTATAATGTATTTACATTGACTATAGTTAAAAGGTTAAGGCTTCTATGTCTAAAATAATATGGATTTTTAAAAGATATAAGATGCTCTTGATTAAACTTATAAAACCAAATTTAATAAAAGTTCTATATTTTACTAAAATACTTTCTTGGGTTAGGCTTTTAGTTACTAAAAAGTAAGCTTTAAGAGTTGAAGATAACCTATAAAATGTTTTCAATAATCAGTTTATGATTGTGTAAACAAACAACTATTTATGACATATTTGGGAATATATGGATGTATACATCTAAAAACAAGCTATGCTATGAGTCTAAGCTTTAAAGTGAAGTTTGTAGAGCTGAAACTATATAAGTTTAATACAAACAAAGTAACAGGTGTTCTCTTTTTACAATATACATCTAGGCTTTATATAAATGGTAACTTTGGCATCTATTTAAATCTGGTCCTGCCATTTAAAACTTAATCTACATCTATTGGTTTTGATTAAACAAACATTTTGTTATTATATAAATGAGATACACTTGTATATTGGGCAGTAAGTCTATCTGTGGTCATTAAAACTGTTTCTTAAATTTATAAGAGCTCTAAAGATGTCCTTAATTCTTGTCAGTATAGTTACACCCTGTAAAACCTGTTAAAGGAGTCTAAAATTTGCCTTGAGAGTAAAAACTACATATACGTAAAGATTTTTATATAGCTGTGATACTAGTTATTGCTAATCTCACAGTATAGTAAATGATGTATTTATGTTTCTCAAGTATACAGGCCTTTAAGATACAAAACTGAGAAAAACTTATCATACTGATTGGTGACTCCCAGGCTAAAGTTGTTTATGGTGATAAACTTTTAGGCTCAAGGGCCAGGGATACAGTTCAGCGGCACAAGTGCCTGCCTGGCAAGCGCAAAGTCCCGAGTTTGATTCTCGGTACCAAAAAAAAAGAAACAAAAAAACCCCAAAAAACAAAACCCAAAAACTTTTAGGCTCAAACATCTGGCTTTCCATTACTTGTGTTCCAACTACTTGTGATGAAATGTGCATGCCAATCCAACATGATATGGTCAGCCAGATGATACAGATACTTTTTCAGGCTTGATTATTTGATATGATTGTTATATACAGTGGTAACTCGGTTTACCAACATAATTTGGTTTATGATATTGGGGAAGATGGCTGTGTTTGTCTTTGTGTAGGGGAAGATGGCCGTGGTTGAGTTTGTTACCTGATGCGGAGTTTGTGAGCAGAGCAAATTTTGCCAAACACTTTTGTTTGTGAACTAAATTGTTGCAAACAGAAGCATTCATGAACTGAAGTATTACTGTAATTGTGTTAAAACTGAGGTACCTAAATACTATGCAGTCCAGGCAATGTCACTCTGAAAATTAAAGGTTGGATATTAATAACCTATAAAGTACATCTATACGCAAGTACATTCTACTTAAATGGCACTCTATTAAAAGAACAAATGTAGGTAAAAGTTTCTTTATATCATTTAATATCTTGTAATTAGGTAAAGTTACTTTATACTAAAATAAATGACTAAAAGTTATTTTATACTAAAATAAAAATTTAAATGTATTTCAGAAATAATAGCAAAACCTAATGGTTCTAATATAATAACGTCATGATTGTCATGCTAAAATGCTATGTTGCCCTTGATTTCAAATTCTCTCCATAAAACTTTATAATTGTTATCTGTTAACATTCTATAGGAATTTGACTTCTAAGACAACAATGATTGATAATGAAATAACAGTTCTCGGGTCATACTATATATTTCAAGGTGCTTGATATCCAGATAAGATTATGATAGTTAAACTTACTGCTCCCACTGCAATATAGGCATGACTGATCTCCTGGGTGTTCAACAACTTAAGTTTGGAGAGCAAAGCTAAGAAAGATAACTGGGGTATGAAGATAGCCAGTATTTGGACTCTGGCCCTCCAAAGTCAACAAGGACCCAGGACATGAGGAAACCTCTCTGCAAGCTCCTACAACTCCAGTGAGTCACCCAAAGTCCTGACCAGGGGGATTGGTGGACCCCAGAAGACAGGAGTCAACTAATGTACAGTGTGCTAAAAAGGAGGATCACCAAGAAATGCCTCTCATGCTTCCATGGGAAGCCACATGGACAAGCAAGACCATGACCCATCCTGGCAGTTGATACTGATAGAGGAGCTAAGTGGCTCTGTACACGGTCCCAAAGGTAACCTATGAGGAGCCTTAACTGACCTTGATGTATATATAGTGAGAGGTTAATTTTGATTAACACAAGTCTTAGTTTAACTTGGTCTTAAACACTTAGCAAAAAAGTATAACCAAAAAGATGCATAAAAATAATAGTAATATATGGTAAATATATAAAATGGGCCTCCAATTACTGCTTTGATCCCTGCTAGCAGTCTCCAGCTACACCTGTAACTGACCACTATTATGGCTTATTGAAGCTAAAAAGCCATAGTGGCAGCTATAGAAGCTCAGCAAGTGTTTAAATTCCTTAGCTAAAACTATCCTTCAAAACCACAGATTCTCCATCTTCTTACAACTGACACTGGAGGGACTTCTGCACTAATAAATAAAACTTTTTATCTTTAGATAAATAATTCACATCAGGTGGAAAAAAAGATCTTAAAACAATAAAAGAAATATCAGATTTATAGATAATCTACATGAACAGACAGCTTTAGGACCCAGCTGGTTACAGTCCCTATTCCAATCCCTTAAAAATAGTGTCTCGACTTGGCTCCTTCCCCAATTTGTTTTTCCATTCTGGTTCTTCTGTTTGGGCTATGCGCTCTTAGTCTCTTGGTAAATTCTTTTTTTCTCACCTAGAAGCTATCGAACTCCAAATGGTCATGCAGATGGAGACAACAATGAATGTGCCAAATTCCTTTTACTGGAGTCCACTTGATCAATCTTCTGAATAGAGTCCCTAAGTGCTAAATTCCAACATGACCTCTATCAAAGGCCCCTTAGATTAGCTCTATGGAGAAAGTTCTTGACTGCCATCTCCCCTATATACACACCTTTCAGCAAGTAGTACTTTGATTCAATCTGTGCCCATTATCCTTTAATGGCAGTTGAGGATACTGTAGAAAAGTTTATTTAGTTAGCTTATGAGTGAGGCAGCTACCTAGGGGAAGAGCCTGAGACAGAGTTGGGTAATCAGCCATACTAACAGGAATTTAAATAAGAATAGTGAATTAGGACTTTAGAACAAGAATGAACTTCCTCAGGCAACATGGAATACAGCCCCTTTCTCCTAAAGAGAGGTACAGCTACCTCCTACTAAGTTCCTGAGTTCTGAGAACACTGTAATGAAAAATAACAAGTTTCTTTCTAAGATCTCAGTTTACTATAAACACTATGTGAAGAATTGGGTTAGAGAGCCTGAGTTCTGCACCCTGCTTACCTATAAGTGACTCTAGATGGAGGGGCCTTGGTAGCCATCTACTCAGGATTCTTTTTGGAAATCCAGGAGCTAGATGGTTCTCCCTGTTTCCAATAAAACTTTCCTAACTTCCTCCTTTGGTTCATGACTTTATTTCTTGATGTTTTGAGACCATGAATCAGCACATTTGACATCTAACAGTTTGGGAGTTATATTTTTCCTATATCTTCATAATGATAGCAGAGAACTGTGGATTGTTAAGCCCAAGAAGTTTAAATTACGTCTCTATTTCTGCCACTAAGTAGTTGTACAGTGCTGGGCAAGTTACTTAGTATCTCTGAGTTCCAAAATTTATCTTATTTTATTTTTAAAATTTTTAAATTTTTAAATTAATTAATTAATTACTTTTTTTTTTTTTTTTTTTTTTGAGACAGGGTCTTGCTATGCAGTTCAGGCTGGGCTTGAACTCACTATGTATCCCAGGCTGGCCTCTATCTCTTGGTGAACCTCCTGCCTCAGGCTCCTGAGTGCTGGGATTACAGGCATGCAGCCAAATTTATTTTTTTAAAGAAAAAAACCCCTAGGAATCACAATGTACTGTGTTTTATACTGTGTAAGAAAATGTACCTAATGGAATATATTTAATATACACAAAATATTTATAAATACTTTGCAAATATAGTTAACGCTCAATATTTGAAGCACCAGTCTCATAACCTTCACAGTATGATTAAATTACCCTCCTTTTAAATAAAAGGTACAGTAAGAAAGGGAAACTTTAGCCCAATTCAATCTAAATAGTTACAGTGTATTACAATATTTTACAGTGATTGTCAAAATTATGGCAGATGATAAGAACAAGAACTGAGAAGTAGAATCATATAAAAATTTAAAAGCCGGATGTAAGCCTTCTTAAATGACAAGAAAAGGACTATCACTCCCTTTATCTGTCATATCTTAGTAAAGGTTTTGTGAATGCTGATATCTTGAGCTATTTCTCTCCCAGCTTTAAACATAGGGCAGAGTTTCACCCATTACTATTTTCTTGAGGAGCTTTGTTATACAGAGATTTCTGTATAACATCTGCTTTCATTAGCAAATGCCCACACTGGGAGAAAAATGAAAAGGGAGGCAACCTATACAGAATATCAATAGGCAGTAGAGAAAATCTATCTTGTTTCTTTTGCTCAACTCCTGGCACAGATTTCCATTAGAATAGTTATAAATTCTTTCATTCCACATTCCACCTCTGCATTCTAAACCATTCACTCTTGGCCTCTTCAACATAGCACTCAAAGACTGAGAAAGCTTTGCATCAGTTGCTTAAAAAAAAAAAAATCGAACTATTTTCCTTCTGTTATAAGGTATTGCTATCAAATAAAAAGGCATACACTAAAGATTGGTACATTTCTCTGAATGTCCTATACCTACTTAGTGTTTACTATTCTTACTGTTTTCAAGATACATTTTGGAATATAACATTGACATTAATTATCAGGAAATATCCATCACAAATCAACAGTACGGAACCCACACAATTAAATATTAGCATATCAAATTAAGAAACTTTCAAAGTTATTGAGACAGGGACCACCACAGGGACAAAAGATGAAGAAACCCCATGCCTTAGCCCCTGACTTCTCATCCATTAAACAGAATGGTATGCAGAAAGGACGGAAAAACAGGCTAGGCCTTAACCCTGTTATGGCTGTGTCTAGATGTTCCCCCCAAAGCCTTATGCAGTCATAGGTGGGCCTATTCAGAGATGGCTGGATCTAGGATGTGGGATGCTGGGATTAAGTGTGTGATGTTGGAATTAAAGGTGTGTGATTACTAAATCAGTCCACTGATTCGTTTGGCATAGGTCTGGGTATGGATAATGGGAAGGCCTACCCTGGGTGTGGGTGGCACCACCCAAAAGGCAGGTAGCCTAGGTGGATATAAAGGGACAGAAAAAGGCAGGCTTGCTGTTGCTTTGCTACTTCACTGCTTTGCTGCCTTCTGCCCACCGAACTGTTTCTCCTCTGCGATGCCTCTCTGCCATGCCACCCTGCCTTGGAGCCAGCCTATTATGAACTGAAACCTCTACAAACTGTGAACTACAATAAGCCTTTCCTCCTTTAACTCTGGGTGTTGGGTATTTTGTCTCAGCAAAGAGAAAAGTAAATAAGACAAGCCCTAACCTATCTTTTCCCTCTTCATGATGGGACATCAAGAGTAACTAAGGTATTTTCAAGATTTTCAGGAACATTTGATTACCAGCTTTTACAATGCCCTGTGTTCTAGAGCCCTTGGAGCGATGTCTAGGAGTCTCTACTCATTGCCCTAAACCTGTAGTCACTTTGGATTCCAGGAATAGCAGGGTTTCATGGACAATTACCTCATGACAAAAACTGAGTCATCACCCTGTCATCTCCCCAAGGAGGAGCAATCACCTCATGGGAACCAGATTGCCCCCTAAAAAGGACCCCTCTGGAGGAAACTTACAGAACCAGAATTGAGATAATGATCAACCAGACCCTAAATCCTTCCCCACAATTCAACAAAAAGCTTGTCCCTCTCTTTGTTAAGAGTCTAGCCTGATTTTTCTCTCCCTTTCCTGGAGGCTAATCCTCCCCCACCCCAAAGCTTGCTTTGCCAGCATATGCTTGTGCTCCCTGGCTTGGTTCTCATTTCTATTGCCATAGGGTCATATGATCTCATGATCTCAGATGTTCATTCTCATTCCTGTCTTTTTTGAAACAAATAAAATTGTGAACAGGAATAATACCATTGCCATTAGTTCCTAAAGAAACTAGAAAAAAGATCCCTGCAAATGTTACATACCCATAACAAAGTAAAATATCTTTACTGTTGTAATATGTGTTCCAAGAAAATGTCTATTCCTAAAGGATATAGGTACCTCTATAACTCTTAGGCTTAGGAAGAAAATGATCAATGAAAATTATGATGTTAAGTTTGTCTCTTCAGCAGCAACTCCACTTAGTATTCTAAAATTTCATAATTGTACAACAATTTTTCAAAGTAAAACACAATACTTACTTGTCTCCCACAATTCCCAAGTTGATTGTGGGGTAACCATGTTCCTGAATTGTTGCTAGGAGGGTTGAACGATTGCTGTCTCGAATCTTTCCTGGTAAGAGGTCATCTTCAGGATTTAGCAGCTACAAAGCCAAAAAACCATCACTAATTATTTTCTTGGTAATGTTGGCTATTTCTAATGTAAAAAAAGAGATGCGCTAATAGCACTTCAGGCACCTATAATAGTATCTGGCATGTAGAAGGCATATGCTCAAAGAATCTATGAATAAATATTGGAAGTAAAAGATGGGAAAATGTTCCTACAGAATTTTAAAAAATGTAGACATTTCAATTGTGATTGAACAGCATAATCTGATGATAATGCTCTGAAGATACTGGGCCTTCCTTGTAATGGTTACTGGTCCAACCAAATAAAACAATTATCTTTTTTCCTCCCAATATTATCTTCAAATTTACCTTTCACTGAGAACATCTGTGGTAGACTGTATGACACAACATTCTCAAGTACGAAGAGAATGATCATTTTATCTTCTTTTCCCCAAGATTTTTGATCTCTTTTCTGAAGTGGGATCAACAGTATTAAAGATATTAAAACTCTCTGAAGGAGTAGATGTTTTTTCTCTGACACTAACTTAAATAAAAACTACCTAGCTACACATATCTATAATTCCATTACTCTGAGTTGAAGTCACCTTTAGAGATTGAATATCTACTATCAGTATGTTTTTGAAGAAAATCAGAAGAAGCTTATTTTATGTTAGGGTATTCTAATGAGGCAGTCAGAGTATATAGTAGGAAGAGCTTTGGATTGAGACAGGACTAACATTCAAGCTGCCCAAGCTCTTGTCTTAATTTTTTCACTTATAAAATCAGTTATAATAACTACCTTCCAAGGTAGTTATGAACAATGAGATAAAGAACACTCAGTTTATGCAGATAAATACATAACAAATGTAGTTGTCTTTCCTTTCTTTATGATACTGATGTTTAAAGAGCACCTACTTTCCCAGCTGTTTGCTTCCCATTGTTACTTCTAGATACTAGTACACATGGAATTAGTTTACAGTGTGAACAACACAGATTTTGATAAAATACTTAAGCAAGAGGGTCCTTAACACATTCAGACACACAATTATAAAATATAACTTTAACTTATATATTAAGTTTAAGATATATTTTGATTTCAGAAATATTATAAAGTTTAAAAAGTACTTATTTGTTTATTTTCTTGTGGCACTCTGGAATCAAACCCAGGGCCTCACAAATGCAAAGTGTTCTACCACTAAGCTACACTCCCAATCCCAAAAGTACATCTTTGAAGTGAATAAATTTGAAATATTATTTTAGGTTGAAGGCACACCTACACATCTCAGATGCTTAGGCTGTTCTCATGGCCAATACCCAGAGCTACATATATCAGTTTTCCTAAAAACAATACCTGCAAGCCCCTTTAATTTTCTCTTTCCTCCTTAGTGATGGCGTGACCAGACTTTGGGCTGTATGTTGGAAAAGCAGGAGCTCTGCAACCAACTGTCCTCTTACAATAGGATGAAGAAAACTCAGACCATCATATTTAGTGTCACCTGGAGGCTTTCCTTAAAAATACTGTACTAACTTAACTGGTTGCTGTATGACATTGCAACCCTCTCTCATCATTAGTCATTGGCAGTGCTTGGGAAATTGCTGTGGCAAAGCTAGTATGAATTAGTTTTCTGATCTTAATTAACAGAGTTATTGAAGTCATTCAAATTTCATAAAGGCCAAGGCTTACAAGCTCTTTAACTTCATTAATCAGACAAGTTGGTTTAGAAAAACTTTGCAGTTATATAATTTTTTTTCACAGCAGGATGCTGACATTAGGGTGTTTTCTTTGCCATTCATGTTCCTCTCTATTATTTTGCTGCAAACAATTCCAGAAACAACAGAACAATTAGAGATCACTGGAAAATAAATTATTTGTCTGTAAAAGTGACATAAGGAAATAACAGCTGGTTAAATGAGGGTGTGGATTACAACTTAAGTATTTTTGAAGAAAAATAACAGAATTAAATGGACGATTACAAGGCTACATACTCTAGACTATCCAGAACATTCAGATAACAGCTCTAATACAAAAAGGGAGAAAAATCAGATTTTTTTTTGTGGGTACCGGGGGTCGAACTCAGGACCTTGCGCACCAGCAGGCGCCCATGCCGCTGAGCAGTAGCACCGGCCCTTTTTTCGTATGTTGGTACTGGCAGTCAAACTCAGGACCTCGCGCTTGCCAGGCAGGCGCTTATGCCGCTGAGCCATCTCACCGGCCCCAAAAAATCAGATTATAAACTCTGATGGGGCATATTCCTATTCCTTTTAGTTATATGCTGAAGAAAAAAGAAAGCTTTACTGAAAGTTTGGCTAACTGCCTTAGTTACTTGGTTACCAAGCACTATCCAGATAAGAAAGAAAGAAAGAAAGGAATGTTCAGAGTTTTCGGATATAATTAAGGAGTCTTAAAATTTTGGTTTCTAAATATAGGGTTTCCAAATTGTATTAGAAAAAATTTCATATAATATTTCTATTAGGATGACTCTGGACAAATTAGAATGATTTAATAGTTTTGGTTTAAGAGTTGTTTTGTGTTTTCTTCATAATTTTTCCACAGTGTAAGAAAATTATATTAGAACAATATTCTAGTTATGCAAGTCTTAGGTTTATTTTCCATACTAAAATCCTAATTTGAATCTCCTAAATTGCCTTTATTGGTTTGGTTAGAAAATAGCAAAATTGTGTTGTCTTTTTAAAAAAATTTTTTTGTTTTTGGTGGTGCTGGGGATTAAATCCAGGATCTTGTATATGTGAGGTAAGCACCCTACCATTGAGTTATATTCCCTACCCCTGTAAGTATTTCTTGCCTTTACTTATGACATTAATATCTTGCTTCCTAAGACAACTGTTCTTTTTTTTTGTGTGTGTGGGTACCGGGAGTCGAACTCAGGACTTCGTGCTTGCCAGGCAGGTGCTTATGCCACTGAGCTATCTCACCGGCCCAAGTTAACTCCTCTTGATTTTACCTTTCCCAAATTGAGAACATAAGACTATTAAGATATCTTTCATATTTCAGCTATAGTTGAGCTTCCTGGATGGCCACTAGGTAATACTAAAATTTGCTCCTTTCCCCTTATAAAAAGGAAGGATACTAAAATACTTAATATATTTTCATGTCCATATTTGGAAATCCAGAATCATGGCTTTGAGGTACCATCCAAACTTTGACAATAATCTTGTTTTACTGTTTGTCTCTATGGCAGTGGTCAAATGTGCAATCTCTAGAGTCTTAAATTGCTGCAACTTAATCTGTGGTTCAACTATATAATTAAAAAAAAAAACTATCATGTATATGAAGACACAATGCTTACACAAGTTAAAAACAATTATATAATACCTAATACACAATCACGGTCTAACAAAAAGCAGTACAAATCTAGACTGACATCATCTTCAGAAGATAATGGTTTCATTTAGGCTGAAAGGTATCAAAAATGGAACTGAAAATTATACTGAATTTACAACTTGCAAAATTATACTATGCCTTGCAAAATAGACAAAGTATGCCAAGTTATGACATGTTAGCTTAAACTGTTTAAACCACATTTTCTAAGATATGAGCATGAACAATTTAATAGTATTATATGTTTCAAAGATAAGATTACTGATCATTTCAGGGACTTGCCTGGATTACAAATTATAACCAAGCTCTATCCAGATCATGTTTACCACTAATCATCCTATACTAACTAGCATAACCAATACCTTATACATAAATCTGTACCTTACCCTTTAGAAATACTACTGCGATTCTATCAAGGAGGTACTCTCCTTTTCTACAAATTTAAGATGCACTTTAAAAAACTGATTAATAGGGCTCTCTGGGTGATTTTTGTATGGGGTTTTTGACAAGTGTACACTTTGGTGGTACAAAGATAATAACATTATTTTTCCTCAAATACTGATTTTATTCTTTTTTCCTCCTTAGTTTAATTCAGTGTTATCTCTCAGTTTGCAATTCATGGTGATATTTTATACTATTTAAATATATATCAAAGGCTTAAGACTCACTTAAGAAAACTGCCATGAAACATTTTATTTTATACAGCTATATTTTTCTAGAATTTTGTATTTACCTAGTACTAATAAACTATCACTACTTTCTCTAATTTTTATATATGTATTTTTATTTTTTTTTTATTTTATTTTTATTTTATTTTTTTTTTTTGGTGGGTACCGGGGGGTCGACCTCAGGGCCTCGCGCGCCAACAGGCACCCGTGCCGCTGAGCGATATCACCGGCCCCTTTTTCATATGTGGGATCCGGGAGTCGAACTCGGGCCCTCGCGCTTGCAAGGCAGGCGCTTATGCCACTGAGCCATCTCACCGGCCCTATATATGTATTTTTAAAAAAAGCTTTTTATTTTATAATTTTATTTATTTAATTTGTATTAGTACATGTTTGCAGTACATAATGATTACATTTATCATGGGGAGTTTGTACATGTACATAACACATCTTACTTCTTTTATCTGGTCCCCTTTCCCTTCCACCCTTCCCTGTTCCCTCCAACTCTTTTTCCTTCTTCTTATATACAAAAGCTCTTCCATTTTTTTTTCAATTCTGTTTAAAATACCTTTCCCTTTGTTCCTTCTTCCCTCCTTCCATCTCTTGTTCCCCTTCTCATTTGAAAAAGATCTCTCTACCTACTATTATCTTTTATTTTGCTCTTTATTTATAATGTGGGTTTCTCATATAAGAGAAACTGTAATATTTAAACTTGCATGTCTGATTTATTTCACTCAACATTATGGTCTTGAGGTGCATCCATTTACCTATGGATGCCTCAAGTTTATCTTTCTTTATGCAGAGCAGTACTCCACTGTGTATAAATACCACATTTTCTTTATTCATTCATCTGTTGATGGGTATATAGGTTATTTCCAAGATTTAGCTATTATAACTTGTGCTGCTATAAACATGGGTAGGCATGTATCACTGTAATACGATGACTTTAATTCTTTCAGGAAGGTACCTACAGGAGAAATAGCTGGGTCAAATGGAATTTTTTATTTTAAAATAATTATAGATTTAACAGGAAGTTGTAAAAGCCATAGAGAGGTCCTCTGTACCCAGTTTCTCCCAATGGTAACATTTTATATACCTATGAATAATATCAAAAGTAGGAAACTGATATTTATGTAACATTCATTTATAAGTCTTTGTCACTTTTCCACATGTGTAGATTTGTGTAACTGCACCTTCAATCAAGATTGGAACTATCCAATTGTTACAAAGTATCCTTCATGCCGAAGTTATTGTCATGCTTCCCTCTCCCCCGCCCCTTCAGCCCCTGGGAACCAGTCATATGTTTTCTTTTTTCTTTCCTTTTTTTTTTTTTTTTAATGTGGGTACCGTGAGTCGACCTCAGGACCTCGCGCTTGCCAGCAAGTGCTTGTGCCGCTGAGCGATATCACCGGCCCTTTTTTCCTTTATGTGGGTACCGGGAGTTGAACTCAGGACTTCGCGCTTGCCGGGCAGGCGCTTATGCCGCTGAGCTATCTCACTGGCCCCAGTCATATGTTTTCATCTTTATAATTTTGTCATTTTGAGAATGTTTCATAAATGGAATCATGGGATGTAACCTCTTGAGATTGCCTTTTTCACTCAGTATGATACTCCTGAGGTTCACCCAGGTTGTTGCATGTAGAAATACTTTGTGCTTCTTGATTGGTATTCCTAGTTTGTGGCTATTATAAAGTAGATCATTTATATTTAATGTAATTATTGATATATTAGAACTCATGCCTGCCATTTTATTATTTTTCATTTAGCTCTTTTTTTTTTTGTTTCTGCTTTCTTTTTCTTACCTTTTGTGTATTAGTTGAATGTTTTTTAGAATTCCCTACTCATTTATCTATAGCACTTTTGAGTGTATCTCTTATAGATTTTTTGGCGGTCCCTTTATATATTACATTACAGTACATAATTTATCAACTGGGTTATAAGATTATTCAGTATGTTTTTTTCTATCCATTAATGATTTCTTATATTACCTGTGTTATGTAGATAAGATATAATCTATAAATGTTTATAAAATATTAAGCCCAAGGTCTAGTACTTAGGCTTAAGAATAAAGAAGGAGAATCTCTTTTCAGCTGCCTTTAAGGGAATATGGTGGTGAACAGACAAGGAGGTTTTTTTTTTGAGACGGGGTTTCACTATGTAGATCAGGCTGGCCTCAAACTTGCGGCACTCCTCCTGCCTCAGCCTCCTGAGTGCTGTGATTATAGGTATGCACCACCCTGCATGGCCAGAAAAGGATTTGGGCTATACCTGGCACTGGTAGCTTGTCTCACGTTGGCATACTGACACTTTGATCATTTGGACTGCAAATGCAGTAGTATTTGGAGTACACGTTTACTTCTAGGGAGTGCATTATGGAATACTTATTGCTATAAATATGAAGGCATAGTAACATTTGTTACCTACGTATCACAGAGGGGTGTAGTGAAGATAAATGAGATAATACTAATTAGGCACTGTTAAATCCCTAGAATAGAGGCACTATATAAAAACATGTTGCTATAGTTTAGTACAAGCAATAAAAAGTCCTTTTATGATCATCTTCAAGAACACTTACAATGAAAGAAATAAGAAATATAAGTATGAAATAATTGAAATGATTCTCTCTGGTGAGATACAGTTTAATGTAAAATATTAATTCAGTATAAAATTTAAACTCCATACCTGAGATTATTTGTCATAAATAGAAATGTATAGGTGTTAGGGATTTAGCTCAATGGTAGAGTATTTGCTTAGCATACAGATGCCCTAAATACAATCTCTAGCACCCACCCCCTGAATTACACAATTACTTGAAAGATAAAATAAAACACTTCTTCAGTTTTGTACTATATGGAGTCTACCTATATATCTATCAACATAACATATACGTGGTAATTTATAAATACATAGATACATAGGTGATAGATACCAGATACAGATATGTAAATATAGATACACTATATAGGATAGCTGACATATGTGTTACATTTAAAGTATAAATTAGTGCTGTAAATAATCAGTAGAAACTTATTCTGGGGCACCACTGTGCTTAATCACAAAAAAATATACTATAAATTGTGGTGGGTTCAAAGTGGGAAAAGAGTACATTCTAGTAAGTTCATTGGTCAGTTCTTTGAGCACTGGGAAGGAAAAATAGAGAGCTGAAAGAAGGGTTGGAAGATGCAGGGAGAATAGGACAGGAAAAAACAGATCTCCTTGAAGTGGCAGAGTGGTGATGACAGTGGAAATGGGTAGTTGAATGGAAAAAAACCAAGTTTTTCTAGAGAGACTATGCCCTACCCCCTCAATTCTCCTTTGAATGACAGCAATGAGGCAACCACTCTTTTGGTGTTTTTAAAGCTGTAATGCCCCCTTTAATGAGTAGGAAGATGCATGTAAAGGAAGGAGGAGTACACACACTCATATAATACTATGCAGCTAATAAAACAATTTTTAAGGAGACAAAGTTATAAGAATGCTTTCATATAATGAATTTTTTTTTTTTTTTGTTGTTGAGACAGTCTCGCTATGCAGCCCAGGCTGGCCTTGAATTTGCAGAGATCCTCTTGCAGCCTTCTGAGTGCTAGGATTGCAGTTGTGTGCCACCATGCCTGCATAATGTTAATTTTTTAAAGAAAAAATTATATGTATATTATGATGACAGCTATAAAATAAGCAATATATACTTATGCTTACAGGGGGAAAAATGGAAAGAAAGAAATCAAGTGCTAACATGTTTGAGTTACAGCGTGGTGATTTTATGTATGATTTTTCCCTCTTTTTTTTTTTGCGGGTACCGGGGGTTGACCTCAGGACCTCGCGCACCAGCAGGCACCCGTGCTGCTGAGCGATATCACCGGCCCTTTTTTCGTATGTGGGTTCCGGGAGTCGAACTCGGGCCCTTGCGCTTGCCAGGCAGGCACTTACGCCACTGAGCCATCTCACCGGCCCGATTTTTCCCTCTTTTAAAAATATTTGATGATAACAAAAAATACTCTTAAAAAGATGTACAAGCCAGGCCTAGTGGTGCTAGCCTATAATTCTAGAATGCTGGAAGACTGAGGTGGGAGGGGTGCAAGTTTCAGCCCAACCTGGGCAACTTAGGAATTTAGTGAGACCCTGCCTCAAAATAAAAAATGGGCAGTAGCAACTCAGTGTGAAAGCCCTAGGTTCAGTCCCCAGTACCATAAAACAAACAAACAAACAAACAAACAAACAAACACAACCATCCCCAAAGATGTACATATGATATCAGTACAAGAAATTATATGGTAAATACAGTGTGTCTGATTGAAATAAAGCTTACCTAGGTATTCAAAACAGTAAGAGAACAAATGTGGTGTGTGTATTAATGGACCTAAAGTAGGAAGAAATATCTGGAACTGGGTTTGAAGATGCATAATATTTTCACATGACTGGGTTGTAATGAGAAGAGATATGCACAGACATGAAGTCTGGTTAGATGGTCTAGGATGATAATGGCCTGAAACGTAGCAAATGTCAACTAATTTGTTGAATTATTGAATTAATGAATGAAGACAAGAACTAAAAGTAGGCCATGAAAGATTACAAAAGAATAATAACACTGTTGGTAAGAGTATAGGCACTTCACAGTAATTAAGGGAAGGTTAATCAGTATATTTTTGGAAGCAATTATGCAAAACATAATCTAAAGCCTTAAGATAAAGAAGGCATACCCTTCAACCTAGCAATTCTATGAATTTAATAAAAACACGCAAATACATTTGAATGTATCATTTGAATATATCATCATAACATTTTCTATTTTACTGGTGAAAAATGGCAAACAAACTAAATGCCTAACAAGTTAGTTATGTGAAATGCATCCAATAGAATTGTTATGCAGCTAATGAAGATGGGTTACAGATATGTATTACTGACACTGAAAGATATTTATGATGTGGTATTTTAGTGAAAAAATGCACATCATGAAGTAGTATTTATAGCACCACCACTTTTAACAATATATATGTATTTATATGGGCATAGAAATAAGACTGGATGACTACATAGCAAAATGTTAGGTGGTTTCTTTCTCATTTGTGCATTTCACTGGAGTATAAGTTTCAGGAGGCCAGAGATGGTTGTCTTTTTATTTACTACTATATTCCTAGCAAATAAAATAATACTTGGCACATAGTACAGACTGAATATATAGTAAGTCAATTAATGAAAGCTTACTTGTATTTTCTAGTTTCCTGTAATTAAATTGTTAACTATAATCTAATTTCTTTATATTAAAATAGATGAGTATATACTAAAAGAATTGAAAGCAGGATTTTAAAGAGATATTTGTAGTTTTTAGTATTATTTGCAAATGCCAAAAGGTAGAAGCAACTCAAATGTCTATCAACAGAATGGGTAAAGAAGATATGATATATGTGTACAGTGGATTATTATTCATCACTAGAAAAGAAAGAAATTTTGACACATGCTGCAGTATAGATTAACCTTGAGGGCATTCTGCTAAGTGAAAGATGCCAATTACAAAAAGACAAACACTATATAATCCCCCTATATGAGATACCTAGAGACAGAGGGTAGAACGACAGTTTCCGAGGCTGGTGTGAGAGGGTACTGGAAAACTGTTAATGGATACAGGGTTTCTGTTTGGTAAGATGAAAAGACTTCTGGTAAGTGGCTGTACAAGAATGTGAATATACTTAACACTGCTGAATTTACGTTTAAAAATGATTAAGATTGTGAATTTTACTACTATAACATTTTTAAAAAAAATTTAAAAAGGTCATTAATGATGATGAAAATATTTTTTAAGAATAGTAATATTGTTACAAAATGAGGCAATGCAGGAAAGAAGGAAGCATAGTGAGTGAGATGAGAGAATAGTGGAATATTAAGTATCTAAAGGAAGCTATCGAAAGGAAGTTGAAAATGGAGGCTTGAATTTACAAGACAGGTCAGAACTGGAACTACAGATATAAGAAATTATCTGTATATATTTGACATGAGAGGAAAATTCTAAGGAGGATTCAGAGAGCATGGAGGACCCAACAGACAACAGAATCCTGGGGGAACACGTATTTAGGTCATGGTAGAAGAAGAAATAACAATAGAAAGAAAAACAGTAGTAGGGCATCAAAGGAGAAGAGTCACAGAAAGAGACAGTTTCAAAGTGGTGGGTAAGGAATATAACCGATATTGAAAGGTACAAATAGGTTAATAAGGATGACTATTGGAGGGGAATTTGGAGGTAAGGAGGTTATTAGTGCACTCATAAAAGCAGTTTCTGTTATATAGTAATGGGGTACTAACCATATTTTTGTTTTAAGAAAAAGTGGATAATGAGGAAGAAAAGGCACTGGTATAGATCTCTCTTTTGACAAATCTAGTAGTGAATAGAGAGGGAATAATATAGTAGCTCGAGTATGAACAGGGTGTTTAGATATAGACTTTCTTATGATAATGGTAATCTCTGTATATTTTGATGTAGAAGTAGGAGGAGCCCCTAGAGAGAAAACAAAGACATCGAGAATAAAGAAAATGATTTAGAAATAAAAGGTCCAAGGAAGGTAAAAAAAATGCATTTATGAAGTACCTTTTCCTTTTGGGTTGGAACAAATGAAGATATCTGAATTTTGAGGTAAAGGGTAGAGAGGATGAGGCATTCCTCATCTAGTTCATTTTGAACAGATTTTTAAAACTTTTTAAAAAACATTAGGGTAGTAAGGTCATCTGCCAAGTGTAGGAAAGCAGGACTGCTACTGATGTTTAAAGAAGGTATGGAAGGCATGACTAACTTGTGCCCTGCAGGAATGTGTTAGGGAATCAATAAGACAGTTACAAGAGAAGCACTGAACAACTTTGTTTCAGGTTGACATTAAATGGCACAAATTTATAGTTGGATAGGCAATCAATTCTATGACTTTCTCTAGTAATGGTTTTCTACTTAGGAACAAAATGGAGAAAGTGGAGGATGAAATAATTTAGTTTGGGCATTAGCGTATAAGCAAACGAACAGATTATAGGATTTAAAGTAAGTACTAGTGAGGGAAGCTTTAAAGTGGTGAGCCACGGCCTTTAATCTAGGCGAAAAGTATAGCTAGAAGAAAGTAATGGACTACCTAATTGGATAGGTTTCAGAGACTGCCCCTGAAAAGTTGGAGAAAATAAATTCAAGTGGGAAGCATTGTGACATAGTGTAAAAAAGTCATCATAGCCAAAAAGACTTAGGTGGGAAATCAGTCTGTATCACTTTATACAAGATATATGATGTTGGGCAAGTTGTTTTGAGTATCGATTTCCTCTTTCATAAAATGAGGATTAACCTCTTTGATTTGGTTGAACCATAAGGCACATAGCAATACTGGCTATAAGAGTCTTTTAACTTCCTTCTTTCTTTCTCTTATTAGTGGGGGTAAGGTTTTAAAGGTTCCAGTTTTTGTAACAATGGTTGCTTTTGGAAGACCTCAAGGATGATTACACAGAGATCTTAAACTTTACATACCTAAAATTCAAATTTCTGGGCTGGAGATGTAGCTCAGCAGTACAGCACATGAATGGCATGCAATGAAACCCTGGGTTCAATCTCCAGTACCACAAAAACAAAACAAATTTGTTTATATATGCCTCTGTTACTGACAATAGCCAGGAAAATGATAAAAGATGGAACAGAAGAAGCAAAGACATAGTGGAGATTAATAAACCTATTTGCATGTGTGTGTGTGTTGCAGAGGAGGGAGGGAGGAAGGAGAATGAGGGAGAGGGAGAGATACTGAGATTGTTTCCTCAGTATTTCTAGTGGAGTTTCTAATAGGTATCTCAAACTTAATATGTGTGAAATAGGATCCCTGATTTCTTTTCTTTCTTTTTTTTGAGACAGAATCTCACTATGCAGTCAGGCTGGCCTTAAACTCACTGAGCCCAGGTTGGCCTCAGACTTGCAGTGATCCTCCTGCCTCCGCCTCCCAAGTGCTGGGATTACAAGCATGCACTACCATGCCTGGCTAGAATCCCTGATTTCCACTGCCTAATCTTTCTGGGTAAACAGCTACCCTTAGATTTGCTCAGGAAAAAACTTTGAGTTCATTTTGACTCTTATGTTCTCTTATATCCTACTTTTAAATCCCCAGCAAGTCCTGTTAGCTTTACCTTCAAAAGATATCCTAGGTCTACTACTTCTCACCATCTGTACTGTTACCTTCTGGTCCAGATCTTTTACTACAGCACTGAATAGCTTTCTAACTAGTCTCCTTACTTTTCCTCTTGTCCCTACTATATGCCATGCCACACAGGAGACAGAGTACACTTAAAATTTAAGACATATTATGTTCCCTTATGTTCCACATTGTTTTCCTGCCTCAAAAGTGGACCTTTAGGATAAAATGATCTAGCTTCTGTTACCTCTCCAAACTCAACATGTTTAATTTTGCTTCTTGCCATACTGACCTCCTGTTGTTCCTTAATCATGATAAACAGGGATTTACCTTTTGCTGTTCTCCCTGTCTAGAACACAGGTCCCCCATATGGCACATACTCGCAATGTCTTCAAATTCCATCTCATTCTTGTTTACCCTATCTGTAATAGAAGACTTCATCAGTCAGGTCTTGATAGGAAAATAAAAATCTCTTCTAGATATTTCAAACAGAGGGAGGTGGGAGAAGAGAGTTTTTAATGCAGGGAATTCATTATAAATGTGTTGTAAATGTTGGCAGGGCAAAAGGAGAAAATTGTATTACCAAAGGTGTGACTGCATGAAGACATTATTATCTCCAAGGCTGCTGGTGGGTGGAGTGATAGTACTGAGTTGAGGGGATTTTACTTCTGCTGACACTTCTATCTTTTCAGCTTCTAATATGTGAATACATTCAGGTGGCAGAACCTAATTAGACCACAGCCACACAGCCTGGTACATCTAATTTTCAGGTTTCCAGACTGATTGTTATAGGGTACAGCATACAAGAGGTGAAGTGGGGTAAGTTTCAACAGATAGTATCTGGTACATACCTCTTCTACTGACACTCTTTATCATCGTGTGTTTATTTATTTTTCTTCATACCATTTTTCACTATTTATTTATTGATGAGGTCCCAATTAGAAAATAAATTCTGTACAAGCAGAGAATTTGTCTATCTTGCTTGCTGCTGATCTGCAGTATCAGAACACTGCCTGGCACGAGCAGCTTACTGAGTGGGGAAGGGTGGTATGACCTAGTGGAGAGGAATATTTTTATTACTGACATTGTTTAGGATTGCCAGTGCATGGTGATAATAAAAAGAAGACTGACTTCTAGTCAGTTTTATTATTGTTTTTTCTAATTTTCTATAGATAATGCATTATCTAGCTATGCTTCTAGCTCTGTTACCTTAGAAATTTGATAAAGATAAAATATCTCATTACTAGGCAAACTTTTCTTACTTCCTTCCCTCCCTTTCTTTTCCTCCCCCTATCCTTCCCTCTTTCTGTGGTATTGGGGATTAAATCCAAGGCCTCAGCACTGAGCTATATCCCCAGACCTTTAAAAATTTTTTATTTTGAGATAGGTCTTGTTAAGTCATCCACACTGGGCTTAAACTTCTGATCCTCCTGCCTCGGCTTCCCAGAGTGCTGGCATTATGGGTGTGGACCACCATGCCTGGTTAGACAAAATTGCTTATGTTAAAAATGATCTCCAGCTGTATCTCCAGCATATAGCTGGGGTGATACTATAAATGAACTATAACTACCTAGTAGGAAGTCATAGGTTTGGGTTTCCATGTGTGTGATGATACGTGTAACTAGGCATTTATTTTGTAGAGGGCTGGAAGCTGCCTAAGATTGCTGTAAGAAATACTGATTCCTATTCGACCTCAGGACCTCACACTTGTCAGCAAACGCTTGTGCCGCTGAGCGATATCACCGGCCCTTTTTTTCCTTTATGTGGATTCCGGGAGTCGAACTCAGGACCTTGCGCTTGCCAGGCAGGCGCTTATGCCACTGAGCCATCTCACCGGCCTGACACACTCTCCTACTATGAGTCTTATTCCCTTTACCTAGCTGTCACTTGGAGAATAAACAGAACAGCTATGGATGGCTATGTGAACTGCTAAGAACAGTAGTCCCTCTGAAGAACAAAGCCTATATTGCCCTGCAGGACCTGAGTTTCTTGTTCAATACCTTTCGAAGTAAATGGGTGGAAGGTATGGTCTAGTCAACATCTTATTCCTCTGATTCTTTGCTTCCTTCCTTCCTTCTTTCCCTCCCTCCCTCCCTCTTTCTTTTTTTCTTTTTTGTGGTGCTAGAGTTTCAACTCTGGGCCTTGCACATGCTTAGCAAGTACTCTACCTCTGTTCTACAGTCTCAGTCCTCAAATTTGAATGTTTAGTTAAGAGAACCCCTTAGTGGGCATTATAGCATATAACAGGTGCTCGGTATACATTTATTGAACAAGTTTATGAGGCTGGAAATTCATGCCCACAATCATTTAATGGTATTATCTAAATTTTAACATGTATAGCTTGTTGAAATAAACAAATGTCTAAATCAGTTACTTTGTGTTACAGTTGATAAATCTATTTTCCTAATTGTGAAAGAATTCTCTCATCTTCAACAAGGTTATGCAGTTAAAATATTGGGCAGGCTTTGAATAGTATTTATAGACATCTTCTATGATATTCTTTGGGTTGCTTAAGGCAACTGTCTTACTTACCATATTGTGCTAGTTTTAAGAAGTAGACATATGTGAAACCAAACATATCAAGGGAAATCAGAACCAGCACATAAGGGGATCTTGCACTGTGATTGGCTAAATTATAACCTTGCCACATTAATAGATAAATGCAATTTCTTTTGGCCTCTGGAAGTAAATGAAAAAAATTATTTTTGTGGGAAGGGCTATTGTTTTCCGTATATCTGAGAATCTCAAGCCATCAGGAGAGATACTATGTTTTATTTATCTGTTTTATCACCAATTTTAAGCATAGTGCCTGACACAGAGGTATCCAAGAAACACATGTTGAACTAAACTATACTGTGTGGTCATGGCAAAGCTAATTTTGAATAGAGTGAGGGTATGAATGTCGAGCAATATGGAACTAGAGATTGCAGAATTTAGAAGCAAATTCCTTTCTGATGTTAAATATAATGCCAATTGGTCCTAGGGATTAAAAGCATTGCTACATACATCGACATGAAAAGAATGTTTGTTTTGGGTAAATCCATAGTTTTAGTGAAGGACTAGTGTACCTACAATGTGAAATGAGTAAATCTGGAATATTATTTCCCTTGAAAGCCATGATAAGTACAGCGGGCCAGAGAAAGCAAGAGAAGAAAGTCACACAGAATCAGTCAAAGCGTCTTCAAGGATAATGAGGTCTGTGGGGACAGGGACCTAAGACCAAAGTCTTCCTTAGACTCCATGATATAAACATCATCTCTACTAACTAACTCTCTATCACCTTTCTTTATGACCAGTAAATAGTTTTAATAGCGTGTAAAAGGTGTCTTTAAAAAATATTACTAATATACTCTGGGGTTTAACCAACAATTTTAGTTCAGCTCTACAAAAACAGCCCAAATAAAGTTTCCTAATAATAGTTATTTATAAGTTTGGTTATTCTATGTAGCTTTTCCAAGCCCCATGAACTTAGCTGCACAAAACATTTAAGTAAATCAGAATGGTTCAATTAGTTTAACAGAAATTTCTTCCTGATGCTAAATATAGTACCAGTTGGTCCTAGGGATATTAAAATCATCACTGTATAGATCAGATTAAAGAGAATGTTTGTTTCGGGAATGACTAGTGTGCCTATGCTGGGCCATAAGCAAAATGTTGACTTAGCACTACATCAGCAAAACAAAAGATTCTATTTTTTTCTTCTGTCTTAAAGAACCGTAAGAGTAAGAGAGGGACATTTGAAAATTTTCATTTCCAAGACTTCAAGAAATTAAAAATGCTAATGAAGGGATACTTTCAGAACAAAGTTAGAGATTAGAAAATAAACATAGCTCTGTTAAGTCTTTTCTTTAATAGTTTGGTCTGAAGGAATTACTTTTTAAAATCTCAGTAGTTTCAAATTCTGCTACAAGGCTTTAAATTTCCAGCAGCAGATTTGCCTTTTATTACTATCAGTATGACCTTAGAGCCCCTTGCTGAAGTTTTTAGCAACATAGGCAAAATAGTATGCAGAGGTTTTTCAAGAGTTCTCAGAAAATGATTGACTAAATTCCCCTTTCTAAATTATTTTCTAAACCATTTTTGAATAGTGTTCACTAGAGATTATCAGTAGAGAAAAAAAATGATTATCAAGCCCCTCCTGGTAGATAAAGATCATACGGAACTTTAAACAAGAACAAGGCGTAGTATCCTGACTCACTGATTTATTTCCTACACAAGGGTGGCCCATCATTTCAGCAACTATCGGATAAGCACAAGTCATTGCCCCAACAGACTAAGTATTGAGTTTGCACAGTTTTTTTTTTGTACTGGGAATCGAACTCAGGACCTTGTGCTTGTCAGGCAGGTGATGTGCCGCTGAGCTATATCCCTGGCCCCGAATTTGCAGTTTGGTATCTATAGCTTGCTGCTAATGTTCTTTACTTATGTGTACCGAACATGTGGAAAGGTCATTGCTTATAACACTTCATTCTAATAAATGGAAGGGAACATTTCTTATTATGTAATTTCTAGTTGTTCCTCCTCTTGTCTTTTGTACTTGAACTGTATCCCGAGGCCAACTTATTTTCTTTATTATAGGAATGTAATCCCATCGGTAAGGTCCAGAATCTACAGTTTTCTATTTGTAACACAGAACACATGTCAGAAATGCCTTTATCTTGAAAGCCCTCCCTCCTAATTTTTTTTTTTTTTTTTTTTTTTTTTTTTACCTCATTCCCTGTTGACATGACTGCAACAACTGGAAACTTATTAACTTCAACCTCTGTGACTCCTACAGTTGCCAGGAGACCGATTTCTGAGGGGCCCATGTGGGTTCCTTTGGCCAAAACGCATTCCCCTCTTTTAATGTCATGGCCGATGGGTCTGAAAGTTAAAGTAGAATCATAAGAAAAACATTTTCTTAACTCAGAGGGAAACTGTAGTGTCAGAGAAGGAAAAGACTCAAGGGGAGAAAAAAGGCCACAGATGAAGCAGGAGCAAAATAATCAAAGACATTTAATAAAGACATTTTTTTAATTTAAAAGTTAAATAACACAACAGAAGACAGAAATGGTACTTCTACTACTGCTAAATAAAAATATATCACTTCGTCTTTAAAAATTATTTTACAAATTGGTTTTGCACTACATGCATTTGAAAGCACCAGTTGCAAACTTTCTCTAATATAAAGCGAAGATTTGTATGGAAATACTTAGTGTCATTAATAGAGATTCACAGCTGGTTAGCTTTGTGGGGAGAATAATGTTAGTAAGGTTACATCTGCAGAGGTAATTTCGATGTAGACTATTTAGGTTGGTCCTGATCTAAAGCCATAGAGGTATATTCACCTTGCCCTGTTGTTACAGGGATGGGAAAAGCATAGCTTTGTTACATTGGGATGTTGGGAAAATCAGTATTAATGGAATCTGGATAAGCATTCCATTGTAAGAAAAGTAATTTAAAGCATATCTACTTTTTATGGTAGGACAACAGTCTCATTTTTGTTTGTAAGGGGAAGCAGATTATTCCATTATTAAGAGTAGTCAGTGAAGGATGTGCTATCACTTAATTGTGTAATTATTCAATTCTTGGATTATGTGTTAATACCAATTTCTAGATAATTTAGGGGAGGGGTTGGATAATCTGGATTATCTATAGGTAGAATTAACCAGGGATTATGTAGGTTTATAACTTTGTCTTCTTCTCACGTTGATTATTTCATTCACCTTTATCATCTTCTTAAAAAGTAGGCAGGGCAGACTTGGGATATAGAATTCAGAAAATTAATTTTGCTTCATATTAAACTTGAAGGCACATGGCTATTTGACATTGCTGTGAATTTGTAACAGTCATGCTCTCCTAAATTTATGATAAGGTAGCAATGACACTTGGCTATACATTCTATATGTTAGGAACTTACCTAATATCTTGGCCTGGCCGAGCCTGCACCAGAATTCGTACTTCAAGTTCTTCAGTGCCCTACAATCAGAGTAGGGTATGTAATTTCAAACAGAAAAATTTAACGGAATTTCTGATCAGTAGAACTTAGTTTCTCTGATACTTTTATCATTGATAGGCCCGGAATGTATGCAAATACAGAGAGACAGAAAACCATTTTTGATAGCTCTTAGAAAACTATGATTTTGTAATACAATTTTCTGAAAAATTAGCTTTGGTACCAATAAATAAGTAAATAAATAAATATTTTCTCTAATTTTCATCTGTTCAAAACTGTATCAATTCAAATATTAGATTTTACTTTGTAAGTAGTATTTTCTCTTTATATCTATATCTATCTATATATCTATATTTATACCCTAACAGATAAACGAAGGTACATGGAGGTAGGTGCTCTGTTTCCACAAATCATGGGATCATTACCATGTCAAGGTCCCCAAATACCTGCAGAAATTTCAGTGAAGGTATGCTTGGTAGTAGACTTCTGTAAACTAATGGTGATCATCAAATTCACATTTATGGGTTGTGAATGATATTGTGACACTTGAACTGTGTCTTGTCATCTGGCAGCTAAGGATACATGTGTTTTGAATTTCAGTAGGCTTTTCTGATGCCAATAAATCCCTGCTTGGACAGTTTTAATACAAGGCAATGTGATCTGTATGCCAAGAGTTGAATTTTATAAGCTCTACATGTGGGAAAGTGATTAAAAAGAAACTCTCCAGATTGAGAAAAATGCCTCGCAGCATCGCTAATATTTTATAGTCTACTCAACCTTGGAGAATATATACTTATGTTTTTTTACAACAGCTTAAAAATATATCTTAAACTTCTTTACAAAACAAGTAAGATTGCCAGTCATTTAAACCTCAGTTGAATTTTTTCCTACTTTATTATTGGCTGATACTATGGTTTTAACAATTGCCTCTAGTTTCAATGAGAAAAAAGACATGCATAGATCCATGCCCAAGTCCATGTTATTGCTTGTGTCTAGATGTCCCCCAAAGCCTCATGCAGTCATAGTTGGGGTTTTCAGAGGTGGATGGATCTGAGTGTGTGACGATGGAATTGATTCATGGTGCAATGCTAGGATCAAGGGTGTTAGGATTAAGGGTGTGAGTGCAGGGCATGTAGCCTGGATAAGATGTAAGGGATGAGATATAAGGTTTGCCACTTGTTGCTTCTTTGCTACTTTGTTGCTTTGCTACCTTCTGCCTGCCATAAAATGTTTTTTCCTCTGTGTTGCCCCTCTGCCATGCCACCCCACCTTGGAGCCAGCCCACTATGAAATGAAACCTCTACAAACTGTGAGCCAAAAAAAACTTTTCCTCCCTTGACTTTGGGTGTCAGGTATTTTGTCTCAGCAATGAGAAAAATAACTAAGACAGTCCATTAGACAATGGAAAGGAAAATGACATAAATTCAACATTTCCAGGCTATCATTTGGTAGCACAGCTTTTCCCTGAATTACAGAAAACTAGGAGCAATAGGGTTGCTGGGTTGAAATGCTTGGCTTAGAGTAATATTTAAAAAGTTACCCAAGTGGGGCCGGGGATATAGCTCAGCGGCACAGCACCTGCCTGGCAAGCGCGAGGTCGTGAGTTCGATTCCCGGTACCAAAAAAAAAAAAAAAAAAAAAAAGTTACCCAAGTGTTCTTTGTCAAATTGTTCTCTATTACGTTTTGATTTCATGAACACCCTCACATTTTATCAGAAGCTAGTCTCAATGACAAGTTTCTGAGCTAGAAGGTAGTTTAACTGTTAATATCACTGTTTTTTGAGTGTGAGGTGTTTCTTTTCTTTCTTTGCATGTGAAATTTCTTGGGTTAAACATGGCTCAAATTCTATTATTGCAACAGCTTAAAAATACCCCTCCTATGACATAAGATTTTTAAGTCTGAGGTAATTTCTTACTGCAGACCCACACATTACAATGTAAGATCCCAATGTAACAAAAAACAACAAACAAACAAATAAGGTTAATCTTATAAACATGGCAGAAAATGAGCATGATTTCGAAAACTGCCGCAGGAACAGCAGGGTGAGACGTGGTGGTGACATACATCATCTGATTCCCTGATAAGTTCGGTGTCTTCCACTTGCACTACTGCATCAGCACCGCAGGGGATTGGAGCACCTGTTGTAACCCGCATGACTTGTCCCGGCATCACTGTCTGAGTTGGCTGAAAGTACACACGTGAAAGAGATAGTTGACTGCTTGGTTACTGCAAAGGAAAACCTGCCAGGGATGTAATGTTTTTAGAAACAAATGTGAAAAATCTTATAGTCTTATTCATTTTGAGCCAATATAATAGAAGCTACCCACAAACAGGTACATTCACACCCAAGAGGCTTCAACATGATTTAAACTGACTTTATATGTATTTTAAAGTAATGACTATTAAATTACTTTCTTGGAGCCTTGTTTTCCTTTTGATGAACTGGCAGTTACATTTGGTACTATTGCTTCTTATTTAAATAATGTGAATTAATGTAAAGTGATTTGAGAGTGTAAAAGAAAATTGCAAGATCATATGATATCATGAATAACAATTATGAAAAACCAGCACCTTGGTAAATTTGGAAGTTCTGATATTTGACAAATGCAGTATTTTTATTAACTAATCTTTTTGGTTAAATAAAAGCAGGACAGAAAAATAATTTTAATTACTGCTCTTGATAACTTTCTAAAACATATTAGCCCATTTATCAACTACTAATAAAGTCTAAGAAATATAATGAAATCATTTAAAAATGACCCAGGGTTTGTATGACCTGGGTTAAACATTATTTTTGAAATTAAAATATAGTATTTTCATTATCTGAGTTTTCAGATTGATGGTACAATGATAGGAATTGTCCAGCTGTCTTCTCCCAGCATGAAGGAAAGTGTATTTCTATAAGATTCATCTGATAGTTTTGATCAGGTCTTAGGAGACTCACTTGTCAGGGGTCATGATTTAGGTCATAGATAGAAAAAGGAATGCTTTGAATTTCTCCTTAAAATAAATCCTAAGATGATATAAATTTTTCAGTAAAAAAACCCAACCTTTTAAAGACATCTACTTCATAAGTGTTTAAAATACTGTCATTACATGAATACACTATTACTGAACTGCATGATTAAAAATGGTTAAATGAGGGCCGGTGAGATGGCTCAGTGGCGTAAGCGCCTGCCTTGCAAGCGCAAGGGCCCGAGTTCGACTCCCGGATCCCACATACGAAAAAGGGGCCGGTGCTATCGCTCAGCGGCACGGGCGCCTGCTGGCGCGCGAGGTCCTGAGGTCGACCCCCGGTACCCACAAAAAAAAAAAAAAAAAAAAAAAATGGTTAAATGATATATTTATTTAATTCCCACCCCCCCAAAAAAACCACATATACATATTCTAGGGAATGGTTAAGGAGAAATACCCCCCATTAGAAGTACAATCAAAGTAAAATTGGACATTTATTTGTTAGAAAAGCCTTTAAAATCTGTCTATGGTATAATGATACAAATGATACTATCAATAACTAATAGTTATTGAACCCATAACGTATACTAGCTATAGTTTTTTTTTTTTTTTTTATGTGGGTTCCGGGAGTCGACCTCAGGACCTTGCGCTTGCCAGCAAGCGCTTGTGCCGCTGAGCGATATCACCGGCCTTTTTTTTCCTTTATGTGGGTACCGGGAGTCGAACTCAGGACCTCGTGCTTGCCGGGCAGGCGCTTATGCCACTGAGCTATCTCACCGGCCCACTAGCTATAGTTTTAATGCATTATATATTCTAGAATATAAGCCCTAAAAAGGCAGAGATTTGTTTTACTTTCCATTTGCCTCTCCAGATCACATTATCATTTTTTGACTTCTGCTGTGGCCCAGAAGGGTGACATCTATATACTATTTTAACTAGGTTCCTATCCCCTTATCTTCTGGTTAGCTTCAGCCAGTGGGAGAGGGTTGACAAGAAATTAGAAAGGAAGTAGGAGAGAGAAATAGGGTTTTCATCCCTCTTGCTTTTTTCCTGCTGGGCTGCACTTTAGTGATAGTTAAGCATCTCTACTAACTGAGGGCCATCACTCCTTCGGGTGGTCCTGTCCTATAATTATGAATCTTGTAGGTTCAGATACCACTATTTCCCTCTGCTCCTTCAGACCTATAAGTCATAATAGAATTCACTGTTGCTAGCAACTGGGTGCTTCATAATCCTTTGTTGGTTTCCCTTAATACTGTCCGTATTTTGGAAATAGCCCCTGCATTAATTTTCCTTAATTTCCTCTTTTCCCGATACTGTATATTGGTCTATCATCCCAAGATCTAGAAAGTATCTGGTATACAGCTGGTAGTCAATAAATGTTTCCGAATGAATGAATGAATGAACGAATGAATGTGCTTTATGTCATCTTATTATCACAACTGCATGAACTATACATTGCTTCATGGCTTACAATTCCAGTATCTTCCCTGTTTTTCTCCCAGTCATTGGAGAAGAGATACTTGGGATCAGATCTGGCAGTTAGCTATGCACCTTACATACTCTTACTCCGTTATTGAACAAAAGACATTCTAAGTTTCTTCAGAATTGTTATGTTTTAAGGCAATTTTCAACCAAAATGCTATATATTGATTTTTTTTTTTTTTAAGGCAGGGTCTCACTGTGTAGTTCAGGCTGGCCTTGAACTCACTATGTAGCCTAAGCTGGCCTCAAACTCATGGTGATCCTCCTGGCTCAGCCTCCCAAGTGCTGGGATTACAGGTGTGCGCCACCACGGCTGGCTATATTGATTGGTCGATTGATTGTCCTGGTAACTGAAACAAAGGCCTTGAGCATATTACACAAATGCTCTACCACTGAGCTACATCCCCTGCTTTTGAGTATAAGATTTAAAATGAAAAGTTTAAGGTCCTGTGTCTTTTCAAAATGATGATTTTCCATTCCAGATACTACTTATTGTCTGGACATCTCAATCCACTATGCATGACTATTTTGTAGTACAGTGATTTTTCATGGGAAAACATTTAAAGTTTTCATATGATATATATGTTTTTTAGTTAATGTCGAAACTATCTTTTGAGGCTGTAGAACAATCAATCACATTTAAAATAGGCCTAAAGAGATTCTTCATTTGCTGAAAAAATGCCTTTTGGGTAAAGTAGAAAGTGAATCTTAAAGTGAATTTCAGTGCAGTTTATTCTGGAGCTGAACAGTGTTAGCCTATAGCCCTGCCTCAATTTATTCAGATTCAATTTACTATATTCTGTAAATTTACTTTAGGTTTTATTACAGTTCAATTTCTAATTTTCTCCATTCTTGGCTTAAACCAGCTCTTAAGATGTTATTTTGTGTGATTATTAATTAAAAAATTTGCTTTTTTTTAAAGATCAGCAATTCTAAATGGTAGGTAAAGCTTATATTTATTAAATATACCAGCTTATATTTATTAAACTCAGTATTAAAGATATATTGGATATAGAAACATTTATATACCCAGTTAAAGTAGACAATATAAACTGCAACTGAATTAAATCAGTTGAAATGCTGCAATCTAGTAATATGTAAAATATTTCCTATATTTGTTAAGGTTAGCAGTTATTCTCTCCCTTTTATTTTTATTGATATTCATTATTTGCTTTACACAACATAAAAACAGTTTAAATTTTGACTTTAAAGGAGGTATTGACTTTTTGATAACACCTTACAATTACATAATATTTTCTTTGTAAGTGCCCAGTGCTCATCAGTGGGACCAAAGTATAAGTGACAGGAACCAAACTATAAGTGATTTAAGGTCGTGTATTTTAGTACACCAAGAAACCATTTCATAAACCACTGCCTCAATGTGAGCAATCTGGCTCTTACAAAATCTCTCCGATTGCTCTAAAGTATATGTGACACATCAGTTATACATAAAGAAAGCTACGGGTACTTTGAAGAAAAACCTACTTTTATGGAGAACTTATAAGAAGTTAACTTTTAAGTTATACGATTCTTAACAAGAACGTATGAGACATTAAAAATTTTTAAGTAATACAATTCCTAGTTCTCTTAAGTAATAGTAAAGGTTTAAGAGGTCCATAATGCCCTTAATCTGCTCTGCTGTGGATACTACAAACTATTTATTTCCCTAACTATACCAGGTAATTTGGTTTTAAACACCCTGTGTCTTTGACTTACACTGTTCTCTCTGCCTAGAATGCTTCTTTCCCACTGCTGCTTTTGCAAAACTCTCTAAGGCCAGTTTCAAGTCATTTCCCTAACAATCTAAGGCTGAAATGCTCAACTTCTTTTGTGTTCCACAGCACTTGCATGATACCATTACTTAACACCTAATATGCTATATTATATGTAGTCATTTATATTGTCTCTTCCATAGGAGTAATAAACTCCTTAGGAGTAATAAGTGTGTTTTAATATAATTTGTATCACCAGAACCTAGCACCTGGTACACATGTAGTTTTGTTTGACTCAGTTGAAGATTAGGCAAGTACTCCTTGAATAATGGATATTTTGTAGCTTTGTTATAAAAATGGATGCTTTAGATGTCCATTGCTGATAAAAGTCAAATTATAAATCATGAAGTAAGTCTCTTATAAAAAAGAATTAAGCCTAGTTGCTCTTTTTTGTCAGGAAAATGGTCATAGGGATTACACACAGCCTGTGTACAACATGGACAAGGATCTTACCACTACAGTGCCAGGCTTAGGTTCTTCCTAGGCTAGGATACTCAACTGCCACTATCAAATACTCATAAGCACTATATAAAAGTAAAGATGATAAAAAAAAATAAAGATGGCAAATAATAAATAAAAAATTTAAAAAGATGGCTGTTTTAGCAAAAGCCATTCCCTGCCACCCCTCTCTCCCTCCTCCCCGCTTTCTTAGCATATGCTTACATGTGTACTGACAATAAAAAAAGGTTAAAGAAATATGTAGGAGGAGGATGACAATAACAATAACAGTAGTGAACCTAGCTTCTTTATTTCAGCACCCAAGGATTGAGGAGCTCCAAGTAGTTGTATCCAGAAATTCAGTATTTTTAAAGGAAGAAAGACACACTCAATAGTAGGACTGGGAAATGCTTGTAGGGTATGTCTACAGGTGACATACACAGCACCGTGACATATGTTAATAGATGTAGATTCTTTTTAAAAATTATTTTTATTGAGTAAATTGACAAAATCATATGCTGTATATCTGAGGTATATAGCATGATACTATGAGAAACAGGTTGTGAAATTATTACTACAATCCAAATTAACATATCCTAGATGTAGATTGTTTACATAAAGAAATAATTTGTTTGGTTCTTAGGGGGACCATTCCTTTATGTCTTTGATACCTTCTGAGTAATGCTCTGAGATTTCAATAATGTTGACAGGAGAGGTTTAAAGTTTGATGTCCAAAGTCCAAGAAGCTGAAATCTTCAATGTCTTTCAGGCCTCTAAGTCTTACCTGTTCACCAGCTTGGGATTCCCCAATGATGAAACGATCTCCTGGACCATCAGCAGCTATGAGATGGAACAGACCAAAAATATACATCAATATGGACCTATAGCAAGGAACAAGAATTTAGTATTGGAATTCTAAAATTTCACTCAAATAAATACAAATTCTTTAGAAGTGGGCTATTTTTCTGACTTTGTAGACTACATAATGGCTTTGTTACTAATGGTCTGACTTTGGGTATCCATAACTCCCAAGTACCAGAAGTGGTACTAAATGTGCCAGTGTAGATGATCTTCCTGTCCCTCCACAGTTCACATACTTGTACTTTTCTAATAGGACATTATTTTAGCTTATCCTCCTAATTATCACCTTATCCATGTATGTGTATTTGTGATGTATATGTACACACTCATGGATATATATTGCTATATTTCCATACTTTCCATTTTTGATAAAAATTTTAACTACCTCATAACCAAATGAGGTAGGGAGAATACGTATTTCTTTCTTCATTTTACAGTCGAAGGGAGTAAGTTATAGAATAAAGGAAATCATGTGGAAAAGATTAAGTACCTAAAACAAGTTCTGCTTAATGGTAGAGATAGTATTAAAACATAATATGTTAATTCTCAGAACAGTATTTAAAAAAAATGATCAGAAATGATGTTATTTCTGAATCAGAATATATAGGCAGTGCTGCGCTACTATTTTTTTCTTTGTCTTTTTGAGACAGGGTTCTCACTATGCCGTTCAGGCTGGCCTTGAACTCACTTTGTAGCCCACTCCGGCCTTAAACTTGCAGTCATCCTCTTACCTCAGCCTCCCGAGTGATGGGATTACAGGTGTGCACCACCACCACCAGCTGCACTACATTTCTATTGGCTATTTATATATGGTGCTGAGGAACCCACAGCTTTGTGCATGCTAGGCCAGAGCTCTACCACTGAGCTACACTCTTGACCCTGGAAAAAAAATCTCTGGAGCTTCAAAAGGCTTTTTTCTTTTTAAAAGTTTGATATATTACTTGGCATTTAGACAAATACTACTGGCAATGCTTATGATCATGATTATGATTATCTGCATGTAGCAAGTGTTTGGGGAATATATAGAGGAAAGACAACACCTTATATAACATTTTAATTATATTTGCGATAACACTGATAATAAAAAGATTTTTGCCTCTTAAAAAGAACAGATGTAATATTTATTTATTTATTTATTTTTGGTGGTGCTGGGGATCGAACCCAGGGCCTTGTGCATGGAAGGCAAGAGCTCTACCACAGAGCCACATCCTCAGCCAGATGAAATTTTTAATATAACTACAAAGCAGTATTTTTTCTAAGGGTTTAAATAAACTACTTTTTATAATGAGTCACTTCTTTGCACGAATGGCCTTGCTTAACCTGATGTAGAACAGGAGAAAAATTAACATTGGGACCCTTCTGTCACTAGATGTTTTATCTTGTGCTTTATAGATATCTCAGTTAATAGACTCTTGAATTTCTTGAATTTTTTCAGTGTTCACTTGTAAAAGCCCGAAGAGTTTTCCTGCAATGCTATTTTTATTATACCACTTTCCGGGTTCTTTTTTTTTCATTAATTTAAAACAGAGATAAAAGTTATTGATTTAACAATTGGTCATTTTAACCAGTGTTATTTAATGTAATCACCTGCTTATTTTTGCAGTATTTTGAAGCAAATGACGATGGTAGAAAATTAACACATCAGTTGTTTTTCAGAATTCCCCACTAACTGCATCTCAAATGTGAATAAACTTTAAAAATTATTTCTCTTCTGGTGAAATAGTTATTAGCTTGCTACCTCCTGTAGCACCCTAGACACTTTCTTTTTAGTTTTTGTGCAAGAGGAAATTAGCTGAGTTCTGAGCGAAACAAAACCGAATCTGAATCATGACTGTTCACTATTACTAGCTTCAGGACTTTAAGCAAAACTATTGATCCTCTCTAACCTTCAGTGTTCTCATTGATAAAAATGAAGATAATCATACCATAAAAATAATACCTTTTAAAGCTATTCACTCCTTTTACTCATTCAGTAAATTTCTAAGTGTTTTCTATGTCCTAGGTGTCATACTTTAGACTGGAGACAGTGCAGAGAGCAAAATCAGACATTATTTTCATTCTAATACAGTGCTAGTCTGTTGTAAGGTTTTTCAAACTTGGGGATCATATATGGAGGTGGACTATAAAATCAACTTGTAAATATTTTCTAATGAAAAAGCATAGAAAACATGTTGCCACAGGCCAGGTACAGAGGCATGAACCTGCTGTCCCAGGTAGTCCAAGGGCTGAGACAAGAGGATCACTTGAGCCCTGGAGTTTAAAACCAGCCTGGGCAACATGGTGAGACTTCACCATCCCTTCCGCTCTGCTGCCCTCCCCCCTCCAAAAAAAGAAAAATATATATTTCATTATGTATGGTAAGTATAACCATTGTTCCTTCTTTTTGCTTACATATGTATATTTATATATTTTATATGTTATATAATTGTGTGCATACATTTGACTTGTGATATGTAATATACTTTCCTCCATGTATATGGCTCAAACAAAACAAACAAAACTCTTAAAGCTACTGATGTAATGGAGGAAAATAGATATTAACCATATAATCACATCATATAGAATAAACGTATAAATACCAATTAGGGAAACCACTCCAAAGGAGAAAAACATGACTTTATTAGAATATTCAGTTAAAGAACCTGAGCTACCCTGGAGGGTCAGGAAAGTCATGCTGACAAAAGGATTTCTGAATGAAGTAATGAATGAGTAAGAGCTAAGTAGGTAGGGGTGCGTGTGTATGGGGTGGAAGGAGATACAAAGTAGACACACTCAATTACTGTGTTCAGAAACATTTTCTTCAAAGGCCTTTGTTCATGTGTTCTTTATACCTTATATTCTAACCATTTTTAACTTCTAGTAGCGTAGTTCATGAGTATACCAAGATGACTGACATTTCAGCTCTAGACATGCTACTTTCACTACATGCAGTGTCTTCCTTTTCATTGCCTTCTGATTGGAGATTTCTTAGTTTTTAAGATTCATCTTAAGTGTTACTTTCTCTATAAAGTTATATTTTATTCCCTTCCCCTCAAGAGTGTGATCTGAAATAACTTCAAGTGTATTTCCAGTTATTTGCTTAGTTGTCTCAGAAGAACCCCTAGCCTTTGCCATACAATAGGTGCTAAATAAATGTTTATACCTGAAGTACTGAAAATGTTCAAAAAAAGAATGTGGGTGGCCCTAACAATAATTTTAGAAAGATGTGGAAGTGAGCAAATATTTTCTGAAACAAAATTCTGTATTTGCTAATCTGTGTATATTTTCTGCTGATCCATACATATACTTTCTTCACAATTTGACCATCTTAAGAATGTTTAGAGGGCTGGTGAGATAGCTCAGTGGCATAAGCGCCTGCCTGGCAAGCGTGAGGTCCTGCATTTGACTCCCGGTACCCATGTAAAAAAAAAAAAAAGAATGTTTAGAAAGACTGCATTGATTAATTCCATATGACTTAGATTATCTCATTATTCTGTCTAGCACTGAGTATGCTCATTGTTGATACTATTTGTTAAAAAAATAAATTATCTTGGGATTTTGACACTGCTTAAGAGGGAAGTTTGTAAACTGACTTGTGCTTATTACTAGTATACTCTGCAACATTTCTTAAATAATGCCATTAATGATCATATTAGATCTTTTCAGGTAGATTATGAGCTCCTTAGAGGTGGGGACCACTTCCTTTCTCTCTTGAAACTCTCTGGTTTTCAAACTTTCCTTTTTTTTCCAGTTCTGGGCACACATGCACAAAAGGCTTACCTCAATCTTCTGTACAAATGCTCACAAATGTTTCAGAATAATGAGTGACCAGAGATAATCCAGAGCAGTATTAGCAAATCTGGTATAGAATCTCAGAGGGGGTCAATATCTGAAAGAGTTCTTCACTGGTTTAAGAAGCAATGTCCTCTGCTATCAAGGAAGATGTACCACACAGGGAGAGAAGACATGGATAGTTCAACTGTGCTCTTCACTTTTCCCTGAATCTTTCCCACCTCATGAACGTGTCTCTATACTGCTGACCAAAGAAAGCTCAGTCAACCAACAGTAAGAAGATTCTTGGTACACAGGAGTTATTTTTATTATTTCCCTTATTATTTCAAACTTTAATTTGCATCCAAATAATCTGGTGCTCTTATAAAAATATAGCTTATGAAACAGTAGGTCTGGGATTTACAATCTAATGATGCTGCTGGTCCTCAGACTGCTTTTTTTTTTTTTTTTTTTATGTGAGTACCAGGAGTCGACCTCAGGACCTCGTGCTTGCCAGCAAGCACTTGTGCCGCTAAGTGATATCACCGGCCCTTTTTTCTTTTATGTGGGTTCCGGGAGTTGAACTCAGGACTTTGCGCTTGCCAGGCAGGCGCTTATGCCACTGAGCTATCTCACCGGCCCCAGACTACCCTTTTGGAGAAGCACAGTACTACAAGATTAACTCAATATAAAAAGTTCAGACTAAGAGAAAATTTAATGCATGAAAGTTAGTGACCCACAGAAGACCTAATTTTACACATATACCAGACCTATTTCTTAAAATTATCAATTTATCTAACTTGATATTTATTTTAAGGTATCTATTAAAAAGATACCATTTTTCTTTTTTTTTTTTTTTTTTTTTTTGTGGGTACCGGGGGGGTCGACCTCAAGACCTCGCACGCCAGCAGGCGCCCGTGCCGCTGAGCGATATCACCGGCCCCTTTTTCGTATGTGGGATCCGGGAGTCGAACTCGGGCCCTCGCGCTTGCAAGGCAGGCGCTTATGCCGCTGAGCCATCTCACCGGCCCAAAGATACCATTTTTCAAGATGACTCCTACAAGCTTGGGTGGGAAAGGGCAGAAGCAGAGGCATGGTAGCACATGAACTCACAGCTTAGAAAGAAAGAAATAAAGTAAACCATAGTATGGTATTAGAAAAATTAGATAAATTCTAAGGGTTTCTGTGAACCCCCCCAATTCTGATATATGTGTATTTCCTCTTCTGCTTTGTAACTTTAGACTTTAACTTGAAGGAAGTAATAAAAGTAATATAAACCTAACCCTAACCACACATATATTATATAAACAATTCATAAAGCTTAATGCTAGACTGTAAAGCGGCTCCCTTTTGTCCCTCTTTTTATTATTTTTTTATTAGTACATTTATTATACATAATGAATACATTTATTCTAGGGAGTTGGTACATGTACACACAACATCTTAATATCTTTTAATTCCTCTTCCCCTCTACCCATAGCCGTCTTCCTCCATCTCTAGATTCCCTTCTTATCTGCAAAAGGTCTACCTCCTTGTTTCCTATTATTTATTTTTTATTTTGTCTTTAAATTATTTTTACTTTCTTATTTAAGACAAACCATGCAATAGTTAACCTTTTGTGACTTGTTTCACTTAGCAGTATGGTCTCAAGGTACATACGTTTTCCTGCAAATAATTCAAATTTATCCTTCTTTATGGCTAAGTGGTACTCCATTACATATACCACATTTTCTTTATTCACCTGTTTATAGGCATTTAGGCCACTTCCAAGATTTATCTATTATGATTTTGCTGCTATAAACATAGGTATAAATGTATCACTGTAATATGATGTTTTTAACTTGTTCAGGAAGATACTCAGAAGGGGATTAGCTAGGTTGAGTGGAATTTTTATTTTTAGTTTGCTGATGGATCTCCACACTGATTTTCATAGTGGTTTTACTAGTTTACACTCCCACTAACAATGTGGAAGAGTTCTGTTTTCCCTGCAGCCTTGCAGGGAATTTGTTATTGTTTGATTTCTTGATGACAGCCATTCTTTCTGGAGTGAGACAGAATCTGTTGTTTTGATTTGCATTTCTCTAATTGTCAAAGATGCTGAACATTTTTTCACATACTTATTGGCCATTTGTATTTTTTATTCTGGGAAGTGCCTATTCATTTCAATTGCCCATTTTATTGATTCGGTCTTTTGGGGGTCTAATTTGAATGTGGAAAGCCAGTTTTCCCAGCACTATTTATTAAAAAGGTTATTTTTTTCTCCAGCATATGTTTTTGGGCCCTTTGTAAAAGATTAGGTAGCTGAATTTGCCTGGAATTGTTTCTGCATCTTCTATTCTGTTCCATCGATCGACAGGTCTGTTTTCCTGCCAGGACCATACTGTTTTTAATTACTGTAGCTTTGTAATATAACTTGAAATCTGGGATTTTGATGCCTTTTGCTTTGCTCTTGTTGCCCAGGATTACTTTTGCTATTTGGAGTCTCTTGTAACTCCATATAAATTTTAAGATTGTTTTTTCTTGTTTTGTGAGTAATGCTATTGGTAGTTTGGTTGACACTGCATTACATCTCTGTATGAGCTTTGGTGGTATGGCTTTTTAGTTTTGCTTTGAAATTGGAAACAAATTTTAAGACCTGAAATACAATTCCTAAAATATCAACTTTGTCAGAAAACTGTGTCTACAGAATAATGCTCTACTTTGATCATGTTAGAACATTTAGGCCCAAACACAAAAACCATCAAATGAACCACTGTCCTTCAACAATTTGTACAAAACTAGAATGCCTGAGGAACAACACAGATGGATTTGCAGAGGATGGGCTGTTTTACTTCATTCAAACACCATTAAAAACAGCTGCAGAGAGGCTGCCGGCCAGGGCAGGAGCGACACTGGGGTAATCACAGAGACAACCCCAAGCCCAAGGGAATGGGAAGTCCTTGCCTCAAGGAGCCTGAGCAATGTGCCTCGGAGCAAGAAGCTGTTTCTCACAGGTTGAGGCAGTATCTCCTTCCATCTGTCACATGTCCTGCACTCCTTTTCATCTGAGGGCCTCAAGGATAGTGGTGCTGTCTGCCACCTAGTGTCTGTGAGGGCATGTTTTCCAGCTCTTGAACTCATCTATTACCCATGCCACCCTTGGGGCATCAATCCACAAATGTGGAGTTGGTTCAGCTTGACACAAGAGAGCTCACAGTCAGGACCGGGGCCCAGGAGGGAATGCTTCCTGCTCCAAATCTCAAGGCTTAGTTGGCCTACTAGGGTAACATGGTAACTACTTGTCTTCAGGCTGTAGAGGTGGAAGGCCACCATCTTTGATGATATTATTTGTAACCAAGGGATGAGATATGGAAGGATTCATGCTCTCAGAACAGGTGGTAAGAGCAACAGGCACCTTCTCGTCCTCCACATTTGTTCAGTGTCTTAGTTTGTATTTGTGTTTTGATTCTCACTGTGTTTGAATCACATCTTATTTTTAACCTGCCAAGTTAGTATATTCAAGCCCTGATGAGAAAAGCAAAAAAATGTGATTTTTTTGTTGAAAAAAAAAAAAAAGACCATCAGAAAGGATAGTGAGTGTTATAGGTAGATTTTAAAAATGAGATGTGAGAGATACATACATGAACAGAATAGTGTCCGGAAATAAATTCCTGCTTAGGTGTTTATTATTAACAACAATAGCTCACATCTGCTAAGCACTTATGTACCAAGCATTTTTTCAGATTATTTGCCCCTTTCCAGCTTTATAAAATAAGTAAATTATTTCTATATCATAAAGTTTCCCAGAGCCATTACTTACAAATGTTGAAGCCAGATACCTCCAGAAGTCTTAGTAATAACCAGTAAACTGTATATTGTAAATAAGTATTCAGTGAGAAAAAGATCCTTGGAGAAATGACTAGTCAGTGAAAAGAAACTTTACATCTATCTCATTTCTCATACCAGAATAAATGCTGGTGACTTACAGAATGAAACTATAAAGATGGAAGAAAATCAAGGTGAATATGATTGTACTCTTGAGGTTACCTAGGCCTTTTCCAAGTATGAAACAAGAATTAGAAACTAAAAGGAAAAAATGGTGAAATTTAACCATATGAAGATTTTTTTTTTTTTTTTTGTGGGTACCGGGGGTCGACCTCAGGACCTCACGCGCCAGCAGGCGCCCGTGCCGCTGAGCGATATCACCGGCCCCTTTTTTGTATGTGGGTTCTGGGAGTCGAACTCGGGCCCTTGCACTTGCCAGGCAGGCGCTTACGCCACTGAGCCATCTCACCGGCCCACCATATGAAGATTGTAAGTTGGATATAAAGTTGAAAACAGTGTGCATCATTTGCAAAAAAAGAAAAATACTCTTAATATACAAAGAGCTCTTAGAAAATCAGTTAGAAAATACTCCAAATAATAAAAATTGGCAAGAGATATCAATAGGATATTCCTAAGCTAAGAAAAACATCCAATTAACAAATGAAAAGATGTACAACATCCAAACAGATTTTTTTTTTTGTCTATCAATATTGGTATGTGGGTAGAAATACAATTCCTGTTGTACACTATAGGTGTGAAGATGAAATTGATACAGCCTTACTTACCAAAATTTAAAATATGTATTAGTTTTTACCCCAGAAATCTCATTCCTTAGGCATTCAAGGAAAAGAAAAATGATGCACAAGGATATTGCTTGCCATGACTTTTTTATATTAAAAATGCTTCTAGAAATAACATCATTGGAACATAAGACAATTATGATGCCTGCACGCAATGGAATACTCAACCCATTAAAAACAATGTTTTAAATTCTTTATGTACATAAAAGTACGTCCATAGAATATAGGCTGGGTTTTTCCTAAGAAAAAAGCAGGCTGCAGGTCAGCATGCACTGAATATGTATATGTATGTGTACCTATATGTATGTAAGTATGTGAAAAGATCTAGAAGGATGAGAGTTAAAATGCAAGTTATTTTTATCTTTTGAGATTTTCTACCTTGTTGGAGGGAATTTTTCTTTCTTATAAAGAGTTGTGTTTTACTTTTAATTAAAGCTGTGCCAGGGAAAGGAAAAAAAAAAAGAAAAAGAAAAAGAAACAAAAAAAGCACAAATGCATGGGTTCTCGGGTATATACATTAATGCGAAACTTTGGCACTGAAAATCAGGGCATTTTTGTCATGTAGCATTTAACACATATGAGAAAATTATGCAGTGTTAAAAGGATAAAACCACCAGCATTCAAACAATGTTGTCAACTAGGCAATAGTCTACTGAATGTCAAACAGTCTACTGAACATTTTTTCTTTGTCTAATTACTGGATACACGGGTAGCAACTTTGAAATGAGGAAAGGAGCTTATACTCCTTTTATTTTCTGTTTAAAACAGAACAGAAAACAAATTGAAATGGCCTGTTATACATTGACGGTTTTAAAGAACATCAATTATGCAAGGAAATGATTAAGAACAGAAAGTGATTACAGATACTAGACATTAGCAGTGAGTGGTCAGTAGACCCTCATAGAGCTTTGAGATGGTGGTCAGCAGAAGCCACTTTGTAATCACTGGCAGTAAACAGTGATGCAGAATTCTTTGCCAGATACTTTAGGAAATCACACAAACAGCCCAACAATATTTTTTTTCTTTTTTTTCTTTTTTTTTGGGTACCGGGGGTTGACCTCAGGACCTCGTGCGCCAGCAGGTGCCTGTGTCGCTGAGCGATATCACTGGCCCTTTTCTCGTATGTGGGTTCTGGGAGTCGAATTCGGGCCCTCGCGCTTGCCAGGCAGGCGCTTATGCTGCTGAGCCATCTCACCGGCCTCAGCCCAACAATAATGCAAGGCTCTTTTCATCAAGGGTCATATACATCAACACTGCTCTGAGTCTTACAAATAATCTTAATAGGTGTAGCACTCCATAAACCTGGGACAGTGGCACATCAGGGTGAGCCGAGAGGATTTTAGCATACTGGGGCTTCTCAAATTTATAAAGCAGCTGAGTGCCCAACATCACAATGAAATACTCTTTTATTCCCGCCACAAGTTCATTAGCTATTCCTTATTATCAGTATTTCACTGTGACTCTTACAATTTGCATACTCTTCCAGAATGACATCTACATTCTTCTTAGCTGGAAATTGAAAGAGGTGCTTCTGCCTGATGACTAAGTCTCAGTCTTCAATAAGCCATGGTTTTAATTCTTCAGGAATCTTCACTGTAACTTCCATTCTATTTTTAAATGCCTCCTTGCCTTCAACAGTGGGGTCCGTAGGGGCCCTTTTCTTCTGAGGGGGCTGGGAGGCTTTACTGGTTCTGCCACCATTTCCATTCCCAGGAATTTTCTGTTTGTTTGTTCTTTTTTCTCTTCCTCACAAATCCTGAAGGAGGGTTCTCCACCGAGCTATACCCCTATCTCCTGGAAGACCTTGAGACTCAAGATTCTTGGCTGTGAATCAGCTGTTTTCCTTCTTAAGGAATCTCTTCTCATCTTATTTCTTTGCATGTTGCTTCAGCATGGCTTTTTGAAGATGTCTTCTGAAGATTGCTGTCCATGAGTTTGAGAACACTGCTTGCTAGAACTCATTAAACTCTGTTTTTATTCCAGTTAACAATCTTCCTTCTTTCCCTTCCAAAAACTGCTAGTAATTTCCCAGATGGAATCTTATAGGTCTTCTGGGATGGTCAAAAAGAAACTCACAATAAAAAATCAAAGGATGAAAAACAATATTCCATGCAACAGGAACCCAGAAAAAAGCAGGAGTTGGTATCCTAATTTCAGACAAAGTAGATTTCAAGGCAAGACTGATTAGAAGAAACAAAGAAGGTCAGCACATATCGGTTAAGGGAAGAATTCAAAAAGAAGAATTAACAATTATAAACATAAATGCACCAAACACCAGCATACCCAACTTCATAAAATAAACACTAATGGACATGAAAAATCAGATAAACACCAATACAATTGTAATGGGGGACCTCAATATCTCACTGTCACAAATGGACAGACCAAGTAGATAAAAAAATCAACAAAGAAATATCAGAGGTGAACTAAACCTCTGAACAAATGGATTTAATAGACATTTACAGACTATTCTACCCAACCAGCACAGCATACATGTTCTTTTCAGCACATGGGACTTTCTCCAAAACAGACCACACACTAGCACATAAAGTATACTTCAGTAAGAGCAAAAGAAACAAATTATTCCACGCATATTATCAGATCACAGTGCAATAAATCTAGAAGCCAATGGCAAAAGATACCACAGAAAGCATGTAAGCACTTGTAAATTAAATAATACCCTCTTGAATAAATTGATTAAGGAAGAAATTAGACAGTTTCTATGATCAAACGATAATGCAGTATGACATATTGGAATCCACAGGACACAATGAAAGCAGTCCTGTGAGGGACATTTATAGCAGTGAATTCCCAAATCAGGAAAACAGTGAGCTCAAATAAATAGCCTAATGATGCACATCATTGTCCTAGAGAAACAAGAATAATCCAAACCCAAAGCTAATACAAGGAAGGAAATTATACAGTTCAGAGCAAAAATGAATAAAATTGAAATTAAAAAAATTACAAAGAATCAGTGAAGAGTTGGTTCTTTAAAAGATTAAACAGAATATACAAACCATTAGCCAATCTTATCAAAATAAGGAAAGAAAACGCTCAAATCCATACAATTAAAAATGGAAAAGGTGAAATCACAATGGATTCTGCCAAAATCCAGATTATTGGTAGCTACTTTGAGAACCTATAATCTAATAAAAGGGAAAACTCAGAAGAAATGGATAAATTCCTAGATACACATGAACTATCAAAGCTGAATCAAGAAGATATAAAAATCCTGAATAATCCAATATCAGTTAAGTGAAATTTAAGAAGTAATAAAAAAAAACCAAAACCCTACCAACAAAGAAAAGCCAAGTCCTGAGGGATTCACTGCCAAATTCTGTAAGAACTTTAGAGAAGATATAACGCCAATACTCCTTAAACTCTATAATGACATGAAAGGAAAGGAGTACTGTCAAACTCATTCCTGGAAGCTAGCACTATCTTGATTCCAAAACCAGAAAAGAACCCAACCAAAGAAGAGAACTACAGATCAATCTCTTTTTTTTTTTTTTTGTGGGTACCGGGGTGTCGACCTCAGGACCTTGCGCGCCAGCAGGTGCTCGTGCTGCTGAGCGATATCACTGGCCTCTTTTTCGTATGTGGGTTCCGGGAGTCGAACTCGGGCCCTCGCGCTTGCTGGGCAGGCGCTTAAGCCGCTGAGCCATCTCACCGGCCCCAGATCAATCTCCTTAATGAACATAGATGCAAAAATCCTCAACAAAATATTGGCAAACAGAATGCAGTGACTCATCAAAAAGACCATATATCATGACCAAGCAGGGTCATTCCAGGGATGCAGGGATGGTTCAACATACACAAATCAATAAATGTAATACACCACATTAATAGAACCAAAACAAAAATCACACGATCATCTCAATAGATGCAGAAAAAGCAGTGACAAAAGCCAACATCCATTCATGATAAAAGCCCTGAAGAAAATAAAAGCCCTGAAGAAGGAATAGAAGTTCTTCTTCTCAATCTGATAAAAGCCATCTGTGACACATTAATGGCCAACACTGTACTAAACAAAGAGAAACTGAAAGCTTTCTCTCTAAAATCAGGAATAAGACAAGGATGTCCACTATCACCACTCTTGTTCAATATAGTTCTTGAAACATTAGCTAGATCATTTAGACAAGAGAAAGAAATAAAAGGGATATGGATAGGAAAGGAAATTAACATTATTTGCAAATGACATGATCCTCTACATAGAAGATCCCAAAAACTGCTCCAAAAGACTCCTAGAATTAATAACCAACCAGCAGCACTGCAGGATACTAAGTCAACACCCAAAAATCAATAGCATTCCTGTATATCAGTAACAAACTCACTGAGATAGAAGTTAGGGAAACAACACCTTTCATAATAACATCAAGAATAAATGAAATACCTAGGAATTAACCTAACCAAGGAAGTGAAAAATCTCTATAGTAAAAAATATAGTACTCTGGAAAAGGAGATAGAAGAGGCTATCAGAAAATGGAAAGATATCTCCCATTCCTGGATAGGCAGAATCAATATAGTCAAAATGACCTCACTCCCAAAACTGTTACACAGGTTTAACACAGTCCCAGTCAAAATACCAATAGCATTCTTGACAGAACTAGAGGAAGCAATCCTAAAATTCACATGGAATCAGAGAACTAGGATAGCAAAAGCAATTCTGGGCAAGAATGGGGATATCACCATCCTGGATTTCTACAAAGTTATACTACAGAGCTACAGTGATTAAAAAAAAAAAAAAAGTATAGTGCTGAAAAAACAAAAAACAAAAAACAAAAAAACAAACTAAAACAGATTCATGGACCAATGGAACAGAATAGAGGATGCAGAAAAATTTGGGCACACTCAGCTTCCATATCTTGATAAAGGGGTAGAATACTTTCACCGGAGGAAAGATAGTATAACTGTGTAACAAATGCTGCTGGGAAAACTGGGTATCCACATGCTAAAGATTGAACTTAGACCCTCTCTCTCACCATGCACTAAATTAAAATCAAATGGATCAAAGATCTAAGCATCAGAATAAAACAATTTGCTGAAACACAAAACAGGTAACACACTTGAAGACATAGGTGTAGGCAAAGACTTTCTGAAGAGAACCCTGGTTGCACATGAAATAATACCAACAATCAACAAATGGGATCATATCAAATTAAAAAGCTTCTGCACACCAAAGGAAACCACCAACAGAGTAAAGAGACAACCTATAGAATGGGAAAATTTTTTTTTGCCAGCTATTCTTTAGAGGACTAACATCTAAAACATATAAAGAACTAAAAAAAAAAAATTAGACATCCAAATAAAAGATCCAATAAAAAAGTGGGCATCTGAAATGAATAGACACTTCTCAGATGAAGAAGTACAGCCAATAAATACATGAAAAATGTTCAACATTGCTGGCCATTTGGAGAAATGCAAATTAAAACAACACTGAGGTTCTATCTCACTCCAAAAAGAACAGTTACCACCAAGAAATCAACTAATAACAAATGCTGGCAGGCTGCTGGGGAGGAGCCCTTCTTCATTGTTTTTTTTTTTTTTTTTTTTTCTGTGGGTACCGGGGGTCAACCTCAGGACCTTGCACGCCAGCAGGCGCCCGTGCCGCTGGGCAATATCACTGGCCCTTTTTTTGTATGTGGGTACCAGGGTCGAACTCAGGACTTCAGGCGCTTATGCCACTGAGCTATCTCACCGGCCCCCCTTCTTCATTGTTGGTGGGAGTATAAACTGATACAAGCACTATGGAAATCAGTAAGGAGATACTTCCAAAAACTAAAAGTAGAAATTCCATTTGACCCAGCTATTCATCTTCTAGGTATCTTCCCCGAAGAGTTAAGGACATTATATTACAGTGATATATGCATATCCATGTTTACAGCAGCACAATTCATAATACTAAATCTTGGAAGCAGCCTATATGTCCATCAATAGATGAAGAAAATGTGGTATATTTATACACAATGCAGTACTACTCTGAAATAAAGGATAAACAAGTCATTTAGAGGAAAAGGGATGCAATTTGAGACCATAATGTTACATGAAGTCAGTCAGACACACAATTTAAATATCACATGGTTTCTCTTATATGAGAAACAATATATAAAGTACAGGATAAAAGACAGTTAATAGGAAAAAAGAGAGAGAAAAAAGTTACTGTAATCCAGCATGTACAATGTATCTAAAAGTGTACCTCAATTTAGTATAACTGTCTTATGTGTTTTTTGGACTATTAATCTGGTTGTTAATCTGTATGCATAATAAACTTTATAAAAACTTATAAATAAATGAATTGGAAAACTATATTGTGAGTTCTGTACAAAACTTTTTTTTTTTTTAATAATTTTGCCCTTTTATCAATGACCAATAAAGACTAATATACTGACAGGCTGGGATGTGATAGGTGGGGAAGTGAACAAGGAAGAGAAAAGGGACGGGAGTAGATCAGAAAGATGGAGAAAAGAGAACTAATGACAAATGAAAGAAAGAGGGGAGACCAAACTCTGTTTATATTATTTTTATAACTGGAATAGAGGGTTGGTGGAGAGGAGGATTAAGAGAATATTTGTGGGAGCTGGAGAAGGGATGTGGAGGTAGGGAAGTACTGGAGTTTTTTTTTTTTTTTTTTTTTTGAGACAGGGTCTCGCTACGTAGTTCAGGCTGGCCTGGAGTTCACTATGTAGCCCAGGCTGGCCTTCAACTTGCAGTGATCCTCCTGCCTCAGCACCGAGTGCTGGGATTACAGGTGTGCACCACCACACCTGGCAGCACTGTAACTGGAGATTGAGGAAAACTGTGATGCAGGAACTTTTTAATATGCTGATAGCTTGTGTTCCCTTTATACAATTTTGGTGAGTGTTACCCTGAGTTGCCCATGAAAGGTAGTATTTCAAGTAGAGAGAAAGAAAAAGAATGAAAGAAGAGAAGGAAAAAAGACCTCCCCAAACCCACACAGCTGCAAAATCACAAAATTAAAGCATCTTCACAGCCTTATTTACACTGTAGTCTGATTTTAATCAGCAAGCTCTTACCTTCTATGTTCATAAGTAGGAAAGCTTTGATCTGTAGAGATTGTCTGTAGATGGATTTCTGGGTCTGGCTCTCTCCCAGAGCTTCACCCTCCTCAGACCATCCCTGTGACCACAGGTGCTTCTTGTCACCCTTCTTAGTCTCTACCCTTCACTGGCAGGTCTGAGCTGGTGCCCCCCTATGCTTTATTCAGTTGCCTGGCAATGTGAGGCTTGGTGATCTGTATAGACCACTGAGCCTACCTCCCTGCTGTAAGCCACACTCTGAGCCTAGCTAACTGGATGTCTTTGCTTTTGCCTTTGTCTTAAGATCAGTCGGACCCCCTCAATGTAGTCATGGAGGGGTGGGTATAGTGTGGTAGGCTTAGAACCCATATTTCTGATGATTTCCACTCCCTCCTTACTCCCTTCTCTGTGTGACAAACCTTGTACTGCTTCTGTGTTTTCCTTCCACGAGTTTTCTGATAGGCATGCTGCAGGATGCCTCTGACTAACATGCCACTCTCTGGCTCTGGGCCTGTGGTGTTTCCCTCTTTGCTTTCCATAAAGTGCCATTCTCCAGCTTGTGAACTTGGTGGTCCTCAGGGCCCACTGTGTTCAGCTGTGGATGGTGGGGGCTCCGACGTGGGTTTCTGAGGGTAGGCAGTTCCAGTGTGTAGGATATCCCGCAGGCCCAACACTCTCAATGTTTGGAGAAAGAATGGGTGAGCGCTTATTGCTGGGCAAGTCTATTTCCTGAGTCTCACCATTTGCAGTTGCAGCCCATTTGAGTAATCCCCAGAGCTGAGGCTTTCTCCAGGCTAGAATGTGGGTCCCTAATCAGGACCATGCACTTGTTTTCAACTTTCCCAAAGGCCTGTGAGTGCATTCTCAGACACTGTTCACTGACTTTCTGTTTCTCTAGCACCCTAGTCTGTGAATAATCGGAATATCTCATTTGCTAAATTCCTTTTCCTGGTAGGGAGTAGAGAAGAAGGTTAGGAGCTTATTCCGGGGGGCCTAGCCTCCTTTAAGTACAGGCTCCTTCCCCCAGGGCATTAGATTCTCTACCAAGATGGCGTGTATCCTGGACCTGAGGCAAAAGGGATGCTGTACTCCCCCTCTCCCTCAGTTACTGAATTTGGGTCTGGTGGCTTTTTCTTTCAGTTTGCCTTCCCATATCTGACTTTCTTCGCCATCTCGGTATCTGTATCCTTGCCTTTTTCTGGAGCACATTGGTGCCTCCCTCACACACTGCTGCCTTTAGTCAGCTATAATGGAAAGCCTCCCGCCCCACCTTTTTTAATGTCCAGAAAATATTTTGAGCTTTGTTCCCCTTTTATCTGAAGATTTCTGGTTATAGCATTTGATATAAAATTGATATCAGTAGATAACTATTCATTATGGCAGTGTATAGAAAATGATTGTCCTTAAACCATTTGGCATAAATTAAACCCTTCATTTTCATTTTCTAACCATATGTGATCTTTCCTTAAGCACCCTGAGATGCTGTATAGTATTCATTTATTTTCAATAATAAAGAGTTTCACCATTTCTGAAATAAACCGAGACCTATATTAATAGCATAAATTTCAGAGATCCTAGGACAGAGAAATAAAGAAGGATTAATAATTTGCTCTGCTTATGAAACTACATTGTCCGAGGCTGGATGACAAACATGGGGTAATAGTATTTATGTGTATCATAAAATAAAGATTATAGGAAGGGTTGGGGTGAGGAAGGTGACAAAAAAAGTTAACAATGCTGGAATAAGAGGATTAATACAGAAATTATACTGAAGAATTAAATCAGGTAAATTGTTTGGAATTTTAAATCTTCCTTTTCTTATGGAGCTGGGAGTAGGATAATTTTTTTGGAGTCAGATAATTGAGAGAAGATATTTTGTATTGTTTTCCAAAGAAAATGCCCATTTATTATAACTAAGGGAATTTTTTTTATTTCTTTAAGTACAGTATTTTAACCTTTTTTGAATTAACTAAAATTAATTATTCCAAATGGTCTAACTGGTCACATAAGTAATATTCCCTTTATCATAAGGTCCTCTTCTTTATCCAAAGTATCTTATAGTGGAAAGCAACAACAGAATGTCAGATGAGTCGAAGAGCCAGCTATGACTGAAGAGGATTAAAATAGAATGGGAACACTGAAACAAGAATATGATTAAAATGATAAGAAACAACTCTAAATAGTTGTGGACTGTCTATTGAGTTTTAGTGCATTTTAACAAACAGATACGCGTTAATCCCATCAGATGCTAAAAATAGGCAGTAAGATACTGCGTAGTTAAAATGTAGTTTCTATATTTTCCATAACTTTTTTTTTTTTTTGTGGGTACCGGGGGGTCGACCTCAGGACCTCACGCGCCCGCAGGCGCCCGTGCCACTGAGCGATATCACCGGCCCCTTTTTCGTATGTGGGATCCGGGAGTCGAACTCGGGCCCTCGCGCTTGCCAGGCAGGCGCTTATGCCGCTGAGCCATCTCACTGGCCCTCCATAGCTATTTTTAATCAGAATGTAAAAAATAAAAACCCTTAAAATTTACTTCACTCAAATGGGAAGGATTTCTTTAAAGTATCCTTCATAATTGTATATTATACATGGTTCTCAAAATAATTTCTAGCTTGTTCAAAATATTCTCTCTAAATGATTTTAAAAAGAAGTTCTGAAGAGATAAGCCTTTCAAATTGAACTTTTTCAAGGAAGTTTAACTTGGGATTCTGAGATATTTCTGCCTTTGTTAACATCTAGGAATAAGCACCCACATCTATACCCATGGGGGTGAATACATCAAAAGGAGGATTGGCTTAATCAGTGTGAAAGGATAAATAAAATTTCAGAAACATATAAAGAATAAAAATATTGCATTGATTCTAATTGTTAATATACTGTACTATCTCCATTTTTTTTTGGGTACTGGAAATGAAACCCAGGGCCTTGTGCTTGCCAGGCAGGTGCTGTGCTGCTGAGCTACATCCCCAGCCCCTTCCTCCGTTTTCTTTTATCTTTTAGATTCTCTACCCTTCCAACATAATTTTAGGTTTATTAGGTTACAGATCTTGTTATTTGTGTCACTATCACTTGATTCCTATCTTCTTTATAGTCTATCCTCTCATATTATTTTTAAAATACTGTTTCTACTTATATCTTATTTTCTTAGTCATTTTATCTTGATTTTTCAACCCAGATACATTAAAGCAAAGTGATCTTCCAACTGGTTTGGAGTTTTATCCTACATGTTTCTGAAGGCTACTGGCTAATGCTTAGTGATCCAAAGCACGTTAGCAACCTCTTTACAACTAGAGGGTTAGCAATGCTTATGAGTGCTGCTAGGTATTACTAGGAGGCCTAAGCAAACACAGAGAAGAAAAAAGGGAGAATAAAGGGAGTGGGGAGAAAGGATCTGAGAAAAGGAATACAGAGGTGGAGAGAAGGAGATACACCAAGTAGAAAGTGGTAGAGAGCTCCAACAATTGCCTCAAGGAAAAAAAAATTTATATTTTTTACCAAAACACAGTGTGTTTTAACACTGAAGACACTAATGAATGCATTTACCTTCAAAGAAATGAAAATTCCCTTAATTAGTGGTAGGAAGATGAGGAGGTATAAGCTGAAAAATTTATTATGCCTCTAAGACTAAGACTCTTTTCTACTGAAGACTTTTGCTGCTTCAATTTAATGTATAATAGCCATTCCTACTTTGAGACTTAAACATATCCATAATTATTATGTTACGTGTTAAGTCTCTGTTTTATGTTACATCTCTTAGAGAACTAGCAACACTTTTTAAAAACTTATTTTATTTTAAAGAGAAAAAAACAATGATACAGAATTTCAAAACAATAGGAAATTAACAATGGTTAATATATTGCATATTGTTATCTTCAAAGCAGTTGCTCAGATTACAAGATACAGGCATGCAAAATTGATCAAATGAAATATGCACAAACCGTTCTTTTCAAGGAACTAAAAGAAATTAGTAGGTATAATTATCCTAGCTATCTTGTGTGTATATATACATATCTTTTTCTTCTCCCTTCCTTCTTTTCTCCTTTCCCCCATCCCAGTTATTCTTTCCTTTTGAGCAGCTTCTTTCCCTTTCACAATATCTATTGTAGATTCTGGATCTTATTTACTTTTTCAGTTTCTTATACTAGGGAGACAATACAATGTTTACACATGTGAGTTTGATTTATTTCACTTATGAGTATGGTCTCAAGTTGCATCCATTTACCTATAAAAAGCCCAGTTTATCCTTCTTTATAGCTGAGTAGTACTCCATTACATAAAATTACCACATCTTTTTTATCCATTCCTCAGTTGATGGGCATTTGGGTTGTTTCCAAGATCTGGCTATTACAAATTGTGCTGCTATAAACATGGGTGCACATATATCGCTGTGGTATGATGTTTTTAATTCTTCTGGGAAAATACACAGAAGGGGAATAGATGGGTTGAATGGGACCTCTAATCCTAGTTTTTTGAGGAATCTCCACTCTGATTTCCACAATGGTTGCACCAGTTTACACTCCCACCAACAGTGAAGAAGGGTTCCTTTTTCCCCATAGCCCTGCCAGCATTTGAGAACTAGCAACACTCTGTAGGAAAGAAATAATGTAAAGCACGTGTATGCTGGATAATCTCTTGAATTTTTTTATGCTGTAAAATTCATTTGAGATTTCTTTTTTGTGAGTGTGAGACATAACAAAAATAACACCATTCTAAAAGAAAAGAATAAGATACTGAATGGTAATTTCACATAAAAAATTCTTTGACAGATTCTATAGTAGCAGACAGGTTCTTTTATGGCTTACGAGGTTCATTTTTTGGCAACAAAAAAAAGATAAGGGCAATGGCTTTTTTTTTTTTTTTTTTCCTATTGAGCTGCTGCTGCCTCAAGTAAAAACCAAAGAACAACATTCTCTTTAGAGTGACTGCATCAAAAATTTATTTTCCCACTCTCTTCTACTTTATATCCTAAGAATGTAAAAAACCAGACTTTCTTGTCTCTACTATTTGATTTTTTGTAGTTGTTTTACTCTGAAAGCAAGAATTCTTTGTCATTTTGTAGTAGTAATCTTATATGGCCACAAACTGTAAGATCAAAACAGAATTTGCTTTTTACATAGGAACAGGAAAGATGAAGAACCAATGAAGCTATCAGAAGAATAAAACAATATTCTCTCCGGAAAATACTTATTCTCATAAGCACTACACAATCAATCTGGAAGAAAAAATATAGATGCCATAAAAGATTTGTTATTTACGTTTTCGCTTTGCCAGTTTCCAAAGTATTCTAATCTAGTGACATCAAGATAAATGAGGCCCATTCAAAATACATCTCCCGCAAAAGAATACACTAGTGGAAATTAAAGCACAAGATCAACTTCCCTATCATTTTACTTACAGAATATGTGAGTAACAATTCAGAAACTGTATTTTCTTTTCAGAAATGGTCTAAGAAAATGTGTCTGTAATAATAGTTATTATTGTTAAATATTAAAAAAAAAACAGTTACATACTAAGTGCTCTTTTCCCCTGTGCCGTGTACTATCCTAAGGCTTTCTATAGTTTTATTTAATCCTCACACTAACTTGGTAGGGTATTATTATAAATATCACCACTTTACAGATGAAAAAACTGAGGCTCAAAAATTTGAAGTGATTTGCTCAAGTTATATGAATGGAGCTACTACTAGAACCCAAATCACTCTGACTTTTTTCTAAAGCCTGTGCGTAGTCTTTGCTACACTGCCCCCAACATAAAAAAATATACTGCTAAGAAGAAGTAATGGAATACAAAGGAGATTAATGAATGTATTTAATTACAAGAAAAAGAATATTTTAATGGCTAGATGTGGTTAAAAAAAAGAAAAAACAACTCAGAGATTGTAAGTGATATTAAAAAAGGAACTGGTTAACCTGGTTTAAATATTACACAATGTACACATGAATCAAAACATTACATGGTGCTCCATTAACATTTATAATTTTTATGTCTCAGTTAAAAAGATCAATAAAAAATTGTCCTCTTAACTAACCCCGATAAAGTAAAAAAATTTTAAAAAAGATTTCTTTGATGTCAGCCTTGAGTTATTAACTAATAACATAACAGTGAATTATACTATATTCTCAAAATTGTGAATTGATATTAAATGTTCTCATGACAAAAAAATAAGTATGTGAAGTAATGCAAATGTTAATTAGCTCAACTGAACCACTCCATAATGTATACGTATTTCAAAATATGTTGCATACAGAAAACTAAAATAAAGTAAAACAATCCAATAACAGTTTCTAAAAATTTAGTTGCATTTTCATCTTGGGTTCTTAGATTGGACTTTAGGCAGGAAAATGCTATTTAGTATTTCTCTCAAGCTTTATGCAATCTCAGGCAACTGTGAGGAGATGAACTGCTAGTACCATCTGAGGCTCCAGAGCTTTGGAAGTAGGTTTCTTCCAAAGAGAATTAGAGGTTTCCCTCTTGCTTGCTTCTCATGAAGCTCTTTGCTGATAAATGTTTGAGTGTAAAGCAAGAGAACAGACTGCCTCACTTAATCCCTGTGTTTGGTATCTGTGTATTTTTCTGGGAGCATGTAGAGGTTTTCCACTAGAAAACATTTGGAATACTTGTAGACCAAGACAGTCTGCTGTCTAACAAGTGTAGGGGCTATAAGAACAAATTATACTGTGTGTGGTGGTGCACGCCCAGGATTCCAGCACTTGGGAGACTGAGGCAGGAAGATAGCCATGAGTTTGAGGCCAGCCTAGGCTACACAGTGAGATCGTATCTCAAAACAAAACAGAACAAACCTCAAAAATCCCCCCAAAGGGAATAAACAGTAACAGTGTTTTTATTTGATCTTTGTATATTTATACTTACTGAAAAGTTTTAATCAAGATGTGTCAGGAAATGTATAGGTATAGTTAGCACAGCTATCTGTGAATGAATTTATTCTGACAATCACAGGGGAAATAGATGTAATAATAACTGGGTGCCTGCGCTGAGCCAAAAATCTGTAAGTAAATAAACAGTGTGGTGATACTTCAGAAAACCAAACATTTACCTCGGACAGCATAGCCATCTTTTACTGATGCTGGGAAGGGGGGCAGGTTGTCTTTTGCATATACATCTTGAGCAAGGACTCGCCCCATTCCATCTGAAAGGCAAGAAGGAAATATAAATATTGAGACCAACGAAGTAAACTAGCAGTTATAAACTAGATGGGCATGAGTACTTGTCTGACACAGATTGCAAAGGGGCTTAGTCTGAGCTCCAGATTTCTTTTTTTTTTTGTGGGTACCGGGGGTCGACCTCAGGACCTCATGCGCCAGCAGGCGCCCGTGCCACTGAGCGATATCACCGGCCCATTTTTCTTATGTGGGTTCCGGTAGTCGAACTTGGGCCCTCGCGCTTGCCAGGCAGGCGCTTACGCTGCTGAGCCATCTCACCGGCCCCAGATTTCTGTTGTAAGGAATAGAAAACAGAGAGAAAAGGTGTATCCTGGTGCCTGAAACAAAATATTACAATTTGGGCAATTCATAGTAGCACTTGCAGCAATTATCTTAATATGAATTACTACACAGTCAACAAAGATGTTTTCAGTTGGTGTCATTAATCTTTTAACAACCCAAATATGATTTTCTTTAAAAGGAAAGTTGCATCTTAAACATTTTCATATCTAATTTTCCCTTTAGAAATCGGTCCTAAGAAAATAATCTTTATGAACATGTTTACTTCAGAGTTACTTACATTAGTTAAAAGTGGAAAGAAATAAAAAGATCTATAAGTATTTAAATAAACAATGGTCAATCCTTGTGATAAATACTATATAAGATGGAGCAATATTTATGAAGAATATTCATGGACAAAAGAAAACTCTTAAAATATATATTTTAAAAACATGCAAAGTTGTACATGTAGTGTAAAATCTCAACTATATTATGTGCATGTGTTTATGTCAATAGAAAAGACAAAAAGATATACAAGAAAATATAAAGCATTTGCTATTTTAGAATGTTAGATTTATAATTTTCATTCCTTTTGTTAAACTTTTATGAAAATTTCCAAGTTTATACAAAGAACATGTGTCATTTTTATTACCAAAACCCTTTCTTTTTCTTAGAAAGAGAAAAGCAAAGAGAAGGAATAAGTTTCCCAATCATTCCACTTTAATTTTACCTTTTGATTTTGGCTTCATTAACCTAAATAATTTAGTAACAATAAGAAGAGCACTAGTCACCGATGGTGTGACGTGAGTATTCAAATGAAGTCATGACCAGTTCCTTACATCCTCCAGTCAGAACATGTCTTATTATTAATTTAAAGAAATAAAACAAAAATAAATAGGAGGTGGAAAAAGAAGAGTGGGAGGAAAATAATTAGGCAAGTAATGTAGGATTGATTTACATGTAAATTTATAAAATTGTGTAATTTATAAAATTCCATTGTTTCCATAGCTGGATAAGTGAATCTGTATTTTTGTGTTTGGACCTTTTTAGCAACCTATAAGTAATTAAACAAACAATACTTACAGGTCCTGTGCTTTCTAGATCCTAGGGCACACAAGTAAATACAGAGATTTAAAAATTTTTTACTCTGATCCATAGTGATAATGGTACCAACTCTCTCCTTTTAGAGAAGTGACACCTAAATTGGCAGAACTTGATAGATATTAACTTTAATACTTCCAGGAGTTTGAAGCTATCCTGCATCTTTGGGCCATACTTTCTAAGATAAAGAAAGTGGTAGGATCAGAGGGTCTGATTTATATTCGCACATACAATATTAACTCCTAAATGACCTGAAGCTATATGGTAGTCGCTGTTAGTAAGCACCATGGCATTTGCCCAGGATCACGACCTCCAAGGGTGGTTCGTTAACTGGAACTAATCTGGCATGTGGGAGGAGATCAAAATATAAACTACACTCACTCAGATTCTAGGAAAAAGACTTTGCTGAGATTTTGAAGAGTTCACTAATAGTGGTTAATAATCAAAGACAGCACAAGAACTGAGCTTTTTTTGGGAGGAGTCCTAGTTAATCTAGTAAATGTTTATTAACGTTATATTAATTACTTTATAATTAATATAACTACACAGTATCATTTAATCCCACAAAAATCTAATGATGTGTTATTATGTTCATTTTCAGATTAAGAAAGTGAGGGTTAAGTAAGGTAAGTCACTTATTCAAGGTCTCCTGTGGCTAATGCAGGATTGAAAATTTGTATCTTAAGACATACAAACCATGCTACTATAATCACTATTATTCATGTTCCTTTACCCACTGGTCTTCCTGTTACCTTCACATTTTAAAAAACTACAGACCAGTTCATCAAAAATTTAAAAATACAATTACCATGTGAACTAGTAATTCCATTTCTGGGTATATATCCAAAATAACTAAAAGCAGGGTAGAACAAATAGTTATACAATCATGTTCATAGCAGCATTTTTTCACATTCATCAATGGTAAAAGCAACTCAAGTGTCCTTTTTCAGATGAATGAATAAGCAAAATGTGGCATATACACGCATGAATACAACACTAAAAAGGTAAAACATGCTAGATTTTTTCTCATCTCTGTGCTTTTGCAGATAACGTTGCCTTGGGGAGGAATGCCTTTTTCTTTCCCCCTTTCTCCTTCTTGTAAGTCTCATGCATTCTCCAAGGCTCAGCTCAGATGTCATCTCTCTTTTTTTTTTTCTCTTACTAAAATTTTACTCTTACTAAAACTTTAGTTTTTCTCTTACTAGAAGAAAATAGGGGAGAATGTTTATCACATTCAGCTTAGTAATAGTTTCTTGGATATCATACCAAAAGTATAAGCAACTAAGGCAAAGACAGACAAGTAGGCCATATCAAGCTTAAATATTTTGTTCATCAAAGAACATAATGAACACAACGAAAAGACAGCATGTAGAATGGGATAACTGCAAACCATATATCTGATAAAGCATTAATATCCAGAATATATAAGGAGTTTGTTATGGTTTAGATTAAAATGTCCCCCAAAGTCTTATGTGCTCAGAGGTGGGGCTTCCAGTAGGTGAATGAATGATGGGGGCACTATGCTCATGAATGGATTAATCCACTGATGATAGCTGAATGTGCTGGTTAGGAGGTAGGGCCTGGTCACCAGAGGTGAGTCACTAGGGGTGTAACATGGAAGGGTATAATCTTTTCTGCAACTCCTTCCTTTTCTCTCTTCTTTTTGGTTGCCATGAGTTGAGCATACTTCTTCTATCATATTCTTTCATCATGCTGCTTCTGCTTGGAGACAGCCAAATGTGGACCGAACCCTCTGAAATAGTGAGCCAAAATAATGTCTTCCCCCTTTAAGTTGACGGTGTTAGCTATTTTATCCTAGTGATGGGAAAGTAACTACTATAGCTTTTATAACTCAACCATAAAAAAATAAAATCACTCAATTAAAAAATGGGCAAAGGACCCAAATAGACAAAGATGATTTACAAATAGTCAATAAAGATATGAAAATATGTTCAATATCAATAATCATACAAAAAATGGAAATCAAAACCACAGTGAGACATCCCCTCATACCCATTAGGAGGCTTTTATTAACAAAACAAAACAGAAAATAATAAATTTTGTTGAGAATGTGGAATTAAAGCTCTTGTGCTCTGTTGATGAGATTGTAAAATGGTGTGACCACTATAGCAGTTCCTCAAAAATTCAGAAATAGAACTACCATTTGATTTGAGAATCCAACAATTCCATTGCTGATCACATGTTCAAAAGAATAGAAAGTAGGGTCTTGAAGAGATATTTGTATATCCATGTTAACAGAAACAATCACAATAGTCAAGAGGTAAGAGCAATTCAGATGTCCATTGATAGATAAATGAATAAACAAAACCTGATATGTACATACAAAGGAGAATTTAAAATTATTCAGCCTTAAAAAGGAAGGACATCATATCACATGCTATAAGATGGATAAATATTGAGCACATTATGGTAAGTGGAATAAGTCAATCACAGAAGGACAAATTCTTTATGATTCCACTTATGTAAGGTAGCTAAGGAAGTCAAATAAATAGGACCAGAAAACAGAATGTGGTTACTAGGTCCTAGAGGAAAAGTAATTGGGTAGTTATTTAATGGATATAGAGTTTTAGATTTATAGGATGAAAAAGTTCTGGAGATCTGTTTTACAATGATGATAACAGGTTAAACAATCACTAGTGAACTGTACACTTAAAATGGCTAACATGGCATGTTTTAAGTTATGAGTTTTTAAAATACTACAACATGGATAAATCCTGAAAATACTGTGCTCAGCTAAATAGGTCAGTCACAGAATCACACGTTAACTATCCCATTTATAAGAAATGTCCAGAATACACAAAGTAGACTAGTGGTTTTTTCGTGTTGGAATGCATGTATGTGGGGGATCAGAGGACATGAGGATGATAACTAAAAGGATTTTTTTTTTTTTTTTTTTTTGGGTCTTTTTGAGACAGAGTCTCACTATGCAGTTCAGGCTGGCCTTAAACTTACTTTGTAGCCCAGGCTGGTCTTGAACTTGCAACAATCCTCCTGCCTCAGACTCCCGAGGGCTGGGATTACAGGCGTGCGCCACCATGCTCGGCTAAAAGGATAGTTTTTTTTGTGTGTGTGTGGTGGAATATTCTAAGATTGTGGTGGTGGTTCATATATCTCTGAATATACTAAAGACATTTGCATTGTATAGTTTAAATGAGTTAACTGTATGTATGGTATATAAATTGTATCTTGATAAAGCTATTGTTTTCTTAAGCAAAGATAAGAGATTTTTTAAAAAGAAAAATTTTCTCTTTTAAACATACAACTATATTTGGAAAAACCACACTTGTAGCACACACCTTCCAGCTGGTATTTACAGGCTTTCTTCAAATATGAGAAAAAACATTCATCTGGACAGAAATTCTTCACTCTTGTTAAGACTATTAATATAGATTTAAAAAAAAATATATATATATATATTCAACTCATGTTAAATATAGAGGTTGCTATCTTTAAGATAGATTAGATCCATACTGGATTAATTCTGCTTTTGGAGTTGTTACTGAGTTAACATACTAATAGAGTTTAAGTCTTATCAAAGAGAAAAGCTAGCCATGGGAAACTGCTATAAATAGCAGACAAAGCTTCTCTGGCTTGCTCAGTGCTCACTTCCCACTGTGCAGCCAGTTCCTGACAGGCCACAAACGTGTGAAGGTAGTGGGGGACTCCTGATTTGGAGGTTAAGGTCTCCTTTGCTGAAAACATATATGTTAATTATAGTTCTTCCATAAGTCATGTATGTGAAATAATGCAATAAAATTCCTATACTTATAAAATACATAGCTTTTTCAAAGTGTTAGTGTGCTATGCATTTATACTTTCCCACTTAATACTCATTACCTGCCAACACGATGAGTAAGGGAAAGCATTACAGTTCTGATGTCATAAAATAAAACAAAACTTATGTACTGTTACAGAATTTTTGAACAATACAAATGTTATGACTATTAGAAATGATTAAGTCATCATTTAACAATGAGAAAAGATGTAATGGAATTGGTAATTAGTTCTTAATTTGAGTAGTTTTTTTTCTTTTTTTTCTTTTATGTGGGTACCAGGAGTTGACCTCACGATCTTGCGCTTGGCAGCAAGTGCTTGTGCCACTGAGCAACATCACCGGACCTTTTTTTTTTTCCTTTATGTGGGTACCGGGAGTCAAACTCAGGACCTCGCGCTTGCCAGGCAGGCGCTTATGCCGCTGAGCTATCTCACTGACCTAATTTGAGTAGTTTTTTATGTTTATTTTATTACCACAACTTACATCTGTGTTATATATTTTCATTTCTATATATGAAATGTTGTTTTAAAAATAATAACTATAGAAAGTATAATAGTTTTAATATCTAAAGTGTTCTTGAGGTCACAGAAAATGCTTCAACTGACAGCAAGAGTTTGCTCTTTTTCAGTACTAAAAGATGGAAATCTTGCCATAACTAGATCGAATGAATAGAATATTACTGGTAAATGAGAATTTGTTGGTTAGACTTTGTTGCAAAGAAACAAAAACTCAAAATGTTCGTTCTATAGTTTGAACAATTAAAATTCTTCTTCAATGGTAACCTCTCAATCACCGACCTATTAACTGCCATATGCTCCACAGAGGGAAAATATTTTTTCTACAATTTCCATAATTTTGAACCATGTAGTATAAATACAGTATTCTAAAAATAATTCCTAACTGTTCCAACATCGATTGGTCCTATTAGCTCAGTTAGCACAGTGGGGCTGAAGAAATCACATCCATTTGAGTTTGGACAGCACCCTAGGGCTATTCTTTCTTTCACTGTCCCAAGAGAGGTAGAACACAACAAAAACCCAGAAAATCTTCGAAACTCTAAAAGAGAGCACATATGCATTGATTCCCCTGGCTTAACCTTCAGTCACCTTTACCCTATTCGAATCTTATTGAGGGCTCATAAATATTCACTATATCTCAGAAATGTAATTAAAGATCAGAACAAATTCTGGGACAGGCACGTGCCTTGAAAGCCCGAGATGACTCAGCACCCTATCCTCATTCCTGTAAATTTTACCTAAAGACTCTGTGAGAGGCACCCAGGCTGGGGTGCATATCCTTTAAATTCAGAAAGCCTGATTTATCTGTGTGCAGTGCTTTTTACTTTCCCGTTGTCCTGGCATGACTTTGGTGTTCATGACATATTTTCTGTTGGCATGGACTTGCCCTGAGCACATCTTCCCTTGATCTTCAATAAATGTAGCTGCTTTTCAGTTGCCATCAGGTGTACACTTTGCAATTCTTTGCCTGTTGTATACAAAACCCTAGAGTCTATCTGCTGGATCCTCCCATGATAACACTATGTTTGGATATTACTATGACTATTAAAAAAGGACCTATCCTAGAAATTTTCATCATTGCAGGAGTATGAGATTTTTATGCTATTTCTTCTTAGTCAATTTCTATTTTCTTTCCACTTTAATTCAACATTTTTTCTGTTCTTATATTCTGAATTCTAACTTTATGCTATTAATATAGACTATGGCACTTCAAAATAGATCCTGAATAAAAAATTGCTTAATAAATTATGCGCAGAGGGCCGGTGAGATGGCTCAGTGGCGTAAGCGCCTGCCTTGCAAGCACGAGGGCCCGAGTTCGACTCCTGGATCCCACATACGAAAAAGGGGCTGGTGATATCGCTCAGAGGCACGGGTGCCTGTTGGCGCGCGAGGTCCTGAGGTCGACCCCCCGGTACCCACAAAATAAATAAATAAATAAATAAATAAATAATGCGCAGTAAGACATGTATAACAAAGATGTGAAAACATAAAAAGATACCTAAAAAGAATGGAAAAACTGAGATTCATACTTAAAGACTGTACTTTGTTTTAATCACAGATAAATCCAATTAAAGCTGTGTAGTAAAAATCTTATTGAGAGCTGGGGATGGTGGTGCATGCCTATAATCCTAGCACTCAGAAGGCTGATGCAGGAGGATCACTGAGAGTTCAAGGCAATTCTGGGCTATATAGTGAGTTTAAGGCAGCCTGAATTACATGGTGAAACCCTGTCTCAAAAATGAAATATATATATCCTATTGAAAAACTGATTCCCCTTTATTTTTTGATTAAACATGAATTATGTTATTAAAACTGATTAAAGTGAGATACATTTATGATATGCTTTCTTTTTAAAAAATGAGGCTATATATGGAAATACATAATGGTATACATAGAAGGATGTGTGGAATAGGAAGACCGGTCTACCTGGTTGTGACATACGACAATTATATCAAGGTTACAGGCCTGATTCCTATGTGGATAAGTTAATTTTACCTAATTATATAACTATAAAAATAACTTTCTACACAAGGAAATGAATACCATAGTAAAAGTACACAAGTGGTACTCAGGATAGTGGGGGGAAAGGCATCTGAAAGCACACATACAGAGATCTGATTGGTAATATAATATTTGGATATAAAAACATAGTTACTTACAGGTATAAGTCCATACACACACACACACACACGACAAATATACAGTAGTCTCCTCTTATCTGCAATTTTGCTTTTCATAATTCAGTTACCCATGGTCAACCATGGGTGGGAAATATTAAATGGACAAAAAATAAATAGTTCAAAAGATTTAAACTGTGTGCTGCTCTGGGCAGTATTATGAAATCTTGTGGCATCCCACTGTCCCATCTGGGATGTGAATCATCCCTTTTCCCTGCATATTCACAGTGGATATACTATCTGCCCATTAGTCACTTGGCAGCGATCTGTATAATCAGATCAACTACCAAGGTATTGCAGAGCTTATGTTCAAGTAATATTCATTTTACTTAATAATGACCCCAAAGCACAAAAGTAATGATATGAAGAAGGAACTGGGGCATACAACATGAAAGACAGATTAATTCTGGTACCATATGGCAATACTCAAGGACCTATAAGAAGAAACATAGCACCTAGGGTGCTATCAGTGCTATCAATACTATCAGTGGTTTTAGGCACTCAGAAGGGGTCGGAACATATCCCTGTTGGATAAGGGGGGATTACTTTGTAAAGACATTTAATGAGATGTTCATAGTCGAAGGATGCAGGGAGAAATACAAAAATAAGATGCAGAAATAGAGGAATATGAGATGTACATATTTAAGAGATACAATGAAGTTCATGAATGAAAGAGATAAAAATACCTGAAAGGAATTATAAATGAGTTCCAGTGGCCCTTTTCATGGAAAAATCTGAACCAATGACAGTAGAGACCAATAGCCCAGGAGATACTTGCAAGTTAAGAATTTACTAGCTTGGAGGTATAAACTGGAGGCAATAATTTGGATAACAAAAGTATATGCTTTCACATGGACTATTAGAATAATTATCTCAATGTTTGGTTCAATTTGGTAAAATTCAATTGGGGATAAGCAGAAAAACAATGGAAAACTGCTGTTTAATTAAATTTTCTAACAAGACAGGGAGCACATGCCTGAATGACCTGGGTGGGTAGAATGTAAATTCAATTACATCAAAATGCATATAAGTATCCAGAGACTATTAGTGAGGACCAACAAATGTAGCTAAGCCAGAAAATTCTAGCTTTGATTCTACATTTTACAAATGTTCATCACAGGGCTATGACCCATGTCGGGAGAATGCAGGGAAGTGAACCAGTTACTAATTTCCAAATGTGGCAGTTTAATGGAAGTTAGATTATTCATATATGTAATATTCTTCTGTAATAGTATCCCACAATAACCATATACTGATGGACATTATTTCTATTTTACACAAGAAGGAGGTAAGACTCAGAAGGATTATATAACTTGTTCAAAGTCACTCAGCTAGTAAAAGGTAGAGAAAAGCAAAGAGTGTATAACAACAAAGCTTCTTCCAGTATGCTTTGCTTCCTTTATCCTTATTCTCTGACAGCCCCTGCACCATCAGGAAGAACTAAAGAACTGCCAGCACCATTTGTGAACCACCTTTGGTGAGCACTTCCTATTGTATAGAATCAGAAGCCTTCAAATTGCTTCTAGAGGGCAGGGAATCTCTGCTTAAGATAACTGCCATTTTCAGACAATAACTAGCTGGAAGTCAGAGGCATGAACATGGGCTTCTGTGCTGTGGTCAGTATTCTAAAAGAGATACTTCACTGCTTAAATTGAATTCCAACAGCAACATTTAAATGTTCCTGGGCCGGTGAGATGGCTCAGTGGCATAAGCGCCTGCCTGGCAAGCGTGAGGTCCTGAGTTCAACTCCTGGAACCCACATAAAGGAAAAAAGGGCCGGTGATATTGCTCAGTGGCACAAGTGCTTGCCCGGCAAGTGCGAGGTCCTGAGGTCGACTCCCGGTACCCACATTAAAAAAAAAAAAAAAAAAAAAGATTCCTCCACTAGAACTGATGAAGCTTTTTGTGGAAAAACAACCCAGGTTTTAGATCATGTGATCTTAAATAGGAAAGCATAGTGCTTGTAATCTATGATAAAGTTCCCAACACAGTGAATGAGTTTTCTATTGAAAACTCATAGTTTTTTATTGTTAACTGAAAAAGACTGGGAATTTCAGGGAATGATGCCAAAATATTTTAATTTGCTATAGAGTAGCTGGTACCATGTTCAGTGTAAAGTTGTAATTATTCATGTCATGCATTTTACCAGTAAAGAAGATAAATCATAAACGGTAGTCTTATAAATATTATCATCCATTATTATGGCAGGTATGCCTCTCCCAAGAAACCAAAGAAAAGCCATTTGTATCAATGGAGGACTTGCTCCTTACAAGCTGTGCTTGCAAATAGGGACTGAAAATAGTAGATATACAAAGGACAGATGAGAGACAACAGAAAATTCATCTATAACTAAAATGGACTAAAAAACAAACCAAACCCAATTTATATATATATACACATCTAGGAATTTGGTTGGGATAAGTAAGTTTCATATTGATTTGAGAAGCAATATGCTGTGTTGAAATGGACATCAGACTGGGAATTAAGAATTCTTGGTTCTAACTGTTTAATCATAACTATTTTTTTCTAAGAACATCATCACAACTCTTTTTTTTTTTTTTTTTTTTGCATGAGATTCCCTCCTGGCTTTATGTGTTTTTGTTGTTGTTGTTGTTAGGGTTTGATACGAGTGAGTCCACTTTGGTTCTGACATTTCCCATGCTCTAGGCTCTGAATACTCAGTGGGAGAGGATTAATCAACCTAAGGTTCTCTTGGTTTGCCTGTCTTGGTGATGAGTCTCCTCCTTGGGGCCAGGGCAGGGGTGGTCAGACCCCAGTAATCACAACACGCTCTCCCCAGGGTAGAGCCTGCATTCTGTGAGTGGATTGGAGGAACAGGTGGCTCCACCTCTGCACTCACTCAGGACTTAGCCTCAGCAACAGGTAGCTGGGGGCAGGATAGGAAAAATTAGCATCCTGCTTTTCTTGGTTAGAAAGCCTTCTACTCGGAGCTGTTTCTTTGGTCTGAGTTGAGAGATCATAACAACTCTTTAGTCCTGAGTTTCCTCATCTTTAAAGTAAGAAAGACTACTTGTTCTCCAAGTTATGCTCTTACTACTGTAAGTATTTCATGTACATTATATTTATTTATATTTCACATATACTACTTTATATTTATATTTATTTATATTTCACATACATTACTTCACAGCTACCACTTCCAGCATTTTTGTACGTGTCATATCCTTAGTCTTCTAGGCTTTCTGTATACTTTCTGAGACAACCAAAAAATCATTTTAGAGATGTCACAGCTCCAAAGTGGCTCACAGATTCAGTGATTTTGGACTTCCCTTACGAAACATAGGCTTTCCTTTTTTTTTTCTAATGTGGGTACTGGGAGTTGAACCCAGGACCTCGCGCTTGCCAGCAGGTGCTTGTGCTGCTGAGCGATATCACGGCCCTCTTTTTCCTTTATATGGGTACTGGGAGTCGAACTCAGGACCTCGCGCTTGCCAGGCAGTTGCTTATGCCACTGAGCGATCTCACTGGCCCCCTAGGCTTTCCTTTAAGGGCTTCTACAATTTTAAGTGTCAGCATTTGCACAGGCTGAAATATTTGAGATTTCAGTGAACCATGAAGAACTTTACATTCCCCCCAAATACTATATGTACTCATAGATTGATGGATAAAATTAAATAGTTTTTTTTGTTTGTTTGTTTGTTTTGAGACAAGGTCTCATTATGTAGTCCAGGCTGTCCCTGAACTCACTATGTAGCCTAGGCTGGCCTTGAACTCACAGTGGTCCTCTTGTTTCAGCCTCCCAAGTATTGGGATTAGAGGCATGTGTCACCACACTCAGCAAAATTAAATAGTTTAGAAGTACATCTAACTGAAATAAAAATGAACTTCGAAGGTTTGCTTCTTAAAATGCAAACATACTTGATAAGTACAACATTTTAAAATACAGTAAGAATAAGTTTCTAATTCTTTTTTCTGGAGAGAATTTTCTTCTCTTTATTAGGACAATTATGTCATATTTTATTTATGACAATCAAACCTATAGTGATTCACACATATGGCACTTGATTTTTTATGCCCATGTTATTTATTAAGGCATTCACAATAGATAGTGAAAAAATATGGTCAGTCATTCTATCATAGAACATATGAATGCGAGGAAAGGGTAGTTAATCAGCCAGAGAAAGGCAGATGCAGACAGGAAGGAATTCTTAATGGAAGAGAAATTCCTTAAAATTGATCTTTTTGGTTTGCTTTTTTTTGAGGCAGGCTCTCTCTATGTTGCCAAGGTTGGCCTCAAACTCATGATCCTCCTGCCTCAGGCTCTCAAGTAGCTGAGACTATAGGAGTGTGCCACTGTACTCAGCTTAAACTTGATATGTAGTAGTTAGCCAGGCAGAGAAGTAGATAAAATTTCAAGCAAAAGCTAATATAAGCAAAGGCTTAGAGATAAGAGAGAATATGAGGTAAGAAACTGCATGTTAGGTTTAGGAAGAAGCAGGTTTTTTTTTTTTTTCCCCTTAAATTCATTTTTTTGTATTTTATGAAGAAATAAAACAAAATTTCATAATCAAATAGTAAGAGAATAATAATAGTTATTACACTGTGTATCATTATCTTCAAAGTAGTTAGAGTACAAGAAAATTTTGTGTTATGATCTCTTTGGTTTTTTTTTGTTTGTTTGTTTTTTGAGATAGGGTCTTGCTATGTAGTTCAGGCTGGTCTTGAACTCACTATGTAGCCCAGGCTGGGCTCCAATTTGTGCAATCCCCCTGCCTCAGCCTCCCAAGTGCTGGGATAACAGTCATGCACCACCACACCCAGCTTCTTCGTTGTTTTTTTATAAGAATATTTTTGGTTTATGTCTTATACTCTGAGAAGCAAGTCTTTACAATAAGGAAGTAAGAGAAGAAACTGAAAAAAAATTAGAAGATTTTAGATAATGAAGAGCCTTATATGACATGTCAGAGTTTGGTTTTATCTTGCAGTTATGGTCATCTTCACACTACTGAGGGATTGTACATAGGGAGTCTCAATAACAAATTTGCTATTTGAACAGAGTACCATCAAAATTTTATTATTATTATTATTATTTTTTGGGGTACCGGGGGTCGACCTCAGGACCTCGCGCGCCAGCAGGCGCCCATGCCGCTGAGTGATATCACCAGCCCTTTTTTGTATGTGGGTACCAGGAGTCGAACTCGGGCCCTCGTGCTTGCCAGGCAGGCGCTTATGCTGCTGAGCCATTTCAACGGCCCAACTACCATCAAATTAGAGAAAGGATTGGGAGGATGTTAACTGGAGGGAGCCTGTTACAATAATCCAGGAAGTTAATAAACCTGAATGGAATCAGTATCAGTGGGGATGAAGAACAAGGGATGGATTCAAGAGGATGAAGAAGAAATATACAGAGGCAGAGAAAGTAAGTTTAGTATTTATTATGCTAAATTGATCAGCAGCAGATATGTAATCATATGGTGCATGAGTTTGGAGATCAGGTAAGGTCTAGGCAGTGACATAGATTTTGAAATGAGGATGGAGGTGGTATCTAAAACCACTGTCAGGTATAAGGTTGTGTAAAGTGAAAGTACAAGATGTGAAAAGGGGAAAGAAAAAAAAAAAAACTAAAGAAAGCTTAAGTCAAAGGATTGACAAAAGAAGGCAAGCCTCCTGTATTAGCAAAGGAGCTAATAAAGAAGACAAGTACCACGTTGTTTATCTCTCTCTCTCTCTTTTGTGTTAAACTGTGAGAACCATGAGGCAGGAACTTTATTTTTATTCATATTTGTATATCCAGAACTTAAAACAGTATCTCTTTGTAGATGCTTAATCAATACTTGCTGAGCAAACTGAATTATATGATAGTAATTATTTTTATATGATGTTGTTTTCCAAATACCTACCTAAAATATCTAGGAAGTCTAACTATAAATACTCTTTTGTATTAAAAATTGAGTTTGATCCAACACAAAGGTTGAATGTAAACATTATTATTATTTTTCATCATTGGTAGGAACACTTGCCAAAGATATTAACCATCCATGAAGAGTTTGCTTACTTATGAGTGACAACTGACCTGATGAACAAATGAAAGAGAAATAAGCACACGAAGGGAAAAGAAAATACACCTGAAAGCATTTGTTTCCTGTGGAAAAATGAAATGGCCATTTCTAAATCCTTTTTTTTTTTTTTTAACAGGACTGGAATTTCTGTCTAAATCTGACTTGGAATATCTTTTTCTAAGGACTGATATCAAGGAAAATACCTCCGAAATTACAAGAGACCAGAGATAGCTAATTTATTTATTTATTTATTTATTTATTTATTTATTTATTTATTTATTTTGTGGGTACCGGGGATCGACCTCAGGACCTCGCGCGCCAACAGGCACCCGTGCCGCTGAGCGATATCACCGGCCCCTTTTTCGTATGTGGGATCCGGGAGTCGAACTCGGGCCCTCGTGCTTGCAAGGCAGGCTCTTATGCCGCTGAGCCATCTCACCGGCCCGCTAATTTATTTTTATAATAAGTACTTAAAAATTTTATTCATATTATTACATTCATATTTTCTGGAAATACCTTGGTTTAGATTGATATCAATAAATATCTATATACTCTGAATTTAATAATAAAGGAAAAAGTCGATTAAAACTCATTAAAGTTGATTTTTAAAAAAAACAGGGTTAATTTTTGACAAATTCCCTAGTCTAGTGAGTTTTCTAATCTTTATTCTTTTTTTTTTTTTTTTTTTTGTGGGTACCGGGGATCGACCTCAGGACCTCGCGAGCCAGCAGGCGCCCGTGCCGCTGAGCGATATCACCGGCCCCTTTTTCGTATGTGGGATCCGGGAGTCGAACTCAGGCCCTTGCGCTTGCCAGGCAGGCGCTTATGCCGCTGAGCCATCTCACCGGCCCTAATCTTTATTCTTTTAATAAGGATAAAACAAATACAAAAGAAATAGTTTAAGCCTAATAATACAGGCTTAGAAAGAATGTGAATCAAAGATGTAGGATAAGTAGAAATTATAAAAACTACTTTTTGTAAAAGTAGGGTGAGGGACTAAAGAGCTAAAATACAGCATGCAGTATTTTACTAATTTTAGGTCTTTTCATATAATTTGCTATGCTACCTACCATTATTTTTAAATTTTAATGCTGACAGAAGAGTGCTATCATGTAGCAAGAAAAATAATGTAAGTATTGGTACTTTAAACCTATTCCTTTTGTGCTGTTCTGAGTTTCCTTGCAGAAAAATCAGTGTGTATTGATGCTCTCTAATGTTCACTACAGTTTGAGTATCTTATGCTTCTATAAAAAATTCCTGTACTTATAAAATTAAATCTTTTATGCTGTTTCCATATGCATTATAAAACTAAGAAACTATATTTTATTCAGATTGCATTAAATATAACTTAGTTTTTCGGGGGGGAAGTGACCACAAGTGTTATTGGCTTAAAGTTCTCAGGAGTCTGATCTGCTGGGATTCAATGTCTGTAACTTTTATAGTGAATGTTGGAAATAGAAGTTGTTGATTAAAAACTAAAAGCAATAGGGAGCACTACTCCTATACTTCGGATGTTGAATGTTCCACAAAAGCCCATGTGTATCCAAGGGGGCACTAGAGGAAGGTGCTATGAACTTTTAAGAGGAGGGGCCTTGTTGGGAGGGCCTTAGGTCATCGAAGGTATGCCTTTGGGAGTGTGGGACCCTAGTCTCTTCCAGTCCCCTCTCTTCTTTCTTTTCTTCCTCTCTTTCTCTTCCCCCTTTCTGTCTCCCCCTTCTTTTTCCTTGTTGGCTCATGAGGTCAGTGGTTTGCTCCACCATGTGCTCTGACCGTGATGTGCTGCTTCACCAGAGGTCCACAGTATGGGTCTACTTGATCATGGACTGGCCATGATATTTTATTATAGGGATGCAAAGCTGACTAATACAGAAAATTGGTACTGAGAAGTGGGGCTGTTGCTGTAACTATACCTGACGATATAAAAGATCCTTTGGAATTGGTTTAAGAGATGGGTTTTGAAGAGTTTGGAGAAGCAGGTTAGAGAAAGCCGAAAATGTCACAAAAGAGAGCTTAATGGGCGATTCAAGTAAGGTTTCAGAAGACACGAATGTTGATAGCAATGTGGACAGTAAAGGCTACATGGATGAGGTTTCATATGGAAAGGGAGATTCCATAGGGAATTGGACTAGAGGCTCTTCTTGTTATGCCATGGCACAGAATTTGGGTTCATTTTTGTGAGGCTGAGCTTAAAGGTAATGAACTAGTTTACTTGTTAGCTTCCAGACAATAGGGAAGATATAAGGGTATCTCAAAAATCTTCCCGTTCATCATAGGCTTAAAGATAAAGAAATGCAAATTTGTTTCAAAGACTTTTACTGGTAGAATCATTTCAGAAAAGAACCTTGAGATGCCTGTGAATCCATGACTGACTAGGGACTCAATCTCCCATGTTCAGCCAACAAAACCTTCAGAGGCTGCTGCAGCCGTGGCTCAAACTAACTCAAGTATGACTTCTGTTGGCATTAGACCCTGGCATTGTCCACATGATGCTGGTTTTCAGGGATGCAGAATGCAAGAGTTCCATAACTCAGGTCAGGTGGCTTCTACCAAGATTTCAACGGAATGTCTGAGAAGCTAGGTAGTATGTTGCAGGGTTGAAGTCCCTGCAAGAAGTGATACGTAGTAAAGTTATGAGAGTGAAGCTAAAGCTAGAAACCAAGGGAAGTAGAGACACCAACAATGTAAAATGCTCATCAAGGAGAGTTAAAGGCAACATACAGAGCCACCTCAAGAAAATGGCCACATGGGCTGCAACCAACGAGACCATGGGGCAGGGCTACCCAAATCCTTGGGAACCCACAAATCACTGAAGTGTGCCCCAGGTGCTGGATGTAGAACTTCAGAATTTAACGTTTACCCTGATGGGCTAAGCCTTCCTTACTTTTTTCCTATTCTCCCATTTGGGAACAGGAAAAATTTACCCTATACCCAGTGGTATACCTGCGGAGGGTGAGGGGGATGGAGGCAGTGGCCTGCCCCTGGCAGCACATTTTTTGGTAAGGATTACTGGTCCAAAGGAAAATTATTAACAGTTTACTCAATTTTAACGTGGCAAATATTTGAATACATCAAAATATTAATGTTTTTCTCTCTATATCATTTAAATTTCTACTTAAATAGGTGAACATATTCAGAAATATTAGAGGGTGGGAAATTGAAGGACTGCTTCGAGCAGCACAAACTCTAGCTATGCTACTGCCTGTATCTGTCCCGCCATTGTATCATGGACATATGTTTTGTTTTGTTTTTAGAAGGGCTTATCACATGGAGTTTGACTTCAGTCCTAGAGGAGACTGAGGATTTGAACTTTTGAGTAATTCTGGAACAGTTAAGATTTTGAGATGGAAAGAATGCTCATGTATTGTTAGATAAAAATAAATCTCTGGGCTGGTATAGCTCAGCAGCATAAGTGCGTGCCTAGCAAGCGTGAGGTCCTGAGTTTGATTCCCGTACCCGCATATTAAAAAAAAAAAATCCCTGAGGGATAGGGTCAGAGCTGTAGTTTGGATATTGACTGCTCCCCAAAGGTTCACACATGAAGGGCTTAGTCCCCAGAGTAGCACTGGTGGGGTGTGCTGTGGACCTTTAGGAGGAGGGGCCTTGTAGGAGGCCCTTACATCCTTGGGGTTAAGTCCATGAAGGGGACTGTGAGGCCCCAGTCTTCCTTTCTTTTCTTTTTTTGCTTGTTGGCTCATGAGGTAAGTGGTTTGTTCCACCACATGCTCTTGCTGTAATGTGCTGCCTCACCAGAGAGGGTCATGGTCAGGGGGGTCACTCAATCACAGAATAGAACCTATAGAAACATGAAGTAAAAAAACCTTTCTATTTATAAGTTGGTTACTTCAGATATTTTGTTAATAGTGATGGAAAGTGATGACTAATACAACTGCCTTTCCGATATCTTTTCATAAACTGCTCTCAATGTGCTACTAGACTAAAAGCGAAAAAAAAAAAAAAAAAAAAAAAACAAAAGGGAGAAGACAGATGATGCAAAGAAAGTGAGATCACACTGATTACTTAGTGGACCAAGGGTAAACTAGTGTATTTTTCATAGGTTATATTTAAATACAGAGGCTCATTGATTTACAATGGGGTTATGTCCCAATAAACTCACTGTAAGTTGAAAATATTAAGTCAAAGTGCACTTAATATACCTAAGCTACTGATCATTATAGTTTAGATGAACTTACCCTGGAAACTGTGTGGCTGACTAGGAGCTGCCTCCCAGAACTGCAAGACAGTGTCATACCATATTTGCTAGTGGAGGAAAAGATCAAAGTGCAAAATTTGAAGTATTGTTTTATTGAGTACATACTGCTTTTGCACCATCACGAAGTTAAAAAATTCCAAATCAAATTTTTGTAAGTCGGTGGGCAACCCATTTTCTGGGCCCCCTTCTGTCCCTCTTAGACAGAAGCTTTCTTTCTCTGAATAAATTCTTCCTACTCTTAAAAAAAAAGGGCCAGTGATATGGCTCAGCGACATAAGCACCTGCCTGGCAAGCGCAAGGTCCTGAGTTTGACTCCTGGTACCCACGTTAAAAAAAAAAAAAATCTTTCTAAGTCAGGGACTGGCTATATGTATTTTCTACAATAGGTAAAGACAATTACAAGATACAGTAGTTATCTTCCATTTCTGAAAGAAAAGTCATCATAGATTCAGAGTTATTTTCCTCACTTAGTGTTGACAGCCCTCTCTTTAGTCTAGGTATTGAATCACAATACTTTTGCTTTTGAATCAGAAATACTGCTGATTTCCCCCACTGTTTTATGAAAAGGAAGCTTTACAGTGTTACACTTTATATGCTGTTAAGACTGATCCTTTGGCTGAACAGCAATAAGACACAAAATGAATGCTTATAATTGTGACAATGGTTAACAGTATTTCTCTTTTTTTTTTTTTTTTTTGTGGGTATCGGGGTGTCGACCTCAGGACCTCGCGCGCCAGCAGGCGCCCGTGCCGCTGAGCGATATCACCGGCCCCTTTTTTGTATGTGGGTTCCGGGAGTTGAACTCGGGCCCTCGCGCTTGCAAGGCAGGCGCTTAAACCGCTGAGCCATCTCACCGGCCCTAACAGTATTTCTCTTTAAGGAAAACTCTGCCTTCATGTTATATGAACCTTACTTGGAAAAAAATTAAAGAAAAAAAGAGCAACAGGCAAATATGATAGTACCTCGGTAATTGATGATTTCTGTCCCAAGCACCGGAGTCATCTCCAGGACTGTGATAAAGGCTTTGTCCATAGATGTCAGAGGAAAAGGAGACATGCGGTGTCTTCTAGCCACCTTGGTGATATCAACAGCACTGTGACCTAAACGGGAAGATAATTAATCAAGAATATGATGCTGAAACACTGATCAAAAAGTGGGAATGACTTATAACTATCAACAACTCCCAATTCAAGTGTCCTCAAATAAATATTACTAGGTAATTTATTTCTCCTGACTCCAAAATATAGCCTGCTCTGGTAGGACTTTAAATCAAGTTACCAATAGTATATTCTGTGCCAAAAGGTGGTGAAATATAATGATACTGCATAGTGTTTTTTGAGTGTTAACTATGTGTAAGGGACTGTACTAAATTGACTCATCAATCTTCAAAACAATCTATGGTGAGGCACCATAAGGATTTAGAGATGAGGAAAGAGTGGCTTAGAGAAGCTATGAATCTGCCTAAATCACTGAGCTAGTAACAGAAGAACCAGGACTCAACCTTAGGTATGCTTGGCTTCAGAGTTCATGTCCTCATCTTTAATTTACCACTCTAAACTTTAATAAGATAGTAAGATGAAGTTCCCAAATGTAAATTTAACCAGGATTTTATAGAAAATTTTCTTTTTTCTGTAAATAGTCATGAGAAAAACCATTATTTAGCTACCTACTCCCTGTGTGACATTACCTAGTTCCATGGCATTAATATCACCCATAAACTAAAACTGTTAATTTTATATCTCCATTATCAATCTCTACCTTCGACTCTAGGTTTGTATATCATCTACTGGACAGTAGATGATATACTTCCAGACTCATAATCATCCAACATGTACTTGGATATGTAACAGGCAAATCAAACCTAAAATGTCCAAAATTATAGGTATGGATTCCCCAATCCTCCTATCCCACCCATACAGTACCTTATTTTCTTGCAATTCCCATTTTAGTAAACAACTACTCCATTTTCCCAGTTATTAGGTCCAAACCTTGGAGACATCCCTATGTCTTCTCTTTGTCAGAACCATAGCTAAACTACCTTTGAAATACATATAGAATCTGATCATTATTCATCAGTTCCATGGTTACTATGATAGTTGAAATCATTACTTATATCCTGGGAAATATAGTAGTCTCCTAATTGTGATTTCTACTTCTATCTTATAATTTATATATCACAAAGTAGTTATAGTGCACAACTTTCCAAAGACTTCCCTTTTTCACCACTGTAAAATATTTGCTAGGGCTTATTAGGCCCAACATATTATTGCTCCATGGATCTTATCTCCTAGCATTCATTCCTCATTATTATTATTTTTTTGCGGGTATCGGGGGTCGACCTCAGGACCTCGTGGCCAGCAGGTACCCGTGCCGCTGAGTGATATCACCGGCCCTTTTTTTGTATGTGGGTACCAGGAGTCGAACTCAGGACCTCGTGCTTGCCAGGCAGGCGCTTATGCCGCTGAGCCATCTCACCAGCCCTCATTCCTCATTATTGTGCTCCAGCCATACTGGTTTGTTCCTTTTTACTGATAATGTCAAATGTATCTGTCCTCAGAGGCTTTATACTTGTTCTTTTCTCTTTCAGACCATCCTCCAAATGTTATAGGCCTGTCCATCTCTCATTTTTTTCAGGTATCTGCTTGAAAATCACCTCATCAGAGAGGGCTTTGTTAAATACCCTACATGTAATAATTCCTACCATCACTCTTTCTTTTCTTTATGCTGTGTTACTTTTCTTTATGGAGCCCCCATATACACACATATATGGATATTCCTAGCCATATATTTATATACATAAAATAAATATTTCTTAAATTAATAAATGAATCATTTAATGACAGGGATTTCTTGGAGCACTATATCCTTATGTATAAATGACTTGGCCTTCCACTGAAAGCTTATAAGCATATAGCCCAAATGGTTAACAGATAAAGAGTAAATGTAAAGATTGCTGCTTGGTTGTGCTAACTGCTGTCCCCATTCTCCTTCTTCCCTAAGCTACCTGTGTAGTAGGGAATGGCACTATGATATAATTCTGGCCAGTGGGATATAAGAAGACATGCCTGGGAAGAAATCGTATTAACAAATAAAAAGATAAAAGAGACAAATCCTTAACAGAAAAAAAAAAAAAAAACAAAAAACTTTTGCCTTTCTATATGCAACATGGATGAACGTGGGAGGTGTTGTAGCCATTTTTCAACTATGAGGACACAATCCTGCACAGTAATGGAAACATGAGAAGAAAGAATCCAAGACCTTGATGAAATATTGAGCTACTAGATAAGCCTTAGACTATCTCTAGACCTTTAATATGTGAGATAAATAAGCTTGCATCTTTTTAAACTACTTTATAATGCTTATATGTATATATCCCTCCAAAGACTATAGTTTCTGGTTATTGCATCTTATTAAATTTAGCATTTCTACCACAATCCCAGTGGTTGCTTCAGACATGTTCACTGAATTGACTTAAAGACACAGAGTTTCCGTTCTAAGACTAGTAACATCATCATAAGTACCTCTCTCTCAAGACATATGAAGTTGCTAATAATCTTAATATGACATTTTTCCTCACAGACTATGAAAATTACAAAAATTTAAAGCTTGAAGGAACTTATTTATTTAGTGATACTTTGAATAACATTTTCTATTCAAAATTGTAAACACTTAAAAAAGGATCATGTGTAAGTTTTCACTCACAATTTGTGGTGGATTGACAACTGGTGGTCAACTTGTAGCACCCAGCTGAACTGAACCAGCGTGGTGCCTGGTGTGGAGGGCCCACCTGAGGATTGTGACCAACAGCATAAAAAGGAGAACTGGAGAGGAAGAGTTGGTGCTGTCGGCTCTCCTTGAGGAGCTTGTCATGCTGGCTTTCCTGATAGGAACTTGGCTGTTCTCATCGTCGGAGGAGCTCGGGACCTTGTTGTCGCTGAGGATGGCTGTGGTGCCTTTCGGGGGAGCTCTAGTCCTTACTCTTGAGCGTCACTTCCTGGCTCTGGGGCAGATCCCTCAGCCTGCTGGCACAGGTCCTTCATCCCACTGGCGCAGACTTTCTAACTTCCACCACTGACCTTTGGGCCTTTCCGGTGCAGATCCATGAAGTATACTTGCATGAGACATTGTCGTGGGCCCTAGGCCTTCAGCTGGACTCGTGAGGGTATGGCCATGGGCTCTAGGTCTTCAGCTGGACTCATGCAGGACACTGCTGCAGAATCCAGGCCCTCAGCTGGATTCTTTGGGTCTTTAGTGTGTGGACAGATTTCCTGCACTTTTTGTATATGACTCTTTGGGTGATTATTACAAAATAATACTAAAAATTATGTGTCCTGTTTTGTATTGTTTCCCTTGCAAACCCTGACTACAAAACAATTAAATTGTATATTTATTTATAATTCACTTTCATGGAGGTCTGGGCCTGGTCAATCAAACATCACAAATACATTGTCACAATCAGTGTAAATGGAGAGAAAGATAGCTGCTTCTGCTTTCTATTCACTATATAGGTCTCAGATCTGATCTTTACGTTATATGCTGTACTTAATGGTACAAATTATGTGTTAATGTTATATAAACTGTCCCTTTTAAATATGTTTAGTTCCTCAGGAAAAAACCTTTATTTTTTAGTTACCTAGGGTTTGTCTTTTAAATATACTTTATAATAGAAGACAAGTTTTCTTATTAAGCAACAAGTTTGATTATTGGTGCCATATACATCCATCAACCATTTATGAGCTGGGCATAATTAGGGAGTTAGGATATAGATGAATATATACTCTTTCATGAAGACAATTACAGCCCAGAAAACAGAAAAGACATGCAAATGAATGAATAAATAAATAAATAAATAAACAAAGCAAATGGGAGTAAAGTACCTGGTGGTTCTCTAACTACAGAGATTGGTAGTTCTTGTTCTTTTGTTTGTAAATTGCAGTGTGGATAACTTCTAGTGAAAAAAAAGCTCTCCCAATTCTAAGATACTTTGGTGTCTTAATTTATAATTTCTTCTAGCACTTACCACTCTTGATTTTATGGTATAGATATTTAAAGATATGCCATATCTGTTAGTAGATTAAAAACTTGAAGGAAGAAGCCTATATCTTAGTAATCTTTGCCACTTTTAAAATAATGCCTTCTTTCTATTTATGATAGGCACTCTGTAAATACTTGAGGTGTGAATAAATGGCAAATATTTCAAGCAAAGTCCATAGTTGGGAAGAAAAAAAGCAAGGTGGTGTTTTCTCCTCTGCCCTTTTACTTCTTTTTTTTTTTTTTTTTTTTTTTTTTTTTTTTTTTTTGTGGGTACCGGGGGGTCGACCTCAGGACCTCGCGCGCCAGCAGGCGCCCGTGCCACTGAGCGATATCACCGGCCCCTTTTTTGTATGTGGGTTCCGGGAGTCGAACTCGGGCCCTCGTGCTTGCAAGGCAGGCGCTTAAACCGCTGAGCCATCTCACCGGCGTGCCCTTTTACTTCTTTAAGCCTTGAATATTTATAAACTCTGTGTAACAAAATACCTACCTTATTAGGTAAATGATTCATGCTTTTTTATAGACCACAAAACATCTTATTTATCTTAAATCTAATTTTAATCTATGCATAAAATATAACAATTGTGTATATTAATGGATACCATGTGATGTGAGAGAAGGAGAATGAATAATGGTTAATGTATGTTAAACATATCTGTCTCCCAATTTATCATTTCTTTATGGTTAAAACATTCGGAATCCTTTCTTCTAGCTTTTTGAAACATATACTGTATTACTGTTATTTATAGTTGCCTCACAGTGCAATAGCATACAAAAACTTCTTACTCCAAACTGAAACTTAGTACCCACTGATCAATCTTTCCCCATCCCTTGCTCCTCCCTACTCTCAGCAGCCTCTGGTAAGCACCATTTTACTCTCAACTTCTATGATATCAACTTTTTAAGATTCTACATATGAGTGAGATCATGAGGTACTTATCTTTTTGTGCCTGACTTATTTCACTTAACACAATGACCTCCAGTTCCATCCGTGTTACTGCAAACAACAGGATTTCACTCTTGTTTTAACCGCTAAAACGTATTCTATTGTGTATGTTTACCACATTTTCTTGATCCATTCATCAGTTAATGGACACTTGAGCTGTTTCCATTTCTTGGCTATTGTGAATAGTGCTGCAATGATTGTGGAAGTACAGATCTCTCTGACAGACTGCTTTCATTTCCACTGGATATATACTTAGTAGTAAGCTTGCTAGAGCACATGGTAGTCTGTTTTTAATTTTTGGAGGAACTTCATATTGGTTCTACAATGGGTGCACTGATTTACATTCCCACCTACAGTGTGCAAGAATTCTTTTTTCTCACAACCTGCCAGCACTTGTGATCTTCAGTCTTTTTGAGAATAGTCATTCTTACTGGGGTAAGTGATATGGTGATATTTCACTGTGGCTTGCATTTCCATGATGACTAGTGATTTTGAGCACTTTTTCATATACCTATTGGCCATCTATATATCTTCTTTTAAGAAATGTCTAGTTAGGTCTATTGGCCATTTTTTTCTTATTTATTCTATTTGATTAGTACATGCTTGTAATTCATGCAGTTTACAATCATCTTGGGGAGTGGTTACATGTATATATCACAGCTTATTTTTTTTTAATCCCCTTCCCTCCCCCCTCCTCCTATGATTCCCCATCACCTTTTTTGTACCTGTTGGTACTATTTCTCTTAGCTCATGTTATGGCCTACAATATTTACATGGATTAGGGTTATTAGGTTCCTGTACATGGCATATCTTTATTCTGCTCATTTCTCCTTCACTTCCTCTTACCCTTTCCTTGTTCCCTTGAACCATTTCCTTATTGTGTGAAGTCTGTCCCCTTATCCCTTTCTAGCCATCTTTTTTTCATTTTCCTTGTTTGTACTTTACCTCACTCAAATTTGGGATACCATATGGTATTCAAGCTTGCATGTCTAATTTATTTCACTCAACATTGTTTTCCAGGTGCATCCATTTTCCTAAAAATGCCTCAAATTTGTCATTCTTCATAGCCGAGTAGTATTCCATTATATATATATAGATACATTTTGTTTATCCAGTCATCTGTTGATGGATATACAGGCTGCTTGCAGGATTTAGCCATTATGAATTGTGCTGCTAAGAACATTGGTATCCAAGTATTCCTGTAATATAATGATTTAAACTCTTTGGGGAAGAGACCCAGCAGGGGGAAAGACAGGTCATATTGAATTTCTAATTTCAGTCCTTGGAGTATCTCCATACTGATTTCCATAATGGTTGTGCTAATTTGCATTCCCACCAACTATGTAGGAGAGTTCCTTTTTGCCATGACCATGCCAACCTTTGTAATTGTTTGATTTCCTAATGACTGCCATTCTTTCCACAGTAAGATAGAATATTAGCACTGTTTTAATTTGCATTTTTCTAATGGCCAGAGATGTTGAACATTTTTTCATGTATTTGCTGGTATTTGTATTTCCTCTTCTGTGAAGTGTCTGTTCATTTCTCTAGCCCATTTCCTGACCGGGTCTTTAATTTTAGGAGGTATAATTTTTTTGAGTTCTTTATATATTCTAGGTATTAGTCCTTTGCTGATGACTAGCTGGCAAAATTTTTTTCCCATTCTGTAGGTTGAATCTTTTGATGTACAGAAGCTTTTTAGTCTGATATAATACCACTTGTTGATTCTTACTGTTATTTTCTACTCTATTCTTTCCTACTCCTATGTCTTCAAGTGTTTTACCTATTTGTCTTCCTGGAGATTTAATGTTTCCATTTTAATGTTTAAATCTTTGATCCATTTTGATTTTAATTTAGTATATGGTAAGAGATAAGGGTCCAGTTTCATTCTTCAACAGATAACTAGTTTTGCCAGTACCACTTGTTGAATAGGTTATCTTTCCTCAAACATATGCTTTTAGATGCTTTGTTGAAGATCAAATAGTTGAATACGTCTGTGGAGGTTTTTGTATCCTCAATTCTGTTCCATTGATCCACGTGTCTGTTTTTGTTCCAGTATCATGCGGTTTTTATCACTACTGCTTTGTAGTATAGCTTGAATTCTGGTATTGCCATGCCATCTGCTTTGCTCTTATAGCCCAAAATTACTTTTGCTATTTTGGGTCTCTTCTGGTTCAGTATGAATTTTAGGATTGTTTTCTCTAGATCTGTAAAGTATACTGTTGGTATTTTGCTTGGGACTGCACTGAATCTATATGGCAGTTCTGGAAGTATGGCCATTTTGACAGTATTGGTTTTGCCTATCCAGGAGCAGGGGACATCTTTCCATTTTCTTTTTCTTTAATGTGCGTACCGGGAGTTGACCTCAGGACCTCGTGCTTGCCAGCAAGTGCTTGTGCCACTAAGTGATATCACCGGCCCCATTTTTTCCTTTATGTGGGTTCTGGGAGTCGAACTCAGGACCTTGCGCTTGCCAGGCGGGCACTTACGCTGCTGAGCTATCTCACTGGCCCCCTTTCCATTTTGTGATGTCCTCTTCAATCTTCTTTTTCAGAGTACTGAAATTTCTTTATTAGCTTTTTGTTTAGTTAATCTGTCTCTTTGCTAAAGTGGGGTGTTAAAATCCCCAATGATTATGTTAATGATTATTTGATCTTTTAATTTCAGCAGCATTTGTTTTATGAAGGTATATGCTCCAGTATTTGGTATATATACGTTTATCAATGTTATCTCTTCTTGTTGGTTTGTTCCTTTAACTAGTATGTAGTGACCTTCTTGGTCTCTTCTAATCCATTTTAACTTAAAGCTTACTGTGTCTGATATTAGAATTGCCATGCCTGCTTGTTTTCAAGGTCCTGGTGCATGAAATTTTGTTTTCTATCCTTTAATTTTAAGTGTATGAGTATCTTTTCAAATTAGATTTTTTTTTTTTTGGTGGGTACCGGGGGTCAACCTCAGGACCTCGTGTGCCAGCAGGCGCCTGTGCCACTGAGCGATATCACTGGCCCTTTTTTTGTATGTGGGATCCGGGAGCGAACTCGGGCCCTCACGCTTGCCAGGCAGGTGCGTACGCTGCTGAGCCATCTCACCAGCCCATTGAAGGACAGTTTTGCTGGGTAAGATAATCTGGGTTGGAGGTTATTTGTTTTTAGGCTTTGAAATACTTCACTCCAGTTTCTTCTGGCCTTGAGGGTTTGTGCTAAGTCTGCTGTGATTCTAACTGGTTTACCTTTATATATGATTTTTTGTTTTTCTCTGGCTGCCTTTGAAATTCTATTTTTTTCTGTATATCTGCAAATTTAATGAGGATATGCCTTGGTGAACTCCTTTCATAATTGTTTGGTGTTCTATAAGCATTGCTTATTTGTACTTTGAAATCTTTTCTTATAATTGAGACATTTTCTTCAATAATTTCTGTAAGCATGTTGGTGAATCCATCTGTGTAGTGTTCTAGCTTTTCTCTAACTCTAATTAACCTTAGATTAGTTTTTTTGTTGTCATCTAATAGCTGCTGGATAGTCTTCTCTTGCTGATTTTCTTTTTGGCTTCTTTGATCTTTCATTGTAATTCACTATTTTGTCCTCAATATCAGCTACTTTGTCTTCACACTGGTCATTTCAGGAATGTATGAATTCTACAGTTTTTTATTTTGGTTATTTCTGTCTGACATCTTTTAGAGGATTCCATATCCTGTTGAATCTGTTGTTAAAGTTTTGAACTGTCTTGGTTAGCTCATCCAGTTTTTTTTTTACCTATTTCTCTGAAATTCAAAGTGGGTGTATTGAGTGTCATTGCTGTAAACTTTTGGTTTATTTCCTTTTTGAATTCATCTATTTTCTTCATCCTGTTTAAGAACTTTTCATAGATTTTTGCTATCTGGCATTTGTTTTCTTCTCCCTTTGGGGCCCCTTGCACTGCCTTGGGGATCTGGGGGGGTTGGAGATCTTCTTTTTCCTTGTTTCATCATTCTCCTATATATATGTAAGTGTGTGAGTGTGTGTGTGTGTGTGTGTGTCTTCTAAAAAATTATATGAGTCCTGTTTTTTCTCCTCCCTTGTTTTTTTTGGGAGGCTTACTGTCGGTTGGGGACTAGAGAAGTGAGGCAAGCATGTGGTTATATGAAGCTCTTTAGTAGGATGTTGCCTCCCTGTGAGTTATTTTCAGCTTTGTATGTCCAGATCTAGTATTTGCTACTTATACTGTTTAAGTGATTTTGTCTCTGTCCCTATGTTTTGCCACAAGAATTGCTTCATTTTATAACAGCATCCACCTTTTCCATCTTATAGCATTTCTCTATGATAGTCCTTGTGGTTACCCTTCCCCTGTTTATCTATTCTCTTGATGAGGGAGAGAACCTAGATGCCTATTAAATCAGAGCCAATGAGAGCACCATTCTACAAGTGTAACAACCTAATATACCTGAAACTATAAAAGTAGGTAACCCTGCATTACTAAATAACTCAAGAAACATACAAAAACTTAAACCAATAAAATGTCCACTGGGAACACTGATTAGATATTCCAATGAGCCATTGCATATGTGATTCCCAAGTCACTTCTTTACCAGAGAGTCTGAATGATCACACCCCAATTGCTCCTATGGTCACTCGGCAGCAAAACTGGGGTTAACTCAGACTCAGGGTCTCTTTCTGCCAGACTGCAGACATTCTGGCAGAGTCTGACTGAGCTTGTGATCTTGAGTTGAGAACATTTGCTGTCCCTCTCCCTGGGTGTAATGGTGGGTTTGGCAGATAAGCTCACTGGCACTCGGTTGTCCTCTGAGTCAGGATTATTCCTATGGAATCAATTCAACTACAGCATTAACAGACTAATCTGTTGCAGTGGAATCTATCAGGGCTAGCTGCAAAATTACATGCTGTAAGACCCTGTTTTAGGTCTCCCTTCAGTCTAGAGAAGAAATCCACAGCTAATGTATAAACATTATAACAACCCAAGCCTTGACCCACTGGTACTGTGCACCAAATGTGTTGGCTGTGTCTCCCCTACTGGTAAAAAAACATTCAAGAGTACTTTTATAGAATCAACCATCCGAAGCCCAGGGGTTTGAGTAATGCCAAAGTGGGGAAGAGGGCTGGTGAGATGGCTCAGCAGCGTAAGTGCCTGCCCAGCAAGCGCGAGGGCCCGAGTTTGACTCCCAGAACTCACATACGAAAAAGGGGCCAGTGATATTGCTAAGTGGCACGGGCGCCTGCTGGCGCGCGAGGTCCTGAGGTTGACCCCCGGTACCCACAAAAAAACAAAAACAGAAAACAAAAAACAAACAAACCAAAAAAAACAAAGTGGGGAAGAGAAGAGGAATAGAACTAAAAAGAAAAAACAAAAAGAAAAAAAATTTTTTTCTTTGTACGTCCTTTGCTCTATGGTATGGGAAGGGGGATATAGGAAGGGGGTAAAGGGTCCTATTGATGTTAAGAATATATCTATATCTGTATCTATATCTATATATATCTATATATAGATACATATATATTTAGAATGAGATAACAGGGAAGACTGTACAAAATTAGTAGTGAAAGATGGGATAGGGGAAGGCTCTGTGCTTGATGTAAATGTTAGAGAAAAAGTTTAACGGAGTCAATTGAAAAGGTAGAGGGTGGAGAAAAGTAAAATTGAGAATGAGAAAAGCACAGGGAAAAGTGGTCATGCAAGTAAGCACAGGCGAAGCACACATACACAGACAAGCGCTTAAAATAGAATGTTGTAAAAGAGTGGGATAAAAGTGGGACTAATGTATAGAAGAAGGAAAATAAGAAATAAAAAATTTTAAAAAGTACAATGAGAATAAAAAATGAGAATAATACAGTCAAGTAAAGAATAGTTTATAAAAATAAAGAAAAAAGTTCAATTGTTTTGGATTTGTGGCTCCTTTCCTCAGGCTCATGTTAAGAGGAAGAACTGCAGGCGGTGCGTGTCTTTCTTCAGACTGGAAGGCCAAGGGCAGTGCCTGCTCAGAAGTGTTGGGTCTACACAGGGGTGGGACAAGTCTTCTCGGCCAAAACCACGGCCACAGCAGAAGCACAGTCTGGGTGGCCTGAGCCTCTACCTCTTAGTGGAATCGCCGCCCCCCCGGCCCCCCGGTCTGCTGTCCAACTGCTGGCAGTCTACCTTGACTGGACTGTCCTTCCCTTGTTCCACTCTGGCAAATTGGCAGTGGAGCGATGTGGGTGCGTTCCGGACTGGAGTTCGAGCCCCGAGTACTTTCCTAAATAAAATGGCGACACCTGCCCACCCCCTTCTGCTCTGAGAGACTGTGGTCCGGGTTCCACCATCACTCTCCAACCGCTGACTCGGGGATCACCGGGGAAACTGGCCCGTGTTCTCACTGCAACCCCGACTGCATGAAATTCTCCCGGTTCCAGGTCTGATCTCCGTTTCTTTGTGAGCAGAAAAGTTGTTGCTTTCACTGCCTTCCCAGCTACACAGCTGTTCTTTGCTCCAGCGTGCTATTTCTTATGTATCACTTAATCCTATTTTCTTTTCTGTCAGTTCTCTCTCCCATGTACCCTCCACTCACTTCAGATCCTCTATGAGCTGTTGTTTTCCAGACTCTAAGCACTTTGTTCTGGAGAAGCTGGGTTGTTGGCACTCACCACTCCACCATTTTTTTCCCTATTACTCATTTTTAAAGTTGGGTTATTTGTTCTTTTGCTTTTGAGATTTTAGAGTCATTTTATTTTTAATTGAGAAGTAAAAAAAATGTTATATTTATGGTACATAATATGTTGTTTCAAAATTTTTATATATGGCAGAATGACTATGGTGAATTAACATACTTTGATATTCATGGATTAATTAGCACATGGATAATTTGCATATGTGATAAAATAACTGAAAGGAATGTCTCAAAGGAGGAGTACTGTAATTCTCTGGCACATCAGCAGGTGAAGGAGTATATGTATGTGCATATGCTTTCAACAAAAATTTACTGAGCACCTATTATATACCCAGAGGCTTCTTCCTATTCATGATCCACTCCAAATCACACAGTATGGCCAGTCAGCTACTTCACCAATAGAGAAGACTTAACTTGTTCCCATAAATATGGGAAAAATTGTGTTTGTCACTTGCTTTCTCCACACAACAATAAAATGAACAAAACAGAAAACAGCTACTCTTTCTAAGGAAAAAGAATGACTAAATAGGATCTTTAACACACCCAGTTCTGTTGTATCCCTCATTAAATACAGGATGATTATACATTTCATGTAAGTTTTCAGTGTAGGCCTGGGGATGTGGCTTAGTGGTAGAGCACTTGCCTACTATGTATAAGGCTTCCATTCCCAGCACTGCAAGAGAGAAAAAAAGATTCTATTTAACTGAAGATTTTAGCTAAAAAAGTTTGACAACTATTGGTTCAGTACTCTCATTTTCAAGTCAAAAGCTGACAAACAATGCGCTAGGGACAGTCCCTGGGAAATATACTAAACAGAACTAGCAGCCAGAGCCCCAGGCCAAGAATGTAAAATAGGCAAACATATATATGATAAAATATAGCTCACAGGCTCTGATGCAGGCCTCCCAAGGCAGGTTATGCGGGAAGTCCGCTTTTAGAAGGAATACTTTCTAAAGTAAATCTAGTAAGGAAGTAGTTACGTTTGTTTCCATTTTTAAAAGAAACATAATGTCAAGTATTTTTTTTTTGTGGGTACCAGGGGTCAACCTCAGGACCTCGCGCGCCAGCAGGCGCCCGTGGCGCTGAGCGATATCACCGGCCCCTTTTTAGTATGTGGGTTCCGGGAGTCGAACTCGGGCCCTCGCACTTGCCAGGCAGGCTCTTACGCTGCTGAGCCATCTAACCGGCCCAATGTCAAGTATTTTTGAAGTTGATGCCAGTGATTTATAAGGAGCTTCAAAATAAAAACTTCAGAAAACTTATGAATAATTATGTCTGACTTTTTATTTATAAACTATAATCCCAAAGTCTTTTTATCATCTTGGGCCAACAGAAAAACTCAATCAGCAGAAAAAAGAATCAAAAAAATTTTCTCTCACACCCCAAGCCTCTTCTTGAGTCTAAATCTAGCATGGAAGTCTGAGAAAAGAGAAAAAAAAATTTTTTTTTGTGGGTACCAGGGGTTGAACTCAGGACCTTGTGTGCCAGCAGGCGCCTGTGCCGCTAAGCGATATCACCGGCCCAAAAGAAAAATTTTGAGTGAAAAAAAAGCATGGTCCTGAAGGTGGGAATTATAGCCTGGCTGTTAGTGGTCCACAAAATCTATTTAGGCGGAAGTAGAAAAGGAAAGAAGAAGAAATCTTTAAAAAGGTATGTAGATTATACTGAAAAGAAAGTTTAGATTTTGAATACTAAAAACAGTTTCCTAAAGAGCTATTTCATGGCCACAGATATATTCTGATAGCTACCTTACAAATGAATATGAATGGTCTGAAAGAGAATCTATGAGGGCATTAGCTTCATAAACTAATCCATACTGAAAAACGAAACAAAACAAAAAACATGTCCTACTGAAAAAATGATAAAATTCAAAAGAATATTTAATTTACAGTGGTAAAATTACTTGGTGATGTATGGTTGTTTTTGATAATTTGAGGTTGGCTAATTTGGCAAAAAGACTCTACAAAGTATCTTAAAATATGAGATCTTGCCAGGTGTGGTGGGCCACAGCTTTAATCCCAGAACTGGGGAAGCTGAAGCAGGAGGATCACTGCAAGTTTGAGGCCAGCCTGCGCTACACAGTGAGTTCAAGGCCAGCCTGAACTGTATAGTGAGACCCTGTCTCAAAACAAAACAAAACAAAACAAAATAAAACAAAACAACAAAAAAGATCTTTTTGTGGGATTCAGGGTGAAGGTAGAGAAGGAATCTAGATATTCTCTACACAAGTAGCTACCTAATCTAAATTAGGAGTGACAGGTTGAATTATTATAACATTTAAATTGGTAGGATTCAGCTGCAATGGATTTAATTTTTTGAAGTAGATTTACAGAATTAATGCTACAGAATTTAAGTGGCCATAGATTAATGCTAGTATTTTCTCTAATAAACCTAGGTTTCCAAAGCTAAAACTTAACTGGTTTCTTTCATATTTTTTGGTTCAGCCTAGAGATACTGTCAACTATATTTCAGTTCAGAATCTTTTTAGGGAGAGTACTTAAAATGTTACAGAGCTTTCCTATCTTCCATGAAACAGTTATAATCACTAAAAATACTATATAAGAACTTGATAGAAAAAAGAATATGAGTTCACTCAAGATTGCCATCACTGAAGACATGGTTAAATACTAATGGTAATATCTATGACATAGAAGGCCTTCAAAAGTGTACAGAAAGTACAAATGTATTCCTTTCTATGGAGCAGGATTAACAAGGATATTTATGTAGCAGGAAACTTTTTCTTGCGGCATGACCATCTTGAAATAGAGCTGTTTACACAAATGAAATTATTTTTCTCACTTCAAATGCATCCTTTTTTTTTTTTTTTTTTGGTGGGCACCGGGGGTCGAACTCAGGACCTTGCGTGCCAGCAGGCACCCATGCCGCTGAGCGTTATCACCGGCCCTTTTTTCATATGTGGGTACCGGGAGTCGAACTCAGGACCTCGCGCTTGTCAGGCAGGTGCTTATGCCACTGAGCTATCTCACCAGCCCCCAAATGCATCCTTCTTAACCTACTGATATTTAACGTACAATGTTCCATCTTGATTTGAAAATACATTTTCCAAATTAAAAGTAAACAAAGAAAAGATACTTTCAGATCATAGAACAGACTATAGTAGGAACAAAAATATTCATGCAAGTTTTCACTGATTAAATCAAAACCTCAGGAGCAAACTTTATTCTTCAAAACAATTAGTGTTACGGTTTAGATCTAAAATGTCCCCCGAAAGACATGTGTTTGGAAGCTGACTGGATTGCGGGGGCACAGTACTTATCAGGGGATTCATCCATTGATGAGCTTAGTAGCTGAATGTGCTGTTAAGAGGTGGGGCCTGGCTGCAGGTGGGTCACTGGGGGCATGACCTGAAATGGTGCTTTTTTTTTTTTTTTTTTTTTTTTTTTTGAGACAGGGTCTTGCTATGTAGTTTAGGCCTTGATCATAGTGGCCTTGAACTCATTATGGAGACCAGGCTGGCCTTGAACTCACAGAAATCCTCCTGACTCAGACTCCCAAGTGCTGGGATTATAAACATGTGCCACCACGCCTGGCAGGAATGGTGTATTCTTACCCTAGGCTCCTCCTTTTGCTTCTCTGCCTCCTGCCTGTCCTCTGCCAGGTCCTTCCACCTGGTTGTTTCTGCCTTGGAGCTAGTTGACTTTGGACTGAACCCAGTGGAAACTGTGAGCTAAATAAACCTCTTTTCCTTTAAGTCATGGTTGTCAGGCATTTTGTCCTAATGACAGGAAAGTGACTAATATAATCAGTAAAAGTTTCCTAACTTACCTAAAGTGTAAACCATTGTTCATTTTTTGGACATATTGAAAATCTCAAGGAAAAGATTTGTTCTGTAACTATTAATATTACTGTCTTTATTTTTATTTTTATTTTTTTTGAGACAGGTTCTTGCTATGTAATTTAGGCTGGCCTTGAACTCACTATAGCTTCCATGCTGGCCTCAAACTCATGGTGATCCTCCTGACTCAGCCTCCCCAGTGCTGGGATTACAGTCATGCATCACTACGCCTGGCCACTGCCTTTATTTAACATAGTATTTTCAGCTAGCATCCCTTGTATTTCTACTTCCTGGGTAGAAACAGGAAACTTTCTGAACAGTAAACTACCTGTTGTAAGGGCTACCTTTCTTAGGAAACTCAAAGAGCAGAGATGATAATAATTTGCTCAGCTTAGAGTTAGAGCCTTTTGGTAATTTCAAGAATATGTGATTCAGATGTATGAAGCATTTAGTCTTTCATATAAACCTCTCCAATTAAGAGAAATTGGTGCCAAAGTTCGAGGAAAGCACTGGCAAAGGTAGAGTTCAGATATTCAGGATTATGTAGTACTTTGTTTAGCTGAAAATAATTTCTCATATTATCTTCAGCTTGATAGTTTTACTAGTTTATCTATTTGCTTATTCAAAAAAGTCTCACAACATTTCTGAGAAAAGTTCGAAAGCACAACTGAAAGGATTGTGCATTTTCTAGGGCTAAATAAAAAATATTAAAGGAAAGTACTTGGGATGTTTGTGCATCAAGACTATAAAACAGGGCATTGTTTCCCAAAATATTAGCTCTGTAATTTATATCAATAGTTTACTATTACTCACAGAATAAAATTTCAGTTCTTTAGTATAGAAAAGCCTTCCTTGCTTCCTTTTCAACCACATCATTCATTGTTATATCCCTTAGAAAACTGGTACTAGGGCCCGAGTTCGACTCCCGGAACCCACATACAAAAAAGGGGCCGGTGATATCGCTCAGCGGCACAGGCGCCTGCTGGCGCGCAAGGTCCTGAGGTCGACCCCCGGTACCCACAAAAAAAAAAAAAAAAAAAAAAAAAGAAAACTGGTACTATTGAAAATATCAGAATACATGGTATTATTGCATATTTTTCTGTTATAGTATATGATGTTCTCTCTGCTTATAATAACTTTTCTCTCAACCTTTTGTTTCCTTGGGAAATTACTATTCTTCCTTTGTAATTTTTTTTTTTTTTTTAAGTAAGGAAATACTCAAATAGTGATAGGCACATGTCAAAAGGATCTTAGAGCAAGCTTAAAGAGGCTCCCTTTGACCAAATCTGGTATAAATTGGTCACCAAAATAAATTAGTGTAGTAATAGACTTTAATCTACTTAATAAAATGAAAATATGAATCCATGAGCACATAGTAATCTAAATAAAAAATTACTAAAAAAATTCTTCTTTTCAACAGAATGCCAATTGATAAAAGAAGAAAAGTTGGAAGTAGGTAATTACTATTATGGCAAGCATCATAGTAATAACTGATTTAGGGAAAAATCATCATTAGATATTAAATTAGAAGGCAAAAGCCTCAAGAAAAACAGTATAATTCTTTGGTCTCAAAGCAGATCCCCACAAGATATTTATTAAATACAAAGTAATATTTTAAACAGAAAAAATAGTATTTTTCAGGGGAGAAACCTGGTAGACACAATCTTAGCCAAGTGATTGTAGTTAGTATCACCAGTAATAGGATAAGTTGACATCATGGACCCATTGATATCATGCACTGAGAAAGATACAACATTACATTTGAGGTGTTAAGGTTTAGATCAAGAATGTCCCTCCAAAAGCTCCTGTGCTCATAGGCTCGGCTTTTGGAAAGTGATTGGATCATGGGCTCTGAGCTGAAATGTTTTGTTAGGACGGGAGGTTGGCTTGGAAGAGATGGGTCACTGGAGAGTGACCTGGGAGGTTAAATCTCCCTCCCTGGTTCCTCCCTTCTCCCTCTGCTTCCTGACCACTGTCATGTAAGCAGCTATCCTCCATCCAGGTCCTTTCACCATGTCATTTCTGTGTTTAAGTCTCCTTAACATGGACTAAAACTTCTGAACTATGAGCCAAAATAAACAACTCCTCCATCAAATTGTGGGTGTCAGGTATTTTGTCTGAGCAATGCACTAATTAAGGCAGTTAATATAGAACATTGAACACTATAATGGTGGTATGTAAAGCACTTTTAATTCTGGTATACAGTTTAAAGATAAAAGCATAGATATAACTATATAAGCATGTGAATGGATAAGCAATATAAAAAGTCCTTTGTAACATCAAAAACAGTGAGAGTGAGGAGATGTGAAAGAATAGAGTTTTTTTTTTTTTGTACAACTGATAGATTGGTATAGCTATAAAATATGTTATTTAATACAAATGATAACCACAAAGAAAATACCTACTGAAGTTACAGAGAAAGTGAGAAAGGAATCAAGGAATGTCAGTGATACTAAGGAAGACAGAAAACAGAAAAAGAAGGACGAAGTAGGTACAAGTTAGAAAACAATTAACAAAATGGCAATAATAAGTCCTTCTTTAGCAGTAATGTGACTGCTTTAAATGCAAATAGAGGAAACTCCCCAGTAAAAAGACAGAGTGACTCAAAAAAAAAAAAAAAAAAAAAAAAAAAAAGGACAAGAAACAAGATGCAGCTATATGCCATCTTCAAGAGACTTACCTTAGATGTAAAGATACCTATAAGCTGAAAGTGAAAGGATAGGAGATATTCCAAGCAACTCATAACCAGAAGGGAGCAAGACAGCCATATTTATGTCAGACAAAATAGGCTTTAGGTCCAAAACTATTTAACTAAACATTGTCTCACCTGACGCAAAGAATGACATTATACTGATGAAAAGTTCAATTTACTAGGAAGATATAATAATTATAAATATACCTAGCATCACGGAACCCAAATATATGAAGCAAATTTTGACAGAATTTTAAAGGGAGAAATAGTAATGAAACAAGGGTAGGAAATTGTAACATTCCACTTTCAATAATGGGTAGAACAATGAGATAGGAGAAAGGAAACAGAAAATTTGAACAATACTATAGACCAAATTGGACCTAACAAACATATGCAGAACATTCTACCAAACAGCAGCAGAATAAATACACATTTTTTGCACGCACACATGGAACATTCCCTAGGACAGATCATATGGTAGGCTAAAAATCTTAAAAAGTCAGAAAACTGAAATCTCCCAATTGTCTTTTACAGACACAATTGTACAATATTAGAAAAAGAGCAGTAGAAAAACTGGAAAATATACAAATATGTGGAAATTAAATATCATGCTCTTAACAACCAATGAATCAAAGAAAAAAATCAAAGGAGAAATTAGACAATATTTTAAGACAAAAACACAGCATGCCAAAGCTTATTAGTTGCAATGAAAGCAAATATAAAAGGAAAGTTTATAGTGATGAACACCAATATTGTTTTAGCAGTACTGGGGAATTGAACTCAGGGTGTTAAGCACTGAGCTATTACCAGCCTCCCCTTATTATTTGTTTTGATTGTTGAGACAGGATCTTATTACCTAAGACTGGGCTCAAACTTGGAATACTCCTGCCTCAGTCTCCCAGAACGCTAGGATTACAAGTATCCAACACCATGTCCGGCCTGAAGACCTATATTAATGAGGAAGATCTCAAAGCAAACTTTCCACCCCAAAGAATTAGGAAAAGAGTAAACTAGCTGGGTGTGGTGGTACATGCCTATAATCCTAGCTACTTAGGAAGCTGAACAAGAGGATCACTGGAGACCATGAGTTTGAGACCAACCTGGGCAACATAGTAAGACCCTATCTCAAAATGAGTCAGGGGTCTGGGGGTGTAGGTTAGTGCTACAGTGCCTGCCTAGTATGTACAAGACCCTGGGTTCAATCCCCAGGACCATAGACAGACATAAAGAACAAATGAAACCAAAAATTAACAGAAAGAAGGAAATAATAAAGAGTAGAAAAGAAGTAAACAAAATAAAGAATAGAAAAAAATGAAACCAAGAATTGAATTTTTGAAAATATCAACAACATTTCCTTAGCTAGACTAAGGAAAAAAAAAGCAGAGAAAAATAAAAAATGAAAGAGTAGACACTGCAAACGAATGCTGCAGAGATAAAGACTATAAGACACTACTATGGACAATTATATAACAATAAATTGGATGACCTAGAAGAGATGGATAAATTCCTGGAAACACACAATCTACCAACATTGAATCGTGAAGAAATAGAAAATCTAATGACTACAGATATTGAATCAGTAGTCAACAATATCCCAACAAAGAAAAAGCTCATGACGAGATGGTTTCAATAGAGAATTCTATCATGGATTTAAAGATTTATTTTTTGGGGGGGTACCGGGAGTCGACTTCAGGAGCTCGCACTTGTCAGCAAGTGCTTGTGCTGCTGAGTGATATCACCAGCCCTTTTTTGCCTTTATGTGGGTTCTGGGAGTCAAACTCAGGACCTCGCGCTTGCTGGGCAGGTGCTTATGCTGCTGAGCCATCTCACCGGCCCTCCTTCTTCATTTTTGAAGAACAGTTTTATTGGACTTAGTATTCTTGGTCAAAAGAGTTTAAAAATATCCGTCTCTTACTAACTTGCTCCTGTTTTCTATCGTGCTGTCATTTTGGGTAACGGGCAATTACATGACTTCGTATTTGTTTCCTTTGCAGTCCTTTTTCCCCCCGCTTTCTCCCTCTCTTTACCCTGGCCCCGAATAGGAAACTCAAGGCCACCCTTGCCTGGTCTCATTCCTGTTGCAGTGAAACCTCAAGCTCCACAAACTTTGCATGCTGCCTCCTCTGACCCTGTGTGCTGCATGTGCGTGTGTTTCTCCTCTCTTATTCTTTTAAATTCATGCTTAATTACTGTGGGAGAGAATAACTGTGAACAGCTTTAATTAAGTCATACTTATAAAAACTATTTACTTATACTCCACTGTATGCTTTGGTACTGTTGATCTTTAAAAATTAAATGGTCTTTGATAATGGATCTATTTTTTTTTTTTTTTGGAACTGGGAATTGAACGCAGGACCTCGTGCTTGCCAGGCAGGCACTGTGCTGCCTAGCTATATCCTCAGCCCCCGTGGATCTATTCTGTATTGCGTTATTAAGACCAAAGACTTCTAGTCACCCCATTCTTTATCTTCTCCTTCCATGGAATTGCTATCTTTAATTAAAACTTTTTAAAATATTGACTTGTTTTAATCATACTGTAAATATTGGTTGTGGTCAGTTTTGAGTGCAAATGAGATGTAGAAGTCTGTTATTCATCACCTGTTGAGTTTGAAACTCAGTTGGGAATATTTAATATAATAGAATGAATATAAGTGACATTTCTGAAAATGCTTTCTTCCAAGGTGAAAGCTCTTATGTTTAGCATCAGTGTATGTGGCTCTGTTAAATACAGCCATTTCTGAGATGAGATTCTTCATATATATATATATCTATATATAAAGTACTATTTTATATATATATATCTATATATATATATCTATATATATAGATATATATAGTACTATTGGCTTTTAGGGATTTCTTTTATATACATTTATGAAATATCAAAGACCAATCAGATCACTAATGGACACACAGTGCAACTTTTTATAAAAGAAAATGAGTAAGACCAAAACTGATGTTATCACTGAAATTAACAATTTTCAATATGTTCTCATTTTAATTCACAATGGAAAAATATGTTCCAAAACTGGAAACTCTTAGTACTTGTGTAAACCATGGATGATTTTAAAAGTGATGTTATTTTGATGATATTTTAAATTTTTTTTTTTTTTTTGTGGGTACCGGGGGGTCGACCTCAGGACCTCGCGCGCCAGCAGGTGCCCGTGCCGCTGAGCGATATCACCGGCCCCTTTTTCATATGTGGGTTCCAGGAGTCGAACTCGGGCCCTCGCGCTTGCCGGGCAGGCGCTTAAGCCGCTGAGCCATCTCACCGGCCCGATATTTTAAATTTTAAAGTCACATTTTATTCTGATCAGAATTTTTTTTTTTTTTTTTTTGTGGGTACCGGGGGGTTGACCTCAGGACCTCGCGTGCCAACAGGCACCCATGCCGCTGAGTGATATCACCGGCCCCTTTTTCATACGTGGGATCCGGGAGTCGAACTCGGGCCCTCGCGCTTGCCAGGCAGGCGCTTACGCCGCTGAGCCATCTCACCAGCCCTAGAATTTTTATCAAGATGTTGAGCTTTAGTTATTTGAAACTAGTTTGTAATAACATATTGTGAATCATCACAGTATTTATTTTGTAGGACTATTGTGAAAGGTGTAAACTTATGTTTACCACTAAGGGAACAATTATTTATAAAATAATATTAAATCCAGTATTAGCTGCCTATTTCAGACACTTAATACTTGCAGAGATCCATGTTACATTTACTACACTAAAGTTTTTATATTTTTGTTTTTTTTAAGAATCACCCTCAGGGCCGGTGATATAGTTCAGTGGCATAAGCACCTACCTGGCAAGCGCGAGGTCCTGAGTTCAACTCCCGGTACCCGCATATAAAAAAAAAGAGAAAAAAGAGAAAAAGAAAGAAAGAAAAAAAGAATCACCCTCATTGTTGAAAGTAAATGTAGGGCCGGTGAGATGGCTCAGCGGCGTACGCACCTGCCTGGCAAGCGCGAGGGCCCAAGTTCGACTCCCGGATCCCACATACGAAAAAAGGGCCGGTGATATCACTCAGCGGCATGGGCGCCTACTGGCGCGCGAGGTCCTGAGGTCGACCCCCAGTACCCACAAAAAAAAAAAAAAAAAAAAAAAAAAAGGAAAGTAAATGTACTCTTAGGGTGCGAATATTAGTGTTCCAATAAGCATGTGATTATACTAAGGCGGTGGTAGTGGGAAGATAATCTTGATTCCATTAGGAATCTTAGGTTTTTGTAAATTTATTGGGAAAATAGTTTTTTCTGTACTGCTGAAGTTTCTTTTTGGTAAATGGTATCTTTCTAAAAAAAAAAAGCATGAAGGAAAAATTGAGGTGTATATACATATCCTCAAATGACCAGCACTGTATTTGTGAATTCTGTGTATCTTGCAATGAACAGTGTGGAAACTGTTCATTTTTCAATCTGAAGTAAAATACAAGAAAAAAAATACCCATCTCTTGTCTGGCCTTTAAAGGACTGTTGAGATATTCAATGTTATTGTTATGGAAATTTCCTTGTATGTGATAAGTCACTTTTCTTTTGATCTTTTCAAGATTTTCTCTTTGTCCTTGGCTATTGACTTTTGATTATAACATGTATGGTGTGGGCCTCTTTGGAGTCATTCTAGTTGTTGTCCTTTGGACTTCATTTGTTTGGACATACAATTCTTTCCATAGATTTGGGATGTTTTGGGTCATTATTTGTGCAAGTAAGTTTTGTGTCTCACTCTCTTCTTCACGAACTAAATATTGGCTGGCCTGATGGCATCCCATAAGTCCCTTTGGTTTTTCTTTACTTTTCTTTCTTTTTGCTCTCCTGTCTCCATAATATCAAATGATCTGTCTTCAAGTGAACTGATTCTTTCTTCTGCTTTATCAAGTCTGCTGTTGAACCCTTCAGTAAGCTTTCAATTCAGTTATTGCATTCCTCATGCTCTATAACTTTTTTTTTTTTTTACTGTTTCAATGTCTTTACTGATATTCTAATTTTGTTCATGCATTGTTTTCCTATTGCATTTAGTTGTCAGTGTTCTCTTTTAGATCACTGACTTTTTAAAAGATGTTTTTGGAGATTTATTTTGTTCCTTTGCTTGGGCCATCTTTCCATAATTCTTGATGTACCTTCTGATTTTTTGTTGAATTTTATGCATTCAAGAAAGCAGCCACATCTCCTAATTTTGTATATGGGAAGACCCTCATCAATTAGCCTAGTTAGAAATCTGGGAGTGGGTGGGCTAAAACCTTTTTTTGAGGATGTGACTTCATAGTTTTGCAAGTTTCTTTTCAGAAGCTTGTAATTATTGCTTTCTGGTGCTTGCCTGCAGTACTGATTGCTTTCTGAAGTTGCAGCAAGTTCTTTAGCTTCCTTCACCCTTAGGCATCCAAAGTCAGTGTTATGACTTGTGTCTAGATGTTCCCCCAAAGCCTCATGCAGTCATAGGTGGCACTTTTTCAGGGGTGGCTGGGTCTAGAGTATGTGGCACTGGGATTGATTCATGGTGCAATGCTAGGATCAAAGGTGCTAGGATTAAGGGTGTGAGGGCTACCCACCCTAAGTAGCCTGGATAAGATATAAGGAATAGAGAGTGCTGTGGTCATCCGTTGTTGCTTTGCTACCTTCTGCCCACTGTGAACTGTTTCTCCTCTGGGATGTCACCCTGCCTGGGAGCCAGCTTATTATGGACAGAAACCTCTACAAACTGTGAGCTAAATAAATCTTTCTTACTTTAACTTTGGGTGTTGGGGATTTTGTCTCAGCAATGAGAAAAGTAACTAAGACAGAATTTGGTATGAGAGAACTGGGGTCATTGCTCTCAGTATACCTGACCATGTGGTTCTGGAGACTTTGGGACTGGCTTGTGGGAATAGTTTGGAAAGGTTCAGAGATGCCAGCTAAAAAAGTAAAGCTGGAATGCCTTAGGCTATACTTGATGGGAATTTCTGGTCAGAGCTCAGAAGACCAGAAGGCTGATAGCAGTTCTGTGGGCAAAGTCCAGGCCCAGGAGGTTTCTGCTGGGAAGAAGGACTGCATTGGCTGTTAGACTCCACACAATGCGTGTTATGCCTTGACAGAAAGTTTTTCTGCATTTTGCTCATGTCCAGAGACTTTGTCTGAGACTGATATTAAGGGTGGCAGACTAATTAATCTAGAGAAGAAATTTCAAGGCAGTCTAATGTTGAGGGGGTGGCATGGCTACTGTTGGGGGCTTTTTATCAGATTTATGTTGACAATCAAGAGCAAAGAGCCTAACAGAATGATTTAAAATGCTATGAGTTTAGCTAGAAAGGAAGCTCCAATAAAGCTGTGGGCTGCAAAGATACAGCAGAGGAGATCTTGATTGTTGAGAAGGAACAGGAGAATAGAAAAGATAAGCAGGACTCCATCCTTTGCAGCCTCAAACTTGAAAAAGTGAAAGACTGCTTTGAGAAGAGAGACCCACAGCATAATGTTCCAGAATGGTGGTGACCTAGGGAAGTTGTTCCTTGGGATTTGCTTCATAGGCACTGGACCCCTACAGCCAAGAGAGAAGGAAGCCTGGCTACTGCTCCAGCTGGCAGCAGGCCTTGGTATCATCCATGTGGTGCTGGCTTTAGATACCTGCGGAATGCAAGAGTTAGGTCAGGAAGGCTTCCATGCAGATTTCAGAAGAAGGCCGGGCGCCAGGCAGTGTGCCCCTGAGAGGGCAGTGTGTGAAGCTGTGGGTGTGAAGCCAAAGGTGCAGTGGAGACCCCAGAAGTTTGGAGAAGCCAGGAACAAGGACTGTCTGTGGAAAACTGCAAGGAGAGAACAGAACCAGCCCAAGAGAGAGGCCGTGGGAGCTACAACTTCCAGCAGTGCCATAGGGGCAGAGCAAGCCCTTTGGAGTTCACATCTTGTCACAGATTGCCTCAGATGCTGGACATGGAACTACAGGATTTAATGTTTGGCCTGCTGGATTTTAGACTTGCTTTGGTTCCATTCCTTTGTATCCCCCTGCTTGTAACTTTTGGAATGGAAATGCCTATCTTCTACCATTGAATGTTGGAAGTGTTTAACTTTCTTTCTTTTTTTTTTTTGTGGGTACCAGGGGGTCAAACTCAGGACCTCACACTTGCGAGCAGGTGCTTGTGCTGCTGAGCAATATCATTGGCCCTTTTTTCCTTTGTATGTGGGTACCGGGAGTCAAACTCAGGACCTCGTGCTTGCCAGGCAGGCGCTTATGCCGCTGAGCTATCTCACCGGCCCTTTCTTTTCATTTTTACAGGGGTTGCAGCTAAGTTTGCCTTAAATCTCAGAGGAGACTTGGGACTTGGACTTTTCAGGAATGCTGAAGATGTTAGGACTTTGGCAACTGTTGGAGATGGACTAAATGCCTTTTGCATAAAAGGATGTGCATGAGTCTTTGGTTGGCCAGTGGTGGAATGTTATGGCTTGTGTCTAGATGTCCCCCCAAAGCCTCATAAGGTCATATTTCCTCTTTTAACTTTAGGTGTTGGGCATTTTGTCTCAGCAGTAAGAAAAGTAACTAAGAGTCAGCCAGCTCCTGGTCAGTAGGCAAGTTAGGCAAGACAGAATCTTTTCCCCTGGGCAGCCCTCCAAAAAGCTGGAACACCAAATGCATGATTCATTTGTCTCCCTCCTTCCTGAAGAAGTCAAGAGGCTTCATACATTCCTTCTGACTGGATTGAGAGGTGCTGGCATCTATATTCGGCACTGTATTCTTGTGGTGCTGGGGCAAGCTGTCCCCATTGTCTCTTGTTTTCAGTAGCCCCCGAGTGTCTACATCATGCTGGCTCTGTCAGTATAGTGAGATAAAAGTGGGTCTTTGGGTAACCCAAATGAAATGCTGGAATGTTGGTCGTATGTTCCACTCTTGTTTTGCAAGGGGAAGCCATGAGTCAGGTGTTTTCTCCTTATTATGCTGAGTTATGATGGCTTGGAGAAGGGGAGATCACAGGTAAAGTGAACCAGCTCTTCTTATCCATTTCATTGTGGTTGTTGTCAGCTTTGTGCCTGCCTGGAATAATGCAACTTCTTACCTATTTTCTGGAGTTCTCATGGATATACTGTGGTCTGTACCTTGGTGTTAAGTTGGTGTGTCTCTGGGGTAATGAGGGCCAGGACTTTCTATTCTGCCATCTAGTGACAATGTTTTTAGCTATATCACTGTAATACTGACAATGAAGAAGGTGAGAAGACCGACCAGAAATAATGAATGATACAATTTTTCATATAAAATAAAACTGAGGTAATCTAAGAAAATAAAACAAGTGAGACTAAACTTATATTGAAGGCAAATACTGCTTAGGGAATTATTATTGGGTTGCCAAAATCAAAAAGTAACAAAAATATTTGAGAACTTAGTAAATAAACTATGTAGAGAAATATTAAAGAAAACTGATTAAAGTTGATTTTTTTTTTTTAGGTGATAAATGAGAAAGTTGAGAGGGACAGTGCTTCCAACACTCAATAAATATTTTAGAGTCAACTGTTAATTATTTTTAGTTATGTAAAGAAAGAATGTCATGCATTCACACCTGTAATCCCAGCAGTTGGAGGCTGAGGCAGGAGGACTGTTGTGAATTCGAGGCCAGCCTGGGCTACATAGTGAATTTAAGGCCAGCCTGAATTACATTGAGAGTCTCTGTCTCAAAAAACTAACTAACTGACTGACTAACTAACTAACTAAACTACTAAAAAAGAAAGATTGTCTAAGTGATGATAAATAGTTGTTTGATCTACTGAATGCCAGTCAAGAAGATAAGGCATTAGGATGCTGTAGGAGAGAATTAAGAAAAAAATTTTCTGAAAATAAAATCTACAGAGAAATTAGAGCATATTTCTCCAAGGATTAGTTCAAAATTCTTTTTTCTGGGGATTATAAAAAGAGAAAACTTCATGTTTCTTAATATCAAGATGCAAAGAAATTAAAACCTAAATATGTAGGATAGATTAAAGGACATAGGATCAGAACTGAAAAGTCTGAAAATGTACTCCAGAAAAGAGACAGTAATAGGTCCTGAACCTGGGCTGTAGTAGTGAGAAAAATGAAGGGATAAGGACCAAAGTGAAAACATGCAATGAATTAAAGAAAAGGAATAGTTAAGGAAAATAGTATTTTTAATAAACAGATTGTTTTTGCTATTGTTTCCAGTTTCTATTCTGGTTTTCTATTCACATATTCTGCTATTCCTTGCTTGTCTAAGATCTTCCTTTCATTATTTACTCACTCACCTATTCAACACATTTATTTAGAGTCACAAGGCTAGATTCTGTGAATGGCATCAGTGAACAAGATAGATGAGGTACTGTAAAAAGTTTAGGGTTAAGTGTAAGGAGATAGTAAAGAAGACATAAAAGTACTATTTTGTAAGTAGGCTTGGAATAAAGCTAGGAAACTACAGGGCTCTACAGAAAAACAAAGGGGCACTTTGCTCATATTTGGGAGTAACAGAAAGCCTTCTGGAGAAAATGCAGGATAGAGACGAGTTATGCAAGTTTCAGAAGAGATGGGAAATCAACATTTTAGGTAAGAGGAAACTATTTTCAAATTGAAAGTTTCCAATGGCTAGTACACTGAATTCAGGATGGAATGCCTGATTGTAAAACATTTGGACTTAGGCTTTTTTGAAAACAATAAGGGGAAGGGCTAAAAAACTGTAAAGATTTTTAGTTTGGACAACTAAGTAGCTAGCGATGTCATTCCTTGAGATATGGGAAGAAGACCAAGTTGCAATTATAAATTTAGTTTTGTCATGTTGAATACAAGATATTTTTTGAATATCCAAGGAATGACCTGTAATAGATGATTAAAAAGATGGCAGAAAATTAAAAAAAGTAAACAGGTTAAAGGAACATAAAGAGAAAGAAATGCCAAGGGAGATAATATTTCAAGGAGGAAGTAGGTAAAAAAGGTACCCAACCCTAACCTGGTGTTCTAAAGAACACCTTCCTTTCTTCTTATAACCTAATAGTTCTGGATGCAACCATTTGCTTAGAACAGTTCTAAAGGTGGCATCTAGATTATCTGACAAATTTATGTAAGATTATAGATTCTAAAAGTTTGTTATCCAACCTTTTAATAGATCTTCATGGTTTTTGGAGATATATTTTCATTCTAAATAATGATGTTAGTTAGTACCCATGTGCAGGTCCTAGGAGGCTGAGGAGGGAAGACTGCTTGAACTCAGGAGTTCGTTCAAAACCAGCCTGGGCAACACAATGATATCCCTGTCTCAAAAAACAAAACAAAACAAAACAAAACAAAACAAAACAAAACAAAACAAAAATGGTATTATAACAGTAATAGTAATATTAAAAGTATTAGTAGTAATAACAATTATAGCAGCTGTTATGGCTTGTAGCTAGATGTCCCCCAAAAGCATCATGTGCTTATAGGTAGGGCTTTTCAAAGGTGGCTGGATCATGGTGTGTGATACTGGGATTAAGGATACGTGGTACTAAATTAGTCTCCTAGATGGTTTAGCATAGTTTTGGGCGCAGATAATGGGAAGGCCCACGCTGGCTATGGGTGGCACCACCCAGAAGGCTTGTAGTTTAGACAGAATAAAAGGGAAAGGGAGGCTTGCTACTTTCTGCCTGCCATGCCATGGACTGTTTCTTCTCTGCCATGCCACCCTGTGTTGGAGCCAGCTAAGTATGGACTGAAACCTTTACAAACTGTCAGGTAAAATAAACCTTTCCTCCTTTAACTTCTGGTTTTGTCTCAGGAACAAGAAAGTAACTAAGACAGCAGCTAACATTTATTGTTAATTAAGTACCAAGTTTTACACTAGTTTATTCAACAACATTTTATTGTCCTTACTTTACAGATGAAGAAACTGAAGCATAGAGATACTGATCACTAATGAAAGTTCATACAGGTAATATGTAGAGAAACCAGGATTTGAGTATAGGTAGTTCAACTCCATGGAATATGATCTTTTATAAAATGAGCCAGTGAGAAAAGATGTTTGAGATACGCAGATTTTTCAGTGTATCTCAAAATATACTAAAAAGGTAACCACTTGCTTTGATTATATATAAGCTTGAATATGGGTAGTGCATCATAATTTGATTGTTGAGTCACGAATCTTGGATAATTTAAAATTGTTTTATTGCTTTATTCCATAAGAATGAAAGTCCGTGACCTGTAATGTTTTAAATGTTAAGAGATTTTAATGGACTGGGTCTATCCTTATAGGTAATAATCATCATATCTGATGGTAGTACAGTGAATAAGAGGCTTTTTTTTTTTTTTTTGTCTTTTTGAGACAATGTCTCACTATGCAGTTCAGGCTGGCCTTGAACTCACTTTGTAGCCCAGGCTAGCCTTGAACTTGAAGCGATGCTCCTGCCTCAGCCTCCCAAGTGCTGGGATTATAGGTGTGTGCCACCAAGCCTGGCAAGAAGCTTCTTAAGGGTATTTTAAATCAATAACATTAAAATGATGCTGAAAAAATCAACTATCTGACACGTATGGATATTAAAGTACTGGAATAAGGGAAGGATATAAGTGGAATTACTAATAGAAAAATTTCAGTATATTATAATTTTTCAGTAATTCTATTTTCTGAAACCATTGTCTGAAGTGTTAAAATCACGGGAAGAGAGAACCTAAATATCATTATGTTGACTGGAATAAGACTAGGAAAAATTTACATATTAATTACAAAAAGCAAAGTGTCACAGAAATTCAGGAGATGGAGCTAAACTACTACAGTTATCCTCCATGTCCACAGATTCGGCATGTAAGGGTCCAATAAACCACAGATCAGAAATATTTGTAAAAAATGCATCTGCACTGAGCATGCACAAACTTTTTCTTGTCCTTATTCTGTATGTGCTGCCAAAGTGAGCATGTCTTGTCCTTATTCTGTACTGTATAACAACTATTAGCATTTGCATTATATTATTATAATATACAGATGATTTAAAGTGTGTAGGAAGAAGTTCAAAGTTTATATGCAAATACTATTTTATACAATGAGCATCTGTAGAGAGTCTGGAACCAATTCCCTGCATATACTGAGGAATTATTATTTATCTAAAATTTTTGTTTTGGCAGTTGTAGGTAGAATTTTTAGTGAATGGTATTTATCTTACCTATGTCTCATTGAACACTGGTCTATTATATATAAATGTCTTCAATAAAATAGTAATGTCTTCAAGTAAACATGTCTCTAAGACAAAATTACAAAATTAAAAATACATTATAAATCAGGGATGACTGTTCTAGTTTCCCTGAAGTGGGATTAGCTCCTTCAAGGAGAAGCCATTTGTTGTGCTGCCTCAGATTCATATATCCCATTCCCACACATGTTCTAGATACTGGTTCAGAAGCTACTGCCTAGGATAATAGAACCACTGCTACAGTACAAGTGGACATGTCTAAAAGCTTCTATAGTTTTGTGTTTCAGACCCCAACTCCATGGCACCACAAACACTGGCACCTCAAACACCATTACTAACATTGCCCTGGGATACCTGCATCCTAAGCACTGGTGCTACTGTTAATCAAGACCCCAAAGCTGAGGTCTCTTCATGTACACTTGAGTTCCAGACCCTGGATGCATGGCCACACCACAGGCACTGTGCATCAGACATCTGTGCTACTGCTACCATGAGCTTGACCCAGTGCTAAGAGGGATCCCCAAAGCCAAAATATTCTGCATGGGAGAAAAAGAGATTGGGATGATTCCAGTATTCTTTAACACGAGACCTCAATATCTTTTACCACTGTTGTGAACACCCACAGCTTTGGCTGTTGAGAACTGAGATTTTTGCTGATGTTGATTTCAATTGATGGACTATGCCTCTGTACCCTCATTGGAGCCAGAATGGCAGCACCCCATCCAGCTTACACCCTCACACTCATCCAAATGACAAGGTCTTTCCCCTCAAAACCAGTCTATACAGTCTGGGAGAGGTGACTGTTTCATTAAATGTGCAGGTATCAATCCAAGGCAAGAAAAAAAAATTCAAAGAAATCTGAGACTACTAAATGTTTCAGTAATTAACCCCCACAAAATAGAAATCCATGCATTGCCTGAAAAAGAATCCACAGCAATTGTTTTAAGAAAGTTTAGTGAGCTGGAAGAGAATGCAGATAATGAAATCAGAAAAACATACATACAACTAGAAGTTTAATAAGGAGATAGAAATCATAAAAAGAACTAAAGAGAAATTCTAGAGCTGAAGAATACAATGAACGGAATAAAAAGTTGCAATACTGAACATCAATACAGAGTGGATCAAACAGAAGAATCTTTAAAGTCCTGAGGTGAAATATATGCCAATTACCCTTGATCTGATCTTACACATTGTATATATGTACTGAAATGTCACACTCACTATAGTTCATAAATATATACAATCACTATGTATCGATTTAAAAACATGTTAATGAAATTAAAAAAGACCCTTTCCCTCTTTCATGGGTGGTTCTGGGGATCAAACCCAAGGCCTTACACATGTTAAATATGCACTCTACCACTGAGGGACATCCCCAGCCCTCAAAAATAATCTTTGAGCTCAAAGACAGTAATTTGAAAGCATCAAAAACAGTTTAAACTCTAATATATTTTTAAACCTTCACCCTCAGATCCTTTTATTGGGGTCTGCTTGGGGACTGATATGACATGAAGCCCTTTGTAAGGAAGTTAGGTGCACTATGGGCACAGGCTCCTGACCTCTGCTGATGGCTGTGTGGTAACCTGCTATGGGACTGGTACACAGCCTGGCCTGAATGGCCCTGGATTCATGAGTGGAGAAGCAGCTTGGGAGAAATGCATGGAGTCTGGCATAGTAGTTCATGCTAGTCCCAAGTTTAACAATGGCATGCTATTTTCACCTCTGAGGTAAGAAAATGCCACAGAGATCTGCGTGATAAAACTTTCTCCAGAAATAAATATACATATTACTTTGTAATTGGGAGTGGAACCTCTACCAGATACTTATGTGCTTTGGCCTACTATATTGTGAAAATGTAAAAATACCTGTTATGTAAGAGTGAGCCTCATGCTAAGAGTAAATGAAAGCTGGATACAAGACAAAATATTGTTAAGATGGCAATACTACCCAAAGCAATTTATGGATTTGTGCTTTCACTGTCAAAATTCCCTAGGAAGCAGGGAGGATTCCACATGCTTTGATGCAGGGAAGAGCAGGTGAGTTAGATATTGCCAGCAAGCCTAAAGCACTCCTCATGTGAAAGCTTCATCAGATTAGAAAGGCAGCGGTTCAGTGGCTTTAGATACAATATTGACCTCTTATGGAATAATGTGCTGCTCATATGCTGCTTTAAGGTAAGATTGTTTTCACATCTCTGTTAGCCTTCTCTGGGATCTTTGATATTGCTAAAAACATTCAGGAAACAAACCATAAAATTAAGTAATTTGGCCAATAACCCTTTATCTTATTCTATTATATTAGGTTATTCTAATACTTATTCTTATATTGGGGATGACATCTATTATCTTGGCTTGATTTAGACAGTTGTGGCTCCTAGCTAAGAAAAAGATAATAATCTCTGGTGATAAGCCTTTTGAGATGTGGGTAGCATAACTGAATTCTAAGTGCTGCTGTATAGCTGTTGTCTCATCAAATGAATCAATAAATGAATATCCGACAATAATAACCAAACTGGAAAACTTGACACTTGGAAAAATTCCTCCAGATATCTGATATACTATTATGATACTTCAAGTGGGGGTGGAAGTTTGGAGTGATCACATTCCCAGATATTAATGGTCTATCTTTCAGCAGAAGCTGAAGAACGACAATTAGGGATCCCTGATACCTGAAACCACCTCTAACTATACTGCTCACTATCTTCATTAGCAAAATAATACTATTCTACTGTCTTTTTAAAAATCAAAACAACTTTATTATACTAGAAAACTCTTCCCTTGAAGATAAAGTTGTAAATAATCTCAGTGTTCATCCTAGAAATTATAGAACAAGCCATCATCTCTTAAATAGAAGTATCAAAAGACAGTTTATGTATGAAGACTCTATAGACTCCTTGCCTTGCTACTGATGCTTGTCCATCAGTCCTAAAAGATTACATCATGATTCTTATCTAATCAAACTGTTATATGAAAAGGTCTGTTTTAGATCAGACTTCAAAATCTCAAATATATCCTGACTATGCCCTTTCCTTCCTGAGACTCTGAGGCTAAGAGTTTGTTGAAACTTAACAGGTTGTTTTGATGTTTTTTTTTTTTTGTGGGTACCGGGGGGGTCAACCTCAGGACCTCGCGCCCCAGCAGGTGCCCGTGCCGCTGAGCGATATCACTGGCCCCTTTTTCGTATGTGGGTTCCGGGAGTCTAACTCAGGCCCTCGCACTTGCTGGGCAGGCGCTTAAGCCGCTGAGCCATCTCACCGGCCCTGAAGGTATTTTTAAAGAATCAGAGGAAAGCTACATTTTCCTTTGACAAAGTAACCAAAGTTACCTCTTCCTTGGACAATTTAGATAAGCTTTATTGATTTTTAACTATTCTTTCTCTAGAATCCAGATACATTGTATTATATTTTTATATACATTAAGGAGAAGTTCATTATAGTTTTCTTTATGCTGCCTACATTTTGGAAATGTTTTCCTTGAGAATAGTTAATGTAATAAATAAGGGAAAAATGATTAAAGTAGAAGGAACAGTAGGGGTATGCAGGAAGGATTAATCATCTCGACTGCAGAGAACTCTGGGGAGTCATACCTGAACTAAGTCAAAGGATAAGTAAGAGCTTTCTAGGAAAACAAGGGAATGGATAGTTCATTTGGGGATTGGGCTGGAATAAGTGGGTATGTGTTCAAAGAGAGAGAAAGGGGAATTGTTAATAGGTTCTACATGACCTCAATATCGTACAGAGCAAAAAAAAAAAAAAAAAAAAAAAAAAGGAAAAATAGGAAGATAAAAACAGTCTGAATAAGCAATGGGGGATTTTAGTTAAAAAGTTCAGAGAAAGAACAATCCACAGTCCTGGGTCCTTGAGTGAGGCCATGGCATGAATATAAGTTATTAACATGGTATTGATGGGAAAGACCATAAACTTACAGAAATCACAAAACTATGATATAAGTCACAGGAAGGGACATCTATAGAACTATTTCACCGTAAGAAAACAGGATCAGTAAAACTCGATTATCATGATATCCATCCAAATTGATTGTTACCCAATAAGCTAGTAAGAGAATAACAAAAAGAAGGTTCTATCCACACAACAATCCATGACAGAAGTGAAAGAAGATTCAAAGAATCTGTTCTCATTAAGGAAGCATTTTTGCTCTCAATCACCATAATCTGTATCAGTAACACATCATCATTTCAGGAACAACAATAAGTGGAAGTTATCATACCTCTGGCCCTTAGATTTCTCCATCTTAGGTCTCAGTAAGGGATTATAGAATTTTATACCTCCTTACTGAAGAGCCTCCCTCAGATTCATGTATTTGTCAAATGATACAGAAACCTGTGAAAATATATCTGCCTGTTAGTATGTTTGCATGTATGTATATATTTAGTAGTTATAGGGATTGAACCTAGGGCCTCAGACATGTGAGGTAAGTTCTTTTTTATCTAATACATGTGTCTTGGGCAAACAATTTCAGTGTCCCTGCCTAAGGGTTCTGAGCTAAGTTAACTGATTTAGAAAATAGAAGTGGGAAAAATTTATACTAAAGAATATAAAACAGATTTTACCTATTTGAAATTCACCAGTTACTCTTTGATTGTTAAAAACTACTGACATTGTACTGGAAACAAAAATCATCCCATTTACTAAAGCCCCCAGTAGTATGGGTTTCCAGTAGACCCATTATAGTATGTCCCACTTGTATTTCTCTTGATAAAGATCAGGAAGAACATGGGAACATGTTACTAAGCTATTAAGTGACAAATAACAATAAAATAATTAGCATTTATCTAGCAATTCTCTCTTAAAATCGCAAAGCTCTTAGGGGAAAGCATTCTATATGATATAATTTTAAGGATACAGATAAGGAAAAGCAATTTGGAATTTATTTTGATGAAATAGGAAAATGAATAATATACAATATAGTATATAATATACAAAGTTAAATGACTTTAAAGTTAACACTATGAAAGATGAAACCAAAGGATTTTCATCTTTGGTTCAGGGTGTTATGTTCTAAAACTTACTCTGCCTGTTGAAGGTAACATCTTTCAGCATTCATATTCACAAATGATTAGATGTACCCTCATAGAGTCATATATACAACTTTTTGGCAGTTACAGAGGGTCTGGGTCATAAAGGAGCTCATTTCTACCCTACCAAGAATGCATCAAAAATCTTTGCTTGCAAAACAATTAAGGGAAACATTTATTTATATATTAACACCAATATTTTAAGGTAAAAACCCTAAAATTCATATTCTTAATATAAAATTTCCACATTATTCTTCTTCACTTCATCAATGTGTCCTTTTAGCTCTACTTTCTGTTGGTTCACAGTTTCTAGTTCAGTAGCCTGCCTAAAGTGATGAAATACTTACTGGCTCTGAGAATGTTTTCCTTGCTGCTGCACCTGGACTGGACCTGCAGAGAAAGCATAAACTCAGTAATTGAGGGCTCATAATAGATAGCCAGATATGCATATTTAATGGGCAAGCTCCTGAGGTCTAGAAGCAGAGGTTTTATAAATCTCAGATGTCATCATGTTAGTAAAAATGCATTATACTTGTTTCATACATATTTTAATTCATAATTCATACTTTCGTTACTTAAAAAAACTGACTTTCTGAAAAAAATTATGGGCACGTCATAAATTGGACAGACAAAACCAAAGGAAATTTTTATTCATGTGTATTTGAAATCAGTACTGTTGTCTATGGCCATACCACTCTGCACCTGATCTCATCTGAAATCAGTACAGTTGGCCCTCCACATTTATCCATGAATTTGACAAACTACGGATCAGAAATATTAAAAAAAGAAAAAACCCTGCATCTATATTGTATAAACTTTTTTTGGGGGGGTTCATTACAGTGCATCAATCATTTATACAGCATTTATACTGTATTAGATATTATAAGTAACATAGAGATGACTTAAAGTATAAGGCAGGATATATATAGAGGTTTTACATAAATACTTTGCCATTTTACACAAGGGATTTGAAGATCTGTGGATTCTGGTATTCACAGGGGTCCTGAAACCAATTCTCCATGGATAGTGACAGCTGATTATAAATGGAAAGAATTCAAGTTACTGTATATTCACTTGTAAATACATACCCTTAATGATAAAGAAGTTAGCATATCTTTTAAATAGAATAATAATAAAATTCAAGTAATAAAATTTGTAATCCAACATTTCATTGTAGTAATTTTTTAGTACTATATATATGCTAATGAGAGGAAATAGAGAAATTCTCATAAAAAATATTTTCCATTAATTCTAGCAACCTTTGTGATTTGATTATATTTATTATAATTATGCTGGTTATGAAAGATGCTTCTGTTGGAAATCACTGAAATTGAACTCATTTGTTTACCAGTTGTTACGTGCATATATAATTTATCAATCAGAAACTACTATGGTCTGATTCAAATATTTAGGTCAAAGTGGATCATTCTTCTAAAGACTGTAAAACTTGTATTCAAGGGCCATGGTGGATGACATTCATGTTAATTTTAGACACAAATATATTTAAGTTCCACACCTCTTCTTCCCACTCCACAGCAGCTTGCCCCAAATGGATATATATACAAGTTAATTTCTATAGCTTAACACAATCTACTGTTGTATGAAACAACTTATGAAAGGAATGTTGTAACTTAGGGTGGTTATGGTTGTCCTTTCCTGAAAAAAACAACTGTTAATGTTTAAATAAATAACAATAAAAAATGTCACAAACATACAGACAAGGGGTGGGGGACCACACACACACATACCCCAAAAAGAAAAACAAGAGGAAAAATAATTCCAAATGTTCAAGGAATTCTCTTTTGGCCCAGATTGTTCAACTAGTTTTAAATACACTGGAATGAAGAAGCTAATCTGGAAGATAAAATTCTTATATTCTTTTACTTGAAAGTCTGATTAAAGAACAATTCTAGGCCAAATGGGAAATAAATTAATGATTACTTAAGGAAAACAATACAGGAAAGACATGAGAATAAGAAAAAGGGAGAGGTTCAGGGAATAAATCTAGGTGATAGAAAAAGAAAACTATGAGCTTATAGAAGAGGACAGTGTGCAAATGGAGGATGTTCTACAATTTCTTATTAAAAATTCATACCAAGGGGGTAAGAATGACTAATGAACTTGCTGCAAAATAAATAAGCAAGTTGGCATACTATGGAATGAAAATAAGTTATACTACTACAGTCTTAAGGAAGAAAAGAAACACATTAACAGACAAATTTAATAAAGAAAGAAACTACATTCTGAAAGGTGATTCAAAGGACAAAAGAGAAAGCTGTAAGTGTGAGAGAAAAATCTGAGTGAGAGGGAAAAGAAAGGAAAATGTTGAAAGACAAAAACAGTTCAAAGAAGTCAAATGGAAGTCAAGAAAGTCTTCAACAAGATGTGAAACAGAAGGAGCCCAAACCCATAGCGCAAAGCAATGTTTGCGAATGGAAAAGTAGCTCCTTTGATCAGTAATAGTTACTCTTAAGTCGTAGCCTCTACTCCTCCAGAGTTCATCTTTAAGCCCTTCCAATCTAGAGTGGAGCTAGTGTATGGATAGAAACAAGAGATTTATAATGAACAGAGCAGTTCAGATGAGTAGTTTAAATCGTCTCATAAAATGTTCCAATAGATTTATATAATGTCTATTATATACATTAGATAATGTATATAATGGAAATGGTGGTGAAGATCTAGCTGGTTAAAAAACAAACAAAACAAAAAACAAAAAGCATACCAGACAACAAAACACCCTCTTGCCTTCCCTAGGTGGCTTAAGAAATTAACAAGAAAATCATTCATAACATGAATTTAATAAAGATATCTGTGTTGCTTTGTGATACCCTGGTTTAGAACAATACTTTAAACAGCTTTGAAAGAGACAATGGCATGATGAAAGCAATTTAATTCCCTGCATAGGAGAATTTATCAAGGTTTGCAAATTGCCAACAGTGGTATAACCAGTTTTCCCATCTTTGTTACATTGGTTATTTGAACCAGATTTGAGGGAAATCACTTTTAAAATGAATGATTATGAGATTTTCTCTATTTTAGTGATCTTACATATATTTAGAATACTGAGGAAAATAATTTTTTAAAAAAACTTCCTTTACTGTTTATGTATACAGTGAATGAGCCTCTCTTTTGTACTATGAAACTGGTCATATTTATAATTACTTAATTTTATAAAATCCAGTATAAACATTTTTTACCTAACTCGCAATGTAAGGGGATTTACTTGAAAGAATAAAATTGTTCTCACTCTTGTTCTCAGGTATAAAGAAAGTAAAAAAGGTTTGTCTCAAGTTTTATGGGTTGTTGTTTTTTTTCTTTGTTACCTGGCTTTACTCAGTGGGAAAAAAAAGTCTGAAAAACAAAATAAACTGAGATTTTGAGCTAATATAAAACTTGTCAGGGATTAAAATGGAAGATTAAATGAAGGGCATGATATCAGATTATCTACCTCTTTATCCTATTGGGTCATGTTATTTTACTACAATTAATATCCGACTGACTTTATGGTGCTGACAAATAATTTTCCTTTCAATTGGAATCAAAACTAAAATAACATGTATAAACAATATATTAAAGTCAATAGAGGAAATGAAAAACATAAGAGACTTATTGAAAACATAATTATTCATTTACTAATTAAGATTGCTTTGAAACATCAAGTTATTCATTTCAAGATGTGTTCACAAGTGTAATGTAATTTTTGCTGAAGATCACATTGCCCATTAAGATATGAAATAGAAAACAAAGGAGGGAAAAGCACATAATAAATGGTATGCAACAAAAGTGAAAATGCCTTTAAAAAGCTGAGAAATTTTAAGAAACAATTATAATCTTTAGATACAGTTAGAGAAATCACTTACCTTATGCTTAGGTCATAACAAGAATAGCACAGTGTTTAAAGTCAGCTCTTCATTATGGGAGGTACAATTGAAAGCCATAGGTTATAATAACATGAATTGCTACACAGAAATGAAGACTTTTTCAGCCCAACATGAAAAGCTAACTCTTATGGGAGAACATTTCAACTTATATTTAATGCAACATGAAGAATAACTGAGAGTGTAAACATCAAAACACACCAAAACATATAAATCTCACACCAAAAGGGAGAGACGGCCCAATCTCTCAGGACACAGATTTAATGTGACTATAATTTGTGACATGTAAGGGAAGGCACACTGTAATGGTGAAGGATGCATGCATAATGTACCACCATTCATTTACCTTCCCACATCCCCACCCCACTCATCCACACACACAAGCCCACTAAGATACAGGGAAAGAATGTAGTGCCAAGCTGTTATGAAGAAAGCAGGACACACGGAAGCACAGCAGTGGTCATGTGATTTGAGAGGTGTTCTTCCCTTAAACCATCCCATCACCATGCTTATTTTAAAGAAGCCAGGAAAAGATTCCCTTTCAATGCTGCAGTAGCTACGAGCCCCCAGCTTGAAGCTAATGTGTGGAATTTTGATCACCGTTCCCTGGGATGTCAGGGGCTCTCCAGTGGAAGCCAGATGTGTAACACCAGTTAGTGGGGGTGCAAATGTGTGAATAACAAATATCCCTTTCCTTCTGCATTTCACAGAAGTAAGGGAGGAGAGAAACAAAATCAAACTCATGTTAAGGATAGGTTCATAACAATATAAGGATGTATAAATATTGAAATGAAGACTACATTTGATTTCAGGTTAACACAAATCAGGTTTCACAAAAAGTGTGTCTATTTTGCTGCTCACCAGGCTAATTCATATTCTTTATCTTACAAATGATATGCAGTACACCTTAAGTGGAAAAATTCTGAAAAGTTGGTCAGATAGGGTCAAAGTTAAGAAAGAAAGAAGTTATTTACTTTGATACCCATTAAGAAAACCCTACATTCTATTTTTAGTATGACTTTACTGGCCAGGAATCATATTTTAAATCAGAAATTAAAATTCTGCTTACTTATGAAATCTGAGAAGTACTGCAGTTTGGAAAGACATCACTTAAATTCTATTTTTTTTTTTACACTGTCAAAAGCAAAAAAAATAAAAAATAAAAAAAAAAAGACTACCTATTTAGAAACTGCAATAATTCCTATGAGCTTTACTCTCAACAGAGTATTGATGCTACTGCTATCAATTACAGGTTCATATCAACTCATGAGAACAAATTCAACTTCGCTTCCCTGTTATTGATGACAATAGTTAACATCATCTAGTTTATGATTTTAGTATGAGATCAATTTTAATTCATGTGTGGCATCTCAATTTAGTTAGCAGATTTGTAACTATTCAAAGATCATGTACTTACATTACCATCTTTTCCTCCCTCATTTTATTCTTAGCAGGCCAGACTATCTTGATATTCCCTGCAGCATGACTTTAGCATTTTTGGCTCTTGGTCCTCCTATGATCTTAGTTTCCTCATGGATAAAATAAAGATTGTTGTGGGGCTTAAAGGGAATGATGTATATATCACTGGTTTCAAGTTAAAAAATGGAAATGGATGTCAGTAATAGTTACGATCAGTGGAGCCACTGACAGTTGTGAGATATCTCTATAGTTACACGCACTCCACCTTGTAATTTCCTCATCAACTGAAAATGAAGGTAAACCTTTACTTTTTGAGAGAGAGAGAGAAAGAGAGAGAGAGAGAGAGAGAGAGAGAGAGATTCACGTATCATTGAGCAAAATCTGAACCAGTCCATCTTCCATCTAGAAAAGTCTTCTCTGGAATAACTTGTGTTTGTTTTCCGATCCAAACTCTACTTCTCCTTTAAGATCCCAGCTCAGATTACAGCAGCTGCAAAAACTATTTCCCAAGTCCCTCAATCAGAAATATCTTCATCTAAATTCTTTTTAAGTGTTGAGATATAATTTATCTACCATAAAACTCATTCATTCTAAATATATATAGTTTGATGACTTTTACTATAATCTAGATTTAGGTTTCCCTAAATTCTTAAAGTATCCTATTTGAACTACCATAGGACTTACATAGCTACTCATATTCCAATTACTGATATGAGTCCCTAAACAGACTATAGGTTCTTAGAAAGGACCATGAAGTTAATTCTCTTTATATTTCCCACTATGTCAAATACAATGCTTTGTGAAGAGCAAACATGCTAAATCTGATTATCTGTTGATCTTGCAGTAATTATTGTTCTTTCGCTTTCAACAGACTTTTTTTTTAATAATATATGTATGACAATAGTCATTCCTGTACAAGGTAATGCTGTTTTGTAAGTTTACAAAGCTGAAAGACAAGTGGATGATAGCTAAGAGATATCTGGATACCCTACAAAATGATCTTGAGAATTTATTTATTTATTTATTTATTTTTGGTACCGGGAATCAAACTCGGGACCTTGCACTTGCCAGGCAGGCACTGTGCTACTGAGCTATATCTCCGACCCTGATCTTGAGAATTTAGAAAACACATTACTATTGATAGTACTTACTGTTAATCAAATAGTGACATGTTGAGTTCAACATAGCTTTTCTATACCTAGGATTTCAGGTCAGGTTAAGAAGATTCCTTATTTTCTAAAAGAGCAGGATGTTCTATTATCTTATATGGTCAGGTCTCTGGAATGACAGAGATTATAAAGATTTTTGATGGACCATGGTCCTTTTGACTTTAATTTTTCTACCTTTTAAAATGTATTTAAGATTAATCTGCTTTGAAAGAATAAACTTCTTTGAGTATCATTTATCCATTAAAATAACACTTAAGAGGATAGAGAACATGGGCCCCACTCATATTTACTCAGATTATTTGCCTATTTATCCAACCTAGAACAGAGGAAAGAAAAGATCTGACTTAAGCAACAGTAAGCCAATGATTCTACATTCTTAGAACTTCACATTCTATTTCCTTCTCTTCTCACGTCTTACACAAAAATGGTGAACTGGTCTAGAAAACATTTCTTCCATGGATTCTTTAACTCATCACTTTATTGGACTCAATAAGAATATAGGTATTAGACTCACCTGAGCCTGATGATAATTCATGTGTGTTTACTTAGAATGATAGGATCACAACACATTCAACCAAAGCACTCAAAGAATTTTGGCTTACGACATGAAAGGAAAGCTAATAAAGGGAACATATTTGGAGTCCAATGGTTTTCCCTTCCTAGCTATGTGACCTTGGATATAACATTAAACATTTGAAGCTTTAATTTCCTTATCTATAGAATGGGGAAAATTATATAGAAAACTGTATGTGAAGCTGAACACTATTTATTATAAATGAAAAGAGCAGTCCAAATCTAAATCATTATTCTTATACGGATACAGATTTAGAGTCACCTGTACTTTATATAAGTAGAATCTGAGGCATTAGATTAAAATATTTCCTCCAGATCATGGCATGAACAGACTACTGTATAATTGCCATTTTGAGACTAAAACTTCCAAAAAAGGTTGAGTAAAGTCCTGAGACTAGCTCTACAAGGATTAACCTAGTTCTGTGTTGTATGACTTTATCTCTTCTGTATGGGTCTTAGTTTCTTCATCTATAAAATAGAGATGTTTCCAGGGGTTTAAATTGAAGTCAGTGGGCCCCTTGGGAGAACTTATGGATAAAAATCAGGAGTCCGTTTACTGAAATTGAGAAATAAAATTACAATCTTTATAATCAGTAAACTAATATTTACTATTTCCTTTCCTAGGAAACGTAATAATATTAAAAGAACCTTTCACTTCAAGTTATTATATTTTAAAATATTATTTTTGTAACAATTTGAAATTATTGCAGTTACTAAACCTGCTTCTAGAATTACTGATGGATTTAAAAAGAGGCATTATACCACAATTTGTTTTAAAAAATATTTTGATCAACATTTCAATTTAATTGGTTTTCTTTGTAATCCCGTGTATTTTATTCCATACATTAAAAATATTTTTCTGAAAAGAAGGCTGTAGGCTTTGGCAGAGTACCAAATGAATTCATGGTAAAACAAGGTTAAAAACTTTTGGAATAGATAATTTCCAAACTTGCTTTTATTTGAAGGATTTTGTGGCTCTAAGAAACTTTTCCACCTCAATTTTCTGTGCTTTATCAAATCATATATAAAAGGATTCCTCCTTTAAAAATTTATATGAAATTGGTCACTGAATTAACCAATTATCATTTAATAGACCAAAATAAGAAACAAAAAAGGAATATAGTTAAAGAAGTTACGAAAACCCGAAGGCTAAAAATTCTGCTCACTTGCTCCTTTCCCATTGGTTTAGATGATTAATATAATCATTTAAAAGTCATCATATTTAAAACTCTCTAACCAAAGATAAAACTGACACACACACACTGACACACACACACATCCTTAATGAAGTTTTTGAACTCCATTTGTTGCTAACACACAGCCACACTATTATCTATGTGTAACATAATCCTTTGCAGGAGCATAGACAATATTTATATACAAAACAATTTTATACAACTTTTCCCAGGAAACCATTCTTAAGTGTTTTCTCAGTGTTAAGTGACTCTCTATTGTCTTAAACTTCAATGAGCTTTCCTATGTTTTTGGTTAATGTGACAAATTCTCCCTCTTTTTTTTTTTTTTTTTTGTGGGTACCAGGGGTCGACCTCAGGACCTCGTGCGCCAGCAGGCGCCCGGGCCGCTGAGAGATATCACCGGCCCTTTCTTCGTATGTGGGTTCCAGGAGTCGAACTCGGGCCCTTGCGCTTGCCAGGCAGGCGCTTACGCCGCTGAGCCATCTCACCGGCCCCCAAATTCTCCCTCTTTGGTACTGGCCTCTTCTAAAAGGTTACCAGGCAGCACAGCTAGTAAAGTGAATTATAATTGCCCTTGAACATCAAAGCTTATGTATGCTCCTATAACTTGATGATTTCCTCACTTGTACTTTTTTTTTTTTTTTATGTAGGTACTGGGAGTTGACCTCAGGACCTCGCACTTGCAAGCAGGCACTTGTGCCGCTGAGCAATATCACCGGCCTTTTTCCTTTATGTGGGTACCCGGAGTCGAACTCAGGACCTCGCGCTTGCCAGGCAGGCACTTATGCCGTTGAGCTATCTCACTGGCCTTTTTCCTTTATGTGGGTACCGGGAATTGAACTCAGGACCTTGCGCTTGCCAGGCAGGCGCTTATGCTGCTGAGCTATCTCACCAGCCCCCTCACTTGTACTTTAAGGAAATATTACAGTACAGTACTATAGTATACATTGTAGAATATACCTAAGAATAGAACAGGTTATCAAGGAAATAGATCATTAGTGTTGTATATTCTTAATGTGTTTCCTACATAAAGCCTCAACTCTAAACTGAATCATTCTCAATGACTTGTAGAAACAGCAAATCCCAGGCTAGTCTCCCCTTGGAACTAGCATTTTTGATTTAGTGTTGTTCTGAGAACTTTGATGTTGATCATAAGAATGAAGAAAGATATGACCAACTTCTATAATGCATTACAAAGCTAAATTAAATATTTTTTACTAGTAGGGACTTTGGATTATTCATGACATCATTTCCCAATCCTCAGATGAATAACCATTATTTTATAGAGGGATTTATCTTTATTGTAGAAGTTATCAGGTAGGGACTACTACAAGTTTTAGGGGACACAATAAAATAGTAATACATCATAGCCCTTTTGACTGCCAAACTTAATTATTTGTACACTAATAGTTGACTCTATCTTTCCAACTTACTGAAGGCAATCTAATTAGACCTCCATGAATTTTCATTGCCTCTTTGCTCTTGAGTATTTCTCTTAGGAATGAGAACACTGACACTAGCAATGTGTGTATGGGAATGAAGGAAAACGTACCTATAATGAAAGGCAGTAGGGAGAGTAGCACACTGGAGCTACTAGATTTGAAGACTGCCTAGATTAGAATCTTGGCTCTATAAACTAACACTGTAAAAGTCATACTGTATCTCTCTAAGTCTTTGTTTCCTTATGTATAAAGTTAATATAATGATAAGCCCTATTTATATTCACGGAATAATTATGAACAAAATGTGAGAACATATGTAAAAAGCTTGCTTAGAAGAATATCTGTTTCAGGGTGAAGGGTAGGTGAGGGTTTGCTATTACCATGTTGTTACTACCATCATTCTTTTGTTTGTATAATATTTTTATTCTGGGTCTGTTATAAAAAATGTTGACTTTTTTTTAGTGATTTTGATAGTTCTCATAAATAAGATCAACTAAAGTCAACTTTATTAAGTATCTTAATAGAAAGTGTTAAAAATACTAACTTTAAGAAATGGAGCCTAAAAGACAGTCATTGATATAAAAGGTCTAAATTGTTGAGCATTTGTAATCATTAGTCATTTTCTGGCATGTCTGGGAAAAAATTCACATCTGTTTTTATTAAGCATAAGTTTTAAAATATTGAGTTTATAATCAGATTTAATATTCATCTTATTTTTCATTCTTAAATGTCATGTCATATCACTTATTCATTAATAAAAAAGAATTAGTGTTTCTGAGTATAATATACCATGTCAGAGTATGGCTGCATTGTTCTTTTTAAATCAGAAGCTGCAACATTTTAGTACTGTTGAAAAGGTTGTGACTTTTATTTTTCTAAATGTTTAACTAGTATGTAAAAGGTACACGGGGAGCTATACAAAGACACATCTGTGCTGTATTAGTGCAGTAGCAACGTGTAGGACGTTCCTTTGAGAACTAGAGATAAAGCTAAGCTCTTGGCTCACAGCCATGTGTGGCGTATATCATGTTGCTAATCAAGCCTCCCATGATCTTACCAAGTAAAGTTAAGAAATGTAGTTTAATATTAGACTTGTATTTACATTATACATGTCCTTTCACTTTCTCTAAATATTCAAATTTTGGGCATCTGAGCTAAATCAAACGGAAAGGCTAAATTAAAGTAATTTATATGTACAGAGACGGGATAACTGCATTGAAAGTTATTTTTTTTTAAAGGGCAAACTCAGGACTTATACAAATATAAAATGAATGTGTGTTAAAAATTTTACCTAAAATATTAATAAGAGAGGAAGATACCCCATTTGGTTCAAAGGGGAATTAAAAACACGCACATACATATGAACACTCAAGAAAGATGAAATGAATTTGCAGATAAATCAACTGATTGTTTTTAGGGCAAAAATCAACTGTATTGCCAACTGGACACAATTTGCATTTCTATAAACCAGGATCATTTGTATAGCTATTTGTATACCACAAGGCTGAGGGGATAGCTAATAGTGTACAAAGGCTCAAATACTTTATTGAGTTCCTACCTTATAAGATTATTGTAAGAATTCAACAAATGAATGCAGGTAGAAAATTTGGTTCTATGCTTGATATTTAATAAAGGATAACTGTATTACTCTGATGGTAAAAACACAGAAAATGAAGATTACTATTAATGTCTATGATATTAGCTATGAAAATACAGGTACTAGAATTACTCTCTTCAATCCTTTCTGGCCTAGAACTGTCTGCAACCAAAATCAAAGGAAACTGTTTTAATTTGTCGGAAGGGCCAAAAATTGATAAAGAGAGTCAAAAGTGTTCAGACTTAGGGTTCTGATAATAGGGATAAAAATGTCTTTTGGAAAAAATTTGCTATTTCATAAAATTCAATGAAGGCAACTCTGAAAAAAGAATACAAATAAGGGTTAGGGAGATAGTTCAGTGGTAGGGCACTTGCCTAGGATGTGTGAGGCCCTGGGTTTGATCCTCAGCCCTAGAGGGAGAAAACCTATGTTTTTCATTTATTTTAGTTTTATTATAATTAAATTTCTGAATAGAAACTCTTGTGACAGCACATTGTAATTGATCCATGATAGTTACACTTATTAGTGTTTTTCAGATAGTTGGATTTGCATTTAGAGGTTGTTAGGTAATTTCAAAATTTATTGAAAATATATCACACAGGATTCAATAATCATTAAACTAGTAAAAGCTTAATTATACATAATTTCTACTTTTAGCAATAATATCCATCTCCAAATATACTGAGATGCTTTGGTTCAGTGTTAGTGTTCTCTGTTTCCTTGAAATTCCCACTTTGTTTATTTTGATTTACAATATAGTTTTCATATAGATCTATGATGCAGTAGTTCAGTTAGAATCAGTCAGAGTAGTTGGACATCTTGGCTGCTTCTGGCCAGTTTATATAACAATTCTATGACAGGGAAGATCAAGCTTTGTCAAAGTGTTTAATTTCTTTAAAACCTGTGAAAAGATTTGAAGAAATTATAAGAAAACATTTGTTAAGCTAGACGGTTAGCACTTGTGGTACAGCTCAGTGGTAGAACTCATGTGCAGAAGACCCTGGGTTTAATTGCCACTGCCACCACCACCACCACAATACCCCAAAAAAGGTGACCACAGGATATTTACAGGAGACTGCCAATATCCATAAATCCTTTAGCTTAGATTTCTCACATCTGGAATTTGGGATCATCTAAATATTCTCCTACAGTCTTTATTCTAAGAACAAACACAATGCTGATGTGTTCAACCCATATTTTTAAAATTATATTTTTTCATCCACTATTTCTTGAACTGGGAATGCTTTTAAATTCTAACCACTGGGGCCAGTGAGATGGCTCAGCGGCTTAAGCGCCTGCCCAGCAAGTGCGAGGGCCCGAATTCGACTCCCGGAACCCACATACGAAAAAGGGGCCGGTGATATCGCTCAGTGGCATGGGTGCCTGCTGGCGCGCGAGGTCCTGAGGTCGACCCCCCGGTACCCACAAAAAAAAAAAAAAAAAAAAAAAAATTCTAACCACTGTCCTAACAGTTTCATCATTGGCCAATTTGCTCTCTGCTTCCTTCTGAGGGTGGTCTGAGATAGCTTTTGCCACAAATGCCTTGCATTGTTCAAGTATGATATGAGGAATATAATCAAGTTAAATTGCAGAAACTCACTCACCAGTGCTTTCCAATTCTTAGAAGTCTTACATGTCAGCTGTTCTTAAACTTTTCCACAATCGGAGAATGATAATTCTTTTTTCTATGTATGTTTCTTTATTCTCTATTTGGCTTACATTCTCTACAGAGCTACCTACTTTTTCCTTTCTTTCCTCCAATTGGTCATCCTCATTTTTTCTACCTGTTAAATATTAACAACAGTTAACACTGGAGGAATTTAAGGGTGATTTTTATTTTCTCTTTGGTTATCTATATTCTTTATGACTATATGAAAACAAAGACAAATGTTACTTAAAATGAAAGAGAAAAAGAAACTTACTGAAAATGACAAATATTTGATTTAAAATATAAAAAATTCAAACTTTTTATTACAGTATACACTAACCATTATGTTATCTGCTCAAATCTGTCTTACTCAACTGCTGATAGATTTAATTTGGACTGTCAACAGATGGTTTCTCAGTTCTCTCCTGGATATACAACTGCAATAAAATACTTGGGATCAGTTTAAAGTATATCATCATGGAACAGCCGTGAAACTTATTGCCTTCACGTATCTGCAAGCACATATTCAATTTTTTAAAAAATTCAACTAAGTTGAAAAAGGAACATAATTCTATTTATAAAGTCTTTTAACAGGATCATGGTATGATTTAGAATTTTTATAGCTAGAACTGTTGTAGCTAACTTATTAATACAAGTATCATTCAGACTCTTAGATTCCTGTGATTTATATGGTTTAGAATTATGCTTGATATACTGGATAGAACAACTATGTACATCCAATTTTGTTTCTTTAAAGCAAACTGAGATATATAAATTCACTTTATTGATAATTACTAGAGTTCATTCTCTTTCTCAGTACATAAAATGAGTTATTACTCTCTGAAAAGGAAAGGGAAAAAAGTGGTGGTGGGGGACAAAAGATAAAGATGACCAATGATTCCTAATGGGAAAACAATGACAATGACAACAATAACACACACACACAAAGAAAGAAGAAAAGAAAAAGAAAAAGAAAAAGAAGGAAAAGAACAGAAACACACAAAAAAATGAAGCATAAGGAACTGTGGTGAGAAAGCTGATGAATTCAAATGAGGTAAAATAGATAATGGAACAGGGATTCTTGTACAGCATAGTCTCTCTTCACACTTACTTCAACCTTCAAAATACAAGGCAAACGTTAAAAACACAAATATCATCCTTGACTTGAAACTGTCTCTTAAAGTCAACTAGGTAGTATTCAAAGGCATAGCTTATAAAATTTAAGTAGTATATGTGTGTAGGAGAAAAGACGGGCATTCTGACTGACATTACAACTGATCTTAAGAGTTGTAGCAAAATTTCCCTCTGTGGAAAGGATGTTTTAAAAAGAAGCCAAAGAGATTTCACATATAGTTTAAAGCAATGACATAGTATGACAACATCCACAAAGACCTCTGATTCCATAAAGCAAAGGTTAATTAGGTAACTCTAGCCAGGGAACATTTCAGAACAGAGCCTTCAAACAGAGTTCAGTTATGTTTAAAAGTTAGATAATTGCCAGTGATCTGGTAGAGTCACAGGTGGACTGAAAGAGTGGTACTTACATGCCTAAGAATACAGTGCTTTAGAAATGCTACTATTGGGGTTGAGGGTGTAGCTCAGTAGTACAGTGTATCCTCTGCATGTGTGAGGTCCTGGATTTGATCCTTAGTACTACAAAAGGTTAAAAAGTTGCTATCTGTAATATAGTAGTGATCTGCAACAATGAGAATAGCTACAGAGATCCTTGCTATATGGTAGCAATTGAGGTTGAATAAATAACTCCAATTTGACCTATCCTTTGAACTCTTGGAATGTCCCACATCTATAACTGATGAGTTGGTGAGGTTTTGGATAAACTTGCTATATATAAGTGGAAATGAATTAATGGAAGTTATTGAGATGATTGCAGGCTCTGGTCATATAAGATTTTTTGTTTGTTTAAACTTCATCGGCTTACATAGTCAAGGCTGAAGCAACTGACAGTTGTGTGGTTCAATTACTATTATATTAATTTTATTTGGTGAAATTCTGATATAAACTAAGCAAAACTAACTCATAGCCCAGAAGGACAATGTAAGAATGTAAAGATTAAATGCTCAATTACTTGCGTCCCATCTTTTCAAGTGGAAATTATAATGTGAAAGGAAAAAAAAAAGGTTCCCCCCCCCAGTAAAGGGGATTGAACCCAAGGCCTTCACACTGAGGTGCATCCCCAACCTTTTAAAAAAATTTATTTTAAGACAGAGTCTCACTAAGTTGCTAAGTTGTCCAGGGTGCACTAAACTTGCAGTCTTCCTGCCTCAGCCTCTTGGAGTGCTGGGAATGCAGGTATGCATGGGCCATCACACCTGGCCATTTTTTTTTTCCCTATTGTAAAAAATAACATTTGGTTTGATTTATTTTCTAGTAACAAAAGGATGTATACATGAAACAGGATGAATGCTTAATGGAATTAATGAAGCATACTGATCAGGTGATCATGAAACTAATGTTCCTAATAAACATTTAAAATATTGAAGGCAATGATAATGTTTATTAAAGTTTAAACTGTCATGGGTACAAAGGAGTTGTCATGTTTGACAGGTTAAGCTGAGGGTTATGACATGAAATATTATGCCAGTATAATTTAAATCAGCCTTAATTTGAGTCAAACTACTTCAGACTCTGAGCCAAATATTGGAGACAATGTACTAGTGATAACTCAACATTTCCTCATACAATCTCTTTCAAGTCTCATTGGTTTCTTTCTCTCTTTCCTACTTGCCAACTAAGGTGCATTCTTTGAAGAGATGCCTAATTTTCACAACCATGGAGTACCACCGACTACTGTCTTATCAGACTGTAGAAGATCATTTTTACTTCTGTTCCCACTTTTATTCCTAGGGAATTTCCTTTGTCAAGTGCTATAGAAACTCATCATTTCTGCAGCTTCAGTATAAAATTCTAATGGGTAAATTACCATAGAAAATTTTCTTTCATTTCATGTGAATATAGCAGTGTCCTCAAAGAGCCACTCCATGCTTCTTAGCAAGAACTTTAAGCATGGTAGCCCAAATAGAATTGGATTTAATTGTTGTGTGATTGTACAGTAGCAAGTTGCCAATGAGAAAAATTAGCAAGCTAGATATTTTATGACTTTAGACAATATTGACTGGAACAGTGTGGAAAAAATTCCATAAATAGAGGCTTCTTTTCTTATCCTAAGAGACATTGAAACAGTATGGGGAAAATTGCTAATAAAATTGAAAACTATGGTTATAAAAAGTTCATATGAATATGTATTTCATTCAGGGTTTCACAGAACATAAATCCAAAATACCTTTAAGATCCTGCTGAATTTAGTCTTTTTCTATATGTTGCTGTTATGCTCTGTAACTATTATGGGAAAGTCAGAATAAGTGACCTATTCTTTAACTACTAAAGCAGAAAAAGGAACGGAAACTATAGCTAGTTTTCTTCCTTCCTTCTTTCCTTTCTCCATCCCTCCTTTCTCTTTTTCCCACCTTCCCTTCTCTTTTCCATCTTTTTCTTTCCTTAAAATGTCAGACACTTGAGTATCAATGTATCTTTTTCTCCCTTCTCAATTCCAAGGCATATATATGCAGTATTAGTCTTCTCAAGTATAATTCACAATGAACTCCATTTTTATTATAAAATAATATTGTTATATATAATACCTTGTTTCATAATTATTTGCTTTCTTTTTTTTTTTTTTTTGTAGGTACCGGGGGGACGACCTCAGGACCTCACGCGCCAACAGGCACCTGTGCCGCTGAGCGATATCACCGGCCCCTTTTTCGTATGTGGGTTCCAGGAGTCGAACTCGGGCCTTCGCGCTTGCAAGGCAGGCGCTTAAGCCGCTGAGCCGCCTCACCGGCCCATTATTTGCTTTCTTAAACAACAAAAATCGAATGGAAAATAAGCCAAAAGCACTTTAAAAGGTAGATTCATAAATGATGTAAATACATGTATTTCAAAGGATATGGGATTTCAAGTTATCAGCCACTGCATTAACACTTAATTCACCATTAAAAAGCTAAACATGAGTCTGGGTTCCTAAAATATTTACACTAAAGAGGACCAAGATAGTATAAAAAAAGGTCATTCTTATAAAATACTCTGACATCATGTTTGTGTAACCATACAAGTTAAGACATGAAGCTAATGGAAAGGACACCACCATATATTCTCCATTTCTCTTTCTACTTTGCTCTATTTCTGATGATGGAGTACCTTGTGGAAAAAAACTCTCAATTTCTCTATAATTCTTAGTGGGAACAAAAATGAAAATCTTAAGATGCTGCCAAAAGATATTACTAATAGGGCATTAATATTATTAATAGGACATTATTAATAGAATGTTATTATTATGATTATTAATAGGATATTATTAAATCTTGGTTAATAGGCATGGTACACTTAGGACTATTAAGACTATATTATAGATTAATCTACTTTGGAAAATGATAGTTACAACTGTACAGGTTAACAAACATTTATTAGATAATGCAAATTGTTAAAAATTCACAGGACTCAGTATTCCTTATGCCTCAAAGTATGTCTTTAAGTTTAACCGAGTGAACCTTAAAAAGACTAAATTCATTTTCACAAAATATATTTCCTGGGCACATATGAGTAATTCTAACCTATAATGTTTACTGTACTGCTCTTTCTTTTAGCGACTCCAATTTTAGGATTGTTTTTTGTAGTCTGTGAGGAATGCTCTTTGTATGTTGATTGGGACTCCATTAAATCTATATATCGGTTTAGGAAATATGGCCATTTTTGACCATATTGGTTCTGCCTGTCCGGGAACAGGATATTCTTCCATTTTTGGATGTCCTCTTTGATCTTCTTTAGCGAGCTATAGTTTTTATTATAGAGGTCCTTCATTTCCTTGGTTCGGTTAATGACTAAGTATTTAATTTTTTGACGCTACTTTGAGAATGGTATTTTTTTCTGATTCCTTTCTTGGTGGGTTCACTGTTGGTGTGTAGGAATGTTATTGATTTTTGTGTGTTGTTTTTTTATCCTGCTTCCTTGCTGTATTTGTTTATTATTTCTGGGAGTCTTTTGGTGAAGCTTTTTGGGTCTTCTATATAAAAGATCGCATCATCTATGAATAGAGGTGGTTTGGCTCCTTCCTTTCCTACACATATCCCTTTTATTTTTTTCCTCTTGCCTGATTGCTCTGGAAAGTGTTGAGTGTTATACTGAACAGGAGTGGTGAGAGTGGACATCCTCGTCTTGCTCCTGATTTGAGAGGAAAACAAAGTTTTCCCCCATTTAAGATGATGCTGACAGTAGGTTTGCCATAGATGGCTTTTATCAGATTGAGAGAAGATCCTTCTATACCTATTTTCTTCAGGGTTTTCTTTTTTTTTCTTTTTATCACAAATAGATTTTGTCAAAAGCTTTTTCTGCGTCTATTGAGATGATCATGTGATTTTGTCCTTGCTTCCGCTTATGTGATACATTTACATTTGATTTTTGTACACTGAAGCATCCTTGAATCCCTTAGATAAATCCAACTTGATCATGATGAATGACCTTTTTTTTTTTTTTTTTTTTTGTGGGTACCGGGGGGTCGACCTCAGGACCTCGCGCGCCAACAGGCACCCGTGCCGCTGAGCGATATCACCGGCCCCTTTTTTGTATGTGGGTTCCAGGAGTCGAATTTGGGTCCTTGCTCTTGCCAGGCAGGCGCTTACACCGCTGAGCCATCTCACCGGCCCATGAATGACCTTTTTAATATTTGTTGCATTCTGCTATGGGTATATTGTTGAGGATTTTTAGATCTATGTTCATTAAAGAGACTAGCCTGTAGTTTGGTTTTTTAGTTGAGTCCTTGTCTGGTTTTGGAATCAAGGTAATGCTAGTTTCCAGGAATGAGTTTGGCAGTATACCTTCCCCTCCAATTTCATTAAAGAGTTTGAGGAGCACTGACATCAGATCTTCCCTGAAGTTCCAGAATTCAATGGTGAATCCACTGGGTCCTGGGCTATCTTAGTTGGTAGTTTTCTTTCTTTTTTTCTTTTTTTTAATTGTCTCAACTTCATTCTCTATTACTGGACTAGTAAGGTTTTTCTATCTTCTTGGTTTAGTTTTGGTAATCTATATGTATCTAGGAATCTATTAATTTCTTCTGGATTTTCCAATTTATTTGACTACTGGTTTTCAAAGTAGTTACTAATAATCTTCTACATTTTAATAGTGTCCATTGTGATTTTTGCCTTTTTCATTACTAATTGCATTGATATTGGTCTTTTTTTGGTAAGATTAGCTTAGGATTTGTGTACTTTGCTTATTCTTTTAGAGAACCAACTCTTGAATTCATTGATTCTTTTTTTTTTTTTTTAGCGTCAATTTCATTAATTTCTGCTCAGCTTAATATGGCACTGTTAAAATTATGTAATAAAGCTCCTAAATTATTTTTTGGAACTTAACAATATTTTGATGAATTTTTAAATAACTCCCATATGACTATTTTGTGAATGAAAATATCCAAGATTTTTCTGTAGACTTTTTTGATTTTTCACAGCCAAAGGCATTTTCTTTAGACATATTTCAGAACAACAGAGCCTGAATAAATAGAGTATGATTTTTTAAAAAATGACAGTACTACAATTTGTGTAGTCCTGAAGTCAGGCCCCATGTTTAATTTTTGCAACATTCTCTCTATATGCTTAATATGACAGTATCTACTCTGTAGTATAGATGCTCAATAAATACCTCTAAATTATCCTGACCCACTGGTGCTATCAGCACCACTGAAAGCATAAATCAAGTAAAACTGGCAAAATCCTATCAATTTTTATATCCACTCAGGATATCAAAATGCATTAAAGACTTTAAAATTATTATAATTATTAATACATATTAGTTGTACAAATTAATGGGCTTTACTATGACATATCCATACATATATGTCATTATAGACTTTTAATCTCAGAGTACATTTTTTTTTTTTTTTTTGTGGTTACCGGGGGTCGACCTCAGGACTTTGCACGCCAGCAGGCGCCCGTGCCGCTGAGCGATGTCACTAGCCCTTTTTTCGTTATGTGGGTTCCAGGAGTTGAACTCGGGCCCTCGCGCTTGCCAGGCAGGCGCTTACGCTGCTGAGCCATCTCACCGGCCCCTCAGAGTACATTTTTGCTGGGGCTTTGAAAACAGTGCAGTAAAGTATGACACTGACATGCTAAGCACTTGAAGACCAAAAATGCTGCCTTGGAAAGGTCTGTCTAATCTTCCTTTGCCTTCCCACACCCCCCTCCACGAAGTTTCTTTATCTTTCTGAAGGTCTTTAAAAGAAATATAATCATCTTGAACTCCCTAAAACCTTATTAACCAGGGAAAATTCAGTCACAGAAAACTAAAAGTTCTGCATTAGTTTACAAAATACAGCATCTGAGGATCAACACCTGAGAGACTATTTGCATAATCAGACAACCTTTATTCGTTGTGCAGTTTCACCCATCACCTCCCCAGTCTTGTTGCTATCTCCCCCAGAGCCCAGAGGATCTTTGTTATTGTCTGTTCTTGGGTGTGGAGCGGCATTCACTTCTCCTAAAAGTCATTAATTATTCCTCTACAGGCCCTGCTCCCATTTTCCTCTCCCTTATGAAGAGAATATTTAAGTTTAAATCATCCAACCCTTTTTTGAGTTTCCATATTTTGTTTGGCTGCTGCGCATATGTGTAAATTAATTAATTTAAATGCCTTTACTCCTGTTAATTTGTCTATTGTCAGTTCTGATTGATCATTTTAAATTCACAGAGCTCCTGTGATAGGTGCCCACTTAACATTGGAGCAATGTCCATGCTTTGCTTACCCATGAAGTTCTGGACTGAAGGGCCACATGGAAATTCCACTTTTTGGATTCCCCTCCTAGAGAAACTAGGAGCCATTTTTTTCTTCTCCTTATGTACAGTAAAAACTTTCCTAACCTCCTTGTTTTGGTTTGTGACTTTATTCTTTGACTCTCTGACACCACGAGCTCAGTTTGTACAGGATTAACTGTTTCAATATGATCTCAATATAAATATCTAATTTATTCATTCAACAAAAATTAATTTGTGATGCTGTAAGGAAATCCTTGCCCCAAATTTCCAGTTTTCCTCTCCCTTTACTGTTTTGGTTTATATCTAGATATCCCATCAAAGCCTCATGTGATCATAGGTGGGGCTTTTGGAATGTGATGGGATCATGGGGGGCCTAATGGATTAGTCCACTGACGAGTATAGAACTAAATGTAATATTGGGAGATGGAACCTGGTCAGAGGAGGTGAGTCTCTGGGGGCGTAGCTTCAAAGGGTATATATCCCGCCCTCCTCTCTTGATCTCTCTGCTTCCTGCCACTATGCCACAAGCTGTTTCTCCTCTGCCATGCCACCTTGCTTTGGAGTCAGCCAACTACAGACTGAAACTTCTACAAATTGTGAGCCAAAGTAAACCTTTTTTCCTTTAAATTGTGGGCATGGGTATTGTGTCAGCAACAAAAAAAATAACTAAGACATTTACCACCCACTACAATTAGTATTCTAAAAAACAAAGAGTCATCAGAGAAATAAATAGGATATGGATCCTGTCATCATTCAGAACATGCCAGGTAAAAAATACCCTGAAGTAGGCTGGATCCTATTAGTTGAAAAGCATTTCCCCAAGAAAAACTTAAAAATAGTAGCCAAAATATTGCATCAATCCATATTTGTTTATTTAACTGGAGAAGACAGTCAACTGGCAGAATGAAAGAAAAGATATCTTACACTCTTTTTTTTTTTTTTTTGGTACCAGGAATCGAACTCAGGGACTTGGTGCTTGCCAGGCAGGCACTTGTGCCACTGAGCTATATCCCCAGCCCAAGATATCTTACAATGTTCATATATTTTATATTCCATGTATTTTATAATGATTAGGAAAAAGAAGTAAGGTAAGAATGGTACAAGTGCTGATATTAAGACAAGTTAATAATGAAGCTAATAACATTTGATCTTTCAATCAGGTCCTGCCTAACTGCTATATACAAAACATTTTACTGCATAACAAACATAGCAGATAATGAATATGAAAGAGTTCATTTAAACTAAAAGTAACTTTACCATGGATATTTGATATAAGTATTGATAATAATATATTTTGAGTTTTCTGCATGTTAGGCACTGTACTGAGCAATATTAAACTGTTCAATATTTAAGGTACCCCCAAAAGTGGTATCTTTCCCATTTTACAGGAATAGAAGGTACAGAGAAGTTAACTTGCTTAAGGAACAGAGTTAGGTTTTAAATTCAGGGCTGGAATTCAAATTTAGTCAAAAATTTAAACTTTTAAATGTGATGGTGAGTTTATTTTGCAGTAAGTTCATTTCAGAACAGTGAGAAAACTAATAAAATATTAGTAACTGCAAAAATATGAAAATATTTTTAGAACATGGTGATATACTGATTAGATTCTTTCAGAAAAATAGACATTTTAAAAAATTCTCAAAAACATGCCTCCCATTCTCAAAACCTAAATTCACAATAGTAAGCATAGACTATACAGATTTTAAGTATGGAAAGAAGCCAATATGGAGAATTTTCAGTGAAGAAAAGTGTGGCTTTTAAATAACAAATAGCTTCAAGAAATAGTGAACTACTTAAAAGAATTACTACAACTTTATCAATTCTAGGAGAGAATTAAGTCCTAATGTACTTACATTCATTGCATGGAGGGAAATAAACTCCTCTTTTATAAATCCAGAACAGCACCAACTCCACACAAATGTAAGAATACAGCCAAACAAATTACTTCCTGAATCCTGGTTGAGAAGAAATGCTTTGAAAGGGAAAAAACGGTGACCAGAGAAAACTGATAATTCTGCTTGCTGAAATCAAGGGTATATATTTCATTCTGCCCAAATGAACATTTTGTGTAAGTAAAGAAATGATACTAATCTGACTTTTAAAAAATTAAACTAGGATTGATGGTGCATGAAAGCTGTCTATAAATCTATGCGTATGATTACAAGATATGATCAGGAGCTGCTTAGCATTCATTAAACCTCCACAATTTAGAGAAAGCAGTGTGTGACCTCCCAGATAGAGGAGACAATGGGTTTACCAAGAAAGAAAGGGGAAATGAAGACAAAATGCTGGCCTGTGGTGCATAGGGGCACATGAAGAAAAAGGATAATGGTTATCAGCCCAAGGAGGAATAAAAATCTCTTTTCATTTCAATTTCTTTCACTATTTGTAAGAGAGTGAAAAAAAGTGGAAGTTTATATGTTGATCTTTCTTTTCACTCAAATTGCCTGCCAACACTTTTGCATTATGGTAAGAAGGTCAGTTCTAGAGTTTGAGACTTTTTCCCCTCTCATTATATCCAATGTCAATAAAGAATTAGGGTTGTGGAGACAGGGATAACTATTTGATTGTGTTTGAGCCCACACACAGGAAAAATTGGGCAGATTACCTTTCTTATCTATGCATTTTTGTATTTTTATATGGAACATCAGAGTGTACTGTAGGAAGAAACAGTGTAGAATTAAAATGTTTTTGAAACACTGACCTAGATTAATACATGCTTTAGGGAATTAGAAAATGCATGCAAATCTTAGGGACATTTGACACTAATATATAATGGGATATTTCAGACTGGGTTCTAACTTACGATTCAGTCAACATGTATTTACTATGCTTACTATGAGCTAGATGGAGGAAGGGACTAAAACCTAAAAGAAGTTACGTCAATGTCTCTACTGAACCAAATTTTACAATCTAGTAACAAACTACATATCATTATGATACTGTGATTAGGGCATAATTGTCATTTATTCAATAATTAATTCAAAGCATATTTATTAAATCCCTATTGTTTCCCTCAAACTAGTTTAACTGGTAAATTATAGATAAAAATATAAAAATATAAAATGGAGCAGCTCCTGGTTTCGAACAGCTCAGAACACAATAAAGAAAGTCGAGTAAATATACATTGTAAATGCTATGATAGAAGTAGTACCTTCAGTAGACTGCTAGGAATCTATGTAAGAAATGACTGGGGTAAGGGTGGGGAGATATTATCAGAAAAGGGTTCCTGGAGCTATCATATATGAGTAGAGGTTATTTACTTTTGGTGGTGGTGATAGAGAGGCATGCTCAAAATAAAATTTGTTGTCTTAGTTCTAGATGCTAGAAGTCCAAAATCAAACTGTTGGCAGACCTATACTCCCTTTGAAACTCTAGGGGAATTCTGTCTTTGTTTATAGCAGAATTTTAAGAGACAATTAGAATTAAATTAGGTGAAGATAAGGTGGCATAGTTAGAGAAAAAGGCAAGGGCAATTCACAGGTGTTGGGGGCTCTGGCAACTGGGAAATTGCAAGTATGAGTGAAGCTGACTTTAGCCTATGATAGAGAGTAGTAAGAGGAGGGGATGATAAGATTGGTAGAGGTCAATTCTTAGGGTTCATGAAAAACCACTTAAAGATTTTAAATAGGGGAACGCTATAGTTATATTAACACTTTAACAAGTTCACTGGAGTGAAGAGTGTAGAGATGGATTACTTATGGAATAAATAATGAGGGAAGGAATGTGAGTTTGGAGATGAATATAGAAATCCAGATGAGAAACCTAAATATATCACTGAAAGTAGTTCTAGAAAACAGGTTTGTTGGTTTTATGTGGCTGAGACAAAATTCTTGACAAAAACAACTTAAAGGAAGGAAGATTTATATTGGCTCATAGTTTCAGAGATTTCAATCCATGGTCAGCTGGCTACAATGCTTGCAGGGAAAGGTGCAGAGCATCAGAGTGGAAGGGCCTGGCAGAGGAAAGCTGCTCATGCAGAGGATAGCAGCCAGGAAGCAGATGCAGAAAGCATGTTCTGTTGGACTTCCTCCTGTTGGACTTCTGTTTTTGTTCCATCTGGGCCCTCCCCGCATTGAATAGTGCTGCCCACATTTAGAAATAACACAAATAATGCCAAGAAGAAAGAAGGAACATAGGTGACAAGAAGGTTCATTTTGATTAGAGTCTTGATAGGAAGTAAGTGGCTGATTGTCCTGTTTTTGCCTAGGACTGGGGGATTCCTGGAATTTGGGACTTTCAGTTTTAAAAACTGGACAGTCTCAGGATGTGGAACTTTCAGCACTAAAATCAGGAAAGTCCTATGCAGGCCAGGAGGGACTGATCACTAGAAAGTAATATTAGAAAAATAATGCGTGGCCAAAGTATGAAGGACATGGAAACAGAAGCAGAGGCATTTATTCTTGATACAGTGATTAACAGGTACATCATGTAGCTTCTTTGATTAAAGAACTGAGGATAACAAAGTAGTGTTTAGGAAGATTAGTCTAGCATAAGAGGAAAGAGAAACTATGCCAAGGGAACACAATTATTAAGCTACTATAGTAATATAAGTCTGAGGTGGTTAGGGTTTCAACATCTATTTTAGTATATGTGCTGCCGAAGCGAGTACGGGTTTCAACATCTATGTGAGAGAAGAAAAATAAACTTATGCTTATTTAATGTTTACTATATTTCAGGTATATTAGATTTTACATAAATTATCAATTCTCCCTGAAACTCAGATGTAAAACTTTATAAACATTTAAGTATTTGTTCACACACACATTCATTCGCCATTTCTCAAATATTTTTTGAGTGCCTTTTTCTTATTTGACATGTCTAGTTTATTACTTCTCTCACCATTGCTAAAATTTGAAAGTAGATCTGGCTACATACTTCACTGTATATATTAGAAAAATTTAAAAAGTTAATTCAAAGAAAGAAATAACAAACATAATAAAATTATGACAGCAGATGTCAAAGGTGAAAAACAAGGAATTTCTATGCCAAGAAACATTAAGAATGTGAGTTTTGATAGAGAAAGCAGAGTTTAATGTACTCTATTTGAGATCACAGAAAGACATTCAAATAGGAGCTGGAAATTTAAGTATGAATCCAGGTGAGCTATGCCATTTTAGTGCATATTATAATGTACCATCATTTATGTGAGCTCTAATTTGCCATATCTATAATGTAATTCATTTCTAAGTTCCTTTGTAAGCAAAGGACTGAAACATAACATTATAATGATAAGCTAATCTATATTTATGTAAAACTGGACTTCTATATTAATATTTTATAGACTTTCTTCATCCTGTTTCTATATAAGATCTTTCTCTATTTCCTGCCCCTCAGATACACATAGATTATATATTAGTTTTAAGACTCTTAGTTCAAAAACTTCCTAGTTATCTGTGCATTAATATTTCATATTAAAATAAATTTCTCATGCATTATTTTCATTGGTGACCTCTTCTATATTTTAAATGTTCACAGTATATGGTGCAGTGTATACGCAAAAATTCACTAGTGTCAACTACAATTATGTTTAAAAATATTCTACAGAAATTTAAAAATGTATGCCCAAGACAAAAGTATCCATCATCTTGTTTCAACACTTATCAACCAATTATTTGCGGTTCTTTTAAAAAAATTTTTAATTAGATTGATTTATCATGTATATTTGTCAAAGAGAAAGTCATGTGTTACCTCATTATCTTTATGACTATCACGTATTTGGATGTCAGAGAGAGGTATGTACTTAATGTGCTTATTTTGACCAAAGCAATATTACAATTCATTTTCAAAAATTCAAAAGTAAGATAAGAATCAAGATATTTTAATAGCAGCACTGGTAGTGTTTTTAAAAGGTACTATTTGCAACAGATTTATTCCCACTTTCTCCAGTTTCCTTATCATTGTGTACAAATGATATGAAAATAAACATAAGACTGAAAGCAAAAAGCAGAATATCATATATGACTATATTGAAATAAATAGAAAATCAATTACTAAAGATTTTCTAAGTGAGCATTTACCTCAGGGGGTAGTATCTTTATATTATGGGTACCAAGTTTCTTTCACTTTAAACAGTTTAGTTTAGAATTCTTTATTATTTAAAAAAGTAGTACTTAAAAAAAAAAAAAAAAGGACATGGTATGGTGTCTAAAGTCCAGCTGTTTTCCTTCCCTTTCTCTCTCTCTTCCTTCCTGGAAAATCTACTAACTGCAACTGAACTGAAACTTTGTTTTTGAAACTTTTTTCTGCAAAAGCTCTAAATCATTATTCAGTCAGGGCTTGTTGAGATCATAATTGGTATTCTAGTAAGTGTGTTAATAATTCAAAGGACAACTATTTACATCTTGCAACTTTTAAATACTATTCTCCTTAGGTAGCTGAAAGTTTTAAAACATTAAATGAAAATATAATTGTTTCAGTCTTTGTCCACTCAACAAGAAATAACTTAGCCTCAAAATTTCAAGATATCTAAATCAACTATGCTACCGGGAAATCTAAGACATTAAATATAAGGTTTTAAAAGGTTCAGTTTGGATGATAATAGCATAACAACTTGAATATTTTTTTGTTTTAGTACCGTGTTACAAATCATAATAGATTTATATCTAATATATATTCTAGCTTCTCATATAAGTCAGAACAAACACTATTTCTACCAGGAGATATGAAGTGTGATCAAAATACCTGGTGATATTGAAATTAAAAATTTTATTACAGTGAAAGACACAGCCATTAATCCCCCACAAAATACTCCTCTTGTTTCAAATATACTTATTCCATTGTTCTTGCCACTTTCAAGCTCTCTTTTGTGTCTTTATGAGATGTGATAAAAAAATAAGGTGAATGCTTCTGCTAAGTGTCATCCAATGGAAGTAGATGCTCTTGCAAACAGGACAAAGTGTTCCCATTCACTTTTTCACCAGACCTGGCACTGTGAGACTTCTGGCTCTTCTTCAAAGTAAAAAATGACCACGAAAGGTAAACATTTAAATTGACTGAGGACACTGGGGCAGTCATGACAGTACAACTAAAGATACCAAAGAAAGAGGACTTCCAGAATTGTTTTAGAAAATGGCAAGAACTATGGGATAAGTGTGTTCAAAGTAAAAGGGAGTATTTTGAGGATTAATGACAATATATCTTTTACTGTAATGAGTTTTTAAAAAAGTAAACATTCACTGTATTTTAGATCACAGACTTACTCTGGCTTTGTTTAAGGAAATTCTCAAGCAATCTTTTCAAAAGATTTTAAAAAGCATGAACATTTCATGAAAAAGCTGAAGACCAGTTAGAAATTTGGAAGGTGAGGTCTTCTTTTTTTTTTTTTTACAAATTTGGTGTATTATTTAAAAGGGGCCATCAATTACATAGAGTGGCATCTTGTTCTTATATAACTTACGGGTAGGCTCATTTTTGAGCAAGGCTTATATTTTCATCTTAGAAATGCCACAGAAGATAGTGATGTACAATTAGTAAAGTCAGTGTACTACATTAGGTGTTGGAGACTTTATTTCTTCAGCAGTGGACCTAAGTGAAGATGATATAAATGTAAAACAAGATACTGAGCCACAGAAGATTTGGCTATCTCCATAGTGATGCTATGCAATTTACAACAGTCCTGTTAAGAGGCTTCCATATGCAAAATTAAAACACTATTTCTTGAAATTTTAATTATCAAGATTTGTAACTCTAAAATTCTGTGAAACATTTACTAATTTAAGATTACAAAAAAGTTTCACAGAATGTTATTTCTGTGCAGAATTTCATGAATTTAAATTCCTTAGTTCATTTTATTGGTCTACATAAATTAGATAGGAAGACCACCTATGGAGACCACAGAAATGTGGCATTGAGTGGAACAGAGAAATCCTACCAAAAATGACAGACAGACAGAGAGAGAGAGAGAGAAAGAAAGAGAAAGAAATATACTTCATGACAAATAAAACCCACATATAACAATGGAAGAAACAAACCCAGATGAAGCCAGAATTCATTTAAGAGTTGAGTGCCATGGAGGAAATACCACAGCATACATAATCCCCCCAAAACCCAGTTCCACATTCCAACCTGAGAGCCCTCCTAAATACATGCTGTCACAGAGAAAGTAATACCCTGATGGATGCTGTAGGCTGTGATTGGAGATGATGCCAATGGTAGACTTCTTTTACACTCTCATGGGAAATGGAGAATTGCCTGGATGAAGTGGCAGAAAGAAATGTGTTATATATATTTTTATACTAGGAGTCATAATCCTGGGGAATTAAAAGACCTACAGAAAACGTAATTATGAAATGATATAAACTTTCTTTTTCAAAAGTCGTTGGTATCATAAGTAGTTTATTTGCCTTGTAATGTTTTGCATCTCCATCACTATATTTCAAGAAGAAATTAACTCTTCATCTTTATCATATCATGTCTAATAATGCCATCGTTTCAGGGAAGGGGACATGTTCCATCATATATATTCTTTTAAAGAATTGTAGGTCTGAATCTTCCATGGGTCACTGTTTACTCATTGCATTTTGTATTGCTTAAGGATCTTTTTCAAAACATCTCTTTGGCTTTTTGTGAATCTCATTAAGATGACAGTAAAACTATATCAAACACATGACCAGAATGTGTTTATGCTAAACCATTCACCTATACATTTCAAGTACAATCTGATGCTTAAAATACAAAAACGATAATGAAAATAAATAAAGGAATTTGGTCCTTAGAATTTGTTACATTCTAAGGATCAGTCCTTTAATTGGGAGCTTTCAACATTTTGTATTATTTTCATGGCACTTCTCCTGAACTCTTTGTTAATTTTATATATCCTTTTCAAATTGTATGTTTTTCTTTTCTTTTCTTTTTCTTTTCTTTTTTTTTTTTTGTGGGTACCGGGGGTCAACCTCAGGACCCCACATGCCAGCAGGCGCCTGTGCCACTGAACGATATCACCGGCCCCTTTTTCGTATGTGGGTTCCGGGAGTCGAATTCGGGCCCTCGCGCTTGCCAGGCAGGTGCATACGCCGCTGAGCCATCTCACCGGCCCTCTATTTTTTTTAAAAAGTATGTTATTAGTATAAACTGTTTTGTGAATAGAATTAAAGGTTTCTCACCTTAAAGAAAAATAAGAAGTAATTAATGCTTCATAATACCAGTTTTAGGAGAAAAAAAAATCTGTAAGTTACAAAATAAAAATTAAAGAAGGCGGCTATAATTCTCTTGGCTCAATAAATTGTACTCTAAGACTATGGATTTTGTCATGCTATTTCTTTCAATGCTTTTTCTTAAAAGTTTAAGTTTAGGGCCGGTGAGATAGCTCAGCAGCATAAGCGCCTGCCTGGCAAGCGCGAGGTCCTGAGGTCGACTCCCGGTACCCACATAAAAAAAAAGTTGAAGTTTAAAGATAATGTTTTGTCCGTGGCTCTGCATGTACTGTGTGGTATTTTAGATAGTACTCTCTGTTTTTTTTGGCTTGATATTCTGAGGTCATATATCTGAGATCAGAATTAAGCTAGCCTTAATATGGTAGCTATAGCAGCCATATAAAGTAAGTATGTATAACAATGTTATGTTGTAAAGAAAAGACTGAAATTGTAAACAAAATTCATACCCTATTTAAAGTCTTTCTATTATTAGTCCTTTTGAGGTACACATACTCTTTTCTCTCAGCTACTCAACAGTGTCTTGCTTTGGAAAGTAGACTTAACTAGATATTCAAAGCTGTCAATAATATTTTAACAATTCTGCTTTATAAAAATAAGAAAAACCATTTACACTGCAGTTTAACACAATAGGAATAACAAAGTAAACCCCTTAAGAATCAAAGAACATAGGCCAAATTTCATGATAAATATTTTATTGAAAAAAATGATTCTTGTGATTGATAAAAGTCTTTTGGACTACATGAACCTTATGAAAATGTAAGTGTCAAGGAAACTAAGTAGCCTAATTAATTTTTTAAAAAAGGAAATGAATCTCCTAGAGAGCAGACCATTTACATTTAGCTTTTTTGTTACTCTTTAAAACAATTATGGAAGCTCTCCTATATCTTTAATGGGACAGGATCATCACTGATTTAATGTAAATCTTCAGCTATCAGACTGACGCATATGGGTGTGCAAAATGAAACCTCTGTCTTCAGCCAATGTGAGTTTAATAATAAATTACCTAGTTCAAAGGAATCTTTATAGAATAAGGTAGTGGTAACAAGAAAGTTGGCTATAATACAGTGACTGCCAAAAAAAGTTATTTAGACAACAGTTCATTATAAAAAAATAGAATTTTCCCAACAGCACAGTGACGTTTTCCCTTTGGTACTCTCATCCCTTTCAGCCAAGTGCAAAGTGCAAGGCAAAATAAATTAAGGCAAAAGGAAAATAAAATAAGAATGGTGAGTGCGAGCATGTTGCTGACCATGTAAGAAAACACGTGCAAAATATACCTCAGATACACTATAGGTAGATGAGCACGAGGGAAGCCGAGCCTGGTTTTGCAGTGGGGAAAAGAAAACACTGTTAAAGAGGAAATGATAGAATAGTAAGGGTCTCAGAAGATTTAGATGGCTCCATCACCAACACTTTTGCCAGATAATACAATGGCCTTACAAGTGAATGCATGAGTGTGAAAACATCTCAAGATTCAAGTTATTAGAAGGATAATCCTGTGGTTAAAAAAAGTACCTTGCTAAAAAGAAATAAAAAATATTCTATAATGGAGATAACACCTTCTAAACAGGCAGATTCTGGTATAATCTTCCTGAGAAGATGCTCACTTAAGGGAGAAAGCAGGCCACTGGACAGTTTTTCTTCAGGTATCAGCAATCTTCACTGGCTTAAGATTCAGAAATGAAAGGTGGAAGTTGTTTATAACTCTGCTGTGCATCTTCATGTTAGTCTCTGAAGAAGGCACCAAAGGCAGTTCAGTATTCTGATTTCCTGTTCTTACTATTCTAGTATTATTAAATGCCCTCGGGCCCCTTATAGCTCTCTCTCTTTTCATATGTATGCCCATACCAACACCATAAAAATGTAAAAACTTAAAACTCTTCTTCAGACTTATTTTTTATCACAATCTTTCATCTTTTTTTCATTGTTTTTTTGAACATCTGTTTTATCACTGATTTTAAAGTTATTTAATACTTAAAACCATATTTAACCTTTATGACTTCATAAATTTCTTTCATTTTTTTCTGTTGTTTTTCTTTTCTTTTTTTTTTAAGATATGGTCTTGCTGTATTGCCCAAGCTGGCCTTGAACTCCCAGGCTCAAGTGATCTTCCTGCCTCAGCCTCCCGAATAGCTGGGACTTGTGAAGCATACCACCATAATGTGCCATCCATTAAGATTTTGAATTGGTAATTTTCTAACACATTCTTACTTTCTAGGTTATCATATTGTCATGTTCAATTATGTGGCCTCTTTTTCTATTATGTTTCTCAATGCCATTTGAGCTAAAATTGTTAAGTATGTATTCTTCAGTTACAAATTCTGCAATGAAGTTTCAGAACACAAAAGGAATTAGAGAAGATGACGAGGTGCAGGAATCAGAAACGACCTTGTTATCAGATTTGTTTCTTTTTTTTTTTTTTTTTTTTTGTGGGTACGGGGGGGTCGACCTCAGGACCTCGCGCGCCAACAGGCACCCGTGCCGCTGAGCGATATCACCGGCCCCTTTTTTGTATGCGGGATCCGGGAGTCGAACTCGGGCCCTAGCGCTTGCAAGGCAGGCGCTTATGCCGCTGAGCCATCTACCGGCCCCAGGTTTGTTTCATTTTTTTTTTTTTTTTTTTTTTTTTTTGTGGGTACCAGGGGGACGACCTCAGGACCTCGCGCGCCAACAGGCACCCGTGCCACTGAGCAATATCACCGGCCCCTTTTTCGTATGTGGGTTCCGGGAGTCGAACTCGGGCCCTCGCGCTTGCAAGGCAGGCGCTTACGCCGCTGAGCCATCTCACCGGCCCCCCAGATTTGTTTCTTAACTGTATTTCTAGCACATAGCACGGCAGAATGTAGTAGGTGCTCAATAAGTGTTTGTTGAATGAATAAATTCCTTTTCATCTATTCCTAAAAAACTAAATGGATCAATATGCAGAAGTTTTAAAGCTTACTATCACAAATATTTGTGATAAAACTATCATGCCACCTACTACTTTGAGGTAGTTTCCAAAACACAATCAATTCTATTCAGTAAGAAATTAAATATTGAATTAAACCATACACATCTGATTTTTTTTAGCAAGATGATAGTTCTAAGAAAATTTTGCTGTGCCTGTTTTTCTGTTCAAAACAGTTTGGGAATTTTTCTTAGCTCTCTCTTTTCTATTACTAAGTAAACTGTCTTGCCAAGGTGAGCTTTTATTAGTACTTTATTTTTGTATTAAAGTCAATTTTGAGAAGGGCAATTCCACAATGAGCATTAAACATCTCCCAGAGGTGACATTTCCATTTCAAATGATGTCTTAAGGTACTGTAAGTTATTTTATAAATATTTGATGAGAATTTTCTTGGTTTGAAGCATAGGATAAGATAGAGTTTTCTTATTTTTTAGTGTTTTTATTAGTGCATGTTTATAATACAGAATATGATGTTTATTTGGAGGAATTGGTATATGCATCTTCATCATGTCCAATGAACTTTTCTTTACCTAAAGTAGAATTTAAACATCAAAATTGAATTAAGTTTCTACATAAAGGGAAGACTAATAAAGTGAAAATTAGCAAATTTAGCCTGCTTCCCAAAGAGATAATCCAAAAATTGATTTTTTATCATCTATATCATTAATTTTTCATTGAGATCTTTTTATTTAAAGAATTTTATTAATATGTTTGCCACACATAATGATCATGTCATATATAATGATCACAATTATCATAGGGAGTTTATACCTGACATAATATATGAGTTCTTTTTTTTTCCATTTCCCTCCCCTCCCTTTAACCCTTCTTTCCCTTCCCATTTACATCTTTCCCTTCTATTTTCCCCCTTCTATTCTCTTTAAAAAAAAAACAAAACTTTTTCCCTTCCTTCTCTCCCTATCCTTTTCCCCTTGTCATTTGAACAAGTTCTTCCTACTTTCCAGTATCTATCCTCCATTTTGCTCCTTATTTACCCTTTGGATTTCACATACAAGAGAAACAATGTTATATTTAAACTTGTGTGTCTGATTTATTTCACTTAAAATTATGGTCTCAAGATGCATCTATTAACCTAAATGTTTATCCTTCTTTATGGCAGAGTATACAGATACCACATTTTCTTTATCCATTCATCTGTTGATGGGCATATAGGCTGTTTGCAAGATTTAGCTATTTTAAATTGTGCTGTTATAAACATAGTTATGCATGTATCACTGTGGTATGATGCTCTTTAACTCTTTTGGGAAGATAACTAAAAGGGGAATAGCTGGGTCAAATGGAACCTCTGGTTTCAGTTTTTTGAGGAATCTCCATAATGATTTCCACAGTGGTTGTACCAATTTACACTCCCACAAACAGTGGAGAAGGGTTCCTTTTTTCCCCACAGCCCCACCAGCATTTGTTATTTGTTGATTTCTTAATGATAGCCATTCCTTCTGAGTGAGATGGAACCTCAGTGTTGTTTTAATTAGCATTTCTTAAATGACCAGTATCATCTACTTCATTATTGTAATGTGGTCATATTTATAAGACATTATCTACCAACATATTCAGGATATTACATAATTATTATAAATGAAATAGTAAATAAATACATATTAATATAAGCGTGGAAATAGAAAAAAGGGAAAATTTAGAGGGCTCAAAGAATGTCCTACATACAAGAATTGAAAGACAGTGAAATCTGCCTAAAGAAATTAGGTTATAAGGGGCCGGTGAGATGGCTCAGCGGCATAAGCACCTGCCTGGCAAGCGCAAGGGCCTGAGTTCGACTCCTGGAACCCACATACAAAAAAAGGGCTGGTGATATCGCTCAGTGGCACTGGCACCTGCTGGCGCATGAGGTCCTGAGTTCGACCCCCGGTACCCACAAAAAAAAAGAAAAAGAAAAAGAAATTAGGTTATAAACAAACAGATGTTTTGTTATCTACTGATTGTTTACTCATCTAAGACTAATGTTCCAGCTGTTCAGATTGCTCCAAATTGGCTGATTAAATACAGGTAACTTTAAGCATTTTCAGCTCTGTATATTTAAGTATGATAATTTTTTTTTTTACCATATCAGGTTATCTTTGTCAGTTCTATAAAATTTCCTATAGAAGGCAAAGATTTTAGGTGAAATCAAATAGGCAATTAAGCAGAAACCAAAAGTTGATCATGGGCTTCAGGAGAAATATCTTAATTAAGATGTTATGAAGCAATAAACAGAAAAATGCAGTGTAGACAGAAAAAACACTCTAAAATCATTTTTAAAGAAGTTGAGGGCCAGTAAGATAGCTCAGCGGCATAAGCGCCTGCCTGGCAAGTGCAAGGTCCTGAGTTCAACTCCCGGAACCCACATAAAAGGAAAAAAAAAAGGGCCGGTGATATCACTCAGCAGCACAAGTGCTTACTGGCAAGCGCGAGGTCCTGAGGTGGACTCCTGGTACACACATTAAAAAAAAAAAAAGAAGTTGAGGAGAGGAATAATGGAATTTAGCTTTATACTCTTAACTAGGAAAGAGGAATTTATAAGCTATACTCTGTGTGACAGTTCTATAGTTGAAGGCTTAATGGTATTTCTGTGGGTTCACTTTTTATGTCTGTACGAATGTGTTGTGCAGAAGGATGGTATGTGAAGAGAGTAAAGAAAAATTGAAAAAAGAAAGAATAAAAACATAAAGGTAGAACATCTCAGGGAAACAACTCTTCCAAACACAAACCTTCATGCACAATAGTATGAAACCATTCCTGGAAAAAAAGTGAAGCTCTTATTTTCTGAAGTTATAAAGTGATATTTCAGACTCTATTATAACCATATCTATGTTAATGTTATCTTTAAGCACTAACCAGTAACAGCAGAGCTAGGCAAAATTTTCATGTGAAAGATCAGAGAGAAAATGTTTTAGGCCTTGCGGGCCATATAATTTCTTCAACTATTCAACTTCTGTTGTAGCCCAAAAGCAACTGTAGATTTTATACAAATGAATGAATGTGTCTATGTTTCAATAAAACTTCATTTTTAGACACTGAAAAGTTTGAATGTCTTAGAATGCTTTAAATGCCATGAAGTGTTCTTTTGATTTTTTTCCTCTACCATTTAAAAATGCAAAAATCATTCTTAGTGTGTGGTCCTACAAAAAAGTGGAATTTGGCCCATAGGAAGATTTGCCAACCTATGAGATACAGAACTCACTCAGTGAATATAAATGTGCAAAAGCCCCCAGAGATAATAGGGGGTTCAACATATTCTCAACATATCATCAATCTTAGAATTCCCAGTGAGTTTTCAGTTATTAAATTAGGCAAATTCTGCTTAGGTATTATTAAAATAATTATACCTTTATTAAAGTTATTGAAAACCCATTTAGGGTTCAGAGTATTTCTGCTTTTGTACAATGTAGAGAGGAAGATGATGCATTCCTAATTTAAAAATCAAGAGTCAAACACATCCTCCTTTTTGCTATAGAAGAGTCAGTGTAGGATGAATAATGTTGTCATATGAGAAATAAATAAAATCTAAAATTCTGAAAATTGCAGGGCTCATCTATCAAAAGAATGCAGGGCTATTCCCTTTCTAAAAAATAATATTGTGCATGCATTATACCAATTGAAGCATCTATGATTGAACTAAATCCTTATCTCACAATTTTGAATGATATGTCACTTTCTCCAACTATTATATAAAATATTTATTTCATACCATGGTTCTGAATCTTTCACTTACTGAAATATTCAGTAGTGTTTCAATGAATTAAAAGGTACCTGCATCATTACTCTTCTGTGAACAACTGCAATAAATTTCACAAAATGGAATGGCAACTGTTTGACAATTTACCTAATTTTAGAAAGAAAATCTATTTAATTTAGCCTATAGTTCTGAAGATAACTTTTTCTTTCAAGCAACATTTTTTTTTTTTTATATGCAGGTACCGGGAGTCAAACTCAAGACCTCTATTTATGCCACTGAGCTATATCACTGGCCCCTCAAGCAACATTTTTATTTTTATTTATTTTTTGAGATTGGGCCTTGCCATGTTGCCTATGCTGGAAGTGAATCCCTGGGCTCAAATAATTCTGCCTCAGCCTCCCATGTAGCTGAGATTGCAGGTGTGTACTTCCATGCTGGATTTCAACAATTTCTAGTATATAAGGTATATTTTGAATATACTTTGGTAGTAGGGATTAAAGGGGAAGTACAAAAACTGAACACTCAGTTCACCATTTGATTTGCATATTTTTTCAGCTGAACTCTCTAGAAAGATACTATTTGCCTTTTATCCTTTTTTGTTTGTTAGTTTTCTGTCTGGTAGTTAATAGATCCTTAGAATGATATAACCCATATTTAATCTTTTTAGAAAAAATTCAATCAAAACAAAGTATTTCAGAGTGAAATGAAACAAAAGATATTGAGATTAGTCATTATATAGCTGTACAGGTATTGAAAAATAGAAATTAAAGAGTGGCATGAGATAATCCAACTTTAAGCCACCTGACTTTTAATTTAACCCTGACCTTTCCCTACCTCTCTACAGACTTTAGTAGATTTCAATTTTCCAGTCTCAGTTTGAGTAGATGGAAAATATCACTTTTCACGAATGGGTAAGGAAGAGTGTTACCATAAAACACATAAATGAAAATATTTTTATGAGTTTCTAGAATAATATTCATGTGTATTCTGACTGGTTTATCATAATATTCATACTAACTTTTTTTTTTAAAGACAGTGTAACAGATTCTAGGTACTGATTGTGCATGATCTTTCAAATTTTGTTAAGTATATACATAGAAAAGAAATACTGGTTCAAAGAAAGCAGTAGAGAAATGAGGTATTCGTATTAATTTCTTTCTGTGTTTAGCTACCAGAATTTAATAACTGATATTAATAAAAACACTTTGAACTTTAGTAATCACAAATTTAATAAAAAGGTAATTATGTCTACAAATGGAACATAATTAAAAACGAACAGAGATATCATAGGATTGTCATTTCTCTTTTATTCTAAGTTTTATGACAAAAGTATTATAGCAATATGAATGTAATGAATGGCATTAACCTTGGGAGAAGTAAATCAGGAGCTGGATTTAAAGGAATATTTTTTAGATGCTCCAGGAATAGGAGGCCAAGGTTAAATCACAAATTATTTAGTTAATAATTTAATTTTCTTGTGTCATATTTATATATTACTTTGTAGATTTTACTTCCACTTTTTCTTGAAAATATATATTTAGAATCTAAAAGTCTGAACTGCTGCAAATAATAATGCTATTAATACTGCCTATACAATATATGTACAATATTGCATGGATATGAGGTGTTATTTTTCTTCAAAGGTTGTCTTGAGTATATAAGCCTTCAGCTGAAATATTAGTAAGATGTTACATGAAGGTGTTCCTGGTAAGGATGCTTGCTGTTAGTTAAACAAAATATGACAATTATTTTAAAAGAATCTGAGTTAAGAGAATTCTTTTTTTTTTTTTTTTTTTTGTGGGTACCGGGGGGGTCGACCTCAGGACCTCGTGCGCCAGCAGGCGCCCGTGCCGCTGAGCGATATCACCGGCCCCTTTTTTGTATGTGGGTTCCGGGAGTCGAACTCGGGCCCTCACGCTTGCAAGGCAGGCGCTTAAACCGCTGAGCCATCTCACCGGCCCAAGTTAAGAGAATTCTATTAACTCAGAGCACATGTGTCTACTTGCCTGATTATCTATGATGACCTGTACTACTAATCATTTTCCTTGAAAACTGAAATTGAGTCCTCAAAACTCTATTCCTTGGATTCAGTCTATAATTTATAATCTTGCTAAAACATCCAACAAAGGACAAAAAGTACAGTCAATGGAAAAGCCCTAAACAGAAGTCTCACAAAAATTATACTATTATGTAAGAAATACTGATTTTGAAAGGAAAGTTTTCATTTTGCATTAGGGTCAAAATGTTATTAAGTCTACTGCAATGTTAGTGTAGCTAAACGGTTTTCTATACTGCCAATTTAATTTTTATTTCAAAATGAGAGCATGAAGCTGCAGCTAGAAAAGAAAGAAAGGGGGGGAAGAGACAGAAAGTAAAAAAGATGGAGATGAGAGGACAAACCAGTCAGATTTGGAATTACCAGTCATCAGAAGTTTAAGAAAAAAAAATCACCAAGAAAAATCGTACATTTACTCTGAGAGAGTATCCTTTCACATTGCCTTCTAGGTGATCTCTGAGCTCCTCCAGCTTTCGATGGAGCTATATGCAAACATCAGAAAATGAATTGAAAAGACAACTTGTTCTCTTTTCAGTTTTCCTCTTTTTCCTTTTAAAATAAGATCACAGAATTATACATTTCTCACTGCCTTTGGCAAACATTTTAAAACTTCAAAAATCATTGTTAATGTAAGAATACATGCTTAACAAACCTGTGACCAGGAGGCTATTATATTTTGTTTAATTACAATCTTTTCTCCCAAAAGCATTAGTGAAAGTAAATACTACAACTATCCTTATAATGCCCTAGAGAATCACTTTAAAAATTTCTGTTTGGTAGAAATATGAAGGTAAAAATATTTAAAGATTATGAAATTTGTTTTTCCCAACCACACATTTTGATTTAAGGGTGCACACATATTGAAATAAGCCAATCTGAACTGTAAAATGTATCTTTTGCTTTTAAACATATGTGTACACACATAATCATACTGTACATACACTTAATAAAAAACTCACTTATAATTTGAAGCTCTGTAATCCAAAAGCTGATTTTTTTTTTTTTTTTTTTTTTGGGACAGGGTCTTGCCATGCAGTCCAAGCTTGCCTTGGACTCACAGCAATCCTCCGGCCTCAGCCTCCCAAGGGCTGGGATTATAGGTGTGCACTACCACACCCAGGTCAAAAGCTGATTTTAGAAATAACTGCACACACTAGCACACACACACATAGACACACTTGCACATACAAACCAGTTTATACCAGAAAGTTCTGCAGGTATGGATGCCATTTTTTTATCTTTAGTTCTCTATCAGTAATTTTCAAAATGGTGTACTGCACCTTTTCATTTCAATCTGTGTCATAATACATAGTTTAACAATAATGAATTTTTCTTCTCTTAAAGACAAAGCTAAAACATGATGCCTCACAGGTAGACAGTGAGGAATGCTACCGATATATCATGACATTTTCCTGACTGAATAATTTTAAATTGCCTAGTTTTCAAAAACTATGCTTATTTCAAAATAAGAATACAACCAACACTTCCCATTCCCTCTGGTTATCTTTAGTGCAATAACATTTTAATATAATAACTACCCACTATGAAGCAGTGTTAAGGAACATAGAAGATGGCTTTTCTGGAATAAAAACACAAACATACAAACACACTTTCACCCATGTGCACTCATGTGTGTGCATAAACAAACAGGTAAATAAATAAATCAACAACAAAAAAGTAAAACTAAGAAGGCAGAAGAGGCAAGGAGAAGAAAGTGCAGAAATTTGTATTTCATAAATTACTAAATGGAAATAAATTGGAGGTGTGTAAAATTTTGAAATGAGTCAATATTAGGTCTCAAGGTAGTTACTGAATTTTAGTACATCCTGGTGCATTGAATTATCTGGCATTTTGATTATTTTATTGTTACAACTGATAAGAGGACAAATGGGATAGAGACATGTAAAAAAGTTGTTAATTTTGTGGGCCATTCTATATACTGAGTTCAGCAATTTTCTAACTTGCATTTATGGTGGCAGCATTAAAAGTGATTAATGACTATGTCTGTGTTTCTTACAGATGATGATAGCCTTTCCCTGTCAATTGTGATTAAATGTTAGCATACTGAATGCCTGAGATATATTGACCAAGTGGTATTTAGCCACTAGAAGGGACCATCAAGTCAGAAATCTTTAAATTGTACCTTATCAGATTATATGCACAAATAGGAGAACATTTAGATATCTCTTTCTCTAGTTATACCAATTTTTTAAACTTTAAAAGTAAAATGAAGACGATTAACAGTGTTTAAACACTTAGCTCTATATGGGCCCATTATAACAGCATCATATGAAATTCCTTTATAGTTCTTGAGATTACATGTATACATGTTATTAACACATAATTTTTTTCTGGAATGAGCTATAACAGGTAATGACACTAACATGACATTTAAATTACTTTTTTTACAAAAAATTAAAAGGGCAGGTAACAATCTGAAAATATATTAGTTCTCTGAGTAAGAGGAACTTAACACATAATCAGTGACATCAATCAGAGGAACGGTTTACTCTAGAACCCCAAATTATAGGCACCTATAATAAGGCAGTTGCCCTTTCTCTTGTTTGTGGTGCCATTCAAAGCTAGTTATTTGGCAGCTTGCCTTCAGCTGGTTGCTCTATGTGTAGCTGAAACAGAAAAATAATATGACCCAACAGCCAATAAAAATATTAAAATAAAAAATGGGATGGTGAAAAATGGAAAAAGCCCCCTTCCTCCCACCACCCTCCAAAAAGGAAGAAGTGTAGGCTATAGACGAAATCTTGCCAAAAAATGTTAGAAACATATTTACTTTGAGGGATCCAACTCTACTAGCAACTCCTTTGCTTTCATCCGGCCGTCTAATTTGCTACAATGAGGGAAGATGGGTAAAAAAGACAGAATAAAGAAAAAGTGAACTTAAAAATTTTCTACACATCAGTAAGTAATACATGCAAAAACATCAACTGAATCGTTCAGGTACCTCTTAGGAGGCCAACGAGTTAACTAACCCAGAGGTCATGTGACATGCTCTGCAACTAGGCTGGTTGCTAGAATTCGGTTTTTGTTATGGCACTATTCCTGAGATGAGGAAATTGGCACTTACTTTTAGTTATCTTGGGGACTCCTGATGAAGCAGTTTCTGGAGTAGTGTTACATTTGCATTTGGCTTACAAAAAGAAAGAATTACAAATACACCTATGCATCTTTTCTCTTTCAGTGTTTGTGTCTATTCCACTGTTGTATCTGAAAACATCAATGCTATGACTAGAAACATAAGTGTTCTTTAAGAGGAAAGATCAGTCCTGACAAGCATCATTCTTCACAGCTGACAGTGAAGCTCCTCTGCTTGCTGTCCAAGCCCTGAGGTTGTTCAGCTGTCACTGATATTCCCAGTTAAACAACTGTGCTGCCCAACCAGAAAATTTTAATGCCAGACCAATGCTAGATATTTCAATCCTCAAAGTTTTCTACTGTTTCAAATAAATTTTCCTTCCTGGTAAGATAGACCAAAAGTAGAATTTTAAAACACTTGCCTGATATCTTTAATTGAGTAAAGGAAGATTCTCAATACAAAGTCTCTTATTAGATGAGTGTGTGTGTGTGTGTGTGTGTGTTTAATGGTGCTCTAATAATAACCAATGCTTTTGTTAAAGACAGAAATTCCTATACTTATAGAATGAAATTCTCAATTCAGGCTAGTTTAGGTCAAGTTAGCTGTGATAATCCTCATTTTGGGAGATAGTAGAAGTATTAGTGTGATGCCAAATTCTTAGGGTCAGTTATCCTCAGAATTTTTTTTACCAGGATGTGGCCTATAAAACAGTAAAATGACTCTACCATTTGTATTTCCCTTTAAAAAATAGAGATTCCAGAAATACCATGCAATGAAGAAGCTGCCTGGATCGTAATCTAGTATGTGGTATTGATTCCCTTCCATTTAGGAGAATTTTCCACTTTTATAAAACACTTTCCACTGTCAACAAGGTAGCTGCATTAAGATGGGATCCTATATCACTGGTTGCAAGCATTCACACTTCAGTTATAAGATGTCTGGTGAAAATATTTTAGAAGAGGCTGTAAATTTTGTTTGTTATATGATGAGGAATCTGAGTCTAGAGAGGTTCATTGGCTTTTTGAACACATCAATTAAAAAAATAATGAAGATAGGATTAACTTCTCTCTCAGGTCTTTTCATTAAACTTAGGCTCTTACCAGCCTGGCATGGTGATGCATGCCTATAATCTCAGCACTCTTGGAGACTGAGGCAAGAGATCTCAAGTTCAGGCCCAGTGTGAGCAATTTAGTGAGACCCTGTCTCCAAAAAAAAAAAAAAGGTACAAAGGCAAAGGCCTTGGGTTTAATCCCCAGTAACACACACATATACACACCCGCATGTGCATTATTTAGGCTTTTATCTATGGAATGACAAATATAGGTCTCCTACTATTCTTCCAATGATTTAAATTTTATATTGATTTAATATTTTATATTGATTTAAATTAAGTTTATATTGATAAACTGACATTTCTGTTTATCCTAAGGACCAGACCATCTTATTTTAGAGCCATCTAACTTACTTTCAAATTTATCCTGAGAGATTTATATTTTTAGCTCTATTACATTACACCACTGCTTTAAAAAACTGTGACTATCAATGACATGAGATAAATTTTTGGTTTAAAATTTTTTTCTTCTAACCAATATCACTTGGTATACACTGGTTTAGCTATATATTTCTGGGAGTTATAATTTGGAGATTAAAAAAAATATTTTGCTTAAGAGTTCAAGATTTAGGGCTGAGGATGCAGCTCAGTGGTACAGTGTTTGCATATTATGTAGGAGGCTCTGGGTTAGATGCCCAGCACCACCAAAATGGGGGGGGGGTGGAGAGAAGAAAGGGGAAATATTCTTAGGATCTGATTAAAGTTTCACTTAATTATGTTATTCAGATTATATTATTCAGCCCTTTCAATAAAACTGGTGCATCACTGTAAAACAATAGAATCTTTACTGATTAATTAAGACAAAATAAAAGTGAAAAGTCTAACAGTGATAGGTATGTGTGTCAAGGAAAAATAATTACATCAGTATTTCTGGAGGAAAGGCAATATGATTATAAAACTAAACAAATGAAAGGATAAAAATGATTAAGGAAAGTTACAAAGAGTAAAGAAAAAATGAGAAGTCAAAAATTAGAATTTGAGTAGCAAGTTGCAGGTTCTTCACCCTTTCCCCACCCCACATATTTTTATCATTGGGAGATTCTTTTTGTAAAAGTCTTTGATTTCTCATGGTTTACTAACATTTGCAATGATTCACTTATATTTTGTTATAAATTTGTAATTTTAATCCTTCAATTTTATAATAGCTTTGATCCAAGATAATATAGTTTATAAAATGAATCATTTAAACAAGTTATTTCCTACCTTTTAGCCAGAAATAATTCATTTTATTTTTCCCTAATTTCTATCCATCTGAAAAGATACTATACAGTCCATCTGTTATGGTATAAAAAAGCCATTAGGTACCTTAAAATAGATAGCTATCAGATAGTGCATCATATGTTCTTAAGAAGTTTTTATTGGTTATTTGTATATGAGACAGAAAAAAGTTTACCTATATTTGAACTTGCATTGAAATGATATAATTTTCTCTCCACTAGAATTAAGAATAGAATGGCTTAGTCTGGATATAAAAAAGCTCTGATATATATATTAACAAACAACACCAGTTGACTTCATAAAAATTTGCTACAAATCTTAAAAGGCAAAATAGGCATCCTTGTCGCTACTGGGCTATATCTAAAAAACAAATTAAAACAAACAAAAATATGTTTTCCTCTTAAAAACAATGTACATTGTAAAATAACCCGTGATTTCATCCCTATGCAGTTTTGTTTACTACTCTTTTAAACTATTTTACTTTGAGTATATGTTATTTTGAATATTTCCCCATAACATTTATTATTAAACATTATTTATAAGATTATAGAATAATTCATATATATATGAATTCATATATATATATTCAGTAATGCATATCATGTTATTTAACCACACACATTAAGAGCATTTCTAATTTTTCAAAAATATACTCTTTGATGAGTCTCTGAAAATTTCCTTTAGTCAGATTTCTAGAAACAAAATGAGTAGTTAAAATACAAATGTTAAAGTTCTCCCTCTCTCTCTCTGGGCACATAATATAAATACATACATTTCAAGCAAATGCATGCCCTTTACTTCAAAGGTTATATAAATTAATTAATATTCCTATTATTGTGGGTAGGACTACTCATGTCACTATTCAATACACAATAACTGTAACTTTAAAATAACTATCAATTTGATTGAAACATTTGTGTTATGGTTTTAGTTTTCTAGGCAGGGCACATTTTATTTCATGTATTTCTTGCTGCATGTATTTCTTTTATGTAATGCTTCTTCCTGTCCTTTACTCTTTCCATTGTTTTTTCCAACAAGATTAGAAGAACTTTTTGAAGCTATGAACTCTGGCAGATTTGTTATAAATATTTTATTTTCATATTAGCTCCATAAAAAGCTGCTTAGGGCCAGGGTTAGTTAAGTCTACTCCTGCTGTAGCACCAACACACAGATACATGTACACTAAAAATATTCACTGCACGAATTTCTGAATTAATTGTGTTTTCTCCTTAGTGAAAGTTTAATGTATAGGAAAAGCTGATAATCTTGAAATTTTGGGTCTGAAAATATCTGATTATTTTTAGAATATATGTATGATTTTAAAATATAAAGTATCACAGAACAGTTTAGTTTGAGATACACTGTATTAAAGTCATCAATGAGATGAATAGTTATACAGATTTGAATCATGACTGTATCTAATTAATTTTGCTGATGAAATGATGGCACAAATCATTATAGCGGGGTTGCTTTTGCACATTGTACATTCCAAACCATTGAAAAATGTATAGGAATCAAATCTATTCCATTACACCAAAAGTCAATATTCTTAATTTCACTATTTCTTGTATCATTGTAGTTCACATCCCTATGTTCCTCTAAGTTGAACAAAGCTCATTTGTATGCCAAGAGAAATCAATACCCCATTTAACAGACAAGACTGACCTAAATAAAAGATATTTAGTGAAGTTATATTTTCAGTTGATAATCTCAACTATATAAGAATGTAAAAAAGCTGAAATAAATAAATGTAGTTTTCTATATTAATTGAAAATTAATAAGATATCTGAAAGTATAACAATATATACTGAGCTGGGAGAGCAACTATGCCAAAGAAACAAGCTTATAGGTTTAGGATGGACTTTAAAGGGTATTCCATTTAGTATCCTGATGTTACAGATATAGAAACTGAGCTTTACCAGTTTCCATAAAATGGCAGACTAGGACTCACACTGGATATTTAGTTTCTCATAATATGTTAATTTTGAATACTGACTTCACTAGCTTTTCAAATGATTTTCAGTCCATATTTTTTAAATGCCTGCCAATTAATCATTTAAGTACAAATGCTAACAACAGCTTCTTCCAGTATGTCACTAAATTGAATTAATAAGGATGCAAAAATGATCCATTACTGGTATCCAAGATAATTATAGGAATCAAGTGCCTAAAAGTCCTGGATACTTTAACAAAGAATTAATACAAGTAGATCAGTTTAATTAAGAGAATATTCCAAAAATATGTAACTTACAGGAGATTCTCTACAGCACTGTTTATCAAACTGGAAAATAAAAAATAACTAAAATATCTAAAATAGGGCCTGATGAAAAAACTATGTTACATAAATAAATCAGAATATAAAACAATAATTGAAGTAATTTTGTAGAAGATAATTTAATACGTGTAAAGATGTTCATGACATAGAAAAATGTTCAAATTAGTAAGTAAGCAAGATAGATTCAAATCTTATAGACAATTTAATAATAATAGCCAACATTTATTGAGTACCTATAAGTCAAATACCATAGTAAGTGATTTATATGCAGTGTTATACTTAGTTCTTAAAACAATCCTAGGAGACAAACAATATTACAATGGTAGTAACCACTTACTTTCCAAATGACTGAGATGTGTTCCAAAATAATGTTCGGCTAAAAAGATCCATTCAAAGTGCAAGACAGACCAACAGATTTTAATGTATTAGAATATGGAATGGCCCCAAAGTTTCATTTTTACCATTGTATTAACCATTTCCTAGCAAAGGTTTCAGATTTCATATTTCAAATAACCTTTTACATTTTGACTAACAGTTATAAATTTTTGGTATAGTATTAAAAATCCATTATTATCTGCAAATGCTAATAAAATAGTATGTTCTTTTCTAACTACAAGGTAGGTCTGTTTCTTCATCCTCTTCAACAAAACAAACATATTCCAACAGACTGAGCAGGGGCAAATATGAGCACACACTTGTCTTCTATTAAACCAGCCTTCAACATGTATTTGTTTTTATTTTTTTTTATTTTAAAGAGAAAAAATAAAAATAATAATAAAACAGAGTTTCAAAACAGGCTGTTACTTCAACATGTATTAGAAAAAATGTAAAATAACACTATTCTTTCCAGTAGATTTTTTGGGGTTTTGAAAATATACTTAGCTTTTTCATAAAAACATATTAATATGTGAAGGCTTTATTATCATTATTTTAAAACCATAAATATATAAATAAATTTCTCAGTTCTAACTTCTCATCCAGTTTATATTTTTAGATACAACCCACAATAACAGAAAGTACTTGGAATCCTTAATAATTTTTAATAATACAAAGAAGTCCTGAGACCAGTTTGAGAGCTGTTGGATTTGACCCGAAACAGTGAGATAATTATTATTTAACATTCCTTAGATGGAGTAGTTAACTTTTCAGAAAAGAAAATGGTTTTTTTTTTTGGTTGTTGTTCAGAGGATGTAGTTTTGATTTCACTATTTCAATGGTTTTCAATCTTTTTGTTATTTGTTGATTCTACATGTACAACCCATAAATTTCTATAATGTCATTAACAGCTGAACAGCTTAATACGCCAGTGTTGATTTAAATACAAAAGCAAAGAAACCTGATGGTTAGCACAGTATTCTGATTTTGTTTAGACTCTTAAAAATAGTAGAAAATAATTTCCCTGTGCCAGTTAGTACCTTGATTTGTATGGCTAAAATTATAGCAACTAAGTGAGATTATGTAGAGACATGAGGATCAATCTCAAGTTTAGCAGTGGACTAGCAATATCACATAATTGCCCTGGTATTCAAAGGAAAATGGTGACAATATGGATGAGTTTGTAGAAACCAGTATTACTAACAGAAAATCTAACAGGAACTATTATGGAGATGTTGGATCAGTGACGTCATTTTTTTTGGTTTGTTTTGTGGGTACCGGTGGTCAACCTCAGGACCTCACGCACCAGAAGGCCTCCGTGCTGCTGAGCGATATCACCGGCCCTTTTTTCGTATGTGGGTTCCGGGAGTCGAACTCGGGCCCTAGCGCTTGCCAGGCAGGCACTTATGCCGCTGAGCCATCTCATGGGCCCCCAGTGATGTCAGTTTTAAAAGTAAAGGAAATCATTCTGGCTTTCACATTCACACATTAAAAACCTTGTGTTTAAGAAAACAGTTTATCTAGAGTAGTCTAAATTGTTTTACTCAAAGAACAATAACAAATCTACAAAGGGATCAGAATTCTATATTTTGTTTGAAAACAAAATTATACATTAGTGTATTAAGGGAACATGCCTTTCATAGAAAGATATTTTTATACTATAAAATTATTGTATAAATATTAGCTCAATAAGATATTAATAGTGTTTATATTTTCTTCCTAAGAGGAAAAGAATCTACTTGTTAGTCAGTCTGGGAAATTCTGTTCTAACATTTATGGTTTAATATGTGACTAAAGACTACATTAACTTTTTAAAAGTTAAACTTCAGGTGCTTAGTGAATAAAAAGATAATAAAATTGGTCTTTACAAAATATTCTTAGCTGGGTGTGGTGGTTCATGCCTATAATCCTAGTACTCTGGGAGACTGAGGGAGGAGGACCAAAAGTTCAAGTCCAGGCCGGGCAACTTTAAAATTTAGGGCGAGCCTTTCTTTAAAAAAAAAAGAAAAAAAGGGCAGGGGATGTAGCTCATTGTGAAGGTACTAGATTCAACCCCCAGTACTGTGGGAAAAAAATTTAGAAGAGAAGTTATCTGTTATAGTTAAATCTTTCAGGAAATCTTTTCTGGAAAACTACCATCATTTTACAACTTGAGCCTTCTAGATACTGCCTACACTCCTTTAAAGAGAATCTACATACCACTTTGTTGGCGTTACTGTATTTTACTTAGGATAACAAAAGACTAAAATCCCAAGTTTGTTCTCAAAAAAGTATTTTACTGTCATAAATCAATACCAGTGAAAATAATTTATCATTTCAAATTTCATTAAAAGAAAATGTCTGATATAAAAAAATGGACATTTTACCTATATACATTGAAATATGTTATTTTAGCAAATAAATATTTGCTGGAGAAAATGCCATTCTTTAAGGAATTCGTTAGAAAATATACTACATGGTTGTCTTCATTACATTGTGCTAAAGAACTTAAGTATATTTTATAGATATAACTTGTTCTTATTATAGATGGAGAAGCCTAAAGGATCAAAGCACAGTTTACGATACTATATTGAAGTATGCATATAAAACGTTAATCCAAAATAATGCTTATTATAGAAACATACATGCAAACGGACAGTAACTGTTTTGCTTAATACTGTCAGGTGATAAAAGCTACAGAGGGAAAGACTGGGACTATTCGTTTTGAATCATAACTTGGTTATTTAACCATTCTAAGTTTCAAATATTTGGAGGTGGTAGTGGTCCTGGGGATCATACCCAGGGCCTCATACATGCTAAGTAAGTGCTCTACCACTGAGCTATACCCTATACCCTCTTATTTTGAGTTTCTATAAAGATTCAGTTAAGTATTTCTGAAGATTATTCCCATAATATTCTGTACTTTTGCTGATCAATTGTGACATTTAATTATGCTTTATTATAATTTGTAGTTGCCTATTTTATCTGTTTGTAAAGGCAGGAGTCAATGTCTTTTTTTTTTCCTTTAGTTTTTTGGATACAAGATCTCACTGTGTAGTCCAGGCTGGCCTTGAACTCACTAGGAAACCCAGGCCAGCTGCAAACTCATGGCAATCCTAGTGCCTCAGTCTGCCAAGTGCTGGGATTATAGACATGCACTACTATGCCTGGCCTGGAGTCAATGTCTACTTGTTCACACTTGCTTTCTTACTACTAAGGAAAGACTAATAAACTTGTTAAGGACATAGGTATTGTTGGTTTCATAATAGATACAAAGCTATATTAAATAACTTGCCTAATATTCTGTGGTCATTAAGTAGAGGAACAAGCATTTGAATCCAGGTCTTCTATTTCAAGTTAAGTTCTCTTTCTTTCTTTCTTTCTTTTTTTTTTTTTTTTTTGTGGGTACCGGGGGTCGACCTCAGGACCTCACGCGCCAGCAGGTGCCTGTGCCGCTGAGCGATATCACCGGCCCTTTTTTCGTATGTGGGTTCATGGGAGTCGAACTCGGGCCCTTGCACTTGCCAGGCACGCGCTTACGCTGCTGAACCATCTCACCGGCCCTAAGTTCTCTTTCAAACGCAGTTCATTCAAGACTCCATGGTATTTCCCTTTTTTTTTTTGTACCGGGAATCGAACTTATGACCTTGCGCTTGCCAGGCAGGCGCTGTGCTGCTGAGCTATATCCCTGGCCCTCCATGGTATTTCTGATGCAAAGAAAATTCATTTCATTTGCACATATATTTGTGTACATGACAGACTCTGTATGCTTGATCTGAAATACAGAAAATGGATTTTTATGGGCCTTGGGCAACACTAATATGTTTTAAATTATAAGTATTACAACCAGGATTCAGTAAAAGTAAGAATTTCAAGCTTAAATTTCATTTCCAATTTTGTGTTGCATGTCATTTTTGAATGTCTCACACATACCTCAGATTGAACACACTCATCATTGAAATGTATTATTACCTCTTTTCTTTTACCCTGAAAACTTGCTGCTTCTCTTTTATTCCTCAATACAATGTCATCACCTATCCAATATCTTAAATGAGAATCATTTGACTTCTTTTCTGCCCCCAAATTTTATGCTATAAAAATTAAAGTAAGTAATTCACCTATAATAGAGGTAAGTGCTAAAATCTATAGCGTTGAAATCTCAATCAGTAGAGAAAGGGGGAAAAAAAGACATTATTTAAAATGAAAAGAAATGATATTTGTAATTGGATACTGAAGCTACTGAATTAAGACTAATTGTATACTATAAAAAGTTTTACCCTGAAAGTTCTTGACTGCTGACAAGTCCCCTTAAAATTACTGCTGAATATAATTCTTAAAATCTCCAGGCAGCATAAAAGCTCATGTTTGATTTTATCCATCCTTCATGCCACAATCTTCTTAGCAGTCCCACCTCACTCTTTCTAAATGAGGTTTTCCTGCTGTACATTTTGTTTCTTCTTGCTGTGTATTTCAATTTATAATTGTAACTTGTGGTGCATTATAGTTATTAAATTCTTTTATCTTCAGGCTTATTTTAACATACCTTTGACTAAACTGTAAGCTCCATGAAGACAGAAGATGTATCTGTCACTGATATTAAAGCACTTAAAAGTGTACCTAAAACTCAATAAAGCAGTCTTATAGCTTATGAATTTTTTATTAGAAAGACTAACTTCCTTTACTTCTTTTAAATTACTAGTATTCAAAGTAGTTTCTTTTATTATATTAGAAATCTAATTCAGCATTTAATGTTTATCTAGAAATTATATAAAGGAAATAATTTCATATTTAAGGTGTATAATCTAGTATTGGTAAAAATAACCTAAAAGGAATACAGTTTTATTCTTAAATACAAATATAGTGTTTTATTTGAACTCATCATCAATTTGGACATTTAAATGTTATCTAAGAAAAAAAAATGTCAAAACAAGTCATTCACTGCCCTCCAAACTTGGTGCCCAAATGGCATTTATTTTATGTCTAGAATGTTCATGCAATTTTTCTTCTTGAGGCTTTACAACCTCAGTTTTTTTAAATGATAAAATGAGTATCATTTATTTTCGACACATCTAAAAACAATGATATACAAGGGTAACACTATGAAGACTTTTCTGAGAAAGTTGTATTATGTAATGGAAAACAAACTGTACTACTGACATCAAGACCTGTGTGAGATCACTTCTAGTCAAACGCAATTATAACATTCATAAAACTGATAGAAGAGTTGGAATTGATGAAGGCAGATGTACAAGTCCTAAAAATTGAAGATGGGGGAAAGAGGCACAGTTTGAAAAATTAACTGTCAGATCCTTAGAAAAGATTTAGTATGTAGCCTGATATCTAATACCATGTGTCATTAAATAAGAAAAGGTTTTACTATTAGTCTTTTGATACCATGTTGGATCCATCACATAGAGAATTTGAAAGCACAAATAACTAAATTAATCCAGAGAAGGGAGACTTCAGGGAAAAGTAGTCACAGCATTACTAAGTTTGCTAATTTATCATATACACAAAGATATGAGGCAGCAGATAAACTGTCTAATCTTTCCCCCACTGCAATTTGTGACATATAAAAAAATAAAACTAAGAAACTCTTTGTCCTTTCCCCAAAGGTTGGCATTAAAACTTTCTAATAAATTTAGATTTGTTTCCAAATATTAGGCAGCAATATTCCAAGTTGAGGATGTTTGAAAAAATTTGGAATGATACTAGAGCAGGGAGCTACCCCAGCCTGGACAAGTTAAAAAAAATACCCTTGATGACAGTATTTCATTCATCTTGCAGATGACTGGCCCAAAACACATTTACCCTTGAGATAAAAATATTACTTTATACTGATGAATGAACTAAAAAATTCACAGGTCTACAACAAAGACGAGCTACAGAAAGAGATACCTTCAGCTGTAATATAGTAAGCATTTTGCATGAAATTTCTATTGTCCTACAAGTGGCCTACCTAGTATGACAATTTATGAAACAATGGGTGGTAACTATCTTATATCACATTCATTTCCTAGTATCTTGCATGCAATCTAACCTTGACAAGCAGCAGGAAATACTAGTTAGTTATTTCAGATTTCATAGTACAGCAGTTATAAGGTATCAAAGAACTGTACTTACTTTTGGTGTTGGGCAGGAAGCTGTAGAAAGGCGAGATGTAGCTTGAGCACGAGGCGATTCTGAAGGAGTAGTGCTGAGTGAGGCTGTGTCTCGTGGGAGCACCTGAACACCACGAGAAATGATGGAGTCTGGAATCTGAACAAAGGGAACAACTAGAGTTCAATATTCTGAAAATGTCAACAATATATAAAATCAATACCCACATCTACTTTTAGATTTTGGCATTCTTTGCTGCTCAGCCCTCATGTAGTGGATATGAATTATGGTTAGATATAAACATATCCACTGATCGCAATTGGATAGAAACTTCAAATTTAAAATATGTCTGAAAACACTTTTATATGAGAAGTAGTACAGCAATGTGGTTAGTAGTAAAGTGTATCACTTATAATCTGGCTCTGTTATTTAATAATTTGAAAATTTGAACAAGGTATTTAATTCCTAGTTATTTTCCATTTCCTTTTCAGATTCATTCTCCAGCATTCTTCATCCTCTTTTCTTCTAAATGACCTGTCTGGACAGCATCAATAAACAATTTTGTGCTCCTTGTTTTTAGCCATTGGGTGGCACTGGCAGAAGACTGAGGGTGAGAGGAGAATAGATCCACAATTTATTTATCTGGTTCCCTCTCTACCAGGTCAACATAGGTTAGCAGTGCCTTTCAACTCAAGACCACAGCTCCTTCTTATTTACACCAGTTCTTTTTCTAGATTTCAATAGATTACTGGAATTATCTTGATTTCCATTGCCATAGCAGAGCTAGGAACATTAATGGTTCACTGTTACTAATCTCATGGTAGTCCATGATGCTTTGCTATTTTCCCAAAATTCAACCTAAACCTTTGAAAACAGGATAGGCCCTCATAAAATCTTTTAAATTATCCATTAAGTGTGCTATCTCACTTCTGCTAAGGCTACAGTGAATATATCATTTTAACCTCCATTTCTTTTAAGTGAAAAACAAGGATAATATTCGCCCCACTGGCTTACCGTTAGGGCTTGTATCTAGATGTCCTCCCCAAAGCCTCATGTGGTCATAGGTGGGGTTTTTAAGAGGTGGCTGGATTTAGGGTGTGTGGATATGGATTAAGGGTATGATACTAGGATTAAGGGTGTGGATAATGGAAAACCCAAACTGGGTGTGAGTGGCACCAATCAAAAGGCTTGTAGCCTGGACAGAATACAAAGGTACAGAAAGAAGGCAGGCTGCTACTGCTTGCTACCTTCAGCCTGCCACGCCACGAACTTTTTCTCCTTTGTGATGCCCCTCTGCCATGCCACCCTGCCTTGGAATCAGCAGATTACAGAATGAAACGTCTACAAACTGTGAGCCAAAATAAACCTTTCTTCCTTTAACTTGTGGGTATCAGGTATTATGTTCCAGCAGTGAGAAAAGTAACCAAGACACTTACTGTGAAGCTTAAGTAAAATAATGTACTTCAATTATTTAGCACTTTGAAATGGTAAATATTTAATAATGGCTATTATTATTATATTACACCTATCAATATTGTAAAGACTGGTATAATTATCACTATTTTAACAATAGACAAACATCAGGACAAATAATGTAGAATATTTTTAATATTATTAATATTTATGTTGATTACAAAGTTTATTATTTTAGGCTATGTATAATTTAGTTCATATTTTGGGCTAGCAGTAATGGGCATAGATCTATTATTCTAAGAATGGAAACTTAAGCACTTTCAAGTTTTGTGCATAAGACTTTCTTTTTGTGGTGCTGTGGATCAAACCCAGGGCCTCATGTATGCCAGGCAAGTGCTCGATCACTGAGCTACATCTGCAGCACTGTGCACAAGACTTGAAACACAAATCACAAAGAAACAAGCCATTAACAAATATCACTTACTACATGAAAAGAAGGAATAAATAGCCAGACTTGGTGACTAGAAAGGTACTCCTTATATTTTGCATCAATTTCCTTCTCATAAAGTATATATTTCCAAAGAAGTGACTTTTATTTAGTTTTTACACCAACATCCTCAATACCCATAATATTGCCACTATTTCAGTGCTTGATATTTTATGTGACTTATGAATAATATAAATAGAATGACAAATAATGGGAATTTTGGAAAGAAAAATGTCTGCATTTGGCAGTATATTTGAACAATGGATTGCGAGAGTTTTAAGAAATAAAGATGGTGCACTTTACAGGAGCTATTTCTTGACACTTTTGTTTACTAAAAAAGGTCATATATTGGAAAGGTTAAATGCCTCTTTTACGGCATACATGACATTGAGTCCCTCTCATTTATAGCAATAGCCAGCCACACTTCTACAACATTTATCAATGTGATAGCTTGATTAATGACTATTTCTTATGCTAGATCGGACTGTCATGATGAAACTGTGTTTTTGTTACTATTTTAAATCCAGTACCATTCTAATGAAGTACATTACAAAAAGTAATGTCTGTATGTCAAAAGTACAGAAAAAAAGAGATAAAATTGAAGGCTGTATGAGAGAAATGCCAAGTCATTTACAAATGGCAAATCTATCAAATACCTGCAGATTTCTCAGTAGAAACTCTAAATGCTAGGAGGGCATGGAATAATGTACTTCAAGCCCTGAAAGAAAATAATTGACAACTTAGATTATTATATCCAATGAAGCTTTCCTTCAGAATCAAAGGAGAAATAAAGACCTTGTGAGATAAACAGAAACTAATAGAATTTATAATCACAGAGGCTGCATTGCAGAAGATATGTAAAAAGACAGCACATACAGGAGAATAGTAGACAAGCAAATGAGTATTATGAAAGAATGAAACGCCAGAAAAATAACAAAACGATAGTAATTAATATGTATACTTCAATAATAACCATGAGTGTAAATGGTCTTAATTAGCCAATTAGAAGACCCAGACCAGCAGACTGTATTAAAAAAATAATACCAGGGCCGGTGATATAGCTCAGTGGCATAAGCACCTGCCTGGCAAGCACAGGGTCCTCAGTTCGACTCCTGGTACCCTCATATAACAAAACAAAACAAAACAAAACAAAACAAAACAAAACAAAACAAAACAAAACAAAACCAACTAAATACATTGCTGCTTTCAGGAAACACACCTCAATGGCAAAGATATATACAGATTGGAAGTAAAAGGATAGAAAACAATATTCCATGCAAATCAAATTTGAAAGCTAGCAGAAGTAGCTATACTCAACATCTGACAAAACAGACTTCAAGGCAAAATTAGTCAGAAGAAACCAAGTAGGACATTACTGGAAAAAGCAACAATCCACCAAAAAGAAATAACAATCATAACAGACATTTTTACACATGGTGGTGCAACCAATTTTATACCACAAACAACACTTGACTTAATGGAACAGGTAAGCCCCAATGCAACAATAAAGGATAACTTCAATACATTTCTTTCACAAATAGGTCATCCACAAAACAGACAAACAAACCAATAGCAGAGTTAAAGTACACTACAAATCAAATAGACTGAATGGACATCTACAGAATATTCCATCCAACAACAGCAGAATATAGTCTTTACAGCAGATCACAGAACTTTCTCCAAAACAGAACATACTTTAGGTCATCAAGCCACTTATAACAAATAAAAAATTCTGAAGTAATTCCATGCATCACATTAGATAAAACTAGAAGTCAACAGCAAAATATACTTCAGGGGGCCGGTGATACAGCTCAGCGGCATAAGCGTCTGCCTGGCAAGTGCAAGGTCTTGAGTTCAACTCCCAGTACCCACATGAAAAAAAAAAATATATATATATATATACTTCAGGAACTACACAAACACATGAAGATGGAACAATATACTTTTGTATGACCAGTGATTCACTGAAGAAATCAGAGGTGAAACTAATCTAATGATGCATCTTAAGGTCTTATTAACACAAGAGCAAACCAAATACAAAACTAATAAAAGGAAAAAATAATAAAAATTGGAGCTGAAATTAATGAAACTGAGACGAAAAGAAAAACACAAAAGATCATGAAGCAAATTGGCTCTTTGAAAAGATCAAGAAGATTGATAAAACCTTAGCCAAATTAACCAAAAGAAAGAGAAAAAGCCAAGATAAAAAGGGGATATTAATAAAAGTTAATACTGAAATCCAGAGGATTATAAGGGATTATTTTGAAACCTTATATTGCAATAAACTGGAAAATCTAGAAGAAATGGATATATCTTTAGACACATATGACTTACCAAAATTGAACCATGGGGATATAAAAACCTAAATAGATCAGTAACAAGTAATGAGACTGAAGCAGTAATAAAAGAGATGCTGAGAACCAGACAGATTCACTGCTGAATTTTACCAGAACTTTAAAGAACTAATATCAATGCCTCCCAAATTATTCCATGATGTAGAAAGGGAAAGAACACATTCAAACTTATTCTGCAAAGCCAGAATGGATAAAGAATCAACGAAAGAAGAAAACTAGACTAATATCCATGATGAACTTAGATGCCAAAATCTTCAGTACAACTCTTGAAAATAGAATTCAACAACACATTAAAAAAAGATCACATAGGGTAATCGAGTTGGTTTCATTCCAGCAATGCAATGATGGTTCAACATATGCAAATCAAGAAATGTAATGAACCACATAAATAGAATCAAGGACACAAATCATGTGATAAATCTCACAGATGCAGAAAAAGCCTTCACCAAATTTAACATCTCTTCATGTTAGCTGTGATGAAAGTAGGTACTATAAAAAAATCTTATCTCAATATAATCACAACTATATATGATGAACTCACAGCCAACATAACACAGAATTCAGAAAAATTCAAAGGTTTTCCTCTAAAATAAGAAATGAGACAAGGATGTCTACCCTTACCACTCTTGTTTATCACAGTATTTGAAACTTTAGCCAGAGAAATTAGGGAGTAGGAAGAGATAAATGAGATATTAATAGGAAAGGAGGCAGTCAGATTATCTCTGTTTTCAGATGATATGACCTTCTCAAATAAGACCAAGAAGACTTTTTGATCTGATAAATTCAGCAAAGTGGCAGGATTCAAAAATCACATTCAAAAATCTATAGATTTTCTTTTTTTTTTTTTTTTTGTGGGTACTGGGGGTCCAACTCAGGACCTTGCATGCCAGCGGCACGGGTGCCTGCGATATCACCAGCCCTTTTTTCGTATGTGGCTACTGGGAGTCGAACTCAGGACCTTGCACTTGCCAGGCAGGCGCTTATGCTGCTGAGCTATCTCACCGGCCCCTAGATTTTCTACATACTAATAATGAACATACTGAGAAAGAAATCAGGAAAACAATTTCATTCACAATAGCTTTTATAAAACACCCAAGAAATACCTAGGTACTAGCATAAAGACAGATACATATACCAATGAAATAGAATAGAAACAAATCTGTGTAGCTACAGCCATCTGATTCTTGACAATGGTGCCAAAAACACACACTGAAGAAAAAGCCTCTTTTCCAGCAAATGGTGCTGGAAAAATTAGACATTCATACACAGAAGATTGAAACTAGATCCCTATTTCTCACCATGTACAAAAATCAATTCAAAATGTATCAAAGGTCTAAGTGTAAGACCTGCAAATTAAACTGCTAGAAGAAAAGATAGGGGAAACACTTCAAGACATAGGAAGAGGCAATGACTTTCTGAATAAGATTCCAATAACACATGAAATAATTACAAGAATTGACAAAAGGGATTGCATCAAATTAAAAGTCTTATACAGAACAAAGAAAACAATTAACAGAGCAAACAGACAGCTTATAGAATGGGAGAAAATTTCTGTCAGATATTCTTCTGGCAGAGGATTAATAGCCAGAATATATGAAGAACTCAAAAAAATTAACATCAAAAACACTAAGTAACCCAATTAATAAATGTGAAAATGAACTGATTATACACTTCTCAAAAGAAGTACAAATGACCAATGAAAAAATAGCAATCAGGGAAATGCAAATCAAAACTAGATTGAGATTCCAACTCATCTGTCAGAATGACTATCATCAAGAATACAAAAAATGCTAATGAGGATGCAAGGAAAAAGAAACACTTATACTACTGGTGGGAATGTAAATTAGAATAGCAACTATGGAAATCAGTCTGCACATCTCTCAAAAAAACTAAAACAGAGCTACCATATGATCCTACTGTACCATTCCTCAGTATATACTCTCCAAATTAAAGTAAGTATACAATAGAGATATCTGCACACTAATGTGTAATGTAGCACAATGCACAATAGCTAAACAATGGGAACAGCCTAGGTGCACATCAATGGATGAATGCATAAAGAAAAAGAGGCATATGTGGAACAAATGTCACTTGAAGGATAACGGTATTAGGCCTGGAGACCATAATGTTATGTGAAATAAACTAAACTCAGATAAATATTGCATGTTTTCTCCTAAATGTGGAATCTAGAAGAAAAAAAAGAGGTAATAAGAAAGTAAAAGGGAGACTATTAGAGAATGGGAAGGAAATCAGGGAGGAGTAAAAGACTCAGGAGGTAAGTCAGGGTGGAAATAATCAAAGTGTGTTTTTTATATATATATATGCCAAAATGAAACATTGTTCCATATAAATAAAATGTAATAATAAAAATTAATAAATAAAAACTAAAAAATTTAAACTGATACATAAAAACATAAAAATCATGTGTGTATATATAGGGTATCATGTATTTGTCTTTTGGTGCCTATCTTATTTCATTTACCATAATGATCTCCATATGCATCAATGTTTCTGTAAATGCCAGGATTTCATTCTTTTTATTGTTGAATAATGCAAATAGACATTCCGAAGTTAAAAATTATGACTGAATTGAAAAAATTCACTAGAGGGGCTCAGCAGAATTGAGCCAGCAGAATTACTGAAGTTGAAGACAAGTCAATGGAGATTATGTAGTCTAAGGAGCAGAACAAACAAACAAACAGCAAAAACAAAACAAAGCAAAATGAAACAACCCCCCCAAAACCAAAAAACAAAACAAAAAACAAAAAACACCGCTCAGGACAGAAAAAAACCGTGGGAGAAAATTTAGTCTACAAAGATGGTTGGTCCCGGAAGAAAAGCAAAGAAAGAGGCAAAGAGATAAAGAGATTATCTGAAGAAACAATGCCTAAAAAATTCCCATATTTGGTGAAAGATATTATTGACACAAATACTGAATAACTTCAAAATAAACTAAAAATGTTTGGCACATTATGATCAAACTATCAAAAGTGACCGAGACAAAATTCTGATCATCAAAAATTTAACTGCTGATTTCCCAACCATATTCACGAAGCCATGAGACTCAGAAGGCTGATATTAAAAATTCTGAAAGTAAAAATGTGTCAACCAAGAATTTTATATCTGGTCAAACTATGCTTATAAAGCTGAAGGAAAAAAATTAAGAATCCCTGATAAACAGAGAGAGAGCTACTGCTGGTGGACCTGTCTTACAAAAAACCAAAACGGAAGTCCTTTAGGCCAAAATGAAAGGATATCAGCAGTAATTGGAATTCACATGAGGAAATAAAATTCTGCATGGGTAAAGTATTCTATATAGATGAATGTAAAAGTTATTATTATGTCCAGTTACACTTTCTCTTGGTGAGCCAGCAGCAAGAAGTAAAAGAGGCATTGAGACTATGACTTACAGTTATAAACTGACCACTTAAAAGACTTCAGGGAAGATTAAAAATGGTGGAGTAAAGACCTCACAAAACTAGAAAAAAAATAGTTCTAAAATTTATATGGAACCATAAGAGACCCAGAATAGCAAAAGCAATCCTGGGCAAGTAGAACAAAGCAGAAAGTATCACAACCCCTAATTTTAAGTTATACTACAAAGTTACAGTGATGAAAACAGCAATGGTACTGGTAAAAAAAACCAAACCAAACCAAGACAAAAAACAACAAACAAACACACAAACAACCCCCCAAAAACAAAAAAAAACTCAGAACAAGACAACAATAACGAAACAACAAAAAACAACAACAAAACCCAACATGTGGATCAATGGTACAGAATAGAGGACACAAAAACAACCCCGGACATATTCAGCCATCTGGTCTTCGACAAAGGGACCAAAAACATATGCTAGAGGAAAAAGAGCCTGTTCAATAAATGGTGCTGGGAAAACTGGAAGGCATGCAGAAAATTGACACATATCTCTGGACACATATCTCTCACTGTGCAGTAAAATAAAATCAAAACAGATCAAAGACCTAGATATTAAAACAGAAACAATCTGCTTGAAGATAAAATAGGTAAAACTTGTGAAGATATAGGCACAGGGAAGAACTTTCTGAACAGAACTCCAACTGCATAAGAAATAACACCAGGAACCAACGAATGGAATGATTATATCAAATTAAAAAGCATCTGCACGGCAAAAGAAACAACCAGCAGAATGAAGAGACAAGTTACAGAACGGGAAAATTTTTTGCTAGCTACTTCTCAGACAGAAGACTAATATCTAGAATATATGAAGAACTTAAAAAATCAGACCCCCACCAAAATAAAAGACTTGATTAAAAATGGGCAACTGAAATCAATAGGCACTTCTCAAAAGAAGAAGAACAAGTGGCCAATGAACACATGAAAAATGTTCACCATCTCTGGTCCTTAGAGAAATGCAAATTAAAATAATACTGGGATTATATCTTATTCCAGAAAGAATGGCTATCATAAAGAAATCAATAACAAATGCTGGTGAGGCTGCAGGGAAAAATAACCTTCTACATTGTTGGTGGGAATATAACATAAGATAACTACTTTGGAAATCAGTATGGACATCTCGCTAAAAACTAAAACCAGAAACTATGTTTGACCCAGCTACTCCCTTACTAGATATTACCTTGAAAGAATTAAAGACGTTGTACTACAGTGACAGATGCATACCCATGTTTACAGCAGCACAACTCACATTAGCTTAATCATGGAAGCAGCCTGTATGACCAACAACAGGTGAATGGATAAAGAAAATGTGGTGTTTATACACAATGGAGTACTACTCTGCCATAAGGAAGAATAAATTTGAGTCATTTGAAGGAAAACAGATCCACCTAGGGACAATAATGTTAAGTGAAATAAATCAGACACACAAGTTTAAATATCACATGGTTTCTCCTGTGAAAGAACCCTAAGTATGAATATTTTATAGATCAAAAAACAAGATAGATAATGGGGAAACAGGATAAATCTCTTTTCAAATAAGAAGGGGACCATAAGAAGGAGGGAAGGGGAAGGGAAGAAAGGAAAAGTAAAAATAATTAGATGTGTTACGTGCATAAGCCAACTCCCCAAGATAAATGTAATCATTATTTACTGCAAACATGTACTACTAATAAAAAATAACTTTACAACAAACCAGCACTTAAACAAAGGTCAGTATAAAAGTGTACTTTGGTTTGTAAATCCCTTTCCCTATGTATAATTTAAAATAATACCACATAATATGATAATTATATATCCATGTTGATGGGGATGCAATGTATAGATATGTAACTTACAAAAATAATATAAGGAAGGGCTATAAACCAAGTTTTGCATAATATTGAAACTAATTCTGGTATTGATTCAAATTAGATTGTTAGCTAACAGGTTAACTGTAATCCCCAGGACAAACACTAACAAAATAGCTAAAAACCACTTGGTAAAAGAGATGAGAGGAATGAAAATAGTACACTAGAAAATATCTATGAAAAAAAGACAAAGTAGTAGAGGAAATGAGAAATAAAAAAAGACATGACAGAAAGAAAACATATATAAAAATGGAAAAAAATCCTTCCTGATCAGGAATTATATTAAATATAAATATATTACACTATCCATTTAAAAGAGAGAAATGGGCAGAATGGGTTAAAAAAAAAAAACATGATTTAACCATATGGTATATATGAGAGATTCACATTAGACTCCCAAACACACTTAGGTTGAAGTTGAAAAAAAAATATTGGTACTTTATTCCATGCAAAAACCATAACCAAAGAGATCTGCAGAGGCTATAGGAATATCAGACAAAATAGACTCTAAGATCAAAACTGTTACAAAAGAAAAAATATTGCATAATGATAAAAGATCAGTTAATCAAGAAGATATGACAACTGTAAGCAACAACTATCAGTGTTAAAGAGGGAAAAAATTCAATAAGAGTGGGAAACTTACACATACTACTTCCAATAATTGTTAGGATAACTGGTCAGAAGACCAACAAGCATAAAAGAAGACTTAACCAAAAGGGTAAATCAATTAGACCTAACAACCACATAGAGAATACACCTCCCAATAACAGAAAAAATACACATTTTTCTTAAGTGAACACAGATCATTCTACAGGGATGCCTTATATTACAAAATAAGTTTCAGAAAATTAAAAATCAAAAAGAAATTTTGGAAATTTACAAATATGTGGAGATAAAACACTCTTTTTGGTGGTGTTGGACATCAAACCCAGGGCTTTATTTATTTATTTAACTTTACTGTTTAGATGGGGTCTTGCTATGTTGCCCTGGATGGCTTCAAACTCCTGGATTCAAGAGATCTTCTCACTTAGCCTCATGATTGCTGAGAGTATAGGTATGTACCACTATGCTTAGTTAAACACGTTCTTAAACAACCTATGGGAAAAAGAAAAAGTCAAGGGAATATGGAAAAAATTTATAATGAATGAAAATAAAAATATACAAAACTCATGGGATGCAACAAAAACAGTGTTTGAGGGAAATTAATAATCATAAATATTTACTTTAAAAAGAGAAGAAAGATTTTTTTTAATGTGGGTACTAGGAGTCGAACTCAGGACCTCGTGCTTGCCAGCAGGCGCTTGTGCCACTGAGCAATATCACCGGCCCTTTTTTCCTTTATGTGGATACCGGAAGTCAAACTCAGGACCTCGTGCTTGCCAGGCAGGCGTTTATGCCGCTCAGCTATCTCACCGGCCGGAGCAGAAAGATTTTAAATCAATACCTGTCTTTCTACTTTAAAAAAACTAGAAAAAAAGCACAAAGCAATATTGTTAAGAAGATAATAAAGATAGACTGGAGTAAATGAAATAGAGAACAGAAAGACGTTGAAAGTCTCAACAAAATCAAAGTTGGTGATTTAAAAAGTTAACAAAATTGACGAATCTTTAAATAGACTGAATAAGAAAAAGAGAAGACTAAAATTATTAAAATAAGACATGAAAGTGGAGAAGACTAAAATTATTAAAATAAGACATGAAAGTGGGGATTGAGCTTATTACTGATCGTACATAAATAAAAGTGTTTATAATAATATGAGCAGCTTTGTCAACAAATTGGGTAACCTTGATGAAATGGATAAAATTATATAAATGCAAAACTACCAAAGCAGATTCAAGAAACAATAGAAAATATTAATATAACTAGTAATGAGAATGAACCAGAAAAAAAAAAATCATGATAGGTGAAAGCTCAGGATGAGATGGCTTCATTGAGGAATTGCACACTAGGCTTAAAGAATTAACATAGATTCTTCACCAACTTTTCCACAGAACATAAGAGGGAATACTTCCTCATTTAATGGGGCTAGTATTACATTGATAATAAAGAGAAACAAAAACATCATAGAAAAAGAAAACTACAGACCAGTATCCCTGAAAAAACTTCAACAAAAATGGGAAACCAAATCTGGTAGCATATTAAAAGGACTGTACATCAAAACCAAGTGAGATTAATTTCACAAAGTATATCTACCTTGCCCTACAGACTTATACTCCTCTTTCACCCGTCCTTCAATCTTTCCCCTCCAATTGTCCTGCCAAATCATTGTATAAATGGTAATAACAATTGAATATAGGCTGCAAAGAGTATAATAAAGGTTGAATGTGTAAATGCAAAGTCTACCACATATAAGTGATGTATGATTGGATTTGATAAGGCTGTTATAACTAGAAGTAGTTTTTTCCTGAAAACAAAGGGACAAAATCTAAATCACTTAAATTAAATAGCTGTAGTGGTAAATACTATCTCTGGACAAATAAAGTTGAAACACATCATGAGAAGCAGTATCTTACTGAAAAGATCTTCATATCAATTATAAGCTCTCCTACTGGATCTCAACCCTCAGCACCAAAAAAGGGGAAAAATAAAAAAACAAGTATATACTCAGTATCATGAAAATACAAAGCAACAAAAGACCCAAGATGGGGGTGGGTTGGTGCAAACGGAGAGGAAAGAAAACACCAGGTAGCAGAGCTCTATGAATTGTTTAAAGAAGAGATAGAGAAACCCAAGGAGTTCAGAGAACATGAACCCACAGTTTTTGGAATTATCACACAAAATGACAAATGTGGATTTGAGGGAAACAAATAAAAAGTTGGACAAGCTGACCAAAACAGTTCAAAACATAAATGACAACTTTACCAAAGATATAGAATCCATAAAAAGGTATCAGAAAGAAATGCCAGATAAAAAAACTGTATAGACAAATGAATATGAAGCTGACAAAAAAGGGGTGGAGGGAAATAGAAGGGGGCAAAAAAAAATTGAGATGGGTTATGTACATGTACCAATTCCCCACAAAATGAATGCAATCATCATATACTGTAAACATGTACTAATAAAAATTTAAAAAATAAAAGTAAAGACTAACATATAGAACTCATAAATTACAGAAATGATCAGTGTGAAGACAGGGTTTCTGAAATTGAGCACAAAATGATAAATTATGAGAAAGCACTCAGAGAAGCCTCAAAAACGAGAAAAAGATACAAAAACAAGAAAAAGTTATCCAGTAGTTAATAGATGATACTAAGACCAACCTAAGGCTAATTGGAGTGAGAAACTAGAAGATAATACACATGGAATAATTAATTTGCCTTCAGAAATCTTAATAGAAGCTGGGTGTGGTGGCTCACGCCTGTAAGGTTTGAGGCCCACCTGGACTAATAGTGAGTTCAAGGCCAGCCTGCACTACAAAGTGACCCCTGTTTCAAAAACAAACAAACAAACAAACAAACAAACAAACAAACAAAAAAGAAATAATAGAAAAGTTCTCAAATATGAGAAAAGAGTTCAGCATTCAAGTAAGCAAGGCTTACAGAACACCAACCATGATGAGAAAAAGCAGCTTCCCAAGTCATCGTAACTAAAAATGCCAAATGTCCAAAAGAACTCTAGAATTTTAGAAGCAGTCAGAGAAAAACAAAAAAATCACATACTAAGGTAAGCCCATTAAAATTATAGCAGACTTCTCAACACAAACTTTAGAGGCCAGAAGAGCTTGCAATGAAGTATTTCTAGCCTTAAAACCAAAAACCAAAACAAACAACCTCCCCCCAAAAAAACCCTTCAAACAGATTAATATATTCAGCAAAACATTCCTTCAAAATAGATGGGAGAAATACAGACATTTCCTGAAAAAGAACAACTCAAGAGATATATGAATACTGAACCAGCACTCTAGAATAACTCAAAAGTATCCTAGCTAGAAATGATGAAAGGAACAAAAACACAAATCCAGACTAAATAAATATATCAAGCAATGACAACAGAAAAACAAGCAAGAAAGCAAGCAAACAAACAAACGAAAAACAAAGGAGTCAAAACAGACAGAGTGCCATGTTAGGATTTAATCAACACCTCTAAGTAATAACTCTTAATTTTAGTAGGCTCTACTCTCCAATTAAAAGACATAGATTGGCAGACTGGATCAAAAACCAGAATCCAACAGTTTGTTGCATTCATGAAACTTATCTAAAAAGATATTCATAGATTAAAAAAGGATTGAAAACAATATTTCTTAAACCAGGACCTGGAAACAAGCAGAGGTAGGAATTTTAATCTCAGAGAAGGTAAATGTCAAGTTAAAACTGATCAGAAGAGACAAAGAAGGTTCCTACATACTAGTTAATACGTTCCTGTTGGCTTGAACAACCAGTGGTACATGCATGACTATCCCATCAGGAAGCTTGAGATACAGGTGGTACATACATGACTTGGTTCCACACGGCAGCCTGTACTACTGGTGGTACAAACAGACCTAATCACTTTTACTGGTATTTTTACTAATAAAATTTATAAAAAGTCTATAAATGGACCAAATCTAGCTAGTTGCTTAAATTTGAATAATTACCACCCTGATATAAATACTAATCAATAGTATTCACGCCAATTAAAATTATTATAATAATCAATAAATTTATTTCATTAAATGAAAACAAATTTATTTATATTCATTAATAGTTTATCAATAATGAAGTCTCTAAATTTTAACACGGAAATCTTATAAGTACCCCATTACTGGTATATATAATATGCATTTAGAACTGTTTTACCACAAATTAACTGTATTACAATTTTTTATACAATTTTAATGTTTTTCCTTAAGGAACTGTAATATGATGACATCTGGTCTGCTAAATCAACGCTGTTCTTTGCATAGTTATAATCAAAGACCCCCTGAGAAGTAATACAAGCCGTCTGATGGGACAGTCACGCATGTACCACCAGTGGTTCAAATCAGAACAGCCTGGCAGCGAAACACATGAAGTACAGTCCTATCATGAATGTGTTTAGGTAATAATCTAGGAGGAAAAGATAACATTTGTAAATATATACGCAAATACCGGAGCACCTGTCTTCATAAAACAAATACTGTTGAATATAAAAGATGAAACAAACCATAACACAATCACAGTGGGTGACCTCACTTTCACAAGACAGAGCAACCAGAGAAAAAAATCAATAAAGAAATATCAGACCTGAATCACATGCTTGAACAAGTGGACTTAATAGATATCTACAGAGTGTTCTACCTTGTTATGACAGAATACACATTCTTTTCAGAGAACAAGGAACTTTCTCCAAAATAAATCACATACTAGTACAGGAAGAATCAAAATCCCCCTATGTTTCAGACCATTATGCGGTGAAAATAGAAGTCAACCACAGAAGAAACCACAGGAAAATTAGAAGAACTTAAAAACTTAACAATACAAAAAAAAAAAAAAACTTAACAATACAATCTTGAACACCTGATGAGTCACAGAAAAAAACCAAGGAAGAAATTAAACCATTTCTGAAGCAAATGACAATGCCTGTACAACATACCAGAACATATGGGACATAATGAAAGCAGTCCTAAAAGGGAAGTTCATTGCAACCGATGTCCACATTAGGAAAACAGAGTAAGCTCAAATAAATAACCTAATGAGGAACCTCAATATACTTGAGAAATAACAATCCAAGCCCAAACCAAAATTAAGGAAGGCAATTGTAAAGATCAGAGCAGAAATTAATGAATTTGAGACTAAAAAACCAATACAAAGAATCAACAAATCAAAGAGTTGGTTCTTTGACAGAATAAATGAAATAGATAAACCCATAGCCAAACCCTTTTCTCTCTTTTGGTAAGAGATAAAAGACTCACATTAATGCAATTAGGAATGGAAAAGGCAAAATCACAACACATACCATAGAAACCCAAAAGACAGTAACAATTTTGAAAAACTGTATTCTAACAAATGGAGAAATCTTGAAGAAATGGACAGATTCCTAGACTCATATGAATTACCAAAACTGAACCAAGACGACATAAAAATATTGAACAACCCAATAATAAGCAATGAAATTGACGCAGTAATAAAAAACCTACCAACTAAAAAAGGTCCAGGATCTGATGGATTCACTGCTAAATTCTAAAAAATCTTTAAAGATGTTATATCACCAGTATTGCTCAAACTCTTCAATGAAATTGAAAGGAAAGGAGTGCTTCCAAAATCATTTCTAGAAGTCATCATGACTTTGATCCCCGAACCAGACAAAGACCCAACTGAAACAGAAAATTAGAGGCCAATCTCCCTGAAGAGTACAGATGCAAAAATATTTAACAAGATATTGGCAAATAGAATGCAACACATTATTAAAAAGATCATACATTGTGACCAAGAAGGTTTCATCCTAGAGTTGCAAGTACGGTTCAACTTTTGCAAACCCATAAATGTAATACACCACATAAACAGAAGCAAGGACAAAAGCCACATGATCCTTATCAATAGATGCAGAAAAGGCTTTTGACGAAATACAACACCAATTCATGATAAAAATCCTGAAGAACATAGGTATACAAGGAACTTACCTGGATCTGATAAAAGCTATTTACGACAAACTAATGGCCAACATCATATTACATTGGGAAAAACTGAAAGATTTCCTCCTAAAATGAGGAACAAGACAAGGATGCCCACTCTCACCAACTGTATTCAACACAGTACTTGAAACATTAGCCAGAGCAATCAGGTAAGAGAAAAAAATAAAAGAGGATATATATAGGAAAGGAAGAAGTCAAATTATCATTATTTGCAGATGACATGATACTCTACATAGAAGATCCAAAGAATTCCTCCAAAAACTCTTAGAATTAATAACCAATTTCGGCAATATAGTAGGACACAAAATCAACATCCAAAAATCAATAGTATTTGTGTATACCAATAATGAATTCAATGAGAAGGAAATTAATAAAACAATACCATTCACAAGAGCATCAACAAAGGCTGAAAACCTAGAAATTAACCTAAGCAAGGATGTGAAAGACCTCTACAATGAAATGTATAGTACTCTGAAAAGGGAGATTGAAGAAGACATTAGAAAATGGAAAGATGTGCCCTGTTCCTCAATAGGCAGATGTAATACTGTCAAAACAATCATACTTCCCAAACTGATACATAGATTCAACATGATTCCAATCAAAATACCAACAGCATTCCTTAGAGAACTAGAGAAAACAACCTTAAAATTCACCAACAGATGAATGCATAAAGTGTTATTTATATATAATGGAATACTACTCTGCCATAAGGAAGTATAAACTTGAGTAATATGTAAAAAAAAAAAAATGGAGGTACCTCAAGACCATAGTGTTGATTGAAATTAATCAGACACACAAGCTTAAATATAGTATGATATCTCTCATTTGTGAAAGACAAAGTACAAATAAAGAGTAGAATAAAGGACTCACAGAAAGAAACAAGAAGATACATCTTTTGAAAATGGAAAGGGGTCCAGGAGTCTGAGGGTAACAGGAGGTGGAGAGAGAAAGGGGAAAGAAAAAGATTTAAGATGTGTTATTTACAAATATCTGCAATGAATGTAAATATTACATGTCATAAACATGAACTAAAATAATAACAATAAAAATGAAAATGAGTAAGGGGGATTTTAGATGGAGGGTGGGAGGAGGGTGGGAAGGGGATTAAAAAAGAATCAAGCTACGTTATGTACATGTCCCTATGCCTTAGGATGAATGTAAACTTCATGTACTTCAAACACATACTAATAACATTTACAAAAGGAAACAAATCAATGTAACACATCACATTAATAAGAATAAAGAAAAATCTCAAATGAAAGCTTTTGATGAAATAGAGCATCTTTTCAGGATAAAAATACTCAGAATAGTAGAAATAGAAGGCAACGTCAATTTGATAAAGTAACTATGAAAAACCCATAGGTAATGTCCTAGTTAATATGTAAAGATTGAAAACTTTCTTATAAGATCAGGAAGAAGGATGTCTACTCTCATTACTTCTACTCAACATTGTACTAAAAGTTCTAGACATGTCAACTATTGTCAGAAAAAGAAATAGAAAACATTAAAATCAGAAAGTAAGAAATAAAAATGTATCTATTCAGATGACATAATTATATGCATGTAAAATATTGCTGACTCCACAAGATTAACCAATAAACAATTATAGCCAATGGACAAATTGAGTCAAGTCACAGGATACATGAAAAATATACAAAAATCAGTTGTATTTATATAATGATGCTGAAAAACTCAAAAGGAAAATTTAAAAACAGTTCCATTTATCATAGCGTTAAAGAGAATAAAGTACTGAGAGTAACTTTCACAAAGCAGATGCAAAACTTATACATCAAAAATATAAAACATTGTAGAAAGGGAACATGGATGAGTGAAAAAGACATCTGTGAAGACCTTGTTAAGATAGCAATACTACCCAAAGATACCTACAGATTCAGTTCAATCCCTATCAAATTCCAATGATATTTTGCAAAAAATAGAAAAAACTCATACTAAAATTTATGTAGAAAATCAAGGGACTCCAATTAGTTAAGACAATCTTGAAAGAAAGTTAGAAGACTCATATTTCCTGATTTGAAAACTAATTTCACAGCTATATAATCAAAACAGTGTGATATAAGCATAAGAGCAGACATAGATCAATAGAATAGAATGAGAGTCTAGAAATAGCAATATTACCTCAGTTTTATAGTTAATTTAATATAGAGAAGTGTCAAAAAACAGAAACAATAATCTTTTCAAAAAATTGTGCAAGAACAATTGGATATTCAAATGCAAAAGAATGAAGTTGATACTTCTAAGAAAACACAGAAACTCATCAATTTGTTGAGTTAGATTTTAATTTGCAAACCATTTATGAAAAAAAGATGAATATAATAGGAAGTTCTTCATGTTTATAGAAACTTCATTCTCTAGAACAATACCGGAGATAGCTAGGACATTACTGGAAGTCAGTTCTGAAGTATTTTCCCAACTCATGATGTTTAAATAATGTAAATATATGTACATAAATCATGAAATTTTTGTTCAATAAGAAGTTATAGTGACTGCCAATAAAATTAGATAAATTTTAAAAAACAAAAACAGAATGAAGTTTAAACTTTAAGTCATATCACATACAAAAATTAACTTAAAAATGTAAGAGCTAAAATTATAGAATTCTAAGAAGAAAACAGAGGGAAATCTTCATGACCTTGGATTTGGCAATGGATTCATAGATAGGATATCAAAACATAAGCAACAGCAGAAAGATGAGATAAATTAGATTTAATCAAAATTAAAAACTGTTGTACATCAAAAGACATCCTCAAGATAATGAAGACGAACTATGGAATGGGAGGAATATTTCAAATCATATCTCTGATAAAAGTTCAGTATCTAGAATATCTAAAAAAATTTTACAACTCACTTAATGGGCAAAAAATTTGAAGACTTTCTCTAAAGAAGATACACAAATGGCTAACAAACACATGAAAATATGTTCAATATCCTTAGTCATTAGGAAAATGCAAATCAAAACCACAATGTGATCCTACTTAACAATGATGAAAATAATTTTTAAAAACGAAGAAATACAAATGTTGATGAGAAAGTAGAGAAATGAACCCTCAAACATTGCTGTAGCATATGTAAAATAGTGGAAAATAGTTTAACGCTTCCTTAAAAAGCAAAACACAGAACTGTCATATGACCCAGTAGTTACATACCTTAGCTGTGTATGCAAGAGAATCAAAAATATACATTCAAACAAAAGCTTGTACAAGAATGTGCATAGTAGCATTATTTTACTAACCAAAAAGTGGAAACAACCCAAATGTCCCTCACTGGATAAACAAATGTGATATGTCTATACAATGGAACACTGTACATCCATAAAAAGAAATGTTCATATATGCTAAAACACAGGTGAACCTTGAAAACTTATTAAATGGAAGAAGCTAGACATAAAAAACCCATATATTATATGTTACACCTATATGAAATGTCCAGAACAGGCAAATCAATGGAGACAGAAAGGCAATTAGTGGTTGTCAGGTGCTGGGGGTTTAGGGCAGAGAGACGGAGAATGACTGCTTACTGGGCAAAGTATTTTTTTGCTGGTGTGATATAATATTTTGGAATTAAAGAAATGGTTGCACAATATTATAAATGTACTCAAAGCCACTGAATTCTATATTTTAAAACCATCAATTTTTATCTTACGTGAATTTTATTTCAATTAAATTCAAAAGGAATCCTTTTTAAATCCAGAATATATAGTACTAAATAATCTATAAAAATTCCATAGTTTTTCTTTTCATATTTGGGTCTCTAATATACTTGGAATTGATTTTTGTGTACTGTATGAGGGAGGAAGGTCAATTTCATTTAAAAAAAATGTGGACAGCCTACGGTTCCAGAATCTTTTATTAAAAAGGATCTCTGCATTTCTATTCTACATGCATTTTAGAAAGAGCTTGAAAGGTTCACCCCTCTTTTAATTAAACAGATACCCACACGCCCTTACAAACTGCTACATATTGTTTTCTGCAGTGCTAGGGATAAACCCAGGGTCTCAGGCATTCTAGGGAAGCGCTCTACTACTGAGCTACACCCTAACTCAAATTGCTAGGGTTTTATTTCATTTCCTATGTTTGTACAAAAAGTATGAAAAAGTTTTGAAGGATATCCTTCAAAATGATAAAAGTGTTACCTTTGGGGAAGTGTAGGCATAAATAAGAATGAAATGAGAGGATGGCTCCACATGGATGTTAATCGTATGTGTTTCATTATATATATATATATTTTTTTTTTTGTGGGTACCGGGGGGACGACCTCAGGACCTCGCGCGCCAACAGGCACCCGTGCCGCTGAGCGATATCACCGGCCCCTTTTTGGTATGTGGGATCCGGGAGTCGAACTCGGGCCTTCGCGCTTGCAAGGCAGGCGCTTACGCCGCTGAGCCATCTCACCGGCCCTTCATTATATTTTTTAACAAGGAAAATGTGCTTGGTATTACTTGTACAATTAAAAAATTGAGTAATGAAAACAATAGGACAAGCTACTTCAAAAAATAGGAAGTGGTTAATACATCCAACAACCAGAGAGAAGTAAAAGGATAGGCATGAAAAAAGTATGCAGATAATTAATAAGCATCTCCTTAACAATGAGGAAGTAGAAGCAGCCACTGACTTTTAGTATTGTAAGCTACTTTTGAGATAGAAAAAACAATGGAACAAAAATATTAATTAAAGGAAATAATTTTAAATAGAAATGACAGTTGTTTACACTTGATAGCCTTTCATATTATGAGAAATAAAAGAAGAGAATAGCAGGAAATAAAGAGTTAAGAGCGAAGTCTGAGAATTGCAATTTGGCAGTGTAAATAAGGAAATCAAAAGATGAACCAGAGGCTTACCAAGAAATCCACAGTGCAGATCTACCTAGAGTCAGCAAAACTTGTCGTGGGTTAAGTCAGCACAATGAGGATAAATGCCAAATCACTTCCAAAACCAATATTCCTACTTTTAGAGAACTAATCTGTATTCCTTATTATGTTATGCAACTTCTAGCATGGAGAAAACAATTTGTCACAGTTGATCTCAAACTCTCTGTAGATACGCAATGTAATTTCAATTGTGAATTATTAAACAACTGAATTTTCTTCATTATGGGAAACTGTAGTGGGAATATATACTGTACTTTCCTAGGAACTGTGCTGATTATCTACATTGTTTTTCTGTCCTAAATCTAATTTGAATGGAGGGCAGATAGTTTTTTAAAAAATAGAGAACATATTGTCAAAATCAGAAAATACTGCCAAAAGATGATTTCCCCTTTTCAATGCAGTATTATTTTGAAATGCTGGTTATCAATATTAATAACACAAATATGTACTTGATGACAAGGAAATTTATAAACGAGTATACATTTCCCCATCTAATCATTATTTTATTATTTATAATTTTTGTTTTAAAAATATTTAAACTTACATAAAAGTTGCAGGTCCAGTTAACTGGATTTAATTTTAGAGAGCTGGTGAATAAACTTATAATAATTGGAGAGTCTTCGAAAGCAACCATGAACACAGGAGTACAGCTTCAACAGTTGTAATTTGTCAGTATTTATGGCAGAGGTTTTTGGAGTCCTTGTCCAGATTGGTACCAGGTCTGTCATTTATACCCTTTCCTAGCAATTTCTGTTTAGACACCTTTAAGATAGGTTACATTTTCTAAAAATCCTACTAAACATTTAAGTATTCAACATAGGATCTGAATTAATAATAAAGGTTGATTACATAAGAAGGAAACTGACCACCACCATCCAGACAGTTCACTCTAAACCCACCCCCAGCACAGCTGCACTCAATGACTCATAGCATTATCAGCCCTGCCACTGGTATCATGCATTACTCCTTGCACTTTCCCAAACCTTGTCCTTGGACAACAATTACCTCTTGCGCTTTCTCAAGCCTTGTTCTTGGCAGGCAGCCACAATCCCCTTTCACTAATCCTTCCTCCCCCTGGCCCTATGGCGCTATAAAAGACCCCATAGCCTGTAGGAGAGAATCCCTTCTGGTCTGAGTGCCAGTGCGGTCCCTCTCAGGTTTGTTCTGAAGTAAATCTGTTCTGTTGAGCTTGTACCTTTGTTTCTTTTCCTTCTTTTTCCTAACAATGTCTACATGGGTTCTTTCAGAAAATATGTATCTTCTCAGAGCTTCTGATACTGATCCTTCAGAGGCTATTATTATATGTAATAAAAATTAAAGAACAAAATTGTCAAATATATATATCTTAAGTTCATAAGGTGTTTGATAAACCGTGCATGAAATTCTTGTGGACAAAATAAAGTGAGTTTTAATAGGCAGGAACAGAAATGTATGTTAGTTAAGCAATTAGAACCAATAGGATTTTAGCTAGTATGTGGAATGGCCTATCCTGGAAAAGAAGTTTCATCTGAAATTTGAATGAAAGCATGCTTAACATATCTGCAGGTGACAAAAGTTAAAAAAGATGGGTAATATACTGGATGACGAATGTAGATTTTAAAAAGATCTCCTTAGTAGACTGATGGGGTAAATCTAACAAAATGAAATTTAACAATACATGTGAAGACCTGAATTTATGTTAAAATCAATGATATAACATAATCCATGTGAATTTATGATTCATATTTATGAACAATGCCATACTTTGTGATTTTGTTTAGACAGCAAACATACGAAGTGTGAAGGCCTAGAAGCACAGGAAGGAGCTAGATCTTGTAGAATCCAGCAGATCATTTCAAGGAGTTTTGGTATTATTCTAAACATATTGAAAATCCATTAAAGTGCAAGTAGAGAAGTGATGTGACTTTATGTTTTAAAAATTCACAGTGGTTGTGAGGTGAGGAGTAAACTGAATGGAGGCAAAGGTGGGACTGATGAGACCAACCTCTTTAAGTAGGAAAGGTGAAAGATGATGGTGGATTGGAGTAGGTTGTTCCCTGGAAATTTATCAAGTGAAGTAAAAAGTTACCGATAAGACTCACAGGATTTAAAATGGGCTTTAGAGTAGCAGAAGTTTTTCATCTTATGAGAATACTAACAGTTATGTAATACACTATAAAAAGTTCATTTATAAAAACATTTTCCCTTATCCATTGTGAGTTCCTCAAAGGCAGGATCCAGGTCAATTTAAAAACTCACAGCATCTAGCAGAACGATATATATCTACTAGTGTCAGAATAAATATATGGTGAATGAGTGAATAAATGAATATAAAACAAAAGAAAAGGAAAGATAATTATTGACTGAATTCATGCAATGCTTAATGGAGGAGACTGAAAGTCTTTAATGGAGGAGGTCACTTTAGCTGACAGTTCTTAATCTAAAGGATCTTCGCTGCAGTTTTAACCTATGTATGTATGTATGTATGTATGAGCCTTTGGGTCAATAACATTAATCACCTTCCCAGAGGAGATTACCACCTCTAAAATATTATTAATCAGGCTAGGTGGTGGTAGTTGTAGCTCAGCTGTAGAATGCTTGCCTAGCATGGATAAGGCCCTATGTCTGGTGTCCAGCACTGAAGGAAAAAAAAAGAAAAGAAAAGAAAAGAAAATTAAGAACCACTGATTTTGTTTTTAAAAGATGACTAAAAGTTTAATAGGAAGAAGAAAGAATTGCTCAGTTGAGGAAAGGAGAGATGAAATGTGCAGGGAGTACTGTTTATGTTAACCCTTGAAGGTTGAGTCAGGATCAGTGAAGATTACTAAGCTCGTAGTAGTGAATATTTACTTTGATCTAGGTACTGGTTAAATGTTTTTCTTTTCTTATTTGATATTCAAACACTTATAAAGTAGTAATGGGGATAATACTGTTATTTTTACTACTTTGGAGAAGATTGGTGCTTAGAAAGGAAAAGTAATTCACCCAATATAACATGGAATTGATGGATTTAAAACTGAGTCAAAAGTTTGTTAAGCACAATGCTTACCGCCTTACAGATTTGAAAAAAATACCGTGTTGTTTATTAAATGTAGCTTTATTGATAGTAAGCTTTGTAAACAATATATGAAAACATATTAGTCCAAATAATAAATATTACAGATTCAACATACATACATAATAAATACAAGTTGAGTTTCACTTATCTGAAATGTGTGGGAACGTAAGTAGTGTAGATTTTGAAGTTTTTTGGATGTTGGAATATTTGCATAGACTCTACTGGTAGAGCGTCCCTAATCCAAAATGCTACAAAAACTGAAACTAAGTGACCACTAACATGATATGCAAAAAGTTCTGGATTTTGCAGTAATCCAAATTTTCAGGCTAGGGATGCTTAACTTGATACAATACTACCCAACAGTCAATGGTAGAAAAAAACAATAGGCATTCTAAGAAGTCTATTTATTAACAACTATAGCAGTGATATAAAAATTTCTTGGTATTTCTAATTCTAATTTTGAGAAAATTAGTCACTTAAACAATTTTTATTGTGATAAATTACACATAAAATAAAATTTGCCAACTTTACCATTTTAACCATATAGTTAAATAGTTTTGATTCGTTCACAACATTGTACATTCATTTCCATAATGTTTTTTATCCTGACAAGAATGCTGCTATGAAGACAGGAGTACCAATATTTCCTTAAGACCTTGCTTTCAATTATTTTGAGTCTATACCCAGAAGTGGAATCGCTGGATCACATGGTAATTCTATTTTTAATTTTGTGAGGAATCACCATATTGTCCTCCACAGCAGCTGTACCACTTTACATTTCTATCAACAGTGCACAAGGGTTAAACTTTTTTCCACAGTTTTGTCAGTGCTTGTTATTTATTTATTTAAGCCTAACTAATGGGTATGAAGTAGTACCTCATTATAGTTTTGATTTCCATTTTTCTAATAATTAGTAATATTTTAGTATATTAGTATATTAATAATAATATTATTCCCTTATTGGCATTGTGTATATCTGATTTGGAGAAGTGTCTATTTAAATCTTTCACACATTTTTAAATTGAGTTTTGTTGTTGTTGATGTGTTTTAGGAACTCTCTGGATATTAATGCCTTACCAGAAATAGGATTTATGAATTTTTTCTCTCATTCTGTGGGCTGCCTTTTTGACTCTGTTGATAGAATCTTTTTATTTTTTATTTTTTTGGACAGTGCATGGAATTTTGAGCCACATTTTATATGTATGATTCCATATGAACAGCACCTGTTTATGTTACTGATAGTTATTAAGGATATAAAATAGATTTTAAGCTGCAGTTATTTTATTTTTTATTTTTTTGTGGGTACTGGGGGTCAAGCTCAGGACCTTGCGCGCCAGCAGGTGCCCATGCCGCTGAGCGATATCACCGGCCCTTTTTTTGTATGTGGGTACCAGGAGTCGAACTCAGGACCTCGCACTTGCCAGGCAGGCACTTATGCCGCTGAGCCAGCTCACCGGCCCAATAGAATCTTTTGATGCACCAAGTTTTTACATTTTCACGCACTCTAAGTTGTCTATATTATGTTTCCTATGCATTTGGAGTCACATCCCAGACACCAAACCACTGGCACATCTAATGTCAGGGGGCTTTTGCCTTATATTTCCTTCTAAGAGTTTTACTGCATTAGCTTTTACATTAGGTCTTTGATCAATTTTGAGTTAATTTTTATATATTAGGTAAGGGTTCAGCTTCATCCTCTTGTATGTGAATATATAATTTTCTCAGCACAATTTGTTGAAAAGACTGTTTTCCCCATTGAATCATCTTGGCATCCTTGTCAAAAATCATTGGGCCATATATGCAAGGATTTTGTCCATAAGGATTTTACTCTAAAGGCAGATAATGATCAAAATTCTTTCAAAGTATTTGCCCCATTCCTCAGCAGAAAGTCTTACTCTTGTCCATTTTGATATTACTGGTTATAGTTAATACCCATGGCTATTAAGTCTTTGTCATCTATGGACAGATTTTGATGTTTGCCTGATAGTTATGCTACAAACTACTGGCCCAAGTTTATATATTCAACAAAGACTGTTTCAAAAGTTTCATGGAAAACAAGTTTCATGGAAAGGATTGTATCAGATAGTTCAAAGTACCATCCTTTTAGAAAATAGACTCATGGGTACAGACTTCCGAACTGACCCTGCTCCTACAGTTTTAAACCATAACAGTGGACTAAGTTTGGATTTCCAAAATTATTTTTAGTTTAGGAGCAGAGCTTCATGAACATACTATGCCAATGCCCTGTTGAATGAGAATTAATTACATAGGATTGACTATATGTATGGCTGAAAAATTAAGAAGGAAATTTCTTTTCCTGGCTATTTGTTTGGAATATTATTGAAGTTGGTTGTTTTAAATGTTCTATTTCTTGGATAAATCAGAAAACTCTTTTTCTTCTTAATATTTTTTTTAACCAATACAATTTAGTAGCTCTGATTTTTAATCTAAAATGAAACATTTAAAATGATACATGATTCTGACTCCATCAGAATTCAGAAATTTTTATTTGGACTTCTTACTTTTCTTGACAATACAGCTATTTGCACAGATTTAATAAGAATGTCTTCCTTTTTAACAGAATATAATTAGACAAATTATACAACTAAAGCTTTATCTAGAGTATGTATTTGAGAAGGGTGTTCATCTAATCAGATTTTAACCACTGCTTTGAAGTCTGGCTATACTCCTAAAGGCAATGTCTACAAAGCCCTCTGAGGAAAACTGAGTTGATACCTAGAATAGAGGATCTCAGTCATACATGTGGTAAGGAAGGCCATGTGCATGTAGAAATTAAATTTTGGTAACCTGGACAAAAAAGGGACTCATCCAAATTACAGCTGCTGTAGGTGAAATATGGTAAAGATTTTTAGGCATACTGTATTTTCTTAATCTTGGGATATCAAAAATAGAGATTTAAGCATATCTGATATTCCTTATGAAAACTTCCAGATAGAAGTTCATTTTGTAGCCTCAATACAGTATTTGTAAAACCAACTCAAGGAAGCTGTATGGATGACTAATATTCTTGTTACATCTGTGTAAATAAGCCAAACATAGCAAGGCCCATTTTGTTTTGTTTTGGTGTTGAGATTGAACCCAGGGCTTCACACTGCTAGGCAAGCACCCTAACACTGAGCTTCCTCCTGAGCCCCAGGCTGTCTATATATCAATATTTTTTATTAGTATATATTTGTAGAACATAATGATTATATTCATTGTGGGTAGTAGGTACATGTATATAATGTACCTTATTATTTTTTTGTTTGTTTGTTTCCCTTCTGCACCCCTCCCTCCATCTCAAGATCCCTTTCCCATTTACTAAATATATACCTCCCTATTTTCTATTGTCTATCTTTTCTCTTACTCTTCAAATTATTTATACTTTGGGTTTTCCATATAAGAGAAGTTACACAATATTTAAGGATGTGTGTCTGATTTATTTCACTTAACAGTATGGTCTTAAGGTGTATTCATTTTCCTACAAATGACTCAAATTTATCCTTCTTTAGGGCAGAGTAGTATTTCATCATATATAAATACATTTTTCTTTATCCATTCACTTGTTAACCGCTTCCAAGATTTAGCTATTTTGAGTTGTGCTACTATAAACATGGGTATGTGTGTATCACTATAATATGACATCTTTAACTTTTTCAGGAAGACACGTAGAAGAGGAGTAGCTGGGTTGAAAGAAATTTTTAGTTTTAGTGTTTTGAGGGATCTCCATACTTATTTCTAAAGTGGTGGTACTACAATCCCACCAACAGTGTAGAAGTTTGCTCCCCACCCTGCCCTGTGGTCTTGCCAGCATTTGTTATTATTTGATTTCTTGGTGGTAGCCATTCTTTCTGGAGTAAGATGGAGTTCTAGTGTTGTTTTAAATTCCATTTCACTGATGGCCAGAGATGCTGAATATTTTTCACCTATGTATTGGCCAGGCTACTTTTTCTCAGAAGTGTCTATTCAATTCAAATGCCCCTTTTTGATTGGGTCTTTTATTTTGGGAGTCTGATTTATTTTGAGTTCTTTATATATTGTATTCTGGATATTAGTCTTCTGTCTGAGGCATAGCTGGCAAAAATTTTTCCCATTGTTTAGGCTGTCTCTTCACTCTGTTGGTTATTTCCTTTGCTGTACAGAAGCTTTTTATCTTGATATAATCCCATTTGTTGATGTTTGATGTTGTTTGTTGTAAAATTGGAGTTCTGTTGAGAAAGCTCTTATCTGTGTCTTGCCTTGAGGGTTTTGCCTTTTTATCTTCCAGCAGATTAAGTATTTCTCTTTTAAAATCTAGGTCTTTGATCCATCCTGATTTTATTTTGGTGCATGGTGACAGATATAGGTCTAGATATGAGTCTTCATATAACCATTTTTCCAAGTACCATTTGTTAAAGAGACTATCTTTCCTCCCATATATGTTTTTGGCCCCTTTGTCAAAGATCTGATAATTTAATGTGCCTGTGATTGTTCTGTTTCATTGATTTGCATGTCTGGTTTTGTGCCAGTATCATACTGTTTTTTATCACTATAGCTTTGTAATGTTGTTTGCAATCTGGGACTATGATACCTCCTGAGGTTTTTTTTTTTTTTTGCTTCTGCTACTCTGCATTTCTCCTGGTTCCATATGAATTTTAGGATTGTTTTTTCTAGTTCTCTAAGGAGTGATGTTGATATTTTGATTGGGATTGCATTAAATCTATGTATCAGTTTTGGTACTTTCGCCATTTCGACATTGGTTCTGCCTTATTCAGGAATGGTGGCAGAATAGGGGCTATCTTTACATTTTTGGACATCTTTTTTGATATTTTTCAGTGTACTCTAGTATTTATTAAGGTTTTTCACTTCCTTGATTAGGTTAATTCCTAAATAATTAATTTTTCTTGAAGCTATTGTGAATGGTATTTATTTTTCCTTTCTTCTTGGTGGCTTCATTATTGGCTCATGATTGATTTTTGTGAACTGATTTTTGTATCCTGTTACTTTGCTGAATTTGCCTATTAGTTCTAGGAATCTTCGGTGGAATTTTTTGGGTCTTCTATGTATAAGGATCATGTCATCTGCAACAAAAGAGACTTCTTCTTTTCCTATACAAATCCCTTTTATTTCTTTCTCTTGCCTGATTGCTCTGGCTAATGTTTTGAGTACTCTATTGAAAAGGAGTAATGATAATGGATATCCTTGTCCTGTTCCTGATTTTAAAGGGAAAGCTTTGTTTTCCCCCATTTAATTTCATTTGGTGATGGCTTTGTCATAAATGGCTTTTATCAGATTGAGAGAACATCCATTTCTATACCTACTTTCTTCAGGTTTTTGTTTTTTCTTAATCATGAATGGATCTTGGATTCTGTCAAAGGCTTATACTATGTCTACTGAAATGATCATGTGACTTGTTCCTTACTTCTGTTTATGTGGTGTATTACATTTTTGATTTGTGTATGTTGAAAGATCATTGTATCTCTGGCACAAAGCCTACTTGGTTATGATGTATGACCTTTTCAATGATGTGTTGCATTCTATTTGCCAGTATCTTGTTGAGGATTTCTACATCTATGTTCATTAAAGAGCTTTGTCTGTAGTTCTTTTTTAGTTGGGGTTTTGTCATTTTGGAATCAGGGTAATGCTAGCTTCCAGGAATGAGTTAAGTCAGCTATATTTTTGAGTGACAAAAAAATCTTGAGATCATAAAGCTTACCAGAATACCTTAATATGTATACCCAGGATAATCTGTTCTTTTCACTGTCTTTTACTAGTTTACAACTCAAGAAGCTGCAGACACTGTTAATAATGCAAATTATGGTTCCTGTCTACATAAATGCAAAAAAATTTTGTCCTGAGGAGCAAATGATTATTGTCCTATGTGTATTTGTATTTATTTATCAATTCATTCCAGTCTTCATGACTATTCATATGTCTATGTCCTCTGAATTCTTTGAACTGGTGCAATAGCTTTCTCTTTAATTCATATGTTAAATAAAATCTTTGACATAGAAATATTTTACATTTGTATGAGAGTTATGTATCAATCTTTTCAAATTATCCTTAACATGTATCATACTGTGTTTTCCCAAGTATTGGTTTCATATGTTTATCTAAATATTTTTCTCATTCACTCCTACTTATAGCTCAAAGCTCTTTTTTTCTGTGGGTACCGGGGGTCGACCTCAGGACCTTGCGCACCAGCAGGTGCCCATGCCACTGAGCGATATCACCGGCCCTTTTTTCGTATGTGGGTTCTGGGAGTCAAACTCGGGCCCTCGTGCTTGCCAGGCAGGCGCTTAAGCTGCTGAGCCATCTCACCGGCCCTAGCTCAAAGCTCTTTTGGCTATATCACTAAGCTTGAATAGTAATCACATTCTATTGTTTATAATTCTCAGGATGTACAGTGCATCTTATCTCAAGTATTTCAAACCAAGGTTTAAAATTTCCAGTTCTCATTTGTAATTACCTAGTTATCTTCTGGAATTTTTCCCCTTTTCTTTTTCTGTTGTACTGAGAAGTGCTACAGTACAGTAATCAAAAGTGCCCATCTTTGAACCAGACTGCATGTACTTGAATACCAATTCAGCTGCAAGGTATTTCTATGATTTCAATCATTCTGAGTTTCAATTTTCTCACAAGCAAAATGAGAATGTATTTAAGAGCTGATGTTTGCAAAATGTTTATAAGAGTGACTGACATTCAATATCATTATTTTAATATACCATAATCTTCATGAAAACACAGAAAAAAACACAGAAAAAAAAAACCCACACATGTGCTTATATATTCCTTAATTTTCTGACCTAAACTTTATAGAGTGCTGCTGGTCATTTGTAAGAGTATCATTTATTTCCAGGCAAGTTTTCTTTCAAGATTCAAATAAATGGTCTAGGAGGACAGATTATTCTCAACTGACTATGTGGATCCAACATAGTTTTCTCCATATCCTTTACCAAGAGAATATCACCAATTCTTCCTGAGGCAAGCAAAAGATTTTCTCCCATACAGTGCAGGTTGGACAGCAACATTTTTTTGTTCTGGATTTCTCTAGAAGACTTAATTTCTTTCTTTTTTTTTTTTTATGTGGTTACTGGGAGTCGAACTCAGGACCTCGTGCTTGCCAGGCAGGCGCTTATGCTGCTGAGCTATCTCAGCGGCCCTTTTTTTTTTTAATGAGTTTTACTGGTATACTTTTGATGTACATAAAGATCACATTCATCATAGGCAATTAGCCTGTACATAATATATCTTGATCCTTTTGTTTCCTCATTCTCCTCCCCTCCCTCAACCCTTCTTCCCCTCCTTCTTTACAAAACCTTTGCTTCCATTTTTTCTATTCTTTTCCCTCTCCCCTCCTTTGTTCTCCTTCCCATTTGAATACTTCTTCCTACTTCCCAATATCTGTAATCCATTTGGGTCCTTATTTGTGCTTCTGGTTTCTCACAAAAGAGAATGCAGTATTTAAACATATGTGTCCAATTTATTTCACTTTAAACTATGGTTTCAAGGTGTATCCATTTACCTAAAAATGTCTCAAGTTTATCCTTTTTTATGGCAGAGTAGTGCTCCATTGTATATAAAAACCACATTTTCAATATCCATCCATCTGCTGATGGGCACCTGAGCTGTTGCTAAGATTTAGCTATTTCAAATTGTGCTCCTATAAACATGGGTGTGCACATATCACTGTGGTATGATGCTTTTAACTCTTTTGGGAAAATATCAAGAAGGGGAATAGCTGGGTCAAATGGAACTTCTAGTTTCAGTTTTTGAGGAATCTCCATACTGGTTTCCATATTGGGTGTACCAATTTACACTCCCACCAACAATGGAGAAGGGTTCCTTTTTCTCCATAGCCCCGCCAGCATTTGTTATTGGTTGATTTCTTGATAATAGCCATTCTTTCTAGACAGAGATGGAACTTCAGTGTTGTTTTAACTTGCATTAAATGACCAGTGATGTTGAATATTTTTTCAAATATTTATTTTCAGTTTATACTTCTTCATCTGAGAAGTGTCTATTCATTTCAGATGCCCATTTTTGGACTGGGTCTTTAAATGTGGGGGATCTGATTGTTTTGAGTTCTTTATATAGTCTAGATATTAGTCCTTTGAGGAATAGCTGGTAAAACTTTTTTCCCATTCTGTAGGTTGTCTCTTCACTTTTTTTTTTTTGTGGGTACCGGGGGGTCGACCTCAGGACCTCACGCGCCAGCAGGCGCCCGTGCCACTGAGCGATATCACCGGCCCCTTTTTTGTATGTGGGTTCCGGGAGTTGAACTCGGGCCCTCGTGCTTGCAAGGCAGGCGCTTAAACCGCTGAGCCATCTCACCGGCCCTGTCTCTTCACTTTTTTGGTTGTTTCTTTTGCTGTGCAAAAGATTTTTAATATGAGGAGACACCAGCTGTTGATTCTTTGTAATATTTCCTGTGCAATCTGGGTTTTGTTCCTAAAGTCTTTGCCTACACCTATGTCTTTAGGAGTTTTACCTATTTTATCTAGAAAACTTAATTTCTGTCAGTAATTTGGATTTTCTATTATGTAACTCCAAGGATATCTTCCCTCTTTGTCTTAAATTCATCTTTTGCCTGTCATTAGGACTTGGATTTTTGAACCTATCAGTAGTCTTCAGGCTGTAAAGCACTGCCTGTTATCTTCAGGTTTGTATCCAGTCTTCTTGAAAAGACCTTCATGATTATTTTTTAAACATAGAGAACCAGGAGTTTTTCCCTTTCTCTTCCTCCTTTATGTCACTTTCCTCTGCCTATACTCTTAAATCAGCTTTCTCATCTGAATATGAAACTTCAGGAAATCCTACTTGATATATTTTAGTCATTATTTAACCACTTAACAGTTTACCTTAAGTGTCACTCGGGCAGCACATTTGTTTACAAACTGACTATCCCAAGTGTTGCGTAGGAAGGTGTCATTTCAACCAGTCAATTCTTGTATTGAATAAATTTGATAAAATTGTCATTTTAATCTTTCTTGTTATATTATCTTATAAAACTTAACCAAAAATATGTGAGTTTTGGTCATCTTGTGTTTAAATAATTGGACTGGTAAGTGGTTAAGAACAGTTTTCATCTCTGATGAAATAGTACACATTAGTGAAAATGCTTTCTTCGTATAAATAACAGTACATACTAACTTTATCACTAGTTAGTTTCTTAAAAAGTAATGCATTAGCTCATATAACTGAAAGGTTGAGAGGCAGACACAGTTGAACTGAGGCTCTAGTAAGTGGTTCAAACAACATGATCAGGACCCATTATCTCTACCTTCCATTTCCCAGGACTGCTTCTTTACTGTTGGTTCCATTATGGCAGAAATTCTTTTCAATGGTCCTAAGATGGGAATTCTTGGGGCTGTATATTTCTTCATTCATATAGCAAGAAAGAGTCCCTAGTACTTAAAAGCAAAAAATCTAAGAGATGATACATACTCTCTCTGACTGGTTTGAATTATGTGGTCTTTGAACTAATAACAGTGGCTAGGTGAAATTAATATGCTGACTATATTAAGCCAATGTATCCAAACAACATAACTGGAAAATGAAGCACAGTATTAGAAGAAGAAATGGACATTTGCTGCGGGAGGGGCAGCTAACAAATGAGTATTACAAGAGGCATTTTCCACGTCTTTTTATCTCCTGAAATAGCAAGTCGATGAGTTTTGCAATAAGAAATAATCGGATTACAAGTAACTATTAAAGAGTCAGTACATTCATCAACTTTCTTGATTATAAGAAGTAGAAAACTGAATTAGGAAAGTAGAGAAGTAATAAAAAGTAACTCTAGCAAGACTGTAAATTCTTTATGGGCTGGAACAATCTATTCATATTTATATTCATTTAAAATTAAACGCTAATATGAAAAACTTTTTTTCTTTATTTTCAATTGCAAATTTCTTTCTTTCTTTTGAATGGATGCAGGTAAAAAGGCCACACACATCATATTCTTTGATGTACAGCTCCTATTCCATTTATCAAAGGAAGTACAAAAATATGAAACTACTTATAAAACTGAGCATCTGTTAAAATGACCAGTATTACTACTTACAAAGGATTAAATACCACTGAACAAATGAGAAGTTCCTGGGTGAAGCTGTTTGAGGGCATGTGTTTGCTTTGGGGGGAAATTGGGATTTGTTTGTTGTTTTTTGTCTTTGCAGTGCTCAAACTTAAACCCAGAGGCTCACACATGGTAGGCTAGTATTCACCCACTGAGCCACACCATGCCCCTGTTTGAGGGCATCTAGCTATAACAGCTTAACAGTCATTCTCAGTTAGTCCCTCCAGATAATTAAGCTCTAATAATTTAAGGCATCCATCAAATGTAATAACTAACCTCTTACTTATGCATCTCCACCAATACCAGTTATATTAAATAATTGGGAGAACTGAAGAAAAAAGTACCTCAAATAATTTTTGGTATACTAATGTGAAACTCAATGTGGTAACTTAAAATGTTAGTTATGAATACAGAACCTTCTAGTTACTTTAGTTTGAAAATCCAGAACAGTTAATATATTAGCTATGGCAGCTTTGTACAATGAGAATATAAAAAGATGTTCAAGCTGGTACATTTTGGAATATTTATAATAAAACTGTATCTGGAAAATTCACATACTAGTTGTCAACTTAAATTCACTAATATTTCTACTAAACAAGATTTAAATTTTCACTTGGCCTGTGACTAACCTAAGTTAATTTTTAATGAGGTATGACTTGTCAAATATAAGGGTTGAAGTCTTCATTTGCTAGTATTCTTCTAAGAGACCACTGATGCAAAGTCGTTGGGTTTTTCCCTCCAAATTTTATGTGTTTTTTCTTCCTAAGTATTTAAAGCCAAATTAATATTTGTTATTCTTTTTTTGTTCCTTTACATTTTAAATCCATAGCATGGATTCAGATTGACCTTTTTTGGCAGTCATGGTCTTAATTATCACTTTTTAATGAATTATACCTATCAATTTATTCTTTTCTTGCATCAAGTCAATTCTGAAAATGTTTGTAAAGAGCACATAGTGAAGGAAAGTAAAATGAGATGAAAGTCATGAGAATAAAAAAAAAAAAAAAAACAAGGTTAATACAAATTAGAAATTAGCTTGGCCAATCTGTCTAGATTTTAAGACTCAAAGTGACCTTAAGGAATTATTTTAAATCAGGCAATTTATTTAAAGATAACCAATGAAATTGCTAAGAAAAAAAAAAAAACTTCTGGAGCATTAAATTTCTTAAAAGTCTTATGACAAAAGCTTATTGTCACCAACTATAGAATCTTGATGATAGGAGAGTTCTTTAGGCATAAGAGAAGTTATTAAATTCCTTGAAGGACCATGCTCAAGGGCACTTTCATAAAAAAGCACTACTAAAGATCCATCAGAATAAAATAACACACCTTTCATGATATGAATGTTTTAACCCGCCTCCAAAGACAGGAGTAGGATGTATAGTTGGAAAATCATTAATGCAAAAGCCTCTTGTCTTACCCGTTCATCTGCACTGCCTGTTGCATGATGGGAATAATTGATGAGACCAGGGATGGGCTGCTCACCATGTGCCATGATAACAGCAATACTGGTGTAGAATGGATGCTTCTAATGCACAACACATAACAATTATGAATACAGTGACAGGAAAACAACATTATACAAACAAAATGGCTAAAAGGAAAACAGGTGAAAACATGAAATAATGACATACTGAAATCTTCTACATGTAGAATGATAAAATCAGTGTAGATTTAAAATGCTACAGGCTTTTTCCATAAGACTGAAAATGATGATACTTTTTACTCTTTTACTTAAGAGAAAAAGAGAAGAAACATGTATGATTTTAAAATGAACTTATTTCACCAATTAGTTCCATTAAAAATTATATACAGCTTAAATACTTACTAGCATCAAGTAAGATCTTAATGAGTCAATTAATGATCTGAAGAAATGAAATCATCTAGTAAAGGCACCATTTACTGGTTGCATGAATGGGTACTTGAAAAGGATTTCTCTGTGATTCTAATCTATATGTTCTCAATAAAATCCTATGTTCATAGCCAAAATACGTGAATGATCTATAAAATGCTACAAATTACTTCATGTAGCATTTAAATTTTCAACCTATATGCTTTCAATCAGTGGACAATTATAATTCTTAGAAGTGATATCTTTCTAGAAATTAAAATAGACTAGCTGGTTTTTACTAGGTATGGACAATAATGTAAATCATATTCCGTGACTTTTAGATGATTAAATTTACTCCAATACCTCACGGTACTATACTCATCCCCAGAACTGTGTAGAGAGAATTTATAATACTTTGGTGTTATCCTAATAACATTTATTACTTTATTAAGTTACAATGCAAATATATCCATTTCTCTATAGCACTAGGGTAATCTGTCATGTAATATTTGAATAAGTGCTTAGTTAAGGAGAATTCAACAACTGCTTTATAAGCCACATCTTTAAAAAACTTTAATTAGTTTTTTCAACTCATTTCTTGAGTCATCTAAGGTCTTTTAATATCAGTTTTTTTACTTCTTTAAAATTTTGGAAGTTTTAATGTTCTGAATATATAAACATTGTTTAAGATGTCCATGAAAATGATAGCTTCAAAGAGATCTTGAGTGTCACATTGTTTGTTACTGCAGCTATAACTTTAATAGTAACAATAGTATTTTTAATGCCTTAGAGCACAGAACAAACTTCAGTACCTTCAAGGAATCTGTATCAGGAAGAAAACATAGTAGTAGAGTATACTGGATTGATCAATTATTTTTACTTTTTTTAGGATACCCTAAGGAGGTATGGAATTTCAAGGATGGGATGGAAATAGGAATGAAATCAGTACATTCACCTGTGGGTCCTTCAGATCTCAGTCTGTCTCAGCAGGCTTACCTTGGCAGCAATGGTTGCTGCGGTTATATGTGAGGATGAACTATCTTCTGTTGAAGCAACACCACTGTCTTTCTTCTCCTCTTCCTCTTCTTCACATTGAACCCCTTTGTCTTCTGTCTGTTTATGGGGGCTGGTTGTGGGAGGAGGGGAAAGTGGAGGTGGCGGGGAAGGTAAATCTTCAAGTTCATCATGCACCTCCTTTACTTTTACAATGGCATCACGTAAAAGATCAATGGCATGAGGTAGAGCTGGCAGTATGAACTGAAAGCATTCCTGTCCATAAAAGGAAGAAAAAAAGCAAAGAAGAAGATGAAGTCTTTTTCTAGACTTACAAAATGATGATAACCAAAGTGATTCTTGATTTTGGATCTGCATTTCCCTCCCTCAATCTCAAGAATGAATCATATTTAAAGTGTTGTTTTTGCAATGTGAAATATGAAGCACGGTACATAATAGTCTCTGCCTACTAGAAAATACAGTACTAATAAAGCACACATTGCACTTGTAAGTTAAATTGTAACACAGCATTAGTTTAAAGATGCATTATGAAAAAGATGGGAAAGACAGGAAAGAATTTTCACATTATTAGAGCAAGATACTAGAACTAACAAACCACATGGGGGTTGGATTATTTTATTCAGAGTTAAAGTTCTAATTACCATCATAAAATATAACTAGATAACATTATATGAGGTGTGATTGAAATATATAGCGAATGTTTAAGTTAAAAAATAATTACAGTAAAAGACACATTGTTGTTAACCCCCCTCAAAATGCTCTCCCTCACTTCCAACATACTTATCCCATTTTTCTTGTTAATTTCTGAAGCTGTTCTGTGAGTCATTTCATTTCTTTGCAAGATGTGATAAAAAATAAGGTGAATGCCACTGTCCTGTGCCCTCCAATGAAAAGGTAGGCTCATAAAAACATAACAGTGTGTCCTCATCTATCTTATTCACCAGATCTAGCACTGTGCAACTTCTGGCTCTTTTTCAAAGTCAAAATGAGCATGAAAAGTAAATATTTTGTATTGATTCAGCACATCAAGGCAGCCATAACAATGCAACTAAAGATACTCATCAAAGAGGACTTCCAGAACTGCTTCAGAATAGCAAGAATTATGGGATAAGTGTGTTTGAACTGAGAGGGGGTATTTTGAGTGGGATTAACAGCAATGTGTCTTTTACTGTAACAAATTTTTAACAATGTAAACATTCACTGTATTTTTAGAGCACACCTAACATAACATGTAAGAACAGAAACAAGCTTATAACGATCTGCACACAGAAGTCAATACAATCTGTTGCTCAAGTGCCAATGTTACCTATAATGCATCAGCAAAAGAGAATAGGTAAGAACTTACAACCAGAATATAGAGTCAGATATGTTTGGGGAATAAGAGGAAGTCTTTCTTATTTAAAGTAACAACTTAATTGAAAACTAAGATGTTAAAAAAATTCTTAAAACTTTCTATGGAGTTACTGGAATACCTGAAGGATGCCTAATCTTTCGACTTCTCTTTGTATGACTCAGTCAATTTTCAGTTTAAATTTTGTGCAGGTAAAGAATTCAACACTGAGAAACAGAGATGTGGATTTTACTGTCAGCTTCTTAGAATTATTTCCAGACCCCTAGAATGTAGTGCCAGATAAAAATGTCTTTGTTTGCTCCAGGTCTTTAAGCAACTTTAGGCACTAAAAATTCTGGACATCAAAGGCTCAGGTTAGCATTCCTAGCTGGAAATACTCTTGAGTGTATATATCAATGCCAGGAAGGTAACATGTCTGTGATTCCAAGGAGAGAGGACAATGGAAGCTCCTTGTTTGGTACCTCTCTTAGATTCTTACCCATGCTCTTTTCTCTTCGCTAAGATTTATCTGTATCTCTTTATTATAATAACCATGACCGCAAGTATAATAGTTCTCAGTGAGTTCTGTGAATTCTAGTGAATTATTAAACTTGAGTGGTTTTAGGAACCCCCTGAATTTACAACTGGTGCCAGAAGTGAAGGCAGTCTTTTGAAGTGCTCCAATTTTGTAGCAGGCTAAATGAGATAAAAGCAAATAAACTCAATGATTGGAACTGCATGATTTTTGTCTCTGTTTTTGCTGACATTTTGGTGATGCAGTGTTCAGTGGCCTTCCCATATGATCAGGTAGAAGGGCAATAAAAAACTGACATGTTAAAGGAATGCCAGCATGGGCCATAGTCCTTATGGAAATCATTCTGAGAACTAAGGTGGGGTACATGAAAATAGATGTGTCAATGTCCATTGGAGGAACTCCTGCCAGGACTAGAAGTTCATTAGAACCATAGAGCAGACATCCAGCATGGCTGCTTGATGTTGCCACCTGAGCCCGTTCAATGAGTGGACACAGGGGCAGCAATGCAAAGCTAGACTGAATCTAGAAATATTCCTCTTGTATTTTCTGAGGCACAAAATGCTGACTAGAACTATTACATGTGCCAGAAAGTTAGACAGAGACTGCAGAAGACTCTGGGGCAGATTCCAAAGGGAGAAGGTCCTATGTATACCTGGCAAGTTAGACTGATGTCAGTATCTCCTAGAAGATACCAATGGGTCCTAGCATTTTCGTTCACTGAGTAATAATTTGATAGATAATGGCATAAGCAATTGAAATATCTGTTGTCTACAGTAAGGTGAGATAAATGTATGAAGGACTGGTTTACATGCCTTCATGAGTATGTGATCACACTCAACAGGGTGTAAGAAAGGTAGGTTCTTACTATATGGATTTCTTTGCTTTTCTGGGAAACATGAGGTTGAGGAAGGATGCTGGTACAACTATGTTTTCTTTAGGAGTGTATTTTTTTTTTTCTCATGTTACCTCAAGGTTTTCATTTTTTTACCTGAAGCAGTGGTCCCAGGACCAGTGATACAACTGTGGGTGCCAGAAGAAGTGATGATTCCTAAGCAAGAAAACTGTAAATGTCTTTAAACTTTTATGTCAAAATTCCTAAGGGCCTGAGTTTGCTTTTACCTCATCTGGCCAAATTAGAGTTGACAGTGAAGGCAGTTAAATTACCTACTAGGTTAAGATAGTCCACTAGTTCTTTCCTTTTAATCCTACCCTATATGAATAGGAATAGACTAAGTGGGAGGTACTTGCTAAGTTAATATTACTGAAGGCAGTCTGAACCATCATAGCACTGAACGTTAAATCCTTTTCAAGGATGGGATAGTTTGGATATGAATGGGTATAAAATAGCCTACAACTAGGCTATGCAATGAGGGAAACAGAATATTACATTGGTATCTAAAAAGAGGCCCAGAACAAGAGATATTGCTTCTTGGCATAACTGTAACGGTTGAAAAGGTGAAGCTGTATGTTGCTGAGACCACTCTTCTTTTGGAACTTGAGAAGCCTACAAACCTGAGTGATGATGGATAAGCTAACTGTTAATGCCTGAGGAGGAGTCCAGTAATGTACTAGTATCTCCTCCCTGCTGCCCTTGTTATATTTACTTCCACATGGTAATATGTTATAATACCGGCATTGTTAGAAATATAGTACTGATACTGGTGATGTCAAATGTATGGGAAATTGAGTTGAAATCTCCCCAGGAGGTAATAAAAATGATTGGCTTAATGAAGAATGGGGAATTAGTTCAGCTAATTTCTGTTATCCAGTTCTGCACGAATGTATCATATGGTGCAAATAGCAGTAGAGTAAGGTGGAAAATTAGCTAATTACTTCAAAAATATGAAAATGTATTCAATGCGTTTAGAGGCTGGACTAGCTGTTTCTCTGAATCTATCCATACTTCACATTGCCTCCTCCCAATCTACACATATTCACAGATAGCACTGTTATAACTGTCAAGTATGCGACAGTAAATACAGATGCTCAGACTCTCTGGGTAATGTTAATTGTTTTGCTGTAAGAAAGCCTTGGCCAAAGGCCAGGAGTACCTAGTGTAGTAACTAACATTACTCAGAGTGTCTGGCCATTGTCAACTACTGAGAGGTAATCTCTAGACACTCAGAATTTCATGTCTGAGTGGAATATCTTTGTCTGGGGGCTCTGGCCATCAGATAGTCTAACAATGTGATTTATGATGGGGTCTTTGGGCTACATGGCTATTGGTATTGCCACTGCAAGGTAGTGGAGACTAAAGGTATGAGTTCAGCCTCTGGGAAGGGCTAAGAACTAAAGGTCAAGCACATGGGGAGTATGTGATGAACTACATAAAAGACCCCAGGACAACAACAGCTAAGGTGAGTTGCTCTGACTGGCACTATTCCATGTGTCCTGTCACACAGTAACACCAGGAGAATAAAGCATTCATGACTTAATAGGGAGAGGACAATGAAAGGTCCAGATTCGGCATTTTTCTTGGACTCTGTCTTATGCACTTCCTTCCTTGGATAATTTCAATCTGTATCCTTCCCCTGTAATAAACTGTAATGTAACTATGATAACTTTTAGTGAGTTCTGACAGTCCTTATAGTAAATTATTGAACTTGAGGGTGATTTTGGGAATCGCTTGAACTTGAAATTAGTGTCTGAAGCAAGAACAATCTTGTACAGTGCTCTGACTTTTGGGATGTTAACTCTTAGCAGTTGGTTAAGTGTACTTATACTAAACCATATAAATGTCACAGATGCTTACCTGAGATCCTTTCTTGCTACCTGGTAGGTTAATTATGAGAGTTTTCCCTCTAATTCCACATACAGGCCTGAAAGGAAAAGGTGGAGGAATACTAATTTGGCATGGATATTTGGTTTAAATATATTCCATAATAAAGGTTAGTCAGTTTACTTTTTATACGAACAACTGTTTAGGAATACAATTGTTACAGTAAGAAATTCACCAAATCCTACACAAACTGGGCATTCTGGTTGATGGGCAGTGTAGTGGACAGGAAAAATGCAATAAAAATGGAGTCAGAATAAAGTAGTTACCTTAAGTAATTTCACCACACCCAAACTTTTTTGTGGTCCAACTTCAACATTTTCATTTCTCAGAGAGTAGTAAGATTTCAATAAGTTAGTGCATAAAACGTGTTAATATAGAAATATGTATGTTCAAAAGTTTAATACAGGGGCTGGTGAGATGGCTCAGTGGAATAAGCGCCTGTCCAGCAAGCACAAGGTCCTGAGTTCGACTCCTGGAACCCACATATGAAAAAAGGGCTGGTGATATCGCTCAGTGGCACGGGTGCCTCCTGGCGTGCGAGGTCCTGAGGTTGACCCCCGGTACCCACCAAAAAAAAAAAAAAAAAAAAAAAGTTTAATCATAAAGGACTCAAGCTGAGTGAGATTTCTGTTTGAGCTTCTGTTTCTCAAGAAGTCTAGTTTTAAAGTAAAACAATGTTTTTCACAAATGAATGGAAGTAGGAAAGAAGTTAGAGAGCTCAAATGTCAGCAGATGCATTTATAATCCTAAGTATTTTAACTTAGAAAGATCTTTGAGAGATCACTGTTAATTTCTAGTACATATTTAAACCAACAATTTAGATAAGAACTATAAAACAGTGCAAAAAGCATCGGAAAACTGGCATCAGAGTTGAAGGCATGGATTTTCATATGACAGAATCATACCTTGTTACTAATGGTTGTGTTAGTTGATGTGTTAAGAACATCTCACTTGCACTTTTGCAAACAAATAGAGCGTACTGTTTGAAAAAATTTACAATTAAGATTTTTACCCATGTAACATTTTCCCAAATCTTATGAGTGAGTTCACTCTTTAACCACTTTCACTTTCTGAAATAACCTAGAACTGTCTTTTATTTCATTGTCCTTTCTGTTTCAATCTGAAAAAGAATCTATAGCATTTATTTAAGACTTTCCATATTCTATTTTTTATTTTATTTTGTTTTCTGTGTTGATGCTTCTAAGTTTCTTATAGTAGATAGCTTTATCACTAGTATTGAGGCTTCCCTAGGGGATGTCTGCTCCTCAGAGAAGTCTAGGTGTAGGTGGTTCTTGGTCTTTGTGTCTGTCTTAAGATCCTACCTTCCCAACTTATTAAGGACAAGATGTTGCTATTTGGCTTAGCACCTGGTCCTTCTGTACTGGACTATGGTGATGGTTATGACCCCCGACAATCACAGTGTTGTCATATAAGGCAGAACAGCTGATTACAACAGGCATGATATCCTGGATAAAGTAGTACAATCAGCAATAACAATAGCATGAAGCACAGCCTAAAACTGGACAAACTGGGGTAACAATTATATTGGTACATTTAACCATAGGTGCAAGATCTATAGTTATATCAAATCCAACATTATTCAGGAGCTTGTACATAGAGAGTTTCTCCTTAGTAGAGTGATTTTATCACGTGGTGGGGAAATTTAAGAGGGACAAAGGACAAAACAGAAAGCTAAATGAAGAGAAATATAGTACAAGAAAGGTTGGAGGACAGAGGATGATAACCTAGGCTTTGGGAAACTGGAGAAGGAAGCAGGTAAGACAGTATGAAGGAGAAAGCAAAAGATTATTGAAGTGGACCAGAAAGACTACTAGAGAAAATGTTCACTCATACATAAATATGATAAAATCAAGAGAGACAGTCAAGGAAAGAAATAAGACAAATAGATTGGAATAAGAATAAAAGTAAAGACCTAAACAACCTAAAAAAACCCCAAAAAACAAAAACAATCTGTCTCTGTGTCTCTCCCAGTTGCTGTGGCGCCCTCAGACAGAGACAGCCCCAGGCTGCTCCCAGTGTGTAGAGTTGGCTCCTCCTGGTCAGACCAGCCTAAAATTCATTTGGAACCAGAAGAGACCTAGAATAGCAAAAACAGTTCTAGGCAACAAAGGCAAGGCAAGGGACATCACAATCCCTGTGAAATTACACTACAGAGCTACTGTGATAAAAACAGCATGGTACTGGCAAAAACCAACCAACCAACCAACCAACCAACCAACCAACCTGAGGATCAATGAAACAAATTAGAAGATGCAGAAACAAATCCAAACACACTCAGCCACCATGTCTTTGACAAAGAGGCCAAACACATTCAGTGGAAGAAAGATAGCCTCTTTAATAAATGGTGCTGGAAAAACTGGCTTTCCACATGCTGGAGACTAAAACTTGATCCATGCCTATTACCATGCACTAAACTAAAATGGATCAGAGACCTAAATATTAAAACAGAAACACTAAATATGCTGGAAGATAAAACAGATAGAACTCTTGAAGACACAGGTATAGGCAAACGCTTCATGAACAAAACCTTGACTGCATGGGAAATACTACAAAGAATCAACAACTGAGATCTCATCTTATTAAAGTTTTTCCATAGCAAAGAAGAAATCACCAACACAGTGAAGAGATAACCCACAGGGTGGGAAAAAATTTTAGTTATTTATTCCTCAGACAAAGGACTAATATCTACAACACATAAAAAATCGAGGGCCAGTGAGATGGCTCAGCAGCGTAAGCACCTGTCCGGCAAGCGCGAGGGCCCGAGTTTTAGTCCCGGAACCCCCATATGAAAAAAAGGGCTGGTGATATTGCTCAGTGGCATGGGTGCCTGCTGGTGCGCAAGGTCCTGAGGTCGACCCCCGGTACCCACAAAAAAAAAAAAATTGAAATCAGATCCCCCCAAATTTAAAGACCCAATCCAAAAATGGGCATCGGAGGATGAATGCACACTTCTTAGATGAAGAAGTACAAACAGCAAAAAAATATATGAAAAAATGTTCAGCGTCACTGGTCATTCGAGAGATGCAAATTAAAACAATGCTGAGATTCCATCTCACCTCAAAAAGAACGGCTATTATCATGAAATCAACCAATGACAAAAGCTGGCAGGGATGTGGGAAAAAAGGAATCCTTCTCCACTGTTGGTGGGAATGCAGATTGATGCAATCACTGTGGAAATCAGGGTGGAGATCCCTCAAAAAACTAGGAGTAGAGGTCCCTTTTGACCCACTATTCCTTTTCTTGGTATCTTCCAAAAAGAATTAAAAGCATCATACCACAGCAATATATGTGCACCTATGTTTATAGCAGCACAGTTTGTAATAGTTAAATCTTGGGAACAACCCAAATGCCCATTAACTGATGAATGGATAAAGAAGATGTGGTTTTTTATACAATGGAGTACTATTCAGCCATAAAGAAGGATAAACTTGAGACATTTCTAGGTAAATGGATCAACCTAGAGACCATACTTGTAAGTAAGTGAAATAAATCTGACACACATGTGTAAATATTGCATTGTCTCTCTGGTGTGAGAAACTGAAATTGTAAATAAGAACCAAAATGTATAACAGACATTGTGAAACAGGAAGAAATTGTTCAAAATGAAAGGGGAAGTAGGGAGTGGGGAGGGGGGAAAGGAAGGAAGGGAAAAAAATGAGAAAAGAAGAATGAAATGGAGACAAAGTTTTAAAATAAGGAGGGGAAAAGGGGTTGAAAGGAGGTGAGGGGAACAGGAAAAAAAAGAAGAATCAAGATATATCTTGAGGTACAAATTCCCTATGATGAATGCAATCATTATGTATATCTAAATGGTACCAATGAACTTAATAAAAAAAAGAAAGAAGAATGAGCTAGGTTGATAGCTAAAATGATTTTTTTGTAGGAAAATTTGATACTTATGTTATATGAGGCAGGAACAAAGTTTGCAACTGATATTTCACTGTTAGAGTCAATAGGAGGCAGAATAAAAATCTGAAGAGAGTATCAGTGGGACTGTATTCTGTTCTCAGATCACACTTGACTTCTTTGGTCGATTAGAGTCAGTTTTATCATTCATTAAATGGAGGCAATAATTTATTTTATAACTATATACTGGGTTTGGTCACAGGCATAACTAAAATTATGACTAAATTAATTGAAAATTATAAATAATTAGAATAATTAAAATTAAATGGTGATGAAGAAAAAACTTTCCATATATCTGAAAATGATTGTGGAATCACCCTTTTGGCCCTCTTACTGGAATTTATGACTTCATTAAGAAATTTAATGTTTATTTTCTAACCTTTAATCTTAATGTTGTTTCTTCAAAATCTGCTTTTGTTCTAACAGAATTAGATAAACTAATTTGCTGAGGGCCAAAATAGCACTGGGTAATTTTATAGTTCTTAGTATGCTTCTACTAGGGATTTTGCCTGCCTTTCTCAACAGAAGTGCTACATTGTAATTTTTTTATCAATTTGATAACTAATTGATTATATCACCAGCAATATGATTGAAATGTCAACAAGTTTAAGGCTCCCTTAATTTTGTATGTCAAATCTGGCAATTTACTGGATAAATCTAGAATTTCAACTAAGGGCATAGTATTCCCTTAGTAAATATGTTTTCTACACCAGAAAATTTGTGGTGCCTTTTCTCCCAAAACAAAATATTCCCAAAGCAACTATTCCATGTTATGCTCTCAACATTTCTGTGGAGGAGAGAAAAATAGTTTTCTGTAAAATATGAAAAATAACTTGATGTCCTGAGAATTGGACTAACAAATTTCTCTGGGATCTTAGTAATTCTACACAGCAAGTTCACGGCAGCTGTAGCTTCCTTTCCTAAGTATTATGTCCATGAGTTTAACCTTACTGACACACTGATGCTGTTTCTATATCTATTTTGAATTTATCAGATTAAAATTTGGATTTTATTTTCCAACAAAATTATATTTTAAATTCCACAATTTTAGTGACAAATGAAAATGCAGCCGACTCTTTTTATTCCAACTTTATTATCAAACTCAGACCCATTATATTTCTAACAATACTTCATTTTCTCTAGGCTGAGATCCTAGCAGCAGTGCTAATATAACTGATAGCTGCAGTAGCATGACCACTATTTCTCTGTGTGTGTGTACGCATGTATGTGTGGTGTGCTATAATGACAGGTTTTGCTGTATGGCCAGGAGATTGTGTCTGTTATTCCCCCTCAATCTCTTTGGTCCTGAATTTTGCCTAAAAATTAAACCAGTCATTTTTGTTTATAAGTTATCTGATTTTGAAGTGTTTAAAAATTAATTTTGAGATGTGCTTTTTCATTTCTAGAACGTCAAGAGTCATTGTAAGAAAAAGTACTTTACCTTTATATAAAAAGTATTTTTTATAAACAGTATCATATTTAACTATTAAAAAATTAAAATACCCATATTCTATGCATATTCCAATATTTATTAAAAAATAAAAGATCCATACTATGTATTATGGTATACCCACACCATAAATCCTTAAGGAGTTTATAAATGCAGTATGAAACATTAAAGTATATAAAAAATAATTACAACATAAAATAGTAAGTCATGATAGCAATTGGTATAAAGTATTGTGAGTTCAAACTAAACGCAGTATATTTCTAGGTAAGGGCATGAGATAAAGACTTCATGGAAAGAAACATTTGAGTAGTCTTATAAAAGAAAATAAAGGATGGGAAAAGAAATAATAAAGGTAATAAAAGATGGGAGAAGAGGAACAAACAGAAAGCAACTTAGGGGTATGTGTGTGGTGGGGTGGGTGGAAATAAAACAAAACACAGAGAAAAAAAGTACCATGTGCATTGTGAGTATAGCAACTCTTGCACCTGACAAGAGCATACTGTACTATGAAATAAGAAGTACCAGAGGAAAAATGTTACATTCTGATAGATCAGCATTTTGCAATGTGTGGACTCTGAACCAGCATCATATACATCATATAGGAATTTAGAAATGCAAAAATTTTCAACATTGCTCCTGTCCCCTCCCCTCTGCTGCTGATCTACTGAATAAGAATTTATGGGGATGGGATCCAGCAATCCATATATTAATAAGCTCTCTGGTTGATTCTGATCCATGGTAAAGTTTGAGAACTATTGTGATAGAATGTTTGAATTTTGATACTATTTACTATCATTATAATCATGGATTATTAAACCTCTAATGCTTAGTTTTCAAAATTTGAGTTTTTAAAAGGAGTAACTTGTGAAAATATAATATAGTGAGTACATAGTATATTATAGACAATAAATAGTTGGCCCATGTTCCCTCAAAAAGTACAAAGGGATTAGACAGTGGAAGTCATAATTCACTGTAAGGAACTAGAATATATTCTTAAGGCATTGAGGACCATTGATGGATTCTGCTCCACATTATCAAGTAATATTTCAGGAATAATAATCTAAGATGAACATAAAAAGTGAAGAGACATATTATAAAGGAAAGAATGTCTAAAAACAGAAAACAATAAACAAAAGTTGAATGATTTTTAGTTCATATTCTCTGATGTATCTGTTTCAGCACCTTGTATACTCCCCCTCCCCATTTAAAACACATGCTACCTCCTTTTCTACTGCTTTCTCATTTTCTTCTTTTTGTAGGGGCAGAGGGTGAAGTGTGGGGGAGCCTTTTCTTTTACCATTAATTTTACAGCAAGTAGAGTAAGATGACACATCAATAACTTAATATCTAATGCCTATTTCTTGTTATTTGCCATGTACTTTACTGACATTTTCGTACATGGTGAGAGATATGGGCCTAGTTTCAATCTTCTGCATGTAGATAGCTAGTTTTCCTAAAATCATTTATTAAAGAAGCTACCTTTCCTTCAGTGTATGTTTCTGGCCCCTTTGTCAAGGATCAATTGTTTCATGTGCTTGGGGTTGTTTCTGCGTTTTCTATGGTGATCCACTGATCCTCATGTCTATTTTACTGTCAGTACCATGCTGGATTGTAATGCCTCCTGATTTGATTTTTTTACTCAGGATTGCTTTTGCTATTCAGGGTCTCTTCTGGTTCCTTATGAATTTTAGGATTATTTTCTCTAGTTCTATGAAGAATTCTGTTGGAATTCTGATTGAGATTGCATTACATCTGTATATCAATTTTGGAAGTATGGCCATTTTGACTATATTGATTCTGCCTACTTAGGAGCAGGGAATATCTTTCCATTTTCTGACGTCCTTTTCAATTTCCTTTTTCAGAGTACTGTAGTTTTTGTTGTAGAGGTCTTTTTCTTCGTTAAGGTAACTCCTAAGAATTTAATTTTTCTTGGTGCTATTGTGAATGGTAATTTTCCCTAATGTCTTTCTCAGTGGGTTCATTATTAGTGTACAGGAATACTATTGATTTTTGTGTTGATTTTGTATCCTGCTACATTACTGAATTTGGTTACTAACTGTTAGAGTCTTTTGGTGAATTTTTTGGGATCTTCTAGGTAGAGAATCATGTTATCTGCAAATAATGATAATTTGGCTTCTTCCTTTCCTATATATATCCCTTTTATTTAATTTTATTGTTTTTGCCCAGTTACTTTTTTTTTTTTTTTTGTGGATACCGGGGGTCGAACGCAGGACCTCACGCGCCAGCAGGTGCCCATGCCGCTGAGTGATATCACTGGCCTTTTATTCGTATGTGGGTACCAGGAGTTGAACTCAGGACCTTGTGCTTGCCAGGCAGGCGCTTATGCCGCTGAGCTATCTCACCGGCCCCCAATTACTTTTGGTAATGTTTCAAATACTATGTTGAACAAGAGTGGTGACATTCTTGTCTTGTTCCTGATTTTAGAGGGAAAGCTTTCAGTTTTTCCCCATTTAATGTGATGTTGGCAGTAGCTTTGTCATGAATAGCTTTTATCAGATTGAGATAAGGACTTTCTATACCTATTTTTCCAGTGTTTTTATCATGAAAGGATGTTGGATTTTGTCAAAGGCTTTTCTGTGGCTCCTTAAATAATCATGTGACTTTTGTCTTTTCTTCTATTTATATGGTATATTACATTCATTGATATTGAACCATCCTTTCTTCCCTGGGATGAAGCCTACTTGGTCAAGATGTTTACTGACATTTTCATATCACACACTCAGTAGCTCCAAGAGTGGAGTTCCCTCCAACTTGATGAGGGAACAGAATTTTGGTGTTAATTTGACTAAGATAACAGTTAAGTGCACAACTGGGATTTCAACTTTTCTAAACTAGGTTATACAAATGAAAGAATATATAATGTAATAATAGCATTACTGCTTTGTGGAAAAATCAAATCTCCTAGAAACTTTTCTTCCTTGTTTTCTTTTTTATGAGGGTGTTTAAATAAAGTCATTAAATTCTACTCCCTTCTGGTAAAACAAACTAGAAATGGAAAAGAGTTGTATTATAGTTTGCTGCATTTTCACTGGAGACTGGTTATACTGGGAAATTTTCTGGTATATGATTTCATACACAACCAGATATTTTTTTAAACACAAACTTTTCAGCTTAATTTTTTAAAAAATAAAATGTTTAGAAAATGAGAAACAAAGTAAAATTACCCAGCTTAAGAAACTCCCACCTGGGCCGGTGAGATGGCTCAGCGGCGTAAGCGCCTGCCTTGCAAGCGCGAGGGCCTGAGTTCGACTCCCAGAACCCACATATGGAAAAGGGGCCGGTGATATCGCTCAGCGGCACGGGTGCCTGTTGGCGCACGAGGTCCTGAGGTCGACCCCCCGGTACCCACAAAAAAAAAAAAAAAAGAAACTCCCACCTTAGTTTTTCATACGTAAATATAAATTACTATCACTTTGAATAGAAAGAGATATTACTTGCATTTTAGTTCTAGTTTTTAGATATTTCTGGTATAGAAGATAAAAATAACATTTTTGTCAGCATTATTGTTAGAATACCAAACATACCAAAAGAAAGTCTGAGACACATTTACTTGAATTTCTACTCATAGGAATAAGACATGGATTTTTATGTATTTCCTTTGAAAGAGTTTTCAGCTTCTGTAAGCCTGTCATAAATGGCATAAGAGCTCATTACATTCAAAACTAAATGGCAATGTAAAAGCAGTTTTAAAAAACAAAATAATATTTAAAAATCAGAAAATCAGGTCAATCAGTCTAGTGCATAAGCCTGAAAAATAGGTTGATTTGGTAGCAATTTCATAATAAACTCATATAGTAGAGATCTACAAAGAGGCAAAAAAAAAAAAAAGTAAAAAATAAGCATAAAACTCTAAACCTATTTGCAGGTTAAATGTGGGATAATGTAACTTTTCGTTATTTAAAAAACATTCCCTAAAATATATAAAGTTACTAGAATGAATTTATTTATTAATAAAACACTTTATTAAGTATTTACCATGGACAAAGCAGTGTTAGGCATATAATAGTGAGTTAAATAGTCTTGCCCTAGGGAAATTTACAGATTTAATGAAAAATAATGTGTTAACACAAATAAATGTTATAGATACATTATGCAAAAATGCTACTGGAGCAATAGGAAGGACATTTTGGTCTTAGATGAGAGGTGGTGGGAATGGTTAGGGAAAGGTTCTAAAAGGAAGGAAATTTTAAACAGTTACCTGAAAAACTAATAAACATAACAGAAGTAAAGAGAGTAAGAACATTTCAGGGAGAAAACATGTCATGTTTAGGACCTAGAAGTTACCAAGAGAGCCTTATATATGTAGTAATAAGAAGTGTGGTTGGGAGACGGTGCTAAAAAGACAGCAAGACAAATTTTATGGGGCCTGGAAAGTAATCTTAAAGAATTTAGTTTTATCCATAACCTTTACGCATATGGAAAACGAAACTTGTTTAAAGAGTTCTGAGCAGAGAAATAACAGACCTGTTTTCAAGAGGTATTTTTGGCTGTAAAATAGAAAAATACCTGGACAGGCACAAGACAGCAAGAAAACCAGTTGTGAGAATGCTGAAATACGCTAAGAGGTGAATCAGAGTAGTTGTAAAGGTGATGAAGAAAAGCAGAGTTATAGTTAAGTGCATTGTGAACTACAGAGAATATAGTGTGACAGCTACCACTTGATTCTAAATATTTTTGGAAATTGTAATGTACAAAGAATAATATTTTGAAATGAGACATATTTGGATGAAAACTAATCCTAGATTTACAGTACAAGTTCAATGTGCTATGATAAACTTGACCACACAGGATAAAAATATGAAAAATATTGCTTCTCTTAAAAATACATTTTTTTACAATACAAAGAATCAATGAAGCAAAGAGTTGGTTCTTTGAAAGAATAAATAAGATTGACAAACCCTTATCCAACCTTATTAAAAAAAGAAAAGAAAAGACTCAAATCCATGCAATTGAAAATGAAAAGGGTGATATCACGACGGACCCTGCAGAAATCCAGATCATCTACACCTACTTTGAAAACTTATATTCTACTAAGATGGAAAATGCAGAAGAAATGGACAGATTCCTAGATACTATGAATTACCAAAGCTGAATCAAGAAGATTTAAAAATCCTAAGTAAACCAATATCAACCAATGAAATTGAAGATGTAATTAAAAACCTCCCAACAAAGAAAAGCCCAGGCCCTGATGGATTCACTGCCGAATTCTACAAGAAATTTAGAGAAGACCTAACACCACTACTTCTCAAACTTTTTAATGAAATTGAAAGGGAAGCAATACTCCCAAATTCATTCCTGGAAGCAAGCATTACCCTGATACCAAAACCAGAGAAGGACCCAACTAAGAAAGAGAACTACAGGCCAATCTCCCTAATGAACATAGATGCAAAAATCCTCAATAAGATACTGGCAAACAGAATCCAACAAATCATCAAGAAGAATATACACCATGACCAAGTTGGATTCATCCCAGGGATGCAGGGATGGTTCAACATACGTAAATCAATAAATGTAATACACCATATTAACAGAACCAAAGACAAAAATCACATGATCATCTCAATAGATGCAGAAAAAGCTTTTGACAAAGTCCAGCACCTTTTCTTGATAAAAACCCTACAGAAAATTGGAATAGAGGGTCTTTATCTCAACCTGGTAAAAGCTATCTATGACAAACCAACAGCCAATATTATACTAAATGGCCAAAAACTGAAAGCCTTCCCTCTAAAATCAGGAACAAGACAAGGATGTCCACTGTCCCCACTCTTATTCAACATAGTTCTGGAAACTTTAGCCAGAGCAATTAGACAAGAGAAAGAAATAAAGGGAATAATGATTGGAAAGGAAGAAGTTAAATTATCATTATTTGCAGATGACATGATACTCTACACAGAAGACCCCAAAAACTCCACTAAAAAACTGCTAGATTTAATAAGCAAATTCAGTAGTGTAGCTGGATACAAAGTCAATACTCAAAAATCAACAGCCTTTCTGTACACAAATAAACTTACTGAAAGAGAAATTAGGGAAATAATACCTTTCACAATAACATCCAAAAAAATGAAATACCTAGGAATCAACCTCACAAAGGATGTAAAAGACCTCTATACTGAAAACTACAGTACTCTGAAAAAGGAGATTGAAGAGGATATCAGAAAATGGAAAGATATCCCTTGCTCCTGGATAGGAAGAACCAATATAGTGAAAATGGCCATACTTCCAAAATTGTTATACAGATTTAATGCAATTCCAATCAAAATTCCAACAGCATATCTCACAGAATTAGAGAAAACAATCCTAAAATTCATTTGGAATCAGAAGAGACCTAGAATAGCAAAGGCAATTCTGGGCAACAAAGGCAAGGCAGGGGGCATCACAATCCCCGACTTGAAATTATACTATAAAGCTACTGTGACAAAAACAGTGTGGTACTGGCAAAAAAACAGACCTGAAGATCAATGGAACAGATAAGAAGATGCTGAAACAACCCCAGACATACTAAGCCACCTTATCTTTGACAAAGGTGCCAAACACATTCACTGGAAGAAAGATAGCCTCTTTAATAAATGGTGCTGGGAAAACTGGCTCTACACATGCCGAAGATTAAAACTAGACCCATATCTTTCACCATGCACTAAACTAAATTCAAAATGGATCAGAGATCTAAATATTAAAACAGAAACATTAAATCTGCTAGAAGGTAGGATAGGTAAAACCCTTGAAGATATTGGTGTAGGCAAAGACTTTATGAATAAAACCTCAACCGCACGGGAACTATCAAAAAGAATCAACAACTGGGATCTCATCTTATTAAAAAGCTTTTGCACAGCAAGAGAAACCACCAACAGAGTGAAGAGACAACCCACAACGTAGGAAAAAATGTTTGCCAGCTGTTCCTCAGATAAAGGATTACTATCGAGAACATATAAAGAACTCAAAAAAATCAGACCTCCCAAATTTAAAGACCCACTCCAAAAATGGGCATCTGAGATGAATACACATTTCTCAGATGAAGAAATACAAATGGCAAATAAATATACAAAAAAAATGTGCAACATCACTAGTCATTCAAGAGATGCAAATTAAAACAACACTGAGATACCATCTCACCCCAGAAAGAATGGCTATTAATAAGAAATCAACTAATAACAAATGCTGGAGGGGCTGTGGGGAAAAAGGAACCCTTCTTCACTGTTGGTGGGAGTGTCGACTGGTACAGCCACTGTGGAAATCAGTGTGGAGATTCCTCAAAAAACTAGGGTTGGAGGTCCCATTTGACCCAGCTATTCCCCTTCTGGGTATCTTCCCAGAAGAATTAAAAACATCGTACCACAGCGATATATGTGCACCCATGTATATTTATAGCAGCATAATTTGTAATAGCCAGATCTTGGAAACAACCCAAATGCCCATCAACTGAGGAATGGATAAGAAAGATGTGGTATTTTTATACAATAGAGTACTATTCAGCCATAAAGAAGGATAAACTGGAGACTTTTATAGGTAAATGGATGCAACTCGAGAAAATACTCATAAGTGAAATAAACCGGACGCACATGTGTAAGCATCGTATTGTCTCTCTAGTATGAGAAACTGAAAGAGTAAATAAGATCCAAAATGTATAATAGACATGGTGAATCAAAAAGAAACTGGTCAAAAGGAAAGAGAGACTGGAATAGGGGCATAGGGAAAAGAAAGAAAGGAAAGGGGAAAAAAAATTGTACATATATATAAGATGGTTAAGATAGATACACTACCAATTTTACTTAGTTCATTGAAGAGTAAGGTTTGTGCCAATAATGTTTGGACAATTGAATGCTAATATCTGGTATCCTGAATAACTAACTTAAAGATAATAATACGTAATGCATTAACCATTGTTACCCTCCTATTATGTTGTTTTGAAAATTTGTTGTTTTTTGATTTGTTTTGTTTTTTCTTCTCTTTAAAAAAAACAAGGAAATAATTAAAATTATTAATTTTGATTAATAAAATCATTAACGAAAAAAATACATTTTTTTAAGAGTAGGAATATTTATTGGGGAATGGGGAATAGGAATAGCTCCTGAAAGACAAGAGGGATCCTGAATGGGTTGCCCTTAAAAATACATTGCTATTAAACATTAAATAACAAAAATTTATAGCATGTAAAATATACAAAGACCAATAAAAACCCACTAATATGTGTGTGAAGAAACAGACCCCTACTCATAGCCTCAAAGTCTACTATGTTACTTGTCTTGATTCAAATTCTCTTCTTTCCCAGATAACTACAATCTTGAATTTTAAAATTATCATTTGGGAAGGGAACAAGAGATGCAGGGAGTAGGGGAAGTAGGAGAGGAAAAGGAATGGAAAAAAAAACAAAAAGAATTGAAAGAAAAAAATGGAAAGAGAGCTTTGGCAAATGGGAAGGGAACCAAGAGATAGAAGGAATAGGAAGGGATGGGAGGAGTACGGACAAATAAAGAATTAAGACGTGTTACGTACATGTACCAATTCCCTACGATAAATGTAATCATTAGGTACTGCAAATATGTACTCATAAAAAAGAAAGAAAAAGTGTACAACTTAATAGTATTTAAAGAATATACACAGAGTTGTGCACAATTTTAGAGCACTTTAATAAGTTCTACCCCTCCCCCCAAAATCCCTTACCCTTTTAACAATCACTTTACATTTTCTTTAAACCCTCAACCCTAAGCAACCACTAATCTACTTGCTAACTTCATAGATTTGCTTATTTTGGAAATTTAATAAAAATGGAATCAGATTGTGTGACTTTTTTTAGTTTTTACTTGGCATGTTTTTAAGGTTCAACCATGTAGTATATATGTCACTTGCTTATTTTTTAAAAAAGTATGTTTGCTTTGTTTTACTTTTTTTTTTTTTTTTTTTTGGTGGGTACCGGGGGTCGACCTCAGGACCTCACGCGCCAGCAGACGCTCGTGCCGCTGAGCGATATCACCGGCCCTTTTTTCGTATGTGGGTTTCGGGAGTCGAACTCGGGGCCCTAGCGCTTGCCGGGCAAGCACTTACGCCGCTGAGCCATCTCACCGGCCCTGTCTTACTTTTAAGACAGGATCTTGTTCATGTTGTGCAGAGGGCTGTTTTATAAGACCCTTTTGTATAACACCTAATATCATAATCATTTAATAAATCCATTTTTATGAAACAAAGCAAGCTCAGAAAACTGCTAAAACATGATTTTTACATAGTGAAATAAAGAAGAAATAAATCCTGCAAATTGCTCCCTTAAAAATACAGTTTGGGGGCCGGTGAGATGGCTCAGTGGCATGAGCGCCTGCCTTGCAAGCGTGAGGGCCCGAGTTCGACTCCCGGAACCCACATACGAAAAAGGGGCTGGTGATATCGCTCAGTGGCACGGGTGCCTGTTGGCACGCGAGGTCCTGAGGTCGACCCCCTGGTACCCACACACACACACAAAAAAATACAGTTTGGGGGCCAGGGATATAGCTCAGCAGCACAAGTGCCTGCCTGGCAAGTGCAAGGTCCTGAGTTTGATTCCTGGTACCAAAAAAACCAAACCAAAATAAAACAAAAACAGTTTGGGTGATAAGAGGGTATTTGATATATCCTAATCTTGTATCTGACAAACTTGAACTTTTCCATTAGTTCTAAAACACTACTGATTTTTAATAAATTTGTATATGAATAATCAAGAAATTCTGCTTTTATCATTTCTTTTACTTTGAATTTAGTTAGTTGTAATAGGATGAATTATTTCTAACTTTAGAGAAAATATTTTAATAACCTCTAACCATTAACTACATTGCTTGATCAAACTAAGAAGTTCCTTTCTAAACCTAGCTTGCTATATCTTGGGTATGGAATTTTCAAATGTTTTTTATGAACCAATTGAGATGATGATATGATTTTTCTATCTTAATCTGTTAATATGGTGATTGATGTTAATCAGTTATCTAGTGGGTATTTTTGTATCCTTGAAATAAATCTGTCTTCGTTTTCATGTATCTTTTTTGGTATGTCAATTTTTTTTCTGAGTTTTTTTATATCTATGTTCACAACAGATATTAGTCTATATTTTCCCTCTTTATTACCCTTTTTTATGGTTCTGATAATAAGATTATCTTACATTCACGATGTGAATTGGGAAATATTTACTTCTCTATCATTCTCAGGAATAGTTTATGTCAGATTGAAATGGTTTGTTCCTTGAAAGTTCATGAAATATATCTCTACAATTAATTGGACTTAGTGTACTTTAAAAAAATAAACTTCACTTTTTAGAAGTTTTAGATTTACAGAAAAATGGAGAAAAGAGTATAGCGAGCTCCCACAGATACCTCCACATTTAACATCTTACATTCCTATGGTACATTTGTTAAAATTAATGAACCAATACTGATACATTATAAGTAACCAAAGATGATAGTTTATCAATATTTCTTTAGTTTTTATTTAATCCTCTTTTCTGTTCCAAGAAGCCAATCTGATTATTAAATTTCATTTTGCTGTCCTGTCTCCTTAATGCTCCTCTTGGCACTGAAAGTTTCTCAGATTACCTTTGCTTTTAATGACCTTGACGGATTTAAGGAGTCTGGTCAGGTTTTTGCAAGGGTGCTTTTAATATTTTCTAATGCTAAGACTAGGCTTACAGAATTTTTGAAGGAAGACCACAGAAGTAAAGTGCTATTTCTATTATATCATATCAAAGATATATACTATCTACATGATTTATGAATGCTAACACTAATTTTGATCACTTAGCTGAACTGTTTGTCAGGTCTCTCCACAGTAAAAATACTCTTTCCCCATTCTGCACCCTGCAATACCGTATTCTTTGGAATGAAGTGACTGTGTGCAGACTATGGCTAAGGAGTGGGGAATTGTATGCCCCCTTCCTTGAGGATGGAAAATCTCCTTAAATTATTTGGAAATCGATTGGGAGATTTGTCTCTTCTCCTCTACAAATTCACTTTCAAAAATTTCTATCAGCATGGACTCATAGATACTTAGTTTATTATACTTTTGTCTATAATAAATATTACTCTACTGCTTAGGTTTTTTTTTTTTTTTTTTTTTACATTTTTGGGCATTGGGAGTTCTGTCAGTTGTCTACTATGTTACTTTGACATACACTCACAAATGTTTGCTACTGATATTTACCAATTAATGTACTTATGTGTAATTGCTTTGGCCTTTGTCTCACAGATTCCACTCATATGTAAAGTTATTAAAGTCAGTACTCAACTGTTTCACTCCCTCCATTGGGTTTATCTTGTAATACATTTAGATTTTATTATCATCTTCATTCCTTCTGGGTTCTATTTGGATATATTTAGTATGCTTTCTGATATAAAGTTCTGAGTTTTGATGGATATCTAATGTCATGTTTCTACAGTGTCATACTGAATGGTGTTATTGCCTTAAAAATCTGTGGTCCATGCATTCACTTACCAGTCTTTTACAAAGCTTCAGGTAACCAACAGTTATTTGACTGTCCCTGCAGTTTTATTTTTCCTCAAAATATTATAAAAGTGGAATCACACAGTCTGTCCTTTCTAGATTGGCTTTTTTTTCCTTAACAATTTGCATTAAGGATCTTTCTTTTTGGGCATGATAATTCATTTTTTATATTACTGAATAATATTCTGTTGTATGGTGGTACCACAGTTTGCTTATCCATTTACCTATCAAAATATATCTTGGTTGATTTTAGTTTTTTGGCAATTGTAAATAAAACTGTTATAATTGTAAATAAAACAATTTGCATGCAGATTTTTATACAGACATGAGTTTTCAAATCCTTTAATATTTTGGATTAAAGTCATTTTTCAGATACACAAGGAACTAGAAGGTAAATAAAAATGATGAAGAATTCTCAACAGCCTTAAGGATTGAATTGGCATTTACAGAACATTCTATAGTGAATAATATACATTCATATCCAATGTCCATGACACATTACCAAAAAGATCCTATCTTGGATAAGGTTTTTAAAAAAGTGTGTTGGTAAGGGGAAGAGGGAGTAAAAATGATCAAGATGTGATATGCATATATACCACTTCCCCAAGATGGATGTAATTATTATGTATTGCAAATACATACTAATAAAAATAAATAAATAAAAGAAATTACAGTACTCTCTGACCACAGTGGAATCAAGTAAGAAATCAAAAGCAGAAAGATAACAGGAAAATTCTCATACACTTGAAAACTAAACAACAACAAGTATCCAAATTATCCATGGATCAAAGAGGCAAGCTCAAAAGAAATAAAAAGAGCAAAAACAATATAGCAAATTTATGGGATGCACCAAAAAAAAAAACGCTTCTTATGCTTGTATTAGCAAAGTCTTAAATAAATAATATAAATTCTCACTTCAAGAATGTGGATATAGAGCAGAAGCTTTTTTAAATTGAGGAAGTACCCCCTTTATTCCTAGCTTTTCTGAGAATGCTTATCATGAATGACTGTTGAGTTTTGTCCAGTGCTTTTTCTATATTAATTGATATGGTAGCATGATCTACTTTTTGTTCTTAGTCTATTAATGGGGTAAATTATTTTGATTGATTTTCAAATATTGAGCCTATCTTGCATTTTTGAACAAACCCCACTTAGTCATGGTGTATCTTCCCCAGAACTGTGAAAGAATTAAGTTGCTAATATTTGTGCTTAATGGTTAATGCTTTCCCATTATGATCTGGAAAAAGGCAAGGATGTCCATCCTCACCCTGGCTATTCAACATAATACCTGAGTTTTATCTGGTACAAGTAAGAGAAAGAATAAAATGCATAGAGATCAGAAAGGAAGAAACAAAACTATCCCTATTTGCATATGACATGATTGTCTACAAAGAAAATCCCAAATAAACCAAAACTTTCAAACAAGTAAAAAGAAAACAATAAAGAGTCAATGAAAGAATAAACCCTCCTAGAATTAATAATACTAGCAGTTAAATAAAGTTGCAGTATATAATATCAACATACAATGAACTATATAAAAGCAACAAACAGGTTATATACACTAAAATTTAAAATACCATTTATAATAACTCAAACCAAATGAAATACATATGTGTAACTCTAGGAACACAAGTATAGAAATTGCATGCCGAAAACAGCAAAACACAGAAAAAATTTAGAGACATTTTGTTCAGGGATGGTAAAATATGCTAACTATTTAAAATATTCATATGAGACATTTTTTTAACTCATTCAGCAGTCGATGGACATTTGGGTTCTTCTACTTTTTGGCTGAATAATGCTGCTATGAACACTGGTGTAAAAATATCTATTAGAGTACTGCTTTTGATTTTTTTTGGATAATCAGAAGTATAATTGCTGGGGCATATGGTAATTCTATTGTTTATATTTTTAGGAAATAATATTATTTTTTACAGCAGTTGTACCTTTTGAATTTCTATGAGCAATGTACAAGAATTCCAAATTCTCAATGAACTTATTTTGGTTTTTTCTTTTTATTTTATGATAACCAAAATAATGGGTAGAAAGTATTATATCATTGTAGTTTTTATCTGCATTTCCCTAATGACCAGTAATGCTGAGGATCTTTTCATACGCTTATCTGTCATTTGTGTAGCTTTGGAGAAATATGTACTCAAGCCGACTGCTCATTTTGGAGGAATAGCTATTCAAGTCCTCTGGCCATTTTCTGGTTCTTGTTGAGTAACAACAATATTAACTTAATGAACTTAAAGTAATTAAACACCTACTGAAAACTACAAAACATTGCTGAAAGTGTGTTGAATTTTTTCAAATGATTTTCCTGCATCAACTGTAATAATCATGTTCGTTGTTTCTCCTTTCATTCTATTGTGGTACTGTACAGTGGTACCTTGGTTCATGAACTTAATTCTTTCACAATTCTGGGGAAGATGGCTGGGTTTGTGTTCCTGTGGGTAAGATGGCCAGGGTTGTATTGTCACCTGATGTGGGGTTCACTAATGGAAGCAAAATTTTGCAAAGCCTTCTGTTTGTGAACCAAATTGTTCCCAGGCAGAAGCATTAGTGAACAGAGGCATTACTGCATGTTTTGATTTATTTTTATGTTATATGACATCATTCTTGCATTTCAGGGATATATTCCGCTTGGTCATCGTGTATAATCCTTTTTAATATGCTTCTGAATGAAGTTTGCCATTATTAACAATTTTTGCCTCAATATCATAAGGGATATTGCTGTGTAGATTTCCTGTAGTATATTTTTGTCTTTGGTAACACACCAGTGTTGGCCTCATAGAGTGAAGTGCTGCCTTCAATTTGGAGGTGTTTGGGAAAGATTAGTGTCAGTTCTGTTTGAATGTCTGGTAGAATTTACCATTGAAACCATTCATCTGAACATTTTAAATACAGTGAACTTTTTGATTATTTATTCAGTCTTCTTATAAGGTAGAGATCTATTGAACTTTCCTAGTGCTTTGTGATTCAATTTTTTTTTGTTTTGTTTGTGTTTCTAGGAGTTTGTCCATTTCATCTTAAGTTATCCAATTTATCTTACAGTCTTTATTTCTATAGTAGCAGAATAACTCCATTTTAATTTCTGACTTTAATACTTTGAATCATCTCACTTATTCTTATCTAATGTAGATGAAGTTCTGTCAGTTTTGCTTATCCTTTGAAGAATCAATTTTTGGACTAGTTTATTTTCTCTATTGTTTTTCTATGTTCTATTTCATTTATTTCTGCTCCAATCTTATTTCCTCAGTTAACTTCAATAGCATATAAAAACTGCTTCTTATTGCTTTGTCCTCACCCTCTTTCAGTGTCACAAATTGCATTTTTTTTTATGTGGGTACTGGGAGTCGAACTCAGGACCTCACGCTTGCCAGCAGGCGCTTGTGCCACTGAGTGATATCAGTGGCCCTTTTTTTCCTTTATGTGGGTACCAGGAGTAGAACTCAGGGCCTCGCGCTTCCCAGGCAGGCGCTTATGCTACTGAGCCATATTGCCGGCCCACAAATTGCATTTTTATATGCCTTATTTTTTTATTAGTACGTTTGTACATTTTTATATGTTATATGGCTGAAATGAGACTAAATACTTTTTTTAATTTTAAAGAGAAAAAACAATAAAAACAATGATACAAAATTTCAAAACAAGATGGGACAGTAACAAAAGATAATACATTGTGTACTGTTATCTTCAAAGTAGTTGCTCAGATTACAAGATATAGGCATGAAAAATTAAACAATATAGGCACAAACCTCTCTTTTCAAGGAACTAATAGCAATTAGTAGTGTAACTATTTTAATTATCATATATATATATATATGTATATATATGTATATATTTGTTTATTTTCCCTTCCTTCTTTTCTCCTTTCCCCCATCCCAGTTTCTCTTTCCTTTTGAACAGTTTCTTCCCATTTCCCAGTATCTATGGTACATTTTGGATCTTATTTACTCTTTCAGCTTCTTACACTAGGGAGACAATACGATATTTACACATGTGAGTCTGATTTATTACACTTATGAGTATGGCCTCAAGTTGCATCCATTTACCCATGAAACTCTCAAGTTTATCCTTCTTTATAGCTGAGTATTACTCCATTGCATAAAAATACATCTTTTTTTATCCATTCCTTGGTGGATGGGCATTTGGGTTGTTTCCAAGATTTAGCAATTACAAATTGTGCTGCTATAAACATGGATGCACATATATCGCTGCGCTATGATGTTTTTAATTCTTCTGGGAAAATACCCAGAAGGGGAATAGCTGGGTGGAATGGGACCTCTAATCCTAGTTTTTTGAGGAATCTCCACACTGATTTCCACAGTGGTTGCACCAGTCGACACTCCCACCAACAGTGGAGAAGGGTTCCTTTTTCCCCACAGCCCCTCCAGCATTTGTTACTGGTTGATTTCTTGATGATAGCCATTCTTTCTGGGGTGAGATGGAATCTCAGTGTTGTTTTAATTTGCATCTCTCAAATGACCAGTGATGTTGAACATTTTTTCATATATTTATTTGCTGTTTGTATTTCTTCATCTGAGAAATGCATATTCATCTCAGATGCCCATTTTTGGATTGGGTCTTTGAATTTGGGGGGACTGATTGTTTTCAATTCTTTATATGTTCTAGATAGAAGTCCTTTGTCTGAGGGACAACTGGCTAAAGTTTTTTCCCACTCTGTGGGTTGTCTTTCACTCTGTTGGTGATTTCTTTTTTTTTGATATCAGGAATTAAACTCATGACCTCGTGCTTGCCAGGCAAGTGCTGTGCCACTGAGCTATATCCCTGGCCCGTGTTGGTGATTTTTTTGATGTGCAAAAGCTTTTTAATAAGATGAGATCCCAGTGGTTGATTCTTTGAAGTATTTCCCATGCAGTTTGGGTTTTGTTCATGAAGTCTTTGCCTACGCCTATGTCTTCAAGATTTCTACTTACTTTCTCTTCCAATAGATTTAGTGTTTTTGCTTTAATATTTAGATCTCTGATCCATTTTGACTTTAGTTTAGTGCATGGGTCTAGACATGGGTCTAGTTTCAATCTTCGGCATGTAGAGAGCCAGTTTTTCCAGCACCATTTATTAAAGAGGGTATCTTTCTTCTGGTGAACATATTTAGCCACTTTGAGACTAAATATTTTTATACATATCTGAGAAGTTGGATATGATTCTTATTTTTGTTCCACCCTAGGTAAGGAGTCCCCCCACCAGTTTCTTTCAGGATTTTTTTCATCTCTGATTTTCTCTAGTTTGAAACAATATGCCTAGGTATATTTTTGGCATTTATCTTGCTTGATGTCTGCTATGATTTGAATGCCTCCTCCAAAATTAATGTGGGAATGCAATTGGTACTGTAATAGCATTAAGAGCCAGAACTTTTAAGAGGTGATTAGACGATGAGGGCACTACCCTCATGAATAGATTAAGGTCCTATTGAAGGAATGGGTTAGTTATTATGGGAGTATGCTCCTGATAAAAGGATGAGTTTGGCCTGATTTGTCTCCTTCGCTCCTGCTTGTGCATTCTTTCTCATTCTCATTGTTTTTCCTTCCTTTTCCTCCTTCCCACCCCCCTCCATGTCCCCATCATGTGATGCCTTCCATCATGCTATGATGTAGCAAGAAAGTTTTCAACAGATGGGAATCTTTGATCTTAGAGTTCCCAGCCACCTCCTAAAATACATTTATTTTCTTTATATATTACTCTGTGTTATTCTGTTATAACAGCACAGAAAAGCAATTAAGACAGTGTCTGACATTAATTTGGGGGAATTCTCAGTCATTTTTTCAAATACTTCTTCTGTTTCTCTCTTCTCACTTGGGTATCACCATTAGATGTGCATTATACCTTTTGTAGTTGTCCCACAGTCTTTGGATATTCTGGGTCCTCCCCCATCTTTGTTTCCCTTGCTTTTCTGTTTTGGAGGTTTATTTTGAAAAATACTCAAGTTCAGAGATTCTTTCCTCAGTTGTGTCCAACTACTAATAAGCTCATCAAAGGCATTCTTCATTTCTGTTGCAATGCTTTTTAACTCTAGGATTTATGTCTGGTACTTTTAAAATAATACAGTCTCTTTGTGTATATTACCTCTGTAATCTTCCATGCTGTCTATTTTATGCATTAGAATCCTTAGTATATTAATCAGAGGTATTTTAAATTTCCAATCTGACAGTTCAACATTCTTGCTGTATATGGTTTCATGCTTGCTCTGTGTCTTCAAATTATGAGTGCTTTTTTTTTTTTTCTTATGGTATGCCTCATAACTTTTCTTGATAGCTAGACATAATGTACTGGATAAAGGAACTGCTGTATGTAGTCATTAAGTAAAGTCATGGTGAGTTGTAGGGGGAATGGAAGCATTTCATGGTCTTAGGTTTAGGTCTCAGTCTTTTAAGAGTCTACTATGAACTTCATGAATGTTTCCTAGTTTTTCTTTTTTCCCCTTCCTCCTTTATGTAGGAGAGAAAGGAGTGGACTGTAGTTGAGTATTTCCCTTTTTCTATGCGAGTTAGGCTTGGATTTTCCCCCAGAAGGTTAGGCTCTTGCTACCTAGCTTTCACAGCAGCAGGACTCATTAAGAAGAAAACAGTGTTCTGTTGTATTTCTAAATGCTTCCTGTTTGCTTTCCCTTGTGAATTATGTGGTATTTTTTCTTTGAAATTTACTATGAAAGCCTGGTGGTAAAATTCACAAATTTAGCAACTCCTTATGACTGGGTCTCCCTGGAATTTTTAAACTCACAGAGAGTTGTCTACACTTAACCTCTAATTTATCAATTATACTTCCGGTTTTCCTACTCTGATACTAGTTCTTGTGGTGATTACTACAAGAACTGATACTAGTTCTTCTGTTTATAAGTCTTTGCTCCAGTAAGCCATGACTATATGTGTGTGTCTGCCTCTCCAATCTTGAGGGCAGTCGTCTGCCCTATTTTCTTATCTCTATTATGGGTCCTAGATGAGTCACTGAAATGGAAGTCTGTTTAGTTCTTCACTTATTGTTAAGATGGAGTGGTGACTTCTGCATTCCTTACATACGGAACTGGAAGCTAGAAGTCCTATGTGTGTCCTTTAAATAATGAAAATTTAAATTTATAAAAGCAGAGCTATAAATCAAAATCTCAATAATACTAGCTTTTCTAATTGCCTGTGCTTTTACCCTTGAAATCCTCATTTCTTCTTAAAGCTTGAGTTACTGTCTAGCATTCTTTTATTTCATCCTAAAGGATTTCCTATTAACCTTTTTTGTACAGCATGTGTAGTAGCAGTAGTTTCTTTCAGCTTTTATCTGGGAATGTTTTAATTTAACTGTCATTTTTGAGGGACAAATGCCAGACAGTGAATTCTTGGTTGATGGTTTTCTCTCAGCACTTTGAATCTATAAAATCCACTGCTTTCTAGCATCTAAAGTTTCTAATGAGAAAAGAATATCTTACTAAAGATATCTCATATATAATGGCTTGCTGTTTTCATGATACTTTCAGTATTCTTTCTTTTTTGGCTTTCAACAGTTCAATTAGTTCAATTAGTATAATGTGTTCTGTTGTGGGTTTCTTTCAACTTATCCTACTTGGAATATGTTGAATTTCTTGGATTCATATCTTACATCAAATTTGGGAATTAGAGCTAATATTCCCTTCAAACAAACTCTGTACCTCCTTCTCTCTTCTCTTCCTAGCTAGAGCTGGCATAATGTGTGTACTGGATTTTCTCAATGTTGTCCTGTAGATCTCTTAAGCTCAGTTCAGTTTCTTTCTCTTCCTCAGACTTATCAATGTCAAGTGTTCTGTCTTCGAGTTCACTGATTCTTTTTTCTACTTTCATATTCTTTTTTCTACTTTCTACTGCTTTTTTTTTTTTTTTTTTTTTTTTTTTGTGGGTACCAGGGGGACGACCTCAGGACCTCGCGTGCCAACAGGCACCCGTGCCACTGAGCGATATCACCGGCCCCTTTTTCGTATGTGGGTTCCGGGAGTCGAACTCGGGCCCTCGCGCTTGCAAGGCAGGCGCTTACGCCGCTGAGCCATCTCACCGGCCCCTCTCTACTGCTTTTAAGTACCCCTGCTGAATTTTTCAGTTACTATATTTTCTAACTTTAGAGTTTCTTTTCAGCTCTTTAAAAAATATATTTAACACTTAATATAAATTAATAACTTTAGTCTTTATTTAGTTATTTCAAATCTTTAAGGCAGTTGTGTTGTCTAGTAAGTTCGCCATCTGATCTTCCTCAAATATTTTGTCAATTTATCAATTTCATTGAATGGACTGTACTTTTATCTTTTGTCTTGTGATTGCTAAAAACTGGATGTTTGAATCTTATAATGTAGTAATTTTAGAAATGTAATTCTCCACCTTCCCCAGGGTTATGCTATTTATAAAGAATTACTATAGGGTGTATCTATGTTAGAGATCAGTCCTAGATATAAACTTAACATTATTTTATGTCTTTTTTTTGACCTTGCATTTTTACTCTAGGCATACACAGTGACTTTCTAAGTTTGTCCATACACGTGGTTGCTTTTGAATATCCTAATTGTTAAATATCTGGCTCCCAAAATGGTGTAGAGAAAAATGTAGGAAAAAAAAAACTAAGTACTCTCCTTATGAATCCCTTTAAAGGCACTATAGCTGGTCTACATGCAGAATCCAGATCTCCAATATTTGGAGGATATGGGTCTTACCACCCTCTCTGACTTCTGTAAGGTGTTCTAAGGACATTAGTGTGCCATGGGCTAAGGGGGTTGGATGATGGTTATCTACTATTATATCAGGCAGAAACTGACCAAGATAAACCATAGTTTACCAGTCAAGAATTCCCCTGGAAGCTTTAAGTCTAAATAGACTCTTAAGTTACACAGTACTTACATCACAAAGATTCTACGAGTTCACCTGTTTCCAGGTAGAGAAACAGATTCCTGATGCTCCCTACTCAGTCATCTTCTTAACTATAGCCTTTTATAAGCTAAGTACTTTTGGGGTTTGGATTAAAAAAAAAAAACTCTTTAAGATGGTAGTATGATTAATGTAACTTACTTTAAATGACCCATATCGCTTTAACATTATTTAATTATGACTAAGGTAATCTGACTGATATAAAAAATGTTTAGTGAGTTTTTTTTCTTCCTTAGAAAAATATTTAACCAATATTAGTATGAAACTATTGGTGGCATCAAGGGGGCAAAATTACTTCCTTCCCCCAGATAGTGCATGTGTTTATCAGAATTTCTATATTTAATTCTGACCAGATAAAGCATAACGATCAGACTGGTATAATGGTAATTAATAAGACAAATAATGACAAAAATAGATAGGCCTTATTCCATTTCACACATCACAAACTAACTAAAGACCTCATATTCTATTTCATAAAATAGAAATATGACAGAAAATTCTGTGTAACTAAAAATGAACTAAATATTTAAAGCACAATTGAAAGATAGGTTATTTAGGATGATAATGGAAAATTTTGGTAAAAAGAAAGACTAGCACCAGCTTTTCTTTTTATGATTTAGATATGTTTCAGTGAATAAATCAATATAGGATCTTACAACATTTCTATAAACTATGTGATGTTTCTAAACAACTAAGTGGAGATTATAAATCAAGTTAGTGAACAGAACTGAAAATAAAACACAAAATAAATTCCTTAATGTATAATCACAGTAGTTACTCTATTATTTTTTAATGAAGTTTAGAAAAAGTATTTAACATGTTTTTAAAGTGAGAATAAATTACAAATTTAAGAAGGTTATATGCTGCTATGTTGTGGGCAATTCAAATAGCTACTGGAACAGGAAGTGCTAAACCTAGTTCAGTAACTGGCCCAAGATCACATTGTTGGGCCGGTGAGATAGCTGAGTGGCATAAACGCCTGCCTAGCAAGCGCGAGGTCCTGAGTTCGACCCCAGAACCCACATAAAGGAAAAAAAGGGCCAGTGATATTGCTCAGTGGCACAAGCGCTTGCTGGCCAGTGCAAGGTCCTGAGGTCGACTCCCAGTACCCACTTAAAAAAAAAAAAAAGATCACATTGCTGTTAAATGCTAGAAAATGCAGGATATGAATTTAAAGATCTGATGTTAAAGAGCTAGCATACTTGCTCTTGCACTGTTGGCCAAAATGGAAGATGGTTAACTATAGTTTCCTCTACTGATTTTAGAGAGAATGCAAAGAATGCTCTAGAATTGAGAGTGAAGTTAAAAGTTCAATAATTGTCCTTATTGGGGCTATTCCCAGTTGTGGAGCTGTAATACTATGATGATGATGTTTTAAATACCTAGAGTCCAGAGAGAAGACCTAACATTCTCTGGCTAATGAGTACAGAAAAGGGATCTCTACTGTCTAAAAAAGATGGGAGAAGAATCTTTCTCTCTTTTTAAAAAGATCTGTTGCCCCTTTGTCCTAAAAGTGCTCCAGTTGTATAAAACTATATAATAGCACAAGAGATTAATACTTTACAAGAAATCGCTTCTGAACAGAGTAACTGGGAATGAGGGCACCTAGAAACTAGACAGCGTGGGAAAACTTTTAGAGACAGTTGGAGAAGATGGAACCTTTGGGGTTGGTGAGATAGCTCAGCGGCATAAGCGCCTGCCCGGCAAGCGCGAGGGCCTGAGTTCGACTCCCGGAACCCACATACAAAGAAAGGGCCGGTGATATTGCTCAGCGGCAAGGGCGCCTGTGGCGCACAAGGTCCTGAGGTTGAGCCCCAGTACCCACAAAAAAAAAAAAAAAAAAAAGAGGGCCGGTGAGATGGCTCAGCGGCGTAAGCGTCTGCCTTGCAAGCGCGAGGGCCCGAGTTCGACTCCCGGATCCCACATACGGAAAAGGGGCCGGTGATATCGCTCAGCGGCACGGGTGCCTGTTGGCGCGCGAGGTCCTGAGGTCGACCCCCCGGTACCCACACAAAAAAAAAAAATAGATGGAACCCTTAATTCTGCCTATGAACTAATACAAGTCCTGAGCTTATCTGTGAGTTGTGATTATGTGGAATAGACTCAAAGAAGACAGGAAAGACCTGTAAAACACAAGTACAATATATATCACTGTTGAAATCTTAACCTAACTCCTCAAGGATATATGCTGGGTAAACCCTAACAGTATAGCAAAGGCTAAACAACTTTCCCCAGATTTTAAGACAATATTTGCAATCTGAACCCAATAGGATTGATTGCTAACACTAAATAACTAACATTAATCTAAAAGATTTTACCAGTTAAATACTTTACTCACAATATAATATCTAAAATGTCAAGGACATTATCTATAATTATTTAATATAGAAAAAATCAGGAAAATCTGATCAATTCTCATGGGGAAAAAAACCCAGTAGCTGTAAACTACAAGGTGAGCCATATACTGGAATTGTCAGAAGAATTTTAAGCAGGTAATATAAGCATTCTCCATGACATAAAGGTCAATATTTTAAAAATAAATGTAAAGATAGAAGTTTTTAGGGAATTAGAATAATGAAAAACAGGAAGCAGAAATTTTGGAGCTGAAAAAATAGTTTATCTGAAATAAAAATTTCATTGGATAAACTCACAAGCAGATGGAAATGAGAGAGGTGAAAAGTCAGTGAATTTGAAGATAGATTATAGAAATAATATGAAAAATATAGGGGAAAAGTTTTTAAGAGTGGAATAAATCTAAATATGTTATAGGAATCGCAGAAGGAAAGGAGAATGAGGGAACTGTGCAGTCCAGGAAGTTGGCAGCAACTTCCGGATTCAAACCGGCTTTGACACCTGTAGCACCAAGTCTCAGAAATCTAGAGTGATGCAGCATACTGCTAAATGCTGGAACACCCAGCAATTCCAAATTGGCTTTACGTTTTGCTTCCTCTTGGCAAGAGGAAGCAGAAGCATGGACTAACCCAACTGACCTGATCCTGGATGAAGACAATGCCCAGGGAGAGAAGGTAAGTGCAGGGGGCCATCAGATCTAGAGAGAAAGTACAGACTTGGCCAGCAGGTTCAGGGATTCCAGTGTTACCCACACAAAGTGACTGGAGAAAAGACAGCCATGGGAGACTGCTATGGAGAAGGAGTGGGCTTGACATAGATCCCTTAAGTTTAAGTTCAGACCGGGCATGGGCTGGGCCACACTCTCTATAGGGAGAAACTAGGTCCGGTGAGTTAAGTCCAACAGTCTACTTGAACCCTTATCCTGTTGTACACCCATCAGAGACCAGAGGGATAATTGCTTTGTCCATCTACCAATCTGAGTAAGGACATGCCTTGGATTGGATGGTGACCAAGTCTGGAGTGAATGGACAGAGGGTCTTCTGGTGCAGACAGGACACCTAAAAAACCCACAGATCCTAAAGCTGGTTGAGAAAATTGTGACTAGCTGGATTCCTAGACTGTAGAACCTGGAAAGAAACCATTCATTTGAAAACACAGAGGAAATTTTTCGACTCAATCTTTCAAATTTTTAATTATTTCTCACTTCCATGTTTTTGGTGGGGTCCCAGATTTTTCTTTTTCTTTCTTTTCTCTCTTCCTCTTTTAACTTGTTTTCTTCCTTCTTATCTTGCTTTTATTTCCTACATTTTATTCTTTTTTTCCTTCTTTTTCTTGTTCATTCTTTTCTGTGACTATTTTCTAATACTGTTAATTTCCTTTTACTCCTCAATAGGACCTCCATCTCACTTTTCTCTCCTCCTTCTCATCTTTGATTGATTAATTTTTCAAATTTTACTTTTTTCATTCTCAGGTTCCTCACTCCCTCTACCTTTAGTAGTGTAACTGTTAGGCTTTATGAATCTTTAGATGGCTGATTAACTCTGTTATTATTATTGAATACTGTTCCATTCTTAGTGTTCCCTTTAGATATTTACTATAGGTCAATATTTAGCCTTGGTGTTTATTCTATAATTTTAGATATCTTTTCTATGGTTAAGGCGGTACATTACTGATTCTTAGGATTTGTCAATATCCAGTTTGTCTTTGATGTTATTATTTTTGCTGATTTTATTACAATAGCCAAGGTCACACAGTTGTTTATTGGTTTTCTTGGGATGTCAATATAGGAATTACCTTAATGTCATTAACAATATTGCACCCATTCTTGGTGAACTGGGTACTGGGCCAAAAATGCTGTAACCTCCCTTCTCAAATAAACAGAAGTGGTTGGATCTTGGGATAGAAGGACAGGCCAACAGGTAGACATGCCCAGAGGGCATCACTGAAAAGTAGACAACTAAAGAGGTCTACATACAATACTAGCAACAAAGCTTTTCACTATAATAAACCTGTAAGCCTCAGCACAAAAAACAAACAAACAACAATAACAAAATAGAAACTTGTGAAGACAAGGCAACAAAATGTCTCCAAAACTCTCAACTCCCCCAAAGATGATCTATGGGGCGTTGAGGTGAGGAAATAAAAAACCACACAGCTGAATTACTGGAAAGATAACACAGGAGATAATCAATAAGGTGGTTGGTAAGAAGATATAACTAAACAAATAATGGGCCAAATAAGCAAAATGACCAGGGAGTCTACAGAAGATAGTAATGAAAAGCTAACTGAGCTAAACAAAATTATACAAAACTTGAATGGGCAGCACAGAAAATAATTAGGGTCCATAAAAATGTCCCAAACATGGGCCAGTGGGATAGCTCAGCGGCATAAGCGCCTGCCTGGCAAGCGCGAGGTCCTGAGTTCGACTCCTGGAACCCACATACAAAAAAAGGGCCGGTGATATCGCTCAGTGGCATGGGCGCCTGCTGGTATGCGAGGTCCTGAGGTCGACTCCCGGTACCCACAAGAAAAAAAAAAAAGTCCCAAACACATATTCAGGATATGAAAGATTCTATCGAAAGTATAAGTAGGGCAAGTGACCAATGTGAGAATAGAGTGTCACAACTAGAAAACATAGGGATTTTGTCAGTGGACAATTAATGAGCTACCTTAAAAAAAAACCAAGACAAGATAAAAATGGATCTAACAGCTACAACTACTAAAAATGCAAAGACTAATCTAAGGTTAATCAGAATTAGTAAAAAGTCAGAAGATGGCATTTATACCACAAAAAACCTGTTTACTGAAATAATAGCAGAAAATTTTCAGGTAAGTGAGGCATATAGAACCCCAAATAACCATGTTCAGAAAAAAATCTCCACAACACATCATAGTCAAAGTCCAACCCAAGAAGAGAATCATAAAAGTGGTTAGAGAAAAGCAACGAGTCACTTATGAAGGTAAGTCCCTTAGAACTACAGCAGACTGCTCAACACAAAACTTAAAGACCAGGAGAGCTTGGAATGAAGTGTTTCAAGCTGTAAAAGAAAATAATTGTCAAGTCAGACTGATACATTCTACAAAACTATCTTTCAAAACTGATGGAGAGGACTGCTGGAAAAATGGCAGAGTGGGAAACAACAACTCAGCCTCTTCAAGATTCAGGAATCTGGACACTGGAAAATAACTTGGGGAAGAAAAGAAGAGAGAAGTGAATCCTCAGGACTCAGGAAGGATCTGATGGGAAAATTGGAGCCTACACAGAAATTGAAGAGACAGAACACAGAGTGGAAAAGGAACAGACAATCTTCACTTTCTCCCTGGCTCCTGGGTCATGCTTGTGAGAAACGCTGAGTCCACAGAGACAAAGTGGAAGTGGAGACCAAAGAAGAGAAGAACACAGCAGTGGAATAGACCACTGCAATAGGTGGTGAGTGGCTCCAGCCCAAGCACATACCATGTCCCCTGCTGCGAGTGGTCAAGTGATCCCAGGACTCAGAGCAGCTGGCTTCTAGGGATATGTTTCCACAGTAGCTGTGTGAAGGACGGCCATGGGAGACAGCTGTGGTCAGGGAGCTGCAGTCATGTCAGCAAGAGATCCCTAGAGGGTTTAAGCTAAGCAGCTCAGGCCTCACATCCACGGCCAGAGGCCAGGCTCCATCTTGAAGCACTAGGGATTTGAAAATCTCAGAATTGGCACCCTTGACCTAACTGCACAGCTTGCTGGTGAATCCATTCAGCACAGATCTGGGATCTGACTGCCTTCTCTATCTACAAATGTGAACAGGGAAATCTTCCTACGTCCTTCTGCCTTACTTATCTCTTTATTGCTTCTTTAAAAATTTTCCCCCCATCTTCTCTCTTTTGATTTTTCTTCCTGTAATTATTTCTCTCTTATTTTTACTGTCTATACAATTTCTTTTGTTTTCTCACTTTTCTTCTCTCTTATTTTTACTGTCTATATAATTTCTTTTGTTTTCTCATTTTTCTTTTATCTTCTATTTCTTGCGAGTGTGTTCTCTTACATTTTCTTAATTCTATAAAGCTCCTTGTACTCCACAATAAGACCCTTTATACCACTTTTTTCTACTTCTCATATCATAGAGTTTAATGTTTCAAAGTTTTTCTTTTCTATTCTGCCATTTCCAAGCCTTATATATTTAATAGTACAGGCATAAACCTTTGTTAGTCTTTTAATACCTAACTCTGTAAAATTATTGCTGAATTCTTTTCTACCACTAGTGAAGATATAACTGTTGCATTTAGTACATATTAGCTGTAAGTTAATATTTGGGTTGTTTTAATTTATATACCATAACCGCAGATTTCTTCTCAAAGATTAAGGGTAGTACATAATTGGTTCTAATGACATGGTAATATTGAAGCTGTTTTGGATAATACTATGGTAGCTGATTTGCTTGATATTAATAGGTTCACATAATTGTTGCTATTTCTCTGTAAACCAACACTCAGATTATCTTTGTGACAGTAAAAATATTAGAGTATATTTCCAGTGAACTTGGTTGCTGGGCTATCTACACTGCAATCTCTCCTCCCAAATTAATGATGGTGGTCAGATTTGGGGGCTGTAGAAAAGGATTATAGTTAGCCACTCCTGAAGTATATCAGTGAAAAGCAACTAAAGGGATCTCTATACTACCAACATATTCTTTAGACTATAAGCATCCACAAACCTCACAAACAAATGAATAAACACTATAGGAACATGAGAAGATAAGGCAACAAAATGCCTCTCAAAATTCTCAACTTCCCCTAAGCCAATCCAAGGGGCATCAAGAGGCAGAAAAGCACAAACTGCCTGAATAAGCAAAAAAGATAGCACAGGAGGATAGAAAAACTAAATAGGTACTTAGTGGGATTAGAGATACAACTAAACAGATCACGGAAGTAATAACCAAAAAGATGTGGGAACTCTAAGAAAACACTAATAAAAAGCAAGATGAACTAAACAAAATGACACAAAAATTAATGACCAGTTTACCAAAGAATTAGAGTTCATGAAAAGGTTTCAATCAGAAATCTGGGAGAAAAAATCATATTGAAACTATGGGCAGCAGAACAAACCAATGTAAGGACAGAATTTCAGAGCTAGAAGACAATGATGGCTTCAAAGATCAACTACTCAAAGATGCCTTAAAAACAAGAGAACGTGCAAACTGCATCCAACACCTGCTAGATGAGGCTAAGAAGACTAATCTAACAATAGCTGGGATAAGTGAAGAATCAGAAGTCAACACAAATGGCATTAAAAAACCAGTTCACAGAAATAATGGCAGAAAAACTCCCAAGTATAGGAAAAGAAATAAACATACAGATAAATGAAGCATATAGAACCACAAATAACCTTGACTAAATGAGAAGCACTTTATGCCACATTATACTTAATGTACCAAAAGTCCATCACAGAGACAAAATATTAAAAGCTGTTAGAGAAAGGCAATACAAGGGTAAATGAATAGAATTATGGCAGACTTCTCTACCCAAACCTTAAAGGCCAGGAGGGCTTTGAGTGAAAGATAAATAAAAGATAACTTCTATCCCCAATTTATGTATCTTGAAAAGCTTTCCTTTCAAATTGGTGGAGAAATAAGGTATTTCCATGTCAAAGAACACCTCGAGAAATTTGTGACCACCAAACTAGCTTTACAAAAAATTCCAAGGATATCCTAGAAAGAGACAATGAAGCCAAGAATGCCAGTAAATCAAAAAGAATGAATACACCTGATGGGATGAGCACCTAAGCAACATGGAAAAAACATAAGGAAATCAGCAACAGGAAAGTAAAGCAATGACAGGAATAAACCAGTACCTTTAAGAAATCAGTCTCAGTGTGAATGGCCACAATTCCCCAGTCAATGACACAGATTGGCAGACTGGATCAAGAAACAAAACCCAACACAATGTAGTATACCAGAAACACATTTAATTCAAAAAGAAACTCACAGATTAAAAATCAAAGGATGGGAAACAATATTCCATACAACAGGAAAACAGAAAAAAGTAGGAGTTGGTATTCTAATTTCAGACAAAGTGGATTTCAAGCCAAGACTGATTAGAAGAAACAAAGAAGGTCAGTACATATTAGTTAAGGGAAGAATTCAATAAGAAGAGTTAACAATTATAAACATTATGAACCAACTAGTGTATCCAACTTCATGAAATACACACAAATAGACATGAAAAATCAGATAAAAACCAATACAATTGTAAGGAAGGAGCTTAATACCCCACTGTCACAAATGGATAGATCAAGTAGACAAAAAAATCAACACAGAAATATCAAAGTTGAACTAAACCTTCAAACAAATGGACTTAATAGATATTTACAGAGTGTTCCACCTTATGAGAACAGAACAGATACTCTTCTCAGCAGCACATGGGACTTTCTCCAAAACAAACCACATACTAGCCCATTAAGCATGTTTAAGTAAATGCAAAAGAATCAAATTTCCCATGCATATTATTGAATCATACTGCAATAAAAACAGAAATCAATGACAAAAGAAACCACAGAAATCATGCAAACACATTAACTTAATATTCTCCTGAATAATCAATGGGTCACAGATGAATTTAAAGAAGAAATTAGACAGTTTCTATAATCAAATGATAATGCGGATATGACATACTGGAACCTATGGAACACAATAAAAGGAGTCCTAAGAGGTAAGTTTATAGTGGTGAATTCTCACATCAGAAAAAGAGTGAACTCAAATAAATAACCTAATGATGCATCTCTAGAAAAACAAGAATAAGCCAAATCCAAAGCTAGTAGAAGGAAGGATATTATAAATATCTGATCAGAGATTAATGAAATTGAGGATAAAGAAACAATACAAAGAAACAATGAATGAAAGAGTTGGCTCTTTGAAATATTAAACGGTCAAACCCTTAATCAATATTACCAAAATAAGGAGAGCAAAGACCCAAAACCATGCAATCAGAAATGAAAAAGCAAAAATCACAATGGATTCTGCTGAAATCCACAAGATTATTGGTGGCTTCTTTGAGAACTGTCCTCTAATACAATGGAAAATCCAGAAGAAATGGATAGATTCCTAGGTACATATGAACTGAACCAAGAAGATATAAAAAAAAAAAAACCCTGAATAATCCAATATCAGTCAGTGAAATTGAAAAATAAAAAAACTACTAGATAAGATTATCCCAGGTCCTGATGGACTCACTGTCAAGTTCTACAAGAAGTTTAGAGAGGATCTAATGTCAATATTCCTTAAAATAGAAATTGAAAGGGAAGGAGTACTGTCAAACTCATTCCTGGAAACTAGCATTACCCTGATGCTAAAACCAGAAATGGACCCAACAACAAAAGAGATCTACAGGCCAATCTCTTTAATGAACATAGATGCAAAAATCCTCAATAAGATACTGGCACACAAAATGTAGCCATTCCTCAAAAAGATCATACATCATGACCAAGTAGGATTCATTCCAAGGATGTAGGGATGGTTCATAGGCAAGTCAATAAATGTAATATACCACATAAATAGAAGCGAAGACAAAAATCACAGGATTATCTCAATACACACAGAAAAAGCATTTGACAAAATCCAACATCCATTCATGATAAAAACCCTGAAGAAAAAAGGAATAGAAGGCCTTTATCTCAATCTGAGAAAAGCATCTATGACAAAATAATTGCCAGTCTCATACTAAATGGAGCAAAGCTGAAGGCTTTCCCTCTAAAATGAAGGACAAGGATATATGCTATTACCACTCCTGTTCAATATAGTTCTTTATTTATTTATTTTTTTTTGTGGGTACCGGGGGGTCGACCTCAGGACCTCGCACGCCAACAGGCACCCGTGCCGCTGAGCGATATCACCGGCCCCTTTTTCATATGTGGGTTCCGGGAGTCGAACTCGGGCCCTCGCGCTTGCCGGGCAGGCGCTTAAGCCGCTGAGCCATCTCACCGGCCCTCAATATAGTTCTTAAAACATTAGCTATAGCAGTAAGATAAGAGAACGAAATAAAAGGGATATTGATAGGAAAGAAGCCAAATTTTCATTATTTGCCGATGACATGATCCTCTACATAACTCCACCAAAAGACTCATAGAATTAATAATGAAATTTGGTGGTGAAGCAGGATACGAAGTAAACACTCAAAAATCATGGGCCGGTGAGATAACTCAGTGGCATAAGCACCTGCTTGGCAAGCGCGAGGGCCTGAGTTTGACTCCCGGAACCCATATAGGAAAAAAGGGCTGGTGATATCGCTCAGCAGCATGGGTGCCTGCTGGCGTGCGGGGTCATGAGGTCGACCCCCGGTACCCACAAAAAAAAAAAAAAAGAAAACTAATAGTATTCCTATAGTCACTAAGAACAAAATTAGGAAAAAATTATCATTCACAATAGCACCAAAAATAATTACATACTTAGGAGTTAACCTAACTAAGGAAGCAAAAGACCTCTATAAGGAAAACTATAGTATTCTGAAAAAGGAGATCAAAGAATGTATCAGAAAACGGGAAGATACTCCCTATACCTGGATAGGCAGAACAAATATAGTCAAAATGGCCATACAGTACTTCCAAAATTGAGATACAGACTTAATCCAATACCAATCAAAATACCACAGCATTCTTCAAAGAACTGGAGAAAACAACCCTAAAATTCATATGGAACCAGAAAAGGTCTAGAATAGCAAAAGCAATCCTGGATAACAAGAGCAAAGCAGGAAGCATCACAAGGCCAGTTCTAAAGTCATATTACAGAACTACAGTGATAAAAAACAGCATAGTACTGGCACAAAAACAGACATGTGGATAAATGGAACAGAACAGAAGATGCACAAACAACTCCAAGCACATGAAACTATTTGATCTTTTACAAAGGGACCAAAAACATACCCTGGAGGGTAGGCTGCCTCTTTAATAAACAGTGCTGGGAAAACTGGCTATCCACATGCAGAAGATTGAATCTAGACTTATTATCTTCCACTGTGTACTAAAGGAAAATCAAGATGCATCAAAGATCTGAATGTTACAACAGAATCACTTAATCTGCTGGAAGATAAAGATAAACTTTTGAAGTCACAGGCATAGGCAAGGACTTTCTGAACAGAACCCCAGTTGTACAGGAAATTGTACTGAGAATCAACAAAGGGAATCATATGAAATTTAAAAATTTCTTCATAGCAAAAAAAAAAAAAACAACGGAGTGAAAAGACAATCTAAAAAATGGGAAAAAATTTTGGCAGCTACTTCTAAGACAGAGGAGTAATATCTCAAATATATAAATAACTCAAAGAAATTAAACCTCCAAAACAGAAGACTCAATCAAAAATGGGCAAATGAGAGGAGTAGACATCTCAGTGCAGCAGAAAATCTACCCCCCCCCAAGCCAGTGTACTGCAGTTGCCCAGGTGAAAGGTCCTGGTGCAGTTCCATTGCTTCTGTTTCTTAGAAATGGCTGGTCACTGTGATGCATAGCTGGTCACTATGATACATATTGTAAGAACCTAAGACAGCCAAGTACTCTATGTCTGTACCTCCCCTTTGCAACCCCATAAAAACCTCCCTCCCTGGGCCTTCAAGGCCTGACATTTTTATAAGGATTGATTCCTTGTCAGTGCCTGTCTGACGTTAAATAAATCTGCCTCCAAATCCTGGGTGTTATTTCGGTGTTTCTGTTTGCCTCAGTATTTGGTGCATCGGCTGGGAAGACTGACCGTGCTGACCTCTTTGGTCACTGGTTGTGGCCCTTGCAAGGTCCTGATGGGAAGGCGCGTCCTCGAGATTTCTCGAGTCCCCCCGAAGATCTGGAGGAGGATTCTTAGCTCCCTGCTCAGCAGCTCACACTGGACCCAAAAGGGAGGAGGATGCAGTATGGTCTGGTCATCGGATAAGGTAAGATCCCCGGGGCACCCCAGTTAGTCTATCAGTCCTGCTCAGCTGGAGCAGAAAGAGAGATTGGTCACCTCTCATTAGTTAGGACCACTTTTGAGGGGAGGGGTTGGAATGTTTAACCTCTGAGTGCCTGTTGAATGAATGTGTGAGTGAACAGAACAGACAGCATAAGCAAAAGGCTACTCTGTGTACCAAGACTGGGAAGCACTGGTCACGGTGGCTGGGCCCTCACCTGCTGTTCTGTGGCCAGTGACATATGGTATAATGGAGGCCTTGCACCCTCCTTAGCTAAGTCGTGCCTAAGTCCCCGCAAGGGGCATAGCCAGGTGGGCATCTGAATGGTCTCTCTCTGAGGGGTACCCACCCATTGTCTGTTGTGCCACTGTTCAAGGGCACACGACACACACGTAGGGAGCCAGAAATGGGAATTAATTAGTCCAAACCCATGGTCCTTGCCCAAGAATTTTAAAAAGGGCTTTTCTGATGATTATGGGGTTAAAAATGAAACCAAACAGCTCAAAGGAAAAAAAAGAAAAAAGAGGCCCCTTCTTCCTGACAATCCCGCCTTGGCAACCTCACCGCAGTTGCTACCGACAGCTACAGTTTCACTCCCTGCTTCTGACTCGTCTACTTCCAGCCAATTGAACCAGTTCCAGCTATCCATTGTCTGCATTCAGCCACAGAGGCATTCCCTCTGGAGCCTTCTGCTACACAGATAACCAACATGCCTATCTTGGTCAGAGGGTGTCAAGTAACGCCCATCCAAGACAACTGTCAGCAATTCCTGAGTTCCACATTTTGACTGAGGAAAAATTGGACTGTCAGCCCTGATGAATGAGTAGCATGGCCTTTCCCAAAGGTTGCCCCACCTAGAAGCATAAAATCAGTCAAGCGCTTCTCAAAGACATTAAAGAGGGGTAACAAAAAGCCCTTCAATATGTCAAAAGTTACCACTGTTACCCAGAAGCCTGATATAAAGACTATGGACACTAAAAAATAAATGCTCTCTCAGATTAAAAGATAAGGACTCTCAAAAAGCTTCCATGTCCATGTTGGGGATCAATCTATGACTTTCCTGGTAGACAATGGAACTGAACTCTCTGGCATCAAAGTCCGCTCTCTCAAAAAGTAACCATCACCAGGGCACCTGGGACTCTTGCTTCTTGCCCTTTCTGCCAGGCACAAACTTGCAGCCTGGGAGGCACCAAGCATAAATTCCTATATATACCAGAATGCCCATACCACTTCTGGGAAGACGTCCTCTCCAAGTTAAAGGCACTGAGCCCGTAAGCCTCCCTCTTATTTAACCCTGTCAGCCTGAGACAGATAATCACAGTCCTGAAATTCTGAAAACTCTCCTCCTAGAGGTGTGGGCCAAAGACTCAATTCTGGGCCTGGCCATCAACCATGCCACCTCACCGCAACCCCCACTGCTGTCAGATGTCACAGGAAGCAAATAGGTATCCAGCTACTACGCAGCCATCACCTTGCACTCTGCAGTTCCCAACCCATACATCCTTCTTGGACTGCTACTGAAAGGGAAAACTGTACTAAGAAAAGTTCTTTTTTTTCTTTTTTTCTTTTTTCTTTTTTTTTTATTTTAAAGAGAAGAAAAAACAAAACAAATCAAAAAAAGAACAAATTTTCAAAACAACATAATATGAGGGTAACAATGGTCAATGCATTACGTATTATTATCTTTAAGTTAGTTATTCAGGATACCAGACATTAGCATTCAATTGTCCAAACATTATTGGCTCAAACCTTACTCTTCAATGAACTAAGTAAAACTGGTAGTGTATCTATCTTAACCATCTTATATACATATACAATTTTTTTCCCTTTCCCTTCTTTCTTTTCCCCATTCCAGTCTCTCTTCCTTATTGACCAGTTTCTTTTTGATTCACCGTGTCTATTGTACATTTTGGATCTTATTGACTCTTTCAGTTTCTCATACTAGAGAGACAATATGATGCTTACACATGTGTGTCTGGTTTATTTCACTTATGAGTATTTTCTCGAGTTGCATCCATTTACCTATGAAAGTCTCCAGTTTATCCTTCTTTATGGCTGAATAGTACTCCATTGTATAAAAATACCACATCTTTCTTATCCATTCCTCAGTTGATGGGCATTTGGGTTGTTTCCAAGATCTGGCTATTACAAATTGTGCTGCTATAAACATGGGTGCACATATATCACTGTGGTACGATGTTTTTAATTCTTCTGGGAAGATGCCCAGAAGGGGAATAGCTGGGTCAAATGGGACCTCCAACCCTAGTTTTTTGAGGAATCTCCACACTGACTTCCACAGTGGCTGTACCAGTCGACACTCCCACCAACAGTGAAGAAGGGTTCCTTTTTCCCCACAGCCCCTCCAGCATTTGTTATTAGTTGATTTCTTTATAGTAGCCATTCTTTCTGGAGTGAGATGGTATCTCAGTGTTGTTTTAATTTGCATCTCTCGAATGACTAGTGATGTTGCACATTTTTTTGTATATTTGTCATTAGTATTTCTTCATCTGAGAAATGTGTATTCATCTCAGATGCCCATTTTTGGAGTGGGTCTTTAAATTTGGGAGGTCTGATTTTTTTGAGTTCTTTATATGTTCTCGATAGTAATCCTGTGTCTGAGGAACAGCTGACAAACATTTTTTCCCACGTTGTGGGTTGTCTTTTCACTCTGTTGGTGGTTTCTCTTGCTGTGCAAAAGCTTTTTAATAAGATGAGATCCCAGTTATTGATTCTTTGGGATAGTTCCCGTGCGGTTGAGTTTTTATTCATAAAGTCTTTGCCTACACCAATGCCTTCAAGGGATTTACCTATCCTACCTTCCAGCAGATTTAATGTTTCTGTTTTAAGATTTAGATCTCTGGGGGCTGGTGAGATGGCTCAGCGGCTTAAGCGCCTGCCTTGCAAGCGCGAAGGCCCGAGTTCGACTCCCGGAACCCACATACGAAAAAGGCGCCGGTGATATCGCTCAGTGGCACGGGCGCCTGCTGGCGCGCGAGGTCCTGAGGTCGCCCCCCCGGTACCCACAAAAAAAAAAAAAAAAAAAAAAAAAAAAAAAAAAGATTTAGATCTCTGATCCATTTTGAATTTAGTTTAGTGCATGGTGAAAGATATGGGTCTAGTTTTAATCTTCGGCATGTATAGAGCCAGTTTTTCCAGCACCATTTATTAAAGAGGCTTTCTTTCTTCCACTGAATGTGTTTGGCACCTTTGTCAAAGATAAGGTGGCTTAGTATGTCTGGGGTTGTTTCAGCATCTTCTAATCTGTTCCATTGATCTTCAGGTCTGTTTTTTTGCCAGTACCACACTGTTTTTATCACAGTAGCTTTATAGTATAATTTCAAGTCGGGGATTGTGATGCCCCCTGCCTTGCCTTTGTTGCCCAGAATTGCCTTTGCTATTCTAGGTCTCTTCTGATTCCAAATGAATTTTAGGATTGTTTTCTCTAATTCTGTGAGATATGCTGTTGGAATTTTGATTGGAATTGCATTAAATCTGTATACCAATTTTGGAAGTATGGCCATTTTCACTATATTGGTTCTTCCTATCCAGGAGCAAGGGATATCTTTCCATTTTCTGATATCCTCTTCAATCTCCTTTTTCAGAGTACTGTTGTTTTCAGTGTATAGGTCTTTTACATCCTTTGTGAGGTTGATTCCTAAGTATTTCATTTTTTTTGGATGTTATTGTGAAAGGTATTGTTTCCCTAATTTCTCTTTCAGTAAGTTTGTTATTTGTGTACAGGAAGGCTATTGATTTTTGAGTATTGACTTTGTATCCAGCTACACTACTGAATTTGCTTATTAAATCTAGCAGTTTTTTAGTGGAGTTTTTGGGGTCTTCTGTGTAGAGTATCATGTCATCTGCAAATAATGATAATTTAACTTCTTCCTTTCCAATCATTATTCCCTTTATTTCTCTCTCTTGTCTAATTGCTCTGGTTAAAGTTTCCAGAACTATGTTGAATAAGAGTGGGGACAGTGGACATCCTTGTCTTGTTCCTGATTTTAGAGGGAAGGCTTTCAGTTTTTGGCCATTTAGTATAATACTGGCTGTTGGTTTGTCATAGATAGCTTTTACCAGATTGAGATAAAGACCCTCTATTCCAATTTTCTGTACGGTTTTTATCAAGAAAAGGTGCTGGACTTTGTCAAAAGCTTTTTCTGCATCTATTGAGATGATCATGTGATTTTTGTCTTTGGTTCTGTTAATATGGTGTACTACATTTATTGATTTATGTAGGTTGAACCATCCCTGTATCCCAGGGATAAATCCAACTTGGTCATGGTGTATAATCTTCTTGATGATTTGTTGGATTCTGTTTGCCAGTATCTTATTAAGGATTTTTGCATCTATGTTCATTAGGGAGATTGGCCTGTAGTTCTCTTTCTTAGTTGGGTCCTTCTCTGGTTTTGGTATCAGGGTAATGCTTGCTTCCTGGAATGAATTTGGGAGTACTGCTTCCCTTTCAATTTCATTAAAAAGTTTGAGAAGTAGTGGCGTTAGGTCTTCTCTAAATTTCTTGTAGAATTCGGCAGTGAATCCATCAGGGCCTGGGCTTTTCTTTGTTGGGAGGTTTTTAATTACATCTTCAATTTCATTGGTTGATATTGGTTTATTTAAGATTTTTAAATCTTCTTGATTCAGCTTTGGTAATTCATACGAATCTGGGAATCTGTCCATTTCTTCTGCATTTTCCATCTTAGTAGAATATAGATTTTTAAAATAGGTATAGATGATCTTCTGGATTTCTGCAGGGTCCGTCGTGATATCACCCTTTTTATTTTCAATTGCATGGATTTGAGTCTTTTCTTTTTTTAATAAGGTTGGATAAGGGTTTGTCAATCTTATTTATTCTTTCAAAGAACCAATTTTTTGCTTCATTGATTCTTTGTATTGTTTTTTTGGTCTCCAATACATTAATTTCTGCTCTGATCTTTGTAATTTCCTCCCTTGTACGGGCTTTTGGCTTAACCTGCTCTTCTTTTTCTAGAAGTTCGAGGTTCGCCATTAAGTTGTTTATTTGCGCTTGCTCTATTTTCCTAATATAAGTATTTAATGCTATAAATTTCCCTCTTAGGACTGCTTTCATTGTATCCCATAAGTTCCGGTATGCTGTACTGTCATTATCATTCAGTTGTAGAAATTGTGTAATTTCTTCTTTAATTTCATCTGTGACCCATTGGTTGTTCAGGAGGGTGCTGTTTAATTTCCATGTGTTTAGGGAGTTTTTGTGATTTCTTTTGCCATTGATTTCCAATTTCATTGCACTATGGTCTGATAATATGCATGGGATAATTCAATTCCTTTGCATTTACTTAAGCAGGTTTTATGAGCTAGTATGTGGTCTATTTTGGAGAACGTCCCATGTGCAGCTGAGAAGAATGTGTATTCTGATGTTGTGGGTGGAACACTCTGTAGACATCTACTAAGTCCATTTGTTCCAAAGTTTGGTTCAGTTCTATTATTTCGTTATTGATTTTCTGTCTAGTTGATCTGTCATTTTGTGACAGTGGAGTATTGAGATCTCCCAATATAATTGTATTAGTGTTTATTTGATTTTTCATGTCCTTTAGTACTTGTTTTATATAGTTGGGTGCATTGGTATTTGACGCATATATGTTTATGATCATTATCTCTTCCTCCTGGATTGTTCCCTTTACAAGGATGTAATGACCGTCTTTATCTCTCTGAATCATTCTTGGCTTGAAATTCACTTTGTCTGCAAAAAGAATAGCTACCCCTGCTTTTTTCTGGGTTCCTGTTGCCTGGAGTATTGTTTTCCATCCTTTGACTTTCAGTCTATGAATTTCTTTCTGAATTAAATGTGTTTCTTGTATACAGCATATTGTTGGATCTTGCTTCTTGATCCATTTTGCCAGTCTGTGCCTTTTGATTGGTGAATTGAGACCGTTAACATTGATGGTTAAAACTGATATGTATTGACTTATACTTGTCATGATATTTTCCTTTTGTTGGTTCCCACTCTTTGTTTTTCCCCTTTCCTGCTATTTAATTATCTGCCCTGCCTGGTGGATTCCTTCTGTTTGGGTTCCTATCTCTTTCTAGAATGTCTTTCAGAACATTTTGGAGTGCTGGTTTGGTGGTCATAAATTTTCTTAGATGTTCTTTGTCATGAAAGTATTTTATTTCTCCATCAATTTTGAAAGGTAGTTTTGCGGGGTACATCAACCTGGGTTGAAAATTATTTTCCTTTAGAGCTTGAAATACGTCATTCCAAGCTCTTCTTGAATTGAGGGTTTGTGCTGAAAAGTCAGCTGTGATTCTGATGGGTTTTCCTTCATAGGTGATTTGTCTCTTCTCCCTAACAGCTTTTAAGATTCTGCCCTTCTGTTGAATTTCTGGGATCTTGACTATGATATGTCTGGCTGAAGTTTTTTTTTTGATCATGTCTAGTTGGTGTTCTAAAAGCTTCACTTATTGGGGGGTCAAATTCTTTTTCTCTTCCAGGAAAGTTCTCCCTGATAATGTCTTTGAACAAGGTTTTAATGTCATTTATGATATCTCCTGCTTTTTCATTTATTCCAATTATTCTTAAGTTGTTTATCTTTGAGTCATCTAGCAGCTGCTGAATTGATTTTTCATGGCCCCTTGCTGTTTTTAAGAATTCTTTCTTTTCATGATCACTAATTGCAAGCCTGTCTTCTATATCTGATATCCTGTCCTCACATTGGCTTAATCTGCTACAAATACTTTCAATGGAATTTTTGTTCTCTTGGATATCTGCTTGAATCTGCTTTATGGATTCCATTTCTTTCCTATGCTGAGCATTCATGGTTTCTATAGTTTTCTTAAGCTCATCTATTTTTTTGTCTGCATCAGCTATAGTGTCCTTAAGCATAGTCTTCATTGTGGACATTATCTCTGCAGTTATCTGTGAAATTATTTCTGTTTTAATTTTTTCCAGAGCCTCATTCAATTGTTTTGTTGTTACCCCTTCAGATATGGCAGGTGGGTGGCTTTTGGATTGTCCCACCTCGTTGCCCCTAGGTTTGCCTTTGGTGAATTGGATGTGTGGGGTTGCATCTTGTTTAAGTGTCGTCTCATTTAGGAAAAGTTGTTTTTAAAACCTTGTTCTCTTTGAAGCTGCCTAGCTCTGTAACTCTTTCTTGGCTCTGTAATTGCTTTCTTGACCCCTGTAGCCACAAGAGCATAACCGAACCTAACTGTAACTAACTGTGGCCATTAATCTAGTCTTGTAACTGATGGTCATTAATCTAGCCGATGGTCTCACACTGCTAGCTAATCAGAAGAACTGCCAAGCTGTCCTGTCCTGCCTTTGTAACCCCTGCTTATGCCTCATATAAAATGCTGGCTCACAGACACTCACCGCCTAGCTTTTGTTGGAAGTTATTCCAGTCAGGACCACTGGTATAAAATAAAGCTGTTCACTGCCTCCTGACTTCCTCAGGTGTTGTACCTTTCCCGGACTCGGTTTTGCCACAACACTACCTCCAGATGCCACTGGGTTTACATGTCTAGATTTAAAAGATGCCTTCTTCTCCTTGCAGGTTGTGCCTTCGACTGGGAAGATCCCGAGACAAGACGCAAATCACTTGGACACCATTGCCACAAGGTGTTAAGAACTCTCTCTTGTTGGGGAGGCTCTGACAACAGATTTGGCCATTCTGAAATAGCTTGTTTCTCTGTCCTTTCCTCCTTGCCATCAGGGTCCCCTGGGCAACCATACATCCACAGAGTTCAAGACCACAAAATGTTTATAGACTGTCAAACTGCCAAAATACACCTCTCCTGTCTGTAAAGCCAGTTCAAGATCTCCAGGCTTCCAATGCTGCTGCAACTGCCCTGCATCTATATTGCCTCAGTCTTCCACCACACACAGCCTGTTGGTACACCTGCCTGGGACCTAAAGAATGCCTTCTTCTGCCTTATTGGCTCCTGTCAGCCAAACCCTCTTCACCTTTAAATGGGAAGACCCCCGTTTCTGAACTCAAAGGTTAACTGACCTGGATTGGACTCAACCTCCTAGAGGTTCAAAAACTTGTTTATCCTCTTTTGGAGAAGCCCTCACAGCTGGCCTTGCTAGTTTCCTAGCACAAAATATCACCACTTAAAAACACCAAAGTAAAGCCGTATAAAGTAAAGCTACAGATATCTTTTGGTGCTTATATGCATCTATTCAGGCTGACCAAGACAACAGAAGTTTGTAGGGTCCTGATTTGAAAAATCACCCCTAGATATGGCCTACCCTTGACCATTGGCAGTGACAAGGGGCCTGCATTTGTAGCAGAGGTAATTAAAAAACTAAGTTAAAAAAAAAAAAAAACTACATACAGCATACAGGCCACAAAGCACTAGAAAAGTTAAAAAAAAAAAAAAACAACAACAAAAAACAAAAACAGATTGTTACCAGCTCCATAAAAGTTTAGCTGAAAGACCAGCTATATGTGTAGACACCCCTGCACACAAATATAACCCAGGTACATATTAACTGCTCTTAAAGTTTCAGAAATCCAGCCTTAGATCCACCATTCCAGAGTCCTGCTGAATTTCTAGAGAATTTATCTGGACCAGACAGCTCCTCTGAAGTTCACTCTAAAGAGACAATGCATTCAAAACCCTGCTCTGGTCACTCTGGATGCTGACCAGTACATGTACGGCTGAAGCCTGAGGACACCACAGGATTGCTCCATACCTCAATACATTATTTCCCTTGATTTTTATGCCTTTTCAGGCTGCTTACCTGTCCTTGCTTCCATTTCAGATTGTATTTTTGCCTTAGCTCTATGGATGATTGCCCCAAGAGAACAGAAAATAACCAGTAAGACCCTTCCCCTTATTCTATGATAGACCAAGATTTGATGAGTATCTAAGGCACATTGGACACTCTCCTATATCAGATTAACTCCTTCACTCCCTTGTCAGAGTCAACTTAGGGAGAAACCCTATAATAAGGGAAACAAACCACAAACTCCAGGTGGGAAAATTTTCCATCTTGGGGACCTTAGCTAGGGCCCATCCTAGGACCACTGAATGTTACTGCTTCTAGTTGGGTCTTGTCTCGGAAGATCACATGAAACATGCCCAGCAAAGGTTTGCTGGGGAAACTAAAACAGGGGGAGAAATGTAGCAGAAAATGCGCCCCCTCCAGCCAGTATACTTCAGTTGCCAGGTGAGAGATCCTGTTGCAGTTCTGGTTGCTTGTTTCTTAGAAATGGCTGGTCACTGTGATGCATAGCTGGTCACTATGATGCATATTATAAGAACCAATCAAAGACAGCCAAGTACTCTACGTCTGTACCTCCCCTTTGCAACCCCATAAAAACCTCCCTCCCCGGGCCTTCAAGGCCTGACATTTTTATAAGGATTGATTCCTTGTCAGTGCCTGTCCGACGTTAAATAAATCTGCCTCCAAATCCTGGGTGCCCTTTCGGTGTTTCTGTTTGATGTAGCATCAGAGTAAGAAATACAGATGGCCAATACATACAGGAAAAATGTTCAATATCTGTGAATATTAGTGAAGTACAAATGAAAACAACACTCAGATTCTACCTTACTCTAGAAAGAATGGCCACCATGAAGAAATCAACAAATGCTGGCGAGGCTGCAGGGCAAAAGAAGTGCTTCTATATTGTTGGTCAGGATGTAAAACTAGTACAGCCACTATGGAAAATTGTATGGAGATTCCTCAAAAAACTAAAAATAGAAATTCCATTTGACCCAGCTGTTCCTCTTCTAGGCCTGTTGTTACGGTTTGGGTCTAGATGTCCTCTCAAAGCCTCATGCAGTTTTAGATGGGCCTTTTTCAGAGAGAGCTGAATCTAGAGTTTGTGACTGATTCGTAGTACAATGCTGAGATTAAGGGTGCTGGGATTAAGAGTGAGTTATTGCTGGATCAGTCCACTGATTCCACTGGCACCGCTCTAATCCCAGCAGTCTGGATAAGATAAAAGGGGCAAAAAGAGGCGCGTTTCACCCTTGTGTTCTCTTGTTGCTTTTGCTGTCTTCCACCACTCCTGCCTTGAACGGTTGTCCCCTGCCTTGGAGTCTGCTGATTATGGACTGAAACCTCTACAAACTGTGAGCTAAATAAATCTTTCTTCCTTTAACTTTGGGTGTCAGGTATTTTGTCTCAGCAACAAGAAAAGTAACTAAGACATATGTTAAAGACATCATACCATAGTGACGTATGTATACCCATGTTTATAGCAGCACAATTCATAATAGCTAAATCTTGGAAGCAGCCTATCTGTCCATCAACAGATGAATGGATAAAGAAAATGTGGTATTTACACACAATGGAGTACTACTCTGCCATAAAAAGGATAAACTTATTTGTAGGAAAATGGATGTACCTTGAGACCATAACATTAAGTGAAATAAATCAGATACATGCTTAAATATGAGAACCAAAATATAAATAAAGAGCAAAATAAAAGGGATAATAGGATGTAAGGAGATTGATCTTTCTCTAATGGGAAGGGGATCAAGAGATACAGGGAAGGGGCAGGGAAGGAGGGGAAAGGGTGACAAAAGAATTTAGATGTGTTATGTAAGTGTACAACCCCTCAGAGGGAATGTAAACATTATGTATTGCAAACATGTATTAATAAAAAATGTGAAACAAAACAAAGCAAAAAGAATAAGTTGATGTAGAAAAAATACCTGAAAAATTAATAGGAAAAATTTTCCCAATTTGATTAGAAAAACAAGTTTACAGATTCATCATGATCTGTGAATAGACTAAAAGAAGTATATGGAACTAGAAGATAGTAGAAGACTCTTTCAAAATGCTTAGAGAACAGTCATCCCAGAATTCTGTATGTAGTGAAACAACACATCAGAAATAAAGACATGAGGACATCCACTGATGAAAGAAAGATAACAGACGCCTTTGCCAGCCAACTTGCTCTAAAACTAAATTTTTTTTTTTTTTTTTTTTTTTTTTGTGGGTACCAGGGGGTCGACCTCAGGACCTCGTGCGCCAGCAGGCGCCCGTGCCGCTGAGCGATATCACCGGCCCCTTTTTTCGTATGTGGGTTCCGGGAGTCGAACTCGGGCCCTTGCGCTTGCCGGGCAGGCGCTTAAGCCGCTGAGCCATCTCACCGGCCCTAAAACTAAAATTCTTAAACAATACCAAGACAGGGCCGGTGAGACGGCTCAGCGGCTTAAGCGCCTGCCTTGCAAGCGCGAAGGCCCGAGTTCGACTCCCGGATCCCACATACGAAAAAGGGGCCGGTGATATCGCTCAGCGGCACGGGTGCCTGTTGGCGCGCGAGGTCCTGAGGTCGTCCCCCCGGTACCCACAAAAAAAAAAAAAAAAAAAAAAAAAAAACAATACCAAGACAACAATGATCAATATTTAAGCTTTATTATGAATCAGTTGTTGTTCTAGGCACTTTACATAGGCTAACTTATTTGATCGAAGAAATTTGGTACAATTATAACCCTTATACAGATGAGAAAACAAACTCAGAAAAGATGTTAAGTAGCTAGTAAGTGATTGAGCTAGGGTAGAGTCCAAGAAGTCTGGCTTTAGAGATGATACTCTTTCTTTTTTTCTTTCTTTTTTTTTAAGACAGGGTCTTGCTATGTAGTTCACGCTGGCCTTGAACTTACTATGTAGCCCAGGCTGGCCTTGAGCTCGTGGCGATCCTCCTGCCTCAGCCACCACACCTGGCCCTAGAGATGATACTCCTGACCAGCACATCTCAACCTACTTGTACTCACCACCAAAGATACTAACTCACTGCAGTAGATTCAAATCATTTGTAATAATCTAAATTTTATTTTAATGCTGCTTTAGAGTAAAAAATAGAAAGATAAAGGCACCAACTTGATGTATTACTTCATCAGGGAAAAAGATGCTATTAGAACTAGAGTGACTCACTGACTTATCAGCAGTAACCATAACAATAAACACTTTTTATTACTTTTTAATTCAGTATTTATTATGTTCCTGAAGTTGTTTGGGGACTGAGGATGTAAAAATGAATAGGGTAAGCTTCCTGTTCTCACCCTAATATGTGGAATATAAAAAAGAAGACATGAAAGTAGAAGGGATACTAGTATTAGACAAGAGCAAGGGAATAAGGGGGAAAGGAAGGGAGGTATAAAAGAGGATAATAGGAGATATATATATATATATATATATATATATATATATATATATATACACATATATACATTGAAACCTAATATTTTGTAAAATTAGGCACTAATAAAATTACAATAATAATTAATTTAAAAACCCACATTAACTTGTACAAGTCTACTCTTTATTGACTTTACACCATATCAAGTATCCTTAAATCGTACTTGATCTCCAAATAAGTACAAGAACAAGGTCATAACAAGTTCCTGTTCTTATGGATGTACAATAAGTTAGGAAATACTAATTGCCATATAGTATGAAATGTTCTATAACAGAAGCATGTAAAAATCCCAAAGTGCATATAAAATGTAAAAGCTGTACAAAGGAAGCCCCAATCTAATCATGATTGTTAAAAAATAATAATTTTTAAGAAAACTTGAGACACTTTCTTAAAAATGAACATTCAAGGAAATATTTCACGGTTCCCTTCTCTTAGCTAATATACACTATCTCTCTTCCAAAATTTGTAATCAAACTTTCAATTAAGTCAGCAATAAACAGAAAAGAAAGCCAGAAGAAGTTGTTACCATACTATATATACATATTAGTTTTTGGAGCCTCCAGGGTAAAGGTAATGGACTTATTCCAAAGTACTCAGAATTACCTCTTGTGAGTTAACTTTCTACTTATTCAACAATCCAGTAATGATGAGGATAAGGAAGGAGAGGAGGAAATAACCCAGAAAAAACTTTCAATAAGAAAGTTTCTATTTTCTTTACTTTCTATACTGGATCAGGAAAGCTATCTTTACTTTAAAGAGTTACCTTAACAATTGCAAAGAATAATGTCTTTAGTTAAACTGTGGGATCCTTAAGATGGGGATCATGTCTCATTTTTCTTTTCCATCCTTAGAATCCCTAATGCTTAATATGGTGCCTTACAATTAATTGTATTATTACATTCATCAAATTAAAATGTCATTACAGAAAGTATTAACAAGACATGACATTTCTTTCTTGACTATATACTCTGTATACCACAAAGAGTTCTCTTCGTATTAAAAACACACAAAATTCCATAGGAAAAAGGGGATCAAATGTGATTTTTGCCTACTTTAAAAAAAAGTAGAAAAGAATCAACTTTTTTTTTTTTTAAAGTGGGTACCAGGAGTTGACCTCTTGACCTCACACTTGCCAGCAAGCACTTGTGCCACTGAGCGATATCACCGGCCCTTTTTTTCCTTTATGTGGGTACTGGGAGTTGAACTCAGGACCTTGCGCTTGCCAGGCAGGCGCTTACGCTGCTGAGCCATCTCACCGGCCCTCAACTTGAGTTTTTAAAGACAAGCATGGATCTTTAAAATCTCTATTATGCTACATTAATTTTTTATTTGCTTTTACTAAATTAAATGTCATAAGACAGTACCATGTGAAAATAAAGAGTATACAATAACTAATGACCCAGTCTCATTCTCCTGTAGCTGTGCTTTCAGTGGCTACATGGACAGGATATAAAATCAATCTGAATAACAAAAAGAATATTATAAATCACATTCTATACAATTAAATGAATACATTTACTTTTACATACATATTACACACAAGATATAAATGGCTATAAATGATCTATAAAATTCTGAAATTTTAAAGTTGCAGAATATATTATGATTGCTTTGAGGTTAACTGTGTATTTATCAATGGTCATTAGATTACCAGATGATGACTAAGTTGACATTTGTATCTTAAATGATGTACACTGTCCTCATTTAGGGGATTTTAATCTAAGAGTTGCTAAAATAGTACCAATTAAGCTATCAGATTGAGGATGGATGTCAACGTCTCTGTTAACAAAGGAATAGTTTTAAATTACTAATTTAATATAGTAATATATTCTTACTTTAATATAATATAAATACATCATGTTGCCAAGATTACCATTATGAATTAACTTCGTCATGACCACACATCAATATGTCTATTTATAAATTGGAATAAACATTCCTAACTTGTGAGCACAAGTTATTGTTGTTTAGTTTCATTAAATTAGTATTTAGTTATAATTAATAAATGTCAATTGATCACAAACAAAAAATAATTTTCCATCAATAAATTGGACTTTCCTCTGGATTATGATTGATAACTTTCAGCAGATATTACTTTTAGCAGCTACTAGCAGTCTCCAGAAGTTTAAACATGAAAGTGCAAAAAAAACAAGAAAGAAAAAAAAGAAACTGGTCAAGATTTAGTTCACACAGGATACTAAGACCCTAACAGTGGGTTAAAAGGGAGGCAGACTTAAGTGTTCTGACTAAAGTTTCTTAGATTTATCATTCTGTTGTACTGATGAGTCGTCTGGATAAACCTTCTTTGTAACATGTTGGTGACTTTCTTACCTAGAAAGCATGCCCAGAGGTGTAACATTAAGTGATCCCATCAGCATTGCCAGGGCCATCCCTGGTGCTTCCCGTTCTATTACTTCTTTTGTGGCCTGTAATTAAAGATTAAATAGCATACTGAGTGAAATTAGCAAAAAAGAAGAAAGGCAGAGTAGTAAATTTCACTATTAAAGATAATTACAAATCAGGCATTCTATAAACCATACTTTGCAGCTCCTCAAATGCTGATATATTTTTAATGCACATAGTATTAGGTTTTCAGGATCACTGGATAAAAACTGAGAACCTAGAAAATCCACAGAACTTTTGTATTAGCAATCCTGCCTTATTCCTTACAGTTCAGAAATATTTGATAGAAATATTACCTTGCCTGATAACATATCTAAAACTGAATCCTCAAATTGCTATAACAGCCCTATAGATTTTCTTATGGTAAAAAAGCTGGGCATTTTTTTTTTGTCTGTTACTCTTTTGAAACAATTAGTTCCTGAAAACCTAAGATCTTATATCCCTTCTAGTTCTATGATTTTATAACATGATTAAAAGGGGTAAGAACTCATAAAGTCAACTTGCCCCATGTGTTGGCTAGAAGAACCACTCTATATTTACTATTTTTCATATCTTCAATATAAATTAAACAAGAGATAAAAATAAATAATAAAGTAATAGGCTTTATCTATGTATTAGGAGTTTTAGGATTCTTAAGATTCATAAGATAAAGGTAGTTAAACTTGGAATAAGCTAATGAAGGAGACAGGAAATCTAATTTTCTAAGGATCAGTCAAAATGGGTATACAGGCATCCCTCAGAGACATTCCAGGTTTGTGTTTCAGACCGCCACAATAAAACAAGTATCACAATAAAGTAAATCACACAATTTTTTTGGTTTCCCAGTGTACATTAAAGTTGTGTTTTTACATCCTGTAGTTTGTTAAGTGTGCAATACAGTATCATGTCTGAAAAGTATGTAATTAAAAATATTTTATTGCTAAAAATGCTATGATCGTCTGAACTTTTTTTTTTTTTAAATATGCGGGTACTGGGAGTCGAACTCAGGACCTCATGCTTGCCAGGCAGGCGCTTATGCCACTGAGCTATATCACCGGCCTGATTGTCTGAACTTTTAGCAAGTCACTAAATGTTCTGCTGGTGCAGGGTCTTGCCTCCATGCCTGCTGATGATGGCTGTTGATGGCTACTGACTGATCAAAAGATATATAATAATAATGGAAAAGTTAGGAATATTGTGACAATTAATAAAATTTGACACAGAGCTATGAAGTGTACATGTTAAAAAAATGGCACTGATAAGACTTGCTTGACCCAGGGTTGCCACAAACCTTCAATTTATAAAATGCATAATATTTGTGAAGTGTAAAAATTGAAACTCCATAAAATGAGTTATGCCTGTATATTGTACTGGAACAATCAAGATATCCTTTAGGCTATAAGTAGTGGCCAAAATATATGACAATCCATTTCTAGTTGTCTGTTTTTTTATAAATGAAGCAAGTTATAATAACTGAAAATAACATAAGAACAAAGCATGCAAAATAAACTTTACCAGTAAATAAGAAGAAAAGCAAACAAAATATAAATTGTGGAGGGATATAGAAAAAAGCTGATATTGTAGTATTTCACTACAAATAGAATGATAGTCCTAAATAATATTATAGCTCTGGTAAATTTCTTTTCCTCTTGGCAGAAGTTGAAAACTTGTCAAAGGAGTTAAAATGTGTCATCTATGTATCATATGCTAATTGATGTTATAAACAAAATTTCAGGATACACAGAAATTTTTAATGTCTTATACAGAATATAGCATTACCAGAATTGATGCAATCTGCTGCTTCACCGAATCCCAGCATATTGTAATATTTAATCTGGTAGAAATTTTAAAGGAATACTAACAAAGAATGTTTGCCAATTAAACTAACTTTAAATATAGGGGGGCAGCAGTCAATACAAAAGTAAATCTTAATTTCTTCAGTTTGGAAGAGAGTTACTACTACTATTTAGGTTTACAGCTAAACAATGTTACATTAGAATTATCTAAACTTTATTTCTATTTGCCAAGACCAATCTATCTGATAAGATTGGGAGACCTCCTGAAATCTACTGTATTTTTATGTTAGAGGTTGCTTTATTAAGGTTTCAAACTTCTTCTAAAGGAATTTAAAATCTTAAAAGTCTTACAAATTAAGCAAGGGAATGCTACTGAGAATAATATTAAAGGAGGTCTTTGGAAAAACTCATCTGTATTAGCAATGGTTGACGTTTGATGAGTTTGGGGGTTGCTATGGTCTGGATGTAGATTGTTCCCCAAAGATTCATGTGCTAAAAGAGTAAGTCCCAGTGTGACAATGTTAAGAGGTGAAACCTTTAACATGTAGGGCTTAGGGCAAGGAAATTAACACAGTGGGGACACTTGCCCTTAGAAGGGATTAATGCCAGCCTCATGGAGTTATTTCCTGATAGAACAAGCTATAAGAAAGTGTGAGCCTGGCCCCCAAATTACTCTGGCTTTCTGTTGCACCACGTAATCCCTTCTGCATAGAGCCATTTTCCTTTCTGCTTCTCTGCTGTGTTGTGATGCAGCTAAGGGAGCCCTCACCAGCAGCACAACAGATCAGACCACCCAATCTTGGGCTTTCAGCCTCCAAAACTATGAACTAAATAATTTCTTTTCCTTATATTGTGCACAACTTCAGGTATTTTGCTATAGTAAGAGAAAAAAATGAATACAGAAGTCTATGTAAAGATGATACACTACCAAAGAGAGTAGCACACTTTGTGTAGGGACAAAGAGAAAAATATCAATAGATTGCTGAGAGTATTTCACTTAACATGCATAGTTGGAAGCACAGTATTTATCCAATTAAGTAAGAAATATTCATTAGGTGTCAACACATTTCTGAGGGTGTATGAAATTACTGTTATCCACGGGTGTAACTCAACTAATAAAATGAAAAGTACCTAAAAGAAGTGCAGTTCATTAATTTTTCTAGATCTTCTAAAATATGCCACAGATTTTACCAGACACTGGAGAATGGTCAAACACTGGAAGGTCCCATTTACTTTGTCTTTCTTTCTCTCTTTCCTTCTCCCTACTCCTCTTCCTCATCCTGTCTCCTCTTTCCCTCTCCCTCTCTCTGTGTCCCTCACCTTTCTTTCCTTTCTTTTCTTTTGAGACAGGTCCTCATTATGAGGCCTGAGACAGGGCCTCAGTTCAGGCTGGCCTTGAACTCACCGTGTAGCCTAGGCTGGTCTCAAACTCACAGTGATCCTCCTGCCTCAGTCTCCGGGGTGCTGGGACTAAAGGTGTGCGTCACTTTTCATATAATTGTTTCATATAATTGTTTTAATGGACTTTGCTTTTGTGGTATGCAATTTGGTCTAAAAATTATTACTCAGTAAAAATCTACATTATGAATTATGTGGGGTCATTGTTTATGCTATATTGTGATTTTTTTATAGGAGAGTCTGTAGGTGAAATTCCTCTAGTGTAATAACTAGACATAGATTTTCTTTTGTGCTACTAGTTTTAAAATTATGATGCTTGTGAATCAAGTTACCCCTGCAAGTAAGGCAAATACGTCAATAATTTTCAGTAGGCTTATTGAGCAAAGCCTAGTTTTATCTTTTTGCCAAATTTCTGTCTTCTTAAAAATTCTGTTGTATTTATGTGTTTAGGAAAGGCACCTTATTTTTCAGGGCTTAAAAATATACAGATGTATGGGTTAATCAATGCATATATTATCTTTTTAAAAAGATACTCCAGAGAGGACAGTTAATTCTTTCAGATTGTCTAGAGAATTTGGGCATATACACACACAGATCTTATATATTTTAGAACACAAAAGGAAGAGATATACTGTAGATGGAACTGAAAGGCACTGGTGCTGACAGTGGTCGGTAGGGTAAGGGTGGAGAACAGAATGTTAGGCTCCCTAACAGGACAAGGCACAATTCTACCTTTCCAATAGGCTGTCCCTACATAATGCACAAATACAGTCTTTTGTACATCTGTATTGAATACTGTATATGTTTGCCACAGAACATAAGAACCTTCTATTTCCACTTTTATTTTCTCTTCTACATTGCCCAGTGTAGCAGAAAGGTCCACAATCTGTGTAGTCAATGCTACAACGGTTAATGTCCATGAGAATAGATTAATTGCAGCACTTACCACAGTGCTCAACACATAGTATGTGCACCTTAACTATTTACTGAATAAAGAAATTAATGAATATATGAACTTACCTAGATTTGAAACCTGGCTTTACTACTTAGTTGCTTTATGAAGTAGAAGAAAATGTTTAACTTCTCAGTACTTCAGTGTACTTATGCATAAAATGTAGATAATAAAGTATTACATTTTAAAAAGAGTATGAGAACTAAATATGTCACCTAGCATACAATAGGAACTTAATAGATTTTAACATTATTTTTTTTTCTATGCTTCTACTTTCCAATTCAACTTGTAATCTTGCAGCTTTGCTCATATCAGAGAGCAGGAATAATATAAAAATCCACAAACCATTTAAAAACAGTAGTTGAGGGCCGGTGAGATAGCTCAGCGGCATAAGCGCCTGCTTGGCAAGCGTGAGGTCCTAAGTTTGACTCCTGGTACCCACATATGAAAAAAGGGCCGGTGATATCGCTCAGTGGCATGGGCGCCTCCCGGCGCGTGAGATCCTGAGTTCGACCCCGGTACCCACAAAAAACAAACAAACAAAAAAACAAAAAAACCTCCCCAAAAACCAGTAGTTGAGAATCAAAGATGAAGGGATGGAGAAAGAAGAGTAAGAACCCAAATGGAAGAGCACCAGTAAGTGCAGAGCAGGAAAGCAGAGTATTGAAAGAGTATGATATACATTAAGTAGCAAGCAGCCAAATGAGGTGGGGATTGGAAGACAGCGGGCAAAAACTAAGTGTAAAGATCTATAAGTCTAAAGTGCAGGCACAACTAGAGGGCAGAGAGCAAGAGAATAAAAATTAATTTAGAATAAAACAGGAGAAAAGTACTTGTCTAAAATACTAGAAATATCTAAGCAGAAGAATGGTTTTAAGAAGGTAGTGCTACTTTCTTTTTGCTTTGTTTTTAATTAATTAAGTTTTTGGTACATTTTGGGTATATGTAGTGATCACATTCATCATAGAGAATTTAAACCTGTACATGATATATCTTGATTCTTTTTTTCCTATTCCCCTATACTTCCTTCAACCCCTCTTCCCCTCCTTATTTACAAAAGCTTTGTTTCCATTTTTTCCTTCTTTTCTAGTTTTTTCTTTTCCCTTCCTTCCTTTTCCCTCCTCCCGCCATAGTTTTCCTTCCCATTTGAACGTATTCTTCCTCTTTCACAATATCTATGATATATTTTGGTCCTTATTTACACTTTTGGTCTCTCACACTATAGAAACAATGAGGTATTTACACATGTGTGTCTGATTTATTTCACTTAAGATATGGTCTCAAGGTGGATCCATTTACCTAGAAATGTCTTAAGTTTATCCTTCTTTATGGCTGAGTAGTACTCCACCATATAAAAAAACCACATCTTCTTTATCCATTCATCAGTTGATGGGCATCTGGGCTGTTTCCAAGATTTAGCTATTACCAACTGTGCTGCTATAAACATGGGTGCACATATATTGCTGTGGTATGATGCCTTTTAATTCTTTTGGGAAGATAACCAAGAAGGAGAATAGCTGGATCAAATGGAACCTCTAGTTTTAGTTTTTTGAGGAATCTCCACACTGATTTCCACAGTGGGTGCACCAGTCTACACTCCCACCAACAGTGGAGAAGCGTTCCTTTTTCCCCACAGCCCCACCACCATTTGTTACTGGTTGATTTCTTGATGATAGCCATTCTTTCTGGAGTGAGATGGAATCTCAGTGTTGTTTTAATTTGCATCTCTCAAATGATCAGTGATGTTGAACATTTTTTCTTATATTTACTTGCCGTTATTTCAGATGCCCATTTTGGATTGGGTCTTTAAATTAGGGTGGTCTGATTTTTTTTTGAGTTCTTTATATATTCTAGATATTAGTCCTTTGAGGAAAAGCTAGCAACATGTTTTTTTCCCACACTGTGGGCTGTCTCTTCACTGTGTTGGTGGTTTCTTTTGCTGATTCTTTGTGATACATCCTGTGTGATCAGAGTTTTGTTCATAAAGTCTTTGCCTACACCAATGTCTTTAAGAGTTGGTAGTGTTACTTTCAATCACACATTTTAGTACAATACAGATAAGTAAAAGTTATCTATGTCTGTTAATGTGTAGATAAGAAGTATTTATTATCAATAGACTTCATTATCAAAGGCAAAATAATGCCATTAAAGTGTGGAATTATTTTTCTCTTAATTAGTTTAAAATCCTATTACCTACTTCCTTACTTATTACTAATTTGATTATCAAATGATTTTTTTCTTAAAAAGTAGTGGAAATTAACATTCTTACCTCATAAGCAAGTTTTTTTGAATTAGTAATGTCCATAATAATACGTTGGAGTTAGCTACTCTATTTAAATATGTATCTTTAAACTTCTAAATACTTTTAACTATGGAAGTTGCAAGTGACTATCAAAGATCACATAATTGTGACCTTTTCCTTTTATCTTTGACACTTTGAAGATGACATTAAATTCAGAAGGCTCTTTCAAAAGCTCCTTATTTGCAAATATGGTCATAAAAAATGATTTTGTAGCCAAGAGATATTCTTTATGAAATTACTGTCAATTTTTTTAACTTTGTAGAAAAAAAGACCTTTAAAAAGTTTTGCTAACAGGCAATAATGTTTACACATATATAAAACACACAGTAGCTAAATCTGCGTAAGTTTGTTATATATACGGTGACTCTGGAAAATCATATAGTATAGTGCTTTTACTTACGTATATGGATATCAGTTAATACCTTGGTTCATGAATATTTCTGTTTGCAAAACTGTTCACAAACAAAAGCCTTCTGCAAGAGTTTGCTTCCATTCACAAACCCCACATTGGGTGAAGAGCATGACCACACAAATACAAACAGCCAGCCATCTTCTCCAAAATTGTAAAACAGATTAAGTTTGTAAACTGAGGTATCACTTTTATTAATGGAGCAGAACAATTTGTGATTTGTATTCACAAACTTATTACCTGACTAGGTAGATTTAATAAAATGTCCTTCTAATAATGAAATAAATTTATATAGTAAAGACTATTGCTAAGCATGGTGGAGCATACCTGTAATCCTAGGAGTCAGAGGACTGCAAGTTCAAGGCCAGCCTATATACATACTGAGTTCAAGACCAGCCTGGACTACATAGGAAGACCCTGTGCCAAACCAAACTGAATCTAACCAAACCAAACCACAACAAACCAAGCCAAACCCAAAATAGTAAGGACTATCAGCTAGTGGCTACTAATTATTTTGTTATACTACAAAGGTGAGATATGGTTACAGCAGTGGTTCTCAAAATTCAGTGCACATCAGAATCATGTAAGGCTTATTAAAGCAATTTGGTAGGCCTTACTTCTCTTTCCTGATTGGGAATGTTTAATGGGTCACAGATTTCACATTTCTGACAACTTTCCAGGTGATACTTATGATGCTTATTAGAAAATACAACACACTGCTGAGGGAAGGAATGCAGGATATAAGGTGTATCACTTGGTCTAATCTTCAAGATCACTGTATATTCAACTTTGTAGGTTTATAAAAATGTGAGTATTTCATTAGAGTCAAATATGGTGCTAGCAAGAAGAAAAATTAGGTAAGAATAGGCACTTTAATGTCAGCCAGTTACATTTTCCTACTTTCCATGAAAGCAAGCATATTAATTTAATTTTACATTTTAATTAACAATTATGAAGCTGCTCCTATTAAGTATCCTATGGTAGTGGAATGTGATGGTGCACACTTTTAATTCCAGTACTCTAGGAGGCTGACGCAGGAAAATTGCAAGCTTGAGTCCAGCTTGGGCAGCTTAGAGAGGACCTGTCTGAAAACGAAATTCAAAAATGGCTGAGGATATAGTTAAGTAGCAGAGTGCTTCCCCAGTGTGTGTGAAGTTCTGGGATCAAATTTCCAGTACCCTCTCTACTCCTCTTATCCCTCCAGCAATAAAAAAGCATCTCATGGTATGTTGAAACTATTCTTATACACATGACAGATAAAATTTAATTATAGGACAAACTCTTGGGATGTTCAAGAACAACAGTTATAAATTTACTCACTTTCTCTTCTCAATAAGACACAGAGAAGAATGAAAGTAAAAGTCACATTATTATAATAACAGTCATGGGGCTGGGGATATAGCTCAGTGGCATGGCACCTGCCTGGCAAGCACAAGGTCCTGAGTTCGATTATAAAATAACAAAAATAACAGTCATGAATCTATTCTAATTAGTTAAAAACACTCATTCACAGTTTTTTAAATTTTTATATTAGTTTCAATTAATGTATATTCATATTCAATTTTAATTTATATTTCAGCCAATATTACATCAGTATGTCATAACAATATGACCGGATGAAAGAGAAGATGCGACCGAGAAATCAATGGAAGAGTTTTTATATGCAATTGAAGTTAAATAGTTATAAGGTTAAAATATAGTTATAACTTTAAAAAAGTTGACATAAAATATAAAAAGGTATCCAAATTTTACTTGGGTGATATACCCTTATTGCTAGTGCATATCTTTTTCTTGAGACTCTAACCTTCTTAAATATTTGTATCTTCTGCTCTTGGAGGAAGCAGAGAACTTTTCATGGGAAGAGATACTCAAGTTTTGTTATATTTTTAGTTTAAGTTGTATGATATATACATAAGATCTATTTACAATGATAGTTCAAAGAAGTTAGTGTAATTGTAGGGAAAAAGTAAGAAAGAGGGAGTAAAAATTGCAATGCAATCAACTTCATCTTACATTCCACTCAAAGAACATGTATTTTTTTTTCTACCAAAGACTTATTTTTCTTTATGGCAGAGTAGTACTCCCTTGTGTAAAAATTCTACATTTTCTTTATCCTTTCATCTGTTGAGGGACATATAGGCTGCCTCTAAGATACAGGTATTATGAATTGTGCTGCTATAACCACGGGTATGTATACATCACTGTAATATCAAAAAGCATGTCATGTGCAGTGAGTTGGTGAATTGGGTCAGTTCCCACACTTCACATCAGTTCCTGAGGTTAGTGAATCACTGTGTGAGGAAGGTTTTAGTAATTAAAAGTATTTTATCTCCATTATTACAGCACAATCCTCTAAATCAAGTCACTAATTTGTCTGGCTCAACAAAAGGTCTCGCTTCAATGCTGGAGTAAAAATCTGGTTGTAGGACTTACCAAGACATAATATATTTTTGTACAACACAATATGGGTAAACAAAGATTTCCAAATGCTTTTTTAACTAGCTAACATTTAAATCCTTCTGTTTAATAACCAATTTAAGTACATAAAAAAGAACTCTCTAGCATTACAACCTTTCTCTGTACACACTGAGTTATTGGTCACAAAGCTTTTTCTTCTTTGAATATTAATTTGATTAAAAAGATTACAAAATAAAAAACCTGGGGACACAGATAAGCAAATCATGAGCTTTTCATGAGAACATTAATTTTAATATTATGCTTGCATGAATATCACTACTTTATATCTCATTTTCAGGAAAGGCGAAATATTGATATTTTCTAGAATTATTAGCATTTTTATATTTGCAATATATATTTGTTCATTTTCTATATTATGTACAAAGTAACAAAGTTGTCCCTAATGGTAGGGTATTGACTACACATCATTCAATCTACATAGGAAAAATTACTTTCATTCCTATTCCTCCACAGTTATAAGTAGATATGGAAACAAACAAATTAAAGAAAACAAGAATAAGTTTGGGAGATCTAATATATAACATGGAGAACATCAGTAATATTATATACCTGAGATTTGCTGAGAGTAGATGTCAAATGTTCTCACCATATACCCACAGAAAAGATAACCATGTGAGGTGATGAATATTTTAATTAGCTTTACTGTGCTACTCATCTCACATTGTACATACTATTTATACACAACTAAATATATACACAACTTTTATTTGTTAAATATACCTCAATAAAAATAAGGTAAAAAAAGAAATAAGAGGTTGAAAGATAATCTAATTTAAAATTATACTGAGAGGCTGCTCTCTGACCCATGAACTGTTGAAAACATAGCCTGGTCTCGCACTCTTTGTCAGATGTGGGAAGTACAGTAAGTCCTCAACTTATGAATGAGTTTTGTTCTGGGAGAATGTTTGTAAACCGAATTCCTTTTTAAGTCTGAGAAAGTCAGTCTTATACACTTTTGACACAAATATACAGTGTAAAGCATAAAAAACCAAATGTGAGGTCCATTCACATCTGTGAAAGTTCACAACTGACATGTTCATAAGTTGTCTTACTGTAATGTTTAATATAAATAGAAACATAATGGCTGCCCTAAAAAAAACTATATTTTGGATTTGCATTATTTAATTAGTTGGTTTCCTGAAAGCAGTGTAAATTTTTAATGTTCATATAACAACATGACTTTAGGCTGTGCTTAAATACCTTAATTGAAAATAAAAGGAACAAAGTCCTTTGCTTGTAAGTACTATTTGCAAAAGGCTTACTGCCAACCAATTTTATGAAGTGTGAAACTTTGTTATTTTGCCCTGAGATGTGATAATTCTCCTTGGTATCCTTTTAAAGAAAGCATTCATATTGAAAACATTTAATTATCACCTCGGAAGTTTCTTTTCCATAAAACTGGATTCTCACCAAAATAGGCACATGTAAAAAAGCAGGAGAAACAGGAAATAGATGAGTAAAGGAAGTAGAGTAAGGGGAGAAATTTCTTAGAAGGAAGAAAAAACAAAAGTAGCCCCTAGAAAGATTTTAATTATTATTATAAGGTATTACATTTTGTCATTTCACACTACCCAGAGTAGTTTTAAAATTGAGGGCCAATTAGGAAAAAGGAAAATGACTGCAGTACTCCTGAAAGCAAAGAAAATCCAGTATTTCCATTGCCTTGAGGTCAGCTTAACTAAATACAAGTTTCAATAGTGAGAATAAAATGTGTGCACAAATATTTGGAGGCTATGATATACTGATGTTTGAGTTTAATAATTTGCTTTTTACAGATTTTCTCATGTAAAGATTAATTTAATTCTAACCTCTCACTTTGTGATCAGGCTTTTTCCGCATTTGTAACCTAATAGTCCTCATCATTCACATGTTACAGATATCAACTTTGTTTTTATGTCTGTTGAAATTTGTCTATCTCTCAGGATCCCATTTTTAAAAGAAGGCAATGATATTTGTTACCCATCTATCAGTCTAAACGATCAACACTATAAAGCATTTTTAGTTAATTAAAATAAGGCCATAATATTTATCATGCTAATATATTATGTATCACATACACTTAAAAGTGCATCAAAAAGTTCTGATTTCTTCTTTTCACTTCACTGGGAGAGCTAAACATGAATAATATTATTTAGCACCTAATTTAATAATAAAAGAAGTATTGACACCAGAAGATTTTATTTATGGTGACTTTCTCTTAAAACACCTACAGATGGGCCGGTGAGATGGCTCAGCGGCTTAAGCGCCTGCCCGGCAAGCGCGAGGGCCCGAGTTCGACTCCCGGAACCCACATACAAAAAAGGGGCCAGTGATATCGCTCAGTGGCACGGGTGCCTGCTGGCGCACGAGGTCCTGAGGTCAACCCCCCGGTACCCACAAAAAAAAAAAAAAAAAAAAACCTACAGACATTCTTTATTTAAACAGTTAACATTCTTGTTTTGCATGTCATAGAGAAGATGTAATTTATTACTTCTCTTCTTATAAGTGAAGAAATAGACCAAGAAATTATTTGATCCAAAGCCATAGAGTAAATGAATAGAAAATTCCTTAAGGGGAATTGAGTCTGTAGACTCCAGTTCTGAATTTAATCAATTAATGTAATAATACACGCTTTAAGCTTACAATGTACCACCACATCCTGTTCAGACATTGGAAGGATCTTTTGTGCTTTGCTTAAATGTTATGGAACACATAAATCTCTCAGTACCATCCCTCATATATATTGCTCAACAAATACTTCTATTTTTACTAACAGACAAATCTAAAGTCACCCATATTGTAGAGGTTCATGTTATGGACTATAGTCAAAGCAACTGAAAACTGAATAGGTCTATCAGAAGCACTATAGAAGCTATATGTACACAGGTTTTTGAATGTATGCAATTATCTGAAGATGTCTAAGGAATGCTAACATGCCAGCAATAATCTTGAAAAGTTAATGAAGAATTATCAAGCATAGCAGTTTTGGAGATATCAGTTACCAGGAACGTAGCCTTGGACATTCCTGTGAAACCTCTGAGCAGGTAGACTGGGAAATGTGAGCAGCTGAAAATATCTTATGAAGAATAAAAGATCTAACAACATCTCCTGGAGTGTAACTTTAACCTTAAGTTCTATGGAAAATAACCATGTAATTATGTATTTGAGCAAAGATGAAAATATACAAGCAACTGTCCATAACGACTTGTGGTAAGCAGTTGAACTGGTAAGCCAAATAAGTTTTTATCAATTTTTAAATTTGTATAACAACCATGCACTAAATATTATAGCTGTATGAACAATAGAAGCTTATGCCCCCCCACCCAGGATGGAAATAAGACTCAAGGTGGTATTAGCAGTGGAACACAATGAAACATGTTCCACTCAGCTAAAACCAGTGCACTGCTGCTCATACTAAAAATTTATGAACTAAAATAGCACAAAGTTAGATGGAGAAAAATTCTTTTGGTTTAAACACTTTTTAATGGACTCTCGGTTTTCTCCTAGGAAATCTTATCTACAAATAAAGCTGGTCTGGTTTCTTCTACTTTTTTTTCTTACTTTGTTAGCTAGACTTTCTAAAACAAATAATGGTGATAATGATTATCTTTCTCTTATTTCCAACTTCAATAAGAATTCATCCAGTGCTTCAGCTTTACTGTATTTGTTGGTTCTTGTGATAAACACTTTTTAATCACATTCAAAAATTTTCCTTAATTCTCTTTTTTTTTAGGGTTCCAGGAGTCGAACTCAGGACCTTGCACTTGCCAGGCAGGTGCTTATGCCGCTGAGCTATATCACCGGCCCTCCTTAATTCTAACATGCTATGCATTTTTCTTTTTTTTTTTTTTATGGGTACTGGGGGTTGATCTCAGGACCTCACAAGCCAGCAGGCGTCCATGCTGCTGAGCGATATCACCGGCCCTTTTTCGGTATGTGGGTTCCGGGAGTCGAACTCAGGCCCTTGTGCTTGCCAAGCAGGCGCCTACGCTGCTGAGCCATCTCACCGGCCCTGCTATGCATTTTTATCTCGAAAATACACTGGATTATATGCCTTTTGGCGCATATTGATGATCATACAATTTTTTATGATTTATTTAATAATGATATAAGTGGAAATAAAGGATGTTTAAAATTTACTGTCCAGGGCTGGTGAGATGGCTCAGCGGCGTAAGCGCCTGCCTTGCAAGCGCGAGGGCCCGAGTTCGACTCCCGGATCCCACATACGAAAAAGGGGCCGGTGATATCGCTCAGTGGCACGGGTGCCTGTTGGCGTACGAGGTCCTGAGGTCGACCCCCCGGTACCCACAAAAAAAAAAAAAAAAAATTTACTGTCCATAAATTCTTAAATCTTTCTTGGCAAAAGATCAGATTTGTGTATACTGTTTTAGTATTTCTACATATATCTTCACATTAGAGTAGGCCTAGTCTCCTCATTATCTTTATTCCGCCTTGGTGTCAAGATATTGTTACCTTTTAGGGCCGGTGAGATGGCTCAGCGGCATAAGCGCCTGCCTTGCAAGCGCGAGGGCCCGAGTTCGACTCCCGGAACCCACATAAGAAAAAGGGGCTGGTGATATCGCTCAGCGGCACGGGTGCCTGTTGGTGCGTGAGGTCCTGAGGTCGACCCCCGGTACCCACAAAAAAAAAAAAAAAAGATATTGTTACCTTTTAGAAGGAGTTGGGAAGCTTTTTAATCCTATGCTAAGGCATAGTTGAGGGGAATGACTTGTTCTTCAAACTTTTGATTGAACTTACTCTGAACACCCTACTCTTTAATCTCCTTGTCTTTTTCCTCTCTATTCCTAACATTCTGCAATAGTTTGTTTATTAACTGACAGATGCTAGAGATCAAGTCACTTCTCTGTTGAAATTTATTTTTACTTATTCAAAGATAAGTAAGTGTAACCTATAATTTTAGGCTGTAATACTGGAATACAGATCTCACACAAACATTTTGAAGTTTATTTTGATCTAGAATTATGAATTGTTTAAATTTTTACTGAGTTGAGATGAACCCTACTGTACATGAAATAGCACAAAATCAAAACCATGTTCCTATTAATTTTTGAAGGCCATGTTCCCAATTTTTAACCTCAGCAAAGAACAGTTAGTTGCCTTATGTTTCAACACTTAAAAAGATTTGCATTTTATATTGCATTCTGTTTATTTTTATCAATTGATAATGTTTAACAAAGGCCCATTAACCTAAAAGATCTATTTATCAATATTAGTGTTGCTTAGTTAACAGAGGATGCCTGTTAGAAATTAAGAATAAAAAGCAATATTATATAAGGTTACACTGTGGATATTAGAATACATATAATTACAAAATGAAAGAAAACATCAAGTGTATTTATATTAGGCAAATGGGAACTTAAGGTTCAGAGTAACATTTCCAGTAATACCTGCAAATAGAAAATTTTAAAATGCTACATTTTCATAACTACATAATAAGAATGAACTATCTCATTCCACATACAAAAATTAACTTGAAACAGATCAAGAACTTATACAGATAAAACTATAAAACTCTTAAATAGTTTGATTCCTTGAAATGTGAAATATAGAATTACCATATGATTCAGGCTTTTCACGCCTAGGTATATTACCAAAGGAACTGAAAGCAAAACCTATTAGATTCTTATATCCCAATAGTTTGAATAGATTAAACTTAAATAGATTCTTCTATTTCAAATATCATTGTAGCACTATCACCAAATATAGAAAAGGTAGAAACAATGTGTCTATCAACAGATGAATGGATAAGAAAATTGTGGTGTATCTATATAATATAATAGTATTCTGCCATAAAAATGATGTTCTGTTGTGTGCTACAACATAAGAAAGCATTATATCAAATAAAATAAGCCAGATACAAAAGGATAAATATATGATTCCATTTATATGAAATATGGGGATAGATTAGAATTTGCCAGGGATTAGAAGACGAAGAAATGGGAAGGTACGGCTTAGCAATTACAGAGTTTAAATAGAGCCAATGCTATTAACCTAGACCAGCGATATCAAACCTTTTAGAGCTTTCAATGATACAAACAGCCTGCTGTGGCACACGTGCCATAGGTTTGCCACCACTGACCTAGACTTTCAGATTCTCTGTAACAATTTTCATCAATTTATTTTCAAATAATTATTATCTGTTTTTCTACAAGCTTAAATATTAAAGACAAATTTGGGAGTTATTTTGAATTCACCTTTAATTACTAACATTGAATTCTATTTTTTTTGTTACTTAACACATTCTGTATCTCAATAAAAAAAAACTTTGAAGTTTGACTCAAGAAACTAACCCCTGCAAACCTTGATACTCACTTAGTCCAAAAGTGCTGCCAATTCTATCCAGAGAATTATATGTCCCTTTCTACTCTAATCTGCACTCCCCTCATTTAAGTTCTTAGCATCTTTTATCTGAACTATTTCAATGACTTCTTGACTGGTGTTATGGGCAAGTTTACTCCCACTCAACCTATGCTGTATTCTGCTGTCAAAGTGGTTTTTCTAAAAATATAAGTCTCATTAAATTCTTCTTCTGTTTAACATCTTTCAAAACAAATCGCAATTTCCTACAAGAAAAAATCCAAATGTCTTTCATAATACACAGATATCTTCCATCATTAACCTCACTATACTTCCAGGCTCTTGCCACAGCTTTCAAAATTCATTCTGCTGCCAAAGAGGCCTATTGGCTGACTTCTAATTACAGCCAGTGTGGTTTTACAGTAGAATGGATTAATAGACATTGGTAGATGTATACACTGAACTACTGTTCAGTAATCCAAATGAACAAACCACTACATGAAATGAAATGAATCATTTTTATAATGTTGAACAAAAGAATACAACACAAAATGTTACTCTATAACTCCCTTTATATCAGGTTTAGTAACAATAATGCATAGTGTTAAAGGTCAGAGTAGTAGTTACTCTTGAAGATGAGCTATGATTCGAAGAGCTCTAGGGGTTTTCTGAGATGCTGATAACATTTTGGTTTCTTCATTTGTATCCTGATTACATGAATATGTCCAGTTTTTGAAAATCCACTAAGCTATAGCTATACTATTTGTGTATTTTTGTAATTTAAAGAAAAGGTAAGCAAAACCAAAAAATTGCAGTGTTTGTTTCCTGGGAAACTTCCCTGAAAATTTCCCGAAACTAAGCCCCTCAGGTCGACAGTTTTTGCTCCTAATACATCACATATATTACCACTACTAAATCAATTATCACATAATATTTTATATATCCAATATCTACTTCTCAATAATGTTACTTTTTAAACTGTTAAGATAATAAGTTCCTACCCATATACTCCCAATCCTCAGCACAGCAGCTGAAAGTAGGTACTGGATAATATTATTCAAATGAGGGTTTCTCAATTTTGCATTATTAACATTTTGGGGCAGCTGATTCTTTATATAGGGGGATATCCCATGTATAAAATCTATGACTTCTTGTCACTCAATATCAGTAGTACCCCTCCAACTGTGAAAATCCAAAATGTCACCAGGCATTGGCAAAAGTTGCCTGGGGACCAAAAATTGCCTCTGTTTGAGAAGCACTTGCACATGTTTTTATGGGAAAGTATAATGAAGGGTTAATTCACTTACCAAAGACTTAAGGTTGTAAAATGGTTTGCATGTTGAGGGTGAATAAAAAAAATATACTTGTTTGGACACTGGAGGATGAATTAAGGTTTACATGCTAATTTTTCCTTTGTAATTCCTATGCAGAAAAGAGACCTGTCAAGCAAAATAACTGTAAGATTATATATTTATAATTTAAAAAAATGATTCCTAATAGTAGCTATGTATATTTAATATCTATGTTATATTCTAAGGTGTTTTAGAGTCCACGAATAGACCATTGCTTCTACATTATTGAAGTTCAATAAATTTCTTACTGTAAAATATTTAATAGGGAGTATTCTACAAGGAAAAGATAGCTAGAAAATATACTAAAATATATCAGCAATGGGGAGAGGGGACCTCACAAAGGGAAAAACTAACATTAAAGAAACTGTAGTATTTTATCAACATCATGCCATAGATTCAGGATGTGTTTTATAGTTTGATCATTGCTGTAAGAGTGTGATAAAATTATTGAGTACTATTATATTAATATTTTGAGAAAAAAGAAACTGAATTGGTTTGTATTTATTACCAAAATAATGTAACTAAAATATAAATCTTACCAGCAAAATCATTTATTGACAAGCAATTTTTTAAGCTCTTCTTTGTGATTAGAATCAGCCTTTAAGAATAGTCAAAAGCAAACAGAACAACAAAAAAAGGTAGTTTAAAAAAAGAAAACTGAAGAAATACAAGAGTATTTCATTTCATTATTAACCTGCAACCTGCTAACAAAATCATACAATTTTTTACCTATAAATTGGGAAGATTAAAAATTATAATGGACATGCAATACCATAGGCCAATGGTACAAATACATACATTTGAACATCTATTTAAGAAGACAATTTGCCAATATGTATTTTGAGAAGTCATAATTTTGAGTCAGTTATTCTACTTTAAGGAAGTATTTCTAAAGTGATAATTAGAAGTATATATGACAATTTTATGAAGACATTTGTGATAGAAAATAGGAAAGAATCTAAATGTTTTCACAAAGAAATTAAATTATTCGGAGCTTATTAATAATCTACAGTGATTGACATACCAATTTTTTATGACAGTAATTAGATGAGGAAAAGTTTATATCATGTGAAAAGGAGTTTAAGAGCAAAGGCTCTGGAGTTAAGACTATCTAATTCTAGTTCAATTACCTTCTGCTAGTTTTGTGATCCAGGTCAAAATACATAATCTTTTAATCTTTCTAAAACTGTTCCTCTTATCTGTAAAATGTATCTGTTTTATAGGTTGTTATGTCAGATACTACACAGAATGCTTATAATAAAGTTTGGCATATAGTAAGTGTACATACAGTGATATTACTAAGAAATTCAAGATTCAAGATATGAATCTATACATCTGATGTGTTTTCATATGCTTATTAATCATTAGTGCTAGGAAATAACAGGGTTGGAATAACTGGTGACTTTTATTTACTTCAATTGACTTTTTTATATCTTCCAAATTATTTTTTGGCAAAAATCACATATAAAAAGGAGCTATTATATTAAAAAGGAGTTATTTTTAAAAAATCTATTATTAAAAGATAACTAAAAATTGTTATCTCCTTTTTCTAAATGATCATACACATTTCGGTTAAAATCACATCTTTATACCTATCTCACAATAAAAAGGTCACCATTTTATGCTTTCATGGAACACATAATATGCAAAACGCTTTACTCCTAACATTCTGACACTAACCAGGAAAAACGGAAATTTGAAGACAGATCTTGTTAATGCAACAGAAGCTTCCTACAGGTGGTCTTCAGTTTTATCCTATCCTTTCTTCACTTCACAAGAAGCAAGACACCTAAACAGCCTTTTTCATTTACCAGTTTCACAAATCTATCTTAATTTTGATCAGAAGGCAGTAGAAGCTGAAAAATTAATTTAAAAAATATATTTCTTTTAGAATAATTGCTTAAGACCTCTATAACAGGATTATGACCTTGACTTCAAAGTAAATACACATGTACCACTGTACTATGGAAGTAAACAAACCAAAGAAAATAAATTTGAATCCTGAACATCTGAGCAGGAATCAAATCTAAGGAATTGATCTAAGCCGTTTTTATGCTGCTGACAAGAACAGAAAATACTCTCATTTCTTCATATGTACTAAATATTACAAGAAATCTAAAAAGCATTCTAAAACAAATACAAAATATTTGGCATTGCCTTGTATTTTATAAACATCCAAATACCTAACTAGTGACTTTTTCATTAATTTTTGATGTTCATGAAGTTAAGGAATATTATGTGTAAACAAAGAAGCTTTGTACCAGACAGTTTCTCGATTTGAAGCAATGTACTTTCACTCAGTGATCCCTTTACCAACCTAAACTCTTATGCGATGGTTTTTTGCAGCAACACTAAAATATTTTCTAATAGGAGGGAAAATAGTGGGAAAGAGATCAGGGGGATATAGAGACTGGTTATTAGTGCTCCCTCATGCTGTTATGTGATTTGGAACTGAAGAGAAAGTATTTTCACAAAATATTCATGTAAGAAAGCTACATAGTCTTTACAAGATACTGTACTGAGCACGTTTGACTGTTAGTAGAGAGAGGGAAAAACAGAAAAATTAGATATTTGTTAAAGAGGAGTTTCCTAAAAAGAATTCCCTGGTGGCAAGTAAATTTACATGATTTTTTTGTTATTAAATATGAAAACCACTTATGCCTAATAAGGATGAAATAGATATATTACATTCTGATTAACTTTAGTACAAAGGAAACACATTATATGTCTGTATGTTCAGTTTAATTTTTTGAAATTAAAAATGGAAGTTCAGAGATCACAATAAAAAGTATTAATAAGTTTAATAAAATGATGCTACTTACATTTTCCATTATCTTATATCTTTAAAGTATCTCCATAATATATATATTTTTGCTTCAAAGTGTTTTTCAGAATAAATACAAGTGAGGAAAAATCTTTTTAAGCTAGTCATTATTGTTAAGAAAAACATGCTAAATGTGATGTAGTTTCTATTTTAGTGTTTTCCTCTTGACATGAAAACTTTGATCTTCCCATAGCTGTACTGTTCAAATAAACAGCTTTAGTAGGACAATCACAAAAAAGAAAATAACAACTTACTAAAACTTATCCTAAGTGCAGCTTTAAAGGAATCTGTGTGAGGTAGTAAAAAATAGGAATGAAAGCTAACTGCTCTCAAGTTTGAGCACACATCAATATAACAAGGATAAACAAAGTCTGAGTTCAGATGATTAATTTATTGGGCACATAATAAAAGCTAATGAATATGTCTGAACCTTCTGACACCAGGAATTCAGTGAGTTTTAATCAATAATGAGGATGAAGTGAATTCCTGGACACTGTCCATATTGACTAGTATAAGAGCTATACCTCAGGGTGAGAAACCCTTCACTGTGTTTGTGATTGCATTCACAAACTCCTGGAGCCTAGTTATCGATTACTACATTCTTTACTCTTCCACTACATAACTAATGTCTGGTTTTAGGTAATGCTGTTAATTGCTACCAGTGAAATCTCTAATCTGTCACTGAACTGGACTTTAAAATTAAGAGGCTTCCATTGGCATTTAAATTATTGCCAGTACCAATCAGCTGTGATGAGGTTTCAATACAGAACAGATTATTTTTCCTCAGTCAATGATGCTTAGGAGAGGTGAAAGGATTTTCTTCTATGCAATCACTCTGATTTTGAAAATTTCCTGCAAACAATTAGAAGAAAATAATAAAATGTGGTGGATGACATTAGAAATGAATGGTTTTGTTAAATGTCTTTTTTTCCTCTCCCGGAATGCAAACTCCTTGACAGCAAACCTAGTAACTTTGTGTCACATACTCCTAGCATATTACATGGTATAGAGCAGCATTTCTCAACAAGTTTTAAAAGAATGATTATAAGTAGTGGGTTAATTTTCCTCCTTTACTTACAGGATGGCACGAGTTTATACACCACATTTGGGAGGATTGAGAAATAGTGACTCAAATAATTTTCTGTTTGATAGTTAAGATGACAGACCTTAGTTGAGAAAGGATAGATACAGTATGTAAAAATTCATCCCCAAATTCATGAATTAATGAGTGACTACATTCATCCAATGTATCAAAGACTGAAAGTCTTTCCTGCATTCCTTATTATTTTAAAAACTACTTTTTAACTTCTTGAACACAAGGGCCAATTCTTTTGTGAGATCTATAGCACTATGGTACAGAGTTTAATTTAACTCATATTGTATCACACACACACACACACACACACACACAACCTAAACCATATTGTCAACTTAATCAGAATCTCTTGGAATTGGGCCTAGGAACTCTTTTAGAAATATCTCTATAGGTAAATGATTAAGTATTCAGAATACAGAACTATTGAATTAAAAGGAATTCCTTTTCCCATTGCTGGTTCCTCTAAACATGACTGGGTTTCCCTCATGTCATTTATCACTGAAACCCCACCTTTCAAATAACTACTTCTTGCCCCATTTAAAAGGCCACATAATTCCACTTCAAAGACATGCCATTATTCTGTTCTGAAGTTGGCATAAAAAGTCTTCAAAATCATTTCTGCTGTCTCTCAAACATTCAGGATGCTTCATTTGACTTCATTTTTTCTTTTAGTCTTAGAATACAGGGTCTTATGAAGTCTTAGACTTTTGTAGTCTTTCTAAAAATTAGAAAGAATTATAATTTCTTCAGCTCCTCATAAAATATCTTCAACTCATCCATCATTCATGTTAATTATGTAGCTTCCCTGATCTCTTCGCTGTTTCCTCCCAAAGAGACAAAAGAAAACTATCAAATCTACTTCTAGTTATATACTGAAAAGAAATGAAAGAAAAATAAAACAGACACTTACACACCAATGTTCACACCAGCATTATTGATAACAGCCAGAAGAGGGAAACAACCCAAATGTCTGTCACAAACAAATTCACAAACAAATTGTGGCACACAGGTACAATGAAATATTAGTATTAAAAAGTGAAATTTTGATACATATGTAGAACATGGATGAACCTTGAAAACCATATGCTAATTAAAATATGGCAGACATGGAAGGAACAAATTCTATATTTACATTTATATGAGGCACCTAGAATAGGTAAATTCAGAGTCAGAAAGTAAATAAGAGTTTATTAGCTAGGGAGTGAATTAATGGGGAGTTTTGTTTAATGTGTATGCAGCTGTTGTCTGGGATGATGAAAAACTTCTGGAAATAGTTGTAAAGATGTACAAAATATAGTAACAATACTGAACCGATGAATGAGCTAATACCACTGAATTTTACTTCAAACGTTTAAAATAGTGAAGATGTTATGTGCTCTTTACCATAATAAAAAAAAAAAAAGCTGCTAAATGATTTCCTTGACTTTCCTAAAAAGTGGCCTTTTTCTTCATAGTGACCCCTTATTTTTGTCTTTATTATTAAAATAAAATTCTAAAAAAATCTTGTCCATACTTTTCCTCATATTCCTTGAATTCATAACTATCTTTTCAGGTTTTTTCCCCTTTTGTTTTTTATAAAAATAAAATAAAATTAAATATGGATACTCTGCACTTTTCACATTTCAAGCATAATGATATTGTGGATATATACACAGAACACTTCAAATCTATACATACATATGTGCACACACACACACACCCTAGTTCATATATATTCTTAGCCTCTTGTAAATTCCACAAAAATTCTCCTTTGCTTCTTGGGTTTGATTTTTCATTGAAAAATAAGTGAATAAGAGCAGAAATTCTATAGTGCAGATAATTTTATAGTGCAGGGTATTTTTAGATGCCAAGTATTCTGTAAATAATGGGGAAATATCAATTTCAAGAGTCCACAAATAAGAAAAGATAATTTAAAAAGAGGGAAAGATAAATACATCAGAAGGAGCTCTGAAGAACTGATATTACATAAGGTATGGGGAAGCTGAGAAATGATATTACCACAGGAAAAAATGGAGCATAGCTGAAAGCTAATTTACACTACAAAGAAGCATAATATAATTAAATTTATTATTTTTTAGAGCTCATACACTTAAAGTTTAAAAAAATCTTCTGGCATTACTAAAAAGAATAAAAGCAATAGGGGTAATTTGTCCTCATGGAACCCTGGAAAATTTAGGGAAAATAAGAAAGAAATTTAGTATATGGAAAATTACTGAAATACCATACAGAAGGAATAAATATACAAAATATATGATGCAAAAAGACAGCTGAAGCAAGGATGATGAACGACTTAGGAAAAAAAAAAAAAACTAAATAAAGAGAAGAATGTGGAGTTGTAGAAAAAAGCAGAGAATGGGTGATAGTCTAAAATTTAGGAGTAAACTGCACTGGGCTGTTAAATAGCAAAGCATTTTCCTATTTCTAAGATATGTTTGGACAATATACAGGAAACATTTTTCTTGGAAGTAAAATCTGACCAGAGATATATGACAACAGAATAACAGCAGTGGTTTATTAGATGCTGTGAAATATAAAGGAGGCAATACAAGCCAATCAGCAAGTTGCAAGTTCACAGGAGGTCAATGCAATGTTTCAAGTAAATTAATGAGGCAGCCATGGGAAGCAAAGGTGGAGAAGGCAATAGTCAAGCAAATTCAGTCAGCAGTCCGTATCAGTGGCACAAGGCAAGTGGAGATAGGAGGAGTGCTAAAGAATCTGTACCTACTTAGAAAATCACAAGCATAGATTGGACAGAGTAAGATAAAACAGGCAGCTGGCAAAGCATTTGGGAGGCCATAATACAGTGGAATGGTAGGAGAGCAGATAAGACAATGCTGGGCAGTATAAAATGCTAAGATAGCAGACAGGTATGGCAGTACCACGCTATTTGCTGATGGACAAATCACCAGTAAATGAAGAATGCAAATCATTCAGCAGATGAGGGAAGTGAGGCAAGAAGTAGAGACAAAAATCCAAAGGCAATCAAGCAGGAAGATGGAACAGTGGAGAAGCAATGACAGACCATCAGAAGCAGCTGGGTAGGGTAGAGACAAGCTGTCAGCAGGGGAACACCATTCAGGAAAAGATGAGAGAGAGTGAAATGGTTCCTGAATTGGGTATCTTCCATCTAGGAAACAGTAATCCATAAACTACATATGAGAATCCATAAGAGAACGCCACAAAAATGGAAATAGTAGATGGATCTGAACTCTACTGCCAAGGGATACAGAATGACCCCTAAAACATAGATACATAACAATCCACAAGGAAATTAAATAGATGGGAAAAATGGGTCCAAGCATTTTTATGATGATAAAAGAAACCAAAACACTAAAAATTATTAGTCTCAAAATGATTGGCTGGGATTGAAGTCTTCGCTTACCCCTTTCTGGAGCCCACAAAATGGGAATGTTGGGAATTTCTGCAGCAGAAAAACAGAAGAGAAAAGGGATTTCTGATTCCCAGTTTGAGGAAAGCAGGTCAAATTTAGGGCTGTATAAACTGGTTCAGGTAAGTAAGAACCAGCCTGAACCTTCTCTTTTCCTCAGAATCAAAGCATTTCTGAGGTCTGAGAAAGGTTTAGGAAGCCCTCACCCCATCATTACCCACAACCTCCCCTGTCACACTTACCTCCAGTGCAAACAGTTTCCAGCAAGGAGGTAGTTGGGAAAATGCTCTCCCATGTTTACATCATGGCAAAATTTGAGGACAGCCAACTAATGGTACTTTCTGCGCAGTTCAGGTTTCTGATTCAGTGGGATTCCTTTCATTCTTTGTGGGTGAGCAGAGGGGACAAATATAGAAACTACCCACCTCTTTGAAAGTGGTTAAGAAAAAAATTGGGGGCAGTAATTCCAATAAATACATAGCAATACCAGTAAATACTTTGGTGATTTCATCAGTTGTCATGAATTTTAACTTTACATGTTGACGACTCTAAAAAATAAACTTTCTAGCCCATTTTCTCTGAACTCCAGATGTGTATATCTAAATATAATTCAATATCACCATTTGTATATCTAAAGGCAGTTCAAGATGCCATGACCAAAGCAAAACTCTTGATCTTCTCCCTCAAGCGTATGCTTCCTCCAGTGTTCACCATTTCAAGGAGTGCCAATTCTATCCTTTCAATTGTCGAAGTCAAATCCAGCATCTTTTATTTGGCTTAGTTCTTCTTTATACCATCTGTTACACCCACTTTCAAAATATATTAATTATCTATTTCTCTCAGTCTAAATCATTAACATTTTCCATCTGGATTATTTCAATAGCCTCATGTATTGGTTTCCCTGTTAAAATATAAGCCTGTGCACCATTAAACTGAAAGTGATATAAGAGTTTTACATGATCCATGGCTTCCTCTCTTTCTTCCTTTAGGTCTTTGCTAAAATGTTACCCTTTCTAATGGATGGCCTTATTTTAAGTTATAATGCTAATTCCTGCTTGGACAATTTATCTTCCTTCTCTGGTTCATCTTTATCATCTCCAATACTATACATTTTACTTCTTTTCTTATGTTTGTATTCCCTCATTAAAACGTAAATTCCAAAAGGTAGGGACTTTGGACTTCTTTGTTCATTGCTATATCTCAACTTCTTTGAATCTAAGAAGCATTAATTTTTAATGGGACTTCTCCGCTCATGTTATCAAATTTTCATAACATTCTTCTGAAAGCTCAAAGACTTTTTGACTAACAGAATAGATTGTAGTAGATGCTAGTGCATGATAGGATAAAATGTAAAATAGAGATTGGCAAACTATAATCCATGGGCTAAATCCTGGTTGAATACTGTATAAATGTAATAGGGTTGTATTATGTCTTTCCCTCAGCTGATTCAGTGGGATTCATTTCACTCTTTGTGGGTGAGCGGAGGGGACAAATGCTAGAAACTACCTACCTCTTTGAAAGTGGTTAAGAAAAAAATTAGGGGCAGTAATTCCAATAAATACATAGCAATATCAGTAAATACTTTCAAAATATATTAATAATTTATTTCTCTTAGTCTAAATCACTAATATTTTCCGTCTGGATTATGCTGGTTTCTCGTATGGTCTGCAATCTGAGACTGATCTTTACCTTTTAAAATGATTCAAACAGGGCCAGTGAGATGGCTCAGTGGCGTAAGCGCCTGCCTTACAAGCGCGAGGGCCCGAGTTCGACTCCCGGATCCCACATACGAAAAAGGGGCCGGTGATATCGCTCAGTGGCACGGGTGCCTGTTGGCGCGCGAGGTCCTGAGGTCGACCCCCCGGTACCCACAAAAAAAAAAAAAAAAGATTCAAACAAATAAAAAGAAGAATAGCATTTGATGACATATGAAATATAATTTTAGTGTCCACAATAAAGTTTTATTGGATCAAATCCAGGTTTATTCGCTTACAGCATCTACGGTTGCTTTTTTGCTACAGGGTTGGCAGAGTTGGGTACTTGTATTAGAGAACATATGAACCATAAAGCCTAATATATTTACCATCTGGACCTTTAAAAATAAGTTTGCTAACTTGTGTCCATAAGTATTTATATTTATAAGCAAGATTTCATAACTAAAGTTTGAGTAAAAATAGACTACAGTTAATTGTTAATACTGTTGCCACTGTTGTCTTTGTTGTACCTCCGAGGGAAGGTACATTTATGAGAATATGCTTTCAACATTATGTAAAAGTGGAACTTTCATTCCTCTAAATATTTATTCCTGATAGTGATACCCACTCATATATCCACCCAACAGGACAGTCCCACTTTAAGGGACAGAGTTCAGTACTAGTAAGTCTTGAAAATAGCAAAAAAGGGAGGGAATTTAAAAGGAAGTAAATATAGCCTACAAATAAAAACCACATCAAAGAGTCATATAATTATATAAACTTCTAAATACTCTGTTTTACACTAGAAAATCTGCATGAATGTGAATCTCTTTTTGAACCTTATCAATGAGGTTAGTACTAATATGACAGTATAATACAGCTGCCTATACAATGCAGTCCTGAGTCACTGCAAGCAAGAAACACATTACAATACAACTCTGTTACATTTATACAATATTCAAAATTAAGTCATTTTTTCATTGGTTCAAATACTTATGTTTTGCAGGAAAGTATTTTAAAATTTGAAAAACTTTTCAAAATCACATCTTATTAAAAACTGACCTATTTTTCCTTTCATAAAATCTCATTCTGAACAGTAATGCATGCAAGGATATTATATTATTTGCTGCAGTCAAACTTATAGAAAAAGGTAAAGAAGCTGAGAGAAAGACACTTAAATTACTCCAATACACCCATCACTGTAATGCTATCTTTATTCTTTGTACAGAGCATACTTTACTTTTTATATCAATTATACTTTCCAGCATGATTCACTGCTTCTTCTGTATTTTTTACTTTCAACAGGTCATCTTTAAACTTAATATCAAAGAGGTCTATTGTTTGTTTCTTCTAAGCATCTTTTGAAGAGAGTTGGATCCTTCCTGAAAACTTTCATCTGCGTGTGACTATGTAAAATGGTTACTTGTTCCACTGGACATTTTTTATCTATTCTTTAATAGTAACCATGCTTTTTTGAACTTAAAGCATAAGGAAATAATACTGTTAAAATTGCTAGAATCACTCTAAATTACTTATTTTATCATCCAAGTCCTCTTTCTGACTCCACATCAGTTTCCTTTAATGGCAGGCAACAACATGAAGTTATAAGTATTCTACCCTTCGTATATATTATTCTGAGAAGTTCATAGTACTCGACAGAAATACATTTGTTGTCACTTTACTATGTTTTGTGTAAAAAGCAACAATACATCCATTTTATGGATGAATATCTAATATATAAAGAGATGAATTTACATGCTTGATTTTAGTCAGTAATTAAAAAAAGGAGTAACTGAAAATCTTCACTCCTGGGACTATGTCTTCTAGACAAATCTGCTTCTAACATTTGTATTTGTAAGACCAAAATATTCTGGCACGCGAGCCTCTGTTCATTTTGACAGTAGGCTTGTAAGGTTCACTGGAAAGATGATCTCAGGTATTTATCATTTATCATACAAATTCAAGATAAAATATGCACTTAGCGTGTCTTCTCTAATGGTTCCTTTTACTTCTCCACAACTATACTGTTGTGTACTTTTGGTCCTATCTTGTTTGATATTTTTTCCATAGAAAATTTTTTCAGTATTTATTTGATCTTTATCCACTTATTATTATTTTTTTTTTTGTGGGTACTGGGGGGTCGACCTCAGGACCTCGCGCACCAACAGGTGCCCGTGCCGCTGAGCGATATCACCGGCCCCTTTTTCGTATGTGGGATCCGGGAGTCGAACTCGGGCCCTCGCGCTTGCAAGGCAGGCGCTTACGCCGCTGAGCCATCTCACCGGCCCTATCCACTTATTTTTAAGCTAAAGCTCTTTTTATTTATATTGCATATAATAACAAAAGTAAGCTGGTATGGTGGCATGTGCCTGCAGTTTGTTGCTTGGGAGGATGAGGCAGAAGGATTGCTTCAGTCTGAGAATTTGAGGCCAGCCTGAGCAACATAGGGAAACTCTGTACCAAAACAAAACAAAAGAAAAGAAGCAAATATTTATGTAGCAAATATTTCTTTTAGGGCCTGCTATGGTTTATGTGTTGAAGGCTTAGACCTTGGTGTAGAGATATTGGGAAATGATGTGAGTTTCTAGGAAATGGGGTATAATGGAAGGCCCTTACGTGGTTACTGCGTTAGCTGCCCTCCAAAGGGATTAAAGCATCTCTGGTGTGACTCTTGAGTTCGCTTAACAGTGAGTTGTTATAAAAGCCCAAGCCTGATGATTGAATCATTTTCTGGTTTCGTCTCAATCTTAAGCTCCCACCATGATAGTCTGTAGTCCCTCAACAGAGTCTGAGCCAGTGAAGCCACCTGATCTTGAACTTCCAGTCTCTATAAATGGTTACGTAGGCAACATTATTTTCCCAGTTAGAATTCCAATTAGAAAGAGAACGTAACATAATTTATATCTATAAATATTTGTATGTTTATACAAGGCATGATCTCTTTTTCCCACAGGGCACCATAAAAGCTGAAAGCATATTCTGGTACAAAGTAGGCATGAAATAAAGACATATTTTTCCACTGGTACCATTATAAGTATATATAAAGTTTTTCTCTTTAATGTATAATTGAAATAGAGGGTATGGGTCCTGTGAAAAGTCTGAGGCTGGTAGAAAAAAATTAATGCAAAAATAAGAATAAGTAGACTTAAGGAGAAAATATAGTATTTCTCTTCTACTATAATATAAAGAGGAATTAATCTTCTTTTGTGTATTGCTAAGGGCAGAGAAAGGGCCAATGGGTAGAACTTACAAGATGACAGATTTCAGTTTAATGTTTAGACTTTTCAAACTATTAGAATTGCCCAAGCAATGAACTCTTGACACAGAAGCAAAGGCTGGGCATGATTAACAACAAAAAAGACATGGTAAGGCTTTGAACATGATGGTCTTTGGTTTCCCCCAAATTATGAAATACTGTGACCTTTCTATTACTATAAAATTTACAATTTTATATAAAATGTTAAGCTACCTGGAGATATGGCACTAACAAGTCTATGATAAAGTATTTCTTGATTGTCTTGATTCTTAGAGAAGTACTGATTAAAAAGGTTTCCAAAAAATAAATCAACAAAATTAGAATTTGGTGGCCCTTAGCAGTTTAAATTTGTACTGGACTTCCCCCTCCTCCCCATGCTGGGTTTAGAACCCAGGGCTTTCTGCATGCTAAGCTACTCACCTACCCCTCCATTTAAAAACCAGCACATAAAAACAATCTTCAAAATGAAAGAAGTTAGTCTTGCTGGGGAATGTGTTTATATCCATTTGAAAAATTGCTGACTTAGAGTATTTTAAAGAGTCTTGATGGCTGACTGATAATGGCCATATGGGTTTTGGTTTCCAAGGAATCTTTGAATAATAACAATTCTGTTTCTTATCTCTATATATTGGTACCACTCTAGCTGTACTTAGAAAGGAATAAAATAACAAAGATCTAGTTTATTCATCCTTCTATGTAAAGGTGAATCCTCTGGTATAGCCAGGAAGTTTGTAAGTTTATATTTTTGTGTATCTTGCTCATATATTTTCCTGCTTCCTTCTCTCTCCTAACTTGAACCCTAGTCCTCTCATTCGATTTTAGTTTAAATTATAGTTTTATAAAAATTTCACTGATATTCAGTTGCCTCTTCATATTTCTATTTAAAGAAATCTTTAGGCCTAACTTGGCTGAACATTTCTAGTACTAGGTTTATATTGTCTCAATTTCTCATGTGACCATTTTAGGACTACATGTACTTTAGCACTGAGCTAAATAATGCCCAACTTGCTTCATAAATATTTGTTAAATTGAAGAAAGACAATGAATGATGTCCTTAGTTAACTGAAAGGTGGTAAGTTTCTTGTGCACTGAAACAGCACTGGTTTTCAATGAATAATGGAAAAATAATTATAAATTCCAGATATAAAAAGGGATATTACTTTTCAAGCTTACTTAAATCTTATATAATCTGTTTAAATAATACGGACTCCAAAAGTATGTACAATTTTGTGTTTTTATGTATCTGTTAAAAAAGAAATTAAATTCAAAGAGGAATATTAAAAATTCTATCTTTTACAAATCTGAGCTTTTAAAAACCAAATTCTTTTTTTTTTTTTTTTTTTTTTTTGTGGGTACCGGGGGTTGACCTCAGGACCTCGCGCGCCAGCAGGCGCCCGTGCCGCTGAGCGATGTCACCGGCCCTTTTTTTGTATGTGGGTTCCGGGAGTCGAACTCGGGCCCTTGCGCTTGCCAGGCAGGAGCTTATGCCGCTGAGCTATCTCACCGGCCCTTAAAAGCCAAATTCTAAAAATTTAAAACAAAAAGGAATTACAGATCTAAACCAAAATAAATAGGTGTACCCAGGAAAAATATGTTTATAATGAACTTCATCCAGAAACTTTTACAGGCAGACCATCGGGAGTGAATGTGAGTACACTAATAATCCACATATAATATAGATTCTAGAAAATCTTATTTCTTTACCCTAAGACTTAAAGTAGCAGCAGGAAAATACTGCCTGATATCTTTACTTTATAGACATATCCATCAGTTATTTTTATAGTTAACAATAGCTTCAGAAGTATAATGGTTAGCAGAAGTATTTGGGGCTACTATATCTCAGAACTTATAGTTATTATTATTAATAAAATGAAGCAGAAAAAAGATAAAATGAACACTTATTTAATATCTCCAAAGATGACAATTACATTAAATTTTTTACATTATTGTAATTTAATACCTTGGATAATTTTTGGCAAGTCTATTACCCAATCTTTCTTAGTATTTCCACCTTTAAATTAGATATAACAATAGTAGCTGCCTCATATGATTGGTTTGAAAACTAAGTAGCTTAAAGTATGCTTAAAACAGCTTCTGAAATATATAAAAGATAGTTTTTATTATTGGCTATTATTATCTCAATTATTAGAAACAACAATTTTGAGAGATAGGCATTAATGAATTTAGCAAATGAGAAAACTGAGTTTGAACAGGTTAATCTGCCTTAAATTTCACAGTAGTAGAGCTGGTATTTGAATTCAGATCTTCCTGACTTGATAATGTAAGCTTTTCCACTACACTGCAAATCATTCCAAAATGTTCGGACAAAGCTATGACATAGGGATATATTATATCTCCTATGTATAGAATTACCTCATAAAAATTGTGAGAAGAGCTCCTTGAAATGACATAAAATATAACCATAAAGTGTGATCATAGACAGAAGTGTATTTTGTTCAATTTAGTATCAAATATGTCAAGTATATGAGTTTCTAATATTCAGCTTTGTAAGCAATTTTCTATTGTTCAATTATCCTATTTACAACAAACAAGTATTAGTATACTCAAAATAATGGTTTATTATAATTATTTTGTTTTACTATGCATAGTAAGTATTTTATTTCACTCAATCCTAGAACTATGAAAGAATATTGAGTCTATTCTAGTATAAATATTCTAGAGTATTAGTGAAATGGTCAATGTTTTCTAGAGACTACTGATACACAGTTGAAAAATAACTATAATGTTTAAATGATTTATGTTAATGAGGAAATTTTCTTTCAGAAACAAATTATTAAACATGGTGTTTTCCTGTGCATCTGTTATAATGTAAGAGAGTTTTCCTGATTGTTAAAAAGTCTTATGTTAACTTTTAGGTGACGTTGTTAAATGTAAGTTCTCATCATTTTCACAAGAGTAACAAATTTTGTTTTCTTCCCAGTACTTACACAGTATTCCTGTTTTTTAAACATTAGAAAAATGATTAATGACTGCAGAAAATAATACCTGACTTATACTATACATACCTTTTGTACAGGAAAGTACATTTTCATGAAAAAAATTCCTAATTACCTAAGTGAAAAATATTTTTAGAAAAGCTTAGTACCTGTTCCAAAGAAATCTAAAATAGGCTATAAATCAGGAATTCATAGTGTTTTTCTTGGAAATTCATGTTTCCTTTGTACCAGGTTCTGCATATTCTCCCCATCAGTATTGATCATTTTGACAGATGCCTCTTCACTTCCATAATGAACTAGATATAAGAATCATTTATCAATATATAACCCACAAAAGCAATTTTTAACTTACAAATTTTAAACAGCTTAGTGTTTTTTAATTTACTATAAAATATTACCAAGTACTTTTACTAATTATTATTTGTATGCTTCTTAATCTTTCAATGTCTTCCAGAATTATATATTTATAATTAATATATTTAAAGAATATGTTTATGTTTAAAGAACATGTTTATTATGTTTAAAGAATAATAAAAGATTTTTTATATAGTAATACTCTTTTTGAACTGCTTTTAAATAATAATTAAACATGAGATCATTAATATAGTAGTAAGTTCTTATGTGGCATAGAATTTTATAGTGACTTGGATTTCACCAGTGTCAATAAATTAGCCAACCTCTATCAGATCAGAAAAATATTTTCCTAAAATTATAGATTTTCATAATAAAATAAACACCTAAAAAGTAGAAGAGTATAGATTATTGTATTAGTATATATAAGTTTTGATAGCATCTTATATTTATAGAGGAAAGAAGGCTAGTGGGCATGCAACTATCAGATAGATGAATCATATTCTGTGATTTAGAATCTAAAACTAGAGGGCCAGTGATATAGCTCAGTGGCATAAGCGCCTGCCTGGCAAGTGCGAGGTCCTGAGTTCGACTCCTGGTACCCGCATATAAAAAATAATTAAGTAAAATCTAAAACTAGAAATAAATTCATACTTTAGGTAAATCAATTCTGACAGTTATTCCTGTAACACTTATAAATAAAATAAACTTTATTAAACCTGCTACTTCACTTTCCTTTTTACTAGACCTCAGCAGAAATCTAAGTTGATCAAATCACAATCACAATTTTTGTAATTCCTATCCACTGATAATAATTTTAAGTTGCTTTATTTGATTCACTTTATTTATCATCTCCCCCCAAACACAAACATTCCACAAATGATTGATTTTTGTTTGTAGATCAAACTAATTATTGACAATTATTGACTGTTAAATATTAGAAATGTAAAGGATAAGCTTTACATAAATTTAATTTGTTCAATTAATAACTGCACTTTCTATAAAGAACTTCTGGCCCTATTAAAAATGTTGCAATCCTAAATTGTATACAGGTAAATGTGTCTCAAAGCAGTTTTCTCTCCTTTAGGTACAACTGTCAAAGACAGATAAGTTAAAAAAAAAAAAATACTATGTAGTTCAGGTCCATAAGTATATTTCTGACATGCCAGTATTATATTTAAATACTATAAAAATCACAAAACTAAGTATAAAAAGGAAATGGAAACTGAGTAAAATTATTTTTGGTGGCCCTTATTGCTTATTTTTATTTTTTTGTAAAGGCTTAACTGTTTTATAAATTTTTACCATAGATATTCATATCATATATACTTATATATATAAAACATGAAAAGTAAACCCATTAAAGATAGTTATTAACAAATAAATTGCCTCTTTTAAAAACAAATATAAAAGAGAAGTTTATGCATATTTTAAATTTATTTTAAATATTCACAATATAATTTTACCCAGGGAGTTACTACAGACATACAAGAGCATCTATAAAAGATGCTACAAGAGCATCTTTATGTTTTTTGAGTAATTGAAAAACTTTTAAGAAAAAAAAGGCTGCTCAATTTCTGATATAATAAAACATACAAGGCCACAGAGATAGATTCTTGCCAACTAACAGTACCAAAAAAAAAAAAAATACTAGAAGAATAAAAATTCAAGATCTCTGATTTACATGGAGATGGAAAAGATCAAACATGAAGCTTAATAAAAATTAAGAAAATAAACAAGATTATGATGATTTCATAGAAACTTTAAAAGTAGTATAAGATTGTATTTGTCCATTTGGTAGTTACATAGCAACTAGTAAAAAATAACCCTTATGTAAGTTAATTCTAAATTGCCATCTCATTCTAAATTGTTATAGTTCAGTGCTCATAGCCATCTTGGTAAGCAGATACTTTTATTTCCCTCCTTTTAAAGAAACTAAGGCACAGAGTGGTTAAATGACACCAACATATATGTGGTTTTTGTTGTTGGTTCCTGACATAGAATTCCTTAAATCCTTGGAATTTCCTGAGTGAAAGGAGTAACTTTTACCATCCATGTCAAATACCTTAAAATCAAAAGGGAGCCCTAGATAGCCTCAGGAGAGTGCAGATCATTTTTGACCAAGTAGTGTCAGGGTTGAAACTTTTAGTCCCACTCACCAAAGAGGTAAGCCTGGAGACAGCGCTATAGGAAAGTCTTGAACGGTTAAGATTCACAGAGCTCACTAATTGGTGAACACAGGCAGGTACTGCATCTGAAAAGGGCAAAGAGCCCACCCACAAATCCTCCCACCCACACTTTGACCTTCACATTCACTTGACTTTCACCTGGCTGTTCCTTTGGTGTATCCTCATAATAAACTGGTAAGAAGATTCAAGTATGTCCTAGAGTTTTGTGAACCATTCTAGCCTAACTATCACATCTGATGGTAGGGGGTTGTGGGAAACCTACTGACTTTGTAGCAAAATAGAACAGAAATGTAGGTAACCTATAGACCTAGTACTTGGACCGGCATCTGAAATAAAGATAGCCTTTACACCTGTGGAATCTGATCTAACTGCAGGTAGGTAGTGTCAGAATTCAACTGAAATGTAGTGAAGGGCATCTGGAGTCTGGAGAAGTTGGAGAAATGGTTGGTGTGCAAGAAAAATTTCCATACATTTCTTATCATTAGTGTGAGTAGAAGAGGCTTATGGTCATTTTGTTAACTGGTAGCAGAGCCAGAATTCAAAGATTTAAATTTTTAGTTTAGGATTTTGGAATTAACTTAAAGCTCACAGGATACAAGTTATTCTGTAATGTGAATTATTTCCCTATGACTAAAAATATTGCTGTTATTTATGAATGAAATCTATGGTAAAATTTTTTTTTAACTTTGCTGATATAAAAGTAACTATGAAAATATCAAACCATCATACAAAAATTAGGGTTAAATAAACTGAAGGTCATTCACTTAATGTAACACCCAAACTCAAAAATCAATGCCTTTTTACAAACAAAACAAAACAAAAATACACCTCTGCAGAAGATGACTTCTTTCTCAATTTTACTTTTTGAGTTATTCTATGGTATAAAAGAAATATAAAAATTGTCCAAAAAATTGTCCCGTTTCCCACTAGGACACATTTATAACTATATAAATTATGTAAGGATGACCTTCTTGTTTATATAGTTGAACTTAATCATCTCCCAGTACAACTCTTCTGACTGCTTTAACAGCAAATTTACGTTATTTATAACTCTAATTATATTAATATAAAATGTATATTTATAAAGAATAGTAAATATTTTATCCTTGTTTTAGAAAATTGCTTTTAATGTACCAGAACAGTGGTTCTCAAAGTTTAGAAGTATAGCCCCTATCACCACCATCTGTACCACCCAGGTGGGTGAGAAATACAACTCTGGGATCCACTGCAGATGTGCTGAGACAGAACTGTAGGGGGGGCTTAGCAATCTGTGTTCTAACAAGCCCTCTGACTGGTTCTGCTTCAAGCTAAAACTTCAAAACCACTGTACTAACAAAGGGACAGTAATTATTTAATGAACACAGTACCTTGCTGTTAATAAGGCTGTTGAAATAGTGTACTGATTTGAAAATAGAAGGACACAGTCAACACTAAGCTGAAATTGAGCCAAGAATTACTCTTTTTGAAAGATAAAGTAAATGACATTACAAGTGGTAATATGTTTCCACATGATTCCAAAGAGACACCTGAAGTTTATGGCTTCCTTAGAAAGAAAATAAAAATCGTTTCCTCCTGTATTGGTGAACACTACTTACTTTTCTTTCCCTATTATTTCTTCCTGTACAAAGGTTGAAGGTGTGGCATTCTGCTTTTTTGCTTATTAAATTCCACAGTTAAATGTAGTTCATATTGAAAATTATGGGGGGCCAGTGAGATAGCTCAGTGGCATAAGCGCCTGCCTGGCAAATGCAAGGTCCTGAGTTCGACTCCCGGTACCCACATATGGAAAAAAAAGGGCCGGTGATATTGCTCAGCGACACAGGCGCCTGCAGGCGTGCGAGGTTCTGAGGTTGACCCCCGGTACCCCCCCCCAAAAAAAAAAAGAAAATTATGGAAAAGATAATACTTTTTTCATTAACAGTATAATAAAACTGGTATAAATATTCTATTGCAGTTATCCTATTATACTGTGAGGCAAATGATAAGGGTACCTCAAGTAAAGGAAGTTAGATCCAATTTTGTATTGCAGTGAAAAACACATCAGACCAGATCCCAGGCTAATAGTCAGAATTTTGGTACAACTTCCCATGGTAATGTGCCTGAAGTTCAGCCGATACTGAAGATGACCAAGCAAATGAATGATTAACTTCTAAAACAGCTGTCTCTTCTTCATATTCTATCACTTCTAGTTTAGGTCCAAACTAAAAATGAGGAAGTATTTTTATAGTAATTCTTCCACAGCCAAATTTTTATATTCTTATAACCACAAGTCATTAGTTTTGCCTAACAAAATTATAAAACTATAAAATAGTAAAAAGGATTGATAATAACATTAGTTTGTTCCTTGAATATAAGAAAGGCATGTACTGTCTCACCTCTGGAGTGACATCTCGTGGTGCAAACCCTGTTCCTCCAGTTGTTAATATCAAATTAAGTTCCTTTTCATCACACCAATCTATCAGAGTTTCCTGAAAGAAAACAATAGTATTGTCACATGCAAAAGGACTTGCTTGCTCAGAACATCCAAGTCCTCACATACTTTGTATACAATGAGGAAACGCAGGTTTTTTTCAATAATAAGCAAGAAAAATTTGGAAGACAATTAATGGAAAAATTTCTTAATTAAAAAGCACTCAGTTTGGAGTATTCATTTTATTAAATACACAAAGTGAGATGTAAGCATTAAATTGTTGAAGGGAAATGAAACACCACAACATCATGGAGAGTTTATCAGTAATTGTTATTATGGACTTATATGGCATAATTTAAGTTCTTTTCAACCATATAAATATATTCAAGTTTAAAAAGTTGGCCACTATGTGATAATTATATGATCTTATTATTTAATAATTATATCAATCCTACCAGCTAAATACTGATACTTTAATTTTATATATAAAGAAACAGAATCATTCTTTTCTCTTAAATTAACAGACTCAGAGAGGTCAAAAACTTTCTCACAGACTTACAAACCAGAAGGAAGAGCTAGAATTCAAGCTGCAATTTATGTTCCCCTACATTTTGCCTGTTATTAATTTAATATTTTATATTGAATTTTTTTTTTTTTTTGTGGGTACCGGGGGGTCGACCTCAGGACCTCGCGCGCCAACAGGCACCCGTGCCGCTGAGCGATATCACCGGCCCCTTTTCCGTATGTGGGATCCGGGAGTCGAACTCGGGCCCTCGCGCTTGCAAGGCAGGCGCTTACGCCGCTGAGCCATCTCACCGGCCCAATTTTATATTGAATTTGAAGTTAAGAAAGCTTTACATTTTTCACTGTTAATTTATATGGGCTTCTTAAATGCAAGAGATAGGAATAATTTCTTACAGTTTATTGTTTGTTAAATGAATATTTTGACACTTATTTTGGAGCTAACAGGGACTCTCCCAGATTTACCTATTTGTTTTATAAATGAGACAACTGAAGTACAAAAGTACTTAAGTAATTTTCTCTAAATTACAAAGCTAGTTTGTACAAAAGAAGAACTAGGATGTCTATCTGCTTACTTTTCTATCGCAAATTAAATTAATCCATCCTATATGTTAGCTACTTATTAAAAGTGCTAACAGTTATAAATTAATTGAAAAATTGCCCCTGATCTCAAAGCTAATAGCAAAGTAATGGTGCTCATCCATGGCTGCAAACTGGAATCATCTATGGAGCTTAAAATACTTGGGCCAGGGGCCAGTGAGATGGCTCAGCGGTGTACGCGCCTGCCTGGCAAGTGCGAGGGCCCGAGTTCGACTCCCGGAACCCACATACGAAGAAAGGGCCGGTGATATCGCTCAGCGGCACGGGTGCCTGCTGGCGCCCGAGGTCCTGAGGTCAACCCCCGGTACCCACAAAAAAAACAAAAACAAAAACAAAAACAAACAAACAAAAAAACATGGGCCAGGCTTGGCAGCACACAGCTAAAATTCCAGTACTCGGAAGGCTGAGGAAGGGAAAATTTTGAGCCTAGCCTGATCAATGTGAGACCGTGTCTCAAAAAATAAAGAGAGAGGGATGCAGCTCAGTGCAAAGATCCTGGGTTAAATTCCTGGTGGCAGGAAAAAAGAAAAACAAAAACTTGAGTCTCACTTTTTGGAGTATGGCCTGAATAAACTTTTTAAAAATTTTTATTTTTTATGTTGGGTTGAACCCACATGCTAAATTTACACTCTACACTGAGCCAGAGCCACAGCCCCAGAGCACTGGAACTCTAAAAATATCGTAATTTTACAATGCAGCCAAACTGAGAAACTACTAGGCTAAAGAGACAATCAGTACACTTACTTGAAGATAAATTCACAATTAAGTCCACTGGATAGGCTCACAAAGCTGTCAGACAGCTTAAAATCAGTTTTACCATGTAACATTACTCAAGTTTCCCTATTCCCAGGATGAATAACTGTTAACACCATACAGATTTCTTTCACATAAATAATATTTGATATTATGAGCTCAAATAGGATTTGTTTAAATATTTGGGAAATAACATTTTCTTGTGCAAAGTAGCTGTGATGCACAGCAATTTTTTATTAGAACAAAAATGTCAGTCTTTTAGAACTTTAAGACAAACTAGTACAATCATATCATCCTATTATTTAGTTGATTTCCAAAACATAGGGATTCTTTCTCAACCACTGATATAGACAGAATACCAATACTCCAGGTCCCTAATAATTAACAAGAAAATATTTCAGGGAATATATATTTTTGTTACTTTACTAGATACCAGCAACACAAAGGTTAAAAAAAAGGCACAGTTCATTGTCTGAAGCAGAACTCTGAGTGCATAGTATTCTGGAACTTGATCTCAACATCAAAGCATTACTATTATCTGGGAGCATCTCAGGACCCATCCAAGATCTCCTGAATCAGAATCAACATTTTTAGAAAGATTCCTCAAGGTAATATACGTCCACATTAAGTGGGAAAAAAGTACTTTCTAACCATGTACCAATCTAGATTGTCTACCATGTTAAAAACAAAACAAAAATCCTGTGATCTTAGCTAGTTATTTATATTAGTAGCTCATCTTATTTAATGTAGTAATTTATCTTAGCTTGGTTAGAAAGTAATTTATCTTACCATATTAGTTTATGTACCTTTAAGATCTCTTTCATGCAGAGATGTTTTAATATTTAGCTGCTTCTAAGAGAAAGGATGCCACTGAGATTTTTGCATGAAATGACTTTATAAAAAATTCTTTTGTATATTTGTTTATAGGGAGGAGGGGTTGACGGGTGGGTAGGGGAGTGGGAAAAAAAAACAAGTTATATCATGTACAGGTACAAATTCTCTATGATGAATGTGATCATTATGTATATCTAAAATGTACCAATAAAATCTGATTGGAAAAGAAAAAAAAAAGTAGAGGAAGAAGTTCTCTACAACGTCTGCTTTATTCCATGTTAACATCTGTTAACGGACCTGGACTATATTTTGTAAAGTGCTACTTCATGCACCAATGTACTGTAAAAGTTGTAATCATCAGTCAATTATTTAAAATGTATTACATGATCTTTAAGGAAAGTTACAAAGAAAGGACAATATTTTAATGCATTAGTCTAGAAAGTGTGCTAGATGAGGAGCCCCAAGGGCAGTTTTAGTCCTATGTCATCCACTGTCTATGATGTTGAACCAGCCGCTTCACCTTTTGGGTGATCTGTTTCTTTATATATAACACCAGATTATCTGTTACATCTTTTCCACCACAATTCATAAGTGATGGTTAAAAAAATAAATCAGAACCTAACCTAAAATAAAAAACAAAAAACAAAAAACAGGCCAAGAACACTGTTTATTGATTAATTTTCTCTTTTGTGGAAACTGATTCTTTAGAAATTTACTGCCTTGAGTTTCCAGGTTAGTACAACAGAACAAAAGTATATTGCAGAATTCTTCCTTTTCTCAACAACTAATGAAATGAACGAAAAGCAAAAACACCTCCATCAGGAATGACCAAATAAATTAAAAAAAAAAGAGCTAGCCTCATGTCATAAATCTCAAAAGCTGGATGATGAAGGGCAGAGGTAAATGATGTTTGAGAAGCATACTGCAACATTTTGTGGTTCCTCGTGCTGCTCTGGACTCCAAATAAATCATAAAGGTAGATTACCAAAATCCTAGAAATTCTAAGATTCTATTAGCAAGCTGAAAAAGACTCCTTGCCTTTTTTGTCTTATAAGGAGCTGCTTTGCGAAACAAATGCCACAAGGGGCTGACTGCGATCAAGACAGTTCATAAACAGTGTACCCTGAATTGGCAAACTAATCTGAAACCTGATGACACTATCTGCATAATCATGAGTTAAACTCTTCAAAACTCTAGTATTAGACAATTAATAACATTTCAAGGGGAAAGAGCACAGTATTCTAACAAATTGTTTCTGGTTTCTTGTTTCCCCTATATTTTTCTGTGCAGGACGTTACATAGTCCAGGCTTTTTATCATTCTTCCTACATTCCTCTAATGGCTTTGAAATGAAGCTCAAGTTTGAGGACTAGTATTATTCTATTAGTTTCTTTTTGATAATCATATACAGAAACTTGAAGGTAAGGAGAGGGATGGGGAAAGAAATAGAATAGTGGTAATATCATTATATTTCATAACAGGATTTAACCAATTTAAAAAGAGAGTTAAGGGCCGATGAGATGGCTCAGTGGCGTAAGCGCCTGCCTGGCAAGTGCGAGGGCCCGAGTTCGACTCCCAGAACCCACATACGAAAAAAGGGGCTGGTGATATCGCTCAGCGGCATGGGTGCCTGCTGGCGCGCGAGGTCCTGAGGTCGAACCCCAGTACCCACATTAAAAAAAAAAAAAAGAGAGTTAAACACATGACTGAAACCTTGTAATAATTTTCCTCATTTTTTAGTTGTAGGTGGATCTTTATTTACCATATAATATCTTACAATAAAAAATAGTTACTTCAAAGTAAATATGCTCTTATTTCTTTTATTAAGGTTGTTCCAAGATTTCATAAACCTCCAAAGAAGATTTTGGAATAAATATTTAAAATCATACAAAAGGAAATAAAACATACTGTCTTAAGTTGTCTTTAACAGGAATCCTTATGAAACTACCCTACAGAAGAAAAGCAATTTGAGGCTTTGTCCAAGCAGGTGTGTATTTATTATCTAGGAAATGGGAACAGCTAAGATATGAAAGACAGAAAATGAAACAGCCTCTCATCAAAATTCCTCTTAGAATTCTAGGATTAGTTTGCTCTATATCAAAACACAATAAAAATAAAATCTTACAAAATGGAGAATAATATTAGGTACTCACTATAAGTTGAAAAAAACTAAGCTTCTAAAACAGGAGAAAAAAACTTACCGCTTTAGGCTACCCAGTTTGATCTGTAAAGTTGTTAAACATGAGAAACAATGTTCATATGTAACACATACTGCTACAGTCTTCAGGTTTGGCTTATTGATTAATTGTGTGCTGGTTATATTACTATCACTTTTCCACTAAAGATAGAATACAGGTTTCTTTGGTTTCTAAATTTGGATGGCCACATTGTGGCCATTGTTAAAGAACTACTCCGCAGGGTGCAAGGCTTAGCCAAACTTTATTTCATGAGAGAATGGCAAGAATTTTCATTTTATAGAAATATCATGCCAAATAAGAGAAATTTATATGATCAGACTGGTGATGATCAGTTTACCATCAGGAAGTTTAGTAAGCATTTTCAGAATGCTGTGATCAATGTAGTCAGCAAAAACAGCAAAACATGGTACTTTTGCAGTTCAACTTTTGAAATATTTAATATGTGTGAATTTGTATAGATTTTATTAGATATTAAAGAAGTTAAAAGGTCTAAGAGAAAAAGGGATGATGAAATCTTCCTGTTGTACTTTAGCAATTACCAAATATCAATGGAAAAATCTCTTACTATAGGAAAATACAACCTAGAAGGTAAATCTTTTCAATGATTCATTTAAAGTTATTATAGGTTTTATTAGATTTGTTATATGCTGTGTGCTTTTTATTTGTGAAGGGTATATTTTACATAGTTTATGAAGCACTGGCAAGTAATATTAGAATAAACAGTTGTAATGCTAAGAAGGCAAACATAAATGTTTAATAGTACATTTTTAAATTTTTTTCTATTACTACTGGCACTGTCTACATTCGCTATCCCCACTTCATATGCCTTACTAACATGTTTTGTTCTTTGTAGACATAAACTTATTTAATTAATATGTAGCAGTTGGGAGTAGTAATATATTCTAGATTCTTATTTCTTTACTTTTACCATAGCTTCAGAAGACTCTTCTTACTTTATTTCTCTCTAATGGCTAGTGACTTGTTATCATATTTAAGAAACAACTGTCCAATCTAAGGTCATGATATTCATGATTCTCTGAAGATCTTTATCTTTTGCTTTAGACAGCTTGTTTCTACTATACCTCAGTTTAGATGTCTTTGATATTATCGTATTGGAGTATGTAGACTTCTTAGATGTGTAGACTCATATCTTTCAATAAAGTTAAAATATTTTTGGCCACTATATCTTCAAATATATTTTGTTTCTTTATTTCTCCTCCTAAAATCCTATGATGCATATGTGGCTACACTTCTTAAATTTGGTAGGACCTTAGACTCTGTTGTTTTCTTCATACTTCTTTCTGCTCCTCAGACTAGATAACTTTAAATTTTCTATTTTTAAGTTTGCTGATTTTTTTCTTCTGCCTGTTGTTCAACCTCTCCAGTAAATTTTCTATTTCACTTATTTTAGTTTTTTAATTTAAAGATCTGTGTTTGGTTTATTTTTATAATTTCTATTTCTTTACAGATACTCTCATTTTGTTCAAACATCTTTTCTCTGATTTTTTTAGTCCCTTGCCTATGTTTTCCTGTATCTCTTCCAGTATTTTAAGACAGTTGTTCTAAAGCCTTTAAGTCCAACGTCGGGATTCCCTCAGGAACTATTTCAGTCAATTAGTTTTGTTCCTTTAAATGGGCTATACTTTCCTGTTCTTTTGTGTGCCTTGTGATTTTTGTTTTGGTGTTGTTATTGAAAAACACACATTTATATTATGAGGTAACTCTGGATATCAGGTTTTTCTCCTTCCCCAGGGATGCTATTATTTTGATTGTCAAGAACTATTTTTTCACATTGTTTTTGCAAAGACTTCTCTTTGTCATGTGCAATCTCTGAAATCCTTGGGCCTTTAACTTACATTCAGCTAATGTTTGACAGAGAATTCTTTGGAGCTCAGGAGCTTAAAAAAGAGACAAACAAACAAACACTTTGTAGAACAGTCTCTAGCTAGGATATTCCTTCAACACTTAGGTTTGTTCTGAGCCGAAAGTGAAACATTATCTTTTCAGATCGTTTTTTTGAAGAGCAGGTCTAGAATAATATCACTAAAAATATCAAAATAAAACAAAACCAAAAAGCCTAACCTCTCTCTTGTAGAATCTGCTCTTTTGCATTTTATTGTGTATCTTAATATGATCATGTTGATCCTGATTTTCTACTTCTTCCATATTTTTTTTCTAACTTCTTATTCTCTTCCTTGATAGTAAAACTCAATTTTTCTAACAATAGAGACTATAGAGAGAAATGGAAAGGTTTTACTCAAGCTCTTTCATCCCACACTTGGAGACCATTATGCACTAGCAAAAGAGATGTAAGTTGTTATTAGCATATGTGGCAATGGTGAGGCAGTGGGGTGGTCAAATATTATACACACTTTGTGCATCAATGCAGTTTCTTCAATGTTCCCATATTAAATGTTGCCTCCTATTCAGTAGCTTTTGGGACAACAGTGTTCCCAAAGAAGCTGCTTTCAAATATTCTGGCACCAGTCTGTTTCCCTGTTAGGTAACCTGACAAGTTGGTAAGTAGGGTGAGAATGAACAAATGGGATTGCATCAAATCATAAAGCTCTGCACAGCAAAGGAAACAAACAACAGGGTGAAGAGACAATCTACAGAATGGGAAACTTTTTTTTTTTTTTTTTTTTTTTTGCAGCTATTCCTTGGACAGAGGACTAATATCTAAAATATATAAAGAACTAAAAAATTTTACACCCTCCCAAAGACCCAATCAAAAAATGAGCAACTGAAATGAATTGACACTTCTCAAAAGAAGTATAAATGGTCAATAAGTACATGAAAAAATGTTCAACATCTTTGGCTATTACAGAAATGCAAATCGAAACAACTCAGATTCCATCTTACTCCAATAAGAATGGCTATAAACAAAGACTCAAAAAATGACAAAGGCTGGCAAGGCTGCAGAGAAAAAGAAAATCTTCTACATTGTGGATGGAAATGTAAAGTAGTATAACCACTATGGAAATTAGTGTGGAGATTCCTCAAAAAACTAAAAATAGGGGCCAGTGAGATGGCTCAGCGGCATAAGCGCCTGCCTGGCAAGCGCGAGAGCCCAAGTTCGACTCCCGGAACCCACATACGAGAAAAGGGCCGGTGATATCGCTCAGCGGCGCAGGCGCCTGCTGGCGCGCGAGGTCCTGAGGTCGACCCCCGGTACCCACAAAAAAACAAAACAAACAAACAAAAAAACTAAAAATAGAAATTTTATTTTACCCATAGTTATACATGCATATACATGTTTATAGTAGCACAATTCACAGTAGTTAAATTATGGCCTATATGGCCATCACCAGATGAGTAGATAAAGAACAGGTAGCATATACATATATGAGAGTAATATTCAGCCATAAAGAAGGATACATTTGAGTCACTTGTAGGAAAATGTATGGATCTTGAGACCATAATGCTAAGTGAAATAAATCAGACACAGGTTAAATATCACAGTTTCTCTTATATGAGAAGCCCAAAATATGAATAATACAAAGAGAAAAAAAGAAAGATGGCAGGAAACAGGGAGATAGACTTTGTGGTGATGGGAAGGGGATATGCAGAAATGGGGAATGGGAATGGTTGGGGGCAGGGCAGTAAAAATGATCAGGATGAAGTATGTATATGTACCAATTCTCCAACACAAATGTAATTATTATGTATCAGAAATGTATACTACTAATAAAAATAAGTCACCATTTTCTCCTACTTCTTATAAAATATACAAACCATTTAGAGAATCCCTACTTCTATGTTGAACTCTAGTGTTTTAATTGGAGAAGCAAAACCTTACCTTCAAAATTAGCAAGTCTTATTTAAAATCTTTTGCTTTAGAGGTAAAATCAGCTTATAAAATACATAATTTCTCCCACACTCCTGCCCAGCCCCAAGTTTAAAAATCTTAGCACATATACGATTATCTTCAGACAGATTTTTTTTTTTTTTTCTTATTTGACACTCTAGTTTCATGGGCTATGAAACACAGGAAAATGAATGTGTCACAGCTGGGCATGGTTCATAGGCCTGTAATACCAGCATTCTGGGAGGCTGAGGCAGGAGGACTGCAAGTTCAAGCCCAGGCTGTGCAACTTACTTAGTGAGGCTCTGTCTCAAAATAAAAAACAGAAAAGGGGTGAGGAATGTAGCTCTGTGTGAAGGCTCTAGGTTCAATCTCAGTACTGAGATTAATAGATAAATAGATAGATAAGAGTTTTAAAACCAGTAAGCAACACTACCACTAAAAGTTAAAAAGGCTGCTAAACAGAATGAGAAATATAAACTTTTCCCATACTGTATTTGTTGATCTGCTTATGTGGAGAAGCTAATCAATGGTGGAAACTTATAATATTGAATATTACCTTTAATATTCCAGCAGTTTAAATTCCTAAAGAATTACTACAAGAATATATATTTAACATCTTCAAAGTGGATAATATTTTATTATACACAAAGTACTTTCACATATATACTTGAGGAAAACAAACATTTGAAGATTTTGTCAACCAAATATAAGGAAAGCCATAACCTATACATACAAAGTATGGAGAATAATGAAATATTATTCATGCTTTACATATAATAAATAAGAAAATTACACATCATATTGGGAGGTAATACATGCATGCAATAAGAAGTGGAACAGTATAAAACAGTGTACTGTTGATGTGTATTAATGTCCTATATTTCACCCATGTATTATTCTCCCACTGAAGTTCTGATCCGAATTTGGTCATATGACTTCTCTTGACCAATGTGTTATTAATAAACTCAGTGACTTCAACAGACACTGAAAGCACATGCACTGGTGAGCTACTTTTTTCTTGTTCCTCTGTGATTGCCATGGGAATATACCAGGGCTACTCTGCTATGGAGTGAATGATAATATATCACCTACTGGTAGTTTTCTACCTCTGTCCCTGAAAATACTGCGAGTAGAGTTTAGCTCAGATCAAAAGAAAATCTTAGCAAGCTACGTCTAAAATGCCAAATTTCAGACTTGTATACTAAATGTTTATTGTTTTATGTCAGTGACTTTTAGAGTTCCTTACTAAGCCATACCTTATGGCAACACATGACTACCACAGAGAGATTGTGAGTACTAATGGGGTAGTAGAGTAGGTGGCAGTTGCAAATAGGAAGGCGATGGTAGGTTTAAGGAAACATTTGAACAAATATTTAAAGAGGAGTTAGTCTTGCGGAAGAATATTCCAGGCAAAGTGGCCACGACAAAACTCCTAACATGCCAGGTGTGGTAGCACACGCCTGTAATGCCAGCACTCAGGAGGCTGAAGCAGGAGGACTGCTGTGAATTCAAGGCCAGCCTGCACTACACAGTGAGAATCTGCCTCAAAAAAAAAAAAAAAAAAAAAAAAAAAAAAAAAAAAAAAGAAAAGAAAAGAAAAGAAAAGAAAAGAAAACAATCCTAACATGGGAGTATGCCTGGTATGTACTAGGATCAGTAGAAGGCTAGTGTGGCGGGGGGAAGTGAGGAAAATTAAGAAATTAAGTCAGAGAGGAAGCAATGTGAGGAATGGGGAGTAGCACACTTCATGTAAGTCTTTGTAGATTATTAGGAGTAGCAACCCAGTACCTTCAGTTTTCATCTGGAGGTACTGCTCTCTTTGATGCCATGACCCCAACTCCCCAAACACTCTAACATGACTTTTCTATTTACCACTACATTTAATGAGATTTTGCTAAGATCACCAATGTCTTTCTCCATACTGCTAAATCAAAGATAGTCTCCAATCCTTATTCCACTTGAAGTGTTAGATTCCCCTTCCTATAATAATCCATAAAGAATTACCAAGTTCTGCTTGAATTTTCTCTTAAATTGTCTTCATTATATCTTTTCTTCAGAGCTTTTTATCATACGATTATCTCTTTTTCTTTATCTAACAAATTTGTTCATACTTTATTTCCTTAAACAGGCCACATTCTTTCTTTTATAATGAACATAGCATGTTCTTTCTTTTATGACCAGTTACTTATAATGCCTCCCTCTTTTGGTTTCCCTGTCCTACTCTTTGGACTTCTTTTAAAATATCTTTTCTCAAAGGAACTCTTTTTTAATGCTGTTCTTGCAGGTCAAAAATCTATTTTGGAGTATTTATCATGATTTTGATTTCACAACTATTTCATAAAGCAAGACTCTGTCTCCCTTTATTTCTAACACCTTTACACAAGGGATAGTTAGGAAATAAAAATTGATGCTAACTGTACAGTACTGATGAATGTATATTCAACTGGTAGGCCTTGGGATTCACGTTAGCAGTGTGAGAAGATTTGCTACTAAAATTCAGAATAGGCATTGGCTGAGAGGGGAAAATGTTATACCTCTTTGTCTTCATGAGTGAAGAGGAGGAATAATAGCTAGAATAAGGATTGAGAGTACTAGGGCTAGTACAGTTCCTTGTATGATGCAGATAATTAACAAATGTTTATAAATCTGAATATCTACCTTTGTTCCAAAGCGACGGTGTCAAGGAACTCAGGACACTTCTCTAGTATTGGTTTCTATACTGTAGTAGTTATAATTTAAAAAACATAACACTTCCCCCTCCAAACTATAGTCAGATCATAAATTTCTGCATACTCATATTTTTATTGTCTTTGTTTTTCCCCCTTCATCCATTGGGACATTAACTTTTTAAATGTTAATCCATATTCACCTTGAATGGCTTCTAATCTCCAGTTTTGTATGGTACTGGGGAATTAGCTAAATTCAAACTCCAAATGACAGGAAGAAAAGATAAACTAGTAGTTATATTTGGACTGTTTAGCACTGTCAGTCACTGATGAGCCAAAGGGACTGATGAGTCTGTCAATAACTTTTCCATTGCTATTTTTCCTAATATGCTTCTCATTCTTTATATACTAATTTGATATTCTTTTGCTTCCATTGTTCTGTACAAGGCAGTAATGTAAATTTAAAGTGGCAAATGTACTTTAATTCTCTGTCATTTCAAACAAAACCACTAGTTACTTATCTGCTTCAAGTTTTTTCTAAGTAGTCCAATCAGATACTCTCTTTCATATAAAATTATTTTATGAACATATGGTGCTTTGGGGTGTTATTTCTGTACTTACAGTTTTCTCAAATCAGCCTCTTCTAGAACCATCTTCTAAATTTTGTTTTTTATAATATTCTTGCTATTATTTAGATTGTGAATGTCCCCCAAAAGCACATTTGTTGAAGACTTGGCCCCTAGAGTGGTGCTACAGGAGGTGGTAGAACCTTTGAGAGGTGGGGCCTTGCTGGGGTACGTAGATCACTGTCCTCAAAGGAATCTTAGGGCCCTGGTACTTACCTCTTTTTCTGTTTTGCTTAATGGGCATGAAATGAGTAGTTCTGCTCTGCCACGATTCCCACTATAATGTGCTTCTTCACCACAGCCGCCCCAGCCTCAAACTTCCAAAATTGAGAGCCAAAATAAGCCTTTTTCTTTATGAATTCATTATCTCAGATATTTTATTATAGTGATAGAGCTAACACAACTTAAAGAATTAACAGTCAACTCTGTTTTCAACTTCTATCCTACTTTCCAACTCTTTCAATATGGTAAATGCTCAGAAAATGATTAAACTCAATAGAGTAGTCTATACAACCATGGAAGACAGCTCAGTTATTAAGATCTTCCTTTTAAATACTAATTGAATTTTAAATGGAGGTAGGCCAAAGTGATTAAAAAGCCCCAAAATAGTTTAAGAGAATTAACAGAGACTGAATATGGGAGGAATAAAATTAAATGTCTGAAAACTACTGTCTTTATACAGATGAGAGGGAAAACAGATTTTTCACATTAAAGGGGATGGGATATGAGTTATAAACTATTATGAAAGAAAAACAATAGAGAATTACTATTATATGTGCCAATATTTATAAAACATCTATTATTTCATACAATAATGTAGAACTTCTTTTTTTTTTTTGAGACAAGGTCTCACTATGTAATGCAGGCTGGCCTTATATTCGCTTATGTAGGCAGACTAGCCTCAAACTCACAGCAATCCTCCTCCCTCAGCCTCCCAAGTCCTGGGATTACTGGCGTGTGCCACCATGCCTGGCAATAACGTAGAACTATTAATACTATACATATAATGAGTGTCTTGGCTGTACAGCAGGCAAAATGATCATGACATATTGCTGATAATTTACATTGAAGCAATAGTCTTAAGCTTGTTTGTTATACTGGCAGTTTCAAGTATTAAAATTTTTAGTGTCATACACTTGAAGAGATTAAAAGACTCTAACTACAGAAACCCAGTAAACAATAATTGCAACAGAATTGCTATTAGAGTGACACTGTCTTTCACTGTTTAAAACAGGATACAGTACTTGGTCTCCATTCTTTGGTCCTGTGTTGCTGGTTAAGTATTAATTGATCCAATTATATCCTCTAATATAATCTATAGGAAAAATTCTCACATGTTCTAGTCATATGACATAATCATTCATAAATGCCATCTTGACACGATGATATGATTTTTACTCAAAGATATACTTTTGTTATATTAGATGACACATTTTGTTCAAAATTCTTTTTTTTTAATGTGGGTACCGGGAGTCGACCTCAGGACCTTGGCGCTTGCCAGCAAGCACTTGTGCCGCTGAGCGACATCACTAGCCCTTTTTTTCCTTTATGTGGGTACTGGGAGTTGAACTCAGGACCTCATGCTTGCCAGGCAGGCGCTTATGCCACTGAGCTATCTCACCGGCCCTTGTTCAAAATTCTTATGCAAAGTATATATGTTTAAAAAATTCAGCACCATACTCATAAAGTCTTCCTATATATGAAAATGTTAATATATAACAACTGAGAGCCAATATTTAAAAATGTGGGGCTGGGGATGTAGTTTAATGGTAGAGTGTTTGTCTAGCGTGTGCTAGGCTCTAGGTTTGATCACTAGCACCACAAGAAAAAAAAAGTTATTGAGTATTCTAGAGCTACCATCGTAACACAGTTTAAATACTGGATAAATACTCTAGTAAACACCTCTCTCCCATGCAATCTAGATGTTTCTTGTCCTTAGCTCAGTTTTTCCATGCTAATCCTAGTGCCTTATCACTTGTACTCAGAAACACTTATTCTACTGCCTCAGAAATAAAAATTCCAATATTACTGCAATAAACATTTGCCAATATATTTAGAAAAACTAAAATTCAGTATTCTTTAAGTTCAAACTGAAAGTTACTTCCTCTACTTTGTATATACAGTAATACATACTATGAGGTTGACCATGCTTTTTCCTTCTACATGTTTCTAAGTTTACTGTGGTTTCTAATAGATTTACAATTAGCAGTTAAAGATAATACAGGCAAACCATAAAAAGAGTGCTATAATACTGTAGCAAAAACTTCCTGAAAATCATATTTGGATTTGAAAACTATCATGTCTAGTGGTACAGAACTAACAAAATGTAAATAATATACACATTTATTGAAAAAAAAAAACAGACAATCTGTGATTGAGCACAACGGAGCTTGATTAGCAGCAATATTTTATATATGAACCATGATGAGGAGAGGGATAAATTAGGAATGGGCCAAAGATATAATAGGTGTGTCATGATGCATTTTTTAAGTTGGAAATTCTAGGCTGTACAATTGCAGAAACAATAAAATAATAGAAATAATATTAACTTTATTTTTAATTAAAAGGACAAAGATGAAGCATGCCTTCAAAGTATGAAAATATGAAACACAAAATAATTATTCTCATTACTTTATCTGGAGATCAGAGAGTTGTTTACTATTAACTGTAATTTGTTCTTTGTACAGATGATATGTTGAAGTATAACTGACAAATAAAATTTTATATATTTAAGCTGTACAACATGATGCTTCTATGTGTATACTGTGAAATGATTACCACGATCAATTTATTTAGCACACCCATCACCGCATGTACTTGGCATTTTTTCACGTATGTGGTGAGAATATTTAAGATCTATTTGCAGCAAATTTCAAGTATGCAATACTGTATTATTAACTATAGTCATAATTTTGTACATAAGATTCCCAGAATTTATTCTTCGTACATTTCTTATTTTTTTTTTTTTGTGGGTACTGGGGGTCGACCTCAGGACCTCGTGCACCAGCAGGCACCCGTGCTGCTGAGCGATATTACCGGCCCTTTTTTCATATGTGGGCTCCGGAAGTCGAACTTAGGCCCTCATGCTCGCCAGGCAGGTGCGTACGCCGCTGAGCCATCTCACCGGCTCTCTTCGTATACGTTTTTAAGGTCTTATAAACAAGAGAGTACTACTATTGTAAAACATACAGTATCAGTGAATTACATAAATGTTACTGCTTCTCATAAAGTCATGCATGTCATTCAAGGCAAGGACTGCTAACTGAACCTGGCATTATTCCATATCATCTATCTTCTCAGGCCACACTGGACTATATCTAGAAATTAACAGCAAAAGAAACTTCAGAAACTACAAATTTACAGAGACTTAACAACATACTACTGAATAAACAGTAGGTCACTGAAGAAATTAAAAGGGAAATTTAAAATTTTCTTGAAAAGAATATAACTAGAAATACAACATACCAAAATGTATGGTATATAGCATAAGCAGTACAAAGAAGGAAGTTTATAGCAATAAATGCCTATAATTAAAAAAAAAAAGACTTCCAATAAACTACCTAAAGATGAGTCTTAAAGACCTCGGAAAGCAAGAGTACACCAAGCCCAAAATTTGACGAACGAACGAACGAATGAAAGAAAGAAAGAAAGAAAGAAAGATCAAACCAGAAATAATGAAATAGAGACTAAGAAAAAGTACAAAAAAAAAAAAAAGTTGGGATTTTGAAAAGATTAACAAAATTGCCAAACCTTTAGCTAGACTAAGAAAAAAAGAGAAAATAACTAAATGCATACAATAAATACAATAAGAGATGAAAAAGGACATATTTCAACTGATAGCCCAGAAACAAAAAGCATCATTAGAGACTATCAGAAACCACTACATGCCAACAAATTTGATAACCTAGATAGATGGATACATTAGTGGGATCATAGAACCTACCAAAAAGACACTGAAAATCTAAAGCCATCAATTATGAGTAGTGAGATTGAGTCAATTATGAAAGTCTCTCAAAGAAAAGTCTAATATGATGGTTTCACTGCAGACAATGTTGATTATTCTCAAATTATTCTAATGAATTGGAAGGAAGGAAACCCTTCCAAACTCATTCTGCAAGGCCAACATTACCTGATATCAAAACCAGACAAGGATCCAACAACCACAGCAAATACTTTCAGCTTTTCTGCATTTAGCATGATGTTTGCTGTGGGTTTGTACTGCTTTTATTTAATATAGTACTGAACGTTTTAACCAGTGCAATTAGGCAAGAAAAAGAAATGTACAAATAGAAGGTAGAAAGTCAAATTATCTGTCTTTGCAGACGATATGATTCTATACATATAAAAATGTAAAGACTCCATGAAAGGACTATTAGAACTTACAAATGAATTGAATAATGTTACATGATATGAAATTAACACAAAAAGCAGCATTTTATACACCAGTAATGAGACTTCTGAAAAAGAAATCATGTTAGCAAATCTCATTCATAATAGCTACAAGGCAACCCTGGAATAAATTTAACTAAGGAAGTGAAAGACCTCTACAACTAAAATTATAAAACATGGATAAAAGAAACTGAAGAGGCAATAATATAGAAAGAACGTCCACGCTCATAGATTATAATATTAATAGTTAAAATATCTATACTATCTGAAGCGATTTACAGATTCAAACCAATCTGCATCAAAATACCAACGACATTCTTCCCAAAACTAGAAAAAATTCTAAAATTCATTCAGAAGCACAAAAGACCAAATAACCAAAGCAACACTGAGCAAAAGAACAAAGCTGGAGGCATCACGATACCTCATTTCAGGCATACTACAGAACAACAGTAATCCAAACAGCACGGTACTGCACAAAAACAGACTTAGAGACCAACAGAACAAAACAGAGATCTCAGAAATACATTTGTGTGTTTATAGCTAATTGATTCTGAAAATGGCTGCCAAAAACAGATTAGTGAAGGAAAAGCCTGTAAAATCAATGGTGCTGGGGAGAATGGATATCTATAAGATTAAATTTTCATCCCTCTCACTCTACATGAAAATCAACTGAAAAATGGATATAAGACATAAATGTTAAGATCTGAAACAATGAAACTTCTAGAAAAAAATATATGGGAAAGACTTCAAGACATTGGTATAGGCAGTGATGTTTTTGGATATGATCTGAAAAGCACAGGAAAAACAAAGCAATAGATGAATAGATAAAAATATGGTATATCTATACAATAGAGTATTGTTTAACCATAAACAATGAAGGAATGAAGTCCCGCTCTCTACAGTGAAATGGATGTAACTGGAGAACACATGTTGAATGAAATAAACCAAAAATAGAAGGGTAAGTACCATATGTTCTCCTTCATATGTGGAAGACAACCCAAATCAATTAACAAAATTAAAAAACCAAACCTCAATCTGAATAGAGAATAGAGATTGATAGAGGTTGGCCAGTTAGGGAAGTGAAGGTGGATAAAGGGAAGCTGGATATGATCAGTATATGTTACATGCATTTACTGAAATGTCACACTGAACTCCATTAGTATGTACAAGTAACACTTGGTAATTTAAAAAAATCTACTGTAATTCTGGTTCCATATGAGGAAATAAAAAAAGAAATACTTGTTTCTATGTGCAAATATACAAATATTACCAAACTATTAAGGAAGCAAAGATACTTGGTGAAACCATATTATTTATTACTGACTTTTGTATGCACCAAAGTTTTATATGAGAATATGATTTTTATATTAAAATTATATAATATATAGGAAAAAGAAGAATTTCTGTCATAGTTTCCATTTTCTCTCAAATGTTAATGACATACTTCTGAAAAAAGTTTCATACACGATGTGGCTTTTCCTTGGACATTTATATTCAGGCTGAATATAGTTAGACAAGTAATTGGACATAGGTAACATTTATTATGTAATTTATGTAATTCCATTTAATAAATTCTTAGTAATATACACTTGAAATTCAGTTCACTGATTATTAGCCTTATGTGGGATATACAAGGTCTGATGGAATTTTAGGTCTGAAGATATTCGTATAAGGATATGTAGTAATTAGTAAGAGAAATGATAGATCATTGATCTATACATAGCAAAAAATGGCAGAAAGATAGATAGATTTAAGTTATCTTTTCAAATATAGCCAAGAACTTTTCTATTTACCAGATCAGAATGTTCTGATGTTGAGAAGAAAATTACCCACTCCATATTATACAATGGTATGCTAAGTCCTACTTTAAAAATGTGAGGGGGCTAGAAGTACAGCAGAGAGAAAAACCTGCAGCTATTTGATGTTGTTTATACTTGAAAGTATTGCATTTTTACCATCAAATGCTCTGCGACTATCCTATTCCAAGAAAAGTGGGCTCCCAAGTAAGTGGGTAGTATCAGAAAACAAAATAAGACAGATGAAAATCATTTCCAATGAACAAACCAAAAATATGTACGTTCTCACCTGTATTCCTGAAAGACTGCTAAAACTCATTATTTTCCTCAAAATATGCTATTTCTGTTTTATTCAGAGACTGGGGCTTTCTTTCATGAAGTCACCTAAGCTAAAAAAAAAACTTGAATTAATCTTTATTTCTATCTGTCACTTCTCCAGTCTATTAGGATCACATTACATGGTGATCATTTGTTATTTACTGTGCACTTACTATGTACAGTATGTTGAGTACAAATATTTAATACTCACAATGACAACAGTGGATTTTGTTATTCGCCAAAGGTAAGTTTCATTACCTGTGCTTTTAGGAAATCTCAGAATGCTTACGATGCACATATTGTCACAATCCTTTTAAGGAGCAGAGCTTATTTTATCACAATAATGTACCTCCCATATTTTCCATTCCTGTTGTCGGTGATAAACTTTTTCTCTACATTATCATTCAGACAGAACAACCTAAGTGGTCTGCCTTTACGCCTCCTTCCAATCCACTTTGATAAGAACAGTAAATCCCCTAAAATAAATCTGAAAATATTTTTCCTTTGCTTCAAAATCTTTAGACATTTCTCTTGTTACTAAGACATACACATCCTCTGTAATGTGACTCTAGACTAAACTTCCTGCCTTATCTCCTATAATTATTTTTCTTTTTTTTTTTTTGTGGGTACCGGGGGGTCGACCTCAGGACCTCGCGCGCCAGCAGGCGCCCGTGCCGCTGAGCGATATCACCGGCCCCTTTTTCGTATGTGGGTTCTGGGAGTCGAACTCGGGCCCTCGCACTTGCCGGGCAGGCGCTTAAGCCGCTGAGCCATCTCACCGGCCCTCCTATAATTATTTTTCATAAACATCTTGTCTTTAGCCAAATGATACTTCTAAAAACCATCATGTTTAGTGTTTTTACTCATGTTTCCTTTTCTTTAGGGGTCCTCCCCATTACACTACCTATGAGGAATTCTTTGGCCCTATAGCCATGGTCTCCTCTGTACTCTAAAAAATTTATACATAAATTTTATATGCAACTCATACTTTGTAATGAAATATGATCTCCTCTTGTACTACACATTAAACTCCTACAGGATCATTCATTTAATCATTATATTTACTCACTAAATGTAACTGAAAGATTGACAGGTCACCTATTCAAATTAGGAACTTTTATTCAGCAAAGAAACTTTTAAGAGAGTAAAAAAAGGAAAGCAATAGAATGGGGAAAAAAGGAGTAATACATGTATCGGTGGATTCATATCCAGTGTATATAAAGCATATCTACTAATAAATAAAAGACAGTTAATCTAACCTTTGAGGAGTAGAAAAGATTTAAACAGGTACTCTACAAAAGAGATCCAAATGGCCAAGAAGGATATGCGAAGATGCTCAGTAACATTGGTTATCAGGGAAAAAATTAAAACCATATTCAGGTGTCACTATCTGCTTTCTAAAATAACTATAATAGAGATTGACAATGCTGTTAGAATGTAAAGCAAGATGGAATTGTTGTAAAATGCTGAAGGGAGTATAAGCTGGTATATCCACTTGGGAAAACTAAAGAATCTAGTATTCAGAATTCATTTGCATACTCTCTGACTCAGCTTTTCTAGGCCATATCTATCTGAACCATTGAGTGGATGTCTAATGGGAATGTGTATATACATGCACCAAAAGATATGTACAAGGCTGTTTATTGCAAACTTATTCACAGTAGCCTCTAACTGGAAACAATCCAAATATCTTTAAACAAAAGAATAGATAAATAAATTGGTGTGTATTTATTGAAACAAAAGATACAGCAACAATTCCACTGATGTAAAGTTCAAAACAAGTAAAGATAATCCATGGTGTGAGAAATGAGGATAGTTATTACTCTGGGGAAGAAGATGTAGTGACTGATGAGGGTACAGGGAGATTTCAGGGGTATGTAGTTAGATAGGTATGATACTAATCCATCAAGCTTTATACTTAATAATTTGTGCACTTCTCTATGTGCACAACATTTATAACATGTTACAATACAAGTTTACTTTAGGAAACAATTTTAAATTCTCTCAGTTTTGTTTATTTAAGAATATATTTTACCATCATTTTCAAAAACATTTTTTATGTATATAAGAGTCGTGGCTGGTTGACAATTTTTTTCTTTCAATACTTTGCAGATGTCATTCTGTAACAGCCCCATTTATTGATAACAACTCGTGTTAATTCTACTGGGGTTCACTTTTACATGAGGAGTAATCTTTCTCTTCCATTCTCAAAATTTTCTTTATGTCTTTCAGGTCTTTTATGATGATATGTGAGTGTTGATCTCTTTGAGTTTATCGTATCGAGGTGACTGAGCTTCCTAGATGTATGAATTTAGGTTTGTAATAAAACAAGAAGTTTCAGCCATTATTTAAATTAGTTTTCTGCTATTTTTTTGTACTGGTATTATGCAAATGTTGGTGGGCTTAATGGTGTTCCACATTTCTGAGGCTCTGCTCAATTTTCTTTTCTCTCTGTTCTTTGGCTTGAACAATTTCTATCGTTCTGTCTTCAAGTTCACTCATTTTTTTCTTCTTCTAACTCAAATCTGTTGTCGAATCCCTGTAAATGATGTTCCATTTCAGTTATTTTACTTTCATCTCTAGAACTGGATTTGGTTCTTTTAATTTATTATTTTTTTTTAAATTTTTTTTGTGGGTACTGGGGGTCCACCTCAGGACCTTGTGTGCCAGCAGGCACCCGTGCCACTGAGCGATATCACCGGCCCTTTTATCGTATGTGGGTACCGGGAGTCAAACTCAGAACCTCGCACTTGCCAGACAGGCGCTTATGCCGCTGAGCTATCTCACCGGCCCTTGGTTCTTTTAATTTAAAAAAGTTCATCTCTATTGGTATTCTCTATTCGTTGCAGTTAGTAGGACACATCAACATAAAATGCTCAGACTGTTAAAACATTGCTTCTGAGTGTCTCTCTAAGTGTTTCTGGTAGAGATAACCATTTGAATCAGTAGATCCTTACTAAAGGGGGCAGGCACCATCCAGTCTGCTGAGGCCCAAACAGAACAAAAAGTCAGCACTGGTTCCTCTTTCCTCATCTTTCTCCCCTAAGAACTCCAACTTCTCCTGTCCTTCTGAGATAGGAGATTAGGGTAGGGAAAACTGGTTGAGCAAGTGGGTGTAACCTATCAATCACAGAGACCCAGAACACATGCCCAGAACACAGAATCCAGAATGTCCTTGTAGCACTGTACGGGGAACCAATCAGAAAATGTTATCTTCAATTCTTCATTTACATTTGGCAGGAAACCAAGCAGGCTTTTGATTGGACATTTTAGATCTGATGTGAAGCCAAGTGAGTTTCTGATAGGACAACCCTCTCAAATGCCTTGTTTGCATGGGAGAGAAGCAATCTAGACACACAGATACAAAAGAGCCCCACCATTAATCTTGTGGCTGCTGTGAGCCTTTCACTGGCCTGCTCTCACAATGCAGAGCATATTTCTTTCCCTCTTTCAATAAATGTAAATCCTCACTGCATTTTTTGTTGTTTTGTCCAATTCTTTGTTGAAGACCCCAAGAGTCTGGAAGAAATTTCTCTGGGACCCAAAAGCTGGTAACACTTTGACCACGGAGTTCCTGATTCTCCAAAGGTTTGACTATGGGAATTACATCAGCAGTCCCCAGTTCTCAAGCATTTGGCTTCAAAGTGGGAGTTATATTACTCACTCCCCTGGTTCTCAATTCTTTGGAGTCAGGTTGACTTATACCACTGGCCTTCATGGTTGCCAGCTTACAAATGGTATAGTATGAAATTTCATGGCCTCCATTACCACATGAGCCAATTCTCAAAATAAATCTTCTCTTGTACATCTACGTGTCTCCTATTGATTCTGTTCCAACGGAGAACTCCAACTATTACAATGTGTGATGACACATTGTCATCATAGCTCTTTATTTTTTTAACTCATGGTTTCCTATAGTTCTCTTTTTTGAACATAGGTTGTTTTGAAATTTATTTATAAAATTTAACATTTAGAACATGATATAGACAGTTTCTGTTGCTTAATTTCCTGTATATGGGTCACATTCTTTATGTGTCTCATAATTTTTTTTGAAAACTAGACATGTTATATAATATACTGTAGCAACTCTGGATACTGATTCCTCTTCAGATCTTTTCTTTCTCTTTCTTCCTTTCTTTCTTTCTTTCTTTCTTTCTTTCTTTCTTTCTTTCTTTCTTTCTTTCTTTCTTTCTTCTTTCTTTCTTTCTTTCTTTCTTTCTTTCTTTCTTTCTTTCTTTCTTTCTTTCTTTCTTTCTTTCTTTCTTTCTTTCTGCAGTCCTTTGCTTACTTATTTGTTCACTGAATTCACTAGGCTAATCCTGTAAAGTCTATTTCTTTCCCAAGGTGAAGTCTCTGATGTTACTTGTCAGAGGGCTCAGTGTAGGCATGAACATTATCACCTCAGTGTGACTATCTTTGTTTTATCAGAGCTCTCTGTTATTTCTTTTCTTTCTCTGATCTTTCTGTTAAATTATTTGCCCTTTTTCCCTTATCACACTGGGTTGTTAAGACCCTACTCATTTTCACTACTACTTGTCCCACTAATTGCCATTACTGTTTTAAACAATATCCTGGTACAAAGATACTTCACAGACTGATCCAGTGAAATTCAAGCAGGGATAGTTCTTTAGTCCAGACTTTGAGTTTGTTCTAACCTGGGAGGACTCTTTCAGTGATGTTTTTTCCAGGATCTTTCTGATAAATTAGTTGTTTTAGTTTCTTACTCTTATAAACAATGATCAGCTTCCTCTTGATTATAAACCTACCACCAAAGTCTCCTTTGTTTTAAAGAGTTCTTTAGCTTGACATTTTTCACATGCTGTTTCAAGTAAGGTCAGTTCCTTCCAAAAATTTCGGGAGCAAACTGTTCTTATGGACTACCCCTGCGTGAACAAAAATATTTGAGCCATTGTTCTAAACGCTGTGCAATGATGGTAGCTCTTGGCTGAACTCTCCTGATATGGATGTTCTGGTTTCTGCCCTATGAGAAAGATGTGGTAAGAGTGATTGGGACTGTAGTATTGTAGTACTACTGCAAGAACTAGAGCTTCTTTGCTATCATTATAGAAAGCTAAGTTAGGTAGAAACATTATAGGCTAGTCAGACAGGACTATGCCCTTGAAGAAGTCAGTGCAAAAGACTGAGATACACTGCAACTGTTTGGGAGACACAGACACATCTGCTGAGGGCCAGACCTCAAGACAAAAGATGAAAGGAATGCACTCACATACTTCCCCTAAGGATAAACAACTGACTGTTATTCTAAAAAGGTATTGATCACCTTGGAAAAGCCAAGAAGAACCACTGACCCCCCCCCCCCCCAGGAAAAGTCCCTGTTGTGTTTCAGGCACCCTTGCTAGATGACTTGCTTCCCCATTCGATCCCCACTTAATTATGCTCATAAGCTTATTGGTTGACCATAGTTTTGTCCCACCTTATGTCCACCTTGTGATTTCCCATTTTTCCCCAACTTGGACCCACCTCATCTCTTGGTTTTGCTCTATAAAAATCCCTTGAAAAGACAGGGTCCTGGGCAACCCACTTGGGATCTCTTCTGTCTCTCTCCCAGACAGAAGCTTTCTTTCCCCAGTAAATACATTCTGCTCTTAACCTCCATTGTTCCTAGAATTCATTCTTTCATACGGGACATCTAGCAGGTTGGGAATTTCTTTCCCCTATATTACTATGAGCCAGGGTTGGGTGGAGGCAGGAAGAACTAACCTATCAGACAAGCTGATCAGGAATTTAGCCTCTAGAAGTCAGAGTTGACGGCATGATAAATGATGGATGCCTGTCCATCTCAGAGAAATACTGTGTACCTTAATTGAGAGTCAGGAGAGATAGAGCTCCATACTGGAGGTCCTATCTGCACACAGTAAATCTTCCATCAGGCTGAATCAGGATAGGAGAAGGATTAGGTTGCTAAAGTACTACAAACTCTGTTTTATCTTATATTTAGTAGTTTTACTTGAATGCCTGTTTCCTCATTTGCAGCAGGGCATTAGAACAATATCCAGATACTTTAAATGGTTTTTTCATTATAATTTTCATCAATTATGGTTGTTTTACTGGCAAACAGGTTCACAGAGTTCCTCATGCACTATTTGTAAAAGTGGGTTTTTTGACTATCCAATTTTAAAAGTATCTTATACTTCTATTATGTTAATAGGAAAATATATAGACTATACAGGTAAAAATAGGAAATACTTATGTACATAAAATTATAGACAAAATATTCCATTTATAGAAGAAAACAAAAATAGGATAGACTAAATACAATTGTAAAAGAAATTTAAAAGATATATATGAGCAAAACTAAATGACTTTATGTCAAATTTTAATTACATTTCTGAATGTAAGCACTCATTTTGTGTAGATATCTCTCGAATTAAAGGTAAACTTATTAAATGGTCATGCAAATTTTAGTTTGAATATTTTAAAAATGTTTTACAGATTTTCAGGAAGTAATAAAAAATAATCCAGAGAAGCCATATCTTCATCTTTCAACCATTTTTTTCAATGGTAACAATTTGCATAACTATAATATAGCAACACAACCAAAAACCAGACAATGAGACAACCTATCAACCTTATTTAGATTGCAGCAACTTCACATGCATTTATATGTATTTTCTTCTATACCCTTTTATTATGTATGTAGCTTTGTGTGTCCACCCTTACAGTCGATATATAACATCTCCATCACAAATATTCATGTTACCATTTTATACACACAGAAACCGTTCATCCTATTTCTCTTTCTTAACTGTCTGACTCTACTAGTCTATTTTATGTCTAGAATTTTGACATTTCAATAATAGTATAGCAATATAATAGTACCTTATGTAATCTTTCTTCTTTATCTGTCAGTCTAGCAAAAGATTTATCAATTTTATCAAGTTTTTAAAAGAACCAAATTTTAATTTCATTCAGCTTTCTGTATTATTTTCCTGTTTCCAATTCTTTAATCACTTCCTTTCTTCTCTTTGCTTTGAGTTTATTTTGCTTTTTTTTTTTTTTTTTCTCATTTCTTGGGGGAGAAACTTAGGTTACTGATATGAAAACTTTCTTCTTTAATACAAACATTTAGTATTGTACATTGTCCTCTCAGCCCTATTTTAGCTGCCTTCTATATTTTAAGATGTCCTCTTTGATCTATGGATTATATATAAGCATGTTTTTTAATTCTCACGTGTTAGAGATTTTTCTTTTATCTCTGTGTTATTTCTGTTTTAGTTCCATTATCATGTGAAGACATCTATAATTTTCATTTAAAAATATTTCTTGTAGTTTACCCTATGGCTCAGGATATAGTTTGTTGTTTGTGGCTTTTTTTTTTTTTTTTTTTTTTTGGTAAATGTTTCAAGTGTATTTTTAAATTTTAGGTGGCATATTCTATATATGTCAATTTTTGGTATGGACACTTTTTAAGAACACTATCTTTTTTGTAGATTGATCCTTTTGCATAATATTCCTACTGAGTCTAGTAATACCTTTGTCCTGAAGTCTGCATGGACTGATATTAATATAGCCACTCCTACTTACCTTTTTAAAAATTAATATTTGGAGGGTATATCTTTTTGATCCTTTTACTTTCAACCTACCTAAGTCATTGTTCTAGAAATCTGTTTCTTGAGAATACTGTCTATTAGTTCATTAAGAAAACCCTCATCATGTCAAATTTACATCGTTTAGTTGGCATACTTTGATTATTTATATTTAAGGTAATTATTGATATCTTAAGACTTAAGCCTGCCTCTTGTGGAGTCATTTTCCATTTGTGCCCTTTGTTCCTTATTCCTGTTTATATATGCTAGCCTTACTGTAGATCACTTACAGTTATTAGGATTCCATTTTATTTATAGTACTTTGAGTATATTGCTTTTATACTTTTCCTAGTGGTTACTCTAGGTCAGCGATGGTGAACCTTTTAGACCTTTCAATGACAACAAACATCCAGCTGGCGCACACATGCCATAGGTTTGCCACCACTGCTCCAGGTATTAAAATACACAGATAAAACTTATACTCTACTGGTACTGACACTTCACCATTTCAAGTGAAATGCAGAAACCTTACTTACACTTAGATACTTTTACCTTTCTACATTTTAAATATATTCACAGAACATACATTGAGTACCATATCATATGGTATTATAATTCTAAAATTTCTGGGTATTAGGAAACAAACAGAAATACTAAAAAAAAAAAAAAAAAAAAAAAAAAGGAAAGAAAAAGGCAGACTGCCCAAGAACTTTAGGACTTAAAAAATAATGTGGCAGTGAGTTCTTTGGGTTTCCTTATTATCTCCATATACTGTTTTCTTGACAAGGTGCTAGAACCACTAAGAGCCACAGACAAAGAAATGGTCCTACAAAAGCCTTGTTTGTCCAGCTGAAAGATCAAGACAAGAGTTACCTAAGAGAATAAAAAAAATCAGCAATGCTCATCTTACCTAAGCTAAATACCAATAGAAAAACTTATTTCCCTCACAACTTTAGAAGAGTCAAACACAAAGCTGATTTTCAATCTCATTCCCTCCCATCCCACAGAAGCAGATGTCAGGGTTATTTATCCCTCATCTGTTTTGGTTACTTTTCTCACTGTTGAGACAAAATACCCAACACTCACAAGTTAAAGGAGGAAATATTTACTTCAGCTTACAGTTTGTAGAGGTTTCAGTCCATAATTGGCTGGCTCCAAGGCAGGGTGGCATGGCAGAGGAGCATGACAGAGGAGAAAAAGTCCATGGCAGGGCAGGCAGGAGATAGCAAGCAGCAAACAGCAGCAGCAAGCCTCCCTTTTCCCTCATCCAGACTACAAGCCTTTTGGGTGGTGCAACCCACACCCAGTGTGGGGCTTCTCATTATCCATAGCCAGAACTATGATAAACCAATTAGTGGACTAATTCAGTACCACACACCCTTAATCCCAGTATCGCACACTTAATCCATATTCACACACCCTAGATCCAGCTACCTCTGAAAAGCCCTACCTATAAGGACATAAGGCTTTGTAGGGGACATCTAGATATAGGCCATAACACCTGGTTATGTTGGTAGGGCTGAGCATGGAGCTCTTCTTCCACCTTTCACCTTGCACAGCAAGTGTCACTCTAATTACCTGGTTAGAATATTGTAGGTGGGCAAAACAAGAGAGATTATATCAGATTTTATCTGAAAATGCTAATGGTGCCAAGAAATGTGGATGAAATAGTTTATAAAGTTTTTTTTTTCCTGGTTATGAAAGCAAGATCAATTGCCCATCTTTTATGCCTCAGGGATCAAAGTTTCTTAAAGTTACTTTAGATATAATAGCAGTAATTGGTAGAAAAATCATGTTATTTAACACCCCAAAACCATATTTTTAAAGGAATCCCTTGTGAGTCAATTCATACCTCTAGAGGTGTTTTTTTTTTTTTAACATAATAAAAAACTTAGTGACAAGTCACCATTAAAAGAGGCAGCATTTGTACAAGTTAACTAATTAAATAGCATATGTATGAATCCTCAGGTTTTAGGTTGGGCCTGCTCTGTGTTACATCTTCAGTCCACTATTATTACCTCATAACTTTACCATGTGATTCTATTCAATAGCATAGCCTCAGCTAACCACTATGTTAGTTCAAATCCCAAAATTAGTCAGTAGACTGTATCTCTCTTTTGAATTTCATGCTGATTTATCCAGTATGACAGTGGATATTTGGTTATCTGAGAGAGACCTCAAATTCAGTAGATCAGAAACTTATCCTCTGTGCTCTCAAAAGTATTCCCCCTCCAGTATGTTCTCTTTTAAATTAACAGCAACAAGTACACTCAATCTCCCAAGCCAGAAACCTGAGTCAACTTCTTCCTCTTCCCCTACACATCTATTAAATGATCAAATAATTAGTCAATATTCCTAAATTATATTTTTGAGCCCATTTTTTTCTTGAGCCTCACTGGTACTGCTTTAATTCAAGTATTAATCATTCAATGCCCAAATTCCCACAGTCCAGTTTCCTTCCTCCTCCTCAGAACCTCTTCATCTTGGCAAAACAGCATCGTTCTAACTCACAGAAAAACTATAAAAATTACTAAACAAATTTAGGTGTGTTACTTTCTTTCCTAAACTCCTATAAAGGCACACTACAGTTTTCAGGATAAAATCCAAATTTCTTAACATGTCATAAAGACCCATGTCTAACCCTATATCTCACTAGGGCTTATTTTACACATTATGATCGGGTGCCATATTATCTCTTATATGTTCTTTCACAAGTACCTGTGCCTCTGCATATAACTTCCATTTGCGGAGTTTCCCTTTTGGAAGGACTTTGCTGATTTTCTTTTTCAAATGGCCAGGTTCCCTTTTATGTATTTCACTAGAACCCTTTACTTACTTTTATCACTTACCATATATTTTATTTATTTGTATTTTTTGTTCCTTGCCTTCTATTATTGGTATATGATTCTGGTATGCATTAACTACATTCATTTTGGGGAATTATAAGTTACCTGTTCAGTCTGTTCATTATTTTCTTTGCTATGCAAAGCCCTTTTAATTTGATGTAGTCCCATTTGTTGGTTCTTGATACTATTTCCCGTGCTTTTGGAGTTCTGTTGAAGAAGTCCTTGCCTATGCCTATGTCTTCGATTGTTTTCCCTATTTTATCCTCCAGAAGCTTCAGCGTTTCTGCTTTTATATATACGTCTTTGATCCATTTTCATTTGATTTGAGTGCAAGCTAAGAGATAGGGTTCTAGATTCATTCTTCTGCACATGGATAGTTTTCCTAGCACCATTTGTTAAAGAACTATCTTTCTCTTGTCTATGTTTTAGCCCCTTTGTCAAAGATCAGTTGGCTAAAAGTGCATGAGGTTTTTTCTGTGTCTTCTATTTAATTGTCTATATGTCATTTTTTGTGCCAGTAACATGCTGTTTCTATTACTATAGATTTGAAGGATAACTTGAAACCCAGGATAGCAATATCCTTTACTTTGCTTTTTGCTCAGGATTGCTTTGGCTATTCTGGTCTCTTCTGGTTCCATTCAAATTTTAGGATTTTTCCCCCTCGTTTTGTGAAGAATATTATTGAAAGGAATTGTAGTAAGTCTATTTATAAATTTTGGCAATATGGCCACTTTGACAATACCAACTCTGCCTCTTGATGAACAGAAAATGTCTTTCCACTTTCTAATGTCCTCTTCAATCACTTTCTTCAGAGTACCACAATTTTTATTATAGAGGTCTTAAACCTCCTTGGTTAGGGTGATTTCTAGGTATTTTATTTTTTTGAAGTTACTGTGAAGAGGTTATTTTCCTGATTTCGTTTTCTGAGTTCATTATTAGTGTATAGGAATGTTATTACAGTATTTTTTGTGTGTTGATTTTGTATCCTACTACTTTACTGAATTTATTAGCTCTATCAGTGTTCTGGAGGAGTGTTTTGGTCGTCTATGTAAAAGATTACATCATATGTAAATAAAGATAGTTTGACTTCTTCCTTTCCTTTTATAATCTTCTCATTTCTTCCTCTTGCCTGATTGCTTTGGCTAAAGTTTTGAGTATTACAATGGACAGAAGTGTTGACAGAGGACATACTTGTTCCTGATTTTAGAGTAAATGTTTTCAGTTTTTCAGCATTTAGTACGATGTTGGCTGCAGGTTTGTCATAAATTGCTTTCCAGTTTGAGATTAGGTCTTTCTACACCTATTTTTGTCAGGATTTTTATCATGAGTGCATTAATACATATTTTATTGTATTATAAGACAGTAACTCTACGGTGGATTTCAACTTTATATTCTTTATACAAATGTTTCATTTTTTATATATTTATTGAGTGCTTAAAGTTTCTAGAGTTCAAGTTTTTTTGTAGTTACCATAAAATGTATTTTAAGAAGTAACAATCATGTTTCAGACCTTTTAACAGTACTTATATTTGCAGGGTAACTACTGAACCTCAAACAATTGCTTGCAAGTTCATCTTTCTTTCCATTTCCAAATCTGAAAAATGAGGGATATAGATTAGACATGAAATTCCTCTCCACTGGTCCCTCATCTTTATAATTATAATACATCAAGTTGGAATGAATCTCTGGAAACTTTTTTTTTTTTTTGGTGCTAGAATAAAAAAATTGTATAAATTCCTGATGTTGAACACATTAGAATAGCTGACATATTGAAATAGCATATCACGTAATAATGATCACTGGGCTAAACCAATGTAAAAGTAGTACAAATTATTAATGTTTGAATTACATTGAACTTAATAATAAAAAGTTTAGTCAAATTATGCATACTAATTTGTTGGTTTTTATATGTAATTTTTAACAACAGAAACAGTATTGTTTATTCCTGTCTACTGTTATCCAATTGTTAAACTTCACTTATGAAAAAGTTCAGTTCTGAATATATGGTAAATTGCTTCCAGAAAAGAGCAACATGTTGTGCTAGATGATTAACATTCCACAGGGCTTAGTAAAAAGTTTGAGACAGAAGAACAAAGCAATGCTCTAATTTTTAAAGAATAGGGTCAATTATTTTTCATAATACACATTTAAATGAAATTAGCATTTGTATTTTAAAAAGAAATCAGGAAATATTTAATAAAAGACTGATTATTTGTTATTGGTGAAGGTTTATAGGGAAACAAAATTGCAACAAGATACAAAGATAATACATTATACAGACCAATTCATATGCGGAATGCTTTCTTCTGTAGATTCTCAATGAATTTCACAGGAAAGTGTTGCTTTTTGAATTTCCTAATATTTTTCTCAGAAATGTACTGCAAATGGTAGATGAAATGTGACAGTAATTATTTTACATATATATTTTTAAGTCAAGTAGAATAACTGTCAATTTAATGGTACCATAACCAAAGATTCAATGATATGAGAAAAAGCAGTTCTTTTGCCACATCCTCATCAAGATACTAAGCCTGTGTAGAGGTGAAAAGTGCCATACTATACCTTGATTTCTTCTATTTCATCTGGTACTATCTTGTATGCTGATATAGTCCCACCCAACCTGAAATCAGGAGAAAAAAATATTCTCAAAACCAGCAACAATGTATTTTAAAAATGGAAGATTTATACTATTCCCATCAGAAAGCCACCAATAACTTCTCAAGGCCCACCCCAAAAGCCATGGAGGAAAAGTTTTATAAATTTCCCATTTATGAATTTAAAAGAGCTAAAAATTAGTACTGAAAAAGGAAACATTAAGTTAGATTTTTATCTACAAGTAAGTTTTTCTGAATTTTTTTTTTAAACTTTTTTAAAGTAGTGCCTGGCAGTATTCAAAAAAGAGAGAAAGGAATTTGAAGGTTACAAATAATTTAACCCTAAGGTACGTTTTTTGCCTTGTCACATTCATGCTAAGCAAGTGATCAAGATGTATATATATATGGGCATGTTATGTATGTTATCTAATTCTTGCAACTGTCTGTTTAAAAAATGGGAAAATTGAAACATAGAGACATTTAGTAATTTTTAAGTAACTGAAGGAACTAGTAAGTAGATGAGATAATAGATATTAGTATTTATTAAGTATAAAATACACATCAAAATTTGAATACTTAATATAAAGATGAGTAATTTGAAAACACTACAGGTTAAAATAACATTCTGGATATACTGGAGTATAAAAGCGCATTATTAAAGTTAATAATTTTATCTGCTTTTTCCTTTTTAAACATGCCTACTAGAGGCAGGACATTTGTTGTGCCTATCATATCCCTATCAAGTGCTCTAAGCTCTAAAGCTCCAAAATTATCTACCAGTCTTTGCTCTACTTCATCATTTACAAAGGAACTTTCTGATTATTTATTTGAGTTTATAGTTACACCTCAATATGAGGAGGGTACCATACATAGGTCAACCACGTATTCTAAATATGTGACGTATCCTAAACTCTCACAAGTTTGGATTAATAAAAAACATCCTGGTTTAAACTTTAACTACTCCTCTTCTAATTATCTTCCCAAAAAGAGTTAAAAGACATAATGTTACAGTGACACATGTATACTTATGCTTATAGCAGCACAATTCATAATAGCTAAATCTCAGAAGCACCCTATATATTCATCAACAGATGAATGGATAAAGAAAACATCGTATTTATACACAATGGAGTACTACTCTGCTGTAAAGGATAAACTTTTGTCATTTGTAGAAAAATAAATGTACCTTGAGACCATGTTAAGTGAAATAAAACAGACACAGAAGCTTAAATATCACATGGTTTTTCTTATATGAGAAACCCAAAATATAAATAAAGAGCCAAATAAGAGACACAATAGTAAGTAGGGAGATAGATCTTCTAATGGGAAGGCGATCAAGAGATGGAGGGAAGACAGAAGGAGAGGAGGGAAGGGGATGAAAAAAGAATTGGGATGTGTTATATAAATGTAACAACTCCCCACAAGAAATTCACTCATTATGTACTACAAATATGTACCAATAAAAGTATAAACTGAGAAATCAACTAAATGATTTCATTGAAAAACTCTAATATTATTATCATTTATTCTTGCTAATGAAACTATTGTTCAGATCTTGATTTGAGAATTGTCCTTAGATTTACAGTGCCATGACTGAATGCTCTAAACACTAATGAATTTTAACTTAATTCACCTTCGTGTAAGGCATATCAGGGATGTGATGTACTAAGTAAGACCACAGTAAGATAAGTAGCAAGACAAAAAAAGGAAAAGCAAATAGAACAATACTAAAAGAGCATAATACAAGTTACTAAAATAAAAATCCACATCTTTTTGTAACAGAATTAAAATTAAAAACAGAATAAAAAGTTTTCATTGGCAGTTATTAAACTGACTCAATTAGCAGTTGAGATTGTTGGGATATCAACGAAAACATGATAAAATTACTGAAAGATCTAGATGTGCAATACAGAAACTTTGAAATTATTTCAAAATAAGTTTTAAAGCATACATATCATTATAAAATAGACTGCTTATAATTAAAGCAGCCTACAGCAACAGTTACACAAATGGAATAGATTACATGAACAGTTTCAATTTGTTATTAAAATAATTCAACGATACCATGGCAAAAATTGTTGACATATGGAAGAACCGTATAAATAAACTTGGAATAAACAACTCATTTTTCTCTTGATTAGCTTCAAGAGTAGTATTCCTACATCTCCTACAACAATTTCAAACCAATGACAATGTTGTTTGTTTGTCTGTTTTTGGTTTTTTGAGACAGGTCTCACTATGTAGTTCAGGCTGGCCTTACACTTTATAAAGCCCAGGCTGGCCTTGAACTCTCAGGGATCCTCCTGCCTCTACCTGTCAAGTATTGGGATTAAGGCATGTACCACTACACCTGGCCAATGACAATGGTTTTGAATGTTAAAAAGATGGAGTAAGAAATGTATGTGGTTTAACATATTCCAACTTGGACTTAAAGGCTATATAATATATACATATGCATATGAATAGTATGCTAATAAAGTAATAGTATAACTACAAAGTATGATCAAGTAATTAAAAAGGGAGGAAACCTGGAGGGTTTCTATAAATGAGAAAGGAGGTAAAAGTTGATATAAATATTGAGAAAAAAATCCAATAAACAGAAACTATCTTTAAAAAAACTAAGGAAACAACTGAGTTGTAAGCATGTTATTTTTTTAAAAACCTGCAACTTTCAAGATAAACTTACTTTAACCCACCTTTATTTTCTATTTTTGACTAAAATCAAAATGAAGGTAACTTTACCAACTATTAGTTTTGAACTTGGACTGATTTCTGAAAGGGACATTTCTATTTTCATGGCATTGTTAAACATAGAATATCTATAAATGTTAAGTATCTATAAATATACTATGTCATCAATATTCTATAGTTAACTACACTCAGGCCTAGATCTTAAAGTGACTCACACCAAATTACATTACACGACACTGTTCTTTCCATTATATGTACACTGTCTATCTCATTGATGAAGAATGAAAATACTCTGGAGGTGGAATTCTCTTATACTCTAGTTAATGTATAAAAGTATTACACATTGGTAGTGATAGTGGCAATACTATTACAGGTAGTATTATAGACAGCTAAGTTTGATAAAATTAATAGGCAGCCATGGAAGGGATCAGGCCCTTGAGAGTGTCAGTGCAGAAAATGGGACACATCAAGATTGTGGCTGGAGGATAAGATGAAGAGAGCCAGGCCTCAAGAGAGAGACACAATAGCAAAGCCTGCAAGTCTCTCTAGAGATAAAGAGCAGCAGAGATTATACTATCATTAGCACCACCTAGTCCAGTGAGCCCAGATAGGCATCAGGTGCACATGTGGGTGACCAGAAAGTCTGGAAACATCCCTTTCCATGAATGCCTTTGTTCTTTCTACGATGAGAGCTAAAGTTAACGATGCTCAACATATACCCTTGTTACCTGCCTCGATTCCCTAATGGATCAGTATTAGCTAAGCAAATATACTTGTAATCCTACAGATTGATTATAGTTTGACACATGTTGTGATTTTGTTATCTAAATTACCCTTGAGAAAGAGCCACCCACTTGGGACTCCTTCTGAAAACCCAGGAGTTAATATTTGTCTTTTTTTTTTCCAGTAAAACTCTCCCCTCCTCCTTTGGTTTGCAACTTCATGCCTCGATGTTGTAAGATCACAAACTCAGCACATATGACATCTAACAGGTAGGATACAATAGTAGTATTAAGTTCAGTATTCCATATCTGACATGCCTGGGCCCAGAGTGTTTCAGATTTCAATTTTTAAATTTTGGAACATCTACGACACAATATTTAGCTTTGAGACATACCTTATCCACATAGCCTGGAAGTAATTTTATAAAATATTTTACTGTACCTGCATTTGGACTGTGACCCTTTGTCACATGAGATCAGGTGTGTAATTTTTTTACTTGTGTTGTATATTGGTGCTCAAAGTTTCAGACCTTGAAATATTTCAGGTTTCAGACTTTCAGATTAAACATGCTTGACCTGTATGTAGTATATAATATGTGCCAAGCATTATATCAGTCTTTATGTATATTTTTTCATTGAATTCTTATAATCTATGATGATTATGAAAAATAATTTTTCAAAGGTTCATAACTAAAAGTGGCAGAGCCTTTGATATTTAAGAAATCAGTTCTAGAAAACTGATGAGAGAATTATAAAATTCACATAGAAATTCAAGGGATACAGAATAGTGAAACAATCTTGAAAAGATATTGAAGAATCCCTACTTCCTGATTTCAAGTTATTACAAATCTACAGCAATTAGTACAATGTGATAATAGTATAAAATAGAGATATACAACAATAAAATACAAGTGATAATCTAAAAATAAACTTCAGATTCAGGAGTAAATATTTTTGTTTTCCTTTTTAACCTAGTATGAAAAATTTTTAAATGTTTAAAAATTGCATTTTAAACATTTAAAGCGTGTAATTCAGTGGGATTAATTATATGCACAATACTGTCTATTATTGCTGTTTCCAAAATATTTTTATCACACTGGAAAGAAACTACAACTAATAAGCAATAACTCTCCATTTTCTCTTGCCCCTGCCCCTGGTAAATGCTAATGTATTTTCTGTGTCTATGAATTTGCCTATTGTAGACATTTCATCAAGTGGAATCAAATTGCTTCCAGCTTATTTCAGTAAGTATAAGTTTAAAAGGTTTGTGTATTTTTATTCCCTTTCTGGCTGAGCAACGTTTATCCACTCATCTGCTGATAGATGGCTTGAGTTGTTTCTTTTTTGTGATTGTGAATAATGGTGCAATGAACACAGGCATACAAATATCTGAGTTTCTCATTTCAATTATTTTCGGTATATGAGATGTAATCTAAAAATATGTTGAAGGTTTAATTAAAAAATTATTACAGTAAAAGGCACGCTGCCATTACCCCCCCCATCAAACACACTCATCCCATCATTCCTCTTTATAAAGCAATTTTACAAGTCCTTTTTGGTGAGTGCCTTGTGCAATGGCTGCCTTCACATCCTGAATCAACTCAAAATGTTTACCTTTCATGGTCATTTTGACTTTGAGAACAGCCAGATTTGCACAGTGCCTGATTTGTGAATATGGTAGAAGATGATGCACTATTTGTTTTTAGAAGCCAGCTGTTTCATTGGATGGCAGCATCGTTGACCATATTTTTGATCACACCTCAAAAGATATTCACAAAAGATGACTTCCAGAACTGCTTCAGAAAGTGGCAGGAATGATGGTAAAGTGTGTTCAAAGTAATGAGTATTCTGAGAGGGATTAACGGCAGTGTGCCTTTTACTATAAGAATTTATTTAAATATTCACCATATATTTTGATTACACCTCGATATATTGAATGATGCAGAACTGCATGGTCGTTCTATGTTTAGAACTACCAAATTGTTTTTCCACAGTTGCTAAACTATTCCCATTAGCAATATATGAGGATCCAATTTCTCTACATCATCACCAATACTTGTTCTTTTCCCTTTTTTTTTTTTAAATAGCCATGCTAATGGGTGGGATATGTTTTGTTAATGCTTTTGTATTCACATTTCCATAACAACTAATGATATTGATGATCTTTTCATATACTTAATGACCAGTTGTACAACTTTTGAACAATATCTATACAGGTCCTCTGCCTATTTTTTTAAAATGGGATTTTGGTATTGCTGTTGCTGCTATTGAGTTTTAGGAGTTAATTTATATTCTAGATTTTAAAGCCTTGTCAAATATGAAATTTCACCAAATATTCTCCCTTCCATAAGCTATCATTTCACTTTTTTGATAGTGTTGTTTGATGCACAAACATTAAGTTCAATTTATCAATTTTTTTCTTTTGTTGCTTATATTATTGGTGTCCTGTATAAGAATATGTCTCACATAAGAATCCACTGTCAAATCCAAGGTTATAAAGATTTATCCTGTTTTCTTTGAAGAGTTTTATGATTGTGTTACATTTAAGTCACTGACCCATATTCAGTTAACTTTTTACATGGTGCAATGTATAGCTTTAACTAATTTCTATTGCATGTGGAAATCCTGTTGCTCTAGGACCATTTATTGAGAAGACTATTTTTTCCTGAAAGCTATTGTCACAGATATGACTTGGTACCCCAGTTAAAAATCAACTGTCAGACATGTATGAGCTCATTTTTAAATCTTCAATTCTGTTATGATTTAGATCTAAAATGTCCCCCCAAGACCTGATGTGGAAGTTGACAGGATCACAGGGACAATATAGTCATCAATGGTTTAACCATTGATGAGTTCAATAACTAAATGTGCTGTTAGGAGGGGGGACACAGTTGGAATTGTGAACTGGAAAAATGTACTGTTACCCTTGACTCCTCCCTTCTCTCACTGCTTCATCATTGGTGCCAGGATGTAAGCTTGATGCTGGGCCCTTCCACCATACTGCTTCTGCCTTGGAGCTGGCTGACCATGAAATTAATACACTGAAACCATAAGCCAAGATAAACCTTTCTTGGCTGGGTGTCGTGGTGCACACCCATGATCCCAGCACTTGGGAGGCTGAGGCAGGAGGATCCCCATGAGTTCAAGGCCAGTCTGGGCTACATAGTGACACTCTGTCTCAAAAGAAAAAAAAAAGATAAACCTCTCCTCCTTTAAGTTTTGGATATTAGGTATTTTGTCCCAGTGATGAGGAAAATGACTAAAACAAATTCTACTTCCATTGGTCTATGGGTCTTTATCATTTAAAAAATGTTAACACATAAAAATTCTACAAATTTATGGGTACCATGTGATGTTTCAATACATGATATATTGTATAATATACAGGGTTTTTTTTATACCAGTGTAAGCAGCAGAGCAAAACTGAGCTTAAAAAATTAGATTTTTTTTTTTTTTTTCTTTTAGAGAGACTAGCTTCTCTCAGAGACAAGCTGTTTCTCCAAACTTTCCCCTGTGGGGAAACAACCCCTCCTCTCCTTATCCCAGATAAAGTGACAGAAAGTCAGTGCTAGCCCCAGGAGGTTGGGCCTCAGTTTCCTTTCCACAGGAAAAAGAGAGAGCTGAAGATGTCTGGGAGAGATTAAACAATCCTGGAGATGTGTATCACCTCATTGTATTTCCCCTTTCTGTTCCTTACTGTAAAAGACTCTTGCATACCTGGATATGGTGAGATGGTGATTGAAGCAAATGAGGCCCTTCCACCTTCTTGGAGCTAACTTTGAATACAGTTTTTTCTTTTCCACCAAAATAAATGGCCTCCTTTGGTTTGGTCAGCAACAAGCAAATGAAATTGAATGTATAGACATGAGTGCCTGGGAACAATAATATCACATTGTTTTGATTACTGTAAGCTTTGCAGTAATTTGCGAAATTGGGAAATGTGAATCTCCCAATATTATATTTTGAGATTGTTTTGACCATCTGCGGCCCCTTGCAAATTCAGAAAAATTCCAGGTTCAGTCTTTCCATTTCTATAACAAATGGCATCTGGACTTTTGGTAAGTATTATATTGAATTTGTAGACCACGTTGGGTAGTATTGACAGTTTAACAATGCAAAGTATTACATTTCATGAGTAGGGAGTGCCTTTCCACTTGTTTAGGTCAGCTTTAATTTCTTTCATCAATGTTTTATAAATTTCATACAAGTGTGTGTGAATACACAAATTTTTCATATACTTGGTTAAATTTATTCTTAGGGATTTTATTCTTTTCAGATAGATGCTAGTTTAAATTGGATTCTTGGGGGCTGGTGAGATGCTCAGCGGCGTAAGCGCCTGCCTGGCAAGTGCGAGGGCCCGAGTTCGACTCCCGGTACCCACATACGAAAAAAGGGCCGGTGATATCGCTCAGCAGCAGGGGCGCCTACTGGCGCGTGAGGTCCTGAGGTCGACCCCTAGTACACACCAAAAAAAAATTGGATTCCTTATTGTCTGTGTTTAGAAATACAAATGATTTCTGGGTGTTGATATTGCACCCTGCAACCTGGCTGAAAATTACCAAATTTCTTTTGGAGAATGAACATATATCATGTTATATATGAATAGAGATAGTTTTGTCTTCCTTTCCAATTAGGTTCCTTTTAAAAAGATTCCTTTCATTTCTTTTACTTTGCCTAGATGTTCTGGCTAGAACTTCTAGTACAATATTAAACAGTAGTAGTGAAAGTGAATAACTTCGAAGAAAACTTTTATTTTTTCACTACTAAGTATGAAGTTAACTATGGACTTTTCAGGGATGCCTCTTTTCCACATAAAAGAAATTCTTTTCTATTCCGAGTTTTCTAAGTGCTTTTATCATAAAATGGTGTTGGATTGTGTTAAAATGCTTTTTGTGTATCAAATGAGATGATCATGCCATTTTTTCCATTCATTCCATTAATGTGGTAGTATAACAACTGCTTTTCGTTTTCCTCCCTCCTTTCCCATTCCCTCCCTCCCCTTCCTTCCTTCTCTCCTTTCTTTCTTGTCTTCCTTGAGATGGGGTCTTGCTATGTTGTTTACACTCCTCTCAAACTTCTGGGTGCAACCTCTGGAGTGCTAAGACTATTTCTGGCTTCTGGTTATACTCCCACTTTGCCATAGTGTATAATTTTTTTAAACATACTGTGAGATTCAGTATGCTAGAATATATTTATAAAGGATATTGACAGGTAATTTTCTTGTGATGTCTTTATTTGGATTTTGTAGTAAAGTAATGCTGGCTTCTCAGAATGAGCTAGGAACTGTTTCCTCCTGTCCTATATTTTGGAAGACTTTAGAAAGACTGGTGTTAATACTTTAAGTGTTTGGTACAATACATCAATGAAATCAACTTGTACTACACTTTGTTAGAAGGTTTTGGACAGTCTTTTCACTTGTCACAGGTCTGCTGACATTTTCTATTTCTTATTAGGTAATTCATTTGTATCTAAGAACTTTTCCATTTCACCTAGGTAAACTAAAGTTACCTAGGTCCACTAAAGTATTGGCATACAATTGTTCACAGTATTCTCTCACAATCCTTTTTATTTCTTTAAAGTCAGTAGTAATATTCTCACTTTCATTTCTAATTAAAATTAAATTTAAGGTCTTTTTGCCCCCTAAGTCATCTAACTACAGGTTTGTCAACTTTATTGTTCTTTGCAAAAATAAACAACAAACTTTTTGCATAGCACAAAAAGCTTGCCCCAAGTACTGTGTTGTCTATAACAAAACCAACTGAACTACTTAGAAGGACCTAACTCTTACAAGACCTTTAGAGAAAGTGTGATCTTCAGGTTCCAACACAGCACATTTTTGGTCAGATCGTACCAATCACAGCCAAAGTAGTACAGGGAGCTATGCTGTAAGTTCAGTTGGAAAGAAACCTAACACCAAACAAGTAACTGAAATCCCAGGAAATATTATCATGAGAAATCAGTTCTGTAAGAAGGGTTTCACATAAAAGTGGAGGAACTACCCATTTAAACAAATGTGCAAATACTAACACAGAAACAGAAAGATATGACAAAACAAGGCAACATGACAGCTCCAGAAGTTCACAACTCTCAAGTAAATGACTAAAGATATTGAAGTGGATGAAATGTTGAGCAAAGAACTGAAAAGAATGATGTGAAAAATGATCAACAAATTTCACGAAGACATAAAGGAACAGCTAAAAGTATTAAGGAAGACAATGCAAAATATGAAAAAAATTCAACAAAGAAATAGAGATTCTGAAAAAGAACTAAACACAAACTTGGAAATGACAAGCTAAATAAGTCAAATAAGAATGCAGAGGAATGTATCACTAAAAGACTAGATGAAGTGGAAGAAATAATAGCAGGGATTAAACAGAAGGTAGATGAATTAGCATACCCAGGTACTAATAAAGACAAATAAGCGCTCTGGGACAGTATCAGTAGTTAAAATCTATGAACCATAGGTTTAGAGGAGAGGGTTGAAATGTAGACGTATAGCATAGGAAATGTATTCATGGAATTTATGGTAGAAAATGTCCCAAATTTTGGAAAGGAAAAGGACATTCACATACTGGAGGGATTTAGAATCCAAAATACACTTGACTGGAGAAGAATCTCCCCACAATATATTATAGTCAAATTACCAAAAGTTCACATCAAAGAAAGAATATTAAAAGCTGCAAGAAAGAAGTGCCACATCATTTATGAAGGCAAACTTGTCAGAATACCAGCAGATTTCTCAGCACAAATTCTGAAGAACAGAGTGGTATAGAATGATATATTTCAAGCCCTGAAAGAAAATAACTGCCAAACTAGGTTACTATATCCTGTAGTTATACTTCAGAAACAAAAACAAATAAAGATTCTCCAAGATAAGCTAGAAGAATTCATGTCTACTAAACCAGCATTAAAGAAGATAATCAATGGAATCCTACATTGACACTAGGAAACATAATAAATATAATGACAAAAGCACAAGAAAGAATAAGTCTCACTAGAAGAGTAAACAAGCAAATGAGAAATAGGAAAGAATCAAACATGATTATTCCTGTAAATCATCAAATAGAATGCTGAAGCACACAACTTTATTAAACAAATACTGCAGGACATACGTAATACTACAGGTATAACCCAATACCATAATAGTCGGTAATTTCACACCAATAGACAGAAATATCAACACAGAAACATCAGTTATTCCATATCAAATGGGTTTAACATCTATAGAGTACTCCATTCAAAAATGACAGAATACACATTCATTTCATTAGCACACCAAGTGATCTCCAAAGTAGATGTTATAGGCCTCAAAGAAAGTCTTCACATATACCAAATATTTTTTAAATGTTTACAGTTTATTAGACCATAATGGAATGAAACTAGAGATCAACAGCAAAAGATACAGTGGAAATTATATGAACATATGAAGATTTAATAATATACTTTTGATCAAGCATTCATTTATTAAAGAAATCAAGGAAGAAATTTAAAAGTTCTCATTTCAAATAAAAATGAAAACAGAAACCTACCAGAACCTGTGGGACACAATGAAAGCTGTCATAAAAGGGAAGTGAAAGCCAGGCATGGTGGTATATGTTTATAGTCCCAGCGATCTAAGAGGCTAAAGCCAGATGACAGCAAGTTCAAACCCAGCATAGGCAACTTAGCAACTTAACAAGACTCTGTATAAATAAAAAAATAAATAAGTATGAACAAACAGGGGTGTACCTCAGTGATAAGGTGCAGCAGTGAGTTTGAAGCAATAATAAAAAGATTCCCAAGAAAAAAAAACCCAGGACTGGATTGATTCACTGCTGAGTACTACCACTTAACTATTCCATAAAATACAAAGGGCAGGAACTCTTCTGAATGCATTCTATAAAGCTAGTATTACCCCATTACCAAAACCTGATATGAACACAACAAAAACCATAGAGCAATACCCTTAATGAACATGGATGCAAAAATCCTCAAAGAAATACTTGAAAATTGATTCAATATCACATTTAAAAGATCATACATACAACATAGTCAAAATGGTTCCATTCCAGGGATACTAGGTTGGTTCAGCATACCTAAATCAAGAAATGTAAAACATCACATAAATAAAATCAAGGATTTAAAACAAAACACACGATCATCTCCATAATGCAGAAAAAATTCAATATACCTTCATGATAAAAACTCTGAATAAATCAGGTATAGAAGGTCATACATAACTCAATATAATAAAATCTATACATGACAAACCCACAGCCAATATCATATTGAATGACCAAAAAGTGAAAGTATTTCCTCTAATATCAGAAATGAAAAAGGGTGTCCATTCTTACCATTCTTATTCAGCACAGTATTAGAAGAAAGGAGTAGATCAAACTATCCATTTTCAAATGATACAAATCTATACCTAGAATGTTAATAACAGAGTCCACTAGAGATCTCTTAAATCTGATAAACAAATTCAGTAAAGTAGCATGATGCAAAATCAACATAGCTTTCTTATACACCAATAATGAACCTGCTGAGGAAGTAATCAGGAAAACAGTTATCATTCATAAAAGCCACAAAAAATATACCTAGGTATCAACCTAAGGAGGTGAAAGACCTCTTCAATGAACATTATATAACACTGAAGAAAGAAACTGAAGAAAAGTAGAAGAGGAAGAGACTTCCCATGTTCATGGATTGGGAAAATTATTATTGTTAAAATAGTCATACTACCCCCAAAGTGATAGGTAGATTCAATGCAACATCCACCAACATACCAATGACATTCTTCAGAGAACTGGGGAAAAGTCCTAAAATTCATATGAAAGCATAAAAATGTCAAATAGCCAAAGCAATCTTGAGCACAAACAGCAATGCTGGAGACATCACAATACCTGATTTTAAAATATACTATAGAACCACTGTAACAAAACCAGCATGGTACTAGTATAAAAATAGACAAGTAGACCAATGGAAAAGAGTGGAGGACCCAGGAATAAACTCAGGCATCTACAGTTGATGGGCATCCTCCACACAGGAATCAAAAATACATAATGCAAAAAAGACAGCCTCTTCAATAAATAGTGTTGGAAAAACTGTGGAAATGTACCTGCAGAAATTTGAAACTAGATCTTTATCTCATATCCTGTACAAAAGTCAACTCAAAATCATCAAAAATATTAGTGTATGACCCAAATATTTTAAACTACTAGATGAAAATATAGGGGAATAATTTCAAGATATTGGAATAAGCAATCATTCCTAAACAGATTCAGGAAATAATAGCATGAATTGATGAATGGGATTATATAAAATTAAAAAGATTCTGCACAGTGAAGGAAATGATCAACAAAATGAGACAGTCTACAGAATAGGAAAGAATATTTCATCGCCATTCATCCAACAAGATTAATATCTAGAATAAAGAACACAGAATAATTACACAAAAAGGACAAGTAATTCAATAAATAGGCAAATGAACTGGACAGACCCTTCTCAAAAGAAGTGTAAGTGTCCAATAAACACATAAAAAAATGCTCAACTTATTTAGCCATTAGGGAAAAGCAAACTAAAACTACATTTAAATTCCATTTAACCCTAGTCAGAATGGCTATTATTAAGGAAAAAAAGAAAAAGAAATGCTTGTGAGGTTATGGGGAAATAAATCCTTATATTTTGGTGGTGGGAATGTAAATTAGTACAGCAACTATGGAAAAAAGTATGGAGTTTCCTCGTAAAACTAAAAATAGAATCCTGGATGACCTGGCTATATCAGTCCTGGATATATACATCTGAAGAAATCCAAGTCAACACATTATAGAGAAACTGAAATACCCATTCTTATTGTGACACTATTCATAATAATCACTTTATGGAATTAACATAGATGCCTATCACCTGATGAATGGATAAAGAAAATGTATACACAATGCAATATAACTGAGTCATAAAGAAGAATAAAATCATGTAATTTGCAGGAAAATGGATGAAACTGAAGATCAAAATGTTAAACAAAATAAGTCAGTCTCAGAAAGACTAGTACTGCATGTTTTCTCTCATTTGTAGAATCTAGGGGAAAAATGAAATGAGGTAAAAGTAGAAAGGGGACTATCAGGGAAGGGGAAGATTGGCAGGGGGAGAGAGGGTGAATAGAATCAAAGTATGTTATATACACTTATGAAAATTTTACAATGAAGCTCATTACAATGAAGTACAATTAATATGCACTAAGAAGTACAATAACAAAGTAAAAACCTTCAGCATAGCAAAGGAAATAAGTCACAGAGTGAAGAGACAATCTATACAATAGGAGAAAATATTTGCAAACTATATATTGAACAAGGAGTTAACATCCAGAAACTATAAGAAACTCTAAAAACTCAATAGTAGAATTGGGAGATAGAGGGCTGCAAGCAGCCTACACTCACAAGTCACTCCAGAATATTTTTCCAAAATGAAGTATGTGAAGGGATAAGGGTACCAAAGGAAATTGTGGAACTGCAACTTGACAGAGCTAGCAACCAGACAAAACTCTGAAATACTGGTGTTCAGAAAGATAAGTAAATTAACTTAAGTAACATACTCTGGCACTAAATGGACTAGGGCCAGGGAAAAAGGTGACTATGATACAATAAAACTAAAATCATGAAATCAGGAGGAAGACCCCAGGCCCTGCTTCTAGAGTTTGAACTCTAAGCTGGAAGAACCTCAATGGGTTGGGGAGAGAGTGCAAAACTGTAGCAATATGAATACAGTGGCAGGCCACACATTCATTCACGGGGCTTTTTTATTTCTTTTCTTTTTTTTTTTTTTTTCCTTTGGTAGGAGGGTTCTCAGTCTGCAGGCATCTTTATAGGGTCCAGTGGAAAGCCAGGCATCCATGGCCCCCAGTACAAACAACCTGTGCATCCACACCCTTCCAATCTTCCCAGAGACATTCATAAAAAAGACAGGGCACAGAGAGACACTGGTCATTTACACCTCCAAAAACACAGTCTAGAAAATTAGAGAGGTTTGGTGCACTCTGTGGACCTGCCCATGGACTATGCAAGTCACAGATTCAGCAGATACCCTAGACTTTCTACCCTACCCCCTATTCTCAAATAGGGAAGAGATTAAGTCAGTAGGTAGGAGCCAGTTCTGCACACTGGTAGACTTACCAGAAGACTCATCCACAACACATAGGGGTGGAGCTCAGCCTCTAGTCTTCTCTGAATAGCATTCCTAATTGGACAGAACTAGAGAACTCTGAATTGAAAAATAAAAATACATTCACCTGTCTACCCCTAATCAGGCAGCATCCAAGAATTAATTCCAGTATAAATACCACTATAAGAGGAAATATCAAGTCTGGTTTTATTTACTTCTTTATTTGGTGTTTCTTTTTATATTGCCTATAAATGTTTATAAGTGCTACTTATTGCTTTTGCCTCTATAGTTCCTTTCACATATTACATCATATTCTCCCACACAAAGGGTTGTTTCCTGGAGTTTATCAAATTAGTGTTTTATTAGTTTATTAATTGGATTCAATCTCCCTATATCAGTGGTGGCGAACCTATGGCATGTGTGCCACAGTAGGATGTTTGTATCATTGAAAACTCTAAAAGGTTCACTATCACTGCTATATCTACTCTCAATTTCCATTTATATCACCTCCCCAACTGTTCTTTTTTTCCTTTCCCTGTCAAACTTTCTCAAATCTCCCCTCCCTGCCCCTTCTATTCTTGTACATATTATCATTAAAACTGATTCTTTTTTCTTCTTTCTTTGTGTGTATGGGTGGAGCATATGCATGTGTTTAACTGTTTATGAGCATTAGCTATTGTGTTTGTTATAGTGTCTTACCTTTTTTTTTTTTTTTTTTGTCATCTTCTCAAAACCAAGGGCTGTTTCTTGGGTCTTCTAACTTTGTGTATCTGCTATTAATTGCTATTAGTCTATTAATTGGATTCTGCTTCAGTATATATTCTTTCACTTTCCATTTACATTTCCTCCCCTGCTCTTTCTTTCCTTCTGTTCACAGAAACTCTGAAACCTCCCCTATGCCCCCACATTTCCTGGTTCATAAATACTATCACTAAACCCTATTTTTTATTTCTTTTTTAACCCTTTCCTCTTTCTTCCTTTTCCTTATACCTTCATTTTTTCTGTTGTTTTGTTATTTTCCTAGACTATCCTCCATCATTACTCATCCTTTATCTTCCTCAATTAGTAAAATAGTAGAGAACTTTCAAAAAAAATTAAAATTATATGTAAATATATGGTTGGTTCTTTTGATAATGATATTCTCGGTAGTTGTTCTCTTCACAATGCAGTGCTAAGAATGGAACCTAGTACTTTAGCTTGAGTGGGTATGTTCATGCTAGATCACACCCATAACTGCGGACATATCACAAGGAGAAAGTGATTTATCAGAGATATTTCCACACAATAGTAGTGGAGATTTCCATCCCAAATGATCGATAAACTTCAAGAGAAAAATATAAGAATCATGAGAAAACAAGGCAGTAAGACGCCCCCAAAATTTGTAACTCCCCAAAATTTGATCCCAAAGATACTTAAGTGGATGAAATCTCAGACAAAGAACTTAAAAAACTGAGAGTTAAAATGATTAATGAGCTCAAAAAAGAGTCAAATAAGTAGCCGAACAAATCAATTACTACAATGATTGATGAGCTCAAAAAAGATAAAAATTAGCAGGTAAATGAATCAAAGAAAACAATGCAGGATGTGAAAACCCACTTCAGTAAAGAGATAAAATTTTGAAAAAAAAATCAGGCATAAAGCCTGGAAATGAAAATCTGAATAAGTCAAAAAGCTAAACTGAATCTCTTGGCAATTGACAAGATGAATCAGGAGAATGGATATTAGGACTTGTATTAAAACACTCAGTCAGTAATAAAAAGAACAAGAAATAAATGAAAAGATTATCCAAGAGCCCATGGACAACTCTAAAAGAACATGCTTAAGAATCATTGGCCTTAAGGAGAGGGTTGAATCATAAGATAATGAAATTTTTAAAAAACTATTCAGTGAAATTATTCCAGAATATTTCCCAAATCTGGGTAATGAGATTAATACACAGTTATAGGACATTTGCAGAACCCCAAATAGACATGGTTAGAAAAGTACCTCTTCATGACATCTCACAGTTAAAATTCCAGAAATCCAGAAAAAAGGAAAGAATACTAAAAGCTGTTAGAGAGAGTGTCGAATCACTTATAATGGTAAATTCATCAGAATAATAGATCTCTCGACAAAAACTTGAAAGGTCAAGAGGGTTTAGAATGAAGGTTTTCAAGCCCTGAAAGAAAATTACTGTCAACCCAAATGACTATATTGTACAAGGATCTCATTCATACTTGAAATCATCCACAATAAACACAAATTAAAGAAATTCATGACCACAAAGCCAGCACTTCAGAAAACACTTAAAGAAGTCCTAAACAGAGATAATGAAGACAACAACCATGAGGTTAGCAGAAAGAATAACTCTCACTCAGAATAGTTAAACGAGCTAGAAACAGAAATAAATAAAACAGCAGAAAAACAACAAAATGACAGGAAGACAGGAAGTATTACATACCTTTCAATAATAACAATTAATGTAAATCTTCTCTCCAATTAATAAAACACATACAGACAAACTGGATTTAAAAACAAGACCTATCCATATGTTGCCTTAAGAAACACACTTCATCCACAAAGATATATATAGATACTGAAAGTGAAAGGAAATAAAATGATACTCCAAGTAGCTAGAGCCCAAAAGAGTAGCTATATTCTTCCAACAATGTAGACTTCAAACCAAAACTGATCACAAGAGACAAATGAGGCACTACATATTGGTATAGGGAAGAGTTCACCACAAGGAGATAATAATTGGAAATACATGAAGTATGATAAAAATATATGGTGAATGTTTAAACTTTCAAAAATTTATTACAGTAAATGACACATTGCCTTTAATCTCTTTCTAAATACTTCCTCTCACTTTGAACACCCATATACCATCATTCTTGCCACTTTTTGAACAAGTTTTTAAAGACTTCTTTTGTGTTTTTATAAGGTTTGATAAAAAATATGATGAATACTACTACCAAGTGCCATCCAATGGAAAAGAAGTCTCATAAAAATATTATACTGTGTCCTCAGCCACCTTACTCACCAAATCTGGTAGTTGGAACTTTGGCTCTTCCTCAAAGTCAAAATCATCATGAAAGGTAAACATTTTGAATTGATTCAGGACAAAAAAGCAGCCATGACAGCACAACTAAAGATAATTACAAAAGAGAACTTCCAGAACTGCCTCGGAAAGTGACAAGAATGATGGGATATGTTTGTTTGAAGCAAGAGGGAATATTTTGAGGGGAATTAACGGTGATATGCTTTTTACTGAAATATGTTTTTAATTAAATATTCACTGCATTTCTATTACAACTCATATTGACTAAACATCACCACAGCCAATTTCATAAAACAAACACTATTTTACATAAAAAGACAGTTAGAGATCAATAGAATCATTGGAGGGGACTTAAGTACCCCATTCTCACAAACAGGTCATCCAAACACCTCCTTCCCCAAATCAACAAAGACACATCAGAGTTACACTATAGATCAAATGGATTTAACAGATATTCACAGAGTTCTTCATCCAAAAGCTGTAGAATACACCTTCTTTTCAGCAGCCCATGGAACTTTCTCCAAAATTGACCATATTTTTAGGCTATAAAGGAAGTTCTAATAAATAGAACAATCTTATGCATCTTATCAGATCATAAAAGAATGAAACTGGAAATCAGTAGCTAAAGAAACCACACAAACTACAGAAAGACATGGAGACTGACTAAAACTATACATTTCTTTTTTCAGTTTTGCTACATTTTATTGGTAGGTTTTAGGAGATAATTTTTTTTGTGTGTGGGTACCGGGGGTCGAACTCAGGACCTCGCATGCCAGCAGGTGCCTGTGCTGCTGAGCAATATCACTGGCCGTTTTTTCGTACGTGGGTACCAGGAGTCAAACTCAGGACCTCGTGCTTGCCAGGCAGGCACTTATGCCACTAAGCTATCTCACTGGCCCCTAGGAAATAATTTTTTAGGTCTCGTCATCAACAATGAACAAAGGTACTGAGTACTGCATGGGATACAGAATGCTGCTGAACACCTTAGAAAGTGTACATGATATGGAGAAGATGTGGGTCTTGCCCTTTGAGGTGCTTACAGTCTGAGGATTTGACAACTCAAGAGTTTAATAACAGCGAAGAGAACAACAAAGCAATTTAGTAAGACAAATTCTTCTCCTAGAGTAATGGTGGTGAACATATGGCACACACACCACAGTGGGCTGTTTGTTATCACTATAAGTTCTAAAAGGTTTGTCATCATTGTCCTAGAGCTATGGTGGACTGAATCATTTAAGCATTTGCAATTGATCCAATCAAGATGAAACACAGTATTGATTTGATTGAGAATTCTTTTAGGCTCCTATAGTTTTTATTAACATTCATCTACTGAACAGAACTGACTTCAGACAACTGAAAGTAAAGACTAGATCTCTTGAGGTACAAAGGCTACACCAACTTAATTGTGGTTACTTATCTTAAAAAATAAACTTACTGAATGGTATAACTCAGGTTATCACATTAGTTTAAACACAGGCAACGTTCTGGTACTGTATTCATCTCGTGCACTGTTCATTTAAAATAGTGAATGTTAAAATATGTGGGTTATGCAGTTAACTCACAGGAAAGCCATTACACATCTTAATGTTCTGTGTATCAAATATTTATTGCATATGTACTATGAAAACTTATGCTTCATTATTAAATCAAAAGTAATACAAATAGTTAAAATTATAATAAACTCATGACCTGTACATTTTCATATGGATGTGTCAACATATTTAAATAGGAACTAATGGCTTTTTTATCTATCTATACATATTTCAAAAACAGAATATCTTTCTAGGTTTTGCATAATTATCACTCTAAGAAAAGGTATGCAGGATTTAAATTTTAACCATCAGTTGTTAGAAAAATAGCAGTTATACCCGCAATATCCTTTTAGCACATGACTCAATCATTTTTAGATGACATGACTTAGAAAACATTGTAAACCCATCTAAAATTTTGTGTTTATTTTGAGATGCTTCCAGTGTTAACCCTAAAATCATTATTGGGAAAAATAATGTGATGTAGAACAGCTAATCAACATGACTAAAATATGTAGTCAATTTTACCAGACTGTTAGAGAAGAACACCAACTCTCATCAAACATTTTCATGTAATAGAAAGAGAAGGAGTGTTTCAAAATCCATCTGGGAGGGGGGAAGCAATATTAGAGGATTCATATTACCAGATTTGTAGTTATACTGAAAAGCCAAACCCACAGTAACAAAAACACGGTACTGGCATAAAAACAGGGAAGTAGACCAATGGGCCAGAACAGAACACACAAACAAATCCATGTACCTACAAAAGGGCCAAAATATATATACTGGAGAAAAATCAACCTCTTTTACAGTGCTCTGGGAAAATTAGATATCCACATGCAGAAGATTGAAACTAGATTCCTATCTCTCACCCTGTATTTAAATTAAGTCGAAATGAATCAAAAACCTGTATGTAAAACTAGAAATTTTGAAATTGCTGGAAGGTAACACAGGGAAAACATTGGAATCCATAGGTACAGGCAAAATTGTCCTGAATTAGATCCCAATAGCACAGGCAATAATATCAAGAATCAACAAATGGGGCTACATCAAATTAAAAAGGCTCTCCATAGCAAAGGAAACAACGAAATGAACAGACAATGTACATGAGTGGGAGAAAATCTTTGCTATCTACTCTTCTGATAGAGAATTAATCTCTAGAATATAAAAAGAACTCAAAAAAATTATTTCCCAAATCACTCAATCAAAAAATGGGCAAATGAAGTGGATACTTCTCATAAGTAGCACAAATGAACAATAAGTATATGAAGAAATATATATCAAGAAGTATTCAACATCTTTAGCCATTAAGAAAATACAAATCAAAACTACTTTGAAATTCCATCTCACCTAAGTCAGAACAGCTATCATCAACAACACACACACACACACACACACACAAAAAAAAAAAAAAACCCTGCATGGTTGCAGGGACAAAAGAACCCTCCCACTTTGTTGGTGGAAACTTAAAGTAGTACAACCACTATGGACATCAGTATGGAGGTTCCTCAAAAAGCTAAAAATAGGAGTACCACTTGATCTCTTACTCCTGGGTATATTCTTTAAAGAATTAAAGACAATGTACTATAGCGATACATGTATACGTATATTTATAGTGGCACAATTCACAATAGTTGAACTGTGGAAAGCACCTAGACATCCATCAGAAGAATGTAATCATTTGTGGCAAAATGATGGAAGTTAATACTGTCAACATCAGTAATCATCAAGGAAATGTAAATCAAAAGCAGAATGAAATACCACCTCATCTATGTAACAATAGCTATTATCAAAAAGGCAGAAAATAAGTGCTGGTGAAGATACGGAGAAGTGGGAACTCTGGCACACTATTAGTGGGAATGTAAATTAGCATAGCTATTACGTATAGTTGTACTGAGGCTTCTCAAATAATTAAAAATATAATTACTACATGACCTAGCAATCCCACTACTGAGTATATATCCAAAGGAAATGAAATCAGTCTGCACTCACACATTCACAATACCACTATTCACATCAGCTAAGAAATGGAAACATCTAAGTGTCCATCAACTAATGAATAGATGAAGAAAATGTACATATACCACAGCCATAAAAATATTTCTCAGCCATAAAAATTATACTACTCATCCATAAAAAGAATACTACTCAGCCATAAAAAGAATAAAATTCTATCATTTACAACAACATGAATGGAACTGAAAAGCATTATGTTAAGGTAAATAAGCCAAGAACAGAAAGAAAAGCACTGGATGATCTCGCTTTTTTGTGCTATCTAAAAAACTTCATTTCATAGAAGTTGAGAAAAGAAAGGTACTAGAGGACAGGGAGAGTAGGGGCTTGGGAGAGGCATGGGTAAAAATTAATCAGTGGGTACTAAGTTAGAGTTGGATATAAGCAAGAAATTTTACTGTTGTATTCAACTGTAGGATAACTATACAAGGATGACAAAAGTGTACGGTATATTTCAAAAAGCTACAAGAAAGTATTTTGAAAAATTTTACCACAAAGAAATGATGAATATTGAGAAGACAGATATTCTTAACCTGACTTAAAATTATAGAATGTATACACCTATCAAAACATATGGTACTGTATGCCATTACTATATATAATTTTTATGTTTTTACGTATCAGTTAAATAAATTTTCAAAAGGGTAAAACATAAAAATAAGAATTCAGTTCACAGGTAGAACTGAATAAAATAGCAGCATTCTTGAAAAGGTAGGAAGATTTTTTAAAACTATCAAGTGATATAATTATCAATTATATAGAGATCTTAAAAAATACTGAAAGCAGTATCAATTTTTTTTTTTTTTTTGGTGGTGCTGGGGATCAAGCCCAGGGCCTTGTGCATGCAAGGCAAGAGCTCTACCACTGAGCCACATCCCAGCCCAGCAGTATCAAATTTAGATAACCAATTTTTTAAAATAATGATTACATACAGGAAAACTAACTTGTTATAGGAGTCATTATTAATTTTCACTTAAATTACTATTTGGAATAAATAATACATATACATATTTTTCATATTTTTACTAGCAAATGTTTGCAGTACATAATGTTTACATTCATTGTGTGGAGTTGCTACATGCACATAACACATTTAATTTCTTTTTTTATTCCCTTTTCCTCCCCTCTCTCCTGCATCAATCCATCTCTAGATCCCCTTCCCATTTGAGGAAGATCTATCTTCTACCTCCTATTATCAATCTTTTATTTTGCTTCTTACTTATAATTCAGCTTTCTCATATAAGAGAAACCATGCAATATTTAAGCTTGTGCATCTGATTTATTTCACATAACATTATGGTCTCAAGGTGCACATACACATATTTTTAAAATTCAGAAGTATAGTAAAAAATCTTCCTCCATATCCTACCATAAAAATTTTTTAGGTGTCACTTTATACATATGAAAGAAACTGCATACATATATACCACAAAAAAAAACATATGTATGTCCCCTTTTTATACAAGTATATATAAAGTATTAGACATATTTTGCTGCTAGTAATTAAGATGTACTTATATACTGAAATATCTCTGATTCTTAGGAAATCAAATAAAATTTTCAAATAAAATATAATACTAAATTTTATTTTATTTTTTCATATATCCATGGCTCTTCCTGGATTTCCCAACTACATATACCTCCCTTATCCACTCTCAATTAATATATCTCGCTAATTGGGTTTCTATTTCCTGTCATTCTCCATAGCACTGCTAATTGCATTGGTTCTAAATAAATAATAGAAACTTTAATGAGCTGAACTCAAGTATTTATAGAACACACAAGAAAATAACTAATTTAGGTAATCTAAAATCTACTATGTGCTAGTCCATTAACTGCCAAGGATTTCTACTCTTGGCTTAGAGAAGTAATTTACAAATTTGGCTGCTCTGCTTTCTTTTATGTGAATGAGACACATCTTAGATTTTTGAAATTTCATCCTCATTATAAAAAAATGACAACTATTTTCAGCGCATGTAACATAATAAAACATATTTACCTATTTCTGCATTTTAATGATAATTATATACATAACTTAATTATGCAATCATCATTTAACTAAGACTGGGTATACCATATAAAGTTAATGTCACTATCCATAGCTAGTAAAGCAAGTGGTTCAAGGCCAAGATCTGTCACTTAATAATCAATGTGAACTTAGAAAAAACAATTTTCCCCACCTATATTCCACATTGCTTGCTCTTAAAATAGAAATAATACCATCATCTATCTCATGGTATTTCTGTGAGCAAATAATAAAAATGTGCACAAATTCTAAATAACAGAAAATAACATAGATATTAAATATTGACATGTACATATAGAATGAATATTCATACTGATTATATGCACATTAAATATACCAATTAGTTTAATTTGTAATTCAAACATTTCAATTCATAAATATATTCAACAACTACTTTTTTGAACAATTACTATCATGTGTTTAATCATAGGCTGGAATTGAGGATAAAGAAGAAAATAAGACAGACAATCCTTGCCCTCATATAACGTATAATAGAGAAAGACATTAAGAAGGTTAATGCACAAATATTAACTAATTATAGTTTTGATAAGTTGATAAGGAGAAATGTTTGAAGGTAAGGACTTGAAGTGAGCTCTGCCATGAATTATCCTGTACTTATCTTGTCCATTCAGCAGCCCACATATTTTTTGGTACCATGCTAATATGCTCCTCCTTATCTATTTCTTTCCTCTTACCCAGAGGAGAGATTAACAGTACAGTGCCTTTAAATCATCATCTTTCCAGTTCTACTCAGACTTGAAATAGAAGAAAAGTACGCTAATTTGAGTAGAAATATATATATATATTATTTTTTAATGTGGGTACTGGGAGTCGAACTCAGGACCTCGCGCTTGCCAGGCAGGCACTTATGCCACTGAGCCATATCACCGGCCCTAAATATATTTTATATTATAATATTGGTTGATGATATTCGTGGGTCATAATTTTTTTAGAATTTTTAGTTTTATATTTTTAAGAAATATCTGAATAATTCTAGATACACACAGTTTAGGATTATACAGAATCATAAATCACACAGAAAGAGATCACCAGGAAATATTATTAAGATAGCTCTGTAAAGTCTATTACTGAAAGGATAAAGAACATATGGAAATTTGGACAACGAAAGAGGACAATGTCAGAAGGAAATGTCTATTATCCATGAGTCACTTGTTCACTTCTATAAGGTTTCAGGTGCTGAGACAGACTTCAAAATCATTTCCCAGAGCCAGATCACTGATGCAAGCTTCACTTAAAATCCATGTAGGGTTATGTAGTCACCTTCTGATAGATGAATATTAAATCAAGCAAATATAGTCAGTAAAGTCAAACTGACAATTCCTATTATGAAACATCACTGAGTTTTAAAAATATTTGATTGTACTAATTCTCTGATATTCCATACCTTAGATATTGAAGTCACTAATGAATAGTACTGTTTTGCACAAAATGAGACAAAAATATGAATTTCTAATAAAGTAAAAAGACTACAGATTAACAATTTTTATTCTTTAAGTTCAAGTGACAAATGTGCTACTTGGGTGCAGTCATTAGACATACCAGATTGTAGGTTAAAATGCTGTTTCAAAAGACCAAATGTTCATTGTTTTTTTTTTTTTTTTTTTTTTGTGGGTACCGGGGGTCGACCTCAGGACCTCATGCGCCAGCAGGCGCCCGTGCCGCTGAGCGATATCACCGTCCCTTTTTTCGTATGTGGGTTCCGGGAGTTGAACTCGGGCCCTGGCGCTTGCCAGGCAGGCGCTTACACCGCTGAGGCATCTCACCAGCCCCTGTTAATGTATTTTAAAGTTTTGCACAGAAGTGCCAAACAAAAAACACTCACTTGGGTTTTATAATTGAGTCTCAGTACTGTTCATATTCTTTTTTTTTGTGGGTACCGGGGGTCGACCTCAGGACCTTGCACGCCAGCAGGCGCCTGTGCCGCTGAGCGATATCACTGGCCCTTTTTTTGTTTGTGGGATCCGGGAGTCGAACTCCGGCCCTCGCGCTTGCCAGGCAGGCACTTACACCGCTGAGTCATCTCACCGGCCCACTGTTCATATTCTTATAACTGCACTTGAGATATAATTCTTCTCTAAATAAGAATGCCCTGAGAGGTCAAAATACTATTTCATTCATTTAATGGAGGAAATAAATTAATGTAATTTAATACCTCTATAACTGTAACAGTACAGAGTGACTGGGGTAAAAGAAAATTACTATAGAAAATAAAATTTAGTTGTTTAATAAATTTTATAGATTAGTAGAACTTATTTATATCACATATATTATTTAGAATTATTTACCCTGATAAAATTTAAGATAGTATTTTAAAATGTTCATTCCATATATTTCTTCAACAGTTGAGTGAATTATAAAACTATTCACTACAGAAAGAAGTACATTTAACTATGTTCTGAGGTATCAATTTTTAAATTAGGGCCTATTGATTTTATATTCTGTGTTTTCTGGATCAATTGGAGAAATTCCACAGTTAAAAGCACTACTGATATATTACACTAAACATGTTTAGAGTTCTCATAATCATCTTATTCTGTGTTCAACACTACGCAAGTTAGATAGACCATGGAATTTCCTAAAATTATAGAAGAAGCATTAACCTATCCTTAAATAATCTTAAAAGTTTCAATTGTCCTTTTATTAGCTAAATTACAGGTATAAAACACATGGTACATTCAGTCTGTACTACTATTTTATCTTAGATCACTGAAAGTTCTTTGTTATTATCTGTTTGTTACTATTTTGTTAAGAATCTTTTTGGTTTATGTTTTTTAATCCGAGTAACTGCTTTGAATATAACGATACATGGTGTATTAACTACTGTTATTCTCTTACCATTGTTATGAAATTTTGTTTTATTTTTTCATAAAATAAAAAAGTTAAAAAAAAAAAAAAAAGATGGTTAGCAAAACCACCAATGAACAGAATAGCACCCATAGAATGAGCAATAATGGCAGCTATTAAACCTAAAACTAAAGAGAGAGGAGGAAGAAGTAACTGGAACACAGGAGAAACAGCCATATAAAGTAGAGCTGTCTGCAAGATGTGAGCTTAAAAAATGTATTTTTTAATTTTATACCTAAAATCTAGGGCTCACCTACCAATTGCCAATGAAATTCACTCCAATTTCCAACAGGAGGTAATAAAATTTTAGTTAATTATGGAAAGCAATGCTGCAATTTCTCCATTTCATAAATATTTATGAACATATTCCATGAGTTTTTTTAAAAGCCATTTACTCCTGTTCATGTTATAACAACTACAAAACAGAGATATTCAAAACTAAACTAAGAAAATTATTGTAAATCAAGAGAAAAAAGAAAATCAAGTTCTCATCAATATGAGTTACAAACAGAAGGGAAAACAAATTTTAAATACAAAGGATGCTATTATTCTGACCATATGTTTTAGAATTAAGAACAGTTTTTTTTTTTGTGGGTACCGGGGGGTCGACCTCAGGACCTCGCGCGCCAGCAGGCGCCCGTGCCGCTGAGCGATATCACCGGCCCCTTTTTCGTATGTGGGATCCGGGAGTCGAACTCGGGCCCTTGCGCTTGCCGGGCAGGCGCTTAAGCCGCTGAGCCATCTCACCGGTCCAGAACAGTTTATTTTTGATTATATCTTTTATATATTTATTACAGTTTATATTATGACAGTAAAGTCTGAAGGGCACAAATTCAGTATTTAATGTAATTAAATTACTATTAACTTTCCTTCAGAAATCTCTAGTGGGAATAGAAAATGGTATAGTCACTTTGGAAAACAGGTTAAGTGTCAGGATAAAGGTTGACCTCAAGAACAAATGATAACAAAGGCCTCTAGGAAATACTGGTTTGATACCTAATTTACAGGGTTCCCAGACTTATAAGTATGGATGTTACTTTCTGGGAGGCTCCAAAACCTCCGGACAATTTGGGGACCTCAAGAAGAGAAAAATTCACTTAAATCTATGTGTACTGAAGGAAAAATCTAATGCTATGTTTATGGCTTGTATTTCTAGCCTTAAGAGGCTTTTAAAAGTCTTATCTGAGACTCCATGATGAAAAGTTCTAGCAAAAAAAAAAAAAAAAAAATGCCCATGTAGTCATTTACTATTGGGGTAGTGTGCTACATAAGTAATCAAGCTAGGTTAACTGAGGAAAATTTTCCAAATAAATTAAGTCTTACTTTATTATAAAAATGGTGTGAGTATATAACATATATATTGTGAGTAGAAAATTTGGTGAGGTTACAGTGTTAACTATTTTATATAACTACAGAGAATAGTCAAAGAAAAATTCTTGATATCAGGGAAATGGAGAAATTCACAAACCCCTATTTGCTTTGAGGAAAGAAGGTGAGAGAATGAGGTGGTTTAATTGTGTGACTAAACTTTTAAAGAGACAGACACATAGTTACTGAAATTTAACACACACACACACATACATATATATGTATGAATTTCCATAATGAATGACAAAAATAAATGAACTTGATAACTAAAATTCAATGAAAAAAGTTGATTTATACTTTACATTTAGGGGGAAATCTAACAGTAACACATGTAAGCATGTTGGATATTGCTGTTTTGAATTCATGTCTCCCTTATAATCTGATTTAATTGCATATTTTATACTTAGTAAATTATTGTTCTGTGACAACCCTTATTGCTCCTTGCTGGCCTAAAGCTGTCTAATTTTTTTTTTATCTATATTGCATAATAAAGCAGCCTTCTGCTTTATTCTTTTTGCTCAAGCTTGCTTTGGCTATTCAGATTTCTTTGTCGTTCCTTATAAATATTAGAATTTTTTTCTGGTAGGGTAAAAAATTTAATAGCTATTTTGGTAGGGATTGCATTGAACCTGGAGGCATTTTGGGGTAGTATGGACATTTTAGCAATATTGATTGTTCCTATTCATAGACACAGTATGTCTTTCATTTTTTATGTCCTCTGTGATTTCTTTCATTCATATCTTATAATTTTCATTGTAGAGATCCTTTTTCATCTCTTTGCATAAGCTTATTTCTAGGGTTTTGTTTTCTTTCTAGCTACTCTAATTGGAATTGTTTTCTTGATTTTATTTCATAAAAATCACTATTGGTATACAGGAACAATACTGTTTTTTGCATATTGATATGGTATCCTGCAACTTCGCTGAATCCGATTATTAATTTCAATAATTTTTGGTGGGGTTTTTGGGATTTTCTATACATATGATCATGACATCTACGAACAATGAGAAGTTGACTTCTTTTCCAATTTAAATTCTCTGTACTTCTTTCTCTTGCCAGACTGCTTTGGTTAGGATGTCCCATAGCATGTTGAATAAAAGTGGTGAAAGAAAGCATCTTTTTCTTGTTCAAGATCTTAGAAAGCTTTCCACTTTCCTACCCTGAGTATAAAAGAAATATAAGAGATCAAATAGGAAAGGAAGAAGTCAAATTATCTCTATTTTCAGGTGATATCATCCTTTACATGGAAGATCCTAAAAACTCCACCACAAGACTCTTAGGTTTGATAAACAAATTCAACAAAGTGGCAGAATATAAAATAAACAAACAGCAATAAATGGCTTTCCTATCACCAATAAGGAACCTGCCACAAAAGAAATTAGAAAAACAATTCTAGTCACAGTTTCTTCAAATGAATTAATGAATGAGCCAGGAATCAACCTAACCAAGATGATTAAAAACCACTGTAATAAAAATTACAGGCCACTGCAAAAAGAAATTGAAGATGACTTTGGAAAAATGAAAAATCCTCCCTTGTTCATGTACTGGCAGAATTAATATTGTTAAAATGGTTGTGTTACCAAAACCAATCTATACACTTCATTCTTCAAAGAACTAAAAAAAAAAAAAAAAAAAAAATCCTAAAAGTCACATGGAAACACAAAAGATCTGGAATAGCCAAAGCAGTCCTAAGCAAAGAGAGCAATGCTGAAGGCATCACAACACCTGATTTCAAAATACTACAAAGCCACAGGGAGAAAAAGAAAAAGGTACTGCCACAAAAACAGACATGTAGACCAGTGGAGAAGAGGACACAGAATGAACCTAAGAAGTTATGGTCATGTCAGTTTTGATAAAGTGGCCAAAAACATACTTTTTTTTGTTTGTGTGTGTGGGTACCGGGGTTTGAACTCAGGACCTCGTGCGCCAGCAGGCGCCTGTGCCGCTGAGCGATATCACCGGCCCTTTTTTCGTATGTGGGTACCGGGAGTCGAACTCAGGACCTCGCGCTTGCCAGGCAGGCGCTTATGCCGCTGAGCTATCTCACCAGCCCAAACATACTTTAAAGAAAAGACAGCTTCTTTACAAAAAAAAAAAAAAGATGCTGGGAAAACCGGATATCCACATGCAGATCAAAAGTAGATCCTTATCTTTCACTCTGTACTAAAATCAAATCAAATCAAAATGGATCAAAGATACAAATACAGGACTGGAAACTGCTGGAAGAAAATATAGCACCAAAACTTGAAACCATAACATATAAATACTTCCTGAATAGGACTCCAAGCGCACAGGAAATAATATCAAGAATCAACAAATGGAACTACCTAAAACTGAAAAGCTTCTGCACTGCAAAGAAAACAATCAACAAAATGCGAAGACAACCTCAGAATGGGAGAAAAATCATTGCAAGTTATTTTACCAATAGAACATTAATATCTGAAATACAAAGAACTCAAATAATGTAACGATAAACTAAATACTACAAATCAATAATTGGGCAAATGGTTTGAACAGAGAATTCTCAAACGAAGCACAAATGGCCATGAAGTATATGCAAAAATGTTCAACATCTTTACCCATTAGGGCAATACAAATCAAAACTACTCTGTGATTCCATCTCACTTCAGTGAAAACAGCTATCATCAAGAATATAAAAAACAATAAATTCTGGCAATGATGCAAGGAAAAAGGAACTCTCCCACACTGTTGGTAGGAATGGAAACTAGTACAACTATGGAAATCAATGTGGAGATTCTTCAAATAACTAAAAATATGAGTCAAAATAAAATTTTCCTCCTTCATGTATGTCAGGTATTTCTGTCACAACTTCTATAAATTTCCTTCTGTTTTTGTTGTATCCCATGGTTTATAGTATTGTTGTATCTCCATTTTCATTTGTTTGAAGAAAAATTTTTTAATCCTCTGGATTTATTCCTCAATCCACTGGTTGTTCAAAAATGAGTTGTTTAATTTCCATGTGTTTACATAGTTCCCAGTGTTTTTATTATTGAGTTTGGTCACATTGTGATCCAAAAAGATACTTGATATGATTTCAACTTTTAAAACTTTGTCTAGTTTTTGTGTATGTGTCCTAATCATATGGTCTATTCTAGAGAATATTCCATATGTGAAGAAAAATGTGTATTTATAAGCAGTTGGGTGCAAGAGTATGTAATTTCTATTAGGTCCATTTCATCTAGATCTTTTGATTTAGAGTCCATTTTATATGATATATGTATGGGTACCACAGGTTTCTTTGGGATTCCATTTGCATAGAGTATCTTATTCAATTCCTTCATTTTTAGTTTATGTGTGTACTCAAGTAAAATAAGTTTCCTGTAAGAAACATATACTTGGGTCTTTGTTTTTATCCACTTAGCAACTGTGTGAATTTTAAATGGTGATGTTAATACATTTACAGTGTAGGTAATTATTGATCAGTAATTACTGATCAGTAATAGCCATTTTGTAATTTTTTTTAGTGGTGTTGTGGTTTGGTTCCAAAACATCTTTTGATTATAGAATGCTATTTTGAAATGACAACAACAGAAACAAATAGAAAATATATGAGTAAACTCTATACTTTCACTCAACTCCTCCCCACATTTTGAATTTTTCATGCTCCATTTTATATCTTTGTGTATTGCCTCTTAATTTATTAATGCACTTATAATTACTTCTAATTTTATTTTTAGTGTTCATGCTAAAGATCACGAATGGTTTCAATACTTATGATATTTATAATACTACAATATTAGAGCGTCCTGAATGTTTTGTTTATGAATGTCTTTATCTTGCTTTATTTCTAAAGTATAGCTTTTCTGGGTACAGAATTTTTGGTTGATCATTTTTGTTTGCTTTTTGTTTTCCACTTCAGTTTTTCCGACATCTCATGCCACTGTCCTAGCTTGTAAGGTTTCTCCTCATAAGTCTGCTTCCCGGTGAATAGAGAGAGCCCTATGTATTGTTTCTTTTTCCTTAAAGCCTTGAGGATTCTTTCTTCATCTCTCATCACTGGGAGATTGTATATAAGATTGTGGTAGACCTGGTTGAGTTAGATCTAACTGGTGGCCTTTGATTTTCTGATACCTGGATATCTGTATCTTCTTTCTAGGTTTGGGAAGTTTTCTGTTGCAATTTTAAAATAAACTTTCTACCCTTTTCATATTTTCATGTCCTTCTGAATCTCAACATTGCAAGTATTTGCTCTTTTAGTCCTGCACTAATGTTCATGTAAGCTTTCTTCATTCCTCTTCATTTTTTCTTTTTTCTCCTCCAACTGTGTTCTCAAATAACCTCTTGTGCTAATTCTTGTTTGATTTACACTGCTGTTGATGCCTTTTATCTCATTTTTAATTTTACTGAGTATATTTCCTTGCTCAAGGATTTTTTTTGTTTGTTTGTTTCCATAATTTTGTTAATGTTTCTGTTTTCTTCAAGATCACTGAGTTTAAAATAGGTGTTCTGGGCTGGGGATATAGCTCAGCAGCACAGTGCCTGCCTGGCAAGTGCTAGGTCGTGAGTTTGATTCCCAGTGCCAAAAAAAAAAAAAACAAAAACCTGTTTTAAACTCTCACAACATACTGAATATTATCTAGCCAGTTTCTAGTACCTTATTTTGAATATTCAGTGAGGTCTTAATTTCCTAAAAGCTGTTGATGCTTGTGGGCATATGATATCAGGGCATCAAGGAATTAGATACTTATCCCAGTCTTCCTAATCTGACTTTATTTGTGCCTATTTTTCCAGAAATTCTAAGTAGGCTACTTAGAATGTTTTCTGGGCTTGTAGTCACTTCTACCATTTCAGCAATGAATGGTGCCTTGGTCCATATTTTTCAGGAGTCTGCTCTTGTGTTGTCACTGTTTCAGTACTAGGCAACCCAAGCTTAGGTGTGTCCCAAATACACTACTGACATGCTGTTCAGAAGTAGAGAGTACCTAGAAAAAGCAGCTTGTCCCACAAGCCTCTCCCTTGGGCTTTGGAAGTTACACATGCCTTACCCATAGTTACTGCCCTGTGGTTAGTCACTGAGGGATTCTACCTGGCTCTGCACAGAATCACTATGGATGGGCCAACCCCAGGCAACTATGTCATGCCTGTAGCTATCAATAACACCAAGCTGTGTCACTGAACTCTGAGCTCACAGCCTGCAAACACTAGAACAACACTGGTAGGACCAAGCTCACATTACTATGCTTAGGTAGACTTGAGGCTTAAGACTGCTGCAACCAACCACAGGTGACCTTGTTGGAATACAAGTTGGATAGGTTGGGACTACCTGTCTTCCCCTGGCACTGGAGCTATTCCAGAGTGCATCTGTAGGCAGGCCTGGAGATGGTAACTGTTAGGATCTGTCCAGTAGGTCTCACCATCCAAGCATTAGGTTCTAGGTCAAAGTCTTGTGTTTACTAGCTAGTCCTTCTATCACTGAATGGTGTCTTGCAAAGAGCAATGCTGCCTAAGTCAGGGCAGTGTTGATAAAGGGAGTCTCTTCGCCACTTACGCTGATGCTGAGTCATACATGAGTATCATAGTCACAGGGGCCTGTAAAGTCTTACAAAAAGGATGAATGTGCTCCAGGCTCACTCCAATGCTGCTAGTCAAAATATAAGTCTGTCTTATTAGCGTTCATGTCTTTACCTAGCGACAGGGCTTATCTAGAGCCTCTCTCTGTGAACCCTGAGTTGCGTATGAAGCCATCAGTTTCTACAGGGTACTGGTCCTCTACAAGACAGCCTGGCACAAAGCTTTAAGACAAATCTCTATACTTTCATGCTCTGCTCCCCAGCAGGTAGAATCTTACTTGCCACTCTTCCTCCCAGGATTGGAGGAGGGGTGGTAGTAGTTACAGTCAGTCACCTGGTCTTTTGAAGTTCCAGTGCCTGAGTTCAGGGAATTGGCCTGGCAGTAGGGATCATGGGACTTTGCCCAGCACTGGGTTTCACTGTGGTGGGCCTGGTACTGTGTTTCAAGTCTAAGGTCTGGGCTTAATTTCTCTCCCTCCCCCAAATGCAAGGCTTCTCACTCCATGCTGGGCTGCTTATGGTTGGGGGAGAGGTGAAATGAGCAACTCTTTCTTTCTTGCATTCTTCAATATATCTTCTAATTTTACTGTACTAAAAGCAGGCATTATGCTCTCTCACTTGATTTTCTTAGCTCCTGCGAAGGTAGTTTGGTGTATGAGTAGCTGTTCAACTTGGTGTGCCTGCAGAGATATGCATCAGAGGATCCTACTCAGCCACCATATTGCTTCACCTCTCTATTTCATAATAATTTTAGAATACTGAACTGGGTAATATACAACTCAGGCAGAAAACATATATTATCCATCTTTCATCATATGTTTCTTGGTTATAGGAATTATGCCTGATGAACCTAATTGCTAAAGAACTTAAGTACTCCATAATAATTTTGGATTAAATTAATTACAAAATGAACAATCCATTAAAAATTGAGCATATACTCTTAGGGACATATGAAAATGAAATCTTTTAAAAAATAGTTACATCTTTGGGTTTACAGTTATAACATGAAACTGTGCCAAAATACCAAAACACCAGTCTAGATGAAACTATAGTGTACCAATATATACTTCATAGACCAAAAAGTATACAATCCATCAAGGAAAAAAGAAGAACCTGATTAAAAATGATGAAGGCTGGGAATGTGGTGCAGGCCTGTAATCCCAGCACTTGGGAGGCTGAGACAGGAGGATCACCATGAGTTCAAGGCCAGCCTGGGCTACATAGTGAGTTCGAGGCCAGCCTGATCCTATCTAAAAACAAACAAACAAACAAAAAACCAACTTATGCTTAGAGGCATTATTATACACAAGACAGTTTTGGTAGCTGTCTTAGATTTAACAGAACTATTGACAGTAAAATGAAGAGAAAAAGACAATGTTGCTTAAAATGTTGCCATTGGAAAAATACATTTCTGTACCAAGTAAAATTCATACACTGAGAAACAAAGGATAAAAATATAAAAACTCTTCTGTTTTCTTTAGTAAACAGTAAATGCCTCAAAGATACTATAAAACTGAATTTTTATAAATAGTGCATAAAAACATTAAGTAAATTCATCTCCATGAAAAATGCAGAATGAGAATGTACAACTCTGTGGGAAATAATTACTTCAGAACTCAATGTTTATCTTGTGCTGACTGGCATTTTCAAAAAATTCAATTCACCATAGCAACCTGTCTTAACACCAACAGATAAGTACAGGCTATATTTAGAGATGATTGCTTTCCAGAAAGCAATCCTGCCTTTCCTTCATATTTAATGTCATGAACCAAGGGATCAAAATATCATTTAATCAGACTGTAGTGTGATGACAGGTGTACTCTGGGGGATGAAGCTATGATTCAGAACCACCGAAAGAATAAAGTTTCCATTAAAAGTGGTAACATTTGTAAATTACATAAAAGTTAATGAAATTTTTATGTCTAAGAAATGCATATTTAGATACAACTATTTTATCTAATTTCACTGCTGTTCTTCAACATAAAATATCATTATTTATTATTAATTATCTGTAACATCAAAATATATTTCCTCTGGCAGGTTGTTGCTGGTGTTTTTAAAAACAGTATGCCGTATTTCTAAGCTGGTATATAGTAATTAAAAGACTTTTTTCCCCCTAAAAGCAAATCTTTATATATAAGGTATAATTAGTGCAGTATTAATATACATCAAGTCAAGTAATACAAAACAGGAAAATTAATTTATCGAAATGCTATAGCTACAAAATTACTATGGACTTGTGTTTTAAATCTTTGTAATAACAGGAAAGAGACTTTGTGTTTGAAGTAACACAGTGTTATACAGTTTATTTCACAGTATATACCCCAGTGTTGTAACACTGATGCATAAGAAAACACCCTTTTTTCTTTATTTTCATGATGAGTTACATCAAAGTTATTATTAAAGACAAGATGTAAGTGAAGTTCAATTAAAAATACCAAGAACACTCATTAGGATCTTATCACGTTGTGCCCATTAAAATTGCTATTATCAAAACAAATAATAAGTATTGGGGAAGGTGTAGAGAAATTGAAATCCTCATATATTGCTAGTGCAAATGCAAAAATGTGCAGCTGCTATGAAAAACAATATAGTTTTTGTTCTGGATATATATCCTAATGAGATATTTGCAACCCATGTTCGCAGGAGCATTAATCACAACAGCCAAAACATAGAAGCTACCCAAATGTCCACTGATGGAGATGAAAGGAAAAACAAAACATGGTAGATACAAACATTTCCCTATATAGCTAGAAGGAAAAAACTGCAAATATTCTGTATTCTGAGATGAGCAATTCCTCCATGAATTAAGCAATTCTTCCTCTAATAGTCTTACCCAACACATATCGAAGATGTTTCTAAATTTTTAAAGAGCTTTTGTAAATTAAATAAAATTATATATATCTACAAAACCAACAATCAGTCACATTTCTCACCACCCCTGCTACAAAGGGAATTAGCACCATGAATACTATGGATTTCTCTAGTTCTTTTCACTTCTGTTTTCTCTTTTAATTTTTTTTTTTTTACGTGGGTACCGGGAGTTGAATTCAGGACCTTGCACTTGCCAGCAAGCGCTTGTGCCACTGAGTGATATCACCGACCCGTTTTTTCCTTTATGTGGGTACCGGGAGTCGAACTCAGGACCTCACGCTTGCCAGGCAGGCGCTTATGCCACTGAGCCATATCACTGGCCCTCTCTTTTAATTCTTAAAAAGCTTTTAATAATACCCTATATGTGTAATCTTAGTGTGAATAATTATTAATTAGAAATAAATAACAAACCTAAATCATAAACACTAAAATGTTTTATATCTTATCTATAGGACATAGTTGAAAGGAGTAAACTATCTCTACAGAGAACACAACTGAATATAACTTAAAATAAAGTACCTTATACACAATATCCTTTTTGCATATAATAATCTCTCCAGAAGAAATAGTATACATATTTTTATAACTTACATACTGAGTTTTTCTACTTAAAGAAAAAATGTTAATCATATCATGCTAAGAATAACTTTTTATATTGATGAAAATGTCACATATTAGATACGTATCTATAACTGTTACATATCAAGTTAAATGTGGCAACACTTTTCAATGTGCTATTGAGAGACCATAACTGCCACAAGAGTTCTTATAACACAACACAAATTCACAAATTACACAGATAGAAAGGAATCAACCAAAAGATATTTACATTTGATCTCAGTCAAAAGGCTGAGAAGCAATAACCAAAAGATATTTATAATCATAAACAGAAGATAAGCTACTAGAATAGTTTATTGTAAAATTTAGCATTCAAATTATTAATACAAACAAATCATAGGCATATTAATTAGTTAAGTAAATTTTAGTTCCTCTGTTTGGTCTTACATTTATCATATTTTTCCCCCATGGGAAAAAAATGGAAGCGAAATCCTTTAACAATGGAAAAGAAGTCTTTGGGGTATGTATCCTTTAGTCTGGGTCATTGATGGCGAACCTTTTAGAGACCAAGTTTGCCTAAACTACAACCCAAAACTCACTTATTTATTGCAAAGTGCCAACAATGCAATTAAACCCGAGTGCTCGGCTGTTGGGGCGATGCTGGGGCGACTCAGCTTAAGCACTGACAGAGAGGGCTCTGCATGCCCTCTGTGACGTGTGCCATAGGTTTGCCACCTCTGGTTTAGGTACTAAACTACAGAGTACCTATCACACTATCCCATTAGTATGAATGAGATTTTGCCTTGTTGATTTTTCAGGCAGTAAGCTCCTTATCTGGCTGTGACTACTTCTGGTTTAAACATTTGCTCAAGTGAGCGCACAAGTGAATGATGGGGTTTTCTTCCTATGCTCTGTCCAGAGAAATTCTGTACCTGCTCATTTATCTGATTAAGACACACAACACACTACTCTGAGGGTTAACACTGTTCAGGTAAGTGCAGGTTTTCCTCATCAAACTTTTTCCTCTTGTATTATTCTGTCTTCCCTTCTATCAGGATTAGTACTTGAAATATTTAATCTTTGTTTACCATAAATTCCCTTCAGTATCAGTAACTCAGATAGATGAATGATAATACAAAGCCAAAAGGCACATTAACATATAAAGCATTCATTCAATACACATTTCATTCTATTAATTTTTTATTTAAAAAATCTATTAAAATAACATACTTGTGAAATGTTAATAATCATATTAATCTTAAGTATATACCAAGTGACATTGATATTTTTAAGGCGATGTATTTTGTGAAAAAGATATTTCCACATACAGCTTAGTCAGTGTTGCAACATAAACATTAACTTCATATAAAACCATCTATAGGCATACATATGAATCAATGAAAAGTAGTAAGGATTTATGCCAAGAGTTTGGGACAGAAGGAGGCACCAGACTTTTTTATTAAAAATCCACACATATGAAGCATGTATTAAAGGATTATTTCAATAAGAAAGAAACTCAGAATAAAACATTCACCATAACCACAAAAAATACATTATTTTTTTCATAGTGGGCATTTGTTTTTGTATGTGATTTTACCAAAGAAGAAGTATTTCTCTAAAACGTAAATGTAAATTAATAGTAGTACAACTTTAATAGTGTAACTATTATATATTGTAGACACATACTAATAAAGAAATAAGAATAAGGAAAGAGAGAAAGTTCTTTCGAAATCCAATTTGATACAGTCAAAAACAACACTATTATCCCTGAAGCTTAACATTCTTACATACCAGACAAAGTCCAAGTTAAAAGAATGATCCTAAATAAAATATCTGGCTGCTTAAACAGATACTGAGAATTATTTTGTACATTCAGTGAAGTGGTCTATGATGAATTTTTCCTAGAATACTAAAATAAAATTTATAATTTACAGGTACATTGAAAGATAAATATTCTACATTCTGGGAAGAAGTACAAAATTCTCTAAAAATGACATATAATTCATTATGATAATTCATTACTTAAGTGTAATTTTCCACACTTTCTATATCATTAAATATCTTATGAACATATTTCTAATTCCAATATTGCATTAAACAGATATATAATCATAGGGTAGTAAAAATATACCTAGCATTACTATAATGAGAAAATTTATTTTATTAATTCACATGGGTGAAATCTTTTAAAGATACATAGCTTCCTCCCATATTTAAAAGGGAATCAGGACTCTTCAAATAAATAAATGTTATTCAATATGTATTTAATAGGCATATGTACATCCTTATGGAATGATTTATAATCTTGGGTAAATTTTTACAGGATTGAAAAGCCAACTATCAACTTTCAAAGAAATAAAAATCATTTGAAAAAGAATATTCACGATAATCTTTTCACTGAGGAAAATAAAGAAGAAAAAAATGGAATGGATTTGAAAACTCATTCTGAATTTATTACATTGTAAACTTTAATATTCTATACATTTTAGCACTTTCTTGTGATAATATTTTAAATGACCAATCACTAATGAATCAATAACCTTAATTTCTAGATATCCTTGTGTTGTTTTATTCATTACAAAATTCTCAGTGATTTATTAGTTTAATTTGTGGAATGGTAGATTACATGTAATTGGGAAGGCTGATTTTGTATTTTAATATACTTTATTTTATGCACTATGTATCAATAACCAAAGCACCTGCCAAGTTTCTTTTTCCTGTTGCCCAGGCTTAACTCATCTTTTTAATTAATTTATTTATTTTAAATAAAGGTTGGCCCATTGGGAGAATATATTCATATACAAGACAGTTTGTAAGTAAACATAAAAGTGCAAAAATATATTTGATTCATAAAATAGAAAGTGATATACTAGAGTATTGCTGAGTAGAAATAAGACTGACTCATGAGCAAAAAAATTTAATTTGAAAGCTATAAAACTGTTCAAATCACTATTCATAGTTTTCTTATGTGGAACACTAGGAAGATATGCAATATATTAAATTATATATTGTTATTATAAATAATTATTTTATATTTCTAATTATAATTAAAAATAACTAATAACATAATATACTCAATGAAGCTTAATACTGATGGAACAAATGTGATCCTACTTTCCCAAGCAAGCCCTCACTACTATCTACAGTAACATTGGTGAATGTCATTTAGCTACCAGCCCTGCTGCTTGAAAATCAAACTTTAATAATGACATCATCCCTTCTAAAATCTCTATTTCTTTTTCTTTTTTTTTTTTTTTTTTTTGTGGGTACCGGGGGTTGACCTCAGGATCTCGCGCTTGCTAGGCAGGCGCTTTTGCCGCTGAGTCATCTCACCAGCCCCGAAAATCTCTATTTCTGGAAAGAAAATCTTTCACCAAATTTCACTATATTTAATACAAATTATTAGAAACTAGGAAATTGTTTGACAATGAATTAGTTATCAGTTATAACCCTTTTGAAAATATAACACCAACAATAAAGTTTTTAATTATATTTAGTACTGAAAACCAAATACTCACAGAGAAGGATCTTGTACAAGATCTTTGAGATTTATCCCACTACGGTCTTCTGCAAGATTCCTGAAGCAACTATCACTCACTAAACAGGAAAGAGAGAAAGGAAAGAATATTAATGTATGCTTACATTTCATTTAAGCTACTGATGACCGAAATGAATTTTGAAATAAAATTGGCTTTTAAAATTTTTTCCAAATATCCATATTGATTGATTTTTAGGCCTTTTAAATATTAATATTCAATAAAGAAAGCCAACATTTCAATAACAAGCCATAATTGAAGCAAAGACTTTGTATTTAACACAACATACAAAATAATGAACATATGGATCTAAATTTTGTTCTATTTCTGGATGAACCAAAACGGTAGTGATCAGCAGTAAAATACAGCCTTTCTGGGACCCAAAAACCAGACATCTTGAAAATAACAACTTGGCCAAGACAAAAAAAAAAAAAAGTAGATCTCCAGGAATAGGAAGGAATGAAGAGGAAAATTAGAAATTACAGAGAAGTTAGAGAAATGGACCACAACACAGAGAAAAGAACCAAGCAGTCTAGAAGCTTGACCTGGCTCCCAGGGAGAAGCTCTTGTCTCCACAGACACAAGGTAAGCCCCTGTGTCTAGAGCTCCAGGGAGAAACAATGGATCAGGCCAACTGAGTTAGCACTAATAAGCCCAGGGGTATTGTAAATTTCAAAAATAGTGTGGGGTTTTACTTCAAAATTGACTCCTTCTACACAGAGGGTACCAGTTACAGAAGGAATCCAATGCAGTGGCTGCCACATTGCCAGAGTGTTTAATCAGGGGTGACTTTGGGAAGGAAATGATTATTTAAGACGGAGCCTCAGAACAACTAAAAAGCAAGTTCACTTCAGGGTTCCCAGTGTTACCCTGCCAAGGTGACTGGGTGAGAGACAGCCACAGGCGACAGTTGCAAAGAGGGTGCAGGCTGGACAAAAACCTCATGAAAAGTTTAAGCTCAGGCCAAGAAGGACACAGGGCCCTTCCCTCTGTGGTAAGAAGCCAGGCTTGGTGAGCGTGGCTTTCAGAAACAGCTGGGTCTGAAAGTGTTGCCATTCAGTATAGTGGTTTGCTTGAACTGTTGCCCTGCTGCTCACATCCAGCACAGATAAAGAGTTCTGATTGTTTTCCCCACCTCCCAGTATGACCAAGAATATGCCTAGACTTGGACAGTTGCCAAGCAGCCTAGGGAGAAGAGACAGAGGGGCTTCTGAATCAGGGGGTCACCTCACAAACCCAAAGGCCATAAAGCTAGGCAGAGAAAACCATGAATTACTGGACTTCAAACTTTCAGATCCTAGAAACAATTAATCCAAAAATACAGAAAAACAAATTGGGAGAACTCATTTTTCCCTTCTCTTCATCACTGGATTTTTGGGGGTTGGGAAATTTTCCTTTCTCCTTTCTTGTCTTCTTTTTTCCTTTTAATTTGCTTTTTGAAAATTCTTATGTTTTCTTTTTCTCTTTTTTCTCTTTTTCTTGTTTGTTCTTTTCTGCTACCTTTATCTAATTCTATTAGTTTCTTCTTATACATTAATACTATTAATCCTTTATCTCACTTTGCTCTCATCCTTATCATCTTCCACTGCTTAATTTTTCAAATTTTTGTCCTTTCACTCTCCCACTCCCCATTCCCTCTCTCTTACCAGTATAACCATTAAGACTTATTAATCTTCAGATGGTTACCTAAATGCTATTATTGTTTATTTTCTATTGTTAGTGAAGGTATAGTTGTTACATTTAATAGATATTTATGTAAATATTTGGCTTCACTTAGTATTTATACTATACAATAATTATAGATCTATTTTTCAATGGTTAAGGGTGGTATATTATTGGTTTTATTGGTATGCCAATATCCAGTTCGTCTTTGATGCTACTATTGTTGCTGATTTAGCTGATACTGCCAGGATGGCAGACTTGTTGCTATTAACAGATTTTTCTCTGCTTGCCAATACCCAAATTGCGTTTGTGTCATTAACAATACTGCAGTCCCTTCCCAAAAAACTGGGTTCTGGGTCAATTACTCTGTATCCTTCCCTGCCATGTTAGTCAAGGTGGTCAAATATTGGGACAGAGACAAAGACCTATAGTTAGCCATGCCCAGAGTACATCACTGAAAAGCACACACTAACTAAAGAGAATGTCATACTAGCAACAAAGTCCACTATAAGTACCCCAAAGCATCAGCACAATAAACAAAACAAGACAATAGAAAAATGAGAAAAGAAGACAACAAAATGCCTCCAAAAACTCCCACCTGTCACGAAGCTGATATATGGGGCATCAAGAGGGAGGAAATCAAAAGCCACACAGCTGAATTATTCTAAAAGATAATGAGATAAAAAAAAATACAGGCCAATAAGGTGCTTTAGTAAGCTCAAAAAAATACAACTAAACAGATAATGTACATAATAAGTGAGTTTACCAAAGACACTAATAAGAACACTATATAATCTAAACAAAATAATATAAAACAGGAAATGACCACTTTCACAAAGAATTAAGAGTCCATGCAAAGGTACCAAACAGGAATCCAGGAGATTAAAACTTCTACTGAAAATATGGGCAACAGAAGTAACCAACGTGAGAACAGAATTTCAGAAGTAGAATATAGGGCTGCTGTCGAAGACCAATTTTCAGAGATACCTTAAAAAGAAGAGAGAGAGAAAATGAAAAAGGGATCCAACAGCTGCTAGATGACACAGACTAATAGAAGATTAACTAGAATTAGTAAAAAATAAGAAGACAGCACAAATGGCATAAAAAACCCATTTACAGAAATAATAGCAGGAAACTTTCCACAAGAGGAGACCAAAAACAAGTGGAAATAGCTATGCTATTTTCAGACAAAGTGAACTGTAAGCCAAAACTGATCAGAAGAGAAAAAGTCACTATTGCTTATGGGAACTATTCAACAGGAAGAGATACCAGTTATAAGTATATTTGCTCCAAACACTGGCATGGCCAACTGATTGTTTAGACTTCAGGAAGAATTGGTCATTTAGATACACACTAAGGATCTGAGAGACACTATTAGAGAAAAGAGAAACCACCACAGTTTTTGGTGTTGGTTGGCTGACATGACACATGGAATCTAGTGGATTTCAAAATTGTAGATAATCTGAGGCTGATTAGCATGTCCTACTATCTTTCCAAAATAGAACTGAGGGGCTGGTGAGATGGCTCAGTAGCATAAGCGCCTGCCTGGCAAGTGCGAGATCCTGAGTTCGACTCCCAGAACCCACATAAACGAAAAAAAGGGCCAGTGATATCGCTTAGCGGCACAAGCGCTTGCAAGCGCGAGGTCTTGAGGTCGACTCCCGGTACCCACATAAAAAAAAAAAAAAACCTGAGGAAAAATAACACTTATGTAAATTTCTACTTCTCCATTATAAAGAATACTTATTATGATAAAAGTTCTACGTATGATTAAAAGCACAACATTTGACCAATAATCTAGAGACAAACAATAAATACAAAGACATCCACAGATGATACCGAGTTAAAAGACAAGGATTTTAAGAAAACTATGTAACATAATTTTTTTTTTTTTTTTTTTTTTTTTTTTTTTGTGGGTACCGGGGGGACGACCTCAGGACCTCGCGCGCCAACAGGCACCCGTGCCGCTGAGCGATATCACCGGCCCCTTTTTCGTATGTGGGATCCGGGAGTCGAACTCGGGCCTTCGCGCTTGCAAGGCAGGCGCTTAAGCCGCTGAGCCGTCTCACCGGCCCATAATTTTTTAAAAAGACAAAAATCTTCACAACATATAAAAAAAGGAAAACTTCAACAAAGAAATAAAACTTATAGACTTAAATAGTTATTTTAGAAATGAATAATAAAACATATGACATTAAGAAGTTCGTGGATGCCTTTCAGGCCAAGTCAATACAACAAAAAAGAATTAAGTGAATCTAAAAATATGCAGAAAATGTCTAAACTGAAGCAGAACAAGAAAACAAAAAGAACAGAAGATAAAAAACATGGGAATCATACAGTCAAATACACATGTAATTGCAGTCATAATAAAGCAGAGAGAGAAAGAGGGAGAGGCGGAGAGAGAAAGAAAGAGAGACAGAGAAACAATATTTTGAGAAAGGATTAAAAGTTGCCGAGAATATCCCAAAATTGATTCAATACACTATAGTTAGGAAGTGTACCAAACAGCATACTAGAAAAATTTAAATAAAACCAAAAACAAAAGCCAAAATGCTGAAAATCAAGATAACAAGAATATCTTAAAGGTAGCCACAGGGAGAGAAAGGACACATCACCTTTAAAGGAAAAGTAATACTTAAAGCTGAGTTCTCAAGAAGGAATTATGGAATCCAGGAAACAATGGAATGTTGTTTAAAATGCTGGAGAAAAACTGCAACTCTAAAAGACTATACCTTGAGAAAATAGCTATCTATACTTAAAGGTAATATAACATTAATATATAAATATATTTCTATTTTTGTTAGCATGAAACTTAACTGATGTGTTATTTTCTATTTCAATCCAACAGTTTTATTGTATATTATATATTGCATTATATATTATATGATATTATATAGAGCCATTTCTAATCTACCTAAAAAGCAAGAATACTTGCCTTATTCCTTTTAAAGATCAATTAACTAATACTTTTTATATTTTATATTACAAAGTTCCTCAAAATTACATGCTTTAAGTCCTCAAAATCTAGATCTGCCTTAATAGTGTTATATACATGTTGCATTAAAGAGCATTTAAAGTTGGAAATGTCTGGATTAATTTGCTAATTCTAAAGAAATATTAAACTTTTTGTTATCGGTAGAGAAATGGGCTAATACATAATTTTTGAACATTTTACAGAAATTACCCCACCTAATCTGTGACAAATGTTCTGATTTCCATAATTTTAGCACAAATCTTCACTCTAACATTTGGGCCATTTGGGCCTAAGTAGGGTCCAAAGGAGGTATGGGGGAAGTTGGCACACTGTAAGTGTTATGGCTTGTGTCTACATGTCTCCCCAAAGCCTCATGCAGTCATAGGTGGGGGTTTTCAGAGGTGGCAGGATCTAGAGTGTGTGATGCTGGGATGAAGGGTGTGTGATTACTAAATTAGTCCAGTAGTTGGTTTGGCATAGTTGTGGGTAGGAGGATTAAGGGATTCCCACCCTGGGTGTAAGGGCAGGTACCATGGATACAATATAAAGGGAAAGAATCTTTTGCTTGTCACTGGTCGCTTGCTGCCTTCTGCCTGCCCACATGCCCCGCTGCCATGCCATCCTGCCTTGGAGCCAGCCAATTATTAACTGAAACCCCTACAAACTGTGAGGTAAATAAACCTTTCCTCCTTTAACTTTGGGTGTCAGGTATTTTGTCTCAGCAATGAGAAAAGTAACTAAGACAGTAAGAACACTGAGCTGAACTAAAACTGAAGGCATACTGTACAATAAAATTTGTTTTCATAATATTTCTTGCCCATTTTAGTAAGGAGGAGAGCATAGTTATAAACCGTAATCCCTGAAAGTTTTGGAGGCTTAATTAAAATGGGAAAAACCTTTGCCCTTCTAAAAACTTGCTAGTCAGCTACGTTTTAAACAACTTTTGCTAAGGCACTTTTCTAAAATGCATGTTGATCCAAGTACTCTGTTAGAAACAGGAACAAGAAATGCTGTATCTTTAAAATTCTGAAACACTGGGTGCCTACTAAAGTGAATTATTGTTTTTAGTAAGATTTTTTTTATCAATGCAACAAATTTTGATTTTGAATCATAAATGTGAAGACAATTATTTCTTTATGTTTCTTTATGTGTAAATTACATAAAAATAAAGGACTTACTATGACGTTTGATCCATTAATGAAAATCTCTCATTATGTATATCATGAAAGTAAGATAAAAGAGGAGAATTTACAATAGAAACACATCACAGTACACAGTACTAACATGAAAATTATAAACTTGATTCTAATCTGATTTATGTTAATATAATAATTACCTTTGGGAGAAGAAAGTAAAATTACACAGAAATATTGTAAAATAGACTCTTCAGACAAATTCTTAACTAGTTATAAGCATTTTTCTGTTCATCTTTCTAATATAAAATCATGGGTTGACAGTCATCATATGCTAAACACTTCATACTCTTTACTTAATCACCAAAGTCATATGATGAGAAAACTACTATTTGTACCCCTAATGAGGAAACTGAAATATTGGAGATTAAATTTTCTACTAGAGATCATACAACTAATAAATACCACTACAGGGAAAATCCCAGCCATATAACTCAAGAGCCTGTAGATAAACCACTATGTCATTCTAACCACTGTTCTCACATAGGAAGGGAAGGAAAGGGGATGGGAAAAAAACCCAAAGATTGAAGGTGGAAAAAATGGTGATAAATATAGAGCTTTTGCAAATATGAAGGGGACCAAGAGTTAAAAGGAGCAGGGAGGGAGGAGGGTAGGGGATGAAAAAACAAGAGGAAGAATTAACATGCATTGTGTACATGTACCAACTCTCCGTAATAAATGTAATCATTATGTACTGTGAACATGTAGTAATAAATAAAAAGTACAATTATTATGTGATAATAAATGATTTCAAAGCCTTGTTCAAGAAATACAGATTTGTATAACTGAAAGAAACATTATAGATCTTTCAGTTAAGTGGTTAGGGAACACTGTTTCATGGTACCTCACAGCTTCTATGTAGGTTCTATGAACATCCTTTTCTCTTTCCATACATCCAGTTGTTTTCAGTGGACTGCCTTCAAAGATTTTACTTGAAGGAATTTTACTAAACAATACAAGCTGAAATGCACACACAAGCACACGCACGCATGCACAAGCAAAACTCCATTAATTCTACTTTTCATTCCTTTATTCATGAGACTCAATCCATGGATTACCTGTAGTCTGCAAAATCAGCACTCATAGTAATACATAATTAAAAATATTTGCAAAACAAACTATTTAGCATGCTTCTAATAATAAGGATTTTTCCTGTGTATATTCATCTTTCGGGTCCAGAATCAAAGAATGTAATAGTTGATATTCATTATATATGTGTGTGTATATATATATATATATATATATATATATATATATATATATATATATCTACTAAGAACTTCATGTTCATTTTCTCATTTGTAAGTACAATGTAGTATTATGAAAAAAAGAATTACTTCAAAACTCATTAATTCAGAGTCGGACATGGCGGCACACGCCTATAATCCCAGCACTTGGGAGGCTGAGCCAGGAGGATTGCTTCGAGTTCAAGGTCAGCCTGGGTTACAAAGTGAGTTCAAGGCCAGCCTAAACTGTATAGTGAAACCCTGTCTCGAAAAGACAAAAACAAAACAACCACTCATTAATTCTATAGCTTCTAAAATTCCAGAGTAAGGAGTGGTCCTGCAAAAACATTTAATTTTTAAAATTAATAAATTTATACTGACATTCTAACTGATTTACTCAAAGTTAAATTGTATGAGAGAATAATTTACAATCCCCCCAAAAGGATAAGGACACTGAATAACTGTTCAGAAGATAAATATATGAATATAAAAAAGTTAGGAACCAGTTTTGTGAATATTACATAGTTTTCCAAAACTCTGTGATCACAAAGTGAATGTCAAATATTTAGTGCAAAACACAAATATGCTATAGCTTAAAAATTATACCAAAAATTTCAGCACTTGATTTGCATTACTCTATTCTGAAAAATATCAGATAGCTTAGTATGTGATATAAAACAAATTATACTGACTTCCTAATTCTTATTTTCATTTGTTAAGATAGTCTCCAATTTATATTTTCTCCTTTGTTATTGAAGTTAAAGTCAAATAACATAAAATTAAACATTTTTGCCAGGCATGGTGGTGCACACCTTTAATGCCAGCAGTAGGAAGGCTGAAGCAGGAAGATCATTTTGAGTTTGAGTCCAGCCTGCAGTCCATAGTGAGTTCAAGGACAGCCTGAACTACATAGCGAGACCCTGTCTCAGAAAATAAAACAAAACAATTTAAACATTTCTAAATGCATATATTTATAATGTTATGTAACTACAACCTCTACTTAGCTCTAAAATATATTCATTATTCAAAGAGAAAAAAAAAGGTAGTACTCAAAAAACAGCAAGCCTCAATTTTTCTCTTCCCCTAACGTCTCACAACCACCAAACTATTCTGGATATTTCTTACAAATTGAAACATAATGTCTTCATATGATGTGTAAGTGTTGTATTCCATTCTACAGCTTACTTTAATAACTCTCTTGAAATTGTCCATTGAAACACACACACTACACAGGCACGAGTTTAATTTAGATTAAATTTTATTGATTGATTGATTGATTTGTTGATTGATTCTATGCTAGTGGTGTCGTAGTTAAGAATACATTGTCAAATCCTAGGTCATCTGGATTTTCACCTATATTTTCCTCAACGGGTTTTATAGCTTTAATTTTTATATTATGATCTCTGATCCACTTTGAGATGTTGGTACATGGTGTGAAGGGAAAAGCAGTATATCCAATTGTCCCAGTACCATTTCTCACTTTAAAGCTATTCCACATGCAACTTCTTAGAATCCATGCAAGTAACAAGAGAGAGGAGTGAAATACTTTGTTTTTAAAAAACGTGCTAAAACCTAGATTTTTGTACCCTATACCATGATCCTTCAAAAGTGAAGGAGAAATGAAAGACTTTCTGAAACAACAAACAATTGAAGTAACTGGTTGCATAATTATAGCCCTGACTTGTACTAAATAGTAAAAGTTCCTTCGAAAGGGAAAAATGATACATCAAACTTCGATCTAAATAAAGAAAGGAAGAAGAAGATAAAATAAATTTTATATTTGATTTGATCTAAGAGACAATAGTTGACTGGCTCCAATGCAGGATGGCATGACACAGGGACATAGTGTAGGAGTATCTGCTCACCTCATGACAGATAAAAGCAGAGAGTCAAGAAAGAAGACAGAAAGGGGTATATATCCTTCAAGGTTAATCCCACAGTGATCAGCCTCTTTCAAACAGTCCTCACCTCCTAACAATTCAGCTGTAATGCTCCCATAATCCTATCACCTTTCAAAAACCTCATCTATGAGCACATGAGGTTCTGAGGGGGACATCTAGATATAAAGCATAACACTATGCTAATACTAATCAGAAGAAACCAGGTATAGCTATATTAATTTTAGACAGAGTAATTCAAGGCAAGAAAAGTTATTAGGGATAAAGAGGGCATGACATAATGATAAAGTAGTCTATTATCCAAGAAGGTATGTCAATCTTTGCCATGGATGCTACTAAAAACTGACTGTTAAAATCTGTAATGCAAGAACTAATTGAACATTGAAGAAAAACTGATGAAACCATTATTATAGCTTGAGATTTCAATATCCTTCCATCAAAATGAAAATATTCAGCAGGCAAATAATTAGTAAGGACAGAGCTGAGCTCAATAACACCATCAATAAACTAGATATAACTATAACCTACTGATAACTTAATCTAACAACAGCAGGATACATATTCTTTCAAGCTGGTATGCAAAATTCACCAAGAGAGGCAACATTCTGGGCCATAAAAAACAATTTAACAAATTTAAAAGAAAAAATACACAGCTCCTGCTTTCAGACCACAGAGAAATGGACTAGAAACCAGTAACAGAAAGACACCTAGAAAATCTCAAAATACTTGGAGGTTAAACAACACATCTCTAAATAAAACATAAGTCAAAGAAATCTCAAGCTACACTTAAGAATACTTTGAACTAAATAAAAAAGATTTACCAAAATGTTGAGGGATATAGCAGCAGCAGTATTTAAAAGGAAGTTAACAGCATTAATCCATATATTGGAAAAGAAAAGTTTAAAACTGATAAACTGAGTCTCCTTTGGAAACTAGAAAAGGAAGTATAAATCAATAAAATTAGAAGTAGGACAGACAATTAATGGCAGCAAAAGGTGATCCTTGAAAAACATAAGCAATATTAGTAAAGCCTCTAACTAGCGTAAGAAAAAAAGTGAAAAGACACAAGTTGTTAACATCAATGTAAAAGAGCAGACATCTTTACAGATACTATATATATTAAAAAGATAATAAAGAAATACTATGAACAAATGTATAACCATAAATTTGACAAACTTGATAAAACTCCTGAAAGGAGAAACAGACAATCTAATAGTCTTGTATCAAAGCAATAAATCAATATTTAAAAATTATTTATATACACATATAGAAGCAAAAAACCCCAAATGAATATGGTGAAGATTTGGTAATTTCTTTAATGTATTCAAATCTAAAATTATAAACCAAACATTGTTTATGCATAAAATTATAGTGTGACAGTCATTTCATAACAACCTAATGTTGTACCTCAAGCTTCTACAAAAAGAAGAGCAAGACGAGGCTAAAGCCCACAGAAGGGAGGAAATTATAAAGATCAGAGCAGAAATTACTGCAATGGAGACTAAGAAAACAATACAAAGAAATAATGAATTGAAGAGTTGGTTCTTTGAAAGAATAAATAAAATTGATAAACCCTTAACCAACCTTATAAAAAAAAGGAAAGAAAAGACTCAAATTCATGCATTTAGGAATGAAAAGGGTGAAATCACTACAGATCTTGTGGAAATTCAGAAGATCATCAATATCTACCCCAAAAATCTTTACTCTCATAGGATGGAAAACACAGAAGAAATGTACAGATTCCTAGATACGTATGAATTACCAAAACTGAATCAAGAACATATAAAAATTTGGGCCGGTGAGATGGCTCAGCGGCTTAAGCGCCTGCCCGGCAAGCGCGAGGGCCCGAGTTCGACTCCCGGAACCCACATACGAAAAAGGGGCTGGTGATATCGCTCAGAGGCACGGGTGCCTGCTGGCGCGCGAGGTCCTGAGGTCGACCCCCCGGTACCCACAAAAAAAAAAAAAAAAAAAAGAACATATAAAAATTCTAAATAACCCAATATCAGTTAATGAGATTGAAAATGTAATTAAAAAATTACCAACAAAGAAAAGCCCAGGTCCTGATGGATTCACAGCAGAATTCTACAAGAAATTTAGAGAAGATTTAATGCCAATACTTCTCACACTCTTTAATGAAATTGAAAGGGAAGCAATACTCCCTAACTCATTCCTGGAGGCAAATATTACCCTGATACGAAAACCAGAGAAAGTCCCAACTAAAAAAGGGAACTACAGGTCAATCTCCCACATTAACATAGATTTCAATCATCCTCAATAAAATACTAGCAAACAGAATGCAGCAAGTCATCAAGAAGATTATATCATGACCAAGTGGGATTCATCCCAGGAATGCAGGGATGGTTTAACATACGTAAATCAATAAATGTAACATACCATATCAACAGAGCCAAAGACAAAAATCACATGGTCATCTCAATAGATGCAGGAAAAGCTTCTGCCAAAGTCCAACACTCATTCATGATAAAAAAACCCTACAGAAAATTGGAATAGATGGACTTTACCTCAATCTGATAAAAGCCATCTATGATAAACCAACAGCCAACATCATACTAAATGGACAAAAACTGAAAGCTTCCAATCTAAAATCAGGAACAAGACAAGGATGTCCACTACCACCACTCCTATTCAATATAGTTCCAGAAACATTAGCCAGAGCAATTAGATAAGAGAGAAATGGGGAGAGAAATGAGAGAGAAAAAGAATAAGGATAGGAAAGGAAGAAGTTAAATTATCATTATTCGCAGATGACATGATATTCTACCCCAAAAACTCCACCAAAAGACTTCTAGAATTAATAAGCAAATTCAGTAGTGTAGCTGGATACAAAGTTGACACTCAAATATCAATAGCATTCCTGTACACAAACAACAAATTCACTGAGAGAGAAATTAGGGAAACCGCACCCTTCACAATAGCATCCAAAAAAATGAAATACTTAGGAATCAATCTAACAAGGGAAGTAAACGATCTACACATTGAAAATTACAGTACTCTGAAAAAGGAGATCAAAGAGGATATTAGAAAATGGAAAGATACCCCTTGCTCATGGATAGGAAGAATCAACATTGTGAAAGTGGCCATACTCCCAAAACTGCTATACAGATTTAGTGCAATCCCAATCAAAACACTACTAGCATACCTCACAGATCTAGAGAAAACATTCCTAAAATTCATTTGGAAGCAGAAGTGACCTAGAGCAAAGGCAACCTTGGGCTACAAGGCAAGGCAGAAGGCATCACAATCCCTGACTTGAAATTATACTACAAAGCTACTGTGATAAAATCAGCATGGTACTGGCAAAAAAACAGACCTGAGGATCAGTGAACAGATCAGAAGATGCAGCCACAACTCCAAACACACTCCACAACCTTATCTTTGACAAAGGGGCCCAACATGTTCACTGGGAGAAAGCCTCTTTAATAAATGGTGCTGGAAAAACTGGCTTTCCATATCACTGAAGACTAAAACTAGACCCATGTCTATCTCCATGCACTAAACTAAAGTCAAAATGGATCAAAGATCTAAATATTAAAACAGAAACACTAAATCTACTGGAAGAGAAAGCAGGTAGAAATCTCAAAGACATAGGTGTAGGTAGAGAGTTTATGAACAAAACCCAAACTGCATGGGAAGTACTTCAAAGAACCAACAATTGGGATCTCATTTTATTAAAAATCTTTTGCACACCAAAAGAAATCACCAACAGAATGAAAAGAAAACCCACAGAGTGGGAAAAAAGTTTAGCCAACTATCCCTCAGATGAAGGACTAATATCTAGAACATATAAAGGACTGAAAAAAATCTGGACCCCCAAATTCAAAGACCCAATCCAAAATTGGGCATCTGAGATGAATACACACTTCTCAGATGAAGAAATACAAATGGCAAATAAATATATGAAAAAATGCTCAAAATCATTGGTCATTTGAGAAATGCAAATGAAAACAACACTGAGATTCCATCTCACTCCAGAAAGAATGGCTATCATCAAGAAATCAGCCAATAACAAACGCTGGGGCTGTGGGGAAAAAGAAACCCTTCTCCACTGTTGGTGGGAATGTAGACTGGTACAACCACTGTGGAAATCAGTGTGGAGATTCCTCAAAAAACTAGGATTGGAGGTCCCATTTGACCTAGCTATTCCCCTTCTAGGTATTTTCCCAGAAGAATTAAAAACATCATACCACAGCGATATATGTTCACCCATGTTTACAGCAGCACAATTTGTAATAGCTAAATCTTGGAAACAACCCAAATGCCCATCAACCGAAGAATGGATAAAAAAGATGTGGTACTTTTATACAGTGGAGTACTACTCAGCTATAAACGATAAACTTGACTTTTATAGGTAAATGGATGCAACTTGAGACCATACTCATAAGTGAAATAAATCAGACTCACATGTGTAAACATCATATTGTCTCCCTAGTGCAAGAAACTGAAAGAATAAGTAAGATCCAAAATATATAATAGATATTGTGAAAGGGGAAGAAACTGCTCAAAAGGAAAGAACAAATGGGATGGGGGAAAGGAGAAAAGAAGGAAGGGAAAAGAAAAGAAAAATATATATACATATACACATAAGATAGCTAAGATAATTACACTACTAATTTCTATTAGTTCATTGAAAAGAACGGTTTGTACTTACATTGTTTGATCAATTTTTTATGACTATATCCTGTAATCTGAGCAATTACTTTGAAAATAACATGTAATATACTAACCATTGTTAATCCCCTATTAGCTTGTTTTGAAATTCTGTATCATTGTTTTTATTGTTTTTTTCTCTTTAAAAAAATGCACATAGGTGCACACACACACACAAACACACACACACACTGGAATGAAAATGTAAACATCAAAATTTGGTAATAGAAAAAAGTGGTGATAAAACAATATTTTGCAGCCACAAAGATTTTTTAAACATAGTATGTCTCAGATCTGTAATACAATGTGAAAAAACTAGGAAAAATAACCCCAAAAATCTAGAAAATGAACAAATTAAAACCAGACAGAAGAAAATGGTCACAAAAAATGAAATTGAAAACAGTAAATAGACAAAACTCCATAAAACAAAGAGCTCTACCTGAGATAAGATTAACAAAAAACAAAAACAAAACCTGACAAACCACTTACAAAATTGACAGAGAAAAAACAAGAGAATGCAAATGACCGATATCAGTAATGAAATAGGAGATCAAAAGACATAACTCATATTTTACTACCTACTGTAGAAATCAAGAGAATAATAAAGGAATACCATTAGCAAGTCTATACACATAAAGGTATTAACTTATAAGAAATGGACCAATTGCTCAGAAAAATAACCAAAAATGCATGTAATATGAAATAGGTTATTTGAATAGTCCTACAACTACTAAGGTATTTGAATGTGTAACTTAAAAATTCCCCCCAAAAAAGAAATTTCTAAGCCCAGATGGGCTCACTGAAAATCCTAGCGAACATTTTTTAGAAACATTTATACATACATACCAATTCTACATTATCTATTAGGAGGGAATACTTCTAAGTTGATTTATGAAGATACTATTATTGTGACACAGATACCAAAGACAGTACTAAAATAAACAAAATAAAAACCCACAAATATTTCTCATATGAAAATAGACGCAAAAGATCCTTAACAAAATGCCCACAAAAGAACTAATAAATATATAGAGAATTATACACCATGACCAAAGGGTATTTATTGAAGTTATGCAAGACTAGTTCTGAAAAGCAATCAATGAAATTCACCGTACTAACAGGCTAAAAAAATACAATCACATGATCATACAATTAAAACAAACAAAAAACTTTTACAAAATTCAACAAATTAATGATAAGAATTCTCACAAAGGCAAACAGAAAAGGGAAACTCTTCAAATTGGTACAGAGTGTCTATAAAACAAAAACAAAAAACTTCAGCAAATACCATTCAATGGTAAAAAGACAAAATTATTTCCCATAAAAATTAGAAACAAAACAAAGCTACAACCTCCTACTACTCTTATTCAACAAAGTAATGGAAGGGTTAACCAGTGCAACAAGGCAGTAAGAAGAATAAAAGGAGCAAAGACTGGAAAAAAGGAAATAAACTGTCTCTTTCTACAGATGTCATGCTAAATCTAACACAGATAGGGGAGGAGACACCAAATCCAAAGTGTGAAATTCTACAGAAAACTGACCTAGACGTCTAAAAAATGCCAACATGGTGAAAGATTTAAAAAGGGAGAAAATGAATAATATTCTACATTGTAGGGAACTAGAAAGTCATGACAAAAGCAACGTATTATACTTAACTAGCTTTTGGGATGATGATGACGACAACAATGAAGATGATGACAATGGTGATAGGTCATAATTCTAAACATAAATCTTCCAGGAGAAAACATGGAAGAATTTCTTTGTAACTTTGGAGTGGGAAGAATTTCTTAGACTGGACAAAGAAAACCATGGCCATAGAAAAAAACTGATGCATTAAATCACCATAATTAAAAACTTTTGGTGGGCCGGTGAGATGGCTCGGCAGCGTAAGCGCCTGCCTGGCAAGCGCGAGGGCCCGAGTTCGACTCCCGGAACCCACATACGAAAAAAGGGCCGGTGATATCGCTCAGCGGCACGGGCGCCTGCTGGCGCATGAGGTCCTGAGGTTGACCCCCGGTACCCACAAAAAAACCAAACAAACAAAAAAAATTTTGGTTTCAAAAACATACCACTAAGAAAGTGAACAAGCAGGTCACAAACTGAGAGAAAAGATTCACAAATCATATATCTTGTAAGGGACTGACATCCAGAATATAAAAGAGGACCCCTAAAAGCCTAGAATGAAAATAAAAGAAAAAACTAAATAGCTCAATAAAAAAATAGAAAAAAAAATTTTTTTTTTGTGGCTACCAGGGGTCAAACTCAGGACCTCGTGCACCAGCAGGTGCCCGTACCACTGAGCGATATCACCGGCCCTTTTTTTGTATGTGGGTACCGGGAGTCAAACTCAGGACCTCGCGCTTGCCAGGCAGGCACTTATGCCACTGAGCTATCTCACCGGCTCCAGAAAAATTTTTTTTAAAAATAAGAAAAATACATGATCCAAATTTTTACAATAAGCTCTTAGTGGGATTGGAGGGGATTGGGGAATTGGAGGCAGTATCATTAGTCATAAGGAAAACAAAAATTAAAACTATAACTCAATATTACCACAAATCTGTTATTGTTTAGATCTAAAATGTCCCCCAAAAGTCTTATGTTCAGAAGTAGGACATTTGAAAGATGATTGGATCATGGGGGAACTATACCTATTTCCCAAATAAATAAGACCTAACCATAAAATAGTGTCTTGAAATCTATATATCAAAAATGCAAGCCCTCATCAATCTATCCTTGCCTTATCTGCCATCAATATTTTCTTGCTTGGTGGTTACTTGATAAAGCAAGTAATTAATCCACTAATGAGTTTATATCTGTACATGCTTTTAGGAGATGGGATCTAACTAGAGGAGGTGAGTCACTGGAGATTTGCCTTTGGAAAGTATAGCTCTCACTGTGGCTTTTTCTTTCTTTGCTTTCAGGCTGTCATGTGTTGAGGACCTTCCCTTCACTATGTCTTCCATCATGCCATTTCTGTCTTGGAACCAGTCAATCATGGACTGCAGCCTCTGAAACTATAAGCCAAATAAATCTCTCCTCTTTTAAGTTGCAGGTGTTAATTATTTGTTCAGCTACAAAACAGTTGACTAATAACACAACAAAATGGCAAAAATAAAAAGATTGGTAAGGTCAAATGTTACACAGGTTGTGGAGCAACTCAAATACTCAAACATTATTGGCAGTAGCAAAAAACAGTAATGGAAAATGAAAAAAGGACTAGGCACATATGTCAGTGTGAAAGCCCTGGGCTAATTCCCCAGTACTGCCCTTCCCCCAAAACCCCCAAATATACATTTACCTTACGAGCAAATAATTCCACTTGTATTTATTCATGAGAAATCAAACCATATTTTTAAAAAGACTTTTATAAGAATATTTATATTAATTTTATTCATGCTAGACCCTAGGAAGTCCAAGAATATCTTGTCTTATAATGGACAAGAGAAGTGCAAGAGAATAAGCAGGACTGAGAGAAAGGGCAGGGTCTGAATTTACCTTTTTTTATCAGGTGCCACTCTGGAGATAACTAGTCCACTCTGGCAATAGCAGCGTTAATCTCCTCAAAACCTTATTACCTCTAAATACTGCCCCAAAGGCAGTTCAATTTCAATATAATTTTTGAAGGAGATATTCAAACCACAGCACTCATATAAGGGAAATACTAATCAACAATAAAAAGTAACGATATATGCCACAACATGGATTGATTTCAAGCTGGGCATGATGATGCAGACTTGTAATTCCAGCACTCTGAGAGGCTAAAGCAAGAGGATCATAAGTTTGAGCCTAGCCTGGAAAACTTAGTGACTTAGCAAGACCTTGTCTCAAAATTAAAAAAAAAAAAAAAAAAAAAAATTAAAGGGGCTAGGGATGTAGCTCAGTGCAAAGGCCGTGGGTTCAATCTCCAGTACCACAAAAATAAGAAGAAAAGGGAGAGGAAGAGGAGGAGGAGAAGGAGGAGGGAGAGGAGGAGGAAGAGCCACCAGCAGCTTCTCTGTGAGAAAAGTCTTGGTACCCAGAGAGCACATACTGTATATGAAATGCTAGAAAAGGTAAAAGTAATCAAAGTAAAAGATTATACCTATGGTTGCCTCTGGAGGTAGGGGCAGGGACTTGGAAAAGGCACGAAATAAACTTTCTGGGGATATCATAATATTACTTACAATGGAAAGGAGTTACGTAGATGAAGACATTTGTCAAAACTCACTAAATTGAGTGCTTTTTTGTAATTCTCATTTTGTAAAATTTACTCTAAAAAAAGAACCTTAGCCACTTACCAGTGCGATTATTTAAATACAGGGTGACTAAAAATTGCATATTTTTCATTAATTTTTATAAGATAATATAATAAGAAAGATTAAAATGACAATTTTATCAAATTTATTCAATACTAGAATCAACTGATTGAAACGACACTTTCCTGAGTGACTCCGGGGATAGTCAGTACATAAACAAACATGATGCCCAAATGATTTTCAGGGTATATTAAGTGGTTAAATAAATAGATGTGCATGCTTATCTTAAATGTTTAGAGCTTTAACGTACTGATGTCTGCAACTTAATTAAAAATCTCTGAAATATTAAACTGAACTGATGGATAGAGGGGAGGACATATGGACAGATACATGAAGAAGCAATTATAGCACATTAGTTGTAGAATTCAAGTGGTAGGTGTATAGACATTCACTGTATAATTTCTCGACTTTGAAGATTTAACTATTTTCATAAGAAAAATGACAGAATAAAATTAATAGGAGAAATGATAAAACCAGCTCTAAGGGCATTGCCAGGCCACGTGGAGAGATCTAAATTTGAAATGTGTATTGGAAAATAGGATTTTTACATTCTGTGAATGTGGTCAATGCAGTGTGGTCCTTGTTCTTAGGATTTCTGCACTGGAATATTTAGGGGTAATATGATAATTGGAAATAGTTTTACACATGGTTCTGCATGCCAAAAAGAAAAGGGGAGGGGAGGTGAGGACAAAAAACCTTCTGTGTCTGTGCACATGTTTATCTAAAAGGAGAGTGGAGGGGTTGGGGGGGACATGCCAAAATATATCAAACTGTTAACAACTGGTGGATCCAGATGAAAAGAATATACGAATTAAAAGTATTCTTTTAATATTTTTTCTGTAGATTTGAAATTTTTCAATTAATTTCTGATCTAAAAGTATATAAAATAAAGGATTTTTTAGCAGTATTAGTAAATACAGGTTGGGCAATTTAACATAAATAAACAAATGGTGGTATAGTCATATAAGACAGTATTACACTACAGAGAACATAAATCAATTTGGCAATAAAAGGTTGAGTGAAAGGAGCCAGACACAAAAACATACATTATATGTGTCTATTTAGATAACATTTAAAATAAGAAGAGCAAATTTACTATGTTTGAAGTCCAGATAGCAATTCCACTTGGCAAGAAGGCAGACTGGGAGGAAGATAAAATGGAAATTGAAGCTTATGTTCTCTTTCGTGATCTAAGTGCTAGTTGTAAAGTGTGATTATGAAAATTCCTTGAACAAAATATCATAATTTGCATATATTTATAGACTGTTGTAATTCAATATGTTTATTCTTTTGGCAAACTGTTGCTTTTAAGATCACTGAAGTGTGTATGCATGCATTAAAAATAAAACTTTAAAAAATCTCTGGTGCTCAGCTTCTTAGAAGAGTAAAATGATAGAAAAACATTTATATCTTTTATGAAACCACAATTGAATATATTACCATGTCTTGCTAAGAGTTCATTGTGAATATTCAGAGATAATTCTGGTATTCAATTGTGGTAAAGTGTGCTGGTTGCTTGAGACATTAACTATTTCCAATGTGCATGTGTGAGTTTTACTTTGCTTCTAACTTGTGTAAGTTACTAGGTCATAACTTCTAATAAATGAACAAGAAGTCCTGTGTACTGTCAGTTCCTATGGAATTAGGAACCAGTCCCTCAGCCTGCTGAAAACCAAACAAACAAACAGACTTTTTTTTTTTTTTTGGTATCAGGAATTGAACTCATAACCTTGCGCTTGCCAGGCAGGTGCTGTGCCACTGAGCTATATCCCCGGCCCAAACAAACTGACTTCTAAGATCATTCAAACAATCAAAACCTTTCAAGTTTAGCAGGAATTCATACTCCCTCCCTTCTAGTAGACAAATCCCACAGATAACTGCAGGAAAAAAGGTTACCAGAAGATTGACTATGAAGATATCCAAAAATTTGTATAGGGTATTCTGAAAGCTGTAAGAGCTATATTCACTCTAATCAATTTAATTAGCTGTAACAAAGAACAATGCTACCCAACCAGAGTGCATCAGAAACACTGAAAGAAAGAAAGAAAGAAAGAAAGAAAGAAAGAAAGAAAGAAAGAAAGAAAGAAAGAAAGAAAGAAAGAAAGGCACCAGAAGTACTATCTACAGATCCTGGTTTAGTAATTATGAGCTAAGGTTTGGAGATAATAATCCAAACCTGATATAATCAGGTTTAAATATCACTGGTATAGTGGATAGAAGAGAAAATTAAAATCTGCATTGCCTGACTACAGCCTTTTTTTCTTTTATTATCAATTTCTCATGTATGAGCATGAATATCCTAATATTTCTGAGCTTCAGATTCATTATCTATGACACAACGGGGATAACAGTTATCTGTGCTATGTAATGCTCAGGTTTGCTGAAAGAGTAAATGAGATGATACACGTTAAAGCACTTTGAGATATGTGATATACTATATGCTATGGTATGAATATTTTATGTTGAGTGGAATAGTTAACTTTTATCTAATTTCATGAAGGTAATCAGAAAAAACACTAATGTGGGCAGAACAAGACCTGTCTGAGAAAGCATCACCAGCATCTAAAAATGTATACCAAATCACTAGTTTACACTGTAATTTACTCAGAAAAAAACCTGAGAATGTTATCTGCAGCGTACAAATTGCTTAAATTTTAAAAAACTTGTAATTACTCCTTCTCAAAGTCAAGTTTAGCCAAGGCTCACAGCAATTTTACAAGACTAATCACAAATCCAAATAATTAAACAGGGAAATCCAAATTTCCCTGTCCCTGTCCAAAGTATAGACAGTTTTAGAAGTAGACACCAACGAATATACAAGACAGCAAATAAATGATTAATAAAAAGTAATGTAAAGCCCCAAAGAATGAAACCATCATTTATAGATTTCATCTGTTTACTGAAATTGTACGTTGCTTCCTATCTACCTGGTTGACACAAGATATAAAGCTCAAGAAAGGTAGACATACTCAATATTATTAAACTGATAAAAGATAGGAAATCAACTATCTTTATTATTGTTATAGTTTATATCGAGAATGACCTCCAAAGGCCTCATGTGCTCATATTTGGAGCTTCTGGAAGAACTGGACCATGAAGCACTTCAGCTGACTTGACTCCTTGTTAGAGGAAGTGGTCATGGTCAGGAGGCAGGTCACTGGGGTAGGGGGCTTGACCTGGAAGGGCATACCTTCTCCTCAGCTCCTTTCTTCATTTCTCTGCTTCCTGACCACCATAATGTGAGCAGTTTTGCTCTGCCAACCTTACACCATACCATCCTACCTTGGAGCTGGCCAACTATAGGCTAAAATGAAAGCCAAAATAAACTTCTCCTTTAAATTGTGCATGTCAGGTATTTTGTCTCAGTGATGATAAAGTGACAAAGACAATTATATAACCACAAAAAAGTAAAAAAAGAGTAAAAGCACTGATTACTCAAATAGAACCATCGATAAGGTGCAGAAACAGTACATAAATTTTTTATACAACAAAATTCCCCTCATGCTTTCTTCCAGTTACTACAAAGAGGAGGAGCTATTATCTGACTTCTATACATTAATTTTGTCTGTTTCTGAACTTCATATAAATGAACCACACCATAGGCATTCTTTTTTATCTGATGCCTGTTGTTAAATATGATGTTTATGAGACTTATCTATGTTTTCAAGCTTAATTGTATGTTCATTCTCATTGTATAGTATACTGTGGTATGAACTATGATTTAAGTAGAGCCATGTCTATAAGTAGACGTTTGAACTTTTGTCCACTTTAGCTATTACAAATAGTACTGCTACAAACATTACTATACATGTGTTTTGGTGAATATAAGCAAACGCTTCTGTTAGATATATATCTACAGGCAAAATTGCTGGGTCATAGGAAATTTCTGTGTCTAGGCTTACCAAACACTGCTAGCTTCCCAAAGTTGTGGTACCAATTTGTGTATGAGGTATCTTATTATATAACTTCCTTCCAAACACTTAGAAATAGAATCTTTTTTTTTTTCAGCCACTATGTTGGATGCTTAGAGAAATTAATGCTGTGATTTTAAACTGCATTTCCTTAATTTTTTGTGCTACGTGCCTTCTCACTTTCATATTGACTGTGTACTATTTATAAAGAGCTTTTTTTTGAGGGGGAGGATTAATGGGAATATATCTTTTACTGTAATAATATTTTAAACATTAACCATGTATGTTGATCATTCCTTGTATAGTACAGCAGCAGCAGTTTTCCTTTAGGTGTTTCCAATGCATATCTTTTTCCATATTCCCTTGGTCTTCATATTTACAATGTGACTATTCAATGCAGCATATAATTGGATTTGCTTTTGTTCTATACAGTCTGACAAGCTTAGTGATTCAAATGGAATATTAATTCATTTATATTTATGTAATTACCAACATGATTAGGACAAAACAAAGAATAAACCTTATGATCAATATAACTGAGACCTACAATATTTCCCCAAAATAAACTGCTGCAGAACGGTGGCATGTATATTTTATTTGCTTCTCTCATTGTTCTAGGCAGACATGCAAATTTGTTACCATCTACTCAATTCTACTCATAAGCAAAGTCTCGTTGTGTACCTATTTACATCATCAAATACTTACTTAAAGGCCTATATTAAATCCAACATAATATTCCAGGTCAAATTTAGTCTCTGAATAATCTCTGCCCTAAACACAAAAACTAGTAGCACTTTTGACATTTTACAGTACAAGGCACTGGAATACTTTAAAAATTCTAGGCCTGGTGAGATAGCTCAGCGGCGTAAGCACCTGCCTGGCAAGCGCAAGGGCCCGAGTTCGAATCCCGGAACACACATACGAAAAAAAAGAGCCGGTGATATCGCTCAGCAGCATAGGCGCCTGCTGGCGCGCGAGGTCCTGAGGTCGACCCCCGGTACCCACAAAAAAAAAAAAAAAATCTAAAGGACAAAAATAATTTTTAAAAACATGCCACTTTACATTCATTTTTAATATGACCAGGAAAATAACTACTATAAATCCCTTGAAAAACCATTTCTTGTGCCACAGAAGATTATTACACATACACATCAATTCAGGAATAAGCAAAACAGTGTGATCCATTATACATAGGTATTTAATTTTTATCACCAATGTCTTACTCCAGTCCATGTCATTCCTGGTATTTCATTAAATTCCTACATTTAATCTTTTCTTCTAAAGAACCCTCACCCAGCCACCAATAAAGACAGAGAGTTATCTTTCTAAACACAAATACAATCAGTCCTATGTACTCTTATATCTAAAATCTCCAATGGCAAAATTTGGTTTTAGATAAAATTATATATGTATGTGTGTGTGTGGCATGTGTTTGCATGTGTGTAAACATGCATGTGGTTAAATAAAGTTTATGTAAAATATAGAGAACATATATTTATATATACATATATATGTATGTGTTTACATATATCTCCCAGCTATTCTCTTTCTTGCATCATCTATTTGCCAAACTTCAATATATTTTTCAAAGTTCTGCTTAAACTTCCATATGCCAGAAAAACAATAATCATTACTATTTACCAGCTGGGTCAGACAAACCATGTAATCTTTTTTTCAAGTCATTTTGTAAATAATTTAAGGAAGCAAAACTAAAGAGATAGGGAGACCTTCTTAGAAACTTTTGGCTTTGAATGTACATATATCTACTGTCCTCTAAATGCAACTAATTGCTCATCACCTGTCATATATGAACTTCAAAAATATTCATTTTATAAATATTGATTGAAAAAGTCAAATACATCCCTAATTAGATCTAATTTATTCTTACTTCTCATTCTTCTTGAGTTTGTATCATGAAAATGTAATATACTTGAAGAATTTTTTGAAATCTTCATAGCTCATAATTTTGTTGAAGAGAGAATGGTCTTTTTTATATTACACCACTTGCAGTGAAATTTTTCACTTCTGTATCATCTATTTCCTTCTAATCTCCTTTGTATATAGACTTACCTTCAGTATTTGTCCACCTAGTAACACTATCAAATAAACCTGAGCAAAATAAAAGATTAAAGAATATGTCATATACCCTTTTAACAAAATGGAATGGTCCAAATTCTTCCTGCAAAATACTGTATGATCAAGTCTTTTCTATTGAATGACTATGGGATGAGAATATTTTTATTTATTTTTTTGTGGAAGGGGGGTGGTGGTGTTCCAGATATTGAACCCAGAATCTTTACACTGAACCACACCTCCAGCCCCCTTTTGTAACTCTTTTTTTATTTTGAGAGAGTGCCTTTCTAAAAAACTTGCAATCCTCCTACCTCAAACTCCCAGAGTACTAGGATTATAAGCCATTTGTTCTTCGGTCTCAGAAATACATTGTTTAGTTACTGATTGATAAAATTCATCTAGGATATTGAGTCTAACAATTTCCTTGTGAGATAAATTTTAACATGGGTACTAGTCTAGAGTTTTGCAGCATTTATGCATTCATCTTCTGACTTGGCTATTAAACGTTAAGGTCTTATCAATATTCTTATTTGTGGTATTATGGAAAAGAAAAAAGTTCTGAAAAATAAAAAAGAGCAGAAAAGAAGAACTTCAGGCCAGACACAATAGCATATACTTGTAGTTCCAACTACTCATACACTAATTATATCTGTATCTGTATCTATATCTATATCTGAATTTTCAATTGTGTTCAATGAAAGTAAAAAGCAGACTACACAGATAGGGTTCTTTGGTCTTTTATACCTTCTTGAAAGAAGATGTAATTTTCGGTGATTTCGGTAACTTGATAACAAAACTACATACTATAAAATGATAAAACTGACTATTCAAGTACTATATCAACTTTCTAAATGTTTTCATCATTATTCCATTTTCCCATTATTTTGATCTTTAAGAATAGTTGAATATAGCTGATGAGCAATGATGAAATAATTCTAAGATTAAATTAGAGAGTTTTTCAAAATAGAAGAAAATAAGAACAATATGATATGAAAATATATCCTACATTTATAAAAGAGCCCAATAAATCTGTATTGTTATTGCAAAATTGGAAAGATTTTATGTTTAAAAAGATGAAATTTTCACTTTGTTCTTTTGAAGACCTCTAAAAGAGAATAAAAGTCATAAAGTATCAATCCTTACAAATTCTTAGAATTGCTCAAAATGTAAACTCAAAACTAAAACAGAGTCCAGTGAACCCTGGCGTTACACTGTGGGTAAAAGGCCACTAACATTCTATGGTTTCCCTGGAGTACTTTAAAAAAATTAACCCCAAACTTTTGTTTTCCCATTGTATTTGATGTATACTTTCCCATTGTATTTGATGTCCTAGCCACTAGAATATTAAACAAGTTCTTTTTTTTTTTTTTTTTTTTGTGGGTACCAGGGGTCGAACTCAGGACCTCACACGCCAGCAGGCGCCCGTGCCACTGAGCAATATCACTGGCCCTTTTTTCGTATGTGGGTATCGGCAGTCAAACTCAGGACCTCGCGCTTGCCGGGCAGGCGCTTATGCCGCTGAGCCATCTCACCGGCCCAACAGGTTCATTTTTGATTCTCCAGCTATACTACATTTTTAGAACATAGGAAAATTCCTTAAACATGATAGCTCTTTAAGTATATGCCAAACTAGTACACAACCATCTATTAAAGGAACTCATTAAACTTCCTGAAATTCTAAGAATGATGAGTTCTCCAGTATGAATTGGATTTAATATAAAAAGTACAGTGTATCTACAGTCAAGCTCACTGCTTATCTACATCTTACTTTTTATTATTCTAAAGTTATATTTTCTGCTGAGACAAAATTTTGATTTTATTTTCCTAAGGAAAGAATTTAGCTCCCTGAACTTATTAATGTTGCATGTTTGTTATAGTATAGTGGAAAGATATGACAATGTGGAAAGATATATTTGCAATTTAAAACTCTTAATTATATAATATTAAGAACTTTGTACTTTATCTTAAGTGCACAAGGACATTGCTAGAAAGTTTTAAGCATGTCCATATATAACATTAATTATAAGTCAGGTGATACTCTATATTCTAAAAGCCAAAATCTTCATGTAAATACCCAATAAGGTTTGGGAAGCTAAATCAACTGTTTTTGTAATTACATTAATCCTTTCATATCATAGAGCAGTGATGGTGAACATTTTAGAGCTTTCAATGATACAAATGGCCTGCTATGGCATGTGCACCATAAGTTTGCCACCACTGTCATAAGGTATAGCTACATGGGAAGTGGAAGAATTCAATCTGCTCTACATTTTCTTCTTTCTTTTCTTTCCTTCCTTTTTTCTTTCCTACCCAGGTAGAATGGAAAATCCAAAGATTCTAAAAATCATGGGAGGCTTCTTCCTAGTACCTAAAATAAAAGCAGATAAGCAGCCACCTGCCCATATAACCCACATGAGCCAATAATAAGCTCAATATTGTACTTAATATTCATTAAAGTAAATTCTAATGGAGCTTTGCAATTCATGAAACAATTAATGAATATTCAGGGAGTGATATATAGTATAAGGAGAATTCATCAATTAGGAAGTATATTTAAAAATAAAATATGAATATAGAATAAGTCTTTGAAAAGACCTAAAATCAAGTTTTTCTTAAGAATATATATAAATAGCATGAAAATTCACATGAATTTTATCTTTCTTTATTATATGCCTAAAAGATAAAAGCTATCAAATTTTCAATATCAAAGAATTAGGGATATAATTGTGCCTTATTCTATTCTTTTTTTCATTGATAAGATAATGGAAGAAAACTGTGTTTTTTAATTGGTGGGTATAAGAATTACATGGTGACTGCTAATAATATGTCAACTAGAATAGATTCAGAAAAGCCTAGCACAGTGATGGTGAAGGTTTTTGGTTTATTTTTTTGTTAGTTTGTTTTTTGAGACAGGGTCTCACTATGTAGTCCAGCCATACATAGGTCCAGCTGGCCTCTAATTCACAGCAATCATCCTGCTTCAGCCTCCCAAGTGCTGGGATTATGGGTATGTGCCACCACACCCTGTGATCATGAAACTTTTAGAGCTTTCAATTATAACAAACAGGACACTGCCACACGTGTGCCATAGGTTCGCCACCACTGGTAGCAGATCAGTAAAGCACATTTCTGGGTGTGTCTGTGGAAGACTGACATATAGGCCAGCAAACTGAGGTAGGAAGACCTATCCTGGATATGGGTGGCACCAGCCAATAGGCTTGTAACCCTGATAGAATAAAAAAGGGAAGGAAAGAAGTGAAGTGTGCTCATTTCTGAGGAGCTCCAGCATTCATCATTGCTTTTGGACACCAGTCTCCAGTTTCTTCAGCCATCCAAAGCAGACTTGCATCAGTAACTCTACAGTAAGCTTCCAGGCCTTCAGCCTTGGACTGCTGCTGCATCTTTGATCCTTCTTGTTGCTTCTATCTTCTTGGGGTGATCAACTACTGAATCCTCTAGTTTTCTACTATGTAGACAGCCATTGTGGATTCTCTCACCTCTGATCCTGTAAGTTTACCTAATAAACTCCCTTGAATAATAATAATAATAATAATATATATATATATATATATAATATATATTATATATATATCCTCTAGAGAACCCTAATGACTACCGCTTTTGGTACCAAAAGTAGTTCCAGAGAAACAATTATAATGGTGCATTTCTCTAATTAGTATAATGGTTTCTAGAGTTAGCTCTCTAATTTAATGAGACCTAAAGTTGCCATGATCTCTGTTTCTGAAAACAGATGGTACTGATAGTCCATGGTGTGAACTGTTTAAAGTCATGTTCAACATAGGTCCATTTCATTATCCATTTGTGGGATGGTAATAAATTTAGTGACTATAAATAATGCTTTTGAAGACTTTTGGAAAAATAAGAAATATAATGATGTTGGCTGGCTGCTCTTAGCATCTCTGGACAAATTATTAAAAAAAAAAAAGCTCTGGACATATAAATAATCTAAAGGCTTCTATGGGTGCCGAAAAAGTAATAAAGAAAAATAATGACCTCAAAGATTCAAATTCAAGACTGTTTATGCTCCAGACACACATAAACAAAAGCTTCTAAGTATGCCCTAAAGGAGAATCTTCTCTCCTTTAGCCATAGACTGAAAGTACCAAAAACCAAACACAACTTCTCATAATGTAGTTGGCTGCATTACAGTGCAAGTTTAACCCTGAGACTTGAAGGGTATCTGCAGTTAAAATGAGAGCACTGATCAGAAAAGAATGAGATCCTACAAATTGGAATGGAAATGTGTGAGGGGAGCTGGGGATATTGCACTAATAAATTCTGATTAGTTTATTAGGCCAGAGAAAGAGGTTTCCCCACTGTTAGTGGCAGAGGCACCCCTACCCTCATCCCCTGTGGTCTTGGCCTCTCCACTAATACCTAAGGAAGCTATTTCTGTGTTGCCAGTGGAAACAGTAATGACCTTCCCTGATGCAGTTACCAAACAAAACAATGTTGATGCGCCTCAGGACCCCTCTCATCACCTAGTTTTGCTTCTAGGCCTACAACAACCAACTAAAATTCAAGGCCCTTCTATTTCAGTGAAATTTCTGGGAGTCCAGTGGTATGGGACTTGCAGGACATCCCTTCTAATGTGAAGAATAAGTTGTTGCATCTGGCCCCTCCTACAACCAAGAAAGAAGCACAATGCCTAGTGGATCTATTTGAATTTTGGAGGCAATACATTCCTCACCTGGGTGCATTACTCCAGCCTATTTACCCAGTAACTCGGAAAGGTGCTAGTTTTGAATGGAGGCCAGAACAAGAGATGGCTCTGCAACATGTCCAGCTGCTCTAACTCTTGGGCTATAAGATCTGTAGATCCAATGCTACTTGAGGTGTCAGTGGCAGACAGCAATGATGTTTGGAGCTTCTGGCAGGGCCTCATAAGTGAATCAGAGGCCCTTAGGATATTGGAACAAGGCTCTGCTATCATCTGCAGACAACTACTCTCCCTTTGAAAAACAGCTCCTGGCCTGCTACTGGGGCTTAGTGGAAACTGAACACTTGACCACTGGACACCTAGTTACCAGGCAATGTGACCTGCCCACTATAAAATGGGTACTATCTGACCCAATGAGTCATAAAGTTGGACATACACAGCAACAATGCATCATCAAATGGAAACTGTACATACGTGATAAGGCCCAAGGATGATAGGAAGATTCATGTAAGTTACATGAAAAAGTGCTCAAAATGATCATGGTTGGTATTTCTGCTATACTGCTCTTCTGTCTGCTAGCATGGAATCTTGGGGTGTACCCTATGATCAACTGAGAGAGGACAAGAAGACTAGGGCCTAGTTTATAGATGGTTCAGTATGTTACACAGGCACCACCCAAAAGTGGACAGCTATAGCACTACAACCCCTTTACAGGACATATTCGCAGTGGGCAGAACTTCATGCAGTGCACCTGATTGTACACTTTGCTTGCAAAAGAAAATGGCCAAATGTGTGGCTATATACCAATACAAGGGTTGTAGCCAATGGTCTGGCCAAATAATCAGGATAATGACTGGGAAATTGGTGACAAAGACACTTGGGGAAGAGGTATGTGAATAGACCTCTCCATATGGGTGAAGAATGTAAAATTATTTGTGTCCCATGTAAATGCTCACCAAAAGGTGACCTCAGCAGAAGTGAACTTTAATAATCAAGTAGATAGGAGGATCTGTTCTGTAAATCAGCCAACCTCTTTCCTCAACCACCCATCATTACCCAATAGGCTTATGAACAAAGTGGCCATGTGGCAGGGATGGAAGTCATGCATGGGCTCAGCAACATGGCTTCCATTCACCAAGGCTGGTGTGGCTGCTGCCACTACTGAGTGACCAATATGCCAGCATCAGAGACCAACACTGAGTCCCTGATAGGGCAACATTCCCTGCTGCAACCTGGATGTAGGCTGATTACATAGGACCACTTCTATCAAGGTAAGGGCAATAGTTCGTCTTTATGGGAATAGACACTTATTCTAGGTGTGTACTTGTCTTCCTTGCATGTAATGCTTCTATCATCTACCACAGTATTCCACACAGCATTGCTTCTGACCAAGAAACACACTTCGTGGCCAAAGAAGTGCATCAACAGGCTCATACTCATGCAATTCATTGGTCTTAACATATTTCTCACCATCCAGAAGCAACTGGAGGGGTAGAACAGATGCATTTCAGTGCCAGCTAAGTGGCAATACATTGCAAGGCTCTCCAGAGGGCTATATATTCTCTGAATCAGCATCCAATATATGACACTTTCTCCTATAGCCAGGACTTATGGGTTCGAAAATCAAGGCGTAGAAATGGGAATGGTTACTACTCACCAATACTCCTTGTAACTTGCTAACAGAATTTTTTACTTCCTATTCCCACGACCTTATGCTCTGCTGGCCTAGAAGTCTTAGTTCCAGCAAGGGGAACACTTTTATCAGACAGCACAACAGTGATTCCCTTGAATTGGAAGCTAAGACTTCCTACTTGTCATTTTGGGCTCCTTGTGCCTCTGAGTCAACAGCTAAAAAAGGAAGTTACACTGTTGGTAGGAGGGATTGATCCAGACTACTGAAGGGAAATTGGACTGTTACTATTCCATGATGCAGGTAAGGAAGAATATATAGAGAGTACAAGAAATCCCTTTGCGTGTCTCCTACTATTACCACACTCTGTTATTAGGGTCAATGGGAAACTACAACAATTCAGTCCAGGCAGGATGACAAATGGCCCAGAACTTTCAGTAATGAAGGTTTAGTCAAGCTGCCAAGTAAAGAACCAAGATCTGCTGAGGTACTTGCTGAAGGCCAAAGGAATACAGAATGACAAACAGTTATAAATACAAGATAGTTATAAATACAAGCTACAACCATGTTACCAGTTACATTTACTTGTAATTTCCATGAGTATTCACTATTTTGTTAATAACATCCTTGTGCACATATACATGTTATACAGATATCTTTGTTTTCTTTGTATAACGCTGATTGACTCAGTATCAATACTTAAGTATTGTTAAATCTGCATTATAATATTTAATAGAGTGTCAAGGGAAGACTAAGCATCAGCCAAAGTAAAATTCTGTCTTCTCTTCGAGAGGGTATTAGTGTGTTTCCATTTATACCCAGGGAAGTTGTATTGTGTTAGGCATAATTATGAACTTGCTACTGTATTTGGAAATCAAATATGTTTGAAGGAGCTATGAAAGTCTGTCTTCTGTCCAAAAAAACAATAGCATAGGTATTATCACACAAGATCACTCAGAAGGCCAGCTCAAGAATGGTATACAAATGAACTCATCGGTTAAATTTGAATTTCCCATTGTACTGGCCTTAGATAAATTTCCCTAAGTTTAACAATGGAATTAAAGACATTTCAAAGTAAGTTTTAAAATTTTACAGGGGAATTCAAATTAAGTAAATTGTATTTCTAAAAATGCCCACAATATTAGCTCTCATCCCACATGTGATTTTTTTCAGTCAGTATGATTTTCTCATGCCTACATTTTGTTGTGGTCCCTATTTTTCTATCTCTTAAATCTGGACTGGCTCTTTAACCTCTTTTAACTGACAGAATGTGGCAATGTAACATCTGAGGATTAGTCTTAAGAGAACTGGAGTTACCAATTGGTTACTTCAAATGGTTTTATTTAATATACAGCTGCCATGCCATAAGACGGCCCAAACTGCCATGTTAAGACGACAATGTTTAAGAGAACACATGCATATGGCCAATAATGTCAACTGTAGAAGACCAGTCTGGAACTTTCAGTCATCTCAACAGAAACCACATGAAAAATGGATACAAAGCACCCAGTCAATCTACAGAATTATTAGAAATAATCAATCATTATTGTTTTAAGTCACTCAATGCTCAGGAAATATAGCAGAAACAAACTACATATCCAATACTAGATAATGAACCTATCAGGATCTGTAATAATCATGGTAATTCAGCAGCAACAAAGAGGGTCATACAACAGAGCTTAAGAAATCCTCTTAATATTTAATTAGAAAACAGCTATCTTGTTTAGAAAAGTAGTACTAGCTTCATTTTCCTCTGCCATAATTTGGCAGGTGAAGAGAATAGGATTCAAAGTGTCAAAGCTCAAGCAGAGAAGGCCATCCACCAGAAAAGGACCTTAATACTACCAACACTAAATTATGAACAAATAGAATATCTGAATAGACCAATAATGAGCAATGAGATTAAATCAGAAAAAGTCTGCCATCAAAGACAAACCAAGGACTAGAGTTCACTGCTTAATTCTAACAAACATTTAAAGAAGAACTAATATTAATTCTTCTCAAACTATTGCAAAAAAAAAATTGTGAGGAGTAGAAACAGTTCCAGTCTCATTCCACAAGGCCAACATTACCCTCATACCAAAACCAGACAAGGACACAACAAAAAAGGAAAACTACAGACCAATAACCCTTATGGACAGAGATGAAAAAATCCTCAACATTAAATACTAGTAAAACAAATCCAATAAAAATCATTCACCATGACCAAGCAGAATTCATCCCAGGGATGTAAGGAGAGTCCAACATAAGTAAAGCAGTGAGTATGATACATCTCATTAACAGAATGAATAATGTAAATACAGAAAAAACATTTGACAAAATTTAACATCCCTTTATGATAACCTCCCAACAAATTAAGTATAGAAGCAATGTGCTTCAACACAATAAAGGTAATGCATTACAAACCCAGAGCTATCCTCATAGTAAATGGAGAAAAGTTGAAATCTTTTCTACTAAGATCTGTAAGAAGACAAAGATGCCCACTTTTGCAACTTCTATTCAACATAGTACTGAAAATCCTAGCAAGGGCAATTAGACAGGAGAATGAAATAAAGGTTATCCAGATTGGAAAGAGTCAAATAAGTCTTTGCAGATAACATGATCTTACATATAAAAATATAAAAATCCCATCCAAAAAGTATTAGAATTAACCAGTGAATTCACACAAAAATGCAAGATCAAAAACATTATACAAATATCAATAGCATTTCTATAACTTACAAGGAACTACCTGAAAAAGAAAACAATCTTATTTATAAAAAATATACAAGAATAAATTTATCCAAGGAGATAAAGATATCTGTACCAACTGATTTTCAACAAAAGTGCCAAAAACATACCATGAAGAAAGGACAGCCTCTTTAATAAATTATACAGAAAACTCGATATCCATATGCAGAAGACTGAAATTAAATAGCACTTCTCATGCTATACAAAATCACCTAAAAATTTAGAGCATTAAATATAAGATCTACAACTGTGGGAGTACTAGGAGACACCACTGAGGATATATTCCTTACACTGGTCTGGGGCACTGCTTTTGTGGATATAATCTTAAAAGAATGGGCAACAAACCAAAAATAGACAAATGGAATTATATCAAACCAAAAGTTTCTGGAAAGCAAATTAAATAATCAGCAGAGTGAAAAAGATAACTTATAGGATAATATTTGTAAACTTTCTGCTAAGGAGTAAATATCCAAACTAAGTAAAGCAAGAATTTAATAGCAAAAAATAATACAATTAATAAACAGGCAAAAGATGTGAACAGACATTTCTCAAAAGAAGATATACAAATAATTAACTAGAAGGGATGAAAAAAGAAAAAAAATTACCAATATACAAAAAAATCCCTCAACATCACTAATCATCAAGAAAACACAAAACCAGAATGAGATATTATCACACACATGCTAGAATGGCTATTATCAAAAAGACTGAAGGTAAATGTTGAAAGGATGTGGAGAAAAGGAAACCCTTATATACTCCATTGTTGAGAATCTAAATTAATACAGCCATCATGGAAAACTGCATGGAGGTTTCTGAAAAAAAATAAAAATAAAAATAGAAATACTATGTGATCCAGCAATCCTACTACTAAGATTAAGAATTTTTCCTAATAAAGGAAACACACACACACACACACACACACACACATACTATTCAGCCAGAAAAAAACCAAAATTTTGTCATTTGCAAAAACACAGATAAACCTGGAGGACATTATGCTAAGTGAAATAAGCTAGGCACAGAAAGACAAATATCACAGTTATTCATATTGTAGAATCATAACATCTACACATATACTTCAAATCATGTTGTATACAACAAATACATAGAATTTATGTCCATATTTTTAAAGTTTCAAAAATAATTTTTAAAATTCCTTAGAAAGTTCCATTTCCATATAAGATATAGTCACAAGAGAATGTCACTGTCATCCTAAAATCAAGAACATACTGAATAAACAAAAAATATTTAAAAAAAGAAAAACTATCCCAAAGCTAAAAGGCAAAGAAACCTACATGAACTAAAACCCAGAACATGACAGAAGAGCTACTTAGTAATGAAGGAAGTAGCCAGAATGGGGTAAGAACAAACCAGAAAAATTTTTAATGAATATTTAAAGGGCAAGTGTCAAATATCATGATAATTAGAATGCATATAATCCTAGCAACAAAGAAAGTCTGCACTCATTAGCCAACTCTTTCCTTTTGGCTGTCACCCTGAGAGTGTACCATGCAGCTGGTCTGGGGCTTCTGTTAGGGGAAAGAAAGGAGTATCATGCTTAGAAATAGTCTGCATAAAATCCTGAATTTTAAAAATAGGTCTATGCAATCTCCTACCCACTAGCAAGGAAGCAGTCAAGTGAAAACTCCTTTCTGAAGATGGTCACATTCACCAAGATATGTGCACCAGAAGGATGAGAGAGTCAGAAAGCTTTCTGACTTGCTATTTAAAGAAGCTAGTCCAGTGCTTGACAAACTAGATGCTATATATGGTACACAATATAGAACCTCCATTAAATACTCTCACAATTAGCCATAGGTTGGCCTTTGTGACAAAAGACATACCACTGTCAAATTGCAAAAAGCCAAAAACATGACACAGTAGTTTCGATAGTACGGCCAGAGTAAGGTGGTCCAACTAGAAATCACTAGCATTACCTAAAAACATGTTAGTATTTGTGAAGCACCAACAGTATACCCAAGATGGGGTCAACAGTCGTTCAACATGAGAAAAGCAGGTCAATTTTGTGATACTGATTTTGTCAACTATATGATAATGGGTATGTTTTCACACCAGGTATAATGATGGAGCAGGGGTCATGGTGGTGATCTGGGTAGTCAGGCTTGTTTAGTACCTTAATTCTAGCTGGTTTCATCATAAAACAGGCTAGGAATCAACATGAGTAGCCCAGAAATACTGGCAGGTGTGATTTGTTTCCACAGTTTATTGCCATAGAAGGGTATGTATGTATCTGCTATTAAGGCCGGAGCTGGCAATCTTTTTTCTGAAAAAGGCAGCTAGTATATATTTTATGCTTTGCAATTGCCATACAATCTCTGGTGCATAGGCTTTCTCTTTTTCCCATATCTAAAAAATATAAAAAAATCATTCCAAGTTCAAGAGCACCATGAAAACAAGCTGCAGCCAGATTTAGCACACAGGCTGAATCTCCCAACTCCTAGTCTAAGGTAAACAAACCCCTTGTGCTGGATCACAGTTGGTCTTCCAAAACTGTCCTTGGAGCTGGAAGGTGGCTGCCACCCAGTGGACTCCATCAGATTTTCACTTATCTGAACAGTGAACCAAACCTAAACATTTAATATAAATGGAGTAAGTCCAAGGGCTTTAGCCATGTACTTCATTTAACATCATTTCTCACTTTAAACTTTATTCAAATTTATCAGTTGAATTCGGGTACTTTTCCCCATACCAAAACATAGGCCAAGGTTCTAATACCCACGTGTCAGGGATTATAGTAACTGTCACAAAATGATCTGTAATACTCCCGGTCTGGAATGTGAGGAGTAGAGAATAGTACGAAAGGAAAAGTACAGTGGGGTCACCAGGAGCAGCACATATGCTTTTTCTCTCCTTTGGCTGCTTGCATCAAGGTTGGTGATCAAATCTCAGAGTTGCTTGCTCCCTAATGCAGCCATGTAGCAAAGTGCTGACATTAAATCCAGCAGATTGCTTGAATGCTCCACACACTTCCTGCACCCAGCACAGAGCTCAGAGATCTGTTTGCTTTCCCCACCTGTCAATGTGATCAGAAAAACACCTTGGCTTGGCAGTTGCTACAGCCTATGGCATTTGGACAGAGGGGCCTCTGGAGCCAAGCCAGGGCTGGGAGTGGGAATGAGAATGGGGTAAATCACAAATCTACAGGCAATAAAGCTATGTGGAGAAAGCAGTGACTTGTGGTTCAGGAACGGTGGGAGAAGCTGGAGTGAATACAACCTTATGCCAGACGTCTTTAACTCACCACAGCCAACAGGAAAGGTGGAGCCAGAGTCAACATTCTCACTACAAGAGAGAGTGTTGAAACAAATAGGACTTAGTAGTGATCCACTGACCCTCCCCCATATCTGGTGGATTCCAATACTGGAGGCCTTGGAAAGAAACCACTCATTCAAACACCAAGGAAGTTTTTGAAATCCTTTCTCTCCTTTTTTGTTGGTTTTCTTGAGTGTTTGGGGGGTGGGGTTATTCTTTCTTTTTTGAACTTTTCCTTTCTTTTGCTCTTTTTTTCTTCTTTGTCTTGTTTGTTCTTTTCTATTACTTTTATCTAATTCTACTTATTTTCTTTTATTCTTTAATAGGACCACTTATCTCACTTTTCTCTGATTCTTCTCATCTTCCTTTTAATTTTCAAATTTTACTCCTCTCATTTTCTCCTCCACTTCTTCCAATTTTATTAGTACTACTATAAAGCTTTATTGATTTTTAGACATTTAGCTGACTCTATGCTATCATTGTTGAATTCTTTTCTATTGTTAATGGCTGTATGGTTGTATGTAGTTGATATTTACTATATGTCAATATTTGGTTTGCCCCTTGGTCTAGATTTTTACAGATTTTTTTTTTTATTAAGACTGGTATAGTGGTAGCCTTTGTTGGTTCTTATGATACGTCAATATCCAGTTTGTCTTTGGTTGAATTATTGTTGCTTATTTCTTTGCTATTGCCAGTGGTGGCACAGCTGTGACAATTAATTAGCTTTCACTGTATGATAATACAATATATGGTTTGACTTTTGAGTCATCAACATTACTGTGGTTTATTTCCAGAAAACTTGGTGCTGGGCCAATTATACTATACCCTCCCCTCCCCAAATTAATGGGGAAGGGGTCTTGGGAGAGAGGTAAAGGCCTGTAACAAGCCATACCAAGAGTGTATTATTGGGAAGTACATACTAACTAAAGAGATATCCATTCTAGCAACAAAGTGTTTCCACTTTGACACTCAACCCCCAGTACAATAAAAAAAGAAAAGAAACATGAGAAAACAGGCAACAAAATCCCTCCAAAAACAATTCCATAAGGGTGATCCATAGGGCATAAATGAAGAGGAATTCAAAACAGAATTATATGAAGTGACAAAGAAAGACACAAAGAACGGATCAATAAGTTGCTTGAAGACCTCAGATATGACATAATTTAACACTTAATGAGTAATAAAATAATTGATAAAGAAGTCACTAATGAAAAGCTAGCTGGGTAAATGAAACAATACATGAATGACAAGTTTTGCTAAGAATTTAAGTCCATAAAAAAGTATCAAAGAGCAATCCAAGAGATAAAAAATTCTACTGGAAGGGAAATGGATGCACCTTGAGATGATAAGGTTAAATGAAATAAATCAGAAACAGAAGCTTAAATATCACACAGTTTCTCTTGTTAGGAATTTTGGATAGGAAGTTTAGATAGATCTTTCTCAAAGGGGAAAGGGATCAAAAGGAGGAGGAAAGGGGAAAGGGGAAAGGGGGAAGGAGGAATGGGAATAGGAGAGAAGGGAAGGGATAATGGATGGAAAGGAATTGGGATGTGTTATATACATGTACCAACTCCACACAAGGAATGCAAACATTATGCACTGCAAACATGTACCAAAAACAAACAAACAAATTCAACAAACAAACAAAATGGAAGGGGATCAAGAGATTGAGGAGGGAGGAGGGATGGGAGGGATGGAAAGAGCAGATGAACAAAGGAATTAAGATGTGTTATGCACAGGTACCAACTTTCCACAAGGAATGTAAAAATTATGTACTACACATATGTACTAATAAAGTAAAAGAAAAAAAAATTCTATTGGAAGTACGGGAAGCACATTTGACCAAGGAGAGGAAAGGGTGTCAGAACTGGAAGATAAGGCTGATGCATGTGACCACATACTCAGAGATACCTTACAAACAACGAGATCAAATAAAAAATGGACCCAGTACCTGCTACATTATGAAAAGACTAACCTAAGATTAAGTGAAATTAGTAAAAAATAAGAAGATGGTGCAAATAGCACAAAAAGCCTGTTTATACAAATAACAGTAGAAAACTTTACAAATATGGGAAATTTTTTCATGTATAGGTAACCAAAGCATATAAAACCTCAAATAGCCTCATCAGAAAAGAATTTCTCCATGACACATCAAAGACAAAATCCTAGAAGTCCAACACAAGGACAGAATCTAAAAAGCCATTAAGAATAGCACTAAATTGCTCATAAAGGCAAAGCCTCTGGAATTACAACAGATTCTCAACATAACCCTTGAAGGCCGAGACAGTTTGCATTGAAGTATTTCAAGCCCTCAAAAAAAAAAAAAAAAAAAAAAAAAAAAAAAAAAAAATCTTCTAACCCAGAGTAATGTATCTTGCAAAACTATCTTTCAAAATTGATGGAGAGGGTGCCAGGGATTTAGCTCAGAGGCACAGCACCTGCCTGGCAAGCGTGAGGTCCTGAGTTCGATTCCGGGTATCCCCCCCCAAAAAAAAATTGATGGAGAAATAAGATGTTCCCATGACAAAGAGAAACTCATGACCGCTAAACCAGCACTCCAGAAAATTCTCAAGGAAATCCTAGAAATCGACAGAGAAGCCAATAATGCTAAAAGGTCTAACAGAATGAATACACCAGGCAAGGTAGGCAGTTAAGCAGAAAGTAAAATAAAACAAACAAACCACAATCAGCATCAGGAAGATAATGCAATGACAGGAACAAGTCAATACCTGTCAGTAATAACTCTCATGTGAATGTTCTCAACTCCCAAATTAAAAGTTATCGATAGGCAGATTGGATCAACAAACAAAACCCAACAGTGTGCTGTATACAAGAAACACAATTCAAAAAGAAATTCAGGGACTAAAAACCAAGGAAGAGAAAACAATACTTCATTCTATGGGAGCCTAAAAACAAGCAATAGTAGCTACCCTATTTTCAAACAAAAGAATGAATTGAGTCTGGAAGTCAAGGGTCCACTGTATTAATGCAATTGGAAACGAAGTGAAATCACCATGGACACTGCCAAAATCCAGTTTATTCATAACTACTTTAAAAACCTGTATCCCAATAAATTGGAGAACCCAGAAGAAATGGATAGATTCCTACGTACATATGAATTACCAAGACTGAACCAAGCAGGCATAAAAACCCTAAGTAATCCAATAAAAGGCAATGACATTGAGACAGTAATATTAAAACAAAAACAAAAACAAAAACAAAAAAACCCTACTAACGGTAAGAAAAGCACCGTACTCAATGAATTTATGACTAAGTTATACAAGAACTCAAGGCAAGATCTAATGCCAATGGACCTCAAACACTTCAATGAAACTGAAAGGAAAGGATATTGCCAATTTTATACCTGGAAGCAAGAATTACCTGAATTCCAAAATCAGACAAAATAGCCATACTACCAAAACTTCAAGGACTCAATTGAAAAAGCAAAGTACAGCTCAATCTCTTTAATGAACACACATCCAAATACAGTATCCTCAAAAGAAATTTCTGCCCAAAAGAATGCAACAAATCATTAAAGAGAGCATACATCATGACCAAGTAGCCTTCATCCAGGGATGCAAGGATGGTTCAACATACACAAATCAATAAATGTAATCCACACATAAACAAAAGCAAAAACAAAAATCACATGATCATCTCAATAGATGCAGAAAAGGCCTCTGACAAGATCTGACATCTATTCATGGTTAAAACACTGAAGAAAATACATAGGTGTAGAAGGTCTTTATCTCAACCTTTAAAAGCCATATATGACAAACCTGCTGCCAATATCATAATAAATGGAGAAAATCAGGAAGAAGAAAAGGTTATACACTATCACCACTCCTGTTCAATATAGTACTCAAAATCTTAGCCAGAGCTATCAGGCAAGATAAAAAAAGGGAAATGAATTGAAAAGGAAGAAATCAAACTTCCTTTTTTACATAGAAAACCCTAAAAACTCCATGAAGACTGCTAGAACTAATAAATTCTGCAAGGTAGCAGGATAAAAAATCAACACACAAAAATCAACAGTGCTCCTTTATACCAATAATGAACCCATTGAGAAAGAAATTAGGAAAATAATATCATTCACAATAACGATAAGAAAAATTAAACTTAGGAATTAACCTAACCAAGGAAGTAAAAACCCTCTGTAACAAAAACTATTTTAAAAAGGAGATTAAAGAGGACATCAGAAAATGGAAAGCTATCCCCTGGATAGACAGAACCAATAATCTCAAAATAGGCATACTACCAAAACTGACATATAGATTTAGTGAAAGCCCAATGAAAATTCTAATAGCATTCATCAAAGAACTAGAAAAAATAATCCTAAAATTTATATGTAACCAGAAGAGAACCAGAATAGCAAAAGCAATCCTGGGTGACAAGAGCAAAGCAGGAGGCATCAAAATCCCGAACTGCAAGTTATATTAACCAGCTACCACAATATAAACAGCTGGCACAAAACCAGACATGGGAATCAATGGAACAGGATAGAGGATGCAGAAACAATCCCAGGCACATATCGCCGTCTGATCTTTGACAAAGGGGATGGAAACATGCTGGAGCAAAGACAGCCTCTTTAACAAATGGTGCTGGGAAAAGTAGCTATATATATACAGAAGACTGAAACTAGTCCTGTAATTACCACCATGTATAAAATAAAATAAAAATGGATCAAAGACCTAGATTTAAAACAGAAACATTTAATCTTATGAAAAATAAAATAGGTAAAACTCTTGAAGATAGGGCCGGTGAGATGGCTCAGCGGCGTAAGCGCCTGCCTTGCAAGCGCGAAGGCCCGAGTTCGACTCCCGGATCCCACATACGAAAAAGGGGCCGGTGATATCGCTCAGCGGCACGGGTGCCTGTTGGCGCGCGAGGTCCTGAGGTCGTCCCCCCGGTACCCACAAAAAAAAAAAAAAAAAAAAAAAAAAAAAAACTCTTGAAGATATACTGTAGGAATGAAGTTTCTGAACAAGAAACTCAAATTGCATAAGAAATAACATCAAAATCAACAAATGGGATTATACCAAATTAAAAAAGTTTCTGAACAGCAAAGGAAACAAGCAACAGAATGAAGAGACAACTTACAGAATGGGAAAAGTATTTTGACAGTCGGTATTTTGACTCCTCAAAGGACTAATATATAGAATATATAAACAACTCAAATAAATGAGACCCCGGAAAATAAGACCCAATTCAAAACTGAACAACTGAAATAAAAGGGCTCTTTTCTGAGGAAGAAATACAAATGACCCATAATTGCATGAAAAAAAGTTCAACATCTTTGGCCAAATGCAAATTGGAACAACACACAACACTGAGATTTTGTGTTCCTCCAGAAAGAATGGCTATCATCAATAAATTAATAACTAATGCTGTAAGGCTGTGAGAAAAAAGGAACCCTTCTATATTTTTGTTGGAGAGGTAAACTGGTAAAATCACTATGTAAATCAATATGGAGAATCCTCAAAAAATTAAATACAGAAATTCTATTAAACTCAGTTATTCCCCTTCTAGGTATCTTCCCAAAGGAGTTAAGGACACTGTACCACAGTGGCATTTGAGTTTTCAGGGTTTAGACTGTTAGAAGTAAAGCTCCTAGTAATATTCATGTACAGGTTTACAGGCAAACACAAGTTCATTGCTCTGGGATAAGTGCCTAACAGTGCAACGACAGCCCGTATGAAAAATATATATTTAGTTTTATAAGAAAATGTCAAAACTTTTTCCAGAGTATCTGCCATTTGACATTCTCATCAGCAATGAATGGAGGATCAAATTTGTCCACATCATTACCAACATTTAATGTGACTATTTATTATTTTAGCTATTCTAACAAATTTGTAGCAATATCCTAATTTGGTCTTAATTTTTATTTCCCTAATGTAATAATACTGAATATCTTTTTATGTACCTTTTTGCCAACTAATTATCCTTTTTGGTGAAATACCTGTTCAAATCTTTTGCACAGTTTATAATAGGATTATTTATTAGTTTCTGGCACTGTCATAACAAAACACCATTGACTGGGCAGTATAAATACATTTTGTCACAGTTCTGGCAGGTCCAAGTCCAAGTTGGCAGCAGATTTGTTTTCTTCTGAAGCCAATTTCTTTGGTTTGTAAAGCCAGCCTTTCTTTCTTTGTTTTCACATAGCTGTCCCTTGGTCCACATGCATCTATGTATGTCCCTATGTCTTCTTGTAAAAGCACCAATCATATTAGATGAGCATCTACCCATACAATCTCATTATAATAATCTCTTTAAAGGTGCTATTTCCACCAGGCATGGTGACACATGCCTGTAATCCCAGCACACGGGAGGCTGAGGCAGGAGGATCACCACAAGTTCAAGGCCAGCCTGGGCTACATAGTGAGTTCAAGGCCACCCTGAACTATACAGCAAGACCCTGTCTCAGACAAACAAACAAACAAACAAACAAACAAACAGACAAAAAACTAATAAATAAATAAATAAATAAATAAATAAAATAAAGGTTCTACCTCCAAATAGAGTCACATTCTCAGATACTGAGGGTTAGGGGTATAATACATGAAGTTTGGGCAGACACAATTTAGCCCATAACAGACTGGTTAGTGGATTTTTTCTTCTTCTTCCTTTGTAGTATCAAATTTGTAAGACATGAAATTTGTAAGTATTTCCTCCAGTCTGTTTGTATTTTCATCCCAACAGGCTCTTTTTTACAAAACAATAGTTGTTTTATTTAGTCTCACAGGGCCCTTATGCCAAAGATATTGTCCTATGTTTTCTTCTAAAACAGTTATCATTTTAACAATAATTTAAAACTTCTGTTCTTCATAAACCACTGTTGTAAGGATGAAAAGACAAGGCACAGACTGTATTTGTAAAGCATATGTCTAGGAATACATAAAGAACTCTCAAATCTCAATAAGAAAAATTCAATTTAAAAAAATACATAAAAGGTTTGAACCAACACTTACCAAACAAGACCTACATGTGGTTAAAACAACAAACAATCCTACAAAGAGGCTCAACATTATTATTAGTAAATTGGGAAATGTAATTTGAAACTAAAATTAGACACGCTAGATAGATTTTTAAATGGCTAAAATTAAAAAGAGTGATTGTAAGAACTACGGGCAAGGATGTAAAAGAACTAGAACTTTTCATTAACACTGTTAGTGAAAACCACAAATTTGGAAAAAAAATTTAGCAGTTTCTAAAGTTAAAAATACAATGTACTTACCAAATGATCTAGCCATTCCATTCCTAGGTATTTACTCAAATGAATAAAACATAAATTTCTTTAACATGTACATTTATAGCAATTTTACTTATAATACATAAAAGTTAGCAACAACCAAGGTGGATTGATAAATTCTGGTACAGTTATACAATAGAGTAAGAGTGAGCAACCTCAAAATAATTATGGTTAAAAAAAAGCTAGAAAAAAGTGACTACATACTATATGATTTTATTTATATAAATCTCTAGATGATGCAAACTAAGTATTATGAAATAAAACAGTGAAAGATAGAGGTGGGAGGACAGAAAAGAAAGATTACCAAGAGACACAAGAAAACTTTTGGGGTATGGTAGTCTCACCATCTTAATTATGGTGAGAGTTTCACAATGAATACATATATGAAAATATATAAAACTATACAGTTTAGTGTATATACATTCTCACTCTTCCAAAAAAAAAAAAAAATCCTATAGACAGAAACTTCCAAACCCAGATTCCAGCCACAGACAATTTTACTGGTATATTCTATCAAATATTTAGCTTCCCTACTTATTTTATAAAGTTAGCATAATCTTGTTACTAAAATGATCAAGGATACTACAAAAAGAAATTATAGAGTCAGATCTGTATTTTTCAATAGTATCAATGAGCTTTGATTAAAAAGCATTCTGGCTCCAAAATCTGCAACGAGGTTATAGCAGCTCTTCAAAATAATAAGCAAATAGAAATGTGAACTGTATACCGATATGAAAAAGTTTCTAATTGGGAGAAATTAACAAATATCTATAGCAAATAAAAATCCTACGTGTTAAAATGGCTATAATCAAAGACCAACAATATCAAATGCTGGTGAACATAAGCACTAGAACACTTATGTATTGCTATTGGGAATGAAAAATAGTAGGACTACTTTGGAAAATGGTAACTACTGTCCATCAATTCTACTCATTAGTGTTTATTCAAGAACAATGAGGGCCGGTGAGATGGCTCAGCGACTTAAGCGCCTGCCTGGCAAGCGCGAGGGCCCGAGTTCGACTCCTGGATCCCACATACAAAAAAGGGGCCGGTGATATCGCTCAGCGGCACGGGCGCCTGCTGGCGCGCGAGGTCCTGAGGTCGACCCCCCGGTACCCACAAAAAAAAAAAAAAAAAAAAAAAAAGAACAATGAGAAAATATACAGTAATCATTATCCTCAGATTCCATATTTTTTAGTTCATCTACTTGGTACAATATATTTATAACACAAAATTAACATTCCACGGGCTTTCAAAATAATTTGTAAGTATGTGCAAGGTGGCAAAAAAATTGATTCACCTAATGAACACATTCTACACTGCTGTGAAACAAAGCAACACTCTACTTTTGTAAAGAATAGTTTATTTACTTACCTTATGAGTAAAGGAACTAGCTAGTGGAAGGAACTGAGGTACAGTGTGATGACTAGCCATAATGATAAAAATTAAGAATAAACAGTGAACTAGGACTTTGGACAAAGAATGAAATTCCTCAGGCAGCATGTAATGCAGCTCATCCCCTGGTGAAGTTCCTGAATTTTGAGGAAATTATAATGCCAATTAACCAGTTTCTTCTAAGAGCCCAGTTTCCTATAAATCCTATTATGTTGAAGAACTGGTTTAAAAGCCTGTGTCCTGGGCTGGTGAGATAGCTCAGCAGCATAAGCGCCTGCCTGGCAAGCGCGAGGTCCTGAGTTCAAGTCCTGGAACCCACATAAAGGAAAAAAAGGGCTGGTGATATCGCTCAGTGGCGCAAGCGCTTGCTGGCAAGCACGAGGTCCTGAGTTCGACTCCCGGTACCCACATTAAAAAAAAAAAAAAAAAAGCCTGTGTCCTAATTGGTCATTTTAAATCCACAGAGCCACTTGTGATGGGTAACTGATAAACAAGCAATTCCTTTGCTCTGTTTATCTTTAATTACCTCTAGAATTGGGGGAGGGGATGCAGTTACCCATGCAGGACTCCTCCTGGAAACCAGGAGCTATTCTCTTTCTCCTTATTTCCAATAAAACTCTCCTAACTTCCTTCTTTGGTACACTACTTCATTCCTCTGCATTTTTGGAACCATGAGCCCAGTACACACGGTATCATTTTGTTACAGCTATCATACTGTAAAAATTGTCCCTTTTGTGATCTATTTAGTGCTATGTTTTTCAAGTTCTTGTGCTTCTTGTTGATTTTGCTGTTCAGCATGGCATAGTACTTAAGTGTTGTCTAGTATTTCTTACATATAGGAAAGCTGTGATGTGCATTAAGGAGAAAATACACGTTAGATAAGCTTTATTCAGGCATGAGTTACAATGAGTTAGCCAGCTGTGAGTTCAAAATTAATGGATCAACAATATATATGTTGTAGTCAGGGTTTGCAAGGGAATCAATACATACAGGATACATAATTTATAGGATTATTTCATAATATTCACCCCAAGAGTCAAATGCAAAAGAGTGCAGGAGATCTGTCCACACACTAGAGACCCAAAGAACCCAGCTGAGGGCCTGGATCCCACAGAAATGTCCTGCATGAGGCCTGCTGAAGACCTAGAGCCCATGGCAATGTCCTCCACAAGTCCATCTGGAGGCCTAGAGCCCATGACAATGTCTCATGCAAGTCTGTATCAAGGATCTGCATGGGGAAAGCCCAAAGGCCAGTGATGGAAGCTAGAAAGTCTGTGCCAGCAGGCTGAGGGATCTGCACTGGAGCCAGGAAGCAATACTCAAAGTAAGGACCAGAGCTCCCTAGAAAAGAACCGCAGCCATCCTCAGCAACAGCAAGGTCCCGATCACCTCCGATAATGAGAACAGCCGAGTTCTTCTTCTTTTCCTTCAGTTCTCTTTTTATGTTGCTGGCAATAATCCTCAAGTGGGCCTTCCACACCCAGCCCCATGCTGATTCAGTTCAGCTGGGTGTTACAAGTTGACCATTAGTTAATCCTCCACAATATATTAAATAAAGTATCGTTAAATAAATATATATGAACGAAGTTATATGTTGACTGATTGACAGAAACATTGGGACTAAAAGCTTTTTTTTTTTTTTTTTTTTTTGTGGGTACCGGGGGTCGACCTCAGGACCTTGAGTGCCAGCAGGAGCCTGTGCCGCTGAGCGATATCACCGACCCTTTTTTCGTATGTGGGTACCGGGAGTCGAACTCAGGACCTCGCGCTTGCACCGCTGAGCCATCTCACCGGCCCGGTACTAAAGGCCTTTAAAAGCCTTCTGTGGTATTTCCCCCAGAAGTAGTGGTTCAGTATTACATAATTCAGTGTTCATTGTGCCTTTATAAAATGTAAGTGCCATAAAGAATTAACTATATACATAAAGAGTCTTGCATGCAAATATTCATAGCCCAAGGCTGAGAGTAACTAGAATGTCCATTAACCAAATGGATAAATGGTAGAATGGTCATACAATAGAGTACTCAGCAGCAAAACGGAGTGATCAACTGTCCAAGCAATGCCAGGGATAAAACTAAGAAACAGCATGCTGCACAATATAATTTCATTTACATAGAAAGAAAAAGAAAGGTAAAACAAACAGGCAAAGAAATTAAGCAGTGCTTGCCTAAGGGTGGAAGGACTGAAAGGGGGCAAAAATTCTTTAAAGATATGTAAACACTTTAGGTATATTATAAAAGGGAACTGGGTTTCATTTGTGCACTTAATGGTCAACACTATTCAACTAAGATATGTGATTTTAAGGTAAGTAAATTTCACTTCAAAGAATTAACAATAATAATGCATGGAATGTGAAAGGGAGGGGGAAGCAAAAATTAAACAAAATTTCACAATGGTAACTGTTGTAGCTGGGTGATAGGTACAAGTGGGTTCAACATCCTGTAAACATCACTTGAGTTCTTTGTATATTCCTAGTATTTTCCAAGATAAAAAGTTACAAAACAAAATTTAAAAGTAGCAAGTGTGCATAGGAACTATGGGGAAAAGGAAAGAGGACATGTTTTATAGCAAAGAAGGGATAATCTTGTTTTAACAGATGATAACTTCGTTTGAAGGCATTCATAGAATAGTTATTAGAACTGGGCACATTTGGTAGATTTTAGACATGCAAAGGTGAGGAAAAGCTATTTCAGAACAAAGACAAAAAACAGTGTAAACAAAATATTAATCATACTATTGGTGTTGAGCTATTCAGGGAACAGGTTGACCTAAGCATAGGGTCAAGAAAAAAGAATAGGAAATGAATCTAAAAAATCAGGGGAAGGAAGAAAGGGAAGGTGGGAAGGAAGTAGGCAAAAATGTTAGGCCACAAAAAAGACACAAGGACAGTGGTAGCAAATCTACAGCATGCATGCCACAGCCAGCTGTTTGATATTGAAAGCTCTAAAAGGTTCGCCATCACTGCACTAGGAAGTAGCAAATTATTCTATATAGTACATTCAAGTGTGGAAATGACAGGATAAGCACTATGCTTCATAAACTTTAACCTAGCAGCCATGTGAAGAGTGACACAAAAGAATTGTAATGTCCCTGTAACAGAGAGTGATGCTCTAACAACAGAGTGATATGGAGGACTGGAAGACAAGAAAACAGACATCTGAGTTGGTATTCAACAGCAAAGATGTCAAAAGAGCAAATATCAGGTATATAGCTTTGAAGAGATTTAAATAAGGAGATTCTTCTCCATAGCACAATCTAATACTAAGGAAACTAACCTAGTAAAAACAAAATGTTTGATGCCAAAGTTTGTTCCCAATTTCCTCAGAATATATGAAAGTGTTCATTTACAACTAGATGTGTCGATTCAATTAACATTCAAATTTCAGTTCTGGATTATGTTTTAAAAATAACATTACTAAACTACTATAAAAAGCATAAGCAAGGATCCAGATGTGCCATAAAATACTCCAAATAGCAATGAGTATATTTTCTATGTTTTGTTGCCTTTCCAGAAATGCTGTTTATATTAATGTTAAAGGCATCTCATTCAATAAATTTCAGCATTCAGCTACTCTTCCACTACTATCAATGGTTTTGCATATGAAAATAATACTTTATAATCAAGGGAATAAACTTTAATTGACAGAGATCACAACTGCACTCATGTAACACCTAAGAAACAACAACAACAAAAAAAATAAAGGCAGGATGGGGAAAACACAAGATTAAACTACTAGTAAAAATCACTCTGCATAACTACACGCAAAAATCAATAGCATTCCTCTACACCAATAATGAACTCAATGAAAAAGCAATTAGGAAAACTATACCATTCACAATAGCATCAAAAAAAATTTAAATACTTAGGTATTAACCTAACTAAGGAAGCAAAAGACCTCTACAATGAAAATTATGTAATTCTGAAAATGAAGCCAAGGACATCAGAAAATGGAAAGATATCCCCTATTCCTGAATAGGCAGAAGCAACATAAACAAAATGGCTATACAGTACTTTTGTATATACAGATTTAATGCAATCCCAATCAAAATACCAACATCATTTCTCACAAAGCTAGAGAAAGCAATCCTAAAATTTATATGGGATCAGAATAGCAAAAGCAATCCTGAATAATGAAAGCTAAGTAGGTGGCATCACAGTCCCAGACTTCAAGTTATATTATGAAGGTACAGTGATTAAACCACATGGTACTGGCACAAAAACAGGCATGTGGATCAATGTTCAGAATAGAAGAAGCAGAAACAACCCAGGCACATACAGCTATTTGATCTTTGACAAAGAAGCCAAAAATGTACACTGGAGGAAAGATAGCCTCTTTAATGAATGGTGCTGAGAAAACTGGATACCCACATATAGAAGATTGAATCTATACCCATATATCTCACCATGTATTAAACTAAAATCAAAATTGATCCAAGACCTAAATGTTAAAATAGAAACATTTAATCTGCTGGTAGATAAAATAGGTACAATTCTAGGAGACACGGGCATAGGCAAGGACTTTCTGAACAGAACTCCAAAGGCACAAGAAATAATATCAAGAATCAACAAATAGGAACATACACAAAAAGTCTTTAGCCAAATTAAAGAGCTTCTACACAGCAAAGGAAACAATGAACAGAGTTAAGAAACAATCTACAAAATAGGGGGAAAACACTGCCAGCTATTTCATGGACAGAGGACTAACATCAAGACTATATAAAGATTTCAAAAAAAACTAGACCCCCTCCCCCAAATAAAAGACCCAATCAAAACTGGGCAACCAAAATGAATAGACATTTCTCAGAAGAACAAATGGCCAATAAATACATGAAAAAATGCTCAGCATTGCTAGCCACAAGAGAAATGCAAATTAAAAGTACACTGAGATACCATCTTACACCAAAAAGAATGGCTATCATTAAAAAACCTAAAAATAACGAATGGTGGTAAGGATGTGGGGAAAAGGAACTCTACCACATCATTGGTGGGAATGTAAACTAGTACAACCACTGTGGAAATCAGTGTGGAGATTCCTCAAAAAAAAAAAAGTAGAAATTTTATTTGTCCAGTGTCCCATTTTGCCTCATTGAAAGCAACACCCAAGGGGTTTGGACTGATGAGAGTGTTACGAGCGACTAGAGGACAGATTTATTGGAGGTAGTTTTGGAGACCTCTCTGTCAAGTTCTTGGTTTTGGTAAACCCTAAAGGCAGTAGTCATAAAATCGGCCATAGGGGTGTGAGGACCATCCTTGAATTGTTTTTTAAGCTTTGTACTGATGCCAGGAGCTTCCAGGAGAATGAAATGAATCTTGAGAAAAAGTTGTCCCTGAACTGAGAAGGGATCTAAGTGGAAGTGGGCTTTTAGAGCCTCTGTAAGCTGGGCCATAAATTGGGCCGGACTTTCTTGGGGGTCTGGATAGATGTTTTGGAGTTTGTCAAAGTTGATATACTTAAATGGAGGCCCTGTCTGGACCAGTGAGACTGTACTGGATAAAGTCTTGGCATTTTCCCCATTCTCTGTGAACAGGCTTGTGGCTCCATCTAGAGTCCTGTGTAGGAACAGCAATTATCCCAGGGTCTTTATATTTGGGTGTGGGCCTCGTGGGTGTAGAGGCGACCATTGTCTAAACTCACTATCCCTCAACAGGGAGAGTAGTGGTGAGAATGATATGAATATCGCACCAGGTGAGGTCAAGTAAGATGAGTGAATTCTTTAATGTAATGTGGGGGGTTTGATGAGAAGAAACAGATGCAAGCTTTAAATTGGGAGAGATGGGAGAGGGAAAATGGGATGTAGACAAGGGCATGGCCTTTAGTGTTGGGAAACCTTTTGTAAAGGGTAGAGAAGTTTTTTTTAGGGGGGGACTCAGCAGGGGTGGTCTATTGGGAGGAAGACCAGGTCACGGGGGGTGGGGGAAGGGGCACGTAGGGGTAGGTTTGTTTGTGGGATCAAAGATTTTGAGAGCGGAACAGACTGGGGCTGAAGGCTATGGCATGGGCATGTAGTGGGGGGGCAGTAAGGACACACAAGTTATTATCTGGTGTGAGGTAGAACAGAATGAGTAGAGAGAGGGTCAAAAGCAGAAGACAAAAACAGCCTGATCATAGAGGAACTCTTCCCATTTGTCTGAACTCCGGAGAAAGTGCTCAAGTTCAAGGAGGATCTGAAAATTGAACAAATGGTGGGGTCATGCTGATTCCTGGGATGCTGACAAGGCATCTTCTTGTCCAGGCTCAAATAACTGTACTTGTTTTTTTGTTGTTTTGTTTTTAATGGAGTTAATCTCTTCAACAACCACACCACTTTTGGCCCCAACTTTATATGTGCTTCTTTTCTGGCCAAATTAAAAGCTTTTTAAATCTTTCTGCTCTGTTTTTCACTCCTGATTCTCAATATAAATATGGCTAAAGCAGCCAGCAGTATCCAATCCACAACCTAAACACTGGGCTACCTTGAAATTTCCTCAGACAGACCAGTTAGTCCATCACCTTTAAACTTAATTGCACACAAAATTTTACGGCATGGACAAAATGTAGACAAAATTCTTTACCAGAATGTAAACAGGGATGGCTTTTAGCCCAATTCCCAACAGTCCTTATTCTCAACTGAAACTTCATGAGCCAGGCCTTTACTCTCCATATTTCTACCAACATGCTGGTTTTTTGGGAACAATCCATCAAGATCTGCTTAAAGTATTGAAGCCTTTCTCCATCCCTCTTCTTCAAACTTTTTTCTAAACTCCTATAAGCCAGTTCCAAAGGCCTCTAAAACCATACAGTCAAGTATAGTCATAGCAACTCCTTACTACTTTGGTATCAATTTTCTATATCAGGCAGGTTTTCCATCACTGGGACAACATGCCTGACAACTGCAACTAAAAGAGAGTTTTATTTTAGCCCACAGTTTCAGAGGTTTCAGACTATGGTCAATTGGCTACAAGGCAGAAATGTCATGGAAGAAGGGCATCAGGAGGAAAGCTGCTCAACTCATGGCAACAGGAAGGAGAGAGCAGGGTAAGAACCAGAGTAAGGGACCCTGGACCTGATATAGTCTTCAAGGTCATGCTCCAATGACCCACTTTCTGCAACTAGGCTCCACCTCTAAATAGTACATTCAGCTATGAATTCATCAGTAGAGTTAACCCATTGATAAGATTAGTGCCCTGACAATTGAATCACCACTCCAGCAGTTTTTTAACCCAGTCAAATTGACAATGAAGATTAAGCAGTAAAGCAGTGCAGAGCCCCACATTACCTGTCTCCAGGCCAGTGTCCACAAACTGAACCTCTGAGCCCACAATACCAAGGACTGGGCTAAGACACTGACTTCACCACCACACCTCCAGCCTTGAACAGCACAGCAAGGAGAAAGACTCCATCTACTAGGGCATAGGACAGGAAAGCATAGTACTGTGCCTTCAAACTCATTACTAAGGTTGCCATGGTGAAACACAGAACCAGGAAGAACTCAGAGGGTCTATTCCTTAGGTGAATGCACACAAATACAGCTTCTATATGTGTCTAGGCACCAAGACTTACATTCTGGTAGAATGGACTTAGTTTCCACCTTAATCAGCACCAGCTACAACTTAGGCCTTCACTGCAACCCTCAGAATACACAGGTCCCTATAACCTTGGCACTCAGTGAAATCCAACATTAGAAGGACTACCACAGCCCCTGTCACTGGGCATTAAACACAGATGAAATCTTTGGACCCACCCTGGTATAAGGTAGAGACCCACAGCCCCAGGTAGTTGAACTTCTATTCTGACCAACATCACCTGTACCTGTGATCTACAGTTGCAAGTCCACCACACCAGCTGGCAGCCCATAGCAACTTGGACTAAGTCCTGCCACTGTGCTGCACTGGTCTTAGCAGACTGTGGGCTCTAGGTATGAGCCAGCATTGTGGCCTGGAGACTGGTCCCTCCATTACAAAATGTAAAGCTGGCAGAATCCTACAGGACTTGATGATTGGTGGGAGATTATGCAAAAAGTATCTGGATCTGCCCTAACCCCAGATGGAGGCTTACAGAGATAACTCTGTAGGCATGTGCACAGTTAATTCTAAACAGCACAGACGATGGTTTTGGGACTAACGTGGAGTTGGGGCTCCCTCTAGTGCTGAAACTGTGACAACCCACCATTAATAATCAGCAAACCTGCGCATAGGCCACCAACTAGTGCTGAAATAAAAGTGACTACAGGTTCAGAGATAAAAACAGGTCACTTAGAATTTATGAAAAGACAGTCATAAAAATAAGTAAATAAAAACCACATTACAAAGACTCCTATAAACATCAAATCCTACAATGCATAGATGACACTGTCCACCAACAAGCAAAAAGAACACTCAGACCCATGACATCATCTAATGTACAAAATGAGGTGCAAGAAACCAACCATAAGACAACTGACATATATAAACTCCTGGGCAGAAGAATTCAAAATAACTACTTTAAGGAAACTCAACAAGCTTAAAGAAAACAAACAGAAAAAAATCAGTACTTTATGAGAGAAATTTAACAGAGATTCCAGTAATTTCTAAAACTCAAAAAGAAATTCTTGAGCAGAAAAGTATACTAAGGAAGATGAAAAATACAACATGAGGCACAGAAAGCAGAGCAGAAGAAATGGAAGAAACAATGAGTTTGAAGACTGATCATATGAAAATACACAGGTCAGGGAGAGAAATGACAAAAGAATGAGGAGGAATAAAGATAGCTTACAGAAACTTTGAGATCAAATTAAAAGAACAAACATTTGAGTTTTAGTGGTTCAGGAGGGACACGAGAATGTCAGTGGAGTAAAAAGCTTATTCAAAGAGATAACAGGGTTGGGGATGTGGTTTAGTGGTAGAGCATTTGCCTAGCATGCCAAGGCCTAGCACAGAAACAAAACAAACAAAACAAAAACTCCCAAACCCAGATAAGGATACAAACATGAAAGTATAATAAGGTCACAGGGCTCAGCCAGATTCAGTTCATATATCAAATATCCCAAGAAGTATAATCAAGCTCTTGAAGATTACAGAATCAGCAAGAGAGAAGAAAAAAGATATACAACCTAGATGAAATGAATATATTTGAATCATAAATAAAAAGAAAAACTGACCAGATAAATAATGAGTTATGAGATGGAATCAGTAACAACACATCTTCCATAATGGAAAAGTTCAGGGTCAGATAGCTTCCTTACAGATTTTACCAAACATTTAAAGAACAAGTATCAATTCATTTTAAATTGTTCTCAAAAAATTAAAAGAGGGAATCTTGTCAAATACATTGTACTAGGCTAGCATTAACATGATTAACAAAATCAGACACAAACGCAACTGAAAAGAAAGCTACAGGCCAATATCCATGATGAACATAGATGTAAAAATCCTCAACAAAATACTCTCAAACCAAATCAAATAGCACCTTGAAAAGATTATTAAACATAATCAAGTGGAATTCATGTCAGGATGCAAGGATGGTTCAATATACACACCAATCAATAAACATGACAGAGTATCAACTGAATGAATAAACAAGATATAATCATATAATCTTCAATTGATGCAGAAAGGATATCTGATACAATTCGACATCTCTTCATAAATAAAATGTTGAACAAATGAGGAATAGAAGGACCATTTCTCAATAAAATAAAAGCCATTTGAAGTAAACCACCATCTAATATTATATTGAATAGGGGAAAGACGAAAGCTTTCTCTCTAAGATCAGGAACAAAATAATGATGTATACTTTCAACCACATTTTTTTTTCCTACATAGAATTTCCTACATTAGAATTCCTAGTCAGAGAAATCAGGTGACATGAAAAATAAAGGCCATCTAAGAAATCAAACTGCCCCTCTTTACACATGACATGACTGATATATAAAAAAATCCCAAGGAATCCACTAAAAAAATTAGCAAATTTTCAGTATGAAAAAAATCGACATACAAAAATAGCATGGCTATTGCTAAAATTCAATAGTGAATTATCTGAAAAAGAAATCAATCCCATTTACAATAGCTACCCCCCCAAAAAAAAAGTAGGAATACATTTAACCAAGGAAGTGCAAGATCTCTACAATTAAAAACTATAAAACACTGATGAATAAATGAAACAAATGTGCTGGCAAAAGTGCTGGCAAAGAGGTGGAGAAAAGGGAACCCTTATATACTGTTGATGAGAATGTAAATAAGTATAAATAAGTATAGTCATTTTGCAAAACAGTATGAAAATTGCTCAAAATATTACAAATAGAATTACCACTGTGATACAGCAACACTACTATGGAATATACAGCCAAAGGAATTAGATTAATGAGATTAATCTGTTGAAGAAGCATCTACACTCTCATGTTTATTGTAGCACTACAAGAGCCAAGAAATGGAAAACACCAAAGGGACCACTAACTGATGCATTGATAAACAAAATATGGCACATATACGAAGTGAACCACTACTCAACTATAACAAAAGATACAAAAGGAAAGAGAGACTGGAATAGGGAAAAGAAAGAAGGGAAAGGGAAAAAAAATTGTATATATATATATAAGATGGTTAAGATAGATACACTACCATTTTTACTTAGTTCATTGAAGAGTAAGGTTTGTGCCAATAATGTTTGGACAATTGAATGCTAATGTCTGGTGTCCTGAATAACTAACTTAAAGATAGTAATACGTAATGTATTAACCATTGTTACCCTCCTATTATGTTGTTTTGAAAATTTGTTCTTCTTTTGATTTGTTTTGTTTTTTCTTCTCTTTAAAATTAAAAAAAAAAAAAAAAAAAAAGACAAAAGATACAATCCAGTCACTTGTGTCAACATGGATGAAATTAGAAGTTATTCTGTTAGGTGAGATAATCTAGACCCAGAAAGACATATCACATGACCTCACTCATATGTTGAATCTAAAAATGTTGATCTCATAGAAATTGAGAGTAAAATAATGTTGACCAGATGTTTGGGGCGGGTAGGGAGGCAAGAAGGTTTAGGAAAGGTTAACAGTAAGCATTAAGTTATAGTTAGAAGGGGTAAGATCTGGTGTTCTACTGCACAGTAGAATAGCTACAGATAATGATAATCTATTATATGTTTCAAAAAACCCAGAAGAAAGGATTTTTTTTTTTTTTGTGGGTACCGGGGGGTCGACCTCAGGACCTCACGCGCCAGCAGGCGCCCGTGCCGCTGAGCGATATCACCAGCCCCTTTTTGGTATGTGGGATCCGGGAGTCAAACTCGGGCCCTCGCGCTTGCCGCGCAGGCGCTTAAGCCACTGAGCCATCTCACCGGCCCCAGAAGAAAGGATTTTAAATGATTTCATTGCAAAGTAATGATTAAATGTTTGAGAAGATAGATATATTTACCTTGAGTTAACATTATACAATGTATATATGTATTAAAACATCCCATGATGCCCAATAAATATTTATAATTTTTGTGTCAATTTAAAACCACTAGGAAATGTAAATATTAATTAAAAATGGAACAAATATCTAAACATCAGACTAAAACTATGAATACCTTAGCAGAAAAAATAGGGAAAAGGCATCATGACATTGAATTTGTCAGTGATTTCTTAGAAATAAAACCAGAAGCACAGGTAACAAAAGTAAGAATTGGACCTCTTCAAAATTTAAAGTTTCAGTGCACGGAAGGTACAAAATCAAAACAAAAAGGCAGCCTACAGAATAAGGGAAAATATTTGTAAATCATATAACTGATAAGATGAAAATATCCGAAGTATACAATGAACTCCTACAAGGCAACAACCAAAACTTAAACAATTTGATTCTAACATGGGCAAAGAACTTCTTCAGACATTTCTCTCAAGAAGATAAAAAACAAGCCAACAAGCTTATGAAAAGTTGCTCAGCATCACTATTAGGGACATGAAAATCAAAACTACAAAGAGATATCACTTAGCCACTATTAAGGAGGCTGCTATTAAAAAAAAAAAGTAATAACAAGTTTAAGATGTAAAAGATGTAGTGCAATTGGAACCATTAAGCACAGAAGCATGTATTATAGCTATTACAGAAAATGGTATAATAATTCTTTAAAAATTAAAAATATGCCAGGCATAGTGACACATGCCTGTGATCCCAGATACTTAAGAGATTGAAGCAGGCGGATCACAAGTTCAAGGACAGGTATAGTCCACTTAGCAAGACTGTCTCAAAACTAAAAAAATAAAAATAAAAATGGGTTTGGGGATTGACTCAGCACTTCCTGAGTTCAATCCCCAGCAACCACACACATGCACGCATGCGCGCGCACACACACACACACACACACACACACACACACACACACACACAAAATAGAATTATCATATGACCCAGCAATTCCACTTCTGTGAATATATTTAAAAGAACTGAAGTAGGGGCTCTAACATATCTGTACACCTCTTCTCAAAAAAGGATTATTCATAGCCAAAAGATGGAAGTAACCCAAATGTTCAGCAATGAATAAACAAAGGATAAAATACCAATACCATGAAACATTATTCAGACATCAAGTACTGATACATGCTACAAAACAGATGAACCTGGATTGCATTTTGCTAAGTGAAAGGACCTAGATACAAAAAGCCAAATAGTTTGTGATTCCACAAGTGAACTATTCAAAATATGCTGACGTATAAAAAAGCAAATTAGTATTTGTCAGACACAGAGGGCAAGGAGGAATGCAGAATGAGTACTTAATGGATCTAGCATTTCCTTTGGGAGTAATGAAAAAGTTCTGGAACTAGATATGGTATTAGTTATATTATACTGTATATACTTAATGTCACTGAATTATACAGTTTAACATCAGTACAGATAGGGCAGTGCTTACAATAAAATTTAGAACACTAATGCTTACATTAGAAGGACAAATCTCAAATTAATAATCCAAGTTCATAACTCAAGAAATTAAAAATATAAAAATTGTGCACACTAAGGAAAGAAAATTATTAAAACTAAAAATTAATAAAAGTAAAATCTGGAAAGCAATGTAGAAAGACAATGTCTTAGTTCTTTTCTGTTCCTATAACAAAATGCTTCAGGCTGGGTAATTTATAAAGAAAAGAGGTTTAATAAGCTCAAGTGATTTGGAGGCTGAAAATTTAAGATTGTGCAAACTAATCTATTCAGCCTCTGGTGAAAGCCTCATGGAAAATGGCATGAGATTACATGTTGAACTAAAAAGCCAAAGAGATTCAGAGGCTCATTTGTTCTTTTTAAAATAACTCGCTCTTTGAGAACAAACTTATTCTGTGACACCAGAATTAATCACTTTGAGGGTGATATCCCCAGTGACATAACTGCCTTCTAATAAGCTCACGGCTTAAACATTTCACCACCTCTCAACACTCACACTCAAGACAAAGCCTCTACAAATGAACCTTCAGGGACACACACAAACCATACTCAAGCCACAGCAATCAACAAAGCAAAAATCTGGTTCTTTGAAAAGATTAATACAATTGGCATCTAGCAAAAATGACAAAAAAATAGAGACAAATGACCAAAATCAACAATGAAACAGTACATAGTATGTAGCCATTAAAAAGGCAATAAAGGAACACTACAACTTTGTCCTCGTTAATTTGACAAATTACAACAGAGGAACCAATGCTCCAAAAAACACAAACTAACCCCAACTCAATCAAGATAAAATAGTCTCAAATATCTAAATATCAGAATAGTTTTATACTAATAAAAAAACTCCAGATCTGGATTTGTCAATGGAAAATTCTATCAAATATTTATTAAAAAAATAACAGACTTTGTAAAATTACTTCCAGGATACTAAAGAGGAAATACTTACCAATTTATTGTAAGAGGGCAAAATTAGCCTGAGCCTAGAAACCAGACAAAGTACAATACTCCCTCTTGTCCACAGTTTGGCTTTCAATGGTCTCAGTTACTCAGTCAAATATGGGCTGACAGTATTAAATGGAAAATTCCAACAATAAACAATTTGAGTTTTAAAATGCACACTGTTCTGAGTAGTATGATGACATCTCATGCAGATTTACCCAGGACGTGAATAATCTTTTTGCCCACCATATGCATGCTATATATGGTACACATCTACTTAGTCATTTAATAGCTATCTCAGTTATCAGATAAACTGTTGTGATATAGCAATGATATAGCATTCAAGCAATCCTTAGTTTACTTAATATTGGCCATAAAGCACAAAAGAGTAGTGATGCTGCTAAATTGGATATGCCATAAAGAAGTTGTAAAGTACTTCCTTTAAGTAAAAAGACAAAAGTTCTTGCTTAATCAAAGAAAAAAAAATATATATATATATACTTAGATTGCTAAGACTATAATCAAAATGAATCTTCTACCCATGAAATTGTGAAGATAGAAAAAGGAATTTATGCCAGTTTTGCAGTTGTACTTCAAAATGAAAAACTGACTGCCACGGTAGATGGTTAAGTGCTTAGTGAAGATGAAAAACGCATTAAATTTGTGCCTCAGTAGAAGACATGAACAGAAAAGTGTCCCCTATGACAGTAGCGTGTTATGCCAGAAAGCATTGTGCCTGCATGAAGACTTCAAGCAAGGGGATCCCTTGAAACAAGTGACACTAAGCCAATACCAGAAGCAAGAAATTGTCACACAGATTCAGGAATAGTTTCGGATTGAAAAATATAAAAACTGCTGAGGGCCGGTGAGATGGCTCAGCAGTGTATGCGCCTGCCTGGCAAGCGCGAGGGCCCGGGTTCGACTCCCGGAACCCACATAGGAGAAAAGGGCTGGTGATATTGCTCAGAGGCACGGGCGCCTGCTGGTGCGCGAGGTCCTCAGGTCGACCCCCCGGTACCCACAAAAACAAAAACAAAAACAAAAAACTGCTGAAGAACCAGTGTTTGCTGATGAAACTGCTGCTGCCCAATTTCTGGCAGACATGAAGAAACTGAAAACAGAGGATACTATCAAAAGCAAGATTTGACATGCAATGAAACCAGACTTTTCTGAAAGAAAATGCCCAATAAAACCTAAATTCACGAAAGTGCAAAGGAGGTGCTATAACATAAAACATGGAAGGACAGATTAACTTTGGTGCTATGTGGCAATGCTGCAGGACATATGACAGCCAGGCATTGTGTACAACTTCAAGATTACATGTGCTTCAAAAACAAACAAAAATTATCTGCCTGTGTTTTGCAACATAATCAGAAAGTGTGAGTGATAGACATCTCCTTTATGGAATGGTTCCACCAATGCTTCATCCCAGTAGTGAAAAAAATAGCTGGGAGAGGAAGGTTTAGAATTTAAAGTCCTATTAATAAATAACAATGCTGCTGGTCATCCTGAATCTGTTTTTTTATGAAAATGAAATATAGAGGTTGTATTTTTACTTCCAAACACAACCTGACAGCTTTGGTCCTTTGATTAGGGTATTATTCAGTTTGTCAAGATCATATACACTCACCCAGTATTTGACCACATTCAATCAGCAATTGATGCATACCATATTAGACATAATGCAGTGTTGGAAATCATTCACTAGTGCTGACACAGTAATACTCCTCAAAGTTACAATGGATGAATTAAACCAGAAACTGTAAATGCCAGCTGGAAAGTCTTATGAAGTGAGGTAATGAATGATTTTAAACAGTTCTCATGGATTTAAAGACTTAGGAAAATCATTTATACTGTAAGTCAAGTTGAGGAAGGAGGGTGATCAATGAAAAAAATGGAAGAAAATACCAAAAGCCATTGAGAAGCATTAACAAATGAGAAACTTAAAAACTTTCTGAGACATCTACAGAGGAAAAAGAAGATGAACAAGAACAAACTGAAGGAAGAACCAGCAATGAGGACATTACTGAAATTTGCAAAAAGGGTTCCATATCAGGGTAATACTTCCTGCCAGGAATGAATCTGGGAGTACTGCTTCCCTTTCAATTTCATTAAAGAGTTTGAGAAATAGTGGCATTAGATCTTCTCTAAATTTCTTGTAGAATTCAGCAGTGAAACCATCAGTGCCTGGGGATTTCTTTGTTGGTAGGTTTTTAATTACATCTTCAATTTCATTGACTGACACTGGTTTATTTAAAATTTTTTTATTATTATTGGTTCAGCTTTGGTAATTCATATGTATCTAGGAATCTGCCCATTTCATTTGTGTTCTCCATCTTAATAGAATACAGGTTCTTGGAGTAGGTATTGATGATCTAGATTTCTGTAGGATCTGTTGTGACTGTACCCTTTTGTTCCTAATTGCATGGGTTTGAGTCTTTTCTTTCTTCAAAAAGTTGGCTATGGGTTTGTGAATTTTATTTAATCTTTCAAAGAACCAACTCTTTGATTCTTTGATCTTTGTATTGTTTTCTTAGTCTCCATTGCATTAATTTATGCTCTGATCTTTATAAATTCCTTTCTATGAGTTTTAGACTTGCTCTTTTCTAGGAGCTGGACGTTCAACATTAAATTGTCTATTTGATCTCACTGTTTTTCTGATGAGAACTGCTATAAATTTCCCTCTTAGGGCTGCTTTCATTGTGTCCCATATGTTCTGGTAACTTGTATTAGCATTATCGTTTAATTGTAGAAACTGTCTAATTTCTTCTTTAATTTCATCTGTGACCCATTGGTTGTTCAGGAGGGTGTTATTAATTTCTATGTGTTTATGAAATTTTTGTAGTTTCTTTTGCCATTTATTTCCGTTTTCATTGCACTATAGTCTGATAATATGCATGGGATAATTTCAATTTCTTTGCATTAACTTAAGTATGTTCTATGAGCTGGTATGTGGTCTATTTTGGAGAACATCCTGTGTGTAGCTGAAAAGAATGTCTTTTCTTATGCTGTGGATGGAACACTCTGTAGACATCTACTATGTCCATTTGTACAAAAGTTTGGTTCATTGCTGATATTTCTTTGGTGATTTTTTTATCTAATGTCTATTTGTGACACTGGGATACTGAGGTCCTCCACTACAATTGTATTAGTGCCTCTTTGATTTTTCAGGTTGGCTAATATTTGTTTTATATACTTGGGTGCACTGGTATTTGGTGCATATATATTTATGACTCTTATCTCTTCCTCTTGGATTGTTCCCCTTACAAGTATGTAATGACCTTCTTTGTCTCTCTCAGTCTTGGGTTGAAGTTCACTTTGTCTGCAAATGATGCCTACCCCAGCTTTTTTCTGGGTTCCTGTCACATGGAGTATTGTTTTCCATCCTTTGACTTTCAGTCTAGGAATTTCTTTTCGAATTAAATGTGTTTCTTGTATGCAGCATATTGTTGGATCTTGCTTCTTCATTCATTATGCCAGTCTGTTTTTTTGGTTGGTAAATTAAGACCATTGACATTGATCATTATAAGTGATATGTATTTATGTATCCTTGTCATGTTATTTTCCTGCTGTTGGTTCCCTTTTTTTCCCTTCTGTTTAATTGCTTTCCTTGCCTGGTGGATTCATTCTATTGGGGTTTGTAGAGTTGTTATAGTTATTATCTCTTTGTAGAATGTCCTCCAAAACATTCTGGAATGCTGGTTTGGTGTTCATGAATTTCTTCAGGTGTTCTTTGTCATGGAAGTATCTATTTCTCCATCAATTTTGAAAGATAGTTTTGTGGGGTACATCAATCTGGGTTGGAGGTTGTTTTCTTTTAGGTTTGAAATACTTCAAGTTCTCCTTGATTTGAGGATTTGGTCTGCTATGATTCTGATGGGCTTTCCTTTATAGGTGATTTGTTTCTTTTCTCTAACAGCTTTTAAGATTCTGTTCTTGTGTTGAATTTTTGGAATCTTGAATATTATATGCTGTGGTGTAGTTTTTTTTGATCATGGCTAATTGGAATTCTATATGCCTCACTTGACTATAAGTGAAATTCTTTTCCCCTGCGTGGAAAGTTTTCTGCCATTACTTCTCTGAACAGGTTTTTTAATGTCATTTGCTCTATCTTCTGCTTTTTCACTGACTCCGATCAATCTTGTGTTATTCTTCTTTGCATCATCTAGCAGCTGCTGGATTGATTTCTTGTGGCCCCTTGCTATTTTTAAGAAATCTTTCTTTTCATGACTGATTACCACAATCCTGTCTTCTATATCTGAAATTCTGTCCTCACACTGGCTCATTCTGCTCTGCATACTTTCAATGGAATTTTTAATCTCCTGGATACCTGTTTGAATCTGTTTCATGGATTTCATTTCTTTCCTATGTTGGGTGTTCATAGTTTACATCATTTTTCTAAGCTCCCCTTTTTTTTTTTTTTTTTTTTTCTTTTTTTATTTGTATGGTCACCACCTCTGTAGTTATCTGAGAAATTATTTATGATTTGATTTTTTTCTAGAGCCTTGTTCATCTGCTTTGTTACTTCCGCTTTTACCACTTCAGGGCATTCAGTTGGGTGGCTTTCAGATTGTTCCACCTCATTGCCCCCTGGGTTTGCCTTTGGTGAGCTGGAAGTCTGGAGCTGCATCGTGTTTAAGTGTCTTCTCATTTTTTCTTTTTCTTTTTTTAAGTTTAATTCCTGGGTTTTTACTTGTAAATTGCCTATAGCAAGTAGCTTTATTGCTAGTATTTAGAACCCTTAGGAAATGACTGCTTCTCAGAGGTGTCTTCCAGGTGCACCTGACTTTTAGGTTCTGAGTCTGTTGTAAGATGCTACCTCTTCAATTTACTGGGGATGAGAAATTGCTGCCTATGGCGCCCAATCCCTGGTTCTTAGGCACTGGCCTATAGTATTTTTTATGACCCTTAGGCAATCTCAGTCTTGATATACCAGGAAGAACTGGTTTCAACAATTACATCACTTTGGCTAAAGTGGTACGATCAGCAATAACAGTAACATAAAATACAGCCTAGAAAATGACAAACTGAGATAACCATTAATTTGCCACCTTTAGCTGTATGAACAAGATTTGTGGTTATATAACAAAATTTAAAATGAACCAGAAGATTGCATGTAGTAAATAAGCCTTCAATATGGCAATTTTACACTCAGGGGAGAAAATTTAAAAGGAGTTGGGGGAAAATAGACAAACAGAAGAAGAGGAAGAGATTAGAAGCAAGGCTGAAGGACAAAGGAAGAAAATGCAAACTTTGGGAAAATGGTGAAGAAGACAGGAGGGAAAGAGAGAAGGAAAAAATAAAAAGAATAGAACAGAACAACAACAACAACAAACTAGAAACCATGTTCACACTCATATATAAACAAGAACAAACAGTCATGAAAAGCAGAACAAAACCTAGAAGAAGGGGGAAAAAAAGAATATAAGAAAAAAAAAAAAAGTCCACTTCAAGGTGTGTCTCTGCTGTCACTGGTAGACAACGTGGGCAGACCAAGTTCAGATCCAAGTTGATTAATTCCAGAAAGCCAGCTGTAGCTTTATGGCAGGGTAGTGGATAATCCCGGTGAGCCTGAACCTTGAGTTTCACTGAAATTCAGGCTGGTTCCTGGCCATGAAGCTGGAACCAGACCCGGGCTACCTACAGCAGTCCTTGCACCTCCTGTTAGCCTGAAATTGGCTCCCTGCTGGATTGAACTCAGCTCCCTGACCCCTGCCCACTTGAACTCAGCTCCCTGACCGGGACACTGGGAGCCACTAGATGGAGCATGCAGTTGCTCTGAGTTCCAAGCTCAGTTACCCCCTCTCCAAGATGTCTCCCAGCCAACTGCCCTCTCCTGGGGGATGTCTGAACCCAAATAACTCATCAGCCACTGCAGTTTGCTGCGTCCACTGCTCTGTTCCACTGGTGCGTTTCTCTGTGGAGGCCTTTGGGGTCACCAGTAGTCACTGTGTGTCTGTAGGTTAGAGCTGCCCCTAGCATGCAGTGAGTCAGGGCTTATGGAGAAAGTACTACCTGCCACCTCCTTCTTCATCGAACTCTCTCTTTTCACTCTCCCCGTGGGCTTCAATTCTCACTTCAGATCCATCCTGGGTTCAGGGGACCCATCTCCCTCCTTTTTCTCCTTCTCATGTTGCTATATTCCAGCGTCTGGATACTCAATTTCAGAGATGCTTTTTCTCTGCTGCTTACGTCTGCCATCTTCCCGGAAGTCTTGACAATAAAAATATTATGTACAAGTAACCACTGAACTAAATATTTATCGCCAAATCTTTGACTAAATGGTAAAATTTACCAGTGAGAAAAGGGTTTAAATTTGAGGAAAAAATTAGAGTCTGCTTCTTTAGCTGATAAAATTTAAAAGATTGACTGGCAGCTTTGCTGTATATGAAAAACAGAGTTATTCTGTATGCAAGTGGTATAAACTGTCTTGAACAAGGGGAGGGGTGGAATACATGTCCTATAAATTATCTTGGCATCTCAGAGAGCATTAATAATGGTCTCTGCTTTACTATAGGTGAATTTTATTCTCCTGACTAAAGATAAATAACCTGTCTACCTATATGTGGGAGGTGGGAGTGTGGGCATGATCTTTGGCAACTTGAAATTCCTGTCCACTCCTAGATACATTATTGTACCCAGCGATATGAAGTATTATGGTTGGCTATAACTGGGTTAAATCTCCACTCTTATTTTCAGGGGTACAGTATTACATTTTATAGCCCCATCAAAAGCCCAGTGGGCAGAGCGATGTTGGTAAGTTACCAGTATAGGACATTCCAGCATTCGTTGCCTTTCAGAAACATCAATTTAAACAACTCTCCACATGTAAAAATAACTTCACCAGACCTTGGGAACCAGATGAGAGAGTACAGCACCTGGATATACTATAGAAATGCAAGAAATAGGGCTGGTGAGATGGCTCAGCAGCGTAAGTGCCTGCCTGGCAAACGTGAGGTCCTGAGTTCGACTCCCAGAACCCACATACGAAAAAGGGGCCGGTGATATCGCTCAGTGGCACGGGCACCTGCTGGCATGCGAGGTCCTGAGGTCGACCCCCGGTACCCACAAAAAAAAAAAAAAAAAAAAAGAAAAAGCAAGAAATACTGATGAGTGTAGGTAGGATAGTTTCACATTCCCTACATCACCCCTCCCCCAACCTGAGGCAGCACAGTACAGAAAAAGGGGAAGAAGAGAACAGAGAACTGGCCTTTGTGTTTGACCTCAGTCCCAGGCTCACTGCAGTAAAACCCGGCCCCAGGAAGGCCCTTGTAGCCCCAGACTCCAGGCTATCAGTTAGGATGAATAAGTTCTTTAGATAATATTTTACAGCATGGTGAGTTTAGTTTATAGTAATGTCTTATGTACTTCAAAGTTGCTGAGAGTATAAGTTAAATGTTTCACCAGAATAAGAAGTATATGAGATGACGGAAATGTTAATTATGTTGATTTAATTAATTTGCATTCTATGCATAGATCAAAACATGTCGTACACCATCAGTATGTTGTTTTTGACTTGTGGAAAAAAAGCATTTAAAATGAAAAAAAAAGGATTTTAATCACCACGAGTTTTATAAGTCTAAGTAAAATATTTCAAAGTTTTGATGTTTCTAAAAGCTTAACTTTTAGAAACACAGACAATGGGTAAGAATGAAATATGGCTAAGAGCCAGGGTTCAGTCAGGCAAGGAGAACCACAGTGAGGGTATGGAAACAGCTCTTACTACAGAATTAACAACTTATACAATTGTGGGAGAAACTGTAATAAGTAAGAGCCTGGAAGACAAAATCAGAAATGTGGAGATAAAAGTCACTAATAAGCCTACCTGAGACACTGTGGGTAGACAAGTTGGAATTGGCAAGGGAAAACAGAAAGCCAGGAGGCATTTCAAACTACTGGAGTGAGATTTCTAAGCACAAGTGGTAGATAAATCTATGGAAGGCTGTTGCCTCTGCTTCTATCTTACTACACCTAACCATGATAATCTTTAAAAATTAATGGCTGTGGGTTCACTTCTGATTTCCAAGTTTCACGTACATCTCTTTGGGTTGGTTCAGAACCAATTATGGAAAGACTTTCTGGGAAATGTGGTTCTGCCTTATCTGAGTGGACATTATAATACCATACAGTGTGTCTCATGACCTAAGAGTAAAATAGTACGCTAAGAAGTTGCTTGATATATTTATAGACTATCAGCAAAGAGTACATTGACAAATTCTTTTGAGGTATAAGATTTTGGGTGGAATAATGGTACTTCATTAAGGAGACTGTTTTTCCTATCTTGGACCTCTGACTAACTTGCTTCATTGTAGTCATGTTCTTTTCTACAAAAAATAAAAAACTTTATTCCTATACTTGCCTGGTAAGCATTTATTATAAAAACGTTCTAGCCAGCTGTTCCTCAGACAAAGGACTTCTATTGAGAACATACAAAGAACTCAAAAAAATCAGACCTCCCAAAATTAAAGACCCAATCCAAAAATGGGCATCTGAGATGAATACACACTTCTCAGATGAAGAAATACAAACAGCAAATAAATATATGAAAAAATGTTCAACATCACTGGTCATTCAAGAGATGCAAATTAAAACACCACTGAGATTCCATTTCACCCCAGAAAGAATGGCTATTATCAAGAAATCAACCAATAACAAATGCTGGAGGGGCTATGGGGAAAAAGGAACCCTTCTCCACTGTTGGTGGGAATGTAGACTGGTGCAACCCCTGTGGAAATCAGTGTGGAGATTCCTCAAAAAACTAGGATTGGCAAGCGCGAGGGCCCGAGTTCGACTCCCGGAACCCACATACGAAGAAAGGGTCCAGTGATATCGTTCAGCGGCACGGGTGCCTGCTGGTGCGTGAGGTCCAGAGGTCAACCCCTGGCACCCAAAAAAAAAAAAAAAAAAAAAAAAAAAAAAACTAGGATTAGAGGTCTCATTCAACCCAGCTATTCCCCTTCTGGGTATCTTCCCAGAAGAATTAAAAACATTGTACTACAGCGATATATGTGCACCCATGTTTATAGCAGCACAGTTTGTAACAGCCAGATCTTGGAAACAACCCAAATGCCCATCCACTGAGGAATGGATAAAAAAGATGTGGTATTTTTATACAATGGAGTACTACTCAGCCATAAAGATAGATAAACTGGAGACTTTTATAGGTATACGGATACAACTTGAGACCATACTCAAAAGTGAAATAAACAGGAGCCACATGTGTAAACATCATATTGTCTCCCTAGTGTGAGAAGCTGAAAGAGTAAATAAGATCCAAAATATACAACAGATATGGTAAAATAGGAAGAAACTATTCAAAAGGAAAGTGAAACTGGGATGGGGGAATGGAGAAAAGAAGGGGGAAAAAAGATATATATACAAGATAGTTAAGATAGATACACTAATTTCGCTTAGTTCATTGAAAAGAAAGGTTTGCGCTAATATTGTTTGGACAATTGAGTGCCAATATCTTGTACCCTGAGTAACTAATTTAAAGATAACAATACACACTGTATTAACCATTGTTACCCTCCTATTATGGTGTTTTGAAATTTTGTTCTGTTTTTCTTTCTCTTAAAAAAAAAAATGTTCTAGCATATAGTAAAGGTGAAAGAACTTTGCCACTGAATATCCATATTGCTGTGACCTGTATTCTACTATTTTATTCTTTGTCATCTATATCTAGCCATTTATATATAACTTATTCTATTAATTAATGTATTTTAGTTTTGATTTATTTAGAGTAAATTTTAGACTTAGTTTATGTCCCCTTAAATACCTCAGTATGCATATTATTAGTGTTCAGTACTGACTTACAGGCAGTTTTCTTTTATGTAAATTTATACACAGTAAAAGAAGCAAACGCTTATATCTGTATAATCAAAGACTCTATCAATATATAGAATAATATAGTCAAAGGTCACTCATGCCACTTTTCATTCAGTCTTAATTACCATCCTTAAAAGGCAATCATTACCCTCCCACATACACCCCCCTTTTTCCCCTACTCTCTGGGGGCCAAACAATATTGCCCACATGAAATTACACAGAATATTCTTTTGTGAAGCATTTTTCACTCAGCAAAATGTTTTGAAATTCGCCTGTGTTGTATATGTCCATCATTTTGGTACTTTTTAATGAGGAATAGTATTTCATTGTTTGAGATGCCACAGTTTATTTTCTTTTTCTAAATTTTTTTTTTTTTTTTTTTTTTTGGTGGGTACCGGGGGTCGACCTCAGGACCTCGCGTGCCAGCAGGCGCCCATGCCGCTGAGCGATGTCACCGGCCCTTTTTTCCTATGTGGGTTCCGGGAGTCGAACTCGGGACCTTGCACTTGCCAGGCAGGTGCTTACGCAGCTGAGCCATCTCACCGGCCCTCTTTTTCTAAATTTTAAAAACATTTTATTAGTGTATGTTTGCAATACATAGTGATTCACAGTTTATTTTTCTATTCTCCTATTACTGGATCCCTGGGCTGTTTTCACATTGTTCCTATATGAAATCAATCACTAAAGAAACCACAGAAATTTTACAAACATATGGACATTAAATAACACACTCCCGAACACTCAATGGGTCACAGAAAAATGCACAGAAGAAATTAAATAATTCTAAGTATCAAACAATAATGCCAGTACAACATACAAGAACCTCTGGAAGCAGTCTCAAGAGGGATGTTTGTTTCTGTGAAAACTCACATTAGAAAAACAGAGTGAGCTCAAATAAATAACCTAATTGTGCACCTTAAGAACTTAGAAAAACAGGAACAGCCCAAACCAAAATCTAGTACTACAAGGAAGGAAATCATAAAGATCAGATGGATAGTAATGAAATTGAGACTATAACACCAACACAAAGAATCAATGAATTGGAGAGATGGCTTTTTTTTTTTTTTTTTTTTTGGTGGGTACCGGGGGTCGAACTCAGGACCTCGCATGCCAGCAGGCGCCTGCACTGCTGAGCAATATCACCGGCCCTTTTTCTGTATGTGGGTTCCAGGAGTTGAACTCAGGACCTTGCTCTTGCCAGGCAGGTGCTTATGCCGCTGAGCCATCTCACTGGCTGGCTCTTTTTAAAGAATAAACAAAATAGACAAACCCTTGGCCAAACTTACCAAAAGAAGGAAAGAAAATATTCCTATCAATGCAATTATAAATGAAAAAAGCAAAATCATAATGGCCAAACCAAAATACAGAACATCATTAGTAACTTCTATGAAAAATTATAGTTCAACAAATGGTATAATGTTGAAGAAATGGACAGATTCCTAGGCATATGTAAATTACCAAAACTGAACCAAGAAGACATAAAAATCCTGAACAATTCAATAAAAAGCAATGAAACTGTACAATAACAAAAAACCTACCAAGTAAGAAAAGATGATGACCTTACGGACTCACTGCTGACTTCTACAAGAACTTTGGGTAGGATGTAATGCCAGTACTCCTCATACTCTTTCATGAAATTAAAAGAGAAGCTATATTTCCTAACTCATTCTTGGAAACTAGCATTATCCCAATTCTAAAACCAGAGAAGGACTCAACTAAAAAAGAAAACTATAGGCCAATCTTTTTCATGAATATTGATGGCAAAGATCCTCAACAAGATACCAGCAAACAGAGTACAATAAATCATCAAACAGATGACCAAGTAGACTACACCCCAGGAAGGCAAGGATGGTTCAACATACGCATAGCAAGTAATACAAAAAATAAACAGAAGCAAGGACAAAAATCACAAGATCACCTCAATCAATTCAGAAAGTCTTTGACAAAACCCAACATACCTTCATGATAAAAACCCAGAAGAAAATAGATATAAAAATACCTTATTGCAACATGAGAAAAGCCATTTATGATACACCTACTACAAACATCATATTAAATAAGAAAAAAACAAATGCTTTTCCTCTAAAATCAAGAACAAGGCATGGGTGCCCATTATCACTACTCCTGTTCATTATAGTACAGTACTCACATCTTCAACTAGAGCAATCAGGCAAGAGAAAGAAATAAAATGGATACATAAAGGAAAGGAAGAGGTCAAATTACCAGTAGTTGCACATGGCATGCCCTTGTACAAGGAGATGCAAAAAATTCCACTAAAAGACTCCTAGAACTAATAAGCAAATGTAGCAACGTAGTGGGATACCAAATCAGCACACAAAAATGTGTAGCATTCCTGTACACCAATAAAGAACTCGCTGAGAAGGAATCAGGAAAACAACACCATTCATACTAGCATCAAGAAAAATTAAACACTTAGGAATTAAAGTAATGAAGGAATCTAAAGACCTCTATAATACAAACTATAGTACTCTGAAAAAGGAGACTGAAGAGGACATCAGAAAGTGGAAAGATATCTCCTGTTGATGGGAAGGCATAACGAATATTGTCACAGTGGCCATATTACCAAAACTGATACACAGATTTAACGAAATTCCAACCAATATACCAACATCATTCCCCTCAGTATTAGTAAAAACTACTCTAAGATTTACATGGAACCAAAAGAGACCCAGAATAGCAAATGCAATCCTGACCAACAAAAATAGAGGAGAGGAATCACAATCCTGCATTTGAAGTTGTATCACAAAGCTGTAGTGATAAAACAGCATGGTACTGGCTCAAAAACAGACATGTAGATCAATGGAACAAAACAGGAGATGAAGAAATAACACCAGGCACATTAAACTATTTATCATTGACAAAGGAGCCAAAAACATTTGCTGGAGGAAAGATAGCCCCTCTTAACAAATGGTGCTAGGAAAAATGGTTACACACCCACAGAAGATTGAATCCCGACCCATATCTATCAACATGCATAAAAATAAAATTAAAAATGGATTAAAGACCCACATATTAAAAAAAACACTCTGCTAGAATATAAAAGAGGTAAAACTATTGAAAGATATAGGCATAGGCCAAGGCTCTCCAAACAGAACCCCAGTTATACAGGCAATAGCATCAAGAATTGACAAATGGGATTATATCAAATTCTAAAGCTTCTGCCCAGTGAAAGAGTAAAGAGACAATCTACAGAATGGGAAAAATTTTTTTTTGCCAGCTACTACTCTGACAGAGGGCTAATTTCTAGAATTTCCAAAGAAGTTTTTAAAAATTCACCCCCCTAATAAAAGACTGAACCAAAAAAAAAAAGGGAAACTGAAATAAATACATGTACTTCAGATAAAGAAGTACAAATGGCCAAT